>CAKXYN010000089.1:0-1410000 GCA_935064755.1 Tragelaphus eurycerus
GAACAGAGGAGCTAGAAATACAAACCATCTTAAAGGACTTTATACAGAGCCTTCAGGAAAAGGGCACATACTGGGCTTAGTAAGAGTCTTTCTACAGGCCCCACACTCTGGCTCATGGTCTAAGAAATGAGGCAGTCAGTGGGAAGGCCCTGGGAGGTCCTCTGAGTCTCTGAGATAAGCTCTACATCAAGTTGGACTCCTCCCTGTCCTCTCTAGCTAGATTCGCCTCTGTACTCAGCACACCTGTCAAATAGATAAAAGTGCCACTGGTCAGCCAGATCAGAAGAGCTCCTAGAAAATGACTGTGTGAAGTAAACCTCTGCTATTACTACAGTGGACTTTTATGGCCTGGGAATGGGCTCACCCTAGCATAGCCACAATCCCTGATGACCAATGATAAATGGCAAACAGCAGAAGAAGGCAAAACATTATTACACAAAATTGGCATGGTTGGGTAACTTTATTACTTTGTCGAAAACTCTTGATCCTGCATCATTAAAGCCATTTCAAATCCAGAGTCTGGGTCTCTTTGACCCACAATCCAAGGGAACTTATCCCCCCTTAGAAGGCTGCCTTTCTTTCTCTCATGGCTCAGCCCACACAGTTCAGGAAGCCCAGGAAGGAATAGCTGTCCCAGTTGACTTGAGAGCACTAACCACCAACCGGAGAAGCAATGGCACCCCACTCCAGTACTCTTGCCTGGAAAATCCATGGACAGAGGAGCCTGGTGGGCTGCAGTCCATGGGGTCGCTAGAAGTCAGACACGACTGAGCAACTTCCCTTTCACTTTTCACTTTCATGCATTGGAGAAGGAAATGGCAACCCACTCCCAGCGTTCTTGCCTGGACAATCCCAGGGATGGGAGAGCCTGGTGGGCTGCCGTCTATGGGGTCGCACAGAGTCGGACACGGATTGAAGTGACTTAGCAGCAGCAACCACCAACAAGCAGAGTCGGGACCATCTTGACCCTCTATGCCATTTTTCCTCTGGGCAACCTCCTCTGCTTCCTGAGCATCTCCCTCAGGGACCCCCATCTGAATCTCTCTTTGGGTATCAGTGAGTAATGGTAGTTCACCAAGATCTCATAGCTGGATGGCCAGTTCAAAAACTGAAACTCCAGAAAGGAAGCATTTTCTTTTCTTTTTTAAGAAAAATTACTTTATTGAAGTACAGTTGTGTTAATTTCTGCTGTACAGCAGAGTGATTCAGTTATACACATACATACATTTTGTTCTCATATTCTCTCCATTATGGTTTATCACAGGATATTCAATATAGTTCCCTGTGCTATACAGTAGGATATTATTGTTTATCCATCCTATATATAATAGTTCACATATGCTAATCCCAAAGTCCCTCCCATCCTTCTCCCACACCTCTTTCCGCCTTGGCAACCACAAGTCTGTTTTCTGTTTGTGGGTCTGGTTTTCAGATAGGTTCACTTGTGTTATATTTCAGATTCCACATATAAGTGGTATCATGCAGTATTTGTCTTTCTTTTCCTGAATTATTTCACTTAGTCTGATCATCTCAAAGTCCATCCATGTTATTCCCATTGGTATTATTTCATTCTTTTTATGGCTGAGTAATATTCCATTGTATATGTATAGCACATCTTTCTTATCCATTCATCTGTTGAGGGACATTTAGATTGTCTCCATGTTTTGGCTATTGTGAATAGTGCTGATATGAACCTTGGGGTGAATGTATCTTTTTGAATTGTAATTTTGTTCTGTTATATATGCCCAGGAGTGGGATCGCTGGATCATACGCTAACTCTATTTTTAGTTTTTTGGGGAACCTCCATTCTGTTTTCTATAGTGGCTGCACCAATTTACAAGCCCATCAACAGTATAGGAGGGTTTCCTTTCCTAGGAAAGGAGCATTTTCTTTTCTTTTCTCTTTTTTTTTCCTTTTCGGGCTGTGTTGCACAGCTTATGGGATCTTAGTTCCACTACCAGAGATTGAACCCAGGCCCACTGCAGTGAAAGCACTGAGTCTTAACCACTGGACCACCAGGGAATTCTCAAGGAGGCATTTCTTAGTTTAGGACTTTTTCCTAATTCACAATCAGCTTCTGCAGAGAAACCTCGAGCCTCTCAAGTATCGTCCCCAGACAATCCTATCTATTGGCAACTTGTTCCGTCTATAAAATTCAACAATTAAAAAAGCTGCTAGATATCTTAGGCACTCACACACAGGAGTGAGTTCCCTTTGTTGGATGGATAGAGGAGGCCACACTCAACCAGAGGGAGGCACCATCAGTGTCTAGGTTCCTAGTTCTAGGGCCCCTTATGCCCCACGCCCTGCTCTCACCTCACCTTCTGCAGTAGCAGTCACCTAAATACCTCCCCTAGAATGATGGCAACTCTCTGGAGCTTGTCCCACTGCCTAGGGCTTGTCACACATAAACTGCTCTGAGGGACCACTGGATCCCGCAAAATAACCAACTTTCCTGGCCCTTTTTGATACTGGGGCACAGGTCATAGTTATTCCTCCCATTTCAAAAACTAAGGTGACTCAGTTAAATCAAGGGCATATCAAATGCAGGGCACATAGGTCCCACTTGATGTTATGATCAGGTCTGTCATATTAACTACATTTCCAATGCTAGTCACCACCTCTGTCTCTGGTCCGTCTAATCATAGGTATGGACACCATTATGGGAAGTGAAGAGGGACTAAAAAGCCTCTTGATGAAAGTGAAAGTGGAGAGTGAAAACTTCTTAAAGCTCAACATTCAGAAAACGAAGATCATGGCATCTGGTCCCATCACTACATGGGATATAGATGGAGAAACAGTGGAAACAGTGTCAGCCAGGCCTTTCTGGGCTCCAAAATCACTGCAGATGGTGACTGCAGCCATGAAATTAAAAGACGCTTACTCCTTGGAAGGAAAGCCATGACCAACCTAGATAGCATATTCAAAAGCAGAGACATTACTTTGCCAACATTAAAGTTCTCCTAGTCAAGGCTATAGTCTCTCCTGTGGTCATGTATGGATGTGAGAGCTGGACTGTGAAGAATTCTGAGCACCGAAGAATTGATCTCCTTTTGAACTGTGGTGTTGGAGAAGACTCTTGAGAGTTCCTTGGACTGCAAGAAGATCCAACCAGTCCATTCTGAAGGAGATCAATCCTGGAATTTCTTTGGAAGGAATGATGCTAAAGCTGAAACTCCAGTACATGACCACATGCGAAGAGTTGACTCATTGGAGAAGACTTTAATGCTGGGAGGGATTGAGGGCAGGAGGAGAAGGGGACGACAGAGGATGAGATGGCTGGATGGCATCAATGACTTGATGGGTGTGAGTCTGAGTGAACTCCGAGAGCTGGTGATGGACAGGGAGGCCTGGCGTGCTGCAGTTCATGGGGTCGCAAAGAGTCGGACATGACTGAGCGACTGATCTGATCTGATCTGATCTGATGTGAAGTTTCTTAAAGTGGAACAAGGGAAAATTGGCAGTACTTCCCTGAGACTTCCCTTGTCTTCCTTGTGATTAGACGGACCCCGAGAGACATTGAGGTGGTGACTAGCATTGGAAATGTAGTTAATATGACAGACCTGATCATAACATCAAGTGGGACCTATGTGCCCTGCATTTGATATGCCCTTGATTTAACTGAGTCACCTTAGTTTTTGAAATGGGAGGAATAACTATGACCTGTGCCCCAGTATCAAAAAGGGCCAGGAAGGATAGTTATTTTGCGGGATCCAGTGGTCCCTCAGAGCAGTTTATGTGTGACAAGCCCTAGGCAGTGGGACAAGCTCCAGAGAGTTGCCATCATTCTAGGGGAGGTATTTAGGTGACTGCTACTGCAGAAGGTGAGGTGAGAGCAGGGCGTGGGGCATAAGGGGCCCTGGAACTAGGAACCTAGACACTGATGGTGCCTCCCTCTGGTTGAGTGTGGCCTCCTCTATCCATCCAACAAAGGGAACTCACTCCTGTGTGAGTGCCTAAGATATCTAGCAGCTTTTTTAATTGTAGAATTTTATAGACGGAACAAGTTGCCAATAGATAGGATTGTCTGGGGACGATACTTGAGAGGCTCGAGGTTTCTCTGCTGAAGCTGATTGTGAATTAGGAAAAGTCCTAAACTAAGAAATGCCTCCATGAGAATTCCCTGGTGGTCCAGTGGTTAAGACTCAGTGCTTTCACTGCAGTGGGCCTGGGTTCAATCTCTGGTAGTGGAACTAAGATCCCATAAGCTGTGCAACACAGCCCGAAAAGGAAAAAAAAGAGAAAAGAAAAGAAAATGCTCCTTTCCTAGGAAAGGAAACCCTCCTATACTGTTGATGGGCTTGTAAATTGGTGCAGCCACTATAGAAAACAGAATGGAGGTTCCCCAAGAAACTAAAAATAGAGTTAGCGTATGATCCAGCGATCCCACTCCTGGGCATATATAACAGAACAAAATTACAATTCAAAAAGATACATTCACCCCAAGGTTCATATCAGCACTATTCACAATAGCCAAAACATGGAGACAATCTAAATGTCCCTCAACAGATGAATGGATAAGAAAGATGTGCTATACATATACAATGGAATATTACTCAGCCATAAAAAGAATGAAATAATACCAATGGGAATAACATGGATGGACTTTGAGATGATCAGACTAAGTGAAATAATTCAGAAAAAGAAAGACAAATACTGCATGATACCACTTATATGTGGAATCTGAAATATAACACAAGTGAACCTATCTGAAAACCAGACCCACAAACAGAAAACAGACTTGTGGTTGCCAAGGCGGAAAGAGTGTGGGAGAAGGATGGAGTGGGACTTTGGGATTAGCATATGTGAACTATTATATATAGGATGGATAAACAATAATATCCTACTGTATAGCACAGGGAACTATATTGAATATCCTGTGATAAACCATAATGGAGAGAATATGAGAACAAATGTATGTATGTGTATAACTGAATCACTCTGCTGTACAGCAGAAATTAACACAACTGTACTTCAATAAAGTAATTTTTCTTAAAAAAGAAAAGAAATGCTTCCTTTCTGGAGTTTCAGTTTTTGAACTGGCCATCCAGCTATGAGATCTTGGTGAACTACCATTACTCACTGATACCCAAAGAGAGATTCAGATGGGGGTCCCTGAGGGAGATGCTCAGGAAGCAGAGGAGGTTGCCCAGAGGAAAAAATGGCATAGAGGGTCAAGATGGTCCCGACTCTGCTTGTTGGTGGGTTGCTGCTGCTAAGTCACTTCAGTCGTGTCCGACTCTGTGCGACCCCATAGACGGCAGCCCACCAGGCTCTCCCATCCCTGGGATTGTCCAGGCAAGAACGCTGGAGTGGGTTGCCATTTCCTTCTCCAATGCATGAAAGTGAAAAGTGAAAGGGAAGTTGCTCAGTCGTGTCTGACTTCTAGCGACCCCATGGACTGCAGCCCACCAGGCTCCTCTGTCCATGGGATTTTCCAAGCAAGAGTACTGGAGTGGGGTGCCATTGCCTTCTCCGGTTGGTGGGTTAGTTGCTCTCAAGTCAACTGGGACAGCTATTCCTTCCTGGGCTTCCTGAACTGTGTGGGCTGAGCCATGAGAGAAAGAAAGGCAGCCTTCTAAGGGGGGATAAGTTCCTTGGATTGTGGGTCAAAGAGGGCAGACTCTGGATTTGAAATGGCTTAATGATGCAGGATCAGAGTTTTCGACAAAGTAATAAAGCTACCCAACCATGCCAATTTTGTGTAATAATGCTTTGCCTTCTTCTGCTGTTTGCCATTTATCATTGGTCATCAGGGATTGTGGCTATGCTAGGGTGAGCCCATTCCCAGGCCATAAAAGTCCACTGTAGTAATAGCAGAGGTTTACTTCACACAGTCATTTTCTAGGAGCTCTTCTGATCTGGCTGACCAGTGGCACTTTTATCTATTTGACAGGTGTGCTGAGTACAGAGGCGAATCTAGCTAGAGAGGACAGGGAGGAGTCAACTTGATGTCAAAACTTATCTCAGAGAACCTGAGGACCTCTAGTTATTCCCACTGACTGCCTCATTTCTTAGACCATGAGCCAGAGTGTGGGGCCTGTAGTAAAGACTCTTACTAAGCCAGTATGTGCCCTTTTCCTGAAGGCTCTGTATAAAGTCCTTTAAGATGGTTTGTATTTCTAGCTCCTCTGTTCATGAAATTCTCCAGGCAAGAATACTGGAGTGGGTTGCCATTTTCTTCTCCAGGGGATCTTCCTGAGCCAGGGATCGAACCCAGGTCTCCCACATTGCAGGCAGAATCTTTACCATCTGAGCCACCAGAGAGGCCCATTTCTACCCTTATGAAACTTCAACTCTCTATCTCAATTTCTTGTTCACTCCTGACAATTTGGAGCCCCCAGAATTAAAGCCTGTCACTGTTTCCACTGTTTCCCCACTGATTTGCCATGAAATGATGGGACCGGATAGCATGATCTTAGTTTTATGAATGTTGAGCTTTAAGCCAACTGGTTCACTCTCTTTTTTCACTTTCATCAGGAGGCTCTCTAGTTCTTCTTTGCCTTCTAGTTCAATAAAAAATAAAATAAAAAAAGAGAGTTGAGGAGCCAACTGAAGACCACTCTGCCCAGACCACAGCATCCTGAGCTAGGGAGCTGCTCGGGGATGACTCAGCTTTCTGAGCTCTGCTACAACACAAACTGGAGAACCACGGAGATACCAGACCAACACAATGCAACACAAAGCCACTGAAGCACAAGCTGGCCAACAGCCAGAAGTGCCTTCCCACACAGTATCTGCCATCTGATGAATTCAGTTAGTAAACCCAAACACCACATTACCCCTGTCACCAAATCAACCTGCTCACTGTACCATCTGTTTTAAAATACACTCAAGGTTTGTTTTGATCACATTTTGGTACGGGAACGGACATGGAGACAACTGCCTTTTGAAAGAGACTTGTACTCAGAGTTCCTCAGTGAACAGGAGGCCCGACGCCACACGATGTCATGTTCAGGGAGAAGTTGACAGAGAGTAAGAGAGGACCTGGGACTGTTATCACTTCAAAAGTGAGAAGTAACTGGAGGGGGACACTCCTACTGGGCAGGAAGTGAAACAGGCTGCAGCTTGCAGTTGAAGACTTGTAATAAGATTCCTTCACGCTCACAAAAGCCCTGGGGAGGCGAGATGTCAACTACCTTGGGCCACTGGCACAGCCTAAGGATTCCAAGATGTCGATCAGCAATTGGAAAAATATAAAAAATAGTCATTAAGTTATTACAGCCTGCTACTCAGGAACCTCCTTCTGAGAACACCCCTGAGCTTCATGACCCTACAGGCCACACATTCCCTATCAGAGCCCCCAGCTTTTCTGTACACTCCCCTCTAACACCTCTCTTGCTGACTCTTCCCTCAGGCTGTCTGAATCCTTGACTTACACAATCTTACAGGATCCTTGCCTAGGAGGGCTGTTTCACCCATGCACCCTCCTGTCCACTCCTCCCACTGACTAAGTGCCATGCCTTTCCACACACTTCCTTCTGCATCTTCCCCTTGGGTTGATGTTCCAGCCACTGTTTATGTCCTACTGTGTCTTACTCCTCTGAATAGTCCTTCCTCCCTGGCATTTCCTGGAGGACCTTACTGAAGGGTATGTACACCCTCCACTCAAGAACCTCATGCAAAGGCTTCCCTGGTGGTCCAGTGGTTAAGAATCCACCTGCCAACGCAGAAGACACAGGTTCAATCCCTGGTCCAGGAAGATTCCACGTGCCACAGGGCAACTAAGCCCATGCACCACAACTACTGAAGCCCAAGGTTAACTACATCCACCACTACTACACTTTGTGTTGACTACATCATCATGCTGCTTTGCCCTGATGCCTGCACAGTTCAGAAGTCTTCTTTGGTTAGGTGCTCCCTCCACTCATGCATAGCCTTCCAGGTCTTACCACAAAATGGATATTCTTTCACTCGTGCAACTCCTGCCAAATGTTCCTCTTGGCAGGTGTCTTCATCTTTCCATTCACTTTCTAATCCATCAGCCTCCAGAATGGCTGTACCTCCTATGCATGTGCCATCCTCAGATGGCTCTCCCCTAGACAGGTTGCATCCTCCACTCAGGAACTTCCTGGTGAGGCCTTACCTAGGCTGCCTGCTTCGAGCACCTGTGCAGCTCCTGCTAGATTCTCAACTAGCTTATAGCATTTCCACCAATACTCCCTCTGCCAAGACCTTTATTCATGTAAAAAGTCATTAGGTTTCAAATGCTAGCAGATAATTTTCTTTAAAAAAAAAAAAAACAAAAAAAACACCTGTGTAGGACTAGCAAACGCATCTATTCTCCAGATTAGAACTGTGAGCTTTCACTCTGCAATTAATGCTCTAGGAAAGAACGTATTAGAGGTTACTACATGGTCCCCCATTTTAAAATTCTAATTTGGCACCACAAAGGCCCGTTCTAAAGAGTCATAGCCACATGACTGCAGGGCCTGTCTAACTCAAGAACCAGGGAAGCCTGTGGATCAGATCAGATCAGATCAGGTGGATACTGGAAGATTAAAACATGAAGATTTGCACCTATAGTCAATTAATCTATGACAAAGGAAGCAAGAATACACAACGGAGAAAAGACAGTCTCTTTATTAAGTGGTGCTGGGAAAGTAGACATCTACATGTAAGAGAATAAAATCAGGATACTCTCTAATACACAAAATTAAACTCAAAATGGATTAGAAACATAAATTTAAGGCTGGATACTATAAAACTCTTAGAGGAAACTAGGCAGGACACTCTGACATAAGTTGAACCAATCTTTTTCAATTCACCTCCTAGAATAATGAAAATAAAAACAAAAATTAACAAATGAGATCTAATTTAACTTCAAAGCTCTGCACAGCAAAGGAAACCATAACCAAACAAAAACACAACATAAAGAATAAGGGGAAATATTTACAAATGAAGCAACCAATAGGAGATTAATTTCTAAACTATACAAACAGTTCATGTAGCTCATTGTCAAAACAAACAAACAAACAAACAAAGTGGGCAGAAGATCTAAATAGACCTTTTTTCAAAAGAAGACATATAGGTGGCCAAAAAGCACATGAAAACATGCTCAAGACCACTAATTATTAGAGAAATGCAAATCAAAACTACAATGAGGTATTACCTCACGCCAGTAAGAAGGTCAAAATGGACATTATCAAAGAATTTACAAGAAATAAATGCTAGGGAAAGTGTAAAGAAAAGGGAACCCCCCCCCACATTGTTAGTAAGAATGTAAATTGGTATAATCATTATGGAGAACAGGATAGAGGTTCTTTAAAACTAAAAACAGAACTGTCATATGATCCAACAATCCTACTGTTGGGCATATAATCGAGGAAAATCGTAATTCAATTGTAATTAGCCTCCAATTAAAATAAAAATAACATTTTTAAAAGAAGCAAACATAAATAAAAATAACCTGGGGCTACCAAAAAAAAATAAAGATACCTGCACCTCAATGTTCATCGCTGCATTATTTACAACAGCCAGGTCATGGAAGCAACTGGAATGTCCACTGAGAGTAATAGATAAAGACATGGTGCATATATACAATGGAATATTACTCAGCTATTAAAAATAAGAGAGTGAGACAGGCTTGGTTAAGGCCAGGAGGGTTTCATGGCTGTTGTAATGACCCACAAATCTGTGCAGTGAACATCTTGATAGTGAGGCATCTGTTACTATTTGGCTGAATGAGCACCAGTTGTCAAGAAATGTTTCTTGGATTAAACAAGCACCTACTTCACCAAGCTCTATGCACACCAGACAGTTACTGTCAGGCATTCCGGCAGAGGCTAAGCCAGTGCCAAGCTTCCATCAGTAGAGGAAGGAGGGAGATAGAGGGTGTCACTAGACAGAGGGGAGCAGAGAGGGAACCAAGGTGAGGACTGTGTGGTTCCCGGATGTAGCCTTGGCTTCCTCCCTCTGCACAGCACTCTACCCCCACAAGGTGCAGCAGGCCAGGCCCGGGTTCTCACAGCCAGAGGCCCAAGCATCCAGCAATCACATGAGAACCGGCCTGGCTGCCCCTTGGGGGACCTGTCCAAGCCGCTGGGGAGGGAGACACAGGCAGCCATCTGTTAAGGGTGTGGCCTGTGCCAGGCTCCGTGTTAAATCACAGGTTAAGTCACAGTTTACAGGAACATGGTGACATCTGGAAAAACCCCAAGATGGAGGGAACTCTGATTATCCCTGTTTTACAGATGAGGAAGCTGCTGCTCACAGGCAACAGACGGATGTCCAAGATCACAAAGCCAGAAAGTGGTGAACTGGGATGGTGAACCCAGGTCCACTGACCCCACTGTTGAAGCCAGCTGGGCAGCCTCTGACCAGTCCTCCAGGCCAGGAGCAGCAGAGGGGGCCCTTTGCCATCTGATGAACGTCCACAGACAGTGTCACAGCACTGGCTAATAAGCCCTGTCTCAAGTCTCTTTTCTGGAATGAGATGGTAAAATAAATAATACATGAACTCAACATGGCCATAATTCCTCTTATGTGTATTTCTTTATGGTTTCCCCCATCACTCTTCAATCTTCATGTAAAAGTCCGGCCCCACTAAGTTCACACTGACTGCTCTGTCATTCTCTTCAATCACTCCCCTTGGCTTTACCTCCCACTTTTAGATGTCCCCCATCGGGGAAGGCAATGGCACCCCACCCCAGTACTTTTGCCTGGAAAATCCCATGGACAGAGGATCCTGGTAGGCTCCAGTCCATGGGGTCGCTAAGAGTCGGACACGACTGAGCGACTTCACTTTCACTTTTCACTTTCACACATTGGAGAAGGAACTGGCAACCCACTCCAGTATTCTTGCCTGGAGAATACCAGGGACGGGGGGAGCCTGGTGAGCTTCCGTCTATGGGGTCGCACAGTCGGACACGATTGAAGCGACTTGGCAGCAGCAACAGCAGCATCAGGAATAAAGCCTTAGGCTCCTCCCTCATGGTTTTCAGCCCCTCCCCCATTACCACTATCCTTCTGGGAATTCAAGAGGCCCTCTCCACACCAACCTCCCAACCTCCCTGGTCTGGACTCCTTTAGAGCCAGTGAGAAAGTCCTGCCATGCAACCTCAGCCAGCGACTCCCCCCAGGACCACACACAATACTGTCACCATCAGAAACTGCTCCCCGATTTCAGGATTCCAGCATCCCTCCCTGACCACCCACCTCCACCCCTCCATCCCTCATGAGAGGACCACCCCCCCCGCCCCCGCCACCCCATGTCGCCCATACACCTCAAGAACAAATGACAGAAAGCAAGCAGTTACAAGCACAGCCATGAACGCTTTAATAGCAGTGCTACGGGCAGAAGACCAGGCCTCCCTCATCTGTGGGCAGTTTGGGGTGAGATGAAGCTACTGATGAGGTGTGGCTGGACTCAGGGGCCTGGGCATCCCTAATTCTCAGGAGCGGGTGGTGAATCTGAGGGCTGGGAGAAGGCACTGGGCTGGAAGAGGTGGCGGAGATTCTCATTGTTGATCAGCGCCGTCTCCACGTGCTCCGGGCTGATGCGCACCCTGTGGTTGGTGCAGGCCTCCTTCCCCGCCAGGTCCAGGATGTTGGCTGTCAGGTACTCAATGATGCCAGTCAGGAACACGGGCGTCTCTGAGCTCAGGCGGCTGGCGAACTGACCTTCCCGCAGGAGGCGGTCCAGGCGGCTCACAGGGAACTGCAGCTCGGCCCTGGTGGAACGGGAGACGGAGCGTCTCCTACTGCCACGGCAGTTCTTGAGGTGTCTTCTCGAAGACATGGTGTTGGCTGGATGCTGCCTCTATCAGCTCAGACTGATGATACTGCTGGCTGGGGCCTCCTGAGATGCCAGTCTCTCTCTGCTGGCTGTGTCCCCTTGCTCAGGTCTCTTATTGCTGGGAGCTGCCTTTGTGACAGCTCAGGCTTTGTGATGTCATCAGTAGCCAGCCAATTGGCCCTGACCAGGACTGGCCCACAAATGGCTGATAGGAAATCTGGTCTCTCTGTTGAAAAGACCATCTCCTGAAGGGAAGTTTTAACTTTCTGTCAGACGACAACATTCTAGCTAAAAATGTGTTTCAATGGAAAACTAACCTATGTCTGTAAAACACAACTCTGGGTTATTTCATTCCAGTCTTATATCATCTTTGAGCCCTTTTACATCCTTTTGGAAGCCTGTAGGTCACTGATACAACCTTTGCTAAAGGCTCAATTTCCTTTTCATACAGCAATCAAACAATCTGGCCTCTATTAATGTATTTATCCTACTATTTCTGATTAATATTACTTTTCCATTCTTTCGTTTCTCTTGTCAACTAGTTATAACATCTGCCCATTTCCTTATGTGATAAATGCTTTGATACATGTTCCTATCTAGGTAAGTAGCATTACTTTACTAGTAATGCTCAAACTGAGAGCTCCCGGCCTACCCGCGAGCGGCGCTCTGAGAGCTCCCGGCCTACCCGCGAGCGGCGCGCTGAGAGCTCCCGGCCTACCCGCGAGCGGCGTGCAGAGAGCCCCTCGCCCGCTGTGCGGCGCGATGAGAGCATGCCCGAGAGGAGCTACCCAATGACCGAGGAAGGACGGCAGTGAGGACTGGCGCACTAAGCACGGCCGAGAGGAGCTACCCCGTGAATGAGGTCAGGAAGGGCGGCGGTGAGGAGATACCCCTCCCCCAAGGTCAGGAAGGGCCGCGGTGAGGAGAAACCCCTCATCCAAGGTAAGATGCGATGGCTGTGCTTTGCTGGAGCAGCCGGGAAGAGATACCCCACGCCCAAGGTAAGAGAAACCCAAGTAAGATGGTAGGTCTTGCAAGAGGGCATCAGAGGGCAAATACACTGAAACCATACTCACAGAAAACTAGTCAATCTAATCACACCAGGACCACAGCCTTGTCTAACTCAATGAAATTAAGCCATGCCCGTGGGGCAACCCAGGATGGGCGGGTCATGGTGGAGAGATCGGACAGGGTGTGGTCCGCTGGAGAAGGGAATGGCAAACCACTTCAATATTCTTGCCTTGAGAACCCCATGAACAGTATGAAAAGGCAAAATGATAGGATACTGAAAGAGAAACTCCCCAGGTCAGTAGGGGCCCAATATGCTACTGGAGATCAGTGGACAAATAACTCCAGAAAGAATGAAGGGATGGAACCAAAGCAGAAAGAATACCCAGCTGTAGATGTGTCTCGTGATAGAAGCAAAGTCCGATGCTGTAAAGAGCAATATTGCATAGGAACCTGGAATGTCAGGTCCATGAATCAAGGCAAATTGGAAGTGGTCAAACGAGATGGCAAGAGTGAATGTTGACATTCTAGGAATTAGCGAACTCAAATGGACTGGAATGGGTGAATTTAACTCAGAGGACCATTATATCTACTACTGTGGGCAGGAATCCCTCAGAAGAAATGGAGTGGCCGTCATGGTCAACAAAAGAGTCCGAAATGCAGTACTTCGATGCAATCTCAAAAACGACAGAATGATCTCTGTTCGTTTCCAAGACAAACCATTCAATGTCACAGTAATCCAAATCTATGCCCCAACCAGTAATGCTGAAGAAGCTGAAGTTGAACGGTTCTATGAAGACCTACAAGACCTTTTAGAACTAACACCCAAAAAAGATGTCCTTTTCATTATAGGGGACTGGAATGCAAAAGTAGGAAGTCAAGAAACACCTGGAGTAACAGGCAAATTTGGCCTTGGAACACGGAATGAAGCAGGGCAAAGACTAACAGAGTTTTGCCAAGAAAATGCACTGGTCGTAGCAAATACCCTCTTCCAACAACACAAGAGAAGACTCTATACATGGACATCACCAGATGGTCAACACCGAAATCAGATCGATTATATTCTTTGCAGCCAAAGATGGAGAAGCTCTATACAATCAGGAAAAACAAGACCAGGAGCTGACTGTGGCTCGGACCATGAACTCCTTATTGCCAAATGCAGACTGAAATTGAAGAAAGTAGGGAAAACCACTAGACCATCCAGGTATGACCTAAATCAAATCCCTTATGATTATACAGTGGAAGTGAGAAATAGATTTAAGGGCCTAGATCTGACAGAGTGCCTGATGAACTATGGACTGAGGTTCGTGACATTGTACAGGAGACAGGGATCAAGACCATCCCCATGGAAAAGAAATGCAAAACAGCAAAATGGCTGTCTGGGGAGGCCTTGCAAATAGCTGCGAAAAGAAGAGAAGTGAAAAGCAAAGGAGAAAAGGAAAGATATAAACATCTGAATGCAGAGTTCCAAAGAATAGCAAGAAGAGATAAGAAAGCCTTCTTCAGCAATCAGTGCAAAGAAATAGAGGAAAACAACAGAATGGGAAAGACTAAGGATCTATTCAAGAAAATCAGAGATACCAAAGGAACATTTCATTCAAAAATGGGCTCGATAAAGGACAGAAATGGTATGGACCTAACGGAAGCAGAAGATATTAAGAAGAGGTGGCAAGAATACACAGAAGAACTGTACAAAAAAGAGCTTCACGACCCAGATAATCATGATGCTGTGATCACTGACCTAGAGCCAGACATCCTGGAATGTGAAGTCAAGTGGGCCTTAGAAAGCATCACTCCAAACAAAGCTAGTGGAGGTGATGGAATTCCAGTGGAGCTATTCCAAGTCCTGAAAGATGATGCTGTGAAAGTGCTGCACTCAATATGCCAGCAAATTTGGAAAACTCAGCAGTGGCCACAAGATTGCAAAAGGTCAGTTTTCATCCCAATCCTAAAGAAAGGCAATACCAAAGAGTGCTCAAACTACCGCACAATTCCACTCATCTCACACGCTAGTAAAGTAATGCTCAAAATTCTCCAAGCCAGGCTTCAGCAATATGTGAACCGTGAACTTCCTGATGTTCAAGCTGGATTTAGAAAAGGCAGAGGAACCAGAGATCAAATTGCCAACATCTGCTGGATCATCGAAAATCAAGAGAGTTCCAGAAAAACATCTATGTCTGCTTTGTTGACTATGCCAAAGCCTTTGACTGTGTAGATCACAATAAACTGTGGAAAAGTCTTCAAGAGATGGGAATACCAGAACACCTGATCTGCCTCTTGAGAAATCTGTATGCAGGTCAGGAAGCAACAGTTAGAACTGGTCATGGAACAACAGACTGGTTCCAAATAGGAAAAGGAGTACGTCAAGGCTGTATATTGTCACCATGTTTATTTAACTTATATGCAGAGTACATCATGAGAAATGCTGGACTGGAAGAAACACAAGTTGGAATCAAGATTGCTGGGAGAAATATCAATAACCTCAGATATGCAGATGATACCACCCTTATGGCAGAAAGTTTAGAGGAACTAAAAAGCCTCTTGATGAAAGTGAAAGTGGAGAGTGAAAAGGTTGGCTTAAAGCTCAACATTCAGAAAACGAAGATCATGGCATCTGGTCCCATCACCACATGGGAAATAGATGGAGAAACAGTGGAAACAGTGTTAGACTTTCTTTTCTGGGCTCCAAAATCACTGCAGATGGTGACTGCAGCCCTGAAATTAAAAGACACTTACTCCTTGGAAGGAAAGTTATGACCAACCTAGATAGCATATTCAAAAGCAGAGACATCACTTTGCCAACAAAGGTTCGTCTAGTCAAGGCTATTGTTTTTCCTGTGGTCATTTATGGATGTGAGAGCTGGACTGTGAAGAAGGCTGAGCGCCGAAGAATCGATGCTTTTGAACTGTGGTGTTGGAGAAGACTCTTGAGAGTCCCTTGGACTGCAAGGAGATCCAAGCAGTCCATTCTGAAGGAGATCAGCCCTGGGATTTCTTTGGAAGGAATGATGCTAAAGCTGAAACTCCAGTATTTTGGCCACCTCATGCGAAGAGTTGACTCATTAGAGAAGACTCTGATGCTGGGAGGGATTGAGGGCAGGAGGAGAAGGGGACGACAGAGGATGAGATGGCCTAAGGCATCACTGACACGATGAATGTGAGTCTGAATGACCTCTGAGAGCTGGTGATGGACAGGGAGGCCTGGCGTGCTGCAGTTCATGGGGTCGCAAAGAGTCGGACACGACTGAGCGACTAATCTGATCTGATGGTCAAAATTCTCCAAGCCAGGCTTCAGCAATATGTGAACCGTGAACTTCCTGATGTTGAAGCTGGTTTTAGTAAAGGCAGAGGAACCAGAGATCAAATTGCCAACATCCGCTGGATCATGGAAAAAGCAAGAGAGTTCCAGAAAAACATCTATTTCTGCTTTATTGACTATGCCAAAGCCTTTGACTGTGTAGATCACAATAAACTATGGAAAATTCTGAAAGAGGTGGGAATACCAGAACACCTGATCTGCCTCTTGAGAAATCTGTATGCAGGTCAGGAAGCAACAGTTAGAACTGGCCATGGAACAGCAGACTGGTTCCAAATAGGAAAAGGAGTACGTCAAGGCTGCATATTGTCACCATGTTTATTTAACTTATATGCAGAATACATCATGAGAAATGCTGGACTGGAAGAAATACAAGTTGGAATCAAGATTGCTGGGAGAAATATCAATAACCTCAGATATGCAGATGACACCACTCTTATTGCAGAAAGTGAAGAGGGGCTAAAAAGCCTCTTAATGAAAGTGAAAGTGGAGAGTGAAAAGGTTGGCTTAAAGCTCAACATTCAGAAAACAAAGATCATGGCATCTGGTCCCATCACTACATGGGAAATAGATGGAGAAACAGTGGAAACAGTGTCAGACTTTCTTTTTCTGGGCTCCAAAATCACTGCAGATGGTGACTGCAGCCATGAAATTAAAAGACGCTTACTCCTTGGAAGGAAAGTTATGACCAACCTAGATAGCATATTCAAAAGCAGAGACATCACTTTGCCAACAAAGGTTCACCTAATCAAGGCTATGGTTTTTCCTGTGGTCATGTATGGATGTGAGAGCTGGACTGTGAAGAAGGCTGAGCGCCGAAGAATTGATGCTTTTGAACTGTGGTGTTGGAGAAGACTCTTGAGAGTCCCTTGGACTGCAAGGAGATCCAACCGGTTCATTCTGAAGGAGATCAGCCCTGGGATTTCTTTGGAAGGAATGATGCTAAAGCTGAAACTCCAGTATTTTGGCCACCTCATGCGAAGAGTTGACTCATTGGAGAGGACTCTGATGCTGGGAGGGATTCAGGGCAGGAGGAGAAGGGGACGACAGAGGACGAGATGGCTGGATGGCATCACTGACTCGATGAATGTGAGTCTGAGTGACCTCCAAGAGCTGGTGATAGATAGGGAGGCCTGGCGTGCTGCAGTTCATGGGGTCGCAAAGAGTCGGACACGACTGAGCGACTGATCTGATCTGATCTGATGCAATATTGCTCTTTACAGCATCGGACCTTCCTTCTATCACCAGTCACATCCACAGCTGGGTATTCTTTTTGCTTTGGCTCCATCCCTTCATTCTTTCTAGATATATTTCTCCACTGATCTCCAGTAGCATATTGGGCCCCTCCTGACCTAGGGAGTTTCTCTTTCAGTATCCTATCATTTTGCCTTTTCATACTGTTCATGGGGTTCTCCAAGCAAGAATACTGAAGTGGTTTGCCATTCCCTTCTCCAGTGGACCACAACCTGTCAGATCTCTCCACCATGACCCGCCCATCTTGGGTTGCCCCAGAGGCACGGCTTAGTTTCATTAAGTTAGACAAGGCTGTGGTCCTAGTGTGATCAGATTTGACTTGTTTTCTGTGAGTATGGTTTCAATGTGTTTGCCCTCTGAAGCCCTCTTGCAACACCTACCGTCTTACTTGGGTTTCTCTTACCTTGGGCGTGGGGTATCTCTTCATGACTGCTCCAGCAAAGCACAGCCATTGCTCCTTACCTTGGATGAGGGGTATCTCCTCACCACTGCCCTTCCTGACCTTCAATGTGGGATAGCTCCTCTAGGCCCTCCTGCGCCTGAGCAGCCACGGCTCCTTGGACGTGGGGTTTGTCCTCCTGGCCACCACTCCTGGCCTCGGGCGTCGGGTTGCATCTCCCGCCCACCGCCCCTGGCCTCTGGCTTGGGGCGTGGGGTATCTCCTCCGGGCCAGAATGATCTCTGTTCGTTTCCAAGGCAAACCATTCAATGTCACAGTAATCCAGGTCTATGGCCCAACCAGTAATGCTGAAGAAGCTGAAGTTGAATGGTTCTATGAAGACCTATGAGACCTTTTAGCACTAACACCCAAAAAAGATGTCCTTTTCATTATAGGGGACTGGAATGCAAAAGTAGGAAGTCAAGAAACACCTAGAGTAACAGGCAAATTTGGCCTTGGAATACAGAATGAAGCAGGGCAAAGACTTGTCCTACGACAAGCTACAACTAGGTCTGGCTGGAGATAGGATGCCGTTACTTCAGGTCTTTTTAAGGCTGACACTGTGGTTCCTATCATCTGCTCTGTTAATAGCCCTGTCTGGCCAGAGTTAATGGCAGACAAATTAAGATGTATGACTACTCATTCTAGATGACCTAAATCTCAATGCAGTTGTTCTGTTCATCAAGGCACCTTTTTTTTTTTAATCATTGTTGCAATTATGAATGACATGAAGACTACACATAGTGATCCCTTCACAGGGCAGACAGGAAGACCAGTTGGTGTGGGCATTGTGAAGGGGGCAAAGAAGAGCCTTTCACCTTCAGTGTAGTGGAGCAAGGACATAATGTGAACAGGGCCAGGAGGATGACTGGCCATCCATCAGTGCATTGGTTTATCCTAGCAGTGAATATGAATGAGGGGATGTGCCCCATGAGTGCAGTGGGGTAAGAAAGAAAGCAATACGTATGAACAGGACAAAGAGGAGTCATCATGTGCAATAGTGCCCTGGGGCTCGTTGGTAGATGTGATTGGGAGAAATGGAGCTTGCACAATCAGTGTACTGGTTTTGTAGTTAAAGGATGCGAACAGAGCAAAGAAATGAGCTGTGTGTTGCAAGGGAGAGGGAATGTGAACAAGGCCAAGAGGAGGTGCCCACTCCCAGGAGCAGAATGCCAGAACTAGACAAAGGATATAGATGGGGAGAGAGCAGGCCCGTGCTTTCAGTCCCAGTGGAGGAACTAGGTAGGAACACATGACTGGGCCAACGAGGAGGACTCCCTGCACCGTCAGAGCATTAAATGGGGCAGGTTGTGAATGAGGTGAAAAGAAATTGAATAGGGGATATGAGCAAGGCAGTGAAGATGGGTCTCTCCTATCCCTGCAGTGATGCATTTGGCCAGGGATGTAAAACAGGCAAAGGAAAAGGGGCTCCCATCGTCAGTTCATTGGAGCAACTGGACAGAGGCTATGCATGTAGTCAATAGGAGTAGTACTGTCCCATAAATGCAATGGGTCTCCAGCCCGGGCATGTGTGTGAGTAAGGTAGAGAGGAGAAGCCCCACCCCAGATGCACCGGTGAAGTGAATCTGCAGACAGGTGCTTCCCTGATCATTTGGTGAACTGCACCTGGGCAGGAGGAGAGATGATCGGCCAGTCAGTAAGACCCCTGTACTATCAATGCAATGGAGTAACTGCAGGGGATGTGGACAGGCAAGGAGGAAGAACCTTGCTCTGTCAGAGCAGTGAGGTGATGGGGAATGGAGGGGGTCCGCAATTAATCAGTGATGTGATGTCACTTGAGAAGCTTTCTAAAAGGGGCAGAGATGAGAAGCCCCAAATATGGGCATGGCAGTGGGGACACCTGCACCATCAGTTTCTGGATAGAAGAGGTGTACAGGAAGTGAGACACATGCTCATACCAGCAGTATGGGGGTGACTCTGAACAGGGAACATGACCATGGCAAAGAAAACAGGCCCAGCATCATCCGTGTGGTGGTGTAAATGACGAAGCCTGTGATGGGCACAAGGAGAACGAAGCTCCCTCTCTCATCAGTACTGAATACTGTGCAGGGTGTGCTAACGGGGTCATGGGGAAGAACTCTGGACCACTGCATCAGTGCAGTGGTGTAAATGGACAGGATATGGGATTAGGGCAAAGCGAATAGGGCCCACAGCTACAGAGGATGAGGCAAGTTTATAGGCGATGTGAGAAAGACCCAGCATCTCTCAAGGGGGAAGTGGGAACAGGGCCCAGGGCACAGCAGTGGGAACTGGGTATAGAGGATGAGCCCCGACTCATAACCAGTGGTGTGACTTGGCCAAAAATATTAATGAGGCAGTAGAGGAACCCCTACCCACTGTGGAGGGTTAGCTGGACCAAGGATGTGACCTGGAGATGTGATGCATTCTGGCTGCATCAGTACAGTGATGTCATTGAGCAGAGTATTCTCATGGAACAAAGAAGGAGCCCTGCCCAATCCATGTGCTGCTGTAACTCACCAGAGTTTTCTGTGTAAAGAACAGTAGCCCTGTATACCGTAACTGTAATAGCATCAGTGGACAGAGGAAGTGAACAGGACAAAGATGATCAGGAACCACCCGCGAGTACCATGAAGTACCTGGGCAGGAATGTGAACATGGCAAATAGAAAGAGCCCCACACACTTGGTGCAGTGGGATAACTGAACTACAAAAGTGAACAAGGAAAGAGAATGATCTCTGTTCTGTCGGTGAAGAGATGGGACACACAAGGGAGGTGAGAAGGGCAGAGGGGGAGAAGAAGAGGTCCTTGCTTTCTCTGTGAGGATGTGAACAGACCACACAGGAGAATCTTCACACCCTTAGTACTGAGGTGGAAGTTGACAGGCTCTGAACAGAGCAAACCACGAGTTCACTGATGAAATAGGGCAGGGCTGTGTGAACGAGGTCAGGAGGAGGCGTCCTGCAAACCTAGCACACTGGTTTCACTGCACAGGCTGTAAGCGGGAGAAAACCATTGTGTAGTGGTTCCTGGGATGGTGATGTGAACAGGGTGGAGGAAAGCATGGCCAGTGCCACGGGATGAGTGCCCGGTTAATCCCATTAAGCAAAGAGCAGTCCTCCCAGCATTGTCATCTTGGAGTGCTCAGACGGGGTGTAGGAATGAAGGAGGTGCACCACACTTCAGTGTAACTGGCTGGGGTTTGAACAGATAAGAGGAGACCCCAGCACACAGGGAAGGGAGGCCAGGATAAGCATCCCCATGTCCTCTGCTTGACTGTGTGAATGAATGAGCAAGGAGTGTGAAGAGAGCAAAGGGTGAGCCCCCCCCCCAACTCAGGCACTGGGCTTGGTCAGAGGGGAGACCAGGGCATGACCAGCACATCCAGACTGATGGGGGTCCAGACCTGGTGTGACCAGGGCACAGAGGATGGGGTGCCCTCAGTGCATGGGGAACCAATCCTGGGTAAAACCCTCACAAGCGCTGCCCTTAAGTACCACCCTGGGGTGTGAGTGAGGTGCACGAGAGGAGGTGGACCACTAGGGCTGTGTGTAACTTCGGAGAACAGGTGACAGTGCGAAGAGGACGACCTGGGTGCATCAGTGCCGTTGTCTCACTTGACAGGGAACATTTATGGGGCAATAGGAGCCCTTTAATGTCAGTACCGTGGGGAGACAGGGCTGGGTATGAAAGCAAGCAGCCAGGAGGAGCCCTGCCTGTCTGCGCATGCAGTGGAGTCACTGGGAGGTGCCTACCCACCCGCTCTGACCTGCTGGATCCTGCCCTTGGACCCCGCCAGACCCCTGGGAAGAAGCCAGGATATGACTCTGATACAGGCCGGGCAATCCCCTCCCGAGTCAGTAAGGGCTGCAGCGCTGCTCTGTGGTTCCCCCCCGCCCCCCAGGAATTACAAGTTCGCCTTCTAGACGGTGAGATTTACAGTCACACTGTTGGAAAGTGTTTCATCTGCAGGTGATCTGCTTCCCAGGGCGTGAGGTGATCTGACCTACACCACTGAGATAGTTCATGAAAACCATTCTCCTGCCACCCTGCTCCGAGCCTGTCATGAATCTCCTAACGTACAGCACTGAACACTCTGAAAGCTGAGCTCTTAAATCTTCAAACCTGGGAACCAAGATACATACCCTCATACAAACATGCACCATGGTTACACTGTGGAATACTAGGTAACTAACGTGGGAACCAAGCCAATGACCCACAGCTAGTCCAGCCAAAGTAACAAAGCTCCATCCTGGACTTTCTGGCAGCCTTGACAAACTGTACTTCAGCAGAAAAGAGACTGGATCACCAGGCAACTCTGCCCATAGCTGGCACCTTACTGACATTTCTGCAGCCATGGCTAGGAACTCAATGGGCTGTGCACACGGATTATCCCCTCACCCCAGAAGCAATCCCTGCGGGCCGAGCTGCAGGAAGTTAGCGGAATGATACACGGAAGTTTCCCCATTCCTGGCTGCTGCTCCATCTGCTGTGGGGCTGGAGGGGCTGCCTTGAGGTCAAGGTTGTGGACCTGACACTGGGGAGAAGCACCGCATTCACCATGGAGCCCGCTCTTTGGCCAGCTGTCTGGCCAACTGTACTGAGAGTACATGGCTGTGCTACATTAAATGTGCCAAAGTTAAATTGAAAAGGATAAGCCAAATCAATTATGGTGCCTGGAAACACTAATCTTTTAAACATATTTCCAGGGTGGGGGAAGTTCAGGGAGGAAAGGAGAATAAGTTTGGGGGATGGAGTGGGTTAACCCTAAGGAGTGTGGGCAGGGCCCCCTGGAACAGTTGTGTGGTTTGTGGGCTTCACAGAGTGCTCAGTCATGGGGGTGAGGTGGGGACACTGACGTCTACCCTCGATGCTCCTCTCCTTGTGCAACACCCCCCAGCCCCCCTGCATGTGCCTGAGTGGACACTGCTTTCTGAGTCCTCTTCTCACAAGGGGAAGTGCTGTTGATGAGTGAGGTGGGAGCTTGTCCTATTCATTCTTCTACAGACAAGATGCTTAGGCACCGAAACAGAGGCTGGCCTGGCCCTTCAGCTGTCTGCTCCGGTTGCCCCTCCCCGAGTCCTCCCAACTTAACCGCCACTCACTGAGGCCACAGGGAGCCACACACCCCAACTCTCTGAAACAGCAGCCTCTCACCTCTGGGCTTCTGCCCACGCCTACCCCCTGCAGGCTCTGTGTCATCTCCGGCCCTCGAGGACGTTCTGTAGTAGCAGAGCCCACTCCGTGCGGTCAGGCATCTGGAGAGCTGGAGGGGTCGGTCCTGGGTGGTGGCCCTCAGCCATCCCCCGGTCAGAGAGACCTCCAAGGTGCCCACGCCACACTGGCTTCCTGGGGTCCCAGCGGGACAGAGCTCTGTAACTTCGTGGTCCATCCTGATGTGGCTGGTCATGTTCAAAAACTGCAGGAGGTACACTCCTTGTTCTGCGTGCACAGCCATCCTGGTGGTCCTGGCACCCTGAAGGGCCACGCTCAACAACCCCACAAAACTAAGACCACTGGCTCCAAAGTTTGGCAAAAGGCTGGTCACACTCTCAGGGAACAACTCTCTTCGAACAACTGCTCTCTGCAGCCCACTGACATCTGTGTACAGACAGACTTCTCTCTCAGTGCTTTTCAGTCCCACTCTTCAGGGCTGAATGACTTGAGGAACTTAAACAAAAGCCAGACCAGGAAACACTACTTAGAGAGAAGTTGACCTTCACCTGTGTATACTTTGCCTCATGACTTCCCTTTCATCCTTTAAGTAAGTTGAGTTACTTTTTCCCCCAACATTCATCCTATTGTCTGTCTAGTTACAGGTACAGTCAGTTCACTCTACAGAACAGCTTCCAGAAGACTTTGGATTTCGTAAGAGGTACCACCAGTGGGGACCTTTGGGAAACTTGTAATTTCCCAGGTAAGTTCCATTCATTTATAAATTGATAGTACAAACATGTGTGAAGTATTTAATATGTACCAGGCACTGTTCGAGGTATCATGCGTGATTCACAGACACAATCCCTTTGCAGAGTTTATACTCAGGTAAGAGTTAGACCTTAATAAATAACTCTACTTGTGTCACAGTGCACGTCATAAATTAGAGGAATAAAGTTAAAATCTCAACTTGATGAAAGATCCTTGATGTTTTACTGCAAACCACAGTCAATCTTTTCAAATGTTTGTTTTCAGCATATATTTGAAAAGGAGGGACTATTGAACCAAACTATTTTTTAAAATTATTTTTCAAAAACAAAATACGTTGAAATTTTAATTGCTAACGTTTGCAGTACTTTTAAACCATATCTACAGTAATTATTCAGATTTACTTATATTTAGTTGATTTCCACATTCACCTTCAGGAATTCTACTATGTGCTTCTATTTCAAAGGTTTTATTTTGATTAAATTTTTGAATGTTGATGAATCCTTTCAGAGAGGGTGGAATCTTCAGAGTGTATATATAATTAAATTGATTTCTGTGGCTTTCACATAAGACTTGATATGGAGTTATTGAGTCAAACACAACTTTTTCCCTTTACTGGAATTATGTTCTGTTCTTTTATCTCCTGTTACTCTGACATTCAGGAGAAGCCTGATTTTGTGCCATTAAGACAAATATTCTCTTTTCTTCCTTGAAAGTCCGCGGCATTCTTAATGTTTGAAATTCAAAATGCCAACCATTCATATTCAGATATTGAACAAGTTAATTTTGTTTTGATCCTGACAAGACCTTTTCATCTGAAGATTAGCATTTTTCTTCAGCTTCTGAAAACTCTATTGTCTTCTCTAAATATTGCTGTTACATTTGTTCAGGAATTTTCTTTCAAGCATGCCAATAATCCATATATTAGATCTCCATTCTCTGTATTTAATGTCTTTAAGACTCTCATGCTCTACCAACTGAGGTAGCTGTGTGGCTTGTATGTAATAGCTTTAATTCTCTGCCTTTACTATTTGTTTTTGTTTTCTGCTACTGCATAGCTTATAGGATAAAAGTGTGTGTTTATAATTTGAATAGTCACGTGTATGCTATAAAGATAGCCATGGTGCATCACTGCTCAGTGAAATTTCTTGCCTTTGTTCAAGATTTCTTCAGTTGATAAATGACTCACAAGTATGAATCTTTGAAGTACAGTGAGTGCCCTGTACAGGAGTATCCAAAGCAGTTAATGTGATGGGCAGCCATCTTTCCCTCCCTCCTCCTGTGCAATCCCAGAAAAATTTGGGCAACTCCGAAAAAAGAGACAATGTTTCCTAGTTCTCTTATTTTGTACAGCTATGGCAGTGCCAACCAAATTTCCTTTGATGTGAAACTAAGTTGCTTCTGATGGAAATGCCTTAGCATAAAGCTGCTGTGGGAAGTGAATAAGTTACTGAAAGTAAAATGCTTGGGACAAAGCCTGATGCCTGATTAGCACTCTGCGTTCTCAGAAAGCAGGTTCTCCATCCTGTCACAATGGGTAGACTTTGTGGGAAGCACTTGATGACTGTGAAGCATGAAAAACCAGAGAACGCTTCATTCATGTCATGGCTTGGGCCTGCAGGGTGAGGGCCAAACCGCCTGAGCGTTGTCCCCTCTAAGTCACTTTCTGACTGTGTGGCCCTGGGGAGGTTAGTTGTCGTGTCTGGACTCTGTATGAACCCAGAAGCTTCATACACATGGATCTGCTCTGTAAACCTGAGTTCTCATTCTCAAGTTCCTGTGGTTCCAAATCCCCAGCCATGAGAACTCGCTACCCTGTAGTCCACTACCTTGACCCTGCCCTATAGATGAGCTGTGGTTCTCGCAGGCAGCACTTGAAAGAAGGCCCTTTTGAATTGTGGCCTTGTGGTCATGAACTGTGTGAGTCCTGTAGCGACCAGGTGTCAGGTTTACATGGAGGTGCCCTTGCAAGCACAGGAGTGGGGCAGTTCTCATCAGGTGCCAGCTTGTTACAGGGGCTCAGGCCTGGTGGTAACATGATAACTTAGGGGCCATCTGGTCACTGCAGGGACATAGCAGCAGTACACCCACCTCATCCAAGTTCTTTCAGCCTATTTTTTGATTTTAAACTAATAGACTTTATTCTTTCGTACAGATTGAGATTTACAGATAAATTGAGCAGAAAGTAGAATCCCATATACCCTCCTAACATAATCCTCAGTTTCCTTAAACGTTGTGCATTGATGCGGTACATTTGTTAAAATGGATAAGCCAATATTGATGCATTATTATTAGCTAAATCCATAGTTTACACTAGGGTTGTCTTTTTGTGTGTGAAATTCTCTGCATTTTGACAGATGTTTAATGACATGTGTCTGCCATTATATTATCTTATAGAATAGTTTCATTGCCTTAAAAATCCTCGGCGCTCTGCCTTTTTATCCCACCTCTGGCTGAACTTTTTTTTTGTTTTTGCTATCTCCATAGTTTTGTGTTTTCTACAGTGTCATTCAGTTGGAATAATTCAGTACATAGCCTTTTCAGATTATTTTTTCACTATATACAATAATATATGTTTAAGCTTCCTCCATGTCTTTTCATGGCTTGATCACTCATTTCCTTTTTTGCTGAATAATACTCCATCCAAACTGTGGACACACCACAGTTTATTCATACATTTCATTTATTAAAGGAAATCTTGATTACTTTGAAGTGTGCAGTACTGTGTTATTTGTAGGCACTATGTGGTAGATAGACTCAATGAATAAATTCTAGAGATCTATTGTACATCTTAGCAATGTCTTTTGTAGGGTGCTCAAACTCTGGGGTGGTACTTATCAGAAGCTAGAGGAGGCAAAAGGGAGTTGCTCAATGAGTATAGCATTTCACTTGTATAAGATAAAAAATTTCCGGACATCTGTTCCACAACAGTATAGATTTAACACTACTGAATTATACACTTAAAACAGGTTAAGAGAGTTAACTTCATGATATATTTTACCACAATAAAAGTAAACTTGCCAGAATTGCATTGAATCTGTAAATCAAATTGGAAAGACCTAATATCTTGACAGTATCAAGTGTTCCTTCTCATGTTTTTCCATTTGCTTAGATCTTCTTTATCACAGATTTGTAGTTTTCCTCATATAGATCTTGTACACATTTTGTTAAATTTATACTTAAGCATTTATTTTTATTTCATGCTAAAATAAAAATCTTGCATCCTGAAACCTTATTATAATCACTTAATACTTTCAGGAGTTTTTGTTGTTTTGATTCTTTGGAATTTTTTACATAGAAAAGCATGTCATCTACAAATAGTCACTGTTATCTCTTCCCAAATCTGTACAATTTTATTGTGTTGAGTTCCCTGGTGGCTCAGTGGTAAAGAACCTGCCTGCAGTTCAGGAGATGCAGGGAGTTCAATCCCTGGATGGGGAAGATTCCCTGGAGGAGGAAATGGCAACCCACTCCAGTATTCTTGCCTGGGAAATCCCATGGACAGAGGAGCCTGGCAGGCTACAGTCCATTCATGGGGTCACAAAGAGTTGGATATGACTTAGGGACTGAAAAACAACATTCCAACATTAAGAGCGCCTTTTCATGTTTTATTCCAGTGTGATCTATGACTTCTAGTACAATGATGAATAGGAGTAATAAAAGTAGACATCCTTGCCTTGATGCTTGATCTTAGTTGGGAAGCAACTAGCTCACCATTCAGTGTCCTGTTAGTTGTAGTTTTTAATAGATGATATCTTTAAAACTAGACAACATTAGTTTTCAGAGTTTTTTTTTTTTTCATCAAGAGGGTGTTGAGGTTTTGTCAGATGCTTTTTCTGCATCTATTGATACAATCATATAATTTTTCTTCTTGAGCCTCTTGATTTAGTGAATTATGTTAACTACTTATTGAGCAGAGATGTATCAACATGTCTTTTGTTACCTGAACATTATTGACCAGAGTATTAACTTATGTAGGAAATCACTGACCACAGGTATTAGTTTCTACAAAAATCCCACAGTCAACAATGTGTTACAGATTGTCAACTATTGAACCAGCCTTGTATACCAGGAGTAAGTTCTACTTAGTTCTATCTCATTTATGAAAGATGCATCCTCGTGATCTAATCACCCCTAAGGCCCTTTGTTGTTCATTCGTCAAGTCATGTTTGACTCTCTGAGACCTCATGGACTGTAGCCCTCCAGGTTACTGTCCTTCACTATCTCCCAGGGTTTGGTCAAACTCATGTCCATTGAGTTGAAGGCCCTATGTGCTAATAACTGTCACTTTAGGACTCAGGATTTCAACTTATGAATATGGGGATATTATAAGCATTCAGTCTGTAATAGGGGGTTTCCAGCTATCTTTCTGTTATTGATTTCTAGCCTAATTCCATTATGATCTGATAGCATACTTTGTATAGTTTTCAGTCTTTTAAATTTGTTCAGGTGTTTATGCAATCAAATGTAGTGTATCTTGATGAGTGTTCTGTGTGATTGAGCGGAATATATAAAGGCATACATACCTCATCTTATTGCACTTTGCTTTATTGTACTTCCTATGCTACTGCTGCTGCTAAGTCGCATCAGTCGTGTCTGACTGTGCGACCCTATAAACGACAGCCCACCAGGCTCCCCTCCATCCATGGGATTTTCCAGGCAAGAGTACTGGAGTGGGGTGCCATTGTCTTCTCTGTGTATTTCCTATATATTGCAAGTATTACAAACTGATGGTTTGTACCAGCCCTGTGTCACACAAGTCTATCATTTTTCCAATAACATTTGCTCACTGTATGTCAGTGTCACATACTGGTATTCTCACAAGATTTTCTATGTTTTTGTTATATGTTATGGTAATCTGTGATCTTTGATATTACTGTTGCAAAAAGATTATGACTTACTGAAGGCTAAGATAATGGTTAGCATTTTTAATCAATAAAGCATTTTTAAATCAGGGTATGTACATTATTTTGACATAATGCTATTGCACACTTATTAATAGATTATAGTATATTGTAGACATAACTTTTATGTGCACTGGGAAACCAAAAAAGTTAATGTGACTCATTTTCTTAAGATATTCATTTTATTTTGGTGGTTTGATTCTGAATCCACGGTATCGCCAAGGTATGCCGGAGATCTGCTGTTGCTGGATGAAGTATTGTATAAATGTCAGTCAGATCCAGTGTATTAATGAAGTTGTGCACGTCATTAATTATTGTGTGTCTTCCTGGTGGACCTGTCCATTTCTGATAGAGTGGTATTGAAGTCCCCAACTATAATTGTGGATTCATGTATTTCTCCTTGCAGTTCTATCATTTTCTTTGCCTCTGGTGTTTTGATGCTCTGTTGTTAGGCAGATATTTATATATTTTTGTAGAACTGAGTCCTTTATCAATGTGTGAAAGTGAAGTTGCCCAGTCGTGTCCAACTCTTTGTGACACCATGGACTGTAGCCTGCCAGGCTCCTCCGTCCACGGGATTTTCCAGGCAAGAATACTAGAGTGGGTTGCCATTTCTTTCTCCAGAGATCTTTCAGACCGGGCTCTAATGCCTCTCTTTATCCCTCATAACATCCCTTAATCTTGCGAAGACTAGCAAAGTAATCTTCGCCGCCCCCCCCCCCCCCACCTCGGCCCCGCCCTTCACGGCCCCCGCTCGGCCCTTCTCGGCCCCGCCCTTCGGGGCCCTGCTCGGCCCTGCTCGGCCGGCCCCCGCTCGGCACCACCCGGCCCCGCCCCGCTCGGCCCCGCCCTTCACGGCCCCGCCCCGGCCCCGCTTGGCTCGGCACCACCCAGCCCCGCCCTTCTCGGCCCAGCTCGGCCCTGCTCCGCTCGGCACCACCCGGCCCCGCTCGGCCCCGCCTGGCCCCGCTTGGCCCCATCCGGCCCCGTCTCGCTCCGTCCCACTCACACCATTCGGCCCCGCTCGCCCCGCTCGGCCCCGCTCGCTCCGGTCTGCTCCGCTCGCCCCGCTTTGTCCCGCTCGGCCCCGCTCTGCCCGCCCCCGCCCGCCCCCGGCCCCGCCCCCGCCCCTCTCGACCCCTCTCAACCCCTCTCCAGCTCGGCCCCGCTCGACCCCGTCCCCCCTCACACCGCTCGGCCCCGTCCCGCTCGGCCCCCGCCCCGCTCGGCCCCGTCCGGCCCCGCCCGGAACCGCCCTTCACGGCCCCGGCTGGCTCGGCCCGCCCCGCCCGGCCCGGCCCCGCTCGGCCCCGCTCGGCCCCGTCCCTCGGCCCCGCTCCGCTGGGCCCCGCTCGGCCCCCGCTCGGCTCCGTCCGGCCCCCGCCCTTCTCGGCCCCGCCCGGCCCTGCTCGTCCCGGCTCGGTCCTGCTCGGCCCGGCCCCACTCGGCCCCGCTCGGCCCCGCCCCTCTCGGCCCCGCTCGGCCCTGTCCGGCCCCTTCCCGCTCACACCGTTCGGCCCCGCCCGGCCCGGCCCCGCCCGGCCGGCCCGGTCCCTCGGCCCCGTCCCGCTCGGCCCAGCTTTGCTCGGCCCGCTCGGCCCCGTCCCTCGGCCCTGCTCAGCTGGGCCCCGCCCTTCACGGCCCCGCCCTTCACGGCCCCGCCCTTCACGGCCCCGCCCTTCACGGCCCCGCCCGGCCCTGCTCGGCCCGGCTCGTCCCTGCTCGGCCCCTCCCAGCTGGGCCCCGCTCGGCCCCGCTCGGCCCCGTCCCTCGGCCCCGCCCCGCTCGGCCCCCCGCTCGGCCCCCCGCTCGGCTCCGTCCGGCCCCGCCCTTCTCGGCCCCGCCCGGCCCTGCTCGTCCCGGCTCGGTCCTGCTCCGCGCCCGGCCCCACTCGGCCCCGCTCGGCCCCGCCCCTCTCGGCCCCGCCGGCCCCGGCCCCCGTCCCTCTCGGCCCAGCCTTGCTCGGCCCGCTCGGCCCCGTCCCTCGGCCCTGCTCAGCTGGGCCCCGCCCTTCACGGCCCCGCCCTTCACGGCCCCGCCCGGCCCTGCTCGGCCCGGCTCGTCCCTGCTCGGCCCTGCTCGGCCCGGCCCTGCTCGGCACCACCCGGCCCCGCCCGGCCCCGCTCGGCCCCTCCCAGCTGGGCCCCGCTCGGCCCCGCCCCACTCTGCGCCGCCCGGTCCCGCCCCTCTCGACCCTGTTCGGCCCGCTCGGCCCCACTCGCCCCGCTCGGCCCAACCCCTCGGCTCCGGTCGGCCCCTCTCGGCCCGCTCGGCCCCATCCCTCGGCTCCGCTCGGCCCCTCTCGGCCCCCGCTCAGCTGGGCCCCGCTCGGCCCTGCTCCGGCCCTCTCGGCCCCGCCCCGCCCGGCCCCACCGGCCCCGCCCCTCTCGGCCCCTTCCCCCTCACACCGCTCGGCACCCCTCGGGCCCGCCCCGTCCGGCCCCGTCCGGCCCCGTCCGGCCCTGTCCCGCTCACACCGTTCGGCCCCTCCCGGCCCCGCCCCTCTCGGCCCCTCTGGGCACCTGGAGAAAACTCAAATGCTAGATCACTAAGCTAAGGAAACGGATTTTAGTGAACACGATAAACTTATAGTTGTTACAAAAGTAGTTTAGAAAAGTCACTAGACAAACTATAAAGCACTATAAATGTGAAATTGCTCAGTCATGTCTGACTCTTTTTGCAACCTGATGGACTGTAGCCTACCAGGCTTCTCTGTCCATGGGGTTTTCCACGCAAGAGTTCTGGAGTGGTTTGCCATTTCCTTCTCCAGGGAATCTTCCCATCCTAGGGACCGAACCCAGGTCTCCCGCATTGTAGGCAGATGCTTTACTGTCTGAGCCACTAGGGAAGATCCCATAAACCACTATTCAGTTCAGTCAGTTCAGTTCAGTTGCTCAGTCTTGTCCGACTCTTTGCGACCCTATGAAGCGCAGCACGCCAGGCCTCCCTGTCCATCACCAACTCCCGGAGGTCACTCAGATTCACGTCCATCGAGTCAGTGATGCTATCCAGCCATCTCATCCTCTGTCGTCCCCTTGTCCTCCTGCCCCTAATCCCTCCCAGCATGAGAGTCTTTTCCAATGAGTCAACTCTTGGCATGAGGTGGCCAAAGTACTGGAGTTTCAGCTTTAGCATCATTCTTTCCAAAGAAATCCCAGGGCTGATCTCCTTCAGAATGGACTGGTTAGATCTCCTTGCAGTCCAAGGACTCTCAAGAGTCTTCTCCAACACCACAGTTCAAAAGCATCAATTCTTCGGCCCTCAGCCTTCTTCACAGTCCAGCTCTCACATTAATACATGACCACAGGAAAAACCATAGCCTTGACTAGCCGGACCTTTGTTGGCAAAGTGATGTCTCTGCTTTTGAATATGCTATCTAGGTTGGACATAACTTTCCTTCCAAGGAGTAAGTGTCTTTTAATTTCATGGCTACAGTCACCATCTGTAGTGATTTTGGAGCCCCCCCCCCCCCGCCCAAAAAATAAAGTCTGCCACTGTTTCCACTGTTTCTCCATCTATTTCCCATGAAATGATGGGACCGGATGCTATGATCTTCGTTTTCTGAATGTTGAGCTTTAAGCCAATTTTTTCCTCTCCTCTTTCACTTTCATCAAGAGGCTCTTTAGTTCCTCTTCACTTTCTCCCATAAGGGTGGTGTCGTCTGCATATATGAGGTTATTGATATTTCTCCCTGCAATCTTGATTCCAGCTTGTGCTTCTTCCAGTCCAGCGTTTCTCATGATGTACTCTGCATATAAGTTAAGTAAGCAGGGTGACAATATACAGCCTTGACGTACTCCTTTTCCTATTTGGAACCAGTCTGTTGTTCCATGTCCAGTTCTGTTGCTTCCTGACCTGCATACAGGTTTCTCAAGAGGCAGGTCAGGTGGTCTGGTATTCCCATCTCTTTCAGAATTTCCCACAGTTTATTGTGATCCACACAGTCAAAGGCTTTTGCATACGCAAACCACTATAAGCACTAACAAATCTTAGGGAGAAGGGACAATCTTATTTTAAAAGTTACCACATTATAGTATTCAACATGTCCAATTTTTAACAACAAAAAAACTATATTCAGAGAACCAGGAGAACGTGGCTCATTCACAGTAAGAAAAGATATTAACAGATTTTTTTCTCTCTGAGAAAGCCCAGAGGTTAGAATTTTTAATAAGAATATATTTTACATGTTGAATAGGTTTAAAGCACTAAAGAATATGATGGTAAAGGAAATAAATAAGACCAGAATGACAGTGGTACTGATGTGACGATGGAGAATATCAATAGAAGGATCAGATCAGATCAGTTCAGTTGCTCAGTCTTGTCCGACTCTTTGCGACCCCATGAATCGCAGCACGCCAGGCCTCCCTGTCCATCACCAACTCCCGGAGGTCACTCAGACTCATATCCATCGAGTCAGTGATGCCATCCAGCCATCTCATCAGATCAGATCAAATCAGATCAGTCGCTCAGTCGTGTCCGACTCTTTGCGACCCCATGAACTGCAGCACGCCAGGCCTCCCTATCCATCACCAGCTCTCGGAGGTCACTCAGACTCACATACATCGAGTCAGGGATGCCATCCAGCCATCTCATCCTCTGTCGTCCCCTTCTCCTCCTGCCCGCAATCCCTCCCAGCATCAGAGTCTTCTCCAATGAGTCAACTCTTCGCATGAGGTGGCCAAAATACTGGAGTTTCAGCTTTAGCATCATTCCTTCCAAAGAAATCCCAGGGCTGATCTCCTTCAGAATGGACTGGTTGGATCTCCTTGCAGTCCAAGGGACTCTCAAGAGTCTTCTCCAACACCACAGTTCAAAAACATCAATTCTTCGGCCCTCAGCCTTCTTCACAGTCCAGCTCTCACATCCATACATGACCACAGGAAAGACCATAGCCTTGACTAGGCGAACCTTTGTTGGCAAAGTAATGTCTCTGCTTTTGAATATGCTATCTAGGTTGGTCATAACTTTCCTTCCAAGGAGTAAGCGTCTTTTAATTTCAGGGCTGCACTCAACATCTGCAGTGATTTTGGAGCCCAGAAAAATAAAGTCTGACACTGTTTCCACTGTTTCTCCATCTATTTCCCATGTAGTGATGGGACCAGATGCCATGATCTTCGTTTTCTGAATGTTGAGCTTTAAGCCAACCTTTTCACTCTCCACTTTCACTTTCATCAAGAGGCTTTTTAGTTCCTCTTCACTTTCTGCCATTAGGGTGGTATCATCTGCATATCTGAGGTTATTGATATTTCTCCCAGCAATCTTGATTCCAGCTTGTGTTTCCTCCAGTCCAGCATTTCTCATGATGTACTCTGCATATAAGTTAAATAAACATGGTGACAATATACAGCCTTGACGTACTCCTTTTCCTATTTGGAACCAGTCTGTTGTTCCATGACCAGTTCTAACTGTTGCTTCCTGACCTGCATACAGATTTCTCAAGAGGCAGATCAGGTGGTCTGGTATTCCCATCTCTCTCAGAATTTTCCACAGTTTATTGTGATCTACACAGTCAAAGGCTTTGGCATAGGCAATAAAGCAGAAATAGATGTTTTTCTGGAACTCTCTTGCTTTGTTGATAATCCAGCGGATGTTGGCAATTTGATCTCTGGTTCCTCTGCCTTTGCTAAATCCAGCTTGAACATCAGGAAGTTCACGGTTCACATATTGCTGAAGCCTGGCTTGGAGAATTTTGAGCATTACTTTACTAGTGTGTGAGATGAGTGCAATTGTGCAGTAGTTTGAGCACTCTTTGGCATTGCCTTTCTTTGGGATTGGGATGAAAACTGACCTTTTCCAATCTTGTGGCCACTGCTGCGTTTTCCAAATTTGCTGGAACATTGAGTGCAGCACTTTCACAGCATCATCTTTCAGGATTTGGAATAGCTCCACTGGAATTCCATCACCTCCACTAGCCTTGTTCGTAGTGATGCTTTCTAAGGCCCACTTGACTTCACATTCCAGGATGTCTGGCTCTAGGTCAGTGATCACACCATCATGATTATCTGGGTCGTGAAGCTCTTTTTTGTACAGTTCTTCTGTGTATTCTTGCCATCTCTTAGAATGATAGAAATCATTAAAAGGAATCAAATAGAATTTTGAAGTTGAAAAGTGAAATAACTGAAATAAAAAATTGCCTAGTGTGTTCCAGCCGTAGATTTGATGAAGCAAAGCAAGAATTAGCTGACTTAAAGGTAATTTGATTAGAATTATTGAGTCTGATGAGCAGAAAGAAAAAAAGAGTAAAGAAGGATGAATAGAGCCTAATAGACCTGTAGGACACCAGCAAGCATATCAACACAGGCTTAACTGGAGTCCCAGCAGAGAGGAGATACAGCAAGGGAATAAAATAACATTTGAAGAAATAATGGCAGAAAACTTCCTAATTTGATGGAAGGCAAATGAACAAATTCGAAATAGCATAAACTCAGAGATCCCCATTGAGACACATTGTAGTTAAATTTTTGAATACTAAAGAGATGACAAAGAAAATACTGAAGCAGCAGTAGAACAGGCAAAAAAAGACTGGTTGACAGTTTTATTTTCTTTCAGCATCTTAAATACGTCATCTCACTATCTCACTGTCTACCTACCCCCGCCCCCCCACCCTCCACTGCATCCATGGTTTCTGTTGAGAAACTGGCTGTTAATTTTATTACAGATCCCTTTTAAGTTAAAAACAAGACAAGAAAAATTCCCCAAATAACTACAGTAGTCTCCTGTAATCCTCGGTAGAGGCATTCCAAGACCGCTGTGGATGCCTGAAAGAGCAGATAGTACTGAACCCTGTATTTTCTCTTACTCGTATATAACTATGATAAATTTTAATTTATAAATTAGGCACAGTAAGAGATTTACAACAATAACTTAGGAAAAAGCAGTTACAACAATATACTGTACGAAAAGTTATATAAATATTGTTTTTCTCTTTCAAAATGTCTTATTGTGCTGTACGTACCCTTCTTGTGATGATATGAGGTGATAAAATGCCTGCATGATGAGTCAAATTGAGGTGAATGATACAAGTGTTGTAATGTAACACTGGGCTACCATGTATCCTTGACAATATGTCATGAGGAGGATCATCTGCCTCAGGGTGACCCTGGATTATTGAGTCATGGCTATGTTGATGATTGGGGAATCTCAAGTGGGATGGAGTGGAGTGCTGTGGGATTTCATCACATTACTCAGAAGAGGATGCAGTTTAAAACTTAACAAATTGTTTATTCCTGGAATTTACCATATAATATTTTTAAGCCATGGCTGACAGTTGGTCAGTGAAATGTCAGAATGCGAAACTCCAGGTTTGGGGAGGGGCAGCTACTGTATATAACTTTCTAGAATGTTAGATGTTCAGTTCAGTTCCGTCGCTCAGTCGTGTCAAACTCTTTGCGACCCCATGAACCGCAGCATGCCAGGCCTCCCTGTCCATCACCAACTCCCGGAGTCCACCCAAACCCATGCCCATCAAGTTGGTGATGCCATCCAACCATCTCATCCTCTGTCATCCCCTTCTCCTGCCCTCAATCTTTCCCAGCATCAGGGTCTTTTCAAATGAGTCAGCTCCCCACGTCAGGTGGACAAAGTATTGGGGTTTCGTTTCAGTTTCAACATCAGTCCTTCCAATGAACACCCAGGACTGATCTTACTTAATATCAAATGCAGTGCACTGAATGGGGAAAAATAGAGCAAAATATCACCACTGTCCCACCACCATCCAGGCATCAACTGTTTTGGGCACTTTATCCAGTTATTCTTTTTTTTTTTTTTTAATGTTGAATTCTTATATTTGCATATTCAAAGAGGGCCTGTTCTTTTTAAATTTTTTTGGAGTATAGTTGATTTCCAATGTTGTGTTAGTTTCAGGTGTACAGCAAAGTGATTTAGTTATTCATGTATCTATTCTTTTTGGATTCTTTTCCCATATAGATTATTACAGAGTGTTGGGTTCCCTGTGCTATACAGTAGGTCCTTGTTGATTATTTTATATGTAGTAGTATATGCATGCTCAGTTGCTTCAGTTGTGTCCAACTCTGTGCGACACTGTGGACTGCAGCCTGCCAGGCTCCTCTGTCCATGGAATTCTCCAGGCGAGAATACTAGAGCAGGTTGCCATGCCCTTCTCCAGGTAATCTCCCGACCCAGACATAGAACTCAGGTCTCTTACATCTAGCTTCATTGGCAGACGTTAGCAGGTGGGTTCTTTACCACTAACTGTACTCTTTCTGCCCCCTTCTGATGCCTGTGTCAGAAGATTTCTCTATCTCCTTTATACTTTAATAAAACTTTATTACACAAAAGCTCTGAGCGATCAAGCCTCGTCTCTGGCCCCGGCTTGAATTCTTCTCCTCCGGGGGCCAAGAATCCCGGTGTCTTCCTGTGCCACAACAACCTTTCATCTTGGGGGCTCGTCTGGGATACTTCAGGACAACTAAAGCTTGGAGCTTTAGTTCTTGTTTCTTTTAGCGAACATGTTTTCTGCTGTGCTTTACTGACTCTACCGTGTGCTTGTGTGAATGAATGACATGCCCTGTGTGAAGCAAGTAAGGAGCCCTGCTCTGCGCTTCCACGGTGATCTCATACGGCTTATGGCAGAAACCTGTCAGGGGGTTATACCGACCTGCCAGTGCCAAGAGGCACCCAATGTCTCCTTTGGGAACCGACCAGAAATGGGCAAAGCGTGTGGACCGAACTCTCCTTTCTCGGTCAAACTTTTCAATCTCTTTGACCATTTCATAACTCCTTGGGAATTAAAAATACTAACCTAATGGCAATGGCACCCCACCCCAGTACTCTTGCCTGGAAAATCCCATGGACAGAGGAGCCTGGTGGGCTGCAGTCCATGGGGTCGCTAGGAGTCAGACACGACTGAGCGACTTCACTTTCACTTTTCACTTTCCTGCATTGAAGAAGGAAATGGCAACCCACTCCAGTATTCTTGCATGGAGAATCCCAGGGAGAGAGGAGCCTAGTGGGCTGCCGTCTATAGGGTTGCAAAGAGTCGGACACGACTGAAGCAACTTAGCAGCAGCAGCACCACCACCTGGGAAGCCCATATATGTGTTCTTAGTCACTCAGTCGTGTCTGACTCTTTGTGACCCCATGGACAGCATCCCGCCAGGGTCCTCTGTCCATGGGATTCTCCAGGCAAGAATACTGGAATGGGTTGCCATGCCCCTTTCCAGGGTATCTTCCCAACCCAGGGATCGAACTCAGGTCTCCCACATTGCAGGTGAATTCTTTGCTGTCTGAGCTACCAGGGAAGCCCAAATACTAATTTTTTAAAAATAGTGCTCAATCATTTAAAATCTTTAAGAATCCATAAGTAATTTTGAAATTGGTAAAAGTTGCCTAATCAATATATTAAAATGTGCCAGAAGTTATCTTCTCTCAACTCAAACATATATCCAATGTTAGATATGTTTGATATATCATGTATATCAAATCGGAGAAGGCAGTGGCACCCCACTCCAGTACTCTTGCCTGGAAAATCCCATGGACGGAGGAGCCTGGAAGGCTGCAGTCCATGGGGTCATTGAGGGTCGGACACGACTGAGCGACTTCACTTTCACTTTTCACTTTCATGCGTTGGAGAAGGAAATGGCTACCCACTCCAGTGTTCTTGCCTGGAGAATCCCAGGGACGGGGGAGCCTGGTGGGCTGCCGTCTATGGGGTCGCACAGAGTTGGACACGACTGAAGTGACTTGGTAGTAGTAGTAGTATATCAAATGATTCATAAAGCACAGATATTAATAGAGTTTCCTGAAGAACCTGAAACACCAAGAAACATGAAAAAAATCTAACAAATATTTTATCCCTGTTATGAGCCTAAACAATAAAACTGTCCCAGTTTTAAATGGGTATGCATAAAAATTCTAAAATGGTGATAATTATGTGCCACATGAAAAACAAGCAGTTTGGTTAATAACAGCAAAAATAAGTCACACATAAAACAGTATGTACATGGATCACAACAGTACAATAAGCTACATGCATTTCTCTTCAAACCAGAAAAGAATAGACGACTGTCATTCTTATAAAATGATGGTTTTACAGTATCGCCAAAAAATAAAAAAATTAAAGTAAATGAGTAGTAAAGTATCTCAGGGTTTCAGAGACAAAATATTTTGATATTTTCATATCTTATGGAAATTTTTTTGGCCATGCCACAGGCTTGTGGAATCTTAGTTCCCGGACCAGGGACTAAACCCAGGCCACGGCAGTGAAAGCTCTGAGTCCCAACCACTGCACTGCCAAGGAATTCTCTTATGGGATTTTGAAAACTTATGTTCAAGAAAATGCTCCATTGATGCAGATATAAACTATGCAATTCATTCAGATACCATTTACTAATTTCTTACTACATGCCAAGCACTTTTACCTATGGAAATGCAAGTAGAAAGATGAGTAAGATATGGACTCTGTATGATAAAATTTTAATGATGTTAAAAATCAGTTATAAAACATATAGGATAAAGAATTTAGCCTTATGCTTGAAGATGGCAGAATGCTAATTCTCTATCAAATGTTAAATAAAAACTCAAGTATGTCTGGCCCTATTTAAATCATTAGGAGATATTGCGTTTGTTTTACTTCCAGGTCACAAAGAATAAGCTTTTATCTAGTGTATTGCTCCTAAAATAGTTTAAACTTCAAGTTGTTCCTACAGGTAAACTTGCATGGTGGGGTCACAGTATAATAAACCAAGAGGAAGATAAGGCTGCTCTTCAACAGAAGTTGGGAGATGTTATTATTCCTTTGCAGATTTAAAAGCTCATGCAGCTGATTACATTGTTATTATCAGTGTAACCAAGACAGACTGTCTTGTATTTGGCTTATTTTTGTTATCACTTCATTATATAATTATACTATATTAGTATTTTTCTAAAGAGAAATGAATACAATGCTCCCGAAACCCACTGTATCTTCTTCATGGTTATATTGTCAGCAACTGCTATGATTCCCAGTATATAATTCAGTAACTACTCACTGAATGAATAGCAAGTCACTACTAAAATTCAGAATCCTGCCTCAATGTTTCACACAATATTTTCTGGGGGAAAATAGTGTAATCAAGTAAAGAGTAGAATTAATGTAACATACTCATATTTTAAAAGCCCATATATAGTAGTATATATATGTTAATCCCAACCTCCTAATTTATCCCTCCCACTCTCCTTTCCCTTTGGTTGCCACAAAGGAAAACATCACCACCTGTCCCAACACTGCAAGAACACCAGCTGTTTGGGGCAGTTTCTCCAGTTGTTCTTTTAGGACCTGACTTCCAGTATAGATGCTGTGATACATGACACAATTGGGTGAGAGATAGTTGGCCTCTTTGCTCTACCCCAGCCCCATTTGTATGAATTCAGTTAACAGAGAAGGGGGAATCAGTGAATGGTCATCGGTGATATCATAAAGAATGGTATTAACTAAGGAGATGTTAGCAAAGAGATGTCTTTCGGCTCTAAGATGCTGTTTTCATTCAGCTGTTGTCTGCTTCACTGATCATGTGGTAGACCCTTTGGGCCCTTTGGCATCCTGTTAAGAGTGTTGCTTCATGACATCCAGGAGCAACAAAGCAGACATAGGACCCACTGGCAGGCTAGGAGGCACAAGGAGATTACTCCTATCAGCTTCATTTCTACTGTTAGCATAGTCCCCTTGCTCTTTTTGCCGGAGTTGTATGAATAATTTTGCTTTACTTAACCACAGTGAAAAACCTCCTGGTTTTATTTTTTAACTATATAATACTTTTTTAAATTATTTACTTTTAATTGGAGGATAATTACTTTACAATGTTGGGTTGGTTCTTGATGAAATTGAAAGAGGAGAGTGAAAAAGTTGGTTTAAAACTCAGCATTCAGAAAACTTAAGATCATGGCATCTGGTCCCATCACTTCATGGGAAATAGATGGGGGAAAAAATGGAAACAGTGACAGACTTTATTTTGGGGGCTCCAAAATCACTGCAAATGGTGACTGCAGCCATGAAATTAAAAGACGCTTGCTCCTTGGAAAAAAGTTATGACCAACCTAGACAGCATATTAAAATGCAGAGATATTACTGTGCCAACAAAGGTCCATCTAGTCAAAGCTATGGTTGTTCCAGTAGTCATGTATGAATGTGAGAGTTGGACTATAAAGAAAGCTGAGCGCCAAAAAATTTATATTTTTGAACTGTAGTGTTTGAGAAGACGCTTGGGAGTCCCTTGGATTGCAAGGAGATTCAACCAGTCAATCATAACGGAAATCAGTCCTGAATATTCATTGGAAGGACCACTGCTGAAGCTGAAACTCCAGTACTTTGACCACCTGATGCAAAGAACTGACTCATTGAAAAAGACTCTGATGCTGGGAAAGATTGAAGGCAGGAGAAGGGGATGACAGAGGATGAGATGGTTGGATGGCGTCACTGACTCAATGGACATGAGTTTGAGTAGACTCAGGGAGTTGGTGATGGACAGGGAAGCCTGGCATGCTGCAGTCCATGGGGTCGCAAAGAGTCAGACGTGACTGAGCAACTGAACTGATTGTGTTGGTTTCAGCCATATATTGCATGAATCAACCATAGGTATATGCATGTCCCCTCCGTCTTGAACCTCCCTCCCACCTCCCACCCCTCTAGGTTGTCACAGAGCATCGGATTTGAGCTCCCTGCGTCCTACAGCAAATTTCCACTGGCTGTTTAATTTTACACATGGTAATGCATATGTTTCAGTGCTACTCTCTCAATTCATCCCACCCTCTCCTTCCCCCACTGAGTCTACAAGTCTCTTCTCTGTCTGCATCTCCATTGCTGTCTTGCAGATAAATTCATCAGTGCCATCTTTCTAGATTCCATATATATATACGTTAATATGCAATATTTGTCTTTCTCTTACTGACTTGCTTCACTGTGTATAGTAGGCTCTATGTTCATCCACCTCATTAGAACCGACTCACATACATTCCTTTTTATGACTGAGTAGTATTCCAATGTGTATATGTATCACAACTTCCTTATACATTCATTCGTTGATAGACATCTATGTTGCTTCCTTGTCCTGGCTATTGTAAATAGTGCTGCAATGAACAGGTGTGTCCTGGTAAAGAACGCACATGCTAATGCAGGAGGTGCAAGAGACACAGGTTTGATCCCTGAGTCAGCAAGATCTCCTGGAGGAGGAAATGGCAACCCACTCCAGTATTCTTGCCTGGGGAATGGCATAGACAGAGGAGTCTGGTGGTCTACAGTCCATGGGATCACAGAGAATCAGATAGGACTGAGCACACATGCACGCACACACACAGAGACACAGAACATTGGGGTACATGTGTCTTTTTTGATTATCGTTTCCTTTGTATATGCTCAGTAGGAGGATTGTTGGATAGTATGGTGGTTTTATTCCTAGTTTTTTAAGGAATGTCCATACTCTTCTCCATAGTGGCCATGTCAATTTGCATTCTCATCAACATTGCAAGAGGGTTCCCTTTCTTCCACACCCTCTCTAGCATTTGTTGTTTCTGACTGATTTTTTAAAATGTACTATTAAAATTAGGTTTAAAGAAAAGGCAGAGTGCGTCTTTGCCAAAATCTGCAACAGATGAATGATAGATAATGGATGATGTTTATGAAGTCTGTGTTACGTGTGTGAATCTTCACTTGAGCCAATAGTTTCCACTTTGCACATTCCTTAATTGCCTGTCTTGTGTGGCATAGCAAACCAATAGAAGGTAAGAGGCTAGTAACATATGTACTTTTAAAAACCTGACAATATTAACTGTGTAGACAGTAAGACTGTATAAATTTTGCTTCATATTAGGACAAACTTCCAATATTTGTGTGATTTCATTTCTTGGAGCCATTTTATTAATAGAATATGTCTCTAGGACCCACAGTGCTTTTTCAGAACTCATTAGCCAAAGAAGAATGCATTTCACTCACAGCCCTAGGGAATCCTGTCTGTGTTCTGTGACACTTCAAGTACATTATTGTCCTGTCACCTTAGGTGTCTGTTGCCAAATTCCTTAATCTTGAATTGATCAATTGCTGAAGAAAAAAATGTGTTACGGATGTGTTACAGAGGCCCTGTGGTTGAGGAATGGAGACATTAGATCAGTCAGAAGCAGTGTGTTTGAAATGTTGTTTTCTTTGTTCAGAAATTTTAAATGCCAGTTCCAGAAACAAAATGAAGCAAAGTCAAAGAAAATTAAACCATGATGCTCGTGATGTAACTTGGGGCATTTTGAGCCCATGATCCTGTGATTTGGCCTTGTTTTATGATTCCAACTGGATTGATCCTGCCATCCTGCTGCTTTCAAAAACCACTCTTTCTTTTCCTTTATAATTGTAGCATATTGAGACCTAAGGTGAGGAGTATACGGGTTTAAGGTATAATTTTACACAGGTGAGTCTCATGCTTTTTCCTTTTTGGCCTACTGGTTTGCTACAGTTTCCTTTTAATTAATTTACAGATTTCAAGATGTATTTTGTTTATTAGAAAGAGATCCCAATTTGTATTGTGTACCCTGCAGGCCAGCAGGCCAGTGCAAACCAGTACAAGGGCCTGTAACTCATTCAACCTCTTATTGTGCTCTTGTCCTGCGTGGCTGTGTCTAGAGTCCTTTAGCACCAACACAACTCGTCTACACTGTCCACTAACACAAGTGCACCAGCCTCTTCTCCCTGCTAATGTATCAGCCCCGAGGACAAGTGAATTCTAATTAAGTTGAACACTTCTTCCTAGCATGAGCCTCTAAATCCTCCAGCACAGAAGCTGGGACATGAAATAGACAGAAGTGATGAAATAGACAGGTGGTTTATATGCTAAGCTATGTGCAGCTCTTGTGACCCCATGGACTGTGGCCCACCAGGCTCCTCCGTCCATGAGATTTTCCAGGCAAGGATATTGGAGTGGGCTGCCATTTCCTTCTCCAGGGGATCTTTCCCACCCAGGGATCAAACCTGCATCTCCTGCATTGCAGGCAGTCTCTAGCATTGCAAATGGATTCTTTACTGCTGAGCCACCTGGGAAGCCCATGATACATATTGTCGACCAAAAATCTAACCTGGAAAATGCAGCAGTTATATTGATTCCAAGAACTTAAGTAAGGTGTTCTTAGTGGTTTGTGACTGTGGGACAGAGAATAAGTGTTAATTGTCACTTGTTTACTAAAGTTTTATCTTGAAACAACAACATTAGAGTGAGGGGGGGCAGCTTACTATGCTGTTCATTGATCTGCATAATAAATGACTATCAAATATAAGCAGTTTGAATGGTTTTTGGATAGTACAGAGCTCTAATTTAGTCTTAAAATTATTCTTCTTGCTGTTAATGTTGAGTGAATCAGGTATTACATTCCCCTATTACTATCTCTTGCCCAGTCCTAGAATCCATTTGAACCTTTTGTCATATCCATGATCTAAGTGACCCTTCTTTGCATTTCAAGTGCGAACACTTTCATAGGGTTTTAAGGCTCTACCCTTCCCTTATGAATAGCTGCAAGACAGTGGCAATTAATTAAATTGTCTCTGAACATCAAGCGTCCTGAAAACAGGATGCAGTCTTCGTATAGTTCCTGGTAAATGCAGAGTTAGAAAGGCCAAACCGCTTGACCTCAAAGCACCTTCTGTGGCCTTGTGGCTCCAGCTAAATAGACAGTCCCCATTTGTAAAGCACAAGCTGAGGGTAAAACCTCCAGTCACCGTTTCAGTCGCTCATACATCAAGCACTGCAATGTGGGCCCCATTCTCTTCTACTTTAGTAGGTGTCAGCACCAAAGAGATCTCTGACACCCTTCCCCAGACCCCTGCAATCACAGCAGAGAATTTAGTTGTTGTTTCCATATCTAAGTAGAAAACCCATGGAGACCTACAAATCAGGGATAGAGAAACTCGCTAAGTGGAGCCTTCCTTCCTGCATTTTTACCGGAGTCAGGACAGTAAAAGTGATTGAGGCAAACCATACAGTCATTCATCATCACCCCATACATCATCTCTCACCATTCAGAATGTTGTCCAATTTTATAGTGTCAGTGTTTAATGTCAGTCCAGAGGTATGGCTTAACTCAAACCCTGTTCGATTAAAAAGAACATAAAGTTTTAACAATTACAAATCAAAAGAAGAGTGATTAGCTTAAGCTGGTCCAATGGTACTGACAGATGACAGTATATAAAAATGGATTTATGACTTCCAGTTCTTTTGGTTGTAGGTCTTTAGGGATTTTTCTTCAGTTAGTAGCTCTAAAACCTTTTGTGTACAAGCCAGATGCTATCCTTGTCACTTCTTCACTAGTTGACAAGTTCCCTTTAACAGTGAAGCCTGTACTTGGTGACATTTCCCAATAATTCCCCATTAAAGCCACCTGACACCTGTCTTTTTTTTTCCCTTAGATTTGACTGTTGGTTGTTTTTAGAACTGTGCTGCATTTGCGCTCAGTCTGGTTGGTGGTCCATTTATAATGCAAAGCAATGTTCTTGACTTTCTATGAAGCATGAATATAAAGAGGGAGAAGATGCTGTGAAGAAGCCTAGAGGAAAGAGAGGAAGTAGCTTTCAGGGAAAGAGAAGCTGGGGATCCTGCTTGCCTGAAGCCCTATGGCTCTGAACTTCCTGAAGCAAATGTACAGCATATAATCAAGTGTGGTTTCTCCCGATTCTCTCAGAAGTAATTAGGCAGTACCTCCTCACCCAAGACCTCTACTTAATTATAGAAGTGCCTGGTAAGGAGGTATTTGCATATCTTCAAGTCATATTATGTCATGAGTACATTTGAGCTGATGAAAACTGACATTTACTAGGAAATAAAAACTCACACGCTAGTAAAGTAATGCTCAAAATTCTCCAAGCCAGGCTTCAGCAATATGTGAACCGTGAACTTCCTGATGTTCAAGCTGGTTTTAGAAAAGGCAGAGGAACCAGAGATCAAATTGCCAACATTGCTGGATCATGGAAAAAGCAAGAGAGTTCCAGAAAAACATCTATTTCTGCTTTATTGCCTATGCCAAAGCCTTTGACTGTGTAGATCACAATAAACTGTGGAAAATTCTGAGAGAGATGGGAATACCAGACCACCTGATCTGCCTCTTGAGAAATCTGTATGCAGGTCAGGAAGCAACAGTTAGAACTGGTCATGGAACAACAGACTGGTTCCAAATAGGAAAAGGAGTACGTCAAGGCTGTATATTGTCACCATGTTTATTTAACTTATATGCAGAGTACATCATGAGAAATGCTGGACTGGAGGAAACACAAGCTGGAATCAAGATTGCTGGGAGAAATATCAATAACCTCAGATATGCAGATGATACCACCCTAATGGCAGAAAGTGAAGAGGAACTAAAAAGCCTCTTGATGAAAGTGAAAGTGGAGAGTGAAAAGGTTGGCTTAAAGCTCAACATTCAGAAAACGAAGATCATGGCATCTGGTCCCATCACTACATGGGAAATAGATGGAGAAACAGTGGAAACAGTGTCAGACTTTATTTTTCTGGGCTCCAAAATCACTGCAGATGTTGAGTGCAGCCCTGAAATTAAAAGACGCTTACTCCTTGGAAGGAAAGTTATGACCAACCTAGATAGCATATTCAAAAGCAGAGACATTACTTTGCCAACAAAGGTTCGCCTAGTCAAGGCTATGGTCTTTCCTGTGGTCATGTATGGATGTGAGAGCTGGACTGTGAAGAAGGCTGAGGGCCGAAGAATTGATGCTTTTGAACTGTGGTGTGGAGAAGACTCTTGAGAGTCCCTTGGACTGCAAGGAGATCCAACCAGTCCATTCTGAAGGAGATCAGCCCTGGGATTTCTTTGGAGGGAATGATGCTCAAGCTGAAACTCCAGTATTTTGGCCACCTCATGCGAAGAGTTGACTCATTGGAGAAGACTCTGATGCTGGGAGGGATTGAGGGCAGGAGGAGAAGGGGACGACAGAGGATGAGATGGCTGGATGGCATCACTGACTCGATGAATGTGAGTCTGGGTGACCTCCGAGAGCTGGTGATGGATAGGGAGGCCTGGCGTGCTGTGGTTCATGGGGTCGCAAAGAGTTGGACACGACTGAGCGACTGATCTGATCTGAAAAATGCATCACATTGAAACCAGGAGTCATGAGAAACTCACAGCTGTGAGTTTGGGCACCTATTTTAATTGATAAGACACAGCAGCTCTGCAAATCAGAGTGTGAAGTAGGAATATAAATATGCAGAGGTCAGAACATTGCCGCAGAGGCAAAGCTCCCAACACTGTTTGGTTCAGGTCCCCTGACTGCCAGCTCCAGGTTTTGTCTTCTCTTTACTCTTCTCTCATCCCTCGGGATTTATGAATCAGTATTTAGGGGAAAAGACTTCTTTTACTGTCTGTCTCTTGCTCTTCGCTGTTTTATTTTTGCTGTGTCACTTCTGTTATTGGAGAAGTACCACCAAGTGGTTACAGTGGCAATGATTTTTGGACAGAAGAGAGGCACAGAGAAAGAAGCCATGGTGCAGTTGATTCTCAGAAACATACTATCATTTCACGTGACTTTGTTTGCCTTCCAGTAATTAGTAAGAATAGCTTTTACAATTACAGTAATAACTGCTGCTCACTATACGCCAAGCATTGTCCTATGCCTTTGACATGAGTTCATTCATCTGATCCTTACAGAAATGCTCTGAAGTAGATGCTCTTTTTATGTCCATATTAATGCTTAGGGAACAGGGCCTAAGTGATGGAATAAGTTGTTCAAGATCACCTGGTTTGTAAATTGAATTCAGAGTTTGAAATTAACCAACCTAATTGCAGAGTCTGAGCTCTAAAGAGTCAACTTTTGTTGTTGTTACTTCTCCCTTATGTTATTTGTGCACACATTATCATAAATCTCTACCATTATATGTGTCTTTTTTGGTGGTGGTGAATTTAAAGTGTCTCTAGTCAATAAATAAGGCAATGGCAACCCACTCCAGTACTCTTGCCTGGACAATCCCATGGACGGAGGAGCCTGGTAGGCTGCAGTCCATGGGGTCGCTAATAGTTGGGCATGACTGAGCGAATTCACTTTCACTTTGCACTTTCATGCATTGGAGAAGGAAATGGCAACCCACTCCAGTATTATTGCCTGAAGAATCCCAGGGACAGAGGAGCCTAGTGGGCTGCCGTCTATGGGGTCGCACAGAGTCGGACACTACTGAAGTAACTTAGCAGCAGCAGCTGCAGTCAATAAATAAAAGTAACTATAAATTTCTCTGGGATAAAGATGGGTATAGTTCAGTTCAGTTCAGTCACTCAGTCATGTCCGACTCTTTGCGACCCCATGAATTGCAGCATACCAGGCCTCCCTGTCCATCACCAACTCCCAGAGTTCACTCAGACTCACGTCCATCGAGTCAGTGATGCCATCCAGCCATCTCATCCTCTGTTGTCCCCTTCTCCTCCTGCCTCCAATCCCTCCAGCATCAGAGTCTTCTCCAATGAGTCAACTCTTCGCATGAGGTGGCCAAAGTACTGGAGTTTCAGCTTTAGCATCATTCCTTCCAAAGAAATCCCAGGGCTAATCTCCTTCAGAATGGACTGGTTGGATCTCCTTGCAGTCCAAGGGACTCTCAAGAGTCTTCTCCAGTACCACAGTTCAATAGCTTCAATTCTTCAGCGCTCAGCTTTCTTTATAGTCCAACTCTTACATGCATACATGACTATTGGAAAAACCATAGCATTGACTAGACAGACCTTTGTTGGCAAAGTAGTGTCTCTGGTTTTTAATGTGCTGTCTAGGTCATAGCTTTCCTTCCAAGGAGTAAGCGTCTTTTAATTTCATGGCTGCAATCACCATCTGCAGTGATTTTTGGAGCTCAAAAAAATAAAGTCTGTCATAACTATAAATATTTTAGTTATGATAAAATATATATAACATTCAATCTACCAACTTAATCATTTAAGTGTGCAGTTCATTGGTGTTAAGTGTACGTTCATTTTGTGAGTTAATTACAGTTAATGTCCAACACTCTTTCATCTTTTAAAACTAAAATACCTGTATCTTTCTTTCCTTGATTCTGGTTTAATTTCATTGTGGTTTGAGAGCAGGTATTGGTTTCTATTTTTAAAACTTTGTTATGGTGTGTTTTGTGACTGAGAATGTGGTGTATTTTGGTGACTATTTCCTTTGAGCTGGAGAAGGTGATTCTTCTGTTGTCAGATCTGTGGTATCTGTGGATGTCCATGCTGTGCATTTGGCTGATGAGTTAACCATGTCCTCACTGCTTTTCTGCCTGTTGGATTGTCCAATTCTAGTGCAGGGGTGTAGAAATGTCCTATTAGAACCATAGTGTCATCTATTTCTCCTTGTAGTTCTATCAGTTTTTGCTTTCTGTATTTTGATGCAGTGTGCTCTTGTTAGGGCATAGACACCAATGGTTGTTATGTCTTTTGGGAGAATTGCCCCCTTAATCATTATTAGTGCCCCTCTATATCCCTGATAAATTTGTTCTGAAACCCGCTCTTTCTGAAACTAGTACAGCTCTTCCCACTTTGTTTTGATTAGTAGCTGCATGGTATATCTTTCTCCATTGATTTCTTTTTCTGCCCAGCTTTATTACAATATAACTAGAAAATAAAAACATAAAGTTATGTATATTTAAGGCATATGGAATGACATAAACAAGATGATGAAATAGGAAGCACTTTACTCGTGTTCTCCCACAGCAGCAATAATTTGGCAGCCAGAGACAGGCGCACTGACTTCGCCTGATTGTAGAGTCTGTGGTAGCCCTGTAGCTTGGTTCCAGCCCTGCCCAATTATGTTCTGGGAGCAGTCCTGCCCACCCAGGGACCTGAGGGGAGATATGTCTGTCAGTGCCCCTAGGAGTTGGCTCACTGACCTCCCATTACAGCTGCGGAGCCTGAAGTGGCTCTGGGACTTCACTCGGGCCTGTCTCAACTGCAGTGTGGGGGCAGCCCTGCTGTCCCAGGGTCTGGATGGGAGACAAGCCTCTCCAGGCTTCTGGAGGCAGGGGTACCTGTTAGGTCTCCCTGCAGATCCTGATGAGCCTTGTGTTCTGGCTCCATCTCACTGAAAAGTGCAATGGTCAGCCCTGCCCAGCCATGAACCTAGTAGGAGGCATGTGTGTCTGTGCGACTGGGAGCAGGCCTGCCCGTCTCCACCCCAGCTGTGGATCCTGCAGCAGCCCTGTGACTTGGTTCCAGCCACCGTAGTCCAGGCTGGTCCTGTCTCCCTGAGGACATGCTCAGTTCTCCAGAGGGAGCCCCTCAGGGCACCAGTGAGAGACATATATTATTCACACACCTGGTAACAGGCCTGTCATCTGCAGACCCCACTGTGGGTCCTGAACAGGACACTGTCCCAGTGCCAGCTCTTCTGACCAAGTTTCTGCAGGGAGAGCTGCTTGCCTTGGGGCCAGACAAGATCCCCATAACCTGAAATCCCTAGTTACAGGCCCACTAGTTGTGGATCCCACTGTAGGCTAAGTGAACCAGCTCCAGTCCCATTCGACTGTGATCCTGGAACCAGGTTCGATACCCTAGGGTCCCACAAGAGAAGGTCTTTACCTACGGAACCAGTCTGTACATTCTAGAAGAGATGCTTACAACTTCAGATGCACACATAACAATGTGAGACTGCTGCTGCTACTGCTAAGTCGCTTCAGTTGTGTCCGACTCTGTGCGACCCCATAGACGGCAGCCCACCAGGCTCCCCCGTCCCTGGGATTCTCCAGGCAAGAACACTGGAGTGGGTTGCCATTTCCTTCTCCAATGCATGAAAGTGAAAAGTGAAAGTGAAGTCGCTCAGTCATGTCCGACCCTCAGCGATCCCATGGACTGCAGCCCACCAGGCTCCTCCGTCCATGGGATTTTCCAGGCAAGAGTAGTGGAGTCGGGTGCCAAAATGTTAGACTATATGGATCAAAAAGAAACAGGTAGACATGACTACAGTCGAGCTAATTAACATATCCATCATGTCATATGGTTATCATCTCTTTTCTTTTGTAGTGAGGACACCTGAGATCTACTTTCTTAGGAAATTTCACTTATACAGTACAGTACTATTATTTATAGCCATTATGCTTCACAATAGATCTTCAGACGCTAGCATGCTTCATAACTGAAACTTTAAATCCTTTGCCTGACAGCTCCCCATCTCTCCCACTGCCAGACCCTGGCATTCGTCCATTTACTTTTATTGAACATGTCTTTATATTTAAAGTAGGTTTCCTATAGCCAAAATATAGTTGAATCTTGTTTCTTCTCGGGGAAGGCAATGGCACCCCACCCCAGTACTTTTGCCTGGAAAATCCCATGGATGGAGGAGCCTGGTAGGCTGCAGTCCATGGGGTCGCTAAGAGTCAGACATGACTGAGCGACTTCACTTTCACTTTTCACTTTCATGCACTGGAGAAGGAAATGGCAACCCACTCCAGTGTTCTTGCCTAGAGAATCCCAGGGATGGGGGAGCCTGGTGGGCTGCCGTCTATGGGGTCGCACAGAGTCGGACACGACTGAAGCGACTTAGCAGCAGCAGCAGCTTGTTTCTTCTTCTGCTCTGACATCTGTCTTTTAATTGATACATTTAGACGTGGATATTCAAAGAGATTGATTTAATTGCACACTTATCACCTACTTACTTGCTACTGTTTCCTATTTTCGCCTTCTACTCTTTTTCTGCCCTTTGTGGTTTTAATGGAGCATTTTATGTGATTCCAGTTTCTCCCCTTTGTTAGCATATCAGCTTTACTTCTTTTACTTTTTTAAAGTGGGTTTCCTAGACTTTGAAGTGTATGTTTACAATTAATTTATATCCACTTTCAAATAATATTATACCATTTCATGGGTGGTTTGTGTACCTTATAAAAACATGAAAATCCTAATTCCTCCCTACCGTCCTGAGTATCATTGCTGTCAATTCAGTTTACTTATGTAGAAGCCTACATACTCATTGAACTTGTTGCTCTTGTTATTTTGAACAAATTGTTACTTGTTAGCACAAAGGATAATAAAACTTGAAGTTTTAATTTTACCTTCACTTATTCCTTTTCTTATGTTCTTCCTTTTTTATGTAGATCTGAGTTTTTGCCCTATGTTACTGTTATTTTCCTTCTCTCTAAAGAACTTCTTTAATATTTCTTGGAAGGCATGTATACAGCCAACAGATGCCCTCAGGTTTTCTTTGTTTGAGAAAATCTTTATTTTCTTCACTTTTGAAGGATGTTTTCTCAGGGTACAACATTCTAGGTTGATGAGTTTTTTTTTTCTATAAACACTTTAAATATTTCACCCTACTCTTTTCCTTGTTTGCATGGTTTCTGAGAAGAAGTCAGATATAACTCATATTTTTGTTCCTCTGGAGGCAAAGATATTTTCATCACCTCTGGCTTCCTTGAGGACTTTTTTCTTTATTTTTTATTTTCTGTAGTTAAAGATACACATAAAGGGGTTGTGAATTTAGCAGAAAATGTCATCCAGCAAAAATCCCTCATGATGACTATATCATGTCTTTTTACCAGTATCTGCTCTGTAGTCTCTACTTTCATAAAAAAAAAAAAAAACTAATTTGTGTTTTCTCTGCTAAAAACACATGCCTATACCTTTTAAAATTACATTGCTGGCCAGGCATTTTAAATATTCTTTCATTTATTCAATCAGTGTTTATTATACAGTTTTGTATTCCTAGATGAAGGGTAAACCTTGCCCTTTATTTCCCCCTCTGGGGTGTAAAGTCAAGAGACAGTCGATTTTTATACCAAGATATACTCCTTAGAGTTATTTCATAGGCCAGAAGTGTTCAATAAATATTCTCTTAATGAATAAATATACCAAAATCTATTCTGATAACAGAAAACATCCTAATTTTTCCCTAAATTTATGTAATCCATATCCCCTTTAAGTAGACTTCCTTAAATATAATTCATAATTCAAAGAGACTTTCTTACATATAAATAGGGGATTCTAACTGATCTCAGGAAATAACAAATAGAAATGAGAATTAAATGTTGCCAAGATTTTCTTTGACTTGAGATGTCTGAAGAGGTAGACATTAACTTAGTCAGGTGCTGAATACTTTAGAAAAGGGAATAAAGTCTCTAAAGTGTGTTGGGTTTAATTATCCCCTAAAGAATAAAAACTTTATATTCTCTCTTCCTGTACTTCTCCTGCCATTTGCAACTTGGTGATTTCTAACACTGATTAGTGTAGCAGAGAGGACTAAGCACTCATACTTGTTTAAGCAGTTAGAATGGCCCAGCAGATGTGATTAGTGTGTGGACACAATTTCCTTTGTTAACAGTTTTGCAAAGAGTCCAGTAGCCTCCAGGGTGCTGGCACTCCATCTTCCTAATTAACAAGGGCCAGCAGCCTAATGTCTCACATGACAATAGGAAGGCCTGGTGGAATATGCTAGGTTTTCTACTAATCAGCATTTTAGACAAAAAATAAAATGGTAATAGAGAATGTTTCACTGGTTTATTCAAAAGGTGTATATTAATATTTGTAATAAGATAATCAGACCCTTTGGAAAGATAAAGCCGCAATAAACAGTGCTGGAAACTGAAGCCACTTCCAAAGCAGTATGGTAGTTAAGATGCAGTTATGTCTCTTAGGGGAAAAGTGCAAGCTTTAAGGAATAATGTAAAATTGTTTTAAAAATTGTATTAAGGGAAATCAATGTTGAGTAGGTAAAGCCGAGATTGTTCATGAAAAAGAGGTGTATCCTAAACTGTTGTTCAAACTACCCAGTGTGAAAGAGGTCACATCAGACCTCCAGCTCACCTGAGATATATGTGGCTTCCTCAAATTAAACACCTCCCCAAACAAAAGCTATAAATAAAAAAGCTTTCAGGATATGTATTGCAGGAGCATGGCAGTGGAATTTGATCTTTTCTATTTGAAGTGTGTGCACTTTCACATACATGAGCTATTTGAGGAAAGGCATTTTAAACTAGATCTGTTTAAACTGCCCTTGCCTTCCAAAATCCATTAGACCTGAATTACATAGGCTTTCAATCATTTGATGACTGAGTTTTGTATGAGGAAATGGCCGATGTCAAAAGGAGAGTGACAGGGACAGTTTTTGTAACCTGTTTTAGAAGAAGAAATGTGGTTAATTTGAAGCTGCAAAAAGACTTCCTCTGACAGAGTGCAAATTGCATCCAATTGAAGTAAATACCCTGTATACACAGTGAAAAAGGAAAGTAAATGGGAAATTATAGCCTGGGCACTTAACCATATCCAAAAGAAACCACCAGTCTTTAGAAAGAGCTATTTAGTCAAGCAATTCCAAAGGCTGTAATTTTCTTCTTGTTTTGTTTGCTACCTTTAGCTAAGATCCTCTGGAAAATAAACGAAAGGGAATTTTAGAGACCACTTCCCTAGGTATTCCTAAGAGAAAAACTACCTTCTCTAAGTTCTCTGTAAACATCATAGAATAAAGCATATGTCTCTTCATCCTCTCAGAATGATGTTCGATTTGAATCTTTTCTGTCTTTATTAAAACTGTGTGATATTTTCCATCACTGTGTAGGTCTGGTCATGTGAGGTTCACACCTCAGAAATGGTTTATTTACTTTCAAATACAGTATCTATGGGGCTTCACTGGTGGCTCAGATGGTAAAGACTCTGCCCACAATATGGGAGGCTTGGGTTTGATCCCTGGGTCAGGAAAATCTCCTGGAGGAAGAAATGGCAAACCACTCCAGTATTCTTCCCTGGGAAATCCCATGGACAGAGGAGCTTGGTGGGCTACAATCCGTGGGGTCGCTAAGAGTTGGACATAACTGAGCAAATAGCATACACACATACAGTATCTATAATTTAAGGAGCTGAGTGGAACTAGTGCCTCAGTAAACTAAGATTTCTGTATCATCTAGTGGAACCTAATTCAGTCAATCATGCTTTTTAGTACTCATTATAAAAATATTGAATGCATAATGTTCATCTCTCCTGGGCTGCCCTGACGTCTTTCATCAGTTTTACCCCCTCCTCCCACACATGAGCCAGAGGTACAGTGGAGCAGTTCCCTCTGAAAGAGATCTAGAAACTAGCCAAAAACCTACACATAGGCCCCTGAGGAAATACCCACACTGAAATGGATAAGAAAGGCTGACATAAACTCTGGCCATAAACCCCACCTCCTGCACATGCCATACAATCAGAGGGAACCCTTAACTCCCAGCTTCTACCTGAGAAGCAATGAATTTGGACCCCACATGTAGCCCTCCACTTTTTTAGACTGCTGCCCAAAGGCTGGGCCCTCAAAACACCCAGTTCTGAAAGTTAATGGAGCTTGTGTCCATGAGACTGCCAAGGCTATACCCAACAAGGAAGCAGTTCTTAGTGGCCGAGAGAACACTCACCATGTTTCTGTCTTTGGGGCACAGTGCAGAGGGAGCAGACAAAAAAAGCCTGTCTCCCAGTCTTTGCCTGAAAGAAATAAAAGCTGGTGCCTGAGTGTCAGACTTCTTATTTAGCATTCATCTAGGAGCTAGCCATGATCTTTCATGGAGACCAGAGAAGCCCTCACATCCCTTGCCTTCTCGCTCCAGCCCACTTCAAATCACCAAAGTTTGTACCCTACCTTTTGTATCTACTGCCCAAAGGGTGAGTCCCTGTATCACTTGGCTCTAATCGCCAAGCTGGCTTGCATTTAAGAGTCCCACAGGATGGTAGCAAATAAGAAGTTCTTAATGGGTGAAGGAGACACCCCCATCCATGTCTATAAACCTAGGCAGAGAACAGAAGGAACAGGCAAAAAAGCCCATCTCCCAGTGTCTCCCTGGAGGAGGGTGACTTTCATACTTTCCCAGCTGCTGCTTGAGAGTCTTGCTTCTAATCAGCCTGTATCTAGGTGCTGACTCTGATCCCCTCCTTTGAGGTGCTGACAAGCCTTGGCACAGCATTAGCTATAAGAAACCACCACAACCAAGAAGGTGGCTTGTACAGTCACAAAGGTTGGGACTGGAATTCCATCACCTCTACCAGCTTTGTTTGTAGTGATGCTTTCTACAAAGACAAAGCTGGGTTCTCGGGCTGAGCTGATTGATCGAGTTCATCTTCTACGTGGGACCATGCTGGCAAGACTGTTTTATCTAATGCACAGAAACCAACAAAGAATGAAAACTAAGGGATGGAAAAAAAAATGTTTCATCCAAGTGAAAATCAAAAGAATGCAGAAATAGCTATACTTACATCAAATAATATAGACTTTAAGTCTCAGACTGTAACAACAGACAGAGAGTGTCATTATTGTGATAAAGAGATCAGTTTGTCAAGAGGATATAAAATTTTAAAATATTTATGCTATGTACCAAACAGGTGGCTCAGATGGTAAAGAATCCACCTGCTGTGTGGGAGACCTGAGTTCAATCCCTGGGTTGGGAAAGTCCCCTGGAGAAGGGAATGGCAACGCACTCCAGTATTCTTGCCTGGAGAATCCCATGGACAGAGGAGTCTGGTGGGCTACAATCCATGGGATTGCAAAGAGTCGGGCACAACTGAGCAACTAACACAAATATAGAAATCAGTATATTAAGCAAATATTAACAGATCCTAAGGCAAAAAGATGTCCTTTTCATTATAGGAAACTGGAATGCAAAAGTAGGAAGTCAAGAAACACCTGGAATAACAGGCAAATTTGGCGTTTGGAGTACAGAATGAAGCAGGGCAAAGGCTAATACCGTTCTGCCAAGAGAACACATTGGCCATAGCAAACACCCTCTTCCAACAACACAAGAGAAGACTCTACACATGAACATCACCAGATGGTCGACACTGAAATCAGATTGATTATATTCTTTGCAGCCAAAGATGGAGAAGCTCTATACAGTCAGCAAAAACAAGACCGGAAGCTGACTGTGGCTTAGATCATGAATTCCTTATTGCCAAATTCAGACTGAAATTGAAGAAAGTGGAGAAAACCACTAGACCATTCAGGTATGACCTAAATCAAATCCTTTATGATTATACAGTGGAAGTGAAAAATAGATTTAAGGGACTAGATCTGATAGAGTGCCTGATGAACTATGGAATGAGGTTCATGACATTGTACATGAGACAAGAATCAAGACAATCCCCAAGAAAAAGAAATGCAAAAAGCAAAATGGCTGTCTGAGGCCATTTTCACAAATAGCTGTGAAAAGAAGGGAAGCAAAAAGCAAACGGGAAAAGGAAAGATATACCCATTTGAATGCAGAGTTCCAAAGGATAGCAAGGAGAGATAAGAAAGCCTTCCTCAGTGATCAATGCAAAGAAATAGAGGAAAACAACAGAATGGGAAAGACTAGAGATCTCTTCAAAAAAACTAGAGATACCAAGGGAACATTTTATGCCAAGATAGGCTCAATAAAGGACAGAAATGGTATGGACCTAACAGAAGCAGAAGATATTAAGAAAAGGTGGCAAGAATACATAGAAGAACTGTACAAAAAAGATCTTCACAAACCAGATAATCACGATGGTGTGATCACTCACCTAGAGCCAGACATCCTGGAGTGTGAAGTCAAGTGGGCCTTAGAAAGCATAACTACAAACAAAGCTGGTGGAGGTGATGGAATTCCAGTTGAACTATTTCAAATCCTAAAAGATGATGCTGTGAAAGTGCTACACTCAGTATGCCAGCAAATTTTGAAAAGTCAGCAGTGGCCACAGGACTGGAAAAAGGTCAGTTTTCATTCCAATCCCAAAGAAAGGCAATGCCAAAGAATGCTCAAACTACTGCACAGTTGCACTCATCTCACATGCTAGTAAAGTAATGCTTAAAATTCTTCAAGCCAGGCTTCAGCAATATGTGAACTGTGAAATTCCAGATATTCAAGCTGGTTTCAGAAAAGACAGAGGAACCAGAGATCAAATGGCCAACATCCGCTGGATCATGGAAAAAGCAAGAAAGTTCCAGAAAAACATCTACCTCTGCTTTATTGACTATGCCTAAGCCTTTGACTATGTGGATCACAATAAACTATGGAAATTCTGAAAGAGATGGGAATACCAGACCACCTGACTTGCCTCCTGAGAAATGTGTATGCAGGTCAGGAAGCAACAGTTAGAACTAGACATGGAATAACAGACTGGTTCCAAATAGGAAAAGGATTACGTCAAGGCTGTATATCATCACCCTGTTTATTTAACTTATATGCAGAGTACATCATGAGAAACACTGGGCTGGAAGAAGCACAAGCTGGAATCAAGATTACCAGGAGAAATATCAGTAACCTCAGATATGCAGATGACACCACCCTTATGGCAGAAAGTGAAAAAGAACTAAAGAGCCTCTTGATGAAAGTGAAAGAGAAGAGTGAAAAAGTTGGCTTAAAGCTCAACATTCAGAAAACGAAGATCATGGCATCCAGTCCCATCACTTCATGGCAAATAGATGAGGAAACAGTGGAAACAATGGCTGACTTTATTTTTCTGGGCTCCAAAATCACTGCAGATGGTGACTGCAGCCATGCAATTAAAAGACGCTTACTCCTTGGAAGGAAAGTTATGAGCAACCTAGGCAGCATATTGGAGAAGGGAATGGCACCCCCACTCCAATACTCTTGTCTGGAAAATCCCATGGACAGAGGAGCTTGGTAGGCTGTAGTCCATGAGGTCGCTAAGAGTTGGACACGACTGAGCTACTTCACTTTGAGTTTTCACCTTTATGCATTGAAGAAAGAAATGACAATCCACTCCAGTATTCTTGCCTAGAGAATCCCAGAGACGGGGGAGCCTGCTGGGCTGCCGTGTATGGGGTCTCACAGAGTTAGACACGACTGAACTGACTTAGCAGCAGCAGTAGCATACAGCATATTAAAAACCAGAGACATTACTTTGACAACAAAGTCCATCTAGTCAAGGCTATGCCTTTTCCAGTAGTCATGTATGGATGTGAGAGTTGATCTATAAAGAAAGCTGAGCACAGAAGAATTGATGCTTTTAAACTCTGGTGTTGGAGAAGACTCTTGAGAGTCCCTCAGACTGTGAGGAGATCCAACCAATCCATCCTAAAGGAGATCAGTCCTGCGTGTTCATTGGAAGGACTAATGTTGAAGCTGAAACTTTAATACTTTGGCCACCTGATGCGAAGAGCTGACTCATTGAGAAAGACCCTGATGCTGGGAAAGAGTGAGGGCAGGAGGAGAAGGGGATGACAGAGGATGAGATGGTTGGATGGCATCACTGACTCAATGGACATGGCTTTGGGTGGACTCTGGGAGTTGATGATGGACAGGGAGGCTGGTCATGCTGTGACTCATGGGGTCGCAAAGAGTCAGACACGACTGAGCAACTGAACTAAACTGAAGGGAAAAATAGACAGCAATACAGCAATTGCAAGGGAATTCAGTATCCTACTTTCAACAATGGATAGATCATCTAAACAAAAGAACAAATAAATGTACAAAAATAGATTTTTTTAGAAAATTGATATATAGTTGATGTACAATATTATGTATGTTACAAGTATACAACATAGTGATTCACAATTTTTGAAGGTTACGTTCCATTTATAATTATTATAAACTATTACTATAGTCCCTTTTTTTGTACAGTATATTCTTGCAGCTTATCTGTTTTAGACATAATAGTTTGTACCTCTTAATCTCTTATTCCTGTATAGTACCTCCCTCCCTTCTCTCCATTGGTAAGCCCTAGTTTGTACTCTATATCTGTGAACTTGTTTCCTTTTTGTTATATTTACTGCTGCTGCTGCTAAGTTGCTTCAGTCGTGTCCAACTCTGTGCGATCCCATAGACGGCAGCCCACCAGGCTCCTCTGTCCCTGGGATTCTCCAGGCAAGAATACTGGAGTGGGTTGCCATTTCCTTCTCCAGTGCATGAAAGTGAAAACTGAAAGTGAAGTCGCTCAGTCATGTCTGACTCTTAGCGACCCCATGAACTGGAGCCGTCCATGGGATTTTCCAGGCAAGTACTGGGGTGGGGTGCCACTGCCTTCCCTGTTATATTTACTAGTTTGTTTTATTTTTTTATATGCCACATGTTCATGATATCATATAGTATGTGTCTTTGTCTGAGTTATTTCACTTAGCATAATGCCGTCCATAATGCAATTCATCTGTGTTGCTGCAGATGGCAAACTTTCATTCTTTTTTTGGTAGAGTAGTATTCCATTATGTGTGAGTCTGTGTGTACTGTGAGTCTAGCAATCACTTTCAAAAAACTAACTGGAAAATTCACAAATATGGGGAAATTAAATAACAGACTCCTGAATAGTCAATGAATCAATAAAGAACTCAATAATCAAAAGTTATCATACAAATGGAAAAACAAGACCAAAATTTGTGCTGTATAGCATTTAGCAGCAGGAAGGGAATTATCAGGATCAGAGCAGAAATAAATGAAATAGAGACTAATAATGCAATAGAAAAGATTATGAAAACTAAGAGACAGTTTTAAAAAATATAGATAAAATTTTACAATCTTTTAGCTGGACTTACCAAGAAAAATAGAGAACTCAAAATTATAAATGCATTTCATTTTTAATTGAAGTGTAGTTGATTTACAGTGTTTCAGGCGTACTGCAAGGTGATTCTGCTGCTGCTGCTGCTGCGTCGCTTCAGTCGTGTCCAACTCTGTGTGACCCCATAGACGGTAGCCCACCAGGCTCGTCTGTCCCTGGGATTCTCCAGGCAAGAACACTGGAGTGGGTTGCCATTTCCTTCTCCAATGCGTGAAAGTCAAGTCGCTCAGTCATGTCCGACTCTTCATGACTCCATGGACTGCAGCCCACCAGGCTTCTCTGTCCATGGGATTTTCCAGGCAAGAGTACTGGAGTGGGGTGACATCGCCTTCTCTGTGAGGATAGATACTGTACCTTTTTTTTTTTTTTTTTTTTTACTTTACAATATTGTATTGGTTTTGCCATACATCAACATGCATCCGCCATGGGTGTACATATGTTCCCTATCCTGAACCCCCCTCCCACCTCCCTCCCCATACCATCCCTCTGGGTCATCCCAGTGCACCAGCCCCAAGCTTCCTGTACCTTTTTTCCTGTTTCCCTGGTTTACAATAACAACATCATTCTGGTGGGGAAAGCAGACCAGTTTTGGCAGCCCTGGTGGGAAAGGTGGATCTTGCATTTACCTGGGTCGGGGGTGGGAGGACCCTCTCTGGAGGGAATGCTAGACGGGTATACATGAGTGAGACAGGAGGCTCTGGGTTCACACACCCTCGTGACAACAGGGCAGGCTGGGCTGGGGGCCCTGCCCTTGAGTTTCTGAAGCCCCAGGGCTCTTGCTGCCTGGAGTATGGGCTGTGATTATTCAGGCACACAGTCTTCCTTCCCAGGCCCAGGGTGGCCAGAAGACCAGCTGTAAAATGCCGATGGGGAAGGGTGAGGGGGCCTGGCTGGGGAGCTTATGCTCCACAGCGAATTGTCCGAAAGCCATGCAGCATGGCTTTTCCAAGCAGGTAGATGTCCTTGTCCGTGCCGAGGTTGAGGTGCTTCACCATGTTCTTCTCAAAGAGGAGTGGGTGGTAGGCGCCCATTGTGCAGGCACTGTCGAAATACCTCTGATAGTAGTTGCATACGTCAGTCTTGCGCTTGGACGGGAGGAGCTCGTAAATAACCACTTGGTCACACAGTGACATCATAATGACAATGCCGAGCATCCCAGAGGACGGGTTTTGGCTGTATCTGTTCTGAGGAGATTTCTTGAATGATGTCCCACAACTCCCAAGACATCTGGGGCTTGAGGATGTAAAAGGGCTGATCAGGATGCAGCTTACGATAGCTCTTGAAGTTATTGAAGAAACTGTTGTCGGGATTCCTGTACCACTTTGGAATATCTGAATGGTAAACAGATGGGTCCCACACAATTAGGATTCCTTCATTGTACAAACTGTCTTTCAGGAAGCCCGCTTCTGTGGTGACCAACTGAGAATTTACCAGACGAATGGTGGTTTTCGTGCCCACGTCTTGTTGGAATTTGACTGTGGGTGCCCCATTAAACCTCCGGACTGCATTGTGATCATCTATTTCTCGACCTAGCCGGGAGGACTTCAGAGATCCTCCTGGAGAGACAATAGCACACCTGCCCCACAGCCTTGGTCCTAATGACTTCCTGAGGCAGGTAACCCTCCCAATCAGAGGTATTGAAGGGAAAATCTGTAGTCTCTATCACTGAAATGTTCACGTGGTCCCAGAGGTAGCAAAGCAGGGCCTCTGCACTGAACTTAACCCCAGACCCTGGCCCCTTGTACATCACTTTGTACTTGTTCATGTTCAGATAATTCTTCCGGATAGTTTGCAGCCTGGGGATAAGGTTTTTGGAGGAGCAAGGTGACTCAGTTATACTGAATTATTTTCCATTGTAGTTTATTACAAAGTATTGAATATAGTTCTCAGTGCTATACAATAGGTTCTTATTGTTTATTTTATATTTAGTAGTGTGTATCTAATAATCTCAAATTCCCAATTTATCCCTCATTCCCCTTTCTCTATTGGTTAAGTTTGCTTTCTATGTTTGTTGAGTCTGTTTCTGTTTTGAATATAAGTTCATCTTATCAATTTTTGTTTCCAAATATAAATGATATCATATGATATTTGTCTTTCTCTGTTTGATTGCACTAGGTATGACAATATCTAGGTCCACCCATGTTGCTGCAAATGGCATTATTTCATTCTTTTTAATAGCTGAGTAATATTGCACTGTGTATATTAATATGTACCATATCTTGTTTATCCATTCCTCTGTTGATGGACATTTAAGTTGATTCCATGTCTTGGCTATTATAAATATTATTGCTATGAACATTAGGTTGTATATATCCTTTTTTTAAACATTTAAAATTTATTTTTTAATTGAAGTACAATTGCTTTACAATGTTAGTTTCTGCTGTACAGCAATGTGAATCAGCTACATGTATACATATATCCACTTCCTCCTGAGCCTCTCTCCCACCCTTTCCCTATCCCACCCCTCTAGGTCATCACAGAGCACCGAGCTGAGCTCCCTGTGCTGTACAGCAGCTTCCCCCTAGCTCTCTTTACACATGGTAGTGTGTATATATCAGTGCTACTCTCTCAATTCTTCCCACCCTCTCCTTCCCCCACTGGGTCCACAAGTTCATTCTCTACGTCTGAATCTCTATTCTTGCCCTGCAAATTCTTTGGATGTATGCCCAGAACTGTGATTGCTGTATCATAAGTGAAGAAGGCTGAGCGCCGAAGAATTGATGCTTTTGAACTGTGGTGTTGGAGAAGACTCTTGAGAGTCCCTTGGACTGCAAGGAGATCCAACCAGTCCATTCTGAAGGAGATCAGTCCTGGGTGTTCTTTGGAAGGAATGATGCTAAAGCTGAAACTCCTACTTTGGCCACCTCATGTGAAGAGTTGACTCATTGGAGAAGACTCTGATGCTGGGAGGGATTGAGGGCAGGAGGAGAAGGGGACAACAGAGGATGAGATGGCTGGATGGCATCACTGACTCGATGAATGTGAGTCTGAGTGACCTCCAAGAGCTGGTGATGGATAGGGAGGCCTGGCGTGCTGCAGTTCATGGGGTCTCAAAGAGTCGGACACGACTGAGCGACTGATCTGATCTGATCTGATGGTAGCTCTAGTTTTAGTTAATTTTAAGGAACCTCCATACTGTTCTCCATCATGGCTGCACCAATTTATGTTACCACCAACAATGTAGGAAGTTTCCCTTTTGTCCACACCCTCTCGACATTTATTATTTGTAGACATTTTGATGATGGCCATTCTGACCAGTGTGATGTGGTATGTAAATATGTTTCTACACACAAATATTGAAGTATCTGAAAAAAAATTCCATTTGTAATTGCATCCAAAAGAATATGAAATACCAAGTAATCAATTTAACCAAGGAGGTAAAAGATTTAAACAATTTAAACTCTAAGACATTAATGAAAGAAATTAAAGGAGGTATGGATAAATGCAAACATATTTCACTTTGGGTTTTGGATTTGGAACTGTCTTTACATTCAGTATTGATCTCTTGATGATTATTTAAATCTTAATCAGTCTTGATTCTCTGAATGTAGGCGATTTTACCTACATGAGACCCTCATTTTCCATCTCTTACCCAAAGATACTTTGGGGGATTTTATAAAGTCTCTTAAAGAGTTTGATAGACTGTCTTTCTTTGTTCTTCTCTACCTCTGTCAGTCTAGTAAGGAAGATTCCTGTCAAAATGAAAAAGATGATTTTGCTTTGACTTATTTTGGAATTCATAGTGGTTGTTGGTGAGTACTGTTCCATGTATAAATTCTCATTAAAGGCCATTTCAGGGATTACTGTACCTTAAGAAATGATTGCCCTTCCTCCCTTTTTTGCAGAAAAGCATGACACATAGAAAATTGCATGGCAGGGGCATCGAGTAGTAAAGATATGGGAACACTGATACAGTTGTATGCCTTTAAAGTGAAACTGGACCATGGTAGAGTGGAAAGAATGCCAAATTTGTAGTCAGAAGCTCCTATGTTTGAAGCTTGGTGCTTGGCAAGAGAGAATGAGTGCATCAGTGTTCAACCTGCAGTGCCTTTGTAAGAATTAGAAGCCATGCATGTATGGGTTTCCACAGGATTTGGCATTTAATAAGTACTCAGCTCTTTTATTTTTAAATGGTTGGGAAAGTGGAGTGAAAGGGTGAAGGAGAAACACCTAGATTAAAAGAGATGAGTAACACTTAGATATTTATTAAACAAAATGTACAAATAATGATGATATCTGAAACAATAGTAATTTTGAACACCAGTTGAACATATGGTGACATAAGCTTATTTTAGGTTTGGAAATAGTGTCATAACTGTTGATTTTTAAAGTTTCTTTTAGAGATGCAAACTGAAGAATACACAGATTAAAGGGCAGGTTAATGGGGTATATATGGGCAGGATTGTTCATGAAGTGGAGGTTTTTAGGGCTGTAGGGTATGAATCTCTGTCACTGTATGTGTTTGTGTAAAAAAACCCCAAATTTTTGTTATACACAGTTACATGGTTCTCAGAAAAGGAGATGGGAAAAAGACAGTTATAGTCATAGCTTAAGACATTAAGCTACCCCAGAATTCAGAATCATAGATATAAGAGCACAGGGAATTTGAAGAGTGGCACAAACACATATAAGTTTGTTAAGGAGAAGCAGTAGATTCCAAAGAATGGCCTTATTTGTGCCACAAATGTCCCTGGAGCTAGGCTTGTAAACACACAGTAATCATGAATGTCACACCAGTTAATAATGTATTTATTTAATTTCAAAATCACAGGTCTCTTTCTGAATTCTGACTCTTCATTAACTCCTTCAGATCTTTGTCTCAGTTCATCTCCAAAATCAGCTCATAGGAGTGTTTATGGCTTTTCTTGATGTTGAGTATTGACTATATTTCTCCCTGCTTTTGAACAACTTCTGCTTCATTCAGTGCTTTATTTATGCTTCTGGAATATGTTAATATGTTTACCAATATGAAATTGCTCTTTTCCCCCTCAGGACATGCACAATGAAGAATATAAACCTTTTGCCTAACTTTTTGTTATTTTATCTTAGTCATGTATACTTTAATTTTCTGCAGAATAAAAATTCATTAAAATGATACTGAGGTTTATACAGTATGACAGAATTGACCAGAAATACAGTTGAGATCATTATTTTACTTACAGAAAGTCTCAGTTGTCAAACTATCAAATAGATGATAACATAATTGATCATAATTGCTTATTAAAATGAAAGCATCAACTGGCAAGATGGCACCTTGATTCAGAATCATTTTAATGACTGAATCAGAGCACTGCATGTTTCAAATTTGAGGAATTAGCTGCTACTGAGGCTGAAAAAGAAATGTACCTGCTGTTGAAGGATATAGCTTTTTAAAATAGTTTATTTATTTATATATATTTAGCTGTGCTAGGTCTTCATTGCTGGGCAGGCTTTCTCTAGTTGTGATGAGTGAGGGCCACTCTCTAGTTGTGTTGTACAGGCTTCTCATTGTGGTGGCTTCTCTTGTTGTGGAGTACAGGCTCTAGGGTGTGTGGGCTTGAAGAGTTGTGGCGTGTGGCCTCAGTAATTGCAGCTCCTGGGCTCTAGAGCCCAGGCTTAATAATTGTGGCACGTGGGCTTAGTTGCTCCGTGGCATGTGGGATCTTCCTAGATTAGGGATCAAACCCATGTCTCCTTCATTGGCAGGCAGATTCTTTACCACTGAGCCATCTGGGAAACCCTGAAGGATATAGCTTTTATATATGACATACGTCAGAAATAACAGAGGGAGATAGTTGAAACAAATATATTCATTTTACTAGATAACTCTTCTATCACACATTGATGTTTACAGAGCATTCCACTTGTGGCCCAGTTTTGTCTCCACAAAATAATACTGAGTATGATTCTTATTTTATGTTGAGACACTGTTTCTCAAGGAATTCAATTGAAATGACTTACCCTAAGCCATGTGCCTGTTGAGTACTGAAGTTCTGACTCAAGGCTCATCTCTGAATTGAGTGTTTTTTCCCCTTGTTCCTCCTCTGGCACCCACAGATAAGAAGTTTTTCCAAAGTTATATTATTCTAAAAATGAATGCATTAAATTCACTTGTATTGTGAAACCTCAATCATAACTTAATAGTTATCCTTGGAAAGGATGACCAATTTTCTGCCATTATAAATTAGTAGAGGTGTACAACCAACTCACAGCTCTGTTGGCGATTTCAGAGCAAAGTCTCCCAAATTACACTTTATGACCATTTTGAAACCAGTGTAAGGAAGGTTGATTTAGGCTTTATGTCAAAGAATTTCATCTTATCAGGTAGAGACTCCGTTGCTTTCACCTGCATCAGGAAACCATAGCTATTCTTGAGACTGTTTCTGGTTGTCAGCTGTTCAGATGTTTTTTCTATAGCCATTTTTGTTGTAACTTTTAATAGATAATTCTCATAGTTTCTTATCAGTTTGCATGAAAGCCTTTGTTTCATTATTTCCTAGTTGAACCATTAATACGAAATTAGTTTCACACATGATTATAGTCACTATTTTGATGGTTTGATTCCCGAGCTGCTCACAAAATATTCTACTGTATATTTTAAGGATTTGAGATTCCTTATACATGTTCATTATATTTAATTCAGTAACTATATCTTTCTCAGAGGAAGAAACATTAATTTCCCTGACAGTGTGTATCAAGCTATTAAATGTTTATGATGGTGACTATATCTTCATGGGAGTGAGAGAGTGTATTAAGGGGGTAATGGTTCAGAAGCAGAAATACTACCTTAAGGCCCAGATGACACAGGCCCCTTCCTAGCCTCTGACCAGGCTCCCGGTGGGACCACTAGCAATCCACTTCCAGCCCCCACTCTGGGTACTCATGTCTCAGGGATTCCCTTCTCTAATGGCCCTCAGTCCCCTTCCAGGGCTGTGTGGGTTTCTTGGGCCCATCATACTGAGTGCAGACCTGCCTCATTTGTGTACAGTCCTGGGCCCAAGGGGTAACCAAGTGATAGATATCAGTAGCGAGCTGTGAATGAGGTTTTAACCTGTGTTTGGTGGTGTCCACATGAATGCACAGTCCCTCTCAGGGTGGGAAGATGCAGAGCAGGCAGAAGTGAAGGAGAAAGGACCTCTCTTGCCTATTGTTAGACTTCGTCTGTGCGGCTACCTACTAACCTATAAGTCCACAGTCTGAGAGATCAGAATCAGAACCCACACTTCTAGGTGAGAAAGGTATCTTGTCAAGCTATGAGCACAGAGCACTTTTACTTACCCTTTTCTGCATGTTATTTTTGACTTCTGAACACACAGATATATGATGCGTGAGTGTTTACTTGTTCTCTTTTCACAAGCCCCACAAATGCTACAGGTGGCCTGAGCCAGGGTTGCATTATCAGATAGGGAGTTTGCATCTACTTTGCTAGCCTACACTAGCAACATCAAATGTAATAGCCTAATGTCAGCAGAGAATGTTGTGCTGACCATCAGAGCCTTGATTATTTCTCCTGAAATTGAAATAGCTTTCCAGATTTCCTCTGGTAGATACCCTAAAAGTACCACACTGCGAAGTCCCTGTGCAAAGTCACTAACTAAATATTCAGACTCTCCTAAAGTACTCCTGATGTGACAGTTCAGGGCAGTTCCATCTAAAAATTATTTGTCCATTCAATAAACATCTATCAATCATCTACTGTGTAAGTGGAAGGCATTTTGAAAGAATATGTTAGGGGTGTAAAAGATGAATTGTGCTCAGTTCTCATTTTCTGGTCTAATAATGAAGATCTCATAATCTTTTAATAACTATAAGATAGGTCAATAAGTAGTATATTCATGAGAGATAGAGTCATGATTCTTTGGGAGTTTCTAGGTAGGCAGTTGTGCATTTCATGCACTGCTTAAATTATGCCATCTGCGTTTGAACCTCCGAAGCTTGCTGCCACCCCCTCCTTCTGCTTACCTCATTCTTTTTCTAGCTAAGTCCTAGTTAGTTTTTGAACGTCAGCTCAGATTACAGCCTTCGCAAGGTGCATTTCCCAACACTGTTCTCCCTTGCCTGGGGTAGGGGCATTATCCCTTGAGTTCCCAGAGTACCTCGCTTCACTGGATTCTAAGTTTGCACATCTGTCTGCCCCTGAGAATTGGGCTCCTTTAGGGTACAACGGCATCTTCCACATCTGTAAGTCCTCTGCTCCACACAGTGTCTAGGACATGCTGGGAGTGCTCTAATGGCCTGCTGAATGGCTGAGGATCACAGGAGTATAATAAGTATGTTGTAGAATACTAAGGCAGAATGTAAAGAGGAAGAAAAGTGGGGTAACTGATTGAAGTAAATGAAATATCATGAACAAAGCACAGGTGAGACACTGATATAGGGGAAAAAAGCGAAGACTGTAGCTGAGCTCTGTTGTGGGTTTTCTGGAACAAAGATTTGGGAAGTCATGCAGAATAAGAAGGCTTTTGAATATTAGACTAAGGTGTCTTCATCTTGTTAAAAATATAGTTCCAGTGAGCATTTTTAACCTGTAGAGTTTTGTGAATGGAGGTCTACTTTAAGAATTAACATTATGGTTTGCGAAGATGCCTATGAGGAGACACAGGGAGCTGCTGCAGATGAACTAAGAAACTCTTCATTTACCAGCCATTTCTGGATAATTTATTAGTTCACAGTCCCTGTCCTGGGATCTGGAGACACTGAGGCACATAAGTCTTTAAAATATCACAGTCTGACATGGGAGACTGACCTTTAAAGAAGAAGGAATGATCTTGGAAGATATTTTAGAGCTTCTATGAGGGGACCTTTCTATATACCCAGAGGAGCAGAAGGATTCATAGTTGGCTATGGTTGGAAACCGATATTTGCCTGGAGGGAAGAATTATTGACTACTCATATCAGAATGCAAAAGAAGGTGTTTTTTTTTTTTTTTTTTTTTTTTTTAAATGTAGGATAATTGCTTTACACTGTTGTGTTGATGTCCGCCATACAACAACTCAAATCAGCAGAACGAGATATATAGATATATATATATATATATATATATATATATATATATATATATCTCCTCCCTCTTCAGTCTCCCTCCCACCCCATCCACCCAGGAGGGGTTGTTTAAGAGGAAATATAATGGTTTAATCATTTTGAGCCTATTGCTTTTTGGGGATTACAAGCAGAAATAACAACACAAGTACTGAACAAATTGTGCCTCGTGAATCTCCCAACTTAATTTCTGCAACTACCCCCACTATGCAGCATAAGGAATCACTAATGTTATACTGGAAGGAAGGCAACCTCTTCTCTATTGTGTTGCACAGAGTATAAGATAGTGAAAAAGAGACAATGTAACTGTTGAGAAGATAATGTGAAAAGCTAAGGCTTAGACATGCAGGAGCAGAAACCAATTTAGACCACACATGGATAAATATCCACGAAACCGCTGAGCATGAAACAACTTTGGGTTGAGGTAGTCCTCTCTACAGACCCATGCACCTTGCTGTGACGTATTTCTGGAAAGCTATTGTAACAAGGGCTGTTATGTTTCCTTAAAAATAACAACTTTCCACTCCTGATGAGTATACTTTCAGTTGGAGGAAAACATTTTGAATAGGAGAGAAGGAAATGGCAACCCACTCCAGTGTTCTTGCCTGGAGAATCCCAGGGACAGGGGAGCCTGGTGGGCTGCCATCTGTGGGGTCGCACAGAGTCGGACACGACTGAAGCGACTTAGCAGCAGCAGCAGCAGCAGCAGGGCAGGAATCCTTTCCTTTTAAAGTAGAAAGGACTTTTTTGTCACATCTCTCTATTCACAAAGGCCAATATCAGCAGAATCATTAAGCTCTTGGTGCTTCTAATCCTGGCCCCTATTCCCAGCTGCAAACAAGTCTGCCAATCACTGTCACTTTCGTCAGAAAATTTTGTGACATGAATGCCTCAAATGAGTTGAGTGATGAGGTTCTCATAGACTGTTGAGAATCTGTTGGAGAAATGACCCTTTGGGAGTCATCACAGAGACTTGCAGTCTGTCTATATCCAAGGCAGTGACCTTGGAAGGGAAGATCAGAATCTTTACATGTCCTATTAAAGATGGGCCAAATGAACGAGTGTGATAATTACATCTATTATACTTTAAGACAGGGAAACAAATAAGCAACAAACCAGGAAGGGACCAACTCAAGAAATCTATGGCCTCAATTAGACTTCCAATACAGCCTACCTTATCTTGAACGCTAGTTTCATTAATACATCTTTTGTACCTGGAAAGTGACTGAATTAGGTTACTCTAGATTGTGCTCCCGTAGAAGGCCATGGCAACCCACTCCAGTACTGTGGAAAATCCCATGGACAGAGGAGCCTGGTAGGCTGCAGTCCATGGGGTCCCACAGAGTCTGACACGACTGAAGCGACTTAGCAGCAGCAGATTGTGCTCCAGGAATAAAACAATCTCAAAATCTCGGTGCCTTAAAACAAAAATAGTTTGGATTGTGGGTTCTGCTGAGGAACAATAGATGCTCCAATCTGGAATTAAAAAAAAAAAAAGAAATAGAGGCTAGTTTTTAGGAAGAATTTGGCATAAAGGAGATTATCACAGGGCTGGACTTGAGCACGTGGGCTTGCAAGAGAGGAGGGATTTCTCCATGCGCACCCCAGAGCCTCCCTGTTCCTTTCATGGACTCCACATCCTCAGTGCTTGTGATCTGAAGGATAAGATCTGAGGGCAGGGCCTCAGTGACTCCTGATATCACTGCATTCTGCTGTATTTCTCTATGAAGTTTTCTTTTTCTACTAAGGGTTTCAGCATAAGGAAAGAAAGGGCTCTGGTTTTGATTACCGCAGGACCTATGCTATTAAATAGAGATAAGCTTATATTAGTTAAGTAGCATTGAAAATTAAAATTTCAGTGGTTCTCTAAGAGGCCAGGTGTAAATAGTACTTTAAGTATGTGTTTATTTAGGACCCCTTGATCCAGTTTTATTAATTTTCTAACTATATTAAATTTTAGAAAAAATATAATTCCTTTGCCCATAAGATGGTTTTGAAAAAATGATACACTTTTAAATAATAAATGTGTGGCATTTAGAATAACGTCTAATACATTATAAGCTTAAAGGAGGAGGGGGAATCTAGTTAGCTAAGTGATTATCAACAGCTAATACACTATCTTTGAGAAATCTGGTAGCCCAACAGGACCCAAGCCCATCTGGTGACTTCTGCTGGAATTGCATAGAGTGTTGGAGGGATAAACTCAACGTAGATGCGACCTTAGAGATGTCAGGAAGTCCTGGCAGAAGCCAGGAGTGGCTTCTGATTCACTTTGTGGGTTTTACGCCTTTGTATCCGAGCCTCATTACATTATCATCTTAGGTCGGTGCTTTGATACAAATGCAAGATTTCCTGAAAGTAAGAAATATTTTTTGTTCAATTTCCCCAACACTAACAAAAGACGTTTTATTTTTCTGGGCATCATGCTCCAAGGGTTCCAAGAAACTCTGCAGCTGTGGTCCTCCAAGTGCAGGCTTGTTCTGTTTGGTTTTCTCCTGCATACTCCTGATCCTGGTGATTATTGTAACATTCATTCAGTTCTGAGTAAATAAAATTGTGTTTTTTTTGTTTGGTTGCTTCTGAAGAGGTTTTCAGTGAGGAGTCAGAACTCAATATTGAGGGTGCCGGTGTGGTTGTTAAGATGGTTTCTCCTGTGCTCCAAGGCTCCCTCCTCTCCAGACACCCCTACATCCCCCACCTTCACCCCACATCCTTAGCTGCTGCGTCCTCATCACTTCAGAGCGCTCTGTGATATTTGCTCTGAGACGGCGTCACCTCAGAGTAAATGGGCCGTCTGATCCGGACAATATGCTCCTTTAGGATGAGAACTGTGACTGCCCATCTGCTCACACCCAGCTCTGCTCGGTGCATAAAGAATGAATTCATCAACTGAAGGAACAACCCTCAAGCTTCGGGCTGTCTGGATTCTAGTCTTGCCTTCACTCCAACGTCCACATTTATAAGAAGGCAAGGAAAACCATACTCCTAAGGGGTTGATCATCTTGATCATTACTCTGTGGAATTAGGGGAATACCCATCTCCAGGGTCCTTCAAGCTCTGAAAGTCTACATCCCTAAAAACGGAGGCTGTGTTCTTGTGTCCACTTTACTGTCTGCCACTGACCATTCCTATGAGGAGAGCGCAGACAGCCTGCTTTCTCCAGTATGTGTCATCCTCCCAGCCTGCCTTGACAACCAAGTTCTGACATCATGTCCCCCATTCACACTGGCTGACGTGCAATTTATCACGTGTTTCATTTGGTCATTTTTCATTCAAGACAGTAGTAACAGTACAATTACCTTTCAAAACATCTAAAATATACCACTGAAATAAACAATGGAAAAATTATTTCCCTCTGGTAGGAGTATTTCATGCTCAATATACAGAAGAATGACAGCTATTGATGAATAAGTGTTTTATATACAGAGATTCTAGATGATAAAGTCTCTACTTACCTCTATAAATGGTAAAACTAAAAATACCAAAGCAGCGGATGAGGACTCACTGTTAATATTTTCACTGAAAAATAAAATTGAAGCATTTTAGTTACTAAAAAGTATTTGAACCCATCTGTTATTCTAGCATGTGTTTATACATGACACAGCCTTGAAATTCCACATTTGTGATCAAGACTGGTGTAAGACTACTCAAAAACTTGGTCCATTATTAAGAATCAGGCTGATTTTATATATTCACAAGAACAAACTGCCATGTTTTCTTTAAAAAAAAAAAAAGGAAAGCAATGTACATAAATTTTTATGTCTACAACATACTGTCATTACTCAAAGAATTTTTGAGGTACCACCAGAGGCAGTGATCAACTAGGGGGTCATTCATAGTAATAAGATGTGGTTCTTGTCATGATGATGATGAAAATTAATGATTAAAGCACTGACTCTTGCAGCTTAAATTTTCAGTATTCACACCATTCATTGATTTATGAAAATAGTGCACTCATGTGCCAACAAATATATCAGGTGAACGATGGGGACTCATTTTTTCATCCATCCACAAGGCCATGATCTCTGAGACTTCTGTCTTGTTTGTGGCTGTAACTCCAGTGTCCAGAGCAGTGCCTGGCACAGAGTAAGCAAAATAGACATCTACTGACAGAAACAATGGATTCACTTCAGAAACAGTTCATTTCCCCCATATTCGAAACCTGTGACAGTCTGTAAGATGAATGCATGTGGTCACTGCACACTGGAGATTTGGAGCAGCTTCTGGAGTCACACCCGGATTCAAATTCCAGCCTGAACTCTCCAGCTGTGTGACCTTGCATGAGTTTCATGGGTTCTGATCTTCAGTCTGTCCTCATGTCCTTTGGGGGTGGTCCTCATCAATCTCCTTCTGGCAGGACTGCGAGAGGTGAAATTATCTCAAGAGCAATCTGTGCTCACCATGATGCCTGAGTATGAAAACCGCTGGCCTTGTTTGAAGCTTTTCTCCCCATTTCATAACGTTCAGTTCATCTGCATGAACTCATATCTTTAAAACCATGTGAAATTACCAAGGAAGATGAAAAGTTCAAAGGATATGATTTGTTCAAAGCCAAGCACCTGAGGCTCAGCACATGACAAGCTAATCCATGGCAACAGCAGAGGACCCGAGAAACCTGCATCCCAGTGTCGGTGGGCCTGCTGCAATTTGCTCCTCATCTCCGGCTCATCCTCTGCTTTCCTAGCACGTGTCCTGCGGTCAGAACAAGAGCAGCCAGCTGTTATCCTTTCTGAGAAGCACAATAACACAGACGGTCACGAACCTGTGCCGGACTTATATTCACACAGAAATGTGTAATTGAATGTTTGGAGTAGTTTCATTAATGATAGCCAAAAACTGGAAACAACCAGATGTCCTTTGATAGGTTAATGAATAAACAAACTGTGATATATCTATACCATTAAATAATTCTCTGCAATCAAAAGGAGGAAAGTAATTTATTTTTGTCTGTGCTGGGTCTTTGTTGCTTTGTGTGGGTTTTCTCTAGTGGGGAGCGGAGGCTACTTGTGGTGCACAGGCTTCTCATTGCCACGGCTTCTCTTGTTGCAGAGCACAAGCTCTAGGCACTCGGGCTTCAGTATTGCAGCATGCAGACTCAGTAGTTGTGTCACAGGGGCTCAGTTGTTCTGGGGCATGTGGGATCTTCCTGAAACAGGGACCAAACCCGTGTCCCCTGCATTGGCAGGCAGGTTCTTTACCAGTGAGTCACCAGGGAAGTCCCAGGAGGACAGTATTGATGCAGCAACCTAGGTGAGTCTCCAGAGAATTATACTGAGTGCAAAAAGCCAATCCAAATTGCTTATATACTTTATAATCCCATTTATTTAACATTCTTTAAATGACAGAATTAAAGAAAGGAACAAATTACTGGTTTCCATAGATGAATGAGGGGACAAAAGTGGTGTGGTAACTGAAATGTCCCTTATTTTATCATTGTCAGTACCCTGGCTGTGATACTGTACCACACTTTGGCAAGATATTATTGTTGGGGAACACTTGGTAAAAGGTACATAGGATTTCTCTATATTATGTCTTACAACTAAATGTTAATACATAAATATTTCAAAATTAAAAGTTTAAGAAAAATGAAGTAACAGCAAACTATAAACAAATGAAATATGATAATATCAACTTGAGATTTCAGTCATAAAGAATCAAGTGGCATTACTTCTTTGGTAAAAATTACAAAATACAGTGGAGAAATAATGGTCATGAATGTGTATGTGTCAAATTCCGTAACAGAATATAGGAATTAAATTCTATGCTAAATAAGCAGAATATTAAAATCATACAGAATTTAAAAAGTTTTTTGTGCTGGCCTTTACTGTAATGAATAAATTCAAAACTCATTTGTTAGCTGTTACAGACTGCATTGTGTCCCCCTGCCCAAACCAAGCCTCTGCAGAGGGTAATGAAGGTTAAGTGAGTTGATGTAAGTGGGCCCCGATACAAAATAACTGGTTTCTATAAGAAGAGAAAGATACCAGGGATGTGTATGCTGTGTGAGAATACAGCAAAAATGCAGCCATCTCCAAGCCAAGGAGAGAGGGCTCAGAAGAAACCAAACCTGCTGACACCTGGATCCTGGACTTCCAGCCTCCAGAATGATGAGAAAACACGTTTCTGTTGTTTAACCACCCATAGTCCCAAATCCCACAGTTGCATGAGTGAGTGCTAACAGCCCAGGCCCCCACTGCTTGTGGACCCCAATCTGGTCCTGACTCCTTCACTGGCCTATACTGCCACATGCGCCTACTAGTAGCTACTGCACAGCACTGACCTCAGCAACCATGACTCGCCTCTCCTGCTGTGTGCACCTCTTCTGCTAGGCCCTGCGGCCACATGAGTGCATGCTGACAACAAAGGCCCCACAAATGCTCGTGGACTCAGATCTGGCCATGACATACATCATTGGCCTGCAAAGCTACCTCTGCTTGAGAGTAGAGCTTCCACATTCTCAACAGTACAATAGCAACAAAATGGTATTTTGTAAGGAGAAGGAGCACTAACCTTATTACAGTGACCATTTTGCAATATACACCTGTATATTATCACATTGTATGCCTTAACCTTACACAATGTTATATGTTAATTATATCAGTAAAGCTTGAAAAAAAAAATAATTTGGTGAACCAGTAATCTACCCAGAGCTCCTCATATTTAATGGACAGACAAGATAGCCTTGGTAATCTTTTAGAAACGGAGATATGTTGATTCTGATTTGGCAAGCCGGAAGTGAGGTCTAAGACCACTGGTCTTCAGGCTGTGGTAGGCATAGCAGGGCCCCAGCCAGCCTCCCTGTCTCAGGGATTGGAGCAGAATTGTGAACTCTCTGAACTGGAAAATTGAAACCAGAACAACAGCCAGAGTGCAATCGCTCATCCCTGTGCTGTTCAGGCAAGGAGATGAGGAAAAAGAACTTGAGTTAAGTGCTGGGCAGAATATGAGCTCTGGTTAAATTGAAAAGTGATACTGGAGAAGGGACAGGAAGATTTCTAAGGAGCCTGACTGGAGATGTGAGGCACAGTAGGCACAAGAGAAAAATGAGTCAGAAGAGCAAATGAGAAGAATGGGAGGAAGAAGAAAGACCAGACCAGTATAAGCATGCTTTTCTGGTCTGTATTTCACTGGCTAAACACACCGCCAAAGTCCAACTTTTCTATGCTCCTGAGCAATGTGAAGTCCTCAAAAAATTTTCATATAAAAAGAATCTGAGGATGTAAAAGATAGTCTGATAATTGGGAAAACATGGATCCAGTCTCAGCACAACATACCGATTCTTTTCTGCTTGTGTCCACACTCCCTGTTGCTATACCACATTGGTAAGTTTTCTTCTGGAGATTATTCAGACTGATAGTAAAAGTATTGTATACACTGGAAAAAATAGAACTATAAAAAATTCCAGCCTACACAGAAATATATTTAATGGATTTTGGTTTACTGGAGCTAGAATAATTTCCAACGTGTTCTTTTTCAAAGGCTGCTTACCGCTTGTTCTGTTTGTTTAGTTAATACAGATATTTTAGCAAGAATGTGAGGATTGGTCATTTTTAACTATATTCTTAAGGCAAACCTGAAGCACTCATGGGCAGAAGTTTCTACTGCCAGGCTTTGTTCTGTCAAGGTCTCATACAGGCCACATTGAAAGTCCAAGCATCTCACCTGTATGCTATATTCCCTGGTTATAAGTAAGTAGGTTAAGACAAACTGGTATGTGAGGTACTTTGTAGCTGCCACAATCATTAGGTGCTAATGGATCAGTGTTTCTTCTGGTCCCATGACACATTCAACAAAAGAAAACAAAACCAAATGAAAAATAATATATTTTTAGTCTACTAACTTGAATTAGGGGGCTTCCCAGGTGGCACTAGTGGTAAAGAACCTGTGTGACAGTACAGGAGACGTAAGAGACTTGGGTCCCATCCCTGGGTTGGAAAGATCCCCTGGAGGACGGCATGGCACACCACAGTATTCTTGCTCAGAGAATCCCATGGACAGAGGAGCCTGGCGGGCTATGGTCCATCAGATCAGATCAGATCAGATCAGTCGCTCAGTTGTGTCCAACTCTTTGCGACCCCATGAACCGCAGCACCTGTCCTGATGGCCTCCCTGTCCATCACCAGCTCCCGGAAGTCACCCAGACTCACACCCATCAAGTCAGTGATGCCATCTAGCCATCTCATCCTCTGTCGTCCCCTTCTCCTCCTGCCCTCAATCCCTCCCAGCATCAGAGTCTTCTCCAATGAGTCAACTCTTCGCATGAGGTGGCCAAAATACTGGAGTTTCAGCTTTAGCATCATTCCTTCTAAAGAAATTCCAGGATTGATCTCCTTCAGAATGGACTGGTTGGATCTCCTTGCAGTCCAAGGGACTCTCAAGAGTCTTCTCCAACACCACAGTTCAAAAGCATCAATTCTTCGGCCCTCAGCCTTCTTCACAGTCCAGCTCTCACATCCATACATGACCACAGGAAGGACCATAGCCTTGACTAGGCGAACCTTTGTTGGTAAAGTAATGTCTCTGCTTTTGAATATGCTATCTAGGTTGGTCATAACTTTCCTTCCAAGGAGTAAGCGTCTTTTAATTTCATGGCTGCAGTCACCATCTGCAGTGATTTTGGAGCCCAGAAAAACAAAGTCTGACACTGTTTCCACTGTTTCCCCATCTATTTCCCATGTAGTGATGGGACCAGATGCCATGATCTTCGTTTTCTGAATGTTGAGCTTTAAGCCAACCTTTTCACTCTCCACTTTCACTCTCATCAAGAGGCTCTTTAGCCCCTCTTCACTTTCTGCCATAAGAGTGGTGTCATCTGCATATCTGAGGTTATTGATATTTCTCCCAGCAATCTTGATTCCAACTTGTGTTTCTTCCAGTCCAGCATTTCTCATGATGTACTCTGCATATAAGTTAAATAAACATGGTGACAATATGCAGCCTTGACGTACTCCTTTTCCTATTTGGAACCAGTCTGTTGTTCCATGACCAGTTCTAACTGTTGCTTCCTGACCTGCATACAGATTTCTTAAGAGGCAGATCAGGTGGTCTGGTATTCCCATCTCTTTCAGAATTTTCCATAGTTTATTGTGATCTACACAGTCAAAGGCTTTGGCATAGTCAATAAAGCAGAAATAGATGTTTTTCTGGAACTCTCTTGCTTTTTCCATGATCCAGCGGATGTTGGCAATTTGATCTCTTGTTCCTCTGCCTTTTCTAAAACCAGCTTGAACATCAGGAAGTTCACGGTTCACATATTGCTGAAGCCTGGCTTGGAGAATTTTGAGCATTACTTTACTAGCGTGTGAGATGAGTGCAATTCTTTGGTAGTTTGAGCATTCCTTGGCATTGCCTTTCTTTGGGATTGGGATGAAAACTGACCTTTTCCAGTCTTGTGGCCACTGCTGAGTTTTCCACATTTGCTGGCATATTGAGTGCAGCACTTTCACAGCATCATCTTTCAGGACTTGGAATAGCTCCACTGGAATTCCATCAGCTCCACTAGCTTTGTTCGTAGTGATGCTTTCTAAGGCCCATTTGACTTCACATTCCAAGATGTCTGGCTCTAGGTCAGTGATCACATCATCATGATTATCTGGGTCTTGAAGCTCTTTTTTGTACAGTTCTTCTGTGTATTCCTGCCACCTCTTCTTAATATCTTCTGCTTCTGTTAGGTCCACACCATCTCTGTCCTTTATCGTGCCCATCTTTGCATGAAATGTTCCTTTGGTATCTCTGATTTTCTTGAAGAGATCCCTAGTCTTTCCCCTGGTCCATAGGGGTTGCAAAGACTTGAACATGACTGAAACGACTTAGCACAGGACAACTGAATTAAAGAAAAAAGAATACTTTTATTCTCATCTTTAAAAATATTTTGTAAATGTACCAATTTACAAAATATTTTTAAAGATTACATAATGGAGTATTACTCAGCCATTAAAAAGAATACATTTGAATCAGTTCTAAGGAGGTGGATGGAACTGGAGCCTATTATACAGAGTGAAGTAAGCCAGAAACAAAAACACCAATACAGTATACTAACGCATATATATGGAATTTAGAAAGATGGTAAAAATAACCCTATTTACGAGACAGCAAAAGAGACACTGATGTATAGAACAGACTTTTGGACTCTGGGACCGGGAGAGGGTGGGATGATTGGGGAGAATAGCATTGAAATATGTATAATATTATATCTGAAATGTATTAATTTTTCAAACTAATCACTGTCATGTTACAATTTGTTCATATTAGATGTTTGTAATGTTTCTGATAATCAATAAAAGAGATTCTTGATGCCTATAAAAAAAATAAAAAAATAATAATAAAAAAAATATTTTACAGTGGTCCTGTTTATAAATGACTGCAGGTTATTTCACAGTTCACTTAGCATTTTGAAAGCTGAGAAATGAATTTGACTTTAAGCAACATACTTGATTGTGTTAGCAGATTGATCATGAGGACCCCTTCCTGGGTCCTAACCCAGCAGAGACTCTCTGCCTTAGCAGGGAACATTCTATTTCCTTTGGGTTTGTGCATCCAAAAACAAAACAGAAACTGAAGCTGAGATGGATGTAGTACAAGGTTTATTCAATGGCTAGAGAATGGAGAAGCTCAAACTTAGTTCACAAATCAACTTCTTTCCTAATAGTGCAAGAAGCTTGATTTTTAACACATAAGAATAATAAGGGGGAGGGGCATATGCATTAATTTTCTGGGAAAAGGTGGGGGTCTTTTCCTGGAAATGGCGTGCCACCCTTTCTCTGTCCTTATTTGGTCTGCAACTTCTGATCATGGCCACTAGTGGATATGTCATTTAGCATGCTAATGTGGTAGTATTAGCATATAGTGAAACTCAAGGTCTGCTGGAGGTTGTCACTATCTTGTTTTCAGCCGGTTTCCTCTGATATCTTGTTTTCTTTCTCTCTTGGCTTCCTTCATTTGTGTCCAACCCTGTGACCTAAGGGCATAGGTTAGTTCATTTTGCAGGGATGGACTGGACAATGAGCAAAATTCTGGCTGCAGACCTGGTGTCAATTGCTATAAAATGAAAAGCTATACAAAAATTCAAACCCCAACTATTAATACCATTTACTGCGTAAATCTATGTCCTGCTTTACTTTTAACAATAATTTTCCCAGTTCAGTTCAGTCTCTCAGTCGTGTCCGACTGCGACCCCATGAATTGCAGCACGCCAGGCCTCCCTGTCCATCACCAACTCCCAGAGTCCACTCAAACTCCGTGTGTAGATGTATGATTTTGGTTTTGTACAGGAAATGAGTGGGTGGAGATAAGTGGGAGCCAAGGAACACAGAGAATATGCTTATTATTCATTATGCTTCAGTGGAGAAAATTCCTAAAGGAATTGGTATGTAGCCAGAACAATTAACAACAATTCTTTGTTGTGAGGGCCCAATCATGCATGAGACCTCATATTCTTTAGACTTTACTGTGAAACACAAAATGGAATTTCAACATCAAAGGAGATCACCACTTAGCAGAAATTTGTAGTTATGGAACATGTTTATTAGAAGTACCTTGCTAAATTTTATTAATGAATGTATAGCTTAGTTATTTAAGCAGCCATTGCTTTCCTTTTTATTTTAACTACGTAAACTCTTAGCTATGCCAGAGAAACCGTTTTGTGTTTTTTAAACAGCTTTATTCAGGTATAATTGATACACAAAAAACTGCATATGTTTAATGCATATACTTAGATGAGGGTAGACATATGCAAACATCCCTGATAATACCATAATCTAGGTGGTAGACATATTCAGTACTTCCAAGATTTTTTTATGTTCCTTGTTTTTTTGTATAAGAACACTTGACATGCGATCTACTCTTAAATTTTGAAATGCACAATATCTTGTTGTTAAGTATAGGTGCTATGTTGTACAGCAGGTTCCTAGAATTTATTCATTTTGTATAACAGAACTTTACATCATTTAATAACAACTCACTTTCCTCCCCACTTCCTGTCCTTTGGAAACCACTATTGTATTTGCTGTTTATATGAGATTGACTATTTTATATACCTCATGGAAGTTGAATCATGCAGTAATTTTTGCTGTGACTGGCTGGCTTACTTAGCATAATGTCCTCTAGGTTCATCCATCTTGTCACATGCCACAGATTTTCCTTCTTTTTTATAGATGAATGATATTCCTTTCTGTGAACTTAACAAATTTTCCTTATCCACTCATTGATCCATCAGTAGACACTTAGGTTTCTTCCATTCTTGGCTATTGTGAATAGTGCCGCAATGAAAATGGTAGTCTCGATATATCTTCAAGGTCCTAATTTCAAGTAATTTGGATATATATCGAGAAGTGGGATTATTAGACCATACATTAATTCTGTTTTTAATTTTTTTGGGAAATATCCTTACTATTTCTGCTGCTGTACCATTTTATATTCCTATTAACATGGTAAACAATAAGCAGGGTGACAATATACAGCCTTGATGTACTCCTTTTCCTATTTGGAACCAGTCTGTTGTTCCATGTCCAGTTCTAACTATTGCTTCCTGACGTGCATATAGGTTTGTCAGAAGGCAGATCAGGTGATCTGGTATTCTCATCTCTTGAAGAATTTCCCACAGTTTATTGTGATCCACACAGTCAAAGGCTTTGGCATAGTCAATAAAGCAGAAATAGATGTTTTTCTGGAACTCTCTTGCTTTTTCCATGATCCAGCGGATATTGGCAATTTGATCTCTGGTTCCTCTGCCTTTTCTAAAACCAGCTTGAACATCTGGAAGTTCACGGTTCACGTATTGCTGAAGCCTGGCTTGGAGAATTTTAAGCATTACTTTACTAGCATGTGAGATGAGTGCAATTGTGCGGTAGTTTGAGCATTCTTTGGGATGGGAATGAAAACTGACCTTTTCCAGTCCTGTGGCCACTGCTGAGTTTTCCAAATTTGCTAGCATATTGAGTGCAGCATTTTCACAGCATCATCTTTCAGGATTTGGAATAGCTCCACTGGAATTCCATCACCTCTACTAGCTTTGTTTGTAGTGATGCTTTCTAAGGCCCACTTGACTTCACATTCCAGGATGTCTGGCTCTAGGTCAGTGATCACACCATCATGATTATCTTGGTTGTGAAGATCTTTTTTGTACAGTTCTTCTGTGTATTCTTGCCACCTCTTCTTAATATCTTCTGCTTCTGTTAGGTCCATACTATTTCTGTCCTTTATTGAGCCCATCTTGGCATGAAATGTTCCCTTGGTATCTCTAATTTTCTTGAAGAGATCCCTAGTCTTTCCCATTCTGTTGTTTTCCTCTTTGCATTGATCACTGAGGAAGGCTTAGACATGCTGGGCTGGAAGAAGCACAAGCTGGAATCAATATTGCTGGGAGAAATATCAATAACCTCAGATATGCAGATGACACCACCCTTATGGCATAAAGTGAAGAGGAACTAAAAAGCCTCTTGATGCAAGTGAAAGAGGAGAGTGAAAAAGTTGGCTTAAAGCTCAACATTCAGAAAACGAAGATCATGGCATCTGGTCCCATCACTTCATGGGAAATAGATGGGGAAACAGTGAAAACAGTGGCAGACTTTATTTTTTTGCGCTCCAAAATCACTGCAGATGGTGACTACAGCCATGAAATTAAAAGATGTTTACTCCTGGAAGAAAAGTTATGACCAACCTAGATAGCATATTGAAATGCAGAGACATTACTTTACCAACAAAGGTCTATCTAGTCAAGGCTATGGTTTTTCCCGTGGTTATGTATGGATGTGAGAATTGGGCTGTGAAGAAAGCTGAGTGCCAAAGAATTGATGCTTTTGAACTGTGGTGTTGGAGAAGACTCTTGAGAGTTCCTTGGACTGCAAGGAGATCCAACCAATCCATTCTGAAGGAGATCAGCCCTGGGATTTCTTTGGAAGGAATGATGCTAAAGCTGAAACTCCAGTACTTTGGCCACCTCATGCAAAGAGTTGACTCATTGGAGAAGACTCTGATGCTGGGAGGAATTGGGGGCAGGAGGAGAAGGGGACGACAGAGGATGAGATGGCTGGATGGCATCACCGATTCAATGGACATGAGTTTGAGTCAATTCCAGGAGATGGTGATGGACAGGGACGCCTGGCGTGCTGCGATTCACGGGGTCGCAGAGAGTCGAACACGACTGAGCGAGTGAACTGAACTGAACTGAACTGAACATGGTAAAATGCTTCCAGTTTTTCTACAACGTTGCCAACGCTTAGTATCTTTTTAAAAGTGCAGTCATCCTAAAAGGTGTTATGTGACATCTCATTGTGGTTTTGATTTATATTTGCCTGATAATTAATGATGTTGAGCATGTAGTCATGTTATTTGTTTTAAAATGGCTAGCTTGAGTTATGTGAATTCCCATTGAGATTATTTCGAATTAGCCCTTGGAGGCTAATAGGAAAAATATTGGATTTGCTTTTGCATGGACTAATAAGGCTTGGCCTTAGATATTGATCTTTAGAAAGATAGTACCACTGTGAGACATTGTGAAAGCAAAAAGTTATTAGCATTTAAAGATCTCATCTGGAAGCAAGAGAATTTCATACTACAGTGACTTAGAAGTCAAATATTAATAATTATAACAGAAAATAGTGAAATTCCAGTGAAGAACTTTGTTGTTTTTCTGTTATTATTTTGGTATTTACAGCATTATATTGGCCTGCTGTATAGGGTAATTCTTGGAGTGTCTGAGACAAAAGAGTGTCAATTATACTTTGATAATTTTTGGTAAACTTTTTGATTTAAAAAATCTATAACATAGCATGCTGCTGTTGCTGCTAAGTCACTTCAGTTGTGTCCAACTCTGCGACCCCATAGACGGCAGCCCATCAGGCTCCCCCATCCATGGGATTCTCCAGGCAAGAACACTGGAGTACGTTGCCATTTCCTTCTCCAATGCATGAAAGTGAAAAGTGAAAGGGAAGTCGCTCAGCTGTGTCCAACTCTTCACCACCCCATGGACTGCAGCCTACCAGGCTCCTCCATCCATGGGACTTATTAATTCCCAACAGTAAAAACACAGGTGTTATATTTCTCTCTGTAATTTTCTGATTTTTTTTCATTTTTCAAAAGAAAATAAATGAAGGAAAGTAAAGTAAATGAGTCTGTTAAGAAACTAAAGCAAAAGGAAGAATAGGTTAGCTTGTTTCAAGTTAGGGGAATGATGAGACTATATGTCTATAAGGGGAAATTGCTATAGAGTGTGCATTAATTCTGGCTGACATAACAGAATACCCCAAACTAGGTGGCTTCAACAGCCAAAATTTATTTTCTCAAGTTTTAGAGGTTGGAAGTTCAAGATCAGTGTAGAATAGTGGCTGGGTTCTGATGAGAACTCTCTTCCTTGTTTGCAGACACCTGCCTTGTCACTGTATCTTAGATGATGGAAAGCAAGCTATCTGGTTTCTCCTCTCCCTCTTGTAAGGACACAAATCCCATCAGATTAGGGCCTACCTTTATGACTTTATTTTAATTTTAATTACTTCCACAAAAGGCCCTATCTCGAAATAGTCATATTGGAGGTTTGGCTTCAAGAGAAGTTATTTTGGCAGGACAAAAATTTTCAGTATATAACAAGTATATGAAAATAAAAGAATAAAAAGCAGATAGTGGGCAGAGATTAAATCACTGATTAAACAGTGTTGCATGAGTACTTAGATGGCATAGAATTAGAAGCTCCAGTAGGTCTGACAGGAATGTGGGAATTCTTCTTTTATAGAGAGGAAGAAGAACTAAAATACACAGAGACACTTACAGGCAATGAGGAAGGGAGGTAATTAGAGAGAGGGTTTTCTAATTACATGGTCTTATTCTTTCAACTAGTTTCTAAATGTATTCATTTATCAAGAGTAAAAGATGCTGTGATTAAATTATACCCCAAGGAGTGCATGAAGAGTTTGAAATGGCTTCTATGGTCATTATAATAGAAATTCAATAAGAAGTGTATTTTTTAATTGTCAAGGAGCAGTGAAGGAGTACTTGGGGTTAGAAAACATTAATTTGTAGTGAGTTGTCAAAGCAAATGATCATAATTTTCTTCAGATCAACTCTTGACAGCAAAACCGTGGTAATTGGCAAGGCCAACTAGTGGTTTAGAGCATAAATGTTTCATCGTGTGAAACAAAATAAGAGCCCTGAGAGATGATAGCTTGTATTAATAGTTGGTCTAGTTCTTTCTACCTAAACCATGGTGTTCTTATGATGAAGATGAAATCACAGAGTATTATCATCAGATAAGGATTTCCCATGACCATGATTGAATAGGACAAGAACAAACCCAGTCTGTAATCATACAGTCATACAACACAAGTAATCCAATATCTCCCTCTTTCAGCTAATATCCGTAATTGCTGCTTCTTTCCCAATGACGACCTTTGCCCCACTCCTTTCCTCCTGCCACCTAGACAATAAGGATGACCGAAGATCTGAAAGAGTCAGACACAATTGAGCAATTGACACACATACAATCCTCAAGTTACTCCTGCTTTCTGACAACATGGACTCCAGAACAGACATACTTTCTTGGAGCCTTCCTAAAATCAGTTAGCATAAACCCAAATACTCGAATAATCCCCCAACTCCTTATCGGAATGCCCCACTGTTCGCCATGATTTAGCTTCCCTTGTTGCAACAGTAAACTTAACTTCATTGACAGTAAGGTCCCTGGTGGTCTCTCTCTTGAGGGTGTCGATGTAGGGCATAAAATGTGGCCTCTGTCTTTAACACAGCTACTCATGGGGTCGAAGCTAGGAAGGCACAAGTGAGACTAGAATGGAGCTGACGGACTGATGGACGTGGTACCCAGAGACAGAGTACTCACATCGGTGGTGGAGGATTGGTTTAGTGTGTGAGAGACTGGACAGGAAACAAAAGGAGGGGACAGACTTCACACTGATGAAGACGACCTGTACTGAACACTTGTATTTACAGCCCCAAGCACAGCTTCTTATACTCAGTAGACTGTACTCTGATTAAAAACTAATCTAGTTTTTATTTTAAAAGTGGAGCTTAGAGCTCCTTCTCTTCTTCTGTCTCAAGATGACTAGGTATTTGCACATCAAGTCAGATTCACAAAGTGTGTCAGAAGCACAAGGAGCCTATAATATTCTCTCTCTTTCTTACTGACTTGGTAGAGAGGCAAATAGGAACTCTTTCCACTCTTGTGGCAGAATAAATTAGCACACAATAAAATGTGAATATTTATTTTGTCATTCAAAGACCCCCTTCCCCACCAGCTTCTCAATGGACAAAAAATACCACTACATATGCAATTGGGTATAAACTTTATATGATTCAAAAATGTTGAGAATCAATCAGAACTGTAGGTGATTGGAGTTTGAAGAAAATATTTAATCTTTCAGAGAGCCTTCCCCTTCCCCTTGCTTCCGTCTCTAAGGTGGTGTCAGGGTAGATGGACAGAAGTGTTTCAAGGATCTCCCAGTCTTGAGAAAGAGCCAAGGATCTCAGATACAATGCCCTCTCTTTCTGTGGTCTCTGGGACAAGGTTCTTTGTAAACATGAGTGTGGAAAACCTTGCTGACCATGTGGCTGAAATTTCTGATTAGTTCAGTTAATGATCTGGTTTCTTTTAACTTGGTCAGAATAATCGAAGATCAGCTTAGTTTCCATCAGAGGCAGGTTACTGATTGTAACTCATCTCCTGTCATACCTGCTAGCTTGAGAGCTTCAGAGACCTCCCCCCCCCCGACTCCACCCTTATCAAGCCAGTCAGAGTTCTGTGCCATATGGGAGTAAGGGTTGGCTTATCAAAGGAAAATTTCAGGTGCCTTTGTAAGGCCAAGATTTTAACAGTTTTGTTCAAGGTTGTTGGGAGAGGGGTGGCCTGAGAACTGACCTCTTCCTACATCTCTCAATGGAGAATAAAAGAAATAGCCTCCTTCTCAGCCATTAATGTTATTCTTGTTTATCAAAAGTATCTCCTTCTTGGCAGGGGAACCCTTCTATTATATTGGTGGGAATGCAAATTTGTGCAGCCTTTATGGAAAATACTATGCTGTTCAGCCGCTAGGTCATGTCTGACTCTGGGACACCATGGACTGCAGCATGCCAGGTCCCCAGTCCTTCACCATCTCCCAGAGTTTGCTCAAGTTCATGTCCATTGAGTCTGTGATGCCATCCAACCATCTCATCCTTTGTCACCCCCTTCTCTTCCTGTCCTCCATCTTTCCCAGCATCAGGGTCTTTTCCAGTGAGTCGGCTCTTCACATCAGGTGGCCAAAGTATTGGAGCTTCAGCATCAGTCCTTCCAGTGAATATCCAGGGTTGATTTCCTTTAGGATGAACTGGTTTCATCTGCTTGCTGTCCAAAGGACTCTCAGTCTTTTTGGTTCAGTTCTCTCATCCATACATGACTGCTGGAAAATCCATAGCTTTGACTATATGGACCTTTGTAGGTAAAGTCATGTCTCTGCTTTATAATATGCTATCAACATTTCTCCGGGGAAGGCAATGGCACCCCACCCCAGTACTTTTGCCTGGAAAATCCCATGGACAGAGGAGCCTGGTAGGCTCCAGTCCATGGGGTCGCTAAGAGTCGGACACGACTGAGCGACTTCACTTTCATTTTTCACTTTCATGCATTGGAGAAGGAAATGGCAACCCACTCCAGTGTTCTTGCCTGGAGAATCCCAGGGACGGGGGAGCCTGGTGAGCTTCCGTCTATGGGGTCGCACAGAGTCGGACATGACTGAAGCGACTTAGCAGCAGCAGCAGCAACATTTCTCAAAGCTTTTCTTCCAAGGAGCAAGTGTCTTTTAATTTTCTGGCTGCAGTCACCATCTGCAGTGATTGGGGACCCAAGAAAATAAAATCTGTCACTGTTTCTACTTTTTCCCCATCTATTTGCCATGAAGTGATGGGATCAGATGCTATGATCTTAGTTTTTTGAATGATGAGTTTTAAGCCAGATTTTTCACTCTCCTCTTTCACCCTCATCAAGAGGCTCTTTGCTTCCTCCCATTAGAGTGGTATCATCCGCATATCTGAAGTTGGTGATATTTCTACCAGCAGTCCTGAATCCCCATTTGTGTGTCATCCAGCCGAGCATTTCACATGATGTATTCTGCATGTGAAGTGAAGTGAAAGTCACTCAGTCGTGTCCAACTTTTTGTGACCCCATGGTCTATACAGTCCATGGCATTCTCCAGACCAGAATACTGGAATGGGTAGCCTTCCCTTCTCCAGGGGAATATTCCCAACCCAGGGATCGAACCCAGGTCTCCCACATTGCAGGCGAATTCTTTACCAGCTGAGCCACGAGAGAAGCATACTCTGCATAGAAGTTAAGTAAGCATGGTGGCAATATACAGTCTTAACGTACTCTTTTCCCAGTTTTGAACCAGTCCATTGTTCCATGTCTGGTTCTAACTGTTGCTTCTTGTCCTGCATACAGATTTCTCAGGAGGCAGGTAAGGTGGTCTGGTATTCCCATCTCGTTAAGAATTTTCCATGGTTTGAAATGATTCACACAGTTAAAGGCTTTTGTGTAGTCAGTGAAGCAGAAGTAGATTTTTTTTTTTTAATTTTCTTACTTTTTCTATGATCCAACAGATATTGGCAGTTTGATCTCTGGTTCCTATGCCTTTTCTAAATCCAACTTGTGCATCTGGAAGTTCTTGGTTTCCATACTGTTGAAGTCTAGCTTGAAGGTTTTTGAGCATTTCCTTGCTAGCATGTTAAATGAGCACAAAATCACTGCAGATGGTGATTTGCAGCCATGAAATTAAAAGATGCTTACTCCTTGGAAGGAAAGCTATGACCAACCTAGACAGCACATTGAAAAGCAGAGACATTACTTTGTCAACAGAGGTCCGTCTAGTTAAGGCTATGGTTTTTCCAGTGGTCATGTATGGATGTGAGAGTTGGATTATAAAGAAAGCAGAGCACAGAAGAATTGATGGTTTTGAACTGTGGTGTTCCAAAAGACTCTTGAGAGGACCTTGGACTGCATGGAGATCCAACCAGTCCATCCTACAGGAGATCAGTCCTGGGTGTTCTTTGGTAGGACTGATGTTGAAGCTGAAACTCCAATACTTTGATGTGAAGACCTGATTCACTTGAAAAGACCATGATGCTGGGAAAGATTGAGAGCAGGACGAGAAGGGGACGACAGAGGATGAGATAGTTGGATGGCATCACCGACTCAATGGACATAGGTTTTGGTGGACTCTAGGAGTTGGTGATAGACACGAAGGCCTGGCGTGCTGAGGTTCATGGGGTTGCAGAGTCAGACACGACTGAGTAACTGAACTGAACTGATACAGTAGTTTGAACATTCTTCAGCAAATAGTATAGAGATTCCTTAGAAAACTAAAAATAGAATTACAATATGAATTAGTAGTCTTGGACATATATCCAAAAAATATGAAGACTCTAATTTGAAAAGATATATTCACCCCAGTGTTCATAGCAGCACTCTTCACAACAGCACTCTTCACAACAGCCAAGGCATAGAATCAACTTGAATGCCCATCAACAGATGAATGGATTAAAAAGATATGGTATATATGTGTCTCTGTGTGTATATAGGTGCTTCCCAGGTGGCACAGTGGTAAAGAATCCACCTGCCAATGCACAGGATGTGCAGGAGACTCGGGTTCAATGCCTGGCTTGGGAAGATCCCCTGGAGAAAGAAATGGGAACCGACTTCAGTATTCTTACCTGGAAAATTCCATGAACAGAGGAATCTGGTTTGGGCTTAAGTCCATGAGATTGCAAAGGGTTGGGCACAAATGAATGAATGAGCATTCACAATGGACTACTACTCAGCCATAAAAAGAATGAAATATCACTGTTTGTGACAACATGGGTGGACCTAGAGATTTTCATTATAAGTGATATAAGCCAGATAAAGACAAATATAATATCATATCACTTATATGTAGAATCTTAATAAATAATACAAATCAATTTATTTACAAAACAGATACAGTCTCACAGACAGAAAAAAAATTTATGGTTGCCACAGGGGAAAGAGAACATGAGGGGAAATTAAGAGAATGGGAATAACATATACACACTGCTATGTATAAAATAAATAGCAAAGACTTACTGTAGAGCACAGAGAACTACCAGTGTCTTGTATTAGCATATAATGGAAAAGAATCTGAAGCTCTACACTTGAAACTAACATAATATTGTAAATCAGCTATCAGATCAGATCAGATCAGTCGCTCAGTCGTGTCCGACTCTTCGCGACCCCATGAACCGCAGCACGCCAGGCCTCCCTGTCCATCACCAGCTCCCGGAGGTCGCCCAGACTCACACCCATCAAGTCAGTGATGCCATCCAGCCATCTCATCCTCTGTCGTCCCCTTCTCCTCCTGCCCTCAATCCCTCCCAGCATCAGAGTCTTCTCCAATGAGTCAACTCTTCGCATGAGGTGGCCAAAATACTGGAGTTTCAGCTTCAGCAGCATTCCTTCCAAAGAAATTCCAGGATTGATCTCCTTCAGAATGGACTGGTTGGATCTCCTTGCAGTCCAAGGGACTCTCAAGAGTCTTCTCCAACACCACAGTTCAAAAGCATCAATTCTTCGGCGCTCAGCCTTCTTCACAGTCCAGCTCTCACATCCATACATGACCACAGGAAAGACCATAGCCTTGACTAGGCGAACCTTTGTTGGTAAAGTAATGTCTCTGCTTTTGAATATGCTATCTAGGTTGGTCATAACTTTCCTTCCAAGGAGTAAGCGTCTTTTAATTTCATGGCTGCAGTCACCATCTGCAGTGATTTTGGAGCCCAGAAAAACAAAGTCTGACACTGTTTCCACTGTTTCCCCATCCATTTCCCAGGTAGTGATGGGACCAGATGCCATGATCTTCGTTTTCTGAATGTTGAGCTTTAAGCCAACCCTTTCACTCTCCACTTTCACTTTCATCAAGAGGCTCTTTAGCCCCTCTTCACTTTCTGCCATAAGAGTGGTGTCATCTGCATATCTGAGGTTATTGACATTTCTCCCAGAAATCTTGATTCCAACTTGTGTTTCCTCCAGTCCAGCATTTCTCATGATGTACTCTGCCATAAGTTAAATAAACATGGTGACAATATGCAGCCTTGACGTACTCCTTTTCCTATTTGGAACCAGTCTGTTGTTCCATGACCAGTTCTAACTGTTGCTTCCTGACCTGCATACAGATTTCTTAAGAGGCAGATCAGGTGGTCTGGTATTCCCATCTCTTTCAGAATTTTCCACAGTGTATTGTGATCTACACAGTCAAAGGCTTTGGCATAGTCAATAACGCAGAAATAGATGTTTTTCTGGAACTCCCTTGCTTTTTCCATGATCCAGCGGATGTTGGCAATTTGATCTCTTGTTCCTCTGCCTTTTCTAAAACCAGCTTGAACATCAGGAAGTTCACGGTTCACATATTGCTGAAGCCTGGCTTGGAGAATTTTGAGCATTACTTTACTAGCGTGTGAGATGAGTGCAATTGTTCGGTAGTTTGAGCATTCTTTGGCATTGCCTTTCTTTGGGATTGGGATGAAAACTGACCTTTTCCAGTCTTGTGGCCACTGCTGAGTTTTCCACATTTGCTGGCATATTGAGTGCAGCACTTTCACAGCATCATCTTTCAGGACTTGGAATAGCTCCACTGAAATTCCATCACCTCCACTAGCCTTGTTCGTAGTGATGCTTTCTAAGGCCCATTTGACTTCACATTCCAAGATGTCTGGCTCTCGGTCAGTGATCACATCATCATGATTATCTGGGTCTTGAAGCTCTTTTTTGTACAGTTCTTCTGTGTATTCTTGCCACCTCTTCTTAATATCTTCTGCTTCTGTTAGGTCCACACCATCTCTGTCCTTTATCATGCCCATCTTTGCATGAAATGTTCCTTTGGTATCTCTGATTTTCTTGAAGAGATCCCTAGTCTTTCCCATTCTGTTGTTTTCCTCGATTTCTTTGCATTGATCACTGAAGAAGGTTTTCTTATCTCTTCTTGCTATTCTTTGGAACTCTGCATTTAGATGTTTATATCTTTCCTTTTCTCCTTTGCTTTTTGCTTCTCTTCTTTTCACAGCTATTTGTAAGGCCTCCCCAGACAGCCATTTTGCTTTTTTGCATTTCTTTTCCATGGGGATGGTCTTGATCCTGTACAATGTCACAAACCTCATTCCATAGTTCATCAGGCTCTCTATCTATCAGATCTAGGCCCTTAAATCTATTTCTCACTTCCACTGTATAATCATAAGGGATTTAATTTAGGTCATACCTGAATGGTCTAGTAGTTTTCCCTACTTTCTTCAATTTCAGTCTGAATTTGGCAATAAGGAGTTCATGGTCTGAGCCACAGTCAGCTCCTGGTCTTGTTTTTGCTGATTGTATAGAGCTTCTCCATCTTTGGCTGCAAAGAATATAATCGATCTGATTTCGGTGTTGACCATCTGGTGATGTCCATGTATAGAGTCTTCTCTTGTGTTGTTGGAAGAGGGTATTTGCTATGACTATAGTTAAATTTTTTAAAAAGTACCTCCTTTCCATAATTTGCAGTCTGAAGCTGGGAAATTCGTAACTGCTTCCTTCTTTTCCTCTTTCTTTTCCTCCTCTTTCTATCATTTCTTAGCCAGAGCAGGGCAGCATTTCCCAAAACTTTGCCTGTGCTCTGGTTTCCTTGAACTATTGAGAAGTAAGCTTAAGGACCTAAAGTGGGAAAAGGAGTAAACCTATAAATTGACTTTGTACGACTGATGCTTCATAGCCTACAATTTGGAGAATATTCCAAGATAATACCAGTCCTGTAAGGCTGCCACCTAGTGTCATAATCCAATTTAGAAAATGAATGAATATTACCAACTTCTTTCGTAATCAGTTGCATTCACCTCTCAGATATATTGGAGAAGGAAATGGCAACCCACTCCAGTATTCTTGCCTGGAGAATCCCATGGACGGAGGAGCCTGGTAGGTTAAAGTCCACGGGGTCATAAAGAGTCGGACACAACTGAGCGACTTCAGTTTCACTTTCACTCAGATACATAGATCCTGGGAAATACTGAGTTAATCATAGTTTACAGAGGAAGCCATAAAAAGGACTAGCTTGTTAATTCAGGGGAAAGTAATTGATAAAGAAATGATGATAACAGTATCAATTTGTGATAGCAAAATGCAACCAGTAAGAATACTTTGGTTTCTGAGATGGTGCGCTGTAACATGTTCTCTTGGAACTGAGTGTTTGGGCTGAGGGTGGGGTCCTTCTCATTGTTTTCATTACTAGAAGAACATTTTGGGGCTTCCCTGGCAGTCCAGTGGTTAAGACTACTCAATTCAAATGCAGGGGATGTGGGTTAGATCCCTGGTCAGGAAACTAAGATCCCACAAGCCATGCAGTCAAAAAAAAAAGAACATTTAACTGTTAACTTTGAGAGGGAAAGCAGTGTACAATGGCTTTGCATTCCTGGAGACTTAATTTGTCTTTTACAGTCAAATAACAAATAGTGATAGCACATATTTTATATGTATATTTTTGGATTTATTCAAATTCCTGGTTTGTGGTCATCCTATTGAATAATTCTACTTTCACAGTCAGCAATCTGATTCATTTGCTCTATAATTCTTTGTTGTAACTATTCTAGAACTATGAGGGACATACCAGGTATAAGATTTGAGCATTTCCCTAATCAGAGCAGAGAAATGAAAATTCTAATAAGCCTACTTAAAATTCTCTAGGGTCTTTAATAAAAATGCTAACATAACACAAAGTATACTGTTAAACATATTTACATACTAAATATTCCCTGATGTTGCACAAGTGTTACCAGAAACTGGTTTACATTCCATATTATTAAAATCTCATTTTTCCCACTTCATAAATTATTTCAAAGGCAGTTTTCACCAACAAATGACTATAAAGCACTAGTATTTTTTTTTTGAAATTTATTTCAAAGTTTAACACAGTGGGAAGTTTTTCTTCTGTTAACAATTATATATAGCTGTGTTAGGCAAATGATTTCAAATTTTGTTTCATATTGAATACATTAATTTTACAGTTTTTAATGTAATGTATTTTAACAGAATACATTAAGTCTACAGTTTTATTGTGATATAATTGACAAATAAAGTTGTATATATTAAAGATATACACCTGATATTTTGATGTGCATATCCAGTGAAATAACCACTACAGTCAAGCTAATTATCATATCAATTACCTCACATAGTTCCCATTTTCTTTGTGGTAAGAACAGTGAAGATCTAGCTATTTAGAAAATTTCACATAGTCAATAGAAAGTGAAAGTGAAGTCCCTCAGTCGTGTCTGACTCTTTGCGACCCCATGGACTGTAGCCCACCAGGCTCCTCTGTCCATGGTATTTTCCAGGCAATAGTACTGGAGTGGATTGTCATTTCCTTCTCTAGGGGATCTTCCCAAACCAGGGATTGAACCCATGTCTCCCGCATTGTAGACAGACACTTTACCGTTTGAACCACACATCAGATCAGATCAGATCAGATCAGTCGCTCAGTCATGTCCAACTCTTTGCGACCCCGTGAACTGCAGCACGCCAGGCCTCCCTGTCCATCACCAACTCCCGGAGGTCACTCAGACTCACATCCATCGAGTCAGTGATACCATCCAGCCATCTCATCCTCTGTCGTCCCCTTCTCCTCCTGCCCCCAATCCCTCCCAGCATCAGAGTCTTCTCCAATGAATCAAATTTTCACATGAGGTGGCCAAAATACTGGAGTTTCAGCTTCAGCATCATTCCCTCCAAAGAAATCCCAGGGCTGATCTCCTTCAGAATGGACTGGTTTGATCTCCTTGCAGTTCAAGGGACTCTCAAGAGTCTTCTCCAACACCACAGTTCAAAAGCATCAATTCTTCGGCGCTCAGCCTTCTTCACAGTCCAGCTCTCACATCCATACATGACCACAGGAAAGACCATAGCCTTGACTAGGCGAACCTTTGTTGGCAAAGTGATGTCTCTGCTTTTGAATATGCTATCTAGGTTGGTCATAACTTTCCTTCCAAGGAGTAAGCGTCTTCTAATTTCATGGCTGCAGTCAGCATCTGCAGTGATTTTGGAGCCCAGAAAAATAAAGTCTGACACTGTTTCCACTGTTTCCCCATCTATTTCCCATGAAGTGATGGGACCAGATGCCATGATCTTCGTTTTCTGAATGTTGAGCTTTAAGCCAACCTTTTCACTCTCCACTTTCACTTTCATCAAGAGGCTTTTTAGTTCCTCTTCACATTCTGCCATAAGGGTGGTGTCATCTGCATATCTGAGGTTATTGATATTCCTCCTGGCAATCTTGATTCCAGCTTGTGTTTCTTCCAGTCCAGCGTTTCTCATGATGTACTCTGCATATAAGTTAAATAAACAGGGTGACAATATACAGCCTTGATGTACTACTTTTCCTATTTGGAACCAGTCTGTTGTTCCATGGCCAGTTCTAACTGTTGCTTCCTGACCTGCCTACAAATTTCTCAAGAGGCAGATCAGGTGGTCTGGTATTCCCAGCTCTCGAAGAATTTTCCACAGTTTATTGTGATCTACACAGTCAAAGGCTTTGGCATAGTCAATAAAGCAGAAATAGATGTTTTTCTGGAACTCTCTTGCTTTTTCCATGATCCAGCTGATGTTGGCAATTTGATCTCTGGTTCCTCTGCCTTTTCTAAAATCAGCTTGAACATCAGGAAGTTCACAGTTCACATATTACTGAAGCCTGGCTTGGAGAATTTTGAGCATTATTTTAGCATGTGAGATGAGTGCAACTGTGCGGTAGTTTGAGCATTCTTTGGCATTGCCTTTCTTTGGGATTGGGATGAAAACTGACCTTTTCCAGTCCTGTGGCCACTGCTGAGTTTTCCAAATTTGCTGGCATATAGAGTGCAGCACTTTCACAGCATCATCTTTCAGGACTTGGAATAGCTCCACTGGAATTCTATCACCTCCATTAGCTTTGTTTGTAGTAATGCTTTCTAAAGCCCACTTGACTTCACATTCCAGGATGTCTGGCTCTAGATCAGTGATCACACCATTGTGATTATCTGGGTCGTGAAGATCTTTTCTGTTACAGTTCTTCTGTGTATTCTTGCCATCTCTTCTTAATATCGTCTACTTATGTTAGGTCCATACCATTTCTGTCCTTTATCGAGCCCATCTTTGCATGAAATGTTCCTTTGGTATCTCTGATTTTCTTGAAGAGATCTCTAGTCTTTCCCATTCTGTTGTTTTCCTCTATTTCTTTGCATTGATTGCTGAGGAAGGCTTTCTTATATCTTCTTGCTATTCTTTGGAACTCTGCATTCAGATGTTTATATCTTTCCTTTTCTCCTTTGCTTTTTGCTTCTCTTCTTTTCACAGTTATTTGTAAGGCCTCTCCAGGCAGCCATTTTGCTTTTTTGCATTTCTTTTCCATGGGGATGGTCTTGATCCCTGTCTCCTGTACAATGTCACGAACCTCATTCCATATTTCATCAGGCACTCTATCAGATCTAGGCCCTTAAATCTATTTCTCACTTCCACTGTATAATCATAAGGGATTTGATTTAGGTCATACCTGAATGGTCTAGTGGTTTTCTCTACTTTCCTCAATTTAAGTCTGAATTTGGCAATAAGGAGTTCATGGTCTGAGCCACAGTCAGCTCCTGGTCTTGTTTTTGCTGATTGTATAGATCTTCTCCATCTTTGGCTGCAAAGAATATAATCGATCTGATTTCAGTGTTGACCATATGGTGATGTCCATGTGTAGAGTCTTCTCTTGTGTTGTTGGAAGAGGATATTTGCTATGACCAGTGCATTTTCTTGGCAAAACTCTATTAGTCTTTGCCCTGCTTCATTCCGTATTCCAAAGCCAAATTTGCCTGTTACTCCAGGTGTTTCTTGACTTCCTCCTTTTGCATTCCAGTCCCCTATAATGAAAAGGACATCTTTTTTGGGGTGTTAGTTCTAAAAGGTCTTGTGGGTCTTCTTAGAACCGTTCAGCTTCAGCTTCTTCAGCATTACCGGTTGGGGCATAGACTTGGACTAGTGTGATATTGAATGGTTTGCCTTGGAAACGAACAGAGATCATCCTGTCATTTTTGAGATTGCATCGAAGTACTGCATTTCGGACTCTTTTGTTGACCATGATGGCTACTCCATTTCTTCTGAGGGATTCCTGCCGGCAGTAGTAGATATAATGGTCATCTGAGTTAAATTCACCCATTCCAGTCCATTTGAGTTCGCTGATTCCTAGAATGTCGACATTCACTCTTGCCATCTCTTGTTTGACCACTTCCAATTTGCCTTGATTCATGGACCTGACATTCCAGGTTCCTATGCAATATTGGTCTTTACAGCATCAGACCTTGCTTCTATCACCAGTCACATCCACAGTTGGGTATTCTTTTTGCTTTGGTTCCATCCCTTCATTCTTTCTTGAGTTATTTGTCCACTGATCTCCAGTAGCATATTGGGCCCCTACTGACCTGGGGAGTTTCTCTTTTAGTATCCTATCATTTTGCCTTTTCATACTGTTCATGGGGTTCTCAAGGCAAGAATACTGAAGTGGTTTGCCATTCCCTTCTCCAGCGGACCACATTCTGTCAGATCTCTCCACCATGACCTGCCCATCTTGGGTTGCCCCACTGGCATGGCTTAGTTTCATTGAGTTAGACAAGGCTGTGGTCCTAGTGTGATTAGATTGACTAGTTTTCTGTGAGTATGGTTTCAGTGTGTTTGCCCTCTGATGCCCTCTTGCAACACCTACAATCTTACTTGGGTTTCTCTTACATTGGGCGTGGGGTATTTCTTCACGGCTACTCCAGCAAAGCACAGCCAATGCTCCTTACCTTGGACGAGGGGTATCTCCTCACCGCCATCCTTCCTGACCTTTAACGTGAGATATAATCAGTAAGATTTTATATATATATATTTTTTTTTTCTTGTTTAAATTATTTTCTATTACAGGGTATTACAAGATACTAAGTATAGTTCCCTATGCTATGCAGTAGGTCTTTGTTAATTATCTACTCCATATATAGTAGTGTATATATTTCAGTCCCAAACTCCTAAATTATCCCTCCCCTCACTGCCTTTCTCCTTTGGTAATTATAAGTTTGTTTTCAAAGTGAATGTATTTCTATTTTGTAAATAAATTCATTTATGTCATTTTTTAGATTCTACATATAAGTGATATCATATATTTATCTTTATTTGACTTCACTTAGTATAATCTCTAGGTCCATCCATGTTGCTACAAATGGAATTATTTCATTCTTTTCTGTGGCTAAATAATATCCCATTGGGTATATATACCACATTTTCTTTATCTGTTCATCTGTTGATGGAATCTTTGGTTGCTTCCACATCTTGGTTTTTGTAAATAGTGCTTCTGTGAGCACTGGGGTACATGCATCTTTTCAATAGTTTTCTCCAGAGTTATGTCCATGAATGGGATTGCAGGATGATGCGGTAGCTCTATTTTTAATTTTTAAAGGAACATCCATATTGTTCCCCATAGTGGCTGGGCCAGTTTACATCCCCACAATGTAGAAGGGTTCCCTTTACTTTGCACCCTCTCCAGCATTCATTTGTGGAGTTTTTGATGTTGGCCATTCTGATCTGTGTGCGGATACCTCATTGTAGTTTTGATTTGTATTTCTCTAATAATTAGTGATGTTGGACATATTTTCATGTGCCTGTTAGCCATTTGTATGTCTTTTTTGAAGAAATGTCTACTTAGACCTACTAGTTTTTTTTTTTTATTGCATTGTTCTTTGTTTTGTGTTTTTAATATTGAGCTGTATGAACTCTTTGTGTATTTTGGAGATTAATCCCTTGTTGGTTGCATCATTTGCAAATATTTTCTCCCAATTGTGGGTTGTCTTCTTTTGTTTATGGTTTCCTTTGCTGTGCAAAAGCTTTTAAATTTAATTAGGTACCATTTGTTTATTTTTGTTTTGAGTTCTGTTACTCAAGGAGACAGATTCAAAAAAAATATTGCTGCAACTTACGTCACAGAGTGTTTACCTATGCTTTCCTCTAAGAGTTTTATAGTATCCAGTCTCACATTTACGTCTTTAATACATCTTGAGTTTATTTTTGTATATGGTGTTAGAGTGTTCTAATTTCATTCTTTCATATGCTATGCTAAGTCACTTCAGTCGTGTCCGACTCTGTGTGACCCCATAGACGGCAGCCCACCAGGCTTCCCCGTCCCTGGAATTTTCCAGGCAAGAACACTGGAGTGGGTTGCCATTTCCTTCTCCAATGCATGAAAGTGAAAAGAGAAATTGAAGTTGCTCAGTCGTGTTTGACTCTTAGTGACCCCATGGACTGCAGCCCACCAGGCTCCTCCATCCATGGGATTTTCCAGGCAAGAGTACTGGAGTGGGGTGCTATTGCCTTCTCTGTCTTTCATATGTACCTGTCCAATTTTCCCAGCACAACTTGTGGAAGAGACTATCTTTTCTCCATTGTATATTCTTGCCTCCTTTGCAGTAGTTTTAATTGACCATAAGTCAGTTCAGTTCAGTTGCTCAGTGATGTACGACTTTGTGACCCCATGGACTACAGAATGCCAGGCTTCCCTGTTCATCACCATCTCTCGCAGCTTACCCAAACTCATGTCCATCAAGTCAGTGACGCCATCCAACTATTTCATCTTCTGTCGTCCCCTTCTCCTCCTGTCTTCAATCTTTCCCAGCATCAGGATGTTTTCCAATGAGTCAGTTCTTCGCAGCAGGTGGCCAAAGTATTGGAATTTCAGCTTCAGCACCAGTCCTTCCAGTGAATATTCAGGACTGATTTCCTTTAGGATTGAACTGGTTTGATCTCCTTTCAGTCCAAGGGACTCTCAAGAGTCTTCTCCAATACCACATTTCAAAAGCATCAATTCTTCAGCACTCAGCTTTCTTTATAGTCCAACTTTCACATGCATACGTGACTACTGGAAAACCCATAACTTTGACTACACAGACCTTTGTTAGCAAAGTTATATCTCTGCTTTTTAATATGCTGTCTAGGTTGGTCATAGCTTTTCTTCCAAGGAGCAGGTCTGTTTTAATATCATGGCTGCAGTCACCATCTGCAGTGATTTTGGAGCCCAAGAAAATAAATTCCGTCACTATTTCCATTGTTTCCCCATCTATTTGCCATGAAGTGATGGGACCAGATGCCATGATCTTAGTTTTCTGAATGTTGAGTTTTAAGCCAACTTTTTCACTCTCCTCTTTCACTTTCAGTTAGAGGCTCTTGACTCTAAGTGCCTGCATTTATTTCTGGGCTTTGTATCCTGTTTCATTGATCTGTACGTCTATTTTTATACCACTACCATTCTAAACGTTTTTTCTGTCTGTTTATGTAGGAAATTTACAACTTTCCAGCAGATAACCTGAAATAGAGTTTGCTTAAGAGTATGTGAGAAAATATTTGAATTGCAGCAGGAAGATTTTAAGTACTTCTGCTAATTTTTAACATTTTATTTTTCTCTTCCATGTTTTTCCCATAGGAAAAGTCAGAGAGAAAGGCTTTCCATGGTGGAAAGTATGATGTTGTTGCCATATCTTGAACAATAGAAGTTATTTCAAATCTAGAAAAATGTCTGAAAATTGAATGGTGGGGATAGAGTTGGGTAGGTTCATGCAAAAAAAAAAAAAAAGATGATTAAGGGTGTCCTAAGCTAAGGCTCCTCTATCATTTTGCTCATATTAAATATAAGATGTAAGTAGCCAGGTTTTTGTGACGAAATCCCCTACATTATTGCTATTGGATATGCTTTCGAAGTAGATGAAATTCATGAGGTGAATTATCACTGCAAATCCTGAATTCTACACCCTTGTCTCTGTCTCAATTCTGCACAGAATCCAGCCTACTAAAAACTTTGGCTTGCCAGAAATAAAATATTGAAAAGAAGGAAATTATGTTGCTTAAGTGAACTATGTAATAATCATTAACAGCTCTGCCACAAATATGACAATTAGAACACTCTGCATTTTGAGTAATCACATCCATTTCAAGAGGAAACATGAGCAAGGCTCTTCATTGATGAGCCAAACCCATTTCCTGAGGGGCATATCTATTGACTAATTTTAGGATTTCAAAATAAAACCAAGTTGGTGTCTTTTTATTTTGTGCAAGCGGAAAGTGAACAGAGGAGGGGAAATAGGAATAAATGGAAGTTACTGAAGGACTGGTGGCTGCGGTGGGGCCACTTTGTGCTGGGCATTTGATATTTCCAAGAGACCCATCATGTTGCAGTGGCATCTCATGTCCGCTGGCTTCCTCACACCTCTGTGTTCATGTGAGGTGATGCCACAGTCTGGCAAGACCACATCTCTCCTCCACTTGCCGCTGTTTATTCTGGCTCTTTAGAAATATGTCCTTGTTGCTGCGGTGATCTCAAGATGAGTGGGGAATGTTGATTTTTCAGTGTGTGTTCTTCCAAACCACCCGTTTCTTTGGCAGTCTGATTCAGTGAAGGCAGTAAGAACGAGTCATGTTATCCAAACAGAGAGAAATAAAACCAAAGCTAGGCGTTACGTTGGCAACAGGCATCTCATGGCGAGCTTTCCCATACAGACTGGCTGACTGTTCCTTAAATTGCTTAAGGTGAGAAACTCGTCACCAGATATCACTGCACATAGGATGAGAGGACTTCCTGACCTGGGGCTCCTCAGAGATGGATCTCGGCATGGCCCTAGAAGGCTCCTTCCCTGGACTTCACCTCGTTCAGAGCTGGACTTGGTGACACATCCACCTTTATCCTCCTCCCCTAGGAAATAGCGTCCTTCTCCCACCTTGCCTGAGACTCTGGAAACACAGTTGCATGGGGTGTTGATCCGCTCCCACCGGCCACACACTCAGGCAGCGCGTTAGCACGTAGACAGGCTGCTGTTCTGAAATTGGTTCAATAATAGAACATCGTGGCCCTGACTGAGGAGCTGAGCTTGACAAGAGCAGCAAAAGTGAGGGAAAATCTAGGAGTGGGCAGGACAGAGAGAAGGGCCATCCCGTCTCACTAGGGCGACAGGCCCACTCATGGGACTGCTACTTTCTATTTCCGTAATGTCACCACCGTCACTGTGGCATATCTTGCTCTACAGCTTGTGCTCCTGTTCAAAATGTGTAATGTTCGTGGTCTTCTCGAGCAAGAGAATGTGTTTGCCATTTAGTCGGGCTCACATGACTCATAAGATGTTTGATGGAGGGAAAAAAATACCATGATTTTATCTCTTTCACTTTACTCTGTGCAGCTGTCTCACTACATTTCATTCATTTGATTAAAATAAATATTTGGGAAAAGACAGTCGTGTGTGCCTCTCTCAAAATAATAGCATTTTGTTGTTGTTACAAAATCATTGCCTGTGAAAGTCTCTGCCACAGAGTTGTGAATTTGGGGGCTGAGAAGAAGACAGGGGTTTCCACAGAAGTAGAGCCCACAGGCCAGTTCAAACTGTCTCCACTTATCCACAGAGCTTCTGGACTCTAAACCAGGCCTACAGCCTGGTTTATGACCCAGGGCCCATAATGAGAAGGCCAACTTGGAACTTCTTTCTGATTCATTTACACTCGATGGAAAGAGCCCACACAGCCTATGTTACCTGACATTTATTATGCCCTCTCCGGCCTCCCCACCCTTCAGCCCTCCCATCAAGGGTCAAGACAACTGCATCCCAGCTGCCCCGTACCTCCCATTCACAGTGGGTGCCAATCACTTAGGCACAGTCCAGACTCCCCAGGCTCTCTGAATTCTCCAAACTGTAACAGCCTTCACTTACTCAACTCTTTCTCCTGCAGCCCCACATCTTTTACTCATTGCTATTTGTCTCTGCTTTTTTTCCATTTTAAACTGTTTTTCAGTTCCAGGCTTTTGAACTTTTAGAAACACATCCATATACATTGACCCCTCTAATCATCACATTGTACTCCTTAAGCTGAAGTTTTATAAAGGCTGACAATAACTAGAAATTATCTAGTGTCAGAAATACCATGAGATGAAAAAAAAAAAAAAAAAAATACCCGGCTTGAAATTGGACAAAACCGAATTTAGATGTATTAATCACTTTGTCCATATAAATACAAAAGTAGCAAGAAGTACCTGTTAAGCACTGTTTATGGGCTAAGAACCGTGCCAGGTAGAGTGGTAGATCCATCAGTTTTGTGGCATGAAGCAAATGCCACACTCAGAAAGGGGTGATTGAGGTTGAGTGAAAGGGAGAGTTAAGGGAAACTGATGGGGTTTTCTGAAGGATCCCAGTGCTAGCACCATGGATCAGAAATAGCAGCTAGGTGTGAAGGGACATGGGGAGTCAGCCACTTGAACCCCAAGATAACTGATAGGTGCAAGTGAGAGTCACCCAGTGGAAACTCAAGTCCTTGGGAAAGAAAGCAGTCAGTACAAAATTCTGGCCCAAGAGACAGGAGGGTGAAAGCATGTGTATCCTGGTCTCCTGTTGCTGTCTTCCTTTTCCTAAACCCAACCAGAAGGAGAGCTCAAAGGGACCCAGCTGATAATAATCTGTTGACTTGAGGGTAGCCTCCCAGAGCACAGACATGATGGTATGGATGACAAGTGGTGTTCTAAAGGAACTTGCCATCTCCATACCTATTGGGAAAGTTTAATGCTGATGACAGGGGAGGTGAGATATTCTTTGGTCAATGAGTTAGAAAGCTCAGTGACCTTTCTTTTGAGGTTTATTTGGATAAGGCTAATCATGAGAGAGTGAAAAGCCACTTCTGATTTCCACTGCAATAACTGTGGAGATCCGTATTACTCCAAGGTAGACTATCGTGTCGCAGATGCTGCAGCAGTTTTGGAAAACAACTTGGAAACCTTAGTGAATATGTCTGCAAGCCATAAAGCTCCAGACCAAGCCCAGAGAACAAGAAAGAAGATAATAGATGTTGCTTTAAAATAATTTCCCTTTTTCTTTGGTATGAAACTAAGGTAATAAGGAAAGATTATTTTATAATAGTGATTGACTAGAACTGTGTGAAAGGGCACCTCTCATGGCAAGGGAGGCTTGAAAGAAAGTACTTTAGCTGAGCATGTTGCCTGGACAACATCATGGTTATGTTAGTAAAAAAAGAGAGGAAAATAGACCCTAGGTGGGCATCTACCAGATAATGCCCGTCTTTCCATTGTGCATACCGAGAATAAGCCTCTGCCAGTTTAAGCTCCTTTCCCAAGTCAGATAATAAGTGGAAGAGATAACATTCTAACACAGGGCTGATGGGTTGAAAACACTTTTTTCTTCAAATCAGGCCAAAAGAGCAAAAATACACCCCTTTGTTCACCTAATGAATCACTTCTTGAAAGCTGAAGAATTGATTCCTTATTAAAATCACATAATTAGTGGAAAAGCCATACTAACTCATGATTTTCTAGATTTCTCCTTGTGATTTCTTTTTTTACTTAAAAATTATTGCTTAAAATGTATATATTTCAGAAACAACATTAGTGAATGCCTGCAATTGATTCCTTTAATATATTAGTTACTTGCAGATGTTCTTTTGTAGAATCCAATGATTCTCTTGAGGTTATGGATACCTCATTTGATTTTTCAGCCTAACATCGTATGTGGTTTATAGCTCATAGGCATGAGGTCATCTGTAAGCTTATTCTACTTCCTGTCTTTCTCCTCCTTTCTATCTCATTTTTTTCTTATTTGTATTATATATAATTTCAGAACATAGAGTATTTAAATCTTAACTCTGGCATGCTATTTCAAGCCATTATTTTATCTTAAATGTACAGTTATATATGTTCATCAGCAGTCTTTTTGCCAAAAGTTTTCCTGATCATTACTAGTTGACTAAAGCTACATTTAGGTTTTTCTCTAGGTTATTCCTCAGGAAAGGCACATGAAATGATAGCAGCCTGCTTACTGAATGTTTTAAACTCTTGAAGGACAGCTTGCTTGGATACAAGATCACTGGCTCTAACTTTTTTTTCCCTCTTAAGAAATTTCCTGCAGTCGTACTTCAGTGTCTTCTGTCATTTAATGGTGCTATTGAAAAAGATCTAATACCAACTCAGTTTCTCTTACCTTTTCACTTTTACCTGGATGGCCATAGAATTCTTTCTTTCTCTTAAAACCCAATGATTTTACCAGAATATGTCTTGAGATTTACTATCCTGGATCATTTTCATCAGGTACACAGTGTTGGCTTTCAAATGTAGATTCAAGTCTTCCTTTATTTCAGGAGCATTTTCTGAAATAATAGATTTGAATATTTGTTTTGTTGGCTTCCTTTGAGCTTTTTGGAGGAGTCAGATTATGTGCATTTTTTCAAACTTTTGTCTGAATGATTTTTTTAAATTTTGTGTGTGTTTTTTTGCATTGGGTTCAAATAGTTTCAGGAATCTCTACTTTGGAAAATACATAAAAGACATCTACAAAAATCACATCAGTGGCTTAAAAGAGGAAAACAATAACATCTCTACAGAAGCAGAAGATTTTTTACAAAGCTCAGCACAATTTTGTGATAAAAACATAGTAAGGGAATTTCCTTAATCTAAAGAAAATTTCTCAAAAATGTCATTCAGGAGCATTCCTTTTATTGCAAGTCTAGAAATATCTTAATGTTTTATTATTAGAAATCATAAAAATAAGATAGAGAAAAAATAATAGACATCAATATTGTTTCATCGATAAACCTACCCACTTTCTTAACAAACATCCAAACCATTCTCCACCATACCCTTTTGATTTTTTTGAAGTAGGTCCCAGTCATCATATTACTCCATTTGTAGATATTTCTGAATGTATCTCTAAATTAAAAGACTCTTTAAAAAATAGAAATATCAGTATCACCTCTTTGTAGTAAATACAGCAGCTTAATATCATCTAATAGCTGATTAGTGTTTACATTTCCGCAGTTTGTACATATTTTGTTATTATTTGTTTGAATTATCTTCCAAATAAAGCCTGTATGTTGCAATAGATTATGTCCCTTGATTCTTTTTATTGGTAAAATGTTTATCTTTCCTTTATTTTTTGGAAAAACCAAAAAAAAAAAAAAAATAAAACAACAAATGGAATGGTTTCTTCTGTACGGTTTCACACAATCTGGATTTTGTTAATTGAATCCGTGTAGTTTAGTTTAACATGCTTTCCTGTCTCTTGTATTTTATGTAGATTGTTGATTCAGTTCAGTCACTCAGTTGTGTCCAACTCTTTGCGACCCCATGGACTGCAGCACGCCAGACTTCCCTGTCCATCACCAACTCCCGGAGCTTACTCAAATTCATGTCCATTGAGTCGGTGATGCCATCCAACCATCTCATCCTCTGTCATCCCCTTCTTCTCCTGCTTTCAATCTTTCCCAACATCAGGGTCTTTTCCAGTGAGTCAGTTCTTCCCATCAGATGGCCAAAGTATTGGAGTTTCAGCTTCAGCAGTGGTCCTTGCAATGAATATTCAGGACGGGTTTCCCTTAGGATTGACTGGTTGGATCTCCTTGTAGTCTAAAGGACTCTCAAAAGTCTTCTCCAACACCACAGTTCAAAAGCATCAATTCTTCAGCACTCAGTTTTCTTTATAGTCCAACTTTCACATGCATACATGACTACTGGAAAAACCATAGCTTTGACTAGACAGGCCTTTGTTGGCAAAGTAATGTCTCTGCATTTTAATATGCTGTCTAGGTTGGTCCTAGCTTTTCTTCCAAGGAGCAAGCGTGTTTTAATTTCGTGGCTGAAGTCACCATCTGCAGTAATTTTGGAGCCAAAAATAAAAAGTCTGTCACTGTTTCCATTGTTTCCCCATCTATTTGCCATTAAGTGAGGGGACCAGATGCCATGATCTTAGTTTTCTGAATGTTGAATTTTAAACTAACTTTTTTACTCTCCTCTTTCACTTTCATCAAGAGGCTCTTTATTTCTTCTTCACTTTCTGCCATAAGGGTGGTGTCATCTGCATATCTGACATTGTTGATTAGATCTACAATTTTCATTAGATTCTTATTTGCATTTTTAACAAAGCTGCCTCATAAGTGGCATAGTGTACTTTCATTAGAAGGCACTGTATTACTGATGCTCTGTCTGTTAGAGTAACAGCCATTGCTAGGCATTGCTTTGCTCCATTATTTCAGTAATTGCTGCAAATTGATGATATTCCAGTCTTTTTTAAAAATTTATTTAATAGCTAGAATGTTTCTATAAAGAAGTACCTGAAGTTACCGTTAGTTAAGTCCTGGAATGGCAAGATAAGTATTTAATTCTTTCCTTTTATTTATTTTCTAAAACCTTTGCATTCCTTAAAGTTGATCAGTGGTATAATGGGGTGTGTGAGAGAGAGACAAAGAGAGAGAAGGGGGTACTAATGCATTTAAAGATGTTAAAAACTTATTTATGCCTTCCATTCTTTGCAGTTATATCCATACTCTAAATGTCTTGTTGCTGGCAAAGTATAAGTCTTCTCTCGTTGGTGCTCATGATTCAAATATTATTTAATAATCTCCTGGTTTTCTAGTATGAAAAGATATTCTAGGCTCACTTTCCATGTTTTTATCCTCAGGTGTATAAGCAGCCATTTCTATGAGGAGACTTGCTTTTAATGTTTTAAATCACTTATTTTTACTTATGTTTCCATAAACTTTAAACCTTGGTCTTCATTTATTTCTTCTCTGTCCTTTACTGTGCTTTCTGTAGTGATTATTCTGCATTCCTTGTACTTTCGTCTTCATTTGAAATATTTTTTTAAGTTTGTTTCCGAAATTCTATTGATTCATATTTTGTATCATCCTATTTTTAGGCCATCACTTTCTGTTTCCTGACCACCTTTTCTTTTAAGTACTTACATTTGTATTTCTATAATATTCCTGCATAACTATAGTTGCTTTTTGAAGCATTTGTTTTTGTTTTCTATTTTCTTTTCTCTAAAAACTTTTTTTGTTGGTGTAATGTTAAATTAAGGGCTTTTCTGGTGTCTCAGATGGTAGAGAATCTGCCTATAACATAGGAGAGCAAGATATGATCCCTGAGTCAGGAAGGTAACCTGGAGAAGGGAATGGCTACCCACTCTAGTATTCTTGGCTGGAGAATTCCATGGACAGAGGAGTCCAATTTTTATCTACTTGATCATAACCATTTTTAGATGAGCTTTCCTATCATCTATAGGAATTAATGTTGCTGTCATTCCCACTTTATTCTGGAGTACATTTCTGTGTTGGCAGAGCTTACTCCTTTCCTGTTGCTTTCATTTAAATGAGATGGATTTTCCTAGACTTCTAGTAGGGACATAGTGTGAGGAATACAAGGATGTTCCAAGATATCATTTCCAGCTCACAGCTCTCACCCTCCTCCTCTGTCACTACAGTATGCATCTTACACTATGACCATCTCTATAGCCAGCCCCACTCTGACTCTCTGAGTGCAGCCTGAGTCAAGTGAGCTGCTCCTGCCAGCCCTGGGTTTGCTAGTTCCCTCCTTGGCCATTTCTTTCACCATCATGCACTCTTGGACACTGTTTCTTACTGGCATGTTCTGCTCTCTGCCTCCCTCTGGGCTCCTGAACTCTTTCTGAACTTGGCTTTCTGAACTTGTCTGTCCTTCCCCAGTGCTCTGGAGGTTCTTAGTCTCAGTTATTATACTCCTGTAGATCCCACCCAGGTGGGAGGCCCTCATTTGAGAAGCAGCTATTGGCTGGAGATGTCAGAGATCCCAGAGCTCTCTGAAGCCCTCTGCTGCCCCCTCAGTCCTCTCATAGTCACCTCCTTCCTGTGTGGCTTCACCTTTAATGTAGTCTATATGCAGCTAAGTCTGTGAATTTTTTTTTTGTCTCCTAGTTTCACTGACTCTTATTCATTGGAAGGAGAGTTATGACCAACCTAGATAGCATATTAAAAAGCAGAGACATTACTTTGCCAACAAAGGTCTGTCTAGTCAAGGCTATGGTTTTTCCAGTAGTCATGTATGGATGTGAGAATTGGACCGTGAAGAAGGCTGAGTGCTGAAGCATTGATGCTTTTGAACTGTGGTGTTGGAGAAGACTCCTGAGAGTCCCTTGGACTGCAAGGAGATCCAACCAGTCCATTCTAGAGGAGATCGGTCTTGGGTATTCTTTGGAAGGAATGATGCTGAAGCTGAAACTCCAATACTTTGGCCACCTCATGTGAAGAGTTGACTCATTGGAAAAGATTCTGATGCTGGGAGGGATTGGGGGCAAGAGGAGAAGGGGACGACAGAGGATGAGATGGCTGGATGGCATCACCGACTCGATGGACGTGAGTTTGAGTGAACTCCAAGAGTTGGTGATGGACAGGGAGGCCTGGCGTGCTGCAATTCATGGGGTTGCAAAGAGTCGGAAACGACTGAGCAACTGAACTGAACTGAACTGAGTTTCACTGAAAGTACAAAGTTTTTTGTTGTTCATTTCTCCATTTTTCTATACGTCTGCACAGGACTTCCACAGGAGGTAGCTCAAAATAGGTTGCATGACTATAAAACTCTTGATTATAAACCATTTGGTTATGCAGTTTGATTTTCAGGCTTTTCTAAATAGTTAGAAAATTATCATTTGCTAAGGATTGCTAAGGCCCAGGTTCAGCACCATTTACTATACATGTAATTAACTCATTTTGTTACCAAACACAAGCTCACGTTCCCAAATCATTTTGGGTGTTATGTACATGTTAACAATATCACTTATTTCAATCCATGAACACAGGATGTCATCCCGTTTATCTGTATCTTCTTAAATTTCCTTCATCAAAGTTTTATAATTTTCAGTGTTCAAAACTTATACATTTTTGGTTATTTTTCTGTCTTTTATTTAGCCTTTTTGTTGCTCTTGTGAATGGGATTGTTTTCTCAATTTCCTTTTTAGATAATTCATTATTACTATACACAAGTGTGATTGATTTTTGTTTCCTGTAATTTCACTGAATTCATTTTAAAACATTTTTTATTGATTCCTTAGTGTTTTCTGCATGTATGATCATATCATCTGCAGACAGGTCACTTTGCTTTCTCCTTTCTAATTTAGATGCCTTTTATTTCTTCCTTTGTAATTACTTTTGCTAGAATTTCCACTACTTTGTTGAATAAAAGTGGTCAGAGTGGACATCTATGTCTTCTACTGGATATTAGAGGGAAAGCTTTGAGTTTTCCCTCATTGCTTATGATATTGGCTGTGTGCTTTTCATATAGGGACTTTATTGTGTTGAGGTAAGTTCCTTCTATTTCCGCTTTGTGAAGAGTTTTAATCATGCATGCACATTGAACTTTATCAAATGCCTTTTCTGTATCTAGGCCAGGGATCACGTGGTTTTTTTTCTTTCATTTTGATCTGGGGTGTCATTTTGATGGAGGAGGGTAGTATGGAGTCCAAACTGCACCGTCAACTTTAACCTGCAGGGCGCCTCAGTGACAAAAACTGCAGATGTCTGCAGCGGTGACAAGAGTCCCCAGCGTCCTCTTGTTCTCTTCTGCCCATGCATGGTTGCAGCTAAGGGGATTCCTCTTGATGCTGAGTTTTGATGGAATGGAGGATTAGCTGATGAAAGAAAAATATGCTTCCTATGCCTTTCAATGCAATTGATCCTGTTTCTTTGTCTTTTACAAATTTTTTGCAGCTTTCTTCTTTCACTCCAGAAGTCTCCCAGAGCTAGTTTTATCAGTTATTTAGTCATTGTTTTTATTGTTTTGGTGGGCTGAGATGGGCGTTGAGCCCTCTTAGTCTGCCATCTTGCAAACATCACTGACTTTTATTACTTCTGATGTCACCCGTTAACCTTATGGGGTTCCCTCAAATGAGTCATTTTTTTTTCTTGCTACGTTCAGAATTCTCTCTTCAGTGTTCAACATTTTGACTCTAATGAACTCTTTGCATTATCAGATCAGATCAGGTCAATCGCTCAGGTGTGTCCGACTCTTTGTGACCCCATGAACTGCAGCATGCCAGGCCTCCCTGTCCATCACCAACTCCCGGAGGTCACTCAGACTCACATCCATCGAGTCAGTGATGCCATCCAGCCATCTCATCCTCTGTCGTCCCCTTCTCCTCCTGCCCCCAATCTCTCCCAGCATCAGAGTCTTCTCCAATGAGTCAGCTCTTGGCATGAGGTGGCCAAAATGCTGGAGTTTCAGCTTGAGCATCAGTCCTCCCAAAGAAATCCCAGGGCTGATCTCCTTCAGAATGGACTGGTTGGATCTCCTTGCAGTCCAAGGGACTCTCAAGAGTCTGCTCCAACACCACAGCTCAAAAGCTTCAATTCTTCGGCGCTCAGCCTTCTTCACAGTCCAGCTCTCACATCCATACATGACCACAGGAAAGACCATAGCCTTGACTAGACGAACCTTTGTTGGCAAAGTAATGTCTCTGCTTTTGAATATGCTATCTAGGTTGGTCATAACTTTCCTTCCAAGGAGTAAACGTCTTTTAATTTCATGGCTGTAGTCACCATCTGCAGTGATCTTGGAGCCCAGAAAAATAAAGTCTGACACTGTTTCCACTGTTTCTCCATCTATTTCCCATGTAGTGATGGGACCAGATGCCATGATCTTCGTTTTCTGAATGTTGAGCTTTAAGCCAATCTTTTCACTCTCCACTTTCACTTTCATCAAGAGGCTTTTGAGTTCCTCTTCACATTCTGCCATAAGAGTCGTGTGATCTGCATATCTGAGGTTATTGATATTTCTCCCAGCATTTAGCTCCTGAAGTTTATTGAACTTCTTGGATTTGTAAATTGCTATTTCTTTCCCAGTTCTTATGTTTCAAATTGTTTTGTTTTGTTTTTGTCATTTTCTCTTGCTTCTCTTCAAGGGCTCCCATTATGTTTATCTTGGTGTGATTAATGGTTTCCTATATTTCCCTGGCTTTTTTTTTCCCTTCTTTTTTTCCCTCTTTTTTTAGATTGCATTATCTCTATCAATCTGTATTTTATTTCATTGATTCTTTCTTCTGCCAGTTCAAACTACTGTTGGAGCCTCTACTAAGTTCTTAATATCAATTATTATATGTTTCAACTTCAGATGTTCCATTTGTTCTTTTGAAAGAGTCTGCATCTTTAGTTATATTCTCTTTTGAATGAAACAGCGTCATCATACATTTCTTTAATTCTTTATGTATAGGTTCCTTTATTTTTTTAATATACTTATTAGCTACTTTGAAATTTTTATCTAATAAATCCATCATCACAGACCCTTTATAGACAGTTTCTATTGCTAGCTTATTTCCCCTGTGTATGTCACACTTTGTTGTTTCTTTGTATGTTTCATAATTTTTTTTTTTTTTTTTTTTGAGCTAGACATTTAGATAGTTTATTGTAGCACCTCTGGATTTTGACCTCTCCTCAGAGGTGACTTTGGTTGTTTTTACTTGCTTATTTAGTGGCTTGACTTAGCTATTTCTGCAAAATATTTTTCCCCCTCAGTGTTAGAGCCTCTAAGTTATTTTTCCCATTGTTTTTATCTTTTAAATTATTGGCTACCCAGAGTTACCTTATGCTGTCATAAAGCACTTATTGGTCAAAGGCTATCTTTAAGAACCCTTGTGTGCATGCATGCTAAGTCCCAAAGTTTGACTCTTTGCAACCCTCTGGACTGTGGGATTCTCCAGGCAAGGACCTTAGCCAGTTAGATTTTTAATCTTTACCATGGGATGTTTGTTTGGTTTGAAAGCTACTATCAAAGTTCAGGGAATTTACATTTTTGTCCCACATTCATCTGGGTCCTAGTGGGTTTGAATTTTTCCCTGATAACTCTAGGCAGAGTGCAACCTTTGGCATGTATACAGTCTTCCAGACTACTCAGATGATGATGATATTATTTGTAAGCCTTTCTTTGGAGTCACACCTGGTTGAAGTAGCTTGTTAGGTAGTCAGTGTTTTGTCATGGGTTTGTTGAAGCCTTTTGTCCTGGTAAGACTTCTGCCCTATATTAATGGGTCTGTGTCTCTCTGTTTCATGTTCTGCTCTAATTGCTTTTGTGGATGCAGCATAATGCATATGCACAGCCTTTACAAACTCTAGGACTGGCTGTGATCCTTGGAGGGCTTTTCATCATGCTCTGCTTCCCTTATCCTCACTATTAAACTTCTGACTGTTCTGACAGTTTATATCTAAACTATGTCTCTAGTCCAGTAAGATCCCTGTTGTTGTCAACAACACTCTCTGGCATGAGTTCACTCACTGGTTCAAATAATGTCCATCTGTCCTCTCAGGCAGAGCTGAGGGGATTTTGTACAATAAATCTCACCTTTATTCCTGGAAGAATACCTGTTGCCACTGCACTGGAACTGAAGGTGAGGCCCCACTTTTCCAAAGCAAGAACCTCCTTATAACATTGGGCACTGGGAGATGGAAGCATTGGCCCTGGTCTTTTCTGCTTGTCCATCCAGACCTCCACTCCATCACTAGTCTGGGACTGGGCTTCCTGCTTTCTAGCACCTGAGGTAGAGTTTTCACCTTATTAGGGAAGACTGGATGTGAGGATAGAGATCATTCTTCTCTTCTGCTCATTCAGGATAGAGGTTTTGCACTTTGAGAATGAGAGGAGTGAGAAAAACCAGTAGTCTGACCCTCCTGAGATGAAAATATAACCCCAGACTGGGAGCTGGAGTGAGAGAGACCCGCCACAGTCTTTGCTTTACATGCCTGGTAGATTGCATGTGAGACAGAACTGAGAATGGGTGACTAACGGGCCAGGCTGCAGCTCAGATGCCATAGACTCACACAGTTCTTACCACGATGCAGTAGATTTTATTTAATAAACGTCTGTCCTATGCTATATGGTTTTAAGAAAATTTCCAGAGATTTTAATAGATTTTTTTTTTAATTCTGTAATTTTTACTGGATAAATAGGTTTGCTAGGCAGGGGATTTGCCATGCCCCACACTCCATCATTCCAGAAGTTTCACCTCTAGTAAGTACTTCATATTCTTTGTACTCAGTGTTTCTACCCCATTATCTTCCTGTTTCTCATCTTTATTGCCTTCCTCTTTGTTGATGCTAAAATAATGAATGAATGAAATTCTCAGGAAGTTGACTGACAAGCTCCTCAGAATGGTGGTTCTATGTCCTGCACATCTGTTTTCCTTTCCCTGCTTTATGTTGGGAAGAGGAACATTATTTCTTTTTAGAAGAAAGGCTTTATGTAATTTCCCTCTTTCATTCTACATTGTATTTCTAGTATCTGGAGACTTTAAAAATCACCCATAAATTTTACTCAGAAATCCTTAGGTAAATTGGGCATTGATGATCTTCCATGCTATCCCAGAGTTAGTAACGTAGATAGGAAGTATGTTGTGTCACTGGTTCATACATCTAGTAAGGTAATATATTTTTTTAATTTATTCAAGTCTAGTTGCTTTACACTGTTGTTCATTTCTACTGTATAGTGAAGTGATTCACTTATACGTATATGCACTTTCTTGTTCGTATTCTTTTCCATTCAGTTTTATCACAGGATATTGAATATAGTTCCTTGTGCTATACAGTAGGATGTTGTTGTTTATTCATCCTTTATATAATAGTTGCATCCACTAATGCCAAATTATTCCATCCTCGCCCCACCTTCCCTCCCCCCAACAAGCACCAGGCTGTTCTCTGTCGGTGAGTCTGCTGCTGCTGCTGCTAAGTCGCTTCAGTCATGTCTGACTCTGTGCGACCCCATAGATGGCAGCCCACCAGGCTCCCCCATCCCTGGGATTCTCCAGGCAAGAACACTGGAGTGGGTTGTCATTTTCTTCTCCAGTCTGTGAGTCTAGTTCTGTTTGACAGATAGATTCATTTGTTTCATATTTTAGATTTCACATGTAGATTTCACATTTAGATATCACATGCTATTTGTCTTTCTCTGCCTGACTTGTTTCACTTATTACAATAATCTAAATTAATTCAAGTTTCTGCCAATGGCATTGTTTCATTCTTTTTTATGACTGAGTAATACTCCATTGTATATATGTTATTGTTGTTTAGTTGCTAAGTTTTGCCCAACTCTTTGCAGCCCCATGGACTCACGGATTTCCCAGGCAAGAACACTGGAGTGGGTTGCCATTTCCTTCTCCAGGCGATCTATCTGATGCAGAGATCAAACCCCTGTCTCCTGTATTGGCAGGAGGATTCTTTAGTGTTGAACCAACAGGGAAACCCATTGTGTGTATGTGTGTGTACACACCATATCTTTATCAGTTCATCTGTCAATGTATATTTAGGGTGTTTCCATATTTTCGTTATTGTAAATAGTTCTGCAGTGAACGCTGAGGTGTGTCATGGGCCAGGCACAGAATATTTCAGACAGGAGTCAATTTATTAAGAACAAAGAACAGAGATAATCAGGGTGCTGCAAGCTCAGAGAGCCCACCTCCTGACAGACCAGGGAACGCTGATTGTTAGGGCACTGGGCTGGCTCAGAGGTGAGCCAAGGCTGTGTTAGTCACTCCATCATGTCTGACTCTTTGTGACCCCGTGGAATGTAGTCCACCAGGCTCCTCTGTCAATGGGATTCTCCAGGCACGAATATAGGAGAGGGTTGCCTCTCCTTTCTCCAGGGAATCTTCCCAAACCAGGGATTGAACTGGGGTCTGCTGCATTGCTTTACTGTCTGAGCCACTAGGGAATCCCTGTGTGGGCTAATAGCCAAGTTTTATCACCCCACTCCAGTACTCTTGCCTGGAAAATCCCATGGACGGAGGAGCCTGGTATGCTGCAGTCCATGGGGTCATGAGGGTTGGACATGACTGAGTGACTTCACTTTCACTGTCATGCATTGGAGAAGGAAATGGCAACCCACTCCAGTGTTCTTGCCTGGAGAATCCGAGGGACGGGGGAGCCTGGTGGGCTGCCATCTATGGGGTTGCACAGAGTTGGACACGACTGAAGTGACTCAGCAGCAGCCAAGTTTTATAGCTTCAAGACAAAGAAAATTCCTACTGGAAGGATAACATCAGGTGATTGGTTAGCATGCTATAGGGTGAATAATAGGGTGGGATATTTTTACCTAATGTGAGGTCAAGGAGCTGGCTGGTTTAGATTGGAGCAGTGGGGAGGAGGGATTGGCTCATTGGCAATGGTTGCTATGGGGCTTGCTAGATATCCTTGGTACAGCATGCTGCATCTGTGCCCTTGGTATAGGGTTCCACAGGGGGCTTGTATCATTTTGAATTATAGTTTTGTCCAAATATATGCCCAGGAGTGGGGTTGCAGAATCATATGGCACCTCTATTTTTAGTTTTTTGAGGAACCTACATACTGTTCTCCATAGTGGCTGCACCAATTTATATTCCCACCAGCAGTGTAGGAGGGTTCCCTTTTCTGCATACATTCTCCAGTATTTACTTCTTGAAAAATTGTTGATGATGGTCATTCGGACAGTGTGAGGTGATATCTCATTGTAGTTCTCATTTGCATTTCTCTAATAATTAGTGCTGTTGAGCATCTTTTCATGCTCCTGTAGGCCATCTTTATGTCTTCTTTGAAGGAATGTCTATTTAGGTCTTCTGTGTATATTTTGATTGGGTTGTTTGCTTTCTTGTTATTGAGTTGTTAAAATGATTTTTACTTTCTGGTAAAACAAAACGATTTACATCAAATTATTTTTTCCGTGAGTTCCAAGAGTCTTTAGAAGAATGTAACTGGTGTTACTGAAATCTTCTTTGCTGCTGCTGCTGCTGCTAAGTCGCTTCAGTCGTGTCCGACTCTGTGCGATCCCATAGACGGCAGCCCACCAGGCTCCTCCGTCCCTGGGACTCTCCAGGCAAGAACACTGGAGTGGGTTGCCATTTCCTTCTCCAATGCATGAAAGTGAAAAGTGAAAGTGAAGTCGCTCAGTCGTCTCCGACTCTTAGCGACCCCATGGACTGGAGCCTACCAGGCTCCTCCGTCCATGGGATTTTCCAGGCAAGAGTACTGGGGTGGGGTGCCATTGCCTTCCCCGGAAATCTTCTTTACACTTGACTAAAAGCTGAAATTAAAAACTACTGTCAAAGAATTCTTTACATCATTATTATCTATTACTTAACATTGGGGTACACTGAGGATGAATTCAAGGAAGTGGTTTCTGATCAGTAATGTGGAACTCTTCCTTCCTGTGAACTGGACACTACTTTTAATACAGCCCACAATGGAGGCAGATAGTATATGGTATTAAACATTGCCAGATGTTTCTTGGCTTATATTCTGGGAGTCATCACTGTAACGATTCTAAATGGAAACATATCTATTAATAGCCGAGATGCAGTTCTAATAATTCACAGTTCCTATGTGCCTTTAGAGTTCTCTATTTTCACCACAAAACATTTCCAATCATGGCAGGTGACTCCCTGGTTTATGTCTTGGGTCTGAGAAAATAGTTCTGCTTTCTCTCATATCAAACAGTGATCATCTTTTAGCTTATAACCTCTAAAAGTTTTTTCTTTCCATTTCCCCTTATACAGAGGATCTGGTTCAGTTTTGTTTTTATATGAGCTAGTGTTTTTCATTTTATATCTGTTATCATTTTCATTCTCTAAAGGATGTCTGAACAGGCTCTTAGGACATAATGCCCTTGGGAAAAAATAGTTAATCATTCCTTAAAACAGTAATTCTCTTAGCTATAAGCAATGTGAAAACATATAGAAAACGTACTGATTTCACAGGGTTGTAAATAACACAAATGTAGATACAAGGAAACTGAGTCAGCAGGGGTTAGGCCGGCATTTTCTACTGGAAATGTATTCAAACTGCACTTAACTAGTGGTGTCAGAGGCCTTGAAATATTGTTACCAATGAGTCTACATCTAAACTCACTGGAGGAAGTGATGGAGGCAGGGGACAAGTGGGCTTGGAGAGCAAAGTGTGTATTTCTACAGAATGTTTATTTACCTGTCTCCAGAGGACACATAACTCCGTTAGTTATTTCTCACTTTATTGACCTGGAAATTACTATTTTTGATACCAGTGTCAAACAGAACAGCTGTTTATGTGCTCATAATATTTTGCTTCAGAAGCATCTATTGTCTTTGTATTTCATGCCTAGGATGAAAACAATATTTATATGAACAATAGGACTGCTAAATCATTAAGCTAACATGTTTCTAATTCTTGTCTGCTACCTTCCCTATTGGCTCAGATGGTAAAGAATCCACCTACAATGCAGGAGACTGGGGCTCGATCCCTGGGTTGGGAAGATCCTCTGGGGAAGGAAATAGGAACCCACTCCAGTATTCTTGCCTGGATAATCCCATGACAGTGGAGCCTGGCAGGCTACAGTCCATGGGGTCGAAAAGAGTTGGACATGACTGACTGAGTGACGAACACTTTCACTTCACCAACATGCTTTGGTGGAATTCCAATGTCTGAATACCTCAGTGCCATTAAATACAGTGTGGGAACCATCAAAATCTGTTTTTTCTGATGCCCACATTTTCTGATTACAGCTTAAGCATGAGCTAAATTTACATGTTTGAATATTTAAGAATTATAGTCCATCCCGAGGATTAATAATGTACACAGTTTAAAATGAAAAATAAATAATTATATCTTCCAGCAGAATACAACACAAACATAAATGCTATGTTTTTTCATTTAAACAGAATTGTAGATTTTAAAAAAATGTCTTTAAAGGATGATTCTATTTATTTATTTATTTATTTATTTATGGCTGTGCGGGGTCAGCATTGCATGTGGCTTTCTCTAGTTACAGGGAACAGGGGCTACTCTCTATTTGCGGTGCATGGACCACAGTGGCTTCTGTTGCCGAGCACGAGCTCTAGAGCACATGGACTTCAGTAGTTGTAGCACATGGATTTAGTTGCTCTGAGGCATGTGGGATCCTCCAGGACCAGGAATCAAACTGTGTCCCCTTAATTGGCAGGCGAATTCTTAACCAATGGACCAATAGGAACATCCAAAATCATAATTTTTGTTAGTAAAATGGGCCTACAATTTTTTACTATCCCCATCTGTATACATTATTATTTAAGGAATTTTGCATAATCTATAACCACATTTTTATTTATAAACTATTGGAGCTTCTTAGGTGGCTCAGTGGTAAAGAATCCACTAGACAATGCAGTAGATACAAGAGATGCATGTGGGTTAAATCCCTGGGTTGGGAAGATGCCCTGGAGAAGGAAATGGCAACTCACTCCAGTATTCTGGCCTGGAAATCCCATGCACAGAGGAGCCTGTCGGGCTACAGTCCATTTGGTCACAAAGAGTCGGACATGGCTTAGCTACTGAACATGCCTTAGCTACTGAACATGCCAGCATGCTCACATATATAATTATGTTGTATAAATATAATAAAAATATGTAAATAATTGTTCTCAAAATATTTAATTGGAAAAACTTTCAAAATCTAAAAGCCAATACTTTGTTAAAGTATAAAATTTCAAAATTTGTTTTTCCAAAGTAATCATAATACTGACAATCTGACTGTATGTGTGTGTGTGTTTAAATACTTGTTTCACTCTTTGCAAACAATAGCATACTTTGGAATTTGTTCAGTCTGGCATTATTTGAAGAGTAATGAATATTTAGAGACATGATAGTTTCTACAATAGTAATATTTTTATAGAGAGTTAAGTATAATCTTTTCCAACAAAAGCTACAATAATTTGTGTAATTTTAGTAAACCAGCTTAAATCATGCTTTTTATCCTACTTGACTATATATATGAAATTTCTAAGTGAAGTGTGAAAATAAGCTACTAAAAATACTGATGGAAGATGTGCTTTATTTTCTCTAACTACTTTCCATTCCTTTTGCTCTAAGCTAGGATAGTGGTTGTCTTAGGACAGCCAAAAGAATTCAGAATGTAGATGTTATATGATTTTAAATTAGCCTAAGTGACTTGTTTGGATAATAATATATTTGAATCTTTATTAAATTTTACTCAGTACCAAATATGATACTCATTTTCCTTCAAGGTCAATTAAAAAAGTGGCAGTCGTGTCTGATTCTTTGCGACCCCATGTACTGTAGCCTGCCAGGCTCCTCTGTCCATGGAATTTCCCAAATAAGAATACTGGAGTGGGTTGCCATTTCCTTCTTCAGGGGATCTCCCCGACCTAGGGATCGAATCCAGGTCTCCTGTGTCTCCTGCAGTGGCAGATGGGTTCTTTACCACTAGTGCTACCTGGGAAGCCCCAATTAACTATATAGTGACAAGTTATTCTTGCATGTCTTTGTCTCATGGGTGTCAGTTCACATTCTCCAGGGTCATTATTTTTCCGTAGATGTTTACAAAATCATATGAAATTATTTGTACCAACTGTATAGCTTTAAAATAATGAAAGTTTTATTTTTGCATTTTCTTCTGTCCAATAATGAAGTGGTACTTGTTTTTTATCTTAATAAAAATCAAAAAATGTTTTCATTCTTGAAAGTGCCTGATTTTGCAGGGTGTGGCAGAAGATGGAATAATTGGAGGGCAGGTCAAGGAAAAAAAAAAAAAAAAAAGGGAGTTCAGTCATTACCTGGAACATACCAGGATGCTATTTAAGAAGAATTAAATAAATCTATGTGAGTTCCCTGGTGGCTCAGATAGTAAAGAATCTGCCTGCAATGCAGGAGACCTGGGTTTGATCCCTGGGATAGGAAGATCCCTTGGAAGGAAATGGCCACCCACTCCAGTATTCTTGCCTGGAGAATTCCATGGACAGAGGAGCCTGGCAAACTCTAGTCCATGGGGTCATGAAGAGTAGAAAGCGACTGATCAACTAACACTTTCAAGTAAATTTACCTTCTTCTGGGTATTTCTTTCTATCATTTATTCAGTCAAATAGCCATTGTACATGGCTAAGCAGAAATGAAGAGAGGAGGACGTAGAAATAATCAGAATTTGGCTTTTAAATTTCAAATGTCTAAGATCAGAATAAGGTATAATGTATATTAAGAAATATATTCAGTATTAATGAGGAGTTATGTTAAGTAGAAAAAACATTCCCCAATTTGGTGAGAAAGGTGATAGTGTGAGTATGAAAAGTAAGAAAATTCTGCCAGGGCATAAGATTTAGGACAGAGAAGCCTGGTGGGATGCAGTCCATGGGGTCATAAAGAGTTGGGCATGACTGAGCAACTGAGCACACACACAGCAGTGGAAAACATCAACAAAACTAAGAGCTGAATAAATTATCAGCAAACCACAATCAGCAGTTTGTTATTAAAATTACATGATCAGATCAGATCAGATCAGTCGCTCAGTCGTGTCCAACTCTTTACGACCCCATGAATCGCAGCACGCCAGGCCTCCTTGTCCATCACCAACTCACGGAGTTCACTGAGACTCACGTCCATCGAGTCAGTGATGCCATCCAGCCATCTCATCCTCTGTCGTCCCCTTGTCCTCTTGCCCTCAATCCCTCGCAGCATCAGAGTCTTTGCCAATGAGTCAGCTCTTCGCATGAGGTGGCCAAAGTATTGGAGTTTCAGCTTTAGCATCATTCCTTCCAAAGAAATCCCAGGGCTGATCTCCTTCAGAATGGACTGCTTGGATCTCCTTGCAGTCCAAGGGACTCTCAAGAGTCTTCTCCAACACCACAGTTCAAAAGCATCAATTCTTCGGCGCTCAGCCTTCTTCACAGTCCAGCTCTCACATCCATACATGACCACAGGAAAGACCATATCCTTGACTAGGCGAACCTTTGTTGGCCAAGTAATGTCTCTGCTTTTGAATATGCTATCTAGGTTGGTCATAACTTTCCTTCCAAGGAGTAAGCGTCTTTTAATTTCATGGCTGCAGTCACCATCTGCAGTGATTTTGGAGCCCAGAAAAATAGTCTGACACTGTTTCCACTGTTTCCCCATCTATTTCCCATGCAGTGATGGGACCAGATGCCATGATCTTCGTTTTCTGAATGTTGAGCTTTAAGCCAACCTTTTCACTCTCCACTTTCACTTTCATCAAGAGGCTTTTGAGTTCCTCTTCGCTTTCTGCCATAAGGGTGGTGTCATCTGCATATCTGAGGTTATTGATATTTCTCCCGGCAATCTTGATTCCAGCTTGTGTTTCTTCCAGCCCAGTATTTCTCATGATGTACTCTGCATATACGTTAAATAAACATGGTGACAATATACAGCCTTGATGTACTCCTTTTCTTATTTGGAACCAGTCTGTTGTTCCATGTCCAGTTCTAACTGTTGCTTCCTGACCTGCCTACAAATTTCTCAAGAGGCAGATCAGGTGGTCTGGTATTCCCATCTCTTTCAGAATTTTCCACAGTTTATTGTGATCCACACAGTCAAAGGCTCTGGCATAGTCAATAAAGCAGGAATAGATGTTTTTCTGGAACTCTCTTGCTTTTTCCATGATCCAGCGGATGTTGGCAATTTGATCTCTGGTTCCTCTGCCTTTTATAAAACTAGCTTGAACATCAGGAAGTTCATGGTTCACATATTGCTGAAGCCTGGCTTGGAAAATTTTGAGCATTACTTTACTAGTGTGTGAGATGAGTGCAATTGTGCGGTAGTTTGAGCATTCTTTGGCATTGCCTTTCTTTGGGATTGTAATGAAAACTGACCTCAACATTGTAAGAGTAGTAATATATTAGATGATTTATTAAAGTAATTATATAAAATAAATGAGAAATATTTCATTAACAGTAATTGTCATATTATTGAAATAAAATGTAGTAGCAACTAATGATAACTATTTTTGGCAAAGTCAACTTTCATATGTCTATCTATCAGACACCTATAATAAACAACAACAACAACAACAACAAAATATATATATATATATATATATATATACACACACACCATAAGATGCAAGAATACTTAAGAATCCTTAACTTCAAGGCAGGAAAAAAAAAAAAAAACCACCTCTTATAAAAACAATATTGTGCTCAAAATCCTACCCATTACAATAAAACAGAAAAAATATGGATCATAAATGTAAAAGTTAGAGACAATTTATAAAAACAGTACAACAGATTTCCCCCTCTATCTCCAAGTATAGCATTTCTATGAAACATTTGGTAAACCAAAATTGCATAAAGTCAAGGAGCAATTACCTTAGGACATTTCTTGCTGACATATGCACAAAATAACCTGGAATAAAGCAGAGATGCTCACAGACAAAATTCATTGCCAGCACAGCTTAATGCTGAGAAGCTGAGTGTTGTTTCCAGGGAAGGAGCTTTTGGAGAGGATACTTTCTATGTTTGGGGTGTGCTCTGCCCCTTTAACAGCTCACTGTGAAACAGATGCAGAACACTATTTTCACCATTCACCTTTTTTCCTAAATGCAAAAATCCTTTCAAATTCCCTTCAGTTAGCAAAAATAAGTCATGTTAATAATGTAGGCCTTTTGTAAAAGTGAAGTGGCATGAAAACAAACAAATAGAGATAATGTCATTTATGAAACAGTTCAGACAACTGACTAAACTATTAGAACTAAAGGAAACATTCACCATGGAACATGAATTTACACTGACAGCTATCCATAAGATTATGCTCTTTTACTGCCATTATCCTTAGTACACCACATGTAAGAATGGAGATGGAAACCTGTTGAATTGGCTTATATGATTGGTTTGTCAGTTGCATGTGTTTAAAAAACAAAATTTAATGATATTATGGGAACTTGTTCAAAGATCGTTGAGAAAGTCATTGAGATCTGACTTTTATTTTTAGACTTAATGTTTAAATCTAAACGTTAAATGTACTAGATCATTGTCAATGACATTTCCAACTCTATGCTGTGCAGATGTAGCTTACATGTGATTTTCACTAAGAAAGTAAAGTTTAAATGTACAGACATCCTTCCTTGATTCACTTTTAATATACTCCTCTCAAAGAATCAGTTGAAAATCTCTTAGAAAAAGCAAGCTTAGTTTCCTTAGTGGAATAAAGTATTCTGACTAATCAAAATAATGTGTTTCAGATCTTTTATTCAGATGAATATAGTTTAGTTAAAGGATGATAAGGAGAGATGAAACTATGTTCAATGCAAAGCAAAGCTAGCATTGGGACTTCTCCAATAGGCCAGTGGTTAAGATTCTGAGCTTCCACTGCAGGGGGCCCAGGGAACTAAGATCTTTCAAGCCAAGTGGTATGGCCCCAAAAAAGCTAGCATCATTAGAGCATCATTATCTTGCTACTTCAAGAATAATGCATAACCTTTATTTCCCTGTTCACACATAGTTATAACATACATAGACATTGTTTTGAGTTGTTAATAGCATTCTATCAGTTCCAAAATGTATCTTGTACTTTCTTGATTTAATATACACATGAATAAAAAGAGACCAAAGCAAAATTCATTTTTCATACAGAAATGAAAAGGAATGAACAAGCAGAGATAACTACATATGGTTTGCTCAACCCTGCTGCAATGAATTGTACCTCATTGAAAACATTTTTATTAGATTTTAAACCTGTTGATTGATGAGTTATTTTTAATATTCTTTCTCTTGGAGATGCACCGGGTATGCACACACAGAAGGCAATTCATTTCTCATACACAAAGCCACTTAAAGTTGAATAAAAACAAACAGCTTTCTAATCTCATGACATTTGGAAAACAGCATGTGGAAAAGAAATTGGAGTATGGATTTGGCAGTAAAATAAAATGACATAATTGGATTCCCTCATCTATTCTTTCCCAGCTTGAGGGAGATATAAATTAAGAAGGTGGTAAAGAAGGTAAAATGAGCCAATCATAAATAAAGCCATCTATTTGAAAAATATTTCATTTTTAAATGTGCCAATGATTTTTATAATTTATATAATACTCTGGCACTTTTCTTTAACTTGTAATTTTTTAAAATTTGCCTTTGTGACCAGTTATCAATAGTGAACTAATCTCTTTCAATTTTCGATAATCAAGTCTACTCAAAGTGGCCTACTCAAAATTTCTAACTTGGTCTTTTGAAAGCTAGTGAACTATTACCAAAAGTACAATCCTGTCTCTTCCTTAATACAAGAGTCCCCAGCCTCTGGGATCTAATGCAAATGATCTGAGGTGGAGCTAACATAAGCATAATAGAAATAAAATGCACAATAAATATAATGTACTTGAATCATCCTGAAACCATCCCCTGCTCCCCTGGTCTGTGGAAAAATTACCTTCCACGAAACCATTCCCTGGTGCCAAAAAGTCTGGAGACCACTGCCTTAACAGACTAGAAGTCTTCAATGCAACAGTGCTAATAATCAGATTTTGAAAGCAACTGTAACCCTCCAAGTCAAGCAGTGACTTACAGGAGTGATCCTACTTCAGTGTCAGTCAGTTCAGTCGTTCAGTTGTGTCCAACTCTTTGCGACCCCATGGACTGTAGCACAACAGACTTCCCTGTCCATCACCAACTCCCCAAGCTTACTTAAACTCATGTCCATCAAGTCAGTGAAGCCATCCAACCATCTCATCCTCTGTCATCCCCTTCTCCTTCCGTCTTCAATCTTTCCCAGCATCAGTGTCTTTTCCAATGAGTCATTTTTTTTTTCACATCAGGTTGCCAAAGTATTGGAGTTTCAGCTTCAGCAGTGGTCCTTCCAATGAACATTCAGGACTGATTTCCTTTATGATTGACTTGTTGGATCTCCTTTCAGCCCAAGGGACTCTCAAGAGTCTTCTTCAACACCACAGTTCAAAACCATCAATTCTTCAGTGCTTAACTTTCCTTATAGTCCAATTCTCACATCTATACATGACTACTGGAAAAACCATAGCTTTGACTAGATGGACCTTTGTTGGCAAAGTAATGTCTCTGCTTTTATAATATACTGTCTAGATTGGGCATAGCTTTTCTTCCAAGGAACAAGTGTCTTTTAATTTCATGGCTGCAGTCAGCATCTGCAGTGATTTTGGAGCCCAAAAGAATAAAGTCTGTCACTGTTTTCATTGTTACCTCATCTATTTGCCATGAAGTGATGGGACCAGATGCCATGATCTTAGTTTTCTGTATGTTCAGTTTTAAGCCAACTTTTTCACTCTCCTCTTTCACTCTCATCAAAAGGCTCTTTAGTTCTTCACTTTCTGCCATAAGGGTGGTGTCATCTGCATGAAAAGTGAAAGTGAAAGTCACTCAGTCCTGTCAGACTCTTTGCGACCCCAGGGACTATACAGTCCATGGAATTCTGCAGGCCAGAATCCTGGAGTGGGTAGTCTTTCCCTCCTCCAGGGGATCTGCCCAACCCAGGGATCAAACCTAGGTCTCCTGCATCGTGGGCAGATTCTTTACCAACTGAGCTATCAGGGAGGCATATCAGTCATCTGCATATCTGAGGTTATTGATACTTCTCCTGGCAATCTTGATTCTAGCTTGTGCTTCATCCAGCCCTGCATTTTGCATGATGTACTCTGCATATACATTAAATAAGCAGGGTGACAATATACAGCCTTGACGTACTCCTTTCCCAATTTGGAACCCGTCTGTTGTTTTATGTCCAGTTCTAACTGTTGCTTCTTGACCTGCATACAGATTTCTCAGGAGGCAGGTCAGGTGGTCTGGTATCCTATCTCTTGAAGAATTGTCCACAGTTTGTTGTGATCCACACAGTCAAAAGCTTTGGCGTAGTTAGTAAAGCAGAAGTAGAGGTTTTTCTGGAACTCTCTTGCTTTTTTAATGATCCAGAGGACGTTGGCAATTTGATCTCTGGTTCCTCTGCCTTTTCTAAATCCAGCTTGAGCATCTGAAGGTTCATGGTTCATATACTGTTGAAGACTGGCTTGGAGAATTTTGAGCATTAATGCATCAGTGAGTATACATTAATATATCATTTCTTGAGATTTCAGAAATAATAGCTTTATTTCCCTATGAACATAAAAGTAGTAAAGTCAACTTTTGTTTTGAATTGCTAAATTATTTCATCTCTACATATTTTGCAATATAATATTTACAAAGTAAATAGAAAGTAATTTACAAAGTAATATTTAGAAATAGATAACTTGAGAACTACTTAAATGTGTTAGGTTAATTTTCTGTAGGTCCTAACTAAGTTCATGTGACCAAATGCATTTTTTTAATCAATCATCATTCAAAAGTGTTCCTTTTGATAGGATATTTAAATGAGACCCACTTTGTAAGCTGAGCCTTCCCTTGTGGCTCAGATGGTAAAGGATCTGCCTTCAGTGTAGGACACCCATGTCCAATCCTTGAGTCAAAAAGATCCCCTGGAGAAGGAAATGGCAATCCGCTCCAGTTCTCTTGCCGAGAGAATTCCATGGACAGTTGCAAAGAGTCAGACTCCACTGAGTGACTGTACTTTCACTTTCTTTTATAAGCTGACATTAAACTAATTTTTAACATTCTGGGAATAAAAACAGAGATTGATTAGATATGTCTTGCTATACCCAGAAAATAAATGATTTCTATATTTAGTTTATTAACTTGGAAAGATTTAAAAAAGAAAGAAGAAAAAGCACATTGTCAGTTATTGCTGCCATCTAGTGCTGAATGCCTGTCAGAGCATAGGTGAAATGCTGTTGGAAATACAGAGGAAACCAAATACAGAGCCACCTAGTGATTATTGTAGCACTTCAAAGCAGAAATATTGAGTAGGAGGGGTCAATTTTGCTTAGATGTTTCATAAATCTAAAATAGATCCAGTTTTCAAATAGCATCAAATTTTATTTCATCCTATGGCTCTTGACCCTCTCTAAAACAAAGGCTAGTAAACCATGGCCTACGGGCCAAATTCTGCTTGCCTTCAATTTTTGTACAGCATATGAGTTAACAGTGGTTTTTACATGTTTGCATCAGATCAGATCAGATCAGATCAGTTGCTCAGTCATATCCAACTCTTTGCGACCCCATGAATCACAGCACGCCAGGCCTCCCTGTCCATCACCAACCCCGGAGGTCACTTGAGACTCACATCCATTGAGTCAATGATGCCATCCAGCCATCTCATCCTCTGTCGTCCCCTTCTCCTCTTGCCCTCAATCCCTCCCAGCATCAGAGTCTTCTCCAATGAGTCAACTCTTCGCATGAGGTGGCCAAAGTACTGGAGTTTCAGCTTTAGCATCATTCCTTCCAAAGAAATCCCAGGGCTGATCTCCTTCAGAATGGACTGCTTGGATCTCCTTGCAGTCCAAGGGACTCTCAAGAGTCTGCTCCAACACCACAGCTCAAAAGCATCAATTCTTCGGCGCTCAGCCTACTTCACAGTCCAGCTCTCACATCCATACATGACCACAGGAAAGACCATAGCCTTGACTAGGCGAACCTTTGTTGGCAAAGTAATGTCTCTGCTTTTGAATATGCTATCTAGGTTGGTCATAACTTTTCTTCCAAGGAGTAAGCGTCTTTTAATTTCATGGCTGTAGTCACTATCTGTAGTGATTTTGGAGCCCAGAAAAATAAAGTCTGACACTGTTTCCCCATCTATTTCCCATGAAGTGATGGGACCAGATGCCATGGTCTTCATTTTCTGAATGTTGAGCTTTAAGCCAACTTTTTCAGTCTCCACTTTCACTTTCATCAAGAGGCTCTTTAGCCCCTCTTCACTTTCTGCCATAAGGGTGGTGTCATCTGCATATCTGAGGTTATTGATAATTTCTCCCAGCAATCTTGATTCCAACTTGTGTTTCTTCCAGTCCAGCGTTTCTCATGATGTACTCTGCATATAAGTTAAATAAACAGAGTGACAATATACAGCCTTGATGTACTCCTTTTCCTATTTGGAACCAGTCTGTTGTTCCATGTCCAGTTCTAACTGTTGCTTCCTGACCTGCATACACATTTCTCAAGAGGCAGATCAGGTGGTCTGGTATTTCCATCTCTTTCAGATTTGTCCACAGTTTATTGTGATCTACACAGTCAAAGGCTTTGGCATAGTCAATAAAGCAGAAATAGATGTTTTTCTGGAACTCTCTTGCTTTTTCCATGATCCAGTGGATGTTGGCAATTTGAGCTCTGGTTCCTCTGCCTTTTCTAAAACCAGCTTGAACATCAGGAAGTTCATGGTTCACATATTACTGAAGCCTGGCTTGGAGAATTTTGAGCATTACTTTACTAGTGTGTGAGATGAGTGCAATTGTGCAGTAGTTTGAGCATTTTTGGTATTGCCTTTCTTTGGGCATAGTTGGGGGAAAAAAAAAATTTTGTGACATGAAGATTTTGGTGTCCATAAAGTTTCATGGAAACGCAACCATGCCTGTTTCTTTATATGTTGTGTGTGATTGCTGTAGAGCTGTGACAAAAGAGCTGAGTAGTCAAAGCTCTATGTAGCACACAAAACCTAAAATATTTATGATTTGGCTCTTGACAGAAAAAAAAAAAAAATTGTTGACCCCTTGCTCTAAAATAATGGGCTTCCCCGGTGGCTTAGTAGTAAAGAATCCACCTGCCAGTGTAGGAGATGCCAGAGACACTGGTTAGATCCCTAGGTCAGGAATATCCCTTGAAGGAGAAAATGGAAACCCACTCTAGTATTCTTACCTGAAGAATCCCATGAACAAAGGAGCCTGGTGGGCGACAGTCTGTAGGGTCCCAAACAGTCTGACACATGACTTAATGACTAGACATTCTGTGGTATGCATATGTTCTAAAATATTTTGAATTTTGGAAAACAACCCAAGATAAAACAATACATTCATGTATTCTATTTAATATGTGCAATATATGTATTTATATCTCTGTGTATATCTATAGGCCTATTTCTAGTTTCTGTAATACATTTACATGTTGTAGTATTTATTCAGTTCCAATAAAACATGACTTTCCATAAATACAGGATAGCATTCTTTTGCATAGTTTCACCCTCAGTGAGTCTAGGATACAGGCTTCCAATTAAAGCTCCACTATTTAATATGCCAGCAAATCTGGAAAACTCAGCAGTGGCCACAAGATTGGAAAAGGTCAGTTTTCATCCCAATCCCAAAGAAAGGCAATGCCAAAGAATGCTCAAACTACCACACAATTGCACTCATCTCACACGCTAGTAAAGTAATGCTCAAAATTGTCCAAGCCAGGCTTCAGCAATATGTGAACCGTGAACTTCCTGATGTTCAAGCTGGTTTTAGAAAAGGCAGAGGAACCAGAGATCAAATTGCCAACATCCACTGGATCATGGAAAAAGCAAGAGAGTTCCAGAAAAACATCTATTTCTGCTTTATTGACTATGCCAAAGCCTTTGACTGTGTAGATCACAATAAACTGTGGAAAATTCTTCAAGAGATGGGAATACCAGACCACCTGATCTGCCTCTTGAGAAATCTGTATGCAGGTCAGGTAGCAACAGTTAGAACTGGTCATGGAACAACAGACTGGTTCCAAATAGGAAAAGGAGTACATCAAGGATGTATATTGTCACCATGTTTATTTAACTTATATGCAGAGTACATCATGAGAAATGCTGGACTGGAAGAAACACAAGTTGGAATCAAGATTGCTGGGAGAAATATCAATAACCTCAGATGTGCAGATGACACCACCCTTATGGCAGAAAGTGAAGAGGGGCTAAAAAGCCTCTTGATGAAAGTGAAAGTGGAGAGTGAAAAGGTTGGCTTAAAGCTCAACATTCAGAAAACGAAGATCATGGCATCTGGTCCCATCACTACATGGGAAATAGATGGGGAAACAGTGGAAACAGTGTCAGACTTTATTTTTCTGGGCTCCAAAATCACTGCAGATGGGGACTGCAGCCATGAAATTAAAAGACGCTTACTCCTTGGAAGGAAAGTTATGACCAACCTAGATAGCATATTTAAAAGCAGGGACATTACTTTGCCAACAAAGGTTCGCGTAGTCAAGGCTATGGTCTTTCCTGTGGTCATGTATGGATGTGAGAGCTGGACTGTGAAGAAGGCTGAGCACTGAAGAATTGATGCTTTTGAACTGTGGTGTTGGAGAAGACTCTTGAGAGTCCCTTGGACTGCAAGGAGATCCAAGCAGTCCATTCTGAAGGAGATCAGCCCTGGGATTTCTTTGGAAGGACTGATGCTAAAGCTGAAACTCCAGTATTTTGGCCACCTCATGCGAAGAGTTGACTCATTGGAGAAGACTCTGATGCTTGGAGGGATTGCGGGCAGGAGGAGAAGGGAATGACAGAGGATGAGATGGCTGGATGGCATCTCTGACACGATGGATGTGAGTCTGATTGACCTCCGGGAGTTGGTGATGGACAGGGAGGCCTGGCGTGCTGCAGTTCATGGGGTCGCAAAGAGTCGGACACGACTGAGCGACTGATCTGATCTGATCTGATTTTTCCCTTTATCCTTCATGGATGCTCCACATCTTCACCTAAGGGCCCAGAGCCTGAAAAACATTCCTACTGCCCAGAGCCTTGCATCCTGCATGGTTCCAGGTGTTTCACAAGATCTGGGTGATTTCTTTACAAAGGCCTTGCAGGGGTAAGGAATTGTAAATCACAGCTTGGCATTTCCAAAGGGTTTACAAAAGGTATGGAAATTCTATTAGCATTGCCTGAGAACTGGCCAGCCCCCATCTTTTCTGTCTGGAGATTTTGATAGCATGATGTCTCTATAAAATGGAAACAGGCCCAAAAGGAAGATAAAGATGCAATGGTAATGGTTATAAAATGCCAATAAAATTAGTCTAAGAAATATGCAGACATTATGGCTGCCTTTGACATATGAAGAAGGAAGAATGGAATATTTCAGGAAGGAGATGAATTAATATAGCATTTGGTGCTCTGGACATTAGGCTCTTATGCTTGCAACAAAATGATTGTGAAACACACTTGAGATTTTTCTGATACTTATCTTCTCAGACTTCCCTAATTTCTAGAATTCATTTGTATTTGGTTTGTAAAGTATTGAGACATAGCAAAATACATTTTAAGAGGCATTGCTTTTGCTGATAATCATTTAAGTTTTTATTCTTCCTTTTGTTTTACAACCTTAGTATCACTAATATCTGTGATTTGTAAGGATAATATAAAAAAATTTTATGTACATGAGTATCTTATGGAAATTTTGTCAGGGCCTCTGCTCTAACTTCTCTGGCCCAATGGAAGACCGTCTTCATCAATATTCTGTCATTACTGTCAACTGAAAAAAAAAAAAGCAGAATGTGAGAGTTGTGAGTTAAGTTTTATTTGGGGCCTAATGAGGTCTATGAAGGCACGAGAAGGGGACGACAGAAGATGAGAGGGTTGAATGGCATTGTCGACTCAATGGACATGAGTTTGTGTAAACTCCAGGAGTTGGAGAGGGTCAGCGAAGCCTGGCGTGCTGCAGTCCATGGGGTTGCAAAGTGTAGGACATGACTGAGCGACTGAACTGAACTGAACTGAGGTCTATCACCCAGAAGACAGTGTCGACTAAGAAACGATGTACAACTTGAAAGTTAAGTTTTATTTGGGGCAAAATGAATTACACCTTCTAAGCCCCATGAGTGGGCTGTTGTCTTAACATTGGGTATGAACAACACAAGTGCCAACGAAGCAAAAGACTACTGGCCAAGAGTGCCCAGGCTGAGAGCAGCAGGGTAAAGGAACCCAGAACTGCTCTGCCATGTAGCTCACAGTCTCAGGTTTTACAGTGATGATGTTAGTTGTCTCTGGCCAGTCATCCTGCTGGATTCTAGTGTGAGGATTTCTGGGAGGTTGGCAGGACATATCATCTCCTCATTCTTCCTTTTGGCCCCTCTAAAATTCTTCCAGGTTAGTGTTACAAGACAAATTGTGGACTGGTGTCTCCTCCCTCCTTTTGGCTCCTCACACATTCTGCTTGTTAGTTTTCTACATGCTTTATCAGGACCCACTCTTGTGAGACAACTCAAGCAAGTGGTTATTATTTTGCCTGACCAAGAGGGGGCGATTTCAGTCAACCGTCTTGGGAATCAAATGATTCCCAAGGAACATACATAAGAGATACAGAAATAAACAGGTCCTGTCAAACTGGAAAAAAAAATGAATGAGTTTGCTCAAATTCATGCCCCATGAGTTGATGATGCCATCCACCCTTCTCATCCTCTATCACCCCTTCCCAACCTGCCTTCAATCTTTTCCAGCATTGAGGTCTTTTCCAGTGAGTCAGCTCTTTGCATCAGGTGGCCAAAGTATCAGAATTTCAGCTTCAGCAACAGTACTTCCAGTGAAGATTCAGGACTGATTTCCTTTAGGATGGACTGGTTGGATCTCTTTGTTGTCCAAGGGACTCTCAAGAGTTTTCTCGAACAAAACATTCTGAAAGCATCAATTCTTTGGTGCTCAGGCTTCATTATGGTCCAACTGTTGCAGGAAGGGCCCTTCCAGGGCCTGAAACTGGGCTCTTGTCTAACACTCAGAAATGAATTGTCCGAGGAGACACATGTGGTGACAAAGCAAGAGATTTTATTGGGAAAGGGCACCCAGGTGGAGAGCAGTAGGGTAAGGGAACCCAGGAGAACTGCTCTGCTGTGTGACTCTCAGTCTCAGGTTTTATGGTGATGGGATTAATTTCCGGGTGGTCTTTGGCCAGTCATTCTAATTCAGAGTCTTTCCTGGTGGCACACTGTTGGAGTTTTCTCTCCGGGACTTGGAAACGGTGAACCTGAAAGAACAACACTTGGACAGTCTCTGCAAGGACTGACAAGTTTATTTTTGCAGTCGAGCCTTTTTATAGGAACGAGGAACAAAGAGCTTAGAGCATACGGCCAGCAGAGCACGTACGAAGCTAAGACATAATCAGTAAAAGATACTTCAAGGAACAGCACATTCTTAACGACCCATGTGTTTATCCATGACTCATTTTCTCAAGCAACGTCTTTAATGTTTAATTGTTAAATCTTGGCGCCAAGCATAGCCAAAGGCAGGAAATGTTTTTCAGCTATCAGTACACAATGCCTGGGTACTTCTGGCCCTTCGCCATTTTCCCATGGACCTTCTCCTTCAAGGCTATTTTGCACTGTGCCTCCCAAAACACATGCATTGCTCAGCCAAGATGGATGCTAGTGAGAGGGATTCTGGGAAGTGGACGGACACCTGATGTCTCCTTTCAACCTTTCCCAAACTCTTCCCATTGGTGGTGGCTTATTAGTCTTACTAGATGCAGACCTCCATTAACTGGGATTTAACATTTTTTGAAATATCTTTTTTTCACTAAAGTTATCCTTATTTTTATCAAATATAACCAAATTAAGGGTAGTTTGTTTGCAAAATAGGTCTGTTCTCACTAATTTTGGTCTGATGATTTATATAACCATAATTGATTATAGACTTTTTATCTTGCTGAAACATTTATAGAGTCTCAGACTGAACTTTTAAAATAAAACAAGGCTGAGAAACTCACACCAAAGGCTTATCACAGATTTTGCCTAACAAATCTAGGTGAATTCTTCCCTTTTTAAGGTCTCAAAAATTTCTTGAGATTTTTGTACCCGTGAGATAACCTTCCTAACTCATTTGATAAACTTACTGGAAACCTAAGAATTTCCAATTTTTGAAAGAGTCAGATAGAGAGAAAATATAATTGTTTTGCTTATAACGTTTAATATTACCAAAGTATTGTCATAATTAGTTTGAGAGGAAGGTTTTCCTAGTCCCTGAAAACCCGTAATTTTTCAGATAGAAACCATTTCATTCAGTCCTTTTGTTAACTTTTGTGAAGTCATCAGGTTTTCCATTAGAATACCAGGACAGATAAGAATGTTAAGAACTCCATATAATTTCTAGGATATCTGTATTAGTAATTTTACCATACATTATAATACGAGCAGATTTATTACTCATTTGATAATCTTTTTCATGTAATTTAACCAACCAGATAAACACAGTTTAATATCTCTCTTTGAGATGTTTCAGGGGCCCTCTGAAGCACCCCAAAGTTAGCTAGAGGTCAAAAGAACTTCAAAAGAATTCTATTTAGGAAGTTTTATCAAAAAGATCAATTAAAAGGGTTTAGAACATTTGGTCAGATTTAGTCAATGTTGATGGGTGTATCATTTAGCTTGTTGATATGGCACAATAGGCCTAAATACCAAGGCCCAAGGTCTAGTGAAAGTCTGCCCCACCATCTTGGACCTAGTTGACTCTAACCAGTTATCTTATGGCTGTGTCCTTTCTAACAAAACCCATTTATCTAATTGTAATCCAATTTTAGAAAATCCTGATCATGCATAACTCTTTTTAGTATGTTTTCATACCTTTTTCTTTCTTTTTTTCTTTCTTTTTTTTTTTTACTGAAAACACACTTCCTACTTTCCTTTAGCAACCAAGAACTAACTTTTATATTAGCATTTTCTAAATTAGTGAACATAAATACCAGTGATAATTTCTAAAACCCTTGCTTTCTTAGAACATTTTAGGATGGCATCAAACATTATTCATTTATAGTCCCAAAACTCTTTAGTTTCTCTGTAAAAGGAAATTAGTGTTTAGTAGTAAATGTTTCAAAATCTTATTTTATTTGGAAATGACCTAACTATTCAGTAGACTTCCAACACTTAGCACACTTGGCACAACCCTTAGAAATTTAAGTTATGCCAATCTGGAGAAACTATTTTAGACAGATATTTCTAAAGAATAATTATTCTTAATAAAGTTTATATAAAAGCTCATATCTCATTTACATTTTTTAGAAGTTTCCTCACTTGAGGTAATTTCCTTGTTGACAAACTTGTAACAGATATAATATTTAACTTATATTAAACCTTGGTACAATGAAAATATTCTACTTAATGTTAATTTCTCTAAGACATGTCTATATTAGATAGGTCAATAAACATTAATATCAGGTATTTAATATTGAATATTTCCCAGTTCACATGAACCTGGAATTTATTGTTTAATTTAGAATTATTTGATTTGTAAGCACTTAACCTTTTTTTCCATGAAATGTTCGTTTGGTATCTCTGATTTTCTTGAAGAGATCCCTAGTCTTTCCCATTCTGTTGTTTTCCTCTATTTCTTTGCATTGATCACTGAAGAAGGCTTTTTATCTCTTCTTGCTATTCTTTGGAACTCTGCATTTAGATGTTTATATCTTTCCTTTTCTCCTTTGCTTTTCGCTTCTCTTCTTTTCACAGCTATTTGTAAGGCCTCCCCAGATAGCCATTTTGCTTTTTTGCATTTCTTTTCCATGGGGATGGTCTTGATCCCTGTCTCCTGTACAATGTCACGAACCTCATTCCATAGTTCATCAGGCACTCTATCTATCAGATCTAGGCCCTTAAATCTATTTCTCACTTCCACTGTATAATCATAAGGGATTTGATTTAGGTCATACCTGAGTGGTCTAGTGATTTTCCCTACTTTCTTCAATTTCAGTCTGAATTTGGCAATAAGGAGTTCATGGTCCGAGCCACAGTCAGCTCCTGGTCTTGTTTTTGCTGATTGTATAGAGCTTCTCCATCTTTGGCTGCAAAGAATATAATCGATCTGATTTCGGTGTTGACCATCTGGTGATGTCCATGTATAGAGTCTTCTCTTGTGTTGTTGGAAGAGGGTATTTGCTATGACCAGTGCATTTTCTTGGCAAAACTCTATTAGTCTTTGCCCTGCTTCATTCCGTATTCCAAGGCCAAATTTGCCTGTTACTCCAGGTGTTTCTTGACTTCCTACTTTTGCATTCCAGTCCCCTATAATGAAAAGGACATCTTTTTTGGGTGTTAGTTCTAAAAGGTCTTGTAGGTCTTCATAGAACCTTTCAACTTCAGCTTCTTCGGCGTTACTGGTTGGGGCATAGATTTGGATTACTGTGACATTGAATGGTTTGCCTTGGAAATGAACAGAAATCATTCTGTCATTTTTGAGATTGCATCCAAGTACTGCATTTCGGATATCTCTTTGTTGAGTTGACCATGATGGCCACTCCATTTCTTCTGAGGGATTCCTGCCCACAGTAGTAGATATAATGGTCATCCGAGTTAAATTCACCCATTCCAGTCCATTTTAGTTCGCTAATTCCTAGAATGTCAACATTCACTCTTGCCATCTCTTGTTTGACCACTTCCAGTTTGCCTTGATTCATGGACCTGACATTCCAGGTTCCTATGCAATATTGCTCTTTACAGCATTGGACTTTGCTTCTATCACCAGACACATCCACAGCTGGGTATTCTTTGTTTTGGCTCCATCCTTTCATTCTTTCTGGAGTTATTTGTCCACTGATCTCCAGTAGCATATTGGGCCCCTACTGACCTGGGGAGTTTCTCTTTCAGTATCCTATCATTTTGTCTTTTCATACTGTTCATGGGGTTCTCAAGGCAAGAATACTGAAGTGGTTTGCCATTCCCTTCTCCAGCAGACCACACCCTGTCATATCTCTCCACCATGACCCGCCCATCCCAGGTTGCCCCTCGGGCATGGCTTAGTCTCATTGAGTTATACAAGGGTGTGGTCCTTGTGTGATTAGATTGACTAGTTATCTGTGAGAATGGTTTTAGTGTATTTGCCCTCTGGATGCCCTCTTTCAAGACCTACTGTCTTACTTGGGTTTCTCTTACCTTGGGCCTGGGGTATCTCATCCCGGCTGCTCCTGGCTGCTCCCGGCCAGCGAAGCACAGCCATCGCACCTTACCTTGGACGAGGGGTCTCTCCTCACCGCCGCCCTTCCTGACCTCGGTCGTGGGGTAGCTCTTCTCGGCCGTGCTTAGTGCGCTGGCCCTCACCGCGTCCTTCCTCGGTCGGGGTAGCTCCTCTCGGCCGAGCTCCTAGTGCGCGACGCAGCCGGCGGGGCCGCTCCCAGTGCGCGACGGTCGCGGGCAGGCGAGGTCGTCCCAAATGGCGCGACGGTCGCGGGCAGGCGAGGTCGCTCCCAAATGGCGCGACGGTCGCGGGCAGGCGAGGTCGCTCCCAAATGGCGCGACGGTCGCGGGCAGGCGAGGTCGTATAGGAGGAATAAATGCCCAGATCTCCTCTTGCCTTTCTACCTCCTACCTTCTACCTCCTGCCCTTCTGCCTCCATGCCTCCACTGCACAGGTAAGTCCAGACAATGCAGTCAATCGAGGTTAACTCCTCAGCTAGAGAAGAGCCAAGAATGGATCTGAAAGTAACCAGAATAACTAGCACACCATCCTCAGACAGTTATGCTCATCCATCCATATGTTCAGATCTTAATTCAATAAAGGACAGAGATGGTGTGGACCTAACAGAAGCAAAAGATATTAAGAAGAGGTGGCAAGAATACACAGAAGAACTGTACAAAAAAGAGCTCAAGACCTAGATAATCATGATGATGTGATCACTGACCTAGAGCCAGACATCTTGGAATGTGAAGTCAAATGGGCCTTAGAAAGCATCACTACGAACAAAGCTAGTGGAGGTGATGGAATTCCAGTGGAGCTATTCCAAGTCCTGAATGATGATGCTGTGAAAGTGCTGCACTCAATATGCCAGCAAATGTGGAAAACTCAGCAGTGGCCACAAGATTGGAAAAGGTCAGTTTTCATCCCAATCCCAAAGAAAGGCAATGCCAAGAGTGCTCAAACTACCGAACAATTGCACTCATCTCACACGCTAGTAAAGTAATGCTCAAAATTCTCCAAGCCAGGCTTCAGCAATATGTGAACCGTGAACTTCCTGATGTTCAAGCTGGTTTTAGAAAAGGCAGAGGAACCAGAGATCAAATTGCCAACATCCGCTGGATCATGGAAAAAGCAAGGGAGTTCCAGAAAACATCTATTTCTGCTTTATTGACTATGCCAAAGCCTTTGACTGTGTGGATCACAATAAACTATGGAAAATTCTTCAAGAGATGGGAATACCAGACCACCTGATCTGCCTCTTAAGAAATCTGTATGCAGGTCAGGAAGCAACAGTTAGAACTGGTCATGGAACAACAGACTGGTTCCAAATAGGAAAAGGAGTACGTCAAGGCTGCATATTGTCACCATGTTTATTTAACTTATATGCAGAGTACATCATGAGAAATGCTGGACTGGAAGAAACAGAAGTTGGAATCAAGATTGCCAGGAGAAATATCAATAACCTCAGATATGCAGATGACACCACTCTTATGGCAGAAAATGAAGAGGGGCTAAAAAGCCTCTTGATGAAAGTCAAAGTGGAGAGTGAAAAGGTTGGCTTAAAGCTCAACATTCAGAAAACGAAGATCATGGCATCTGGTCCCATCACTGCATGGGAAATAGATGGAGAAACAGTGGAAACAGTGTCAGACTTTGTTTTTCTGGGCTCCAAAATCACTGCAGATGGTGACTGCAGCCATGAAATTAAAAGACGCTTGGTCCTTGGAAGGAAAGTTATGACCAACCTAGATAGCATATTCAAAAGCAGAGACATTACTTTACCAACAAAGGTTCGCCTAGTCAAGGCTATGGTCTTTCCTGTGGTCATGTATGGATGTGAGAGCTGGACTGTGAAGAAGGCTGAGCACCAAAGAATTGATGCTTTTGAACTGTGGTGTTGGAGAAGACTCTTGAGAGTCCCTTGGACTGCAAGAAGATCCAACCAGTCCATTTTGAAGGAGATCAATCCTGGAATTTCTTTAGAAGGAATGATGCTAAAGCTGAAACTCCAGTATTTTGGCCACCTCATGCGAAGAGTTGACTCATTGGAGAAGACTCTGATGCTGGGAGGGATTGAGGGCAGGAGGAGAAGGGGACGACAGAGGATGAGATGGCTGGATGGCATCACTGACTCGATGGATGCGAGTCTGAGTGACCTCCGGGAGCTGGTGATGGACAGGGAGGCCTGGCGTGCTGCGGTTCATGGGGTCGCAAAGAGTCGGACACGACTGAGCGACTGATCTGATCTCTGAACTTTTTTTAAGCCAAATAAATAGAGCTTATTTACAAATTAACCTCAAAAATATTACCCAGAGACAAAGACATACCAAGACATATTTAGACAGACACAGTGCAAGATCTAGCTTCATTTTCTCAGTTTAGTCATGAATTAGATATTATAATATAAAATTTACTAGTTTATTTTTAAAAAGTTGAAATAAATAAAATTTTTAAAGTCTTTTCCCCTCAGTCTCAGGAGTTAGAGATGGTCTTATATAAGTGTTCCTGAGAGCCCTGGTCTCAAGGCACAGGGAAAGAAAATCAAGTTCTAACAAAATGGCGTCAAGTCTAAACCAAATGGTGGCCAGACAAAGCAAAATGGCCATTAAAAATCATAACACAGAACAGAGAGTTAAAACACACACATATAAACCTGGCAGTCCTCATCAGACACTCCCTTAAATACAAGAATACAGTCTCTCAAAAAATCTCCTATAGAGACACAGAACTTCAGATCCAAGTACTGACAACAAAGATTTCAAAGGGAGGAAAGGAAGCCAGGTTGAAAGAAGAAGGGGCAGGAGCCGGGAGAAGGGGGTGGAAGGGGTGGCCTTACAGACGTCTCCTGCCACCTACACATACCCAGGCATTATGGGACTTTACCCTGGGCCTCCAGAGAAGGGAGGACTGGAACTCAGCCCTACCAGAAATCAGAACCAGAATTCGAGTTTTCTGCCAAGAGGAGGTGATCAGTCTCCAATCCTCAGCTCAGGCTGCGGCCCTTTGACCAGATTCCTGTGTCCAGGACCGGGGAACTAGAAAAACGGGGAAGGATAGGAAGGGTTAAGGAGAGGAAAGGGAGAGGGAAGGGGATAGAGGTCAATAGTCCCTTGTTATTTACCAGTCAGGGCGCTCTGGCCAGTTGTCCATGTCAGGAGGAGACCAGGGACAAAAGGGTCCCAGTTGTGGCCGCTGGGTCTGGTCCATCGGCAGGCAAGCTGGCCCCTGAGTACCCCCAGTGATCACGATGTCAGTGTCTGTGAAGAAGAGTCCCGCCAGAGTCGCCATTTGTTGCAGGAAGGCAGACCCCTTCCAGGGCCTTAAACGGGGCTCTTATCTAACATTCGGAAATAAGTTGTCCAAGGAGACACATGTGGTGACAAAGCAAGAGATTTTATTGGGAAAGGGCACCTGGGTAGAGAGCAGTAGGGTAAGGGAACCCAGGAGAACTGCTCTGCTGCATGGCTCACAGTCTCAAGTTTTATGGTGATGGGATTAGTTTCCAGGTGGTCTTTGGCCAATCATTCTAATTCAGAGTCTTTCCTAGTGGCCCATGCATCAATCAGCCAAGATGCATGCTAGCGAGAGGGATTCTGGGAAGTGGGCAGACATGCGGTGTCTCCTTTGGACCTTTCCCGAACTCTTCCAGTTGGTGGTGGCTTATTAGTTCTGTATTCCTTATTAGGATCTCCTGTCATAAAACAACTCATGCAAATAGTTATTATGGTGCCTGGCCAGGGTGGGTGGTTGCATTCAGTCTGCTTCCCCTAACAGTTTTAGCTATACATTGACATGAATCAGCCATGGGTGTACATGTCTTCTCCATCCTAAACCCCCTCCCACGTCCCTCCCCATCCCATTCCTCTGGGTCATCCCAGTGCACCAGCCCTGAGCACCCTGTTGCCTGCTTTGAACCTGGACTGGCAATCTGTTTCACATATGATAATATACATGTTTCAGTGCTATTCTCTCAGATCATCCCGCCCTTGCCTTCTCCCACAGAATCCAAAACACTGTTTTATACATCTATGCCTCTTTTGGATTTTTTTGCATTTATCTCTGCCCCAATTTTTATGATTTCTTTCCTTCTACTAACCCTAGGGTTCTTCATTTCTTCCTTTTCTAGTTGCTTTAGGTGTAGAGTTAGGTTATTTATTTGACTTTTTTCTTGTTTCTCGAGGTAAGCCTGTATTGCTATGAACCTTCCCCTTAGTACTGCTTTTACAGTTTCCCATAGGTTTGAGTTGTTATATTTTCATTTTCATTCGTTTCTATGCATATTTTTTTCTTTTTTTATTTCTTCTATGATTTGTTGGTTATTCAGAAGTGTATTATTTAGCCTCCAGATGTTGGAATTTTTAAATTTTTTTTTTCCCTGTAATTCACAGCTAATCTTATTGCACTATGGTCACAAAAGATGATTGGAATGATTTCAATTTTTTGAATTTACTCAGGCTGGATTTATGGCCCAGGATCTGATCTATCCTGGAGAAGGTTCCATGTGCACTTGAGAAAAAGGTGAAATTCATTGTTTCGTAGTGAAATATCCTATAGATATCAATTATGTCTAACTGGTCCATTGTGTCATTTAAAGTTTGTGTTTCCTTGTTAATTTTCTGTTTAGTTGATCTATCCATAGGTGTGAGTGGGGTATTAAAGTCTCCCACTATTATTGTGTTATTGTTAATTTCCCCTTTCATACTTGTTAGCATTTGTCTTACATGTTGGCGGTGCTCCTAGGTTGGGTGCATATTTATTTATACTTGTTACATCTTCTTCTTGGATGGATCCTTTGATCATTATGTAGTGTCCTTCTTTGTCTCTTTTCACAGCCTTTATTTTAAAGTCTATTTTATCTGATATGAGTATTGCTACTCCTGCTTTTTTTTGGTCTCCATTTGTGTGAAATATCTTTTTCCAGCCCTTCACTTTCTTCTTTAAATGTTAGGTAGGATTCACCCTGAATTTTTCTTTGTTGAGAAGGTATTTATTACTGATCCGATCTCTTTACTTCTTATTGGTCTTTGCAGATTATTTCTTAAGTTTTGGTAGTTTTTGTGTCTAGCAATTTGTCTGTTTCAACTAGGTTATCACATTTCTTGACACAATTGTTCTTTGCATTTTTATATACTTTATTTTTTTGTAAAATCAGTAGTAATGTCCCCATATTTATTCCAGGTTTTAGTTCCTTGTTTTACTTCTTTAGTATAACCTAAAGCTTGTTACTGTTGTTGATATTTTTAAGGAAAGAACTATCAGTTTCATTGATTTGCTACTTTGTTTTCCCATTCTCTACTTCATATATCTCCATTCTAATCTTTTTTTATTTCCTTCTTTGTGCTAGTTCGTCTACTTTCTTAAGATGTAAAGTAATATTTGAAATCTTTCTTTATAAGTTTAGGCTCTTATAGTAATAAATTTTCCTCTAAGCAAGGCTTTACATGCATTCCTTTCAATTAAGTAATTAGTAACAAGGGAAGACTGACTTCTGCTCTTTATTTTCTGTGTATCTTATTTTTGTACCTCGTTCCCTCTGTTGGTAAATTCTTTCAAGTTTGATTTTTTGTAGTGAACCATTCTGATTCCCTCTAATTAGTTTTCTGTGTATATTTTTATTTACATTTTAAATGATTACCGTGTAGATTGCATGTAATATCTTCAGTGTAGAGCAATGTGTTTTAAATTAATAGTAAATTAGTTTCAAGTGTACAAAGTATGCCACTACACAGCTCCATATTTTGCCCTTTATGTTGTTGTCAGAAATTATATATTAAATATATATATATATATATATAGTGTTCCCATTAGTATACATTTATGACAAATATTTATGACTTTTTAAATATCCTAGAGGATAAAAGAGAAGTTCTCAGTGAAATATCCAATAATAGTGGCTTTTATATTTATTTATGTAGTTACTTTTAACAATATTCTTTATTTCTTCATATGGGTTCTTGTTACTATCTATAAATAAAAAAATAAAGATATACTCAGCTCCATTAGTAATTAGAGAAATTTTTAAAAAATCACAATAAGGTACTAGTTAGGACCTAGTAGAATGGCTATGATTTAAAGTAAATAGGCAGATTTGTGTATTGCCAAAACATTATAGAAATTGGACCTTCACACATTGCTAATGGAAATGAAAAATTATGTGGACACTTTGGAAAACAGAATTGCAGTTTCTTTTTTTTTTTAATTTATTTTTTAATTGAAGGATAATTGCTTTACAGAATTTTGTTGTTTTCTATCAAACCTCAACATGAATCAGCTATATGGATACCTGTGTCCCCTCCTTCTTGAACCTCCCTCCCATCTCCCTCCCCATCCCACCCCTCTTGATTGATACAGAGTCCCTGTCTGCATTCCCTGAGATACACAGCAAATTCCCATTGGTTATCTGTTTTACATAGGGTAATGTAAGTTTCCGTGTTACTCTCTCCATACATCTCACCCTCTCCTCCCCTCTCCCTGTGTCCATCAGTCTACTCTTTATGTCAGTTTCTCCATTGTTGCCCTGCATAAATCGTTCGGTACCATCTTTCTAGATTCCATATATATGTGTTAGTATATTTATCTTTCTCTTTCTGACTTCACTCTGTACAATAGGCTCTAGGTTCATCCACCTCATTAGAACTGACTCAAATGTGATCCTTTTTATGGCTGAGTAATATTACATGGTGTATATGTACCACAACTTCTTTATACAGTCATCTGTCAATGGACATCTAAGTGGCTTCCATGTTCTAGCTATTGTAAATAGTGCTACAGTGAACAATGGGTTATATGTGTCTTTTTCAATTTTGGTATCCTCAGGGTCGGAATTCCCTAGTGGCTCAGATGGTAAAGAGTATGCCTGCCATATGGGAGACCCAGGTTCGATCCCTTGGTAGAGAAGATCCCCTGCAGAATGATACGGCAATCCCTCCAATATTCTTGCCTGGAAAATCCCATCGACTGTAGCCTACCAAGCTCCTCTGTCCATGGGGTCACAAAGAGTCGTACACAACTGAGTGAGTTCACTTCACTTTCTTTCCTCAGGGTATATGCCTAAGCGTGGGATTCCTGGGTCTTATGGTGGTTTTATTCCTAGTTTTTAAAGAAATCTTGATACCATTTTCCATAGTGGCTGTATCAATTTGCATCCCTACCCATAGTGCAAGAGGGTTCCCTTTTCTCTACACCCTCTCCAGCATTTATTGTTTGAAGACTTTTTGATGATGGCCATTCTGACCTGTGTGAGGTGATACATCATTGTAGTTTTGATTTGCATTTCTCTAATAATGAGCAATGTTGACCATCTTTTCATGTGTTTGTTACCCATCTGTATGTCTTCTTTGGAGAAATGTCTGTTTAGGTCTTTTTCCTGTTTTTTGGTTGCATTGTTTGTTTTTCTGGTATTGAGTTGTATGAGCTGCTTGTATATTTTGGAAATTAATCCTTTGTCAGTTGTTTCATTGGCTATTATTTTCTCCCATTCTGAGAGAATCGGTTGTCTTTTCACCTTGTTTATAGTTTCCTTTGCTGTGCAAAAGCTTTTAATTTTAACTAGGTCCAACTTGTTTACGTTTATTTAGATTGGCAGTTTCTCATGAAGTTAAATATATGGTTACCATATGCCATTGCAATATCAGTCCTAAAGTATCTTGCCAGGAGAAGTTAAAACATTCTTTTTAAATTTATATATGAATGTTCACAGTAGCAATATTCCCTAAAGACTATAAGTAAAACAACTCAAATGTCTTCCAACTGGTGTATGAACAGAAGTAGCATATCTATGGAGTAGAATAGTATTCAGCAATAAAAAGGAATGAAGTAGCAACATATAACACAGGTAAACTGCAAAAACACTATGCCTAATGAAAGAAATCCAACAGAAAAGAATGCATATCGTATGTTTCCATTTATCGTAAATGTCTTGAAAAGGCAGATGTCTAGAAACCAAATCTAAACCAGTATTTACCAGTGTCTATCTGGGGATAGTATTACAGAGAGACTGTAAATGAGGTATCTAGGGTGTAATGAAAATATTCTAAAATGAGTTGTGATGATGGTTGTATAGCTCTGTAAATATATTAAAGTCATTGAATTGGGTGTTTTCAGCATCACTATCAAAGTAAGAAACCCCCAGGACCTGTCTCTCCATAGAAACACCCATTGGATAGAGATGATTGGGAGCCTGGGAACAGTGACAGAATGAATAATTCATAATAAATGTTTTTATATACTTCAATTTCTGAATCTTATGTTTTCCTACTTCTAAAACTTAACACAAAGAAATTCACTCTTCCAGAGAAGGAAAAAAAGTACAGATAACTCTTTCAGGAAGCCTAATTTTGACTTAAAAGTAAAGTGCGCCAGGTGAGGATTAAGAGACCTCTGTGCTAGTGAGCACCAAGTATGAAATAAGTCATTCAGAGCTGGAAACAACAGAGAACGTGGACACAGGGCCTGAACACCTGAAAGAAACATGCAAACACCACGTATCAACCTATCGATTAAAAAAAATAAAACAGGGATAATGCCATTCATCCTACAGGAATATTGCCTAAATGAAATCACGTATGTAATATTGATTACATAGCTCAAGGAAATGAGATGGCAACAGAGCAGACAATAGGCAGTTTATCCCTTCTGAAGCCAGATAATTCTAGCCTCCATTCACCAGGGCTGCTCTTCACTTTGAGCTTGTCAAAGAGAGATTTGGCCAAGCCAACTTCTGGAGCCCCCATCATGCTACCCAGAATTAAGCAGTAACATTTCACATAAAGTGAAAACCCCCTTCATTTCAATCCTTGCCCAACCCCATCCCCTTCAATCTTTCCCCAAATCAACCCCAATCATGATTTTCAGGCCATGTTTTGATACTTTAACTGTGCTCAGGCATCCACCCTCACCAGGGCTCCAGACCACGCCCCACCCAACATTGTTTTACTAGGGGAGGATTGATTTTGTGTTTTCCATGGTCCCATGAACACCTTCCCTCTCCATCGGTGGAGATCCTAAGCTGCATGTGGACGGGGCCTGGGTAGCTGGAGAGACTCTTGTACACCTGTTTTAAAGTTTAAAAGTGAGAGATTTGCACATACAAATTAGAGACGTTTATTTATGCATCAACTATTAACTTTATTTGAAGAACCAATAACTTTATGTGAAGAACTGCCAAAACGGCAAGAAAAAAACTTCAGTGACGTTTTTCTGCAAGGGCAATGCTGCAGACTTCATGGCAGGCCGGGTGACCTTGGGCAGTCACCCGGGACTCAGGGGAAAGTCCAGTCTAGGATCAGTCCTCCTTGTCGCCGTCGCCCAAGGTGAGCTTGTCAAAGGCGTACTCTGTCAGGCTGCCTTCCGGGGACCCCACGTTGCTCAGGTTGCTGACATGGTCCCCCAGCTCCTTGATGAACTTGACCTGCTGGTCCAGGTAGCCGGTCTCCAGGAAGTCGCACAGATGGGCGTCGCTGTTGTCAGTGGCCAGCTGGTGCAGGTCGAGCAGGCTCTGGTTGACGCACTTCTCCAGGTGCAGGGTGTCTCGCATGGCCTGGAGCGCGCTCTCCCACGGCTGGGTCTCGGGCTTTCTGATGTCGAGGAAGGAGATGCGGCCCCCACGCCGGTTCTGCAGGAACATCAGGCTCTCGGCTGTCTTGCTGTGCTCGTGAGAGTGGAGCAAGAAGAAGCGGTAGAAGTGCTTCAAGGCCACATCATCACGGTCGAGGTAGAAGGCCAGGGCCAGGCACTGGAAGGAGGCGTGGAACTCCAGGGCGGCGTGGCTGTTGAGCGCGGCCTCACACTCAAGGCGGTAGTTCTGACGAACCTGTGAGGGCGGTGTGGGCATCATGGCCGGCGGCTCCAAGGCCAAGAGAATGACGGCTCGGTCGGCGGAGGCGCGGGGCTGGCATCGGCGGGGGCGCGAGCGCCAGCGGCCTCCTCGGAGCCTTCCCATGGTGGACGATGTGGGTGGCCGGAGGCGGGCTCCGGGTCAGGCGACAGGTCGCAGGATGCGGGCTCTGGGATGGATGGGTAATGGCGTCCGTTGGGCCGGGTCAGTCCCTGGGCTTGAGATTGGTTAAGGAAGAGGTCACGTGGGTGGGCGGGATCTGTGGGCAGGCGGGGTCTATGGTCTTGACCCTCCTTCTTTCTGCCTGGTGACGTAATGGCTGTTGAGAAGGGACTATAAGACAATTTCAACAATCAGCTCCTGGGAAATAATCCAGAAAAGCTCCACTCCTTGTGTCTCTCCAGGTCCTTCTCACCTCTCTACTTTGTGATTCAAGTGAAATAGTCAGACTACAGTGTGTAGAAACTAGTCTCCTGAGGGGCTGATGAGAGGCTGGATAACGTGTTATTTACGTGTGGAAGAAGCCCCTTCAGGGTGGGCTTTGACCAATGAGAAATGGGGGGCTGGAAAGAGCCTGTAAGATAAATACCAATGCCACGCTCTTCCACACTGCCAAGTGACCTGAGGAATGCTTTCAGATTCTAAACCTCTAGACAAGCCTGTTCAGTGAATGATCTGCTGAGTCATTGTGGCTCATTGGGAAGCAGTGGCCAGCGTGATAAACATATATGATTACATTTCTTCACATCGTTCCCTGTCCGATGTTTCCTTTTTCTCACCCTTATTGCTGTGAGTTCACACATTCTAACAAAATCAGCATCTTAACAGCATTTAAGCTGAGTCTCAGTCTCTGTTTTCTAAAAATCAAGGCGCAAACTCCTGTGTTGGTCATTCTGGGAATTTCCCTGTGATATGCCTTATTATATATTATTTTATTTTCTCATATATTTTCTACCTATTAGTTCTTTGAGAATTTCCTCGCTGTTCCTTTACTAGCTGGTTGCGATTTCTGTCCTCCCTTCATCCTATTGTATTGTGGCAGGATTGCTTTGATTACTTAACCATCTCTCTAATTTGCTCTTCAGCAGTGCCTATTCTATTATTCTATTTATTGGACTTTTAATTCCAACAATTAGTGTTTTCATTTTCATGATCTCTGCTGCTGCTACTGCTAAGTCGCTTCAGTCGTGTCTGACTCTGTGTGACCCCATAGGCGGCAGCCCACCAGGCTCCCCCATCCCTGGGATTCTCCAGGCAAGAACACTGGAGTGGGTTGCCATTTCCTTCTCCAATGCATGAAAGTGAAAAGTAAAAGTGAAGTCACTCAGTTGTGTCGGACTCTTAGCTACCCCATGGACTGCAGCCCATCAGGTGCCTCAGTCCATGGGATTTTCCAGGCAAGAGTACTGGAGTAGGTTGCCATTGCCTTCTCTGTTCATGATCTCTAGTTTATTTTGATTGATGAAATATATATATTTTACTGCCTGAGTATATTAAGAGTATTTATTCTGAAGTTTTGGTCTTACTCTACTAATGCTTTATCTTTGGGTATTAGTAAGGTTTTTGTTATGTATTTTTTATTTTGAAATATTCTCAAAGTTTCAGAAAAGTTGCAAGGATAGTGCAAAGTACTTGTAGTTTCTGAACCATTGGAGAATAAGTTGTTGACCTGATGTTTCATCAGCTGAAATACATTAGTGTCCAATTTGTGAAAACATGGATATTCTCCTGTAGCTACAATACAACAGGCAAAATTGAGGAATGAACAGTGATGCATTACTACCATCAAATAGTCAGATGCCATTGAAGTATTTTCCAGTTATCCCCCAAATGCCTTATGCAGTAAAAGGACCCAATTAGAATCTCATGCTACAGTTAGTTATCATGACTGTTAGCTTCCTGCAGTCTGGTGTAATTCTTGAGTCTCTCCTTGTCTTGCATGCCTTGCCACTTTTCAGAATCATAAGCCAGTTATTTTGTAGAATGTTTCTGACTTTTGGCTTGTGTAATGTTTTAAGTATAAGGACTCTTTTTTTCATTTATTTAGTTTGATATTTCTTCTTGATAGTTTATGTTTTCAAGTTTTTCTTCAAACATTTGATGATTTTCAATTCGTGATTGGTTTTTAGATTCTTTTTTAAACATTCAGCTGTGTGAATTTAGAAAGCCAGGAAGTTATAGGTGGGACAACTTCTACTCTGGCCAGTCATTAGTGAAATTGGAGGGAATCAACTCATATTTTTGGTGAACTGCTAGATTTGGATTCTCTTTGTTCTTCCCAGGTTTTTCTACTCACCTGTGGGTACTGTCCCAACCTGTGATAGAAGCTTCCACACATCCTGCTCTGATCTAAAAGTATTTACCCCCGCTCTTGCTACTGCTCTGTGTGGGGACTAGGAAGCAGCTGTGGGCAACAGTATGTCTAGTTCCTGTGGTATCCAGCTAATCACCTTCTTAGATGTATCCAGGCTCAAGGCTGAAGGACCCTATGCATAATTGGAAATAGTAGAGCCAAGCATATTCTATCTAATTAATCAGTTCAGAACCTGCCTAGTAACATTTGTAAGTGGGTTATGTTCCCAGTGAGTTTGTATTGCTGAGGAGGGCCCAGCAACATTTATATACAGCATTCATATGGTTTCTTCCTTTCTTTGAACAAGCATGACAGGAAAGATAATCAGAGATGAGGGACAAAAACCACAATCCAAACTCCAAAAACTGCCTTGTGTTGAGAACATAAAACAGAAATATCTGTAAGTTGGGGCATTCACATAGAGGTGATTGGCGATATAGAAGTTGTTCAAAAACTTAAGAGCCACCTGATCAACTTGAATGTTCTAGGGAAAATGGATAGACCATCACACAAGTCACTTAACATCTTTAATTTCTTCATCTGAAAAAATAAGATTAAGAAACTCAAACTTCTGGCAAAAATAAATATGTAGAACACATGCAAATTGGGAAGTTCCATACAGAAAGTATTCTATTGAAATTGTCGCAGGGGAAGGCAGAGGACACATCACTAAAATGCATTGTTTATGCTGTGTAATACCACGGCCAATTAATTTTACTAATTATTAAAGATGAATAACTGAGGAAAGAGGACGTCAAAGGTTAGTTGCATCTAGCTTAGTTCAGTTCAGTCGCTCAATCGTGTCCGACTCTTTGTCACCCCATGAATTGCAGCATGCCAGGCCTACCTGCCCATCACCAACTCCTGGAGTTCACTCAGACTCATGTCCATCGAGTCAGTGATACCATCCAGCCATCTCATCCTCTGTCATCCAATTCTCCTCCTGCCCCCAATGCCTCCCAGCATCAGAGTCTTTTCCAATGAGTCATCTCTTCTCATGAGGTGGCCAAATTATTGGAGTTTCAGCTTTAGCATCATTCCTTCCAAAGAAATCCCAGGACTGATCTCCTTCAGAATGGACTGGTTGGATCTCTGAAGTCCAAGGGACTCTCAGGAGTCTTCTCCAATGCCACAGTTGAAAAGCATCAATTCTTCGACGCTCAGCTCTCTTCACAGTCCAACTCTCACATCCATACATGACCACTGGAAAAACCATAGCCTTGACTAGACAAACCTTTGTTGGCAAAGTAATGTCTCTGCTTTTGAATATGCTATCTAGGTTGGTCATAAGTTTTCTTCCAAGGAGTAAGCACTTTTAATTTCATGGCTGTAGTCACCATCTGCAGTAATTTGGAGCCCAGAAAAATAAAGTCTGACACTGTTTCCACTGTTCCGCCATCTATTTCCCATGAAGTGATGGGAACAGATGCCATGATCTTCGTTTTCTGAATGTTGAGTTTTAAGCCAACTTTTCACTCTCCTCTTTCACTTTCATCAAGAGGCTTTTTAGTTCCTCTTCACTTTCTGCCATAAGGTTGGTGTCATCTGCATATCTGAGGTTATTGATGTTTCTCCTAGCAGTCTTGATTCTAGCTTGTGCTTCCTCCAGCCCAGCATTTCTCATGATGTAACTCTGCATATAAGTTAAATAGGTTGAAAATATACAGCCTTGATGTACTCCTTTTCCTATTTGGAACCAGTCTGTTGTTCCATGTCCAGTTCTAACTGTTGCTTCCTGACCTGCATACAAATTTCTCAAGAGGCGGGTCAGGTGGTCTGGTATTCCCATCTCTTAAAGAATTTTCCACAGTTTATTGTGATCCACACAGTCAAAGGCTTTGGCATAGTCAATAAAGCAGAAATAGATGTTTTTCTGGAACTCTCTTGCTTTTTCGATGATCTAGCAGATGTTGGTCTCTGGTTCCTCTGCCTTTTCTAAAAGCAGCTTGAACAACTGGAAGTTTACAGTTCACATATTGCTGAAGCCTGGCTTAGAGAATTTTGAGCATTACTTTACTAGCATGTGAGATGAGTGCAATTGTGCAGTAGTTTGAGCATTCTTTGGCAAGTCTAGAGATCTCTTTAAGAAAATTAGAGATACCAAGGGAACATTTCATGCAAAGATGGGCTCGATAAAGGACAGAAATGGTATGGACCTAACAGAAGCAGAAGATATTAAGAAGAGGTGGCAAGAATACACAGAACTGTACAAAAAAGGTCTTCACAACCCAGATAATCACGATGGTGTGATCACTCACCTAGAGCCAGACATCCTGGAATGTGAAGTCAAGTGGGCCTTAGAAAGCATCACTATGAACAAAGCTAGTGGAGGTGATGGAATTCCAGTTGAGCTCTTTCAAATCCTGAAAGATGATGCTGTGAAAGTGCTGCATTCAATATGCAAGCATCTTGCTTAAAATAAACATAAATACTATTTGTGCAAGGTGGCATAATTGATATAAAATAAATTGATATAAAGTAAATTGATACAATTTATCAATAAATATATCAATATATCAATTGATATAAAGTCTTATAATTTGTACTCAGGACACTTGAATGGAGCTTAATCAAGTAGGAATGGATTGGTAGCTGTCTTGGTGGACATTGTCTCACCTACTTACTGACTTTGTAGAATAAACCCAGTAACAGTCTACATGTAAATAAATGGTCATGGGTCTGTTCCAGTAAAATTTTATTACAAAAGCAGATGGTAAAATCACAGCAAGTTATTTTGTGGATATCACTAAAATTATTCTAAAATTGGTAAGCAGACGCAAATAGAAAAAGTGAAACAGAAGAGCAAATACACTATTAAAGGAGAACAATAAAATTGGAAAACTGACATTACTAGACCTCAAGACTTACTATAAAGCAATGGTAGTTGAGACAGCATGATATTGGGGAAAGAATAGCCAGATAGTTCAATGAATAAACTAGGGAATAGATAAAGAATCTGCCTGCAATGCAGGAGACATTGGTTGGATCCCTGGGTTGGGAAGATACCTTGGAGACAGGAATGGCAGCCCATTCCAGTCTTCTTGCCTAAAGAATTCCATGAACAGAGGAACAGTCCATGGGGTTGCAAAAAGTCAGACATGATTGAACATACACACTTTATCTCCAAGCAGTGTTAGGACTCCCAAATGGATATACTAAACCACCACCAGGGAGTCCAGAAATACAACCATATAAATATGATCAAGTGATCTTTAGCAAAGAAGAAAGTGCAATACAATAGAGCAAAGATAGTATTTTCAAGAAATGGTGCTGAAACAACTGGACATGCACCTGCAAAGAAATGACACACACTGTACATCATTTACAAAATTTAATTTAAAATGGATCATACACCTAAATGTAAAATGTCAAGTTATAAAGCTTCCAGAAAAGAACACTGGAGAAAGCTCAGATGACCTTGAGTATGTAATTGACAAACTGTATTTGATTAAAATTAGAAACTTCTGCCCTGTGAAAGACAATATTAAACGAATGAGAAGACAAGGCACAGACTGGGAGAAAATATTTGCAGAAGACACATGATCAAGGACTGTTATCCAAAATAGACAAATAACTCTTAAAACCTAACAATAAGAAAACAAGCAGTGTAGTTTTAAAATGGGACAGAGACCTTAAGTGCTCATCAAAGAAGAAATACAAATGGCAAACAAACATATGAAATGATGCTCCATATCATATGTTATCAGGGACGTTAACACAAAAACCTGCATGCAGATGTTTGTAGCAGCTTTATTCACAATACCAAGGTGTCCTTCCATACGTGTAGAGATAAAACAAATTTTGATACAATCAGACAGTGGAATACTAATCAGAACTAAAGAGAAATGAAGTATCAAAATACGGAAAGATATGGAGAAGACATAAATGCATCTTACTAAGTGAAAGAAGCCAATCTAAGAAGGCTGTATATACTGTATGATTCCAAATGTATCACAATCTAGAAGAGACAAAAGTATGGAAACATTAATGAGAACAGTATGGTATTGGCATAAAAACGGACACACAGATCAATGGAGGAAAATAGAGCCCAGAAATAAACCCAATTTAATTAATGTATGGCAAAGGAGCCAGGAATATACATGCTGCTAAGTCACTTCAGTTGTGTCCGACTCTGTGCGATCCCATAGACGGCAGCCCACCAGGCTCCCCCGTCCCTGGGATTCTCCAGTCAAGAATACTGGAGTGGGTTGCCATTTCCTTCTCCAGTGCATGAAAGTGAAAAGTGAAAGTGAAATAGCTCAGCCATGTACGACTCAGCGACCCCATGGACTGCAGCCCACCAGACTCCTCCGTCCATGGGATGTTCCAGGCAAGAGTACTGGAGTGGGTTGCTATTGCCTTCTCCGAGGAATATACATAGAGAAAAGACAATCTCTGCAGTAAATGGTATTGGGGAAACAGGACGTCCACATGGAAAACAATGAAAATGGACTGCTATTTTACACCATACACCAAAATCAATGCAAAATGGATTAAAGACTTGAACGTAAGACTGCAACCATAACAGTTGTAGGAGAAAACGGAGGCATTAGTAAACTCCTTGACCTTAGTCTTGGAGGTGAGGTTTTGTATTTAACACCAAAGTGAAGGCAAGAAAAGCAAAAATAAACAGGTGGGACTGCATGAAACTAAAAGACTCCTGCACAGCAAAGTAAAACTATCAACAAAATAAAAAGGCAACCTATTGAATGGGAGAAAATATTGGCAAATGATAAATGTGATAAGGCAGCGGTCCCAAGTCTTTTTGGCACCAGGGACCAGTTTTGTGGAAGACAATTTTTTCATGGACTGGGGGTAGGGGGATGGTTTCAGGATGATTCAAGCACATTACATACTTTGTGAACTTTATTTCTAATCTAATGCTGCTGCTGCTCAGACTGGAGGTTGGGGACTCCTGTGATAAGGGGTTAATCGCCAAAATAGCAAAAAAAAAAAAAAAAAAAAAATTATTACTAAAACTCACAAGATCTGAATTGATTTTATGCACAGTAGACATACAGATGGCTAAGAGGTACATAAAAGTATTTAGCATCACTTATGATCAGTTCAGTTCAGTCACTCATTCGTATCCAAATCTTTGCGACCCCATGAATCACAGCAGGCCAGGCTTCCCTGTCCATCACCAACTCCTGGAGTTTACCCAAACTCATGTCCATCAAGTCGGTGATGCAATCCACCCATTTTATCCTCTGTTGTCCCCTTTTCCTCCTGGCCCCAATTCCTCCCACCATTAGAGTCTTTTCCAATGAGTCAGCTCTTCGCATGAGGTGGCCAAAGGATTGGAGTTTCCGCTTCAACATCAGTGCTTCCAATGAACACCCAGGACTGATCTCCTTTAGGATGGACTGGTTGGATCTCCCCACACTCCATGGGACTCTCAAGAGTCTTCTCCAACACCACAGTTCAGAAGCATCAATTCTTCAGCGCTCAGATTTCTTCACAGTCCAACTCTCACATCCATACATGACCACTGGAAAAACCATAGACTTGACTAGACGGACTTTTGTTGGCAAAGTAATGTCTCTCCTTTTGAGTATGCTATCTAGGTTGGTCATAACTTTCCTTTCAATGAGTAAGCATCTTTTAATTTCATAGCTACAGTCACCATCTGAAGTTATTTTGGAGCCCAGAAAAATAAAGTCTGACACTGTTTCCACTGTTTCCCCATCTATTTGCCACGAAGTGATGGGACCAGATGCCGTGATCTTAGTTTTCTTAATGTTGAGCTTTAAGCTAACTTTTTCACTCTCGTCTTTCACTTTCATCAAGAGGCTCTTTATTTCCTCTTCACTTTCTGCCATAAGCTTGGTATCATCTGCCAACCTTGTCATCTGAGGTGATTGATATTTTCTCCTGGCAATCTTGATTCCAGCTTGTGCTTCTTGCAGCCCAGCGTTTCTCATGATGAAGAATTTCAATAAGCAGGGTGACAATATACAGCCTTGATGTACTCCTTTTCCTATTTGGAACCAGTCTGTTGTTCCATGTCCAGTTCTGACTGTTGCTTCCTGACCTGCATATCAATTTCTCAAGAAGTAGGTCAAGTGATTTGGTATTCCCATCTCTTGAATAATTTTCCACAACTTATTGTGATCCACACAGTCAAAGGCTTTGGCATAGTCAATAAAGCAGAAATAGATGGTTTTTGGCATTCTCTTCCTTTTTCAATGACCCAGTGGATGTTGGCAATTTGATCTCTGGTTCCTCTGCCTTTTCTAAAACCAGCTTGAACATCTGGAAGTTCACGGTTCACGTACTGCTAAAGCCTGGCTTGGAGAATTTTGAGCATTACTTTACTAGCGTGTGAGATGAGTGCAATTGTGCGGTAGTTTGAGCATTCTTTGGCATTGCCTTTCTTTCAGATTGGAATGAATACTGACCTTTTCCAGTCCTGTGGCCATTGCTGAATTTTCCAAATTTGTTGGTATTGTGAGTGCAACATTTTCACAGCATTATCTTTTAGGATTTGAAATACCTCAGATGGAAGGCATTAGGTGAAATGAAATAAGTCAGACTAAGAAAGACAGATATCATATCTATCTATCTATCTATCTATCTATATATATATATATATATATATCTGTATATGTATATGTATCTCCTTTATACACAAAATCTAAAACAAGAACAACAACCAAAAACCAAAACTCATAGAGGACAGATTGGTAATTGCCAGAACAAAGGTGAGGGGGTCAGGGTCAGCAAAATGGTTTAAGGAAGCAGAAGACAAAATCTTCAGGTTATAAGTCATGGGTTATAATGTATGGCATGGTGCCTGTCATTAATAACGCTATTGTATGTTTGCAAGTTCCTAGTATAGTAAGCCTAAAAAGTTCTTATCACAAGTAAAACATTTGTAACTATTGTATGGTAATGGATGTCAACTACTTGAGATCATTTCAAAACACATACAAATATCTAACTATTATGTTATATACCTGAAATCATTGGTGTATGTCAATTATATCTCAATGTAAGAAATATGGAGACAGTAAAAAGATTAGTGGTTGAGAGGGGAGGAGGAAAGAATAGTTGAAGAGGATATTTTTTAGGGCACTGAAAACTCTGTACATGACTATAATCAGGGGTACATGTCCCTATACATTTGTCCAAGCCCATAGAATGTACACCACCAATAAGGAATCCTAACATAAACTATGGCCTTTGGGTGATTATGATGTATCATTGTAGGTTCATCAGTTGTATCAAATTTACCGCTCAAATTTACTGCTCATGCTGCCGGATGTTGATGGTGGCATACGTTATGCATATGTGGGGTCAGGGAATATGTGGCCTGGGAGTATCTCAGTTCCTTTCTCTCAATTTTGCTATCAGCCTAAAACTGCCCTTAAATGTGTTGTTTAGTCAGTAAGTCATGTCCAACTCTTTGCGACCCCATGAATTGTAGTATGTCAGGCTCCTCTTTCCTCCCACTGTCTCCCAGAGTTTGCTCAAAATCATGACCACTGAGTCAGTGATGCCATCCAATCATCTCATCCTCTGTTGTCCCCTTCTCCTTTTGCCTTCTGTCTTTCCCAGCATCAGGATGTTTTTCATTGAGTCAGTTCTTTGCATCACGTGGCCAGAATATTGAAGTTTCAGAAATAGTCCTTAAAATGAATATCCAGGGTTGATTTCCTTTAGAATCAGACTGGTCTGATCTCCTTGCAGTTGAAGGCACTCTCAAAAAACATCGTCTTTAACAAATTAAAAAAGTAGCACAATAGATGGTGGGCTGGATTTGGCTTGCAGGCCATAGTTTGATAACCCATGGTATAAAACAAAGCAGTTTATGATGAAACAAATAGGTAAATGTCTGTGTGTGTATGTCACTTGATGCGTCTGGTTAACCATGTGTCTATTACCAAGAAAGGCTCACTGCCTGATGTGCATAGAACCCCGTACTATAGCATTGGCTTTTGAGAAAAGGAAGTTTTATTGTGAGGTCAGCTGGCAAGGAAACAGGAGGCAAGGCTCTCAAATCTGGTTCTTCACCCCAAGGTTGAAGGAGAAATTTAATGGGTTCAAGGAATCAGCTGATTGGCCAATCTTGAATCAGCCCATTTGAACTACTTGTGCTGTTGGAAGCCTTGTTTTCCTTTTCTCTTGGGAGGGCAGAATATATTGCTTTACAATGTTGTGTTTGTTTTTGCTATAGAACAAAGTGAATCGGCTATATACATCTATATATCCCCTCCCTTCCGCCTCCCTCCCATACCACATCCCACTCCTCTAAGCCATCCCAGAGCCCCAAGCTGAGCTCCCTGTGCTACAGCAGCTTCCCACTAGCTGTCTATTTTACACACGGTAGTGTATATATGTCTGTGCTACTTTCTCAGTTGACCCCCTCCTGTCCCCATGTCCATTCTTTATGACTGCATTTCTATTTCTGCCTTGCAGTGGTTTCAGCAGTACCATTTTCCTAGATACCATATATATGCATTAATAGACCATGCTTTTTTTTCTCTTTCAGACTTACTTCACTCTGTATGACAGACTCTAGGTCCATCCACATCACTTCAAATGTCCTAATTTTATTTCTTTTTGTGAGTGAGTAATATTCCATTGTATATATGTAGGTCTTGTTTATCTATTTTTGTATCACTGGACATTTAGGCTGCTTCCATGTCTTCTTGGCTATTGTGAATAGACCTGCAATGAACATTGGGGTACATGTGTCTTTGAATTATGGTTTTCTCAGGGTATATGCCCAGTAGTGGGGTTTCTGAGTCATATGGTGGTTCTATTTTTGTTTTTTTAAGGAACCTCCATACTGTTCTCCATTGTGGCTGCACCAATTTACATTGCCACCAACAGTGCAAGAGGGTTCTCTTTTCTCCACACACTCTCCACCATTTATTTTTTATAGAATTTTTTGATGATGGCTCATTGTAGTTTTGATTTGCATTTCTCTAATTATTACCGACATTGAGCATGTTTTCATGAGCTTTGATACTTAGAGTGCCTGATGACCTATGGAATGAGGTTTGTGACATTGTACAGGGGACAGGGATCAAGACCATTACCATGGAAAAGAAATGCAAAAAAGCAAAATGGCTGTCTGGGGAGGCCTTACAAATAGCTGTGAAAAGAAGAGAAGCAAAAAACAAAAGAAAAAAGGAAAGATATAAACATCTGAATGCAGAGTTCCAAAGAATAGCAAGAAGAGATAAGAAAGCCTTCTTCAGTGATCAATGCAAAGAAATAGAGGAAAACAACAGAATGGGAAAGACTAGGGATCTCTTCAGGAAAATCAGAGATACCAAAGGAAAATTTCATGCAAAGACAGGCTCAATAAAAGACAGAAATGGTATGGAACTAACAGAAGCAGAAGATATTAAGACGAGGTGGCAAGAATACACAGAAGAACTGTACAAAAATATCTTTATGACCCAGATAATCACGATGGTGTGATCACTCACCTAGAGCCAGACATCCTGGAATGTGAAGTCAAGTGGGCCTTAGAAAGCATCACTATGAACAAAGCTAGTAAAGGTGATGGAATTCCAATTGAGCTATTCCAAATCCTGAAAGATGATGCTGTGAAAGTGCTGCACTCAATATGCCAGCAAATTTGGGAAAACTCAGCAGTGGCCACAGGACTGGAAAAGGTCCGTTTTCATTCCAATCCCAAAGAAAGGCAATGCCAAAAAATGCTCAAACTACTGTACAATTACACTCATCTCACATGGTAGTAAAGAGATTAAAATTTCTTAAAATTAGAAATTTTAGAATTTCTTAAAATTCTCCAAGCCAGGCTTCAGCAATATGTGAACCGTGAACTTCCTGATATACAAGGTGGTTTTAGAAAAGGCAGAGGAACCAGAGATCACATTGCCAACATCCGCTGGATCATGGAAAAAGCAAGGGAGTTCCAGAAAAATAACTATTTCTGTTGACTATGTCAAAGCCTTTGACTGTGTGGATCACAATAAACTGTGGAAAATTCTTCAAGAGATGGGAATACCAAATCACCTGACCTGCCTCTTGAGAAACCAATATGTAGGTCAGGAAGCAACAGTCAGAACTGGACATGGAACAACAGATTGGTTCCAAATAGGAAAAGGAGTTCGTGAAGGCTGTATACTGTCAACCTGTTTAATTAACTTATATGTAGATTACATCATGAGAAACGCTGGACTGGAAGAAACACAAGCTGGAATCATGATTGCCTGGAGAAATACCAATAACCTCAGATATGCAGATGACACCACCCTTATGGCAGAAAGTGAAGAGGAACTAAAAAGCCTCTTGATGAAAGTGAAAGTAGAGACTGAAAAAGTTGGCTTAAAGCTCAACATTCAGAAAACGAAGACCATGGAATCCAGTCCCATTACTTCATGGGAAATAGATGGGGAAACAGTGGAAACAGTGTTAGACTTTATTTTTGGGGGCTCCAAAATCACTGCAGATAGTGACTGCAGCCATGAAATTAAAAGACACTTACTCCTTGGAAGGAAAGTTATGACCGACCTAGATAGCATATTGAAAAGCAGAGACGTTATTTTGCCAACAAAGATTCGTCTAGTCAAGGCTATGTTTTTTCCTGTGGTCATGTATGGATCTGAGAGCTGGACTGTGAAGAAGGCTGAGCACTGAAGAATTGATGCTTTTGAACTGTGGTGTTGGAGAAGACTCTTGAGAGTCCCTTGGACTGCAAGGAGATCCAAGCAGTCCATTCTGAAGGAGATCAGCCCTGGGATTTCTTTGGAAGGAATGATGCTAAAGCTGAAACTCCAGTACTTTGGCCACCTCATGCGAAGAGTTGACTCATTGGAGAAGACTCTGATGCTAGGAGGGGTTGGGGGCAGGAGGAGAAGGGTACGACAGAGGATGAGATGACTGGATGGCATCACTGACTCGATAGACGTGAGTCTGAGTGAACTCCAGGAGTTGGTGATGGACAGGGAGGCCTGGCATGCTGTGATTCATGGGGTCGCAGAGTTGGACACGACTGACCGACTGATCTGATCTGATCTGATGTCTTCTCTGGAGAAATATCTGTTTATTTGTTTATTTTGACTGTGCTGGGTCTTTCTTGCTGTGTGAGGTCTTTCTCTATTTGTGCTGCATGGGAGCTGCTCTCCAGCTGTGGTGTGTGGGTTTCTCATTTTGGTGGCTTCTATTGTTGCAGAGCATGGGCTCTAGGCACGTGGGTTTCAGTAGTTGTGACTCGTGGGCCTAGTTGCTCTGCAGCATGTGAGATCTTCCCAAACCAGGGATTGAACCAGTGTCCCCTGCATTGCAAGGCATATTCTTAACTACTGGGTCACTAGGGAAGCCCTCATGGTAAGTTTCAATTTGTATTGCTCTACTAATTAGTGATGTTGAGCATAACATCCCCATTCATCTGCTCTCTAGGTCCGTTACTGAATACTGAGGCTTAAACAGCAATAGGTCCACACGTGGGATGAGTGCTAGGGTTTTATGACCTGGGCTTTTGGTTCTGGCTGATTTTCTGTGGCCTGACAGACCAAATTATTTCCAAGGTGTCGCTAATGGTAAACAACCTGCCTGCCAGCTCAGGAGATACAAGAGAGGTGGGTTTGATCCCTGGGTCGGGAGGATCCCTGGAGGACGAAATGGCAATCCACTCCAGTGTTCTTGCCTGAGAAAACCCATGGACAGAGGGACCTGGGAGGCTACAGTCCATGGGGTTGCAGACAGTTGTATACGATTGAGTGACTTAGCATGCATGCATGATGGGTCAAATTATTTCCATTCGTTATATTACTATCCATCTTTTGGTGGCCTGAGGAGTGAGTGATGGCTGGTTCTTCCAACATTCTAACAGAGTCTAGTAAGTCCTGGATCTCCTCTGTGTATTTCTTTCCTTCCTGATGTTCATAGACCTCTCTTCATATGGCCCCACATACCTGTACCACAGAGAAGGTGTACTTAGAATGAGTAGAAGGAGTTACCTTTTTCTTAGCTCCAAGGTGCAGGGCTCTCATGCAGGTTATTAGCTCTGCCTTCTGGGCAGACATACCTGAAGGAGGATTTCTGCTTCTAGGACTTCCTGATGAGTTACTGTTGCATACCAGAGTCCCCCATCCATGAAGCTGCTCCCATTTGTAAGCATTTCCATATCTGGATTGTCAGGTCAGGTCTGCTAGAATGGGCTTGAGTGAATTGTACAGAAAGGCCTTATGGCATTCTGCAGTCTGTCTTAGTGGCTCATTGTCATTTCCTTTAAGAGCGTCATATAGGGGTTTACCATGATCCCAAACTTAAGGATCCAAATACAACAAAGCCCAGTGATTCCTAAGAATCCTCAGGATTGCCTTCTGGTGGTTGATGCTGTCACTCTAATGCCTCCCTTCCATTTGGAATATGTTTCTTTGTCATAGATATTTTACAGTTGGTTGAGAAGTTTTCACTTTTCCTATGGAGACTTTATATCCCCAGTCTGCTAGAAAGTTAAAAGTAAGGATTGTATTTTGGCCTGAAGCTTCCTTCGTTTTACTGGCCATTAAGTATATTATTCATATATTGCAGTACATCTCCTTGATTTAATTGGCGGTCCCTTAAGTCCTTGGCTAAGGCTTGCCGAGAAGATCGTGGGGGCATTCTTCAATCCTTGTGGGAGCACCATCCAACAATAGGGTTGTTTCATATTAGTCTCTGGATCATCTCATTCGAAGACAACAGTTCCTAGGCCTCAGGACTGAGTGGTATGCAGTAAAAGGGATCTTTTAGGTCCAGAATTGTAAACCAGCAAAAGTCTCCAAATAAGATTGTAAGTAAAAGTATACGAATTTGGCACTGTGGGACATACATCGTGTACAATTTAGTCAATGGGTCTCAGATCCCATGCAAACAATAATCTCTGGCCCCTGGCTTTTATTCTGGCAGTATTGGACTATTTTATTGATATTGATAAGTTTTATAAGGGGCTTCCCTGGAACCTCAGATGGTAGGTAGAGAATCTGCTTGCAATGCAGGAGACCCAGGTTGGATCCCTGGGTAAGGAAGATCTTCTGGAAGAGGGAATGGCTACCCACTCCAGTATCCCTGCATGGAGAATCCCATGGACAGAGGAGCCTAGCGGGCTACAGTCCATGAGGTCGTAAAGAATGGGACATGACTGAACCACTAATGCTACACTACTGACGTTGGATTACTTGGCATTTAATAAAGGTGGTTGTCAGAGGCTTTATACTTCACATACCTTTTTAAAGGCTATTGCTTTTTCAGTTCTGACACTTGGCACTAGGCTGGAGTCTTCCTCCTACTGGGTCAGCGGTCTTGGCTCTTCCTGGCCTCCCCACAACTCAAGCAGCCACTCTTACCTTTTGTAGAATTTCTTCAGGGACTTCTGGTTGAAGTTTGTCTCTCCATTGTCATAGCACAGCTTGGAGAGGGCAGGCTTGACCTAGGAGTACTTTAGTGTCTATTTTTTCTGGTGAGAAAGTCACTTAGACATTTAACTTTGTTAGATCTTTCCCCAGTAAGGGAATAGGGCATTCAGGCAGAAACAGACAGCTGTGCCCTGCATATGCTCCACCCCCTACCCCACCCGGCCAATTATATCAGATCTGAGGTAGAAAATGGAGAGTGTACATGTACGAATGCCCTGGCTTGACCTTGGTCATCTAGCCCTTTGGGAACTTGTTTCATTTGATACTGCCCTGCCTGAGGGCAATTGAAAAGATACAAATTTTAAATATGTTTAAATTTAAATTAAACATTTACAATATAATAAACCATCTACTCTTTTAAGCCATAGTTTTTTTATCCCTATTTTACATATGAGAAAACAGAGGCACAGAGAAGGTAATTCACATTCCCCAATGCCTCAATTTAGTAAGTGGCTAGAATGGGATTTGAACCCAGGCCATCTATGTGGAAGAATTCACAACACCAAACTGTTTCTCCAAAACTGGAGAGCAAGAAGGATCTTCAGGCTTCCCTGGTGGCTCAGTGGTAAAGAATCCTTCTGCCAAAGCAGGAGACCTGGGTTTGATCCCTGATCCAGGAAGATCTCACATTTCGCAGAGCACCTCAGCCTGCGCATCACAACTACTGAACCTGTGCTCTAGAGTCAGGGAACTACAACTGCTGAGCCCCTGTGCCACAACTACTGAAGTCCAAGTGCCTCGTGCCCATGGTGTGCAACAGGCGAAGCCACCACAATAAGAAACCCACATACCGCAACTAGAGAAGAGCCTGCACAGTAACGAAGCCCTAGCACAACCTAAAAGTCAATTTCTACCTATATAGATGTACAGCTACTCACCTGGTGCTTGCTTCTATCTAGAGGAGAACAGTTAATTGACATATGTAGGATCCGAGACATTGTCAGAGAGAGGAAAATGAAAGTGTTACTTGGTCGAGTCCGACCGTTTGCGACCCCATGGACTGGAGCCTGCTAGGCTACTCTGTTCATGGAATTCTCCAGGCACGAACACTGGAGTGGGTGGACATTCCCTTCTCCCAGGGATCTCCCTGACCCAGGGACTAAACCTGCGTCTCCTGCATTGCAGGCAGATTCTTTACAGTCTAAGCTACAGGGAGGAATATTTGTAAATATTTGAATATTTGTAAATATTCAAAGCAGTTTGCAAACTTTAGGGAGACTCAGACTGACCATGTGTCAATCTGAGGACCATGTCTTATCAAGGACCATAAGACAGGCAAGATCTGTACAATTTTACCTTTTGCCTTATTAACCACACCTAGGCACAGAAGAAACATATTTTGAGTGTTTTTGTTAGGATATTAGGGTTTACATGTGTAGAGACTTCATATGATCAATAGAGTTGACAGAGAGGTTGAATTTTTAAAGGGGAAGAGGAAAAAAATAAAGATTTTTTTGGCTGTGCTGGGTCTGTGTTGCTGCACATGGCCTTAGTTCTCCTGAGGCATGTGGGATTATAATTCCCCGACCAGAGATCAAACCCATATCCCCTGTGTTGAAAGGCAGTTTCTTAACCACTGGACCACCAGGGAAGTCCCTATCATTTTCTTAAGAAATTTTTTTTTAAACTGGAAAATTTCTTTCTGCATAATCACAAGAAGATAAAAAGTTTAGTCTTCTCCCCATTCTGAAAGCAGATCCCAGGAGGCCACAGTGAGGCCAGAAACAGGCTGATTTGGGGCCACGGGGTGTGGGCACAGTCTACAGTGAGCTAATGGTCAAGGTGAGGTCAGCACCCCTCTGGGCATTTCATCACCTCAGCCCTGCTGCTACATGTTCGTTACCCTGGGCTTGGGCTCTGCCATACTCCTAGTCCGCTCTCCATTGAGGTTTTCCACTCCCAACAACACAATCTATATAGGGATCATGATATTTCTAAAGCTGACATCCACATCCACTCTCAACTCCAGATTCATTTTTCTGGCTACCTACATGACAGTTCCACTTGGATGTCTAATATGCATCTCAGATTTTACATGCATGCCTTCTCCAACCTTCCATCCCAGCTGTGCCCCTGACAAAAGACCTCAAATTGATAAAATCAATCACCATCAACCCAGGCTAAATTAGATTAATTTCTTCATATCTCACTCTTTGTCTCTGGTCCATGAAGAAACCTTGCTGATGTATCCCAATCCATCTGCAATGTGTCTGCATCTCTTCATTTCTTCATCCTCCACTCCAGTTCAACCACCATTGCCTTTCACCTGGACCAGCTGTCATACCTCCCAGATTCAACCCTTCCCACACTACATTCCTCAATACAGCCAGTACCAGTGACTTCATATTCAGGGAATTCATTTTACTTTATTCAAGAGCTTCATTCAAGAGCTTATATTTTTCACTGTAGAAGGTCTATGTAGATTCACCCTTAATAGAATTGAGGTAAATTTTGAGTGGTGCCACGTTACTTTATCACAGGGTGTTACAGTTCGAAAAAAAATCGCACATGGGTATTTTGTAAAGGGAGCATCCATGCTCAACTGACCACAGGAAGTGTGTCTCTAGGAAAGCCAGCCCTGCCACCCTTAGATTGTCACTGTAGCCCAGGGTGAGCTTGTCAGAGAGGGACTCTGCTATGCCAACATCCAGGGCCACCATCTTGCTACCCAGAAGTCTGCTTCAAACAAAATGAAGACCCCTTTATTTCGTTCCCTTCCCAGTCCCATTTCCTTCACTGTTTCTGGAGATCTATACCAATCATGATTTTCAGGCCATATTTTTATAGCTCATCTATTTGCAGTCACCCACATTCACCAGAGCCTCACCTTACCCACGCCCACCCCATGTACCACATTGTTTATTAGGGGAAGGTACCTTTTGTATTGTTCAGGGTCCTATGGGTCCCCTTATTCCCTCCCTCTGTGAAGATCTTGAGCTGCCTGTGGACAGGGCATTGGTAGCTCAAGAGACTCCTGGATACCTGTTTTAAAACTTGAAAGGTTAAGGGTTTGCACGCATGAATCAACAAGGGACCTTTATTTCTTTAGGAAAGCAATTTATTGGAAGGACTGGCAACACTGAAAGAAGGAAAACTTAAGTGAACTTTTTCTGGTGACCTTGGGCAGTCACCTAGGACTCAGGGGAAAGTCCAGTCCTGGCTCATTCCTTCTTGTCGCCTTCACCCAGGGTGAGCTTGTCAAAGAAGTCCTCTGCCAGGGCACCTTCCGGGAACTCCACGTTGCTCAGGTTGCTGACATGGTCCCCCAGCTCCTGGATGAACTTGACCTGCTGCTCCAGGTAGCCAGTCTCCAGGAAGTGGCACAGGTTGGCATCGCTGCTATCGGTGGCCAGCTGGTGCAGGTTGAGCAGGCTCTGGTTGACGTACTTCTCCAAGTGCAGGCTATCTTGCATGGCCTGGAGTCCGCTCTTCCACTGTTGGGTCTCAGGCTTTCTGATGTCAAGGAAGCAGAGGCGGCCCCCATGCTGGATCTGCAGGAACATCAGGCTCTCTGCTGTCTTGCTGTGCTCGTGGGAGCGGAGCAGGAAGAAGTGGGAGAAATGCTTCAAGCCTACGCCATCATGGTTGAGGTATAAGGCCATGGCCAGGCACTGGAAGGAGGCGTGAAACTCCAGGGCGGCGTGGTCATTTATTGCGGCCTCACACTCGGGGTGGTAGTTCTGACGCTCCTGTGAGGGCGATGTGGGCGGCATGGTGGGCCACTCCCTGACCCAGGGAATGGTGGCTCGGACAAAGCGTCTGCAGGGCAGGAATCTGCGGGGGTGGGGGCGGGGGCGGGGGCGGGGGAGCCGGGGCCAGTGACCTCCTCGGAACCTTTCCAGGGTGGACAATGTGGATTGCCGGAGGCGGGCTCCAGGCCAGATGGCTGGTTGCTAGGAAGGGTCTCAGGGATGGACTGTTAGAGGCGTCTATTGGGCGGGGTTAGTGCCTGGGCTTGCGATTGGTTAAGGAAAAGGTCACGTGGGTGGGCGCCAGCCATGTTCGGAGCTGTGAGCAGGGCGAGACCACTATCTATCAAAGCCAGGGTGTGGCCAGGGCGAGACCATTGTGTATAAAAGCCAGGGTGTGGCCAGGGCGAGACCATTGTGTATCAAAGCCAGGGTGAGGCAGAGCTGCTTTGAGCTGAGTACTTGGCATCCATAAAAGTTTTTAATTTTGCCATAATACTTTTCCCAAGGACTTTCTCTTATTCTCTAATAGCTCCCTTTTATAGTACTCTGTTCCCATTTTATAAACCCATTGTCATCTTTACAGTTCTGACAATATGAATTTGTATTTTTTGTGATGTTCTCTTCTGTTTCCTGTAGTATATTTGTTTTTTCCTCCAGAAATTGTTCTGTTTATGCATCATGATCTCTTCCAATTCTGTCAAATATCTGGTAAGCATTTGTCTATCCATATTTGGGCATAAAGGACTCATTTGATTAGCCTTGAAATTTACCATGGATCTGAGCCACAGTTACGACATCCATTCCACTATTAGTCTCCTCTGAATGGGAGTGTGGAATGTGTCAGGGAGTGGTCTTCTCTCTTTGGGATACATGGTTTGGAGCTTGCAGGTAAGATAAGGACCATCTTAAATGTCAAAGACCATCCAGTACTTTGGCCACCTCATGCGAAGAGTTGACCCTTTGGAGAAGACTTTGATGCTGGGAGGGATTGGGGGCAAGAAGAGAAGGGGACAACAGAGGATGAGATGGCTGGATGGCATCACTGACTCAGTGGACGTGAGTCTGAGTGAACTCCGGGAGTTGGTGATGGACAGGGAGGCCTGGCATGCTGCAGTTCATGGGGTCGCAAAGAGTCGGACACAACTGAGTGACTGATCTGATCTGAAATGCCAAAAGCTTGGTGTTTTCTGAAATTGGAAGACTTTCCTGTATCTCTTCTAGATTGATTATGTCTTTGTGTTTTGTTTCTTTCTCTTCTGTGAAGCAGGTCCACAGTTACATCAGAGCTTTTCTCATATAATTTCCCTTACTGAGCCTTTGAATGACATAAGGAGACTCTAGCCCTATCCTCTGCCCCACCAGTGTGCGCTGGGTCTTAGTAAGAACAGAAAGTAAAAACGTACTGTGTTAAGCTAATAACACTCAGAATATTTGTTGTAGCAGTTAGCCTACTCTGACTAGTTAGCCAGGAAGGAAGTTCTGGATGACTACAGGTTATAAGTTATCGTAAGCCTACAGCATTTTTTCTTGGTGCAAACACAGATCCAAAAGTTAATCCCTTGGAGAAGGGAATGGATCCCCACTCCAGTATTCTGGCCTGGAGAATCCCATGGACCGAGGAGTCTGGCAGGCTACAGTCCATGGGTCACAAAGAGTTGGACATGGCTGAATGAGTAACACTTCAGATTTTTTCATTGTGATTTGACCCCCTCCCCTTGCTGTTCTGCAGTGATTTTGGAACCCAAGATATAAAATCTGTTGCTGTGGGTCCCAGGGGTTCCCCAAGTGGCCACAGGAGGAGGAAGCGGCAGAAGGGGTTCTACTCTCCAGCCAGGGGCTGAGCGGGGGAGGAACCCACATCCTCTTGTCCTTTGGAAAGGCCTTTGACATCAAGGTTAGTCCTGAAGCTACCATTTCCATGTTATCAAGGAGGCATCATGTGTACATGCTGAGCTTTTCTCTTGAGAGGGATCTCTAACCCCAGGCATTGCAGGAACTTATGTTTGGAGTAGTAACAGATCGGGCTGCTTATGAACTCAGTTCCTCAAAGAGCCCAAGAGGATGCCAAAAGCTGGTGCTCAAATGGAGTATACAGGCCTGCTGCTGGGGGTAGGTGCTTAGTCCAAAACCTCAAAGGAAACCAGGTAGACTCCTTCCTGTTTGGTCCAGAGACTCCAGGAGGCATAGTCTCATGTGACCAATGACTTGATAGGGCATATGGAGCCAGTGGAGAATAAAGGGAAGACTTGCTGGAATGCATCCAGGGCACCTTCCAAAGCATATTTGTTGGCCTTAGCCCCAGTGGAAGGCCTCCAACTTGTATGTGATTGCATGTATAACAGGGCAAAGAAACAGTGAGATGTGAGGGATGTGTTGCCTCCAGAACAGAAAAAGGCTTGTCTGATGTACTGGATGGTTTCATGGTGAGTAATTGATGTTTGGGGCTTCCCAGGTGACTCAGTGGTCAAGTATCTGCCTGACATGCAGGAGACCTGGGTTTGACCCCTGGGTTGAGAAGATCACCTGGGGAAGGAAATGGCAGCCCACTCCAGTATTCTGGCCTGGAAAATCCCATGAACAGAGGAGCCTGGCAAGCTACAGTCCTACAGTCCATGGGATCACAAAGAGTCAGAAATAACTGAACAACTAAACAACACATTTGATGGTTGACTGTTGGGGAAATTTCTCAGCCCTTAGAGCAGATGTCCCCAACCTTTTTGGCACTAAGGACCAGTTTTAGGGAAAAAAATTTTTCCATAGACCAGGATTAGTTTGGGGATGATTCAATGGCATTACATTTATTGTGCTCTTTATTTCTATTATTACTAAATCAGCTCCACCTCAGATCATCAGGCATTAGATACCAAGCTTGGGGACCTCTGCCCTATAAGACTAGTTGATGACCAGAAATATGACAGACAAGGATAAGCCTTGGATCTTGAGGTCTAGGTGGTGTGTGAGGGTTTGCAGGTCTACTTGTACTGCTTTCAGAGGAACCCCTGAGCATAATGTCATCAATATAATGCCCAAAATGACACCTTTCCAACTATAACGTATTGAAATCGTGGTGGCAGAGGCTACATGTGATTGCAGGGCTATTTAAATATTCCATTGAGAACTGCATAAATGTATAATCAGCCCCTCAAAAAGCAAAAGCAAAGAGAGCCTGGGACTCATCAAAGATGAGATCGAATGGAACATGTTAGTAGGTCAGTGAACACAAAGAAGACTTGTTCGGCCAACTATACATCCTCAGCCAGTTCTATAATAGGAATTGAAGCCTTATTAGGGAGCCTGAGCACTAAGGTTTTGATCATCCATGCCATCCTTTGGTTGCTGGCTGAAGTACCTGCCAATTGGGGCTATTAACAAGGGAGATAGTGACTTCATGACTCAGGTCTTAAGCATATCTTTAATGACAGGGCACCCTGTTTAAGTTGATAATGCAAGATGTTTAGTATATTTACCAGGAGAGGAAGTGTCCCTCGTGTCCAGTAGAAAGTTCCACCAGGAAGACCAATAACGTGGGCTTATTCCATGTGGCATGATGCCATTGGAACCACCACCAGAGGAATCTGTTTGAGGTGAAGGATCCTAATAGTGACAACCAAATGAGTTTGTGAAGCTTTGATTGTTTTCCCAGCAGTGCCCTGTAGGTATGATCTCAGAGAGGCAGCACTGAGTGGCAGCATGAAGCAAGATCTTAGTTACCTGCTCAGGAATTCAGTTCAGTTCAGTTCAGTCGCTCAGTCATGTCCGACTCTTTGCGACCCCATGAATCGCAGCACGCCAGGCCTCCCTGTCCATCACCAACTCCCGGAGTTGACTCAAACTCATGTCCATCAAGTCGGTGATGCCATCCAGCCATCTCATCCTCTGTTGCCCCCTTCTCTTCCTGCCCCCAATCCCTCCCAGCATCAGGGTCTTTTCCAGTGAGTCAGCTCTTCACATGAGGTGGCCAAATTATTGGAGTTTCAGCTTTAGCATCAGTCCTTCCAGTGAACATCCAGGACTGATTTCCTTTAGGATGGACTGGTTGGATCTCCTCGTAGTCCAAGGGACTCTCAAGAGTCTTCTCCAATACCACAGTATCAATTCATTGGCACTCAGCTTTCTTCACAGCCCAACTCTCACATCCATACATGACCACAGGAAAAACCATAGCCTTGACTAGACAAACCTTTGTTGGCAAAGTAATGTCTCTGCTTTTTAATATGTTATCTAGGTTGGTCACAACTTTCTTTCCAAGGAGTAAGCATCTTTTAATTTCATGGCTGCAATCACCATCTGCAGTTATTTTGAAGCCCCCCAAATAAAGTCTGACACTGTTTCCACTGTTTGTCCATCTATTTCCCATGAAGTGATGGGACCAGTGGCCATGATCTTAGTTTTTTGAATGCTGAGCTTTAAGCCAACTTTTTCACTGTCCTCTTTTACTTTCATCAAGAGGCTTTTGAGTTCCTCTTCACTTTCTGCCACAAGGGTGGTGTCATCTGCATATCTGAGGTTATTGATATTTCTCCCAGCAATCTTGATTCCAGCTTGTGCTTCCTCCAGCCCAGCGTTTCTCATAATGTACTCTGCATAGAAGTTAAATAGGCAGGGTGACAGTATACAGCCTTGATGCACTCCTTTTCCTATTTGGAACCAGTGTGTTGTTCCATGTCCAGTTCTAACTGTTGCTTCCTGACCTCCATATAGGTTTCTCAAGAGGCAGGTCAGGTGGTCTGGTATTCCCATCTCTTTCACAATTTTCCAGTTTATTAAACATAGGTAACCTGGATGAGAACCAGGAATCCTAGCCACCAGACCAGCAAGGGCAAGAGGCTAGAAGCTATTTTTCCCTGGATCTTTGCCCCTAGTGAAAAATGCATTTATCATGGAGGCAGAAACTATAAATTCAGGTATAAAATTTATTATTAGAGACATAGCACAAAAACAAGTTGGAGAGCACACAGAGATAGGTTTGTTTAGTTAAAATAGAAGTAAGAGAGAGATGCATATCTGGAGAGAAAGGGTGTTGTTGACCTAAAAATAATTATCACAACCTTAAAGTTGAGAGTTGTGTTTTACTTGTTGTGAATTTTTAGGACTGCAAGACTGGGAGACAGCATCTCATATAATCATGAGATTGCTCTGAGGAGGCTAGGGGTGGGGGTGCAGGGAAGTCAGGTTTTATAGAAGTTTGCAACAAAGGGCAGGTAGTCTGAACATCAGAAGTATTTTTGTGAATTAAAGAAACCAGATATCCTAAGTTAAGGAATTCAGTGCTTTTCTGTGTATAGAAAGATGCAAAACTGTGGGCTCACTGAAATCATTCCTTTCATATGCATCTAAGCTGTCTGAGGCCAGTAACCTATGTTTTTTCTACATCCTGAGTTCATTCCTCTGTGCTCACCATAGGGAGTGGCTACAGCCACATGGCTGCAGGATTGCAGGTACTATTCTCCTTTCTGACTGTCCTTAGGATCCACATTTGGAAGGCCAAAATCAGTAATGACTATGACATCTTTACTTATAATTGCAGGAATACTCCATTTCTCAGTGTGGGTGTTCTGCCAAGTGAGGAGGAGGGCAGTAAAGAGGCAGTTAAGTCATTTATATAGGCCAGTTCTTCTGGGTCTTTGTTTCAGTTCAGTTCAGTTCAGTCGCTCAGTCATGTCTAACTCTTTGCAACCCCATGAATCACAACATGCCAGACCTCCCTGTCCATCACCAACTCCTGGAGTTCACTCAAACTCAGATCCATCAAATCGGTGATGCCATCCAGCCATCTCATCCTCTGTTGTCCCCTTCTCCTCCTGCCCTCAATCTTTCCCAGCATCAGGGTCTTTTAAAATGAGTCAGCTCTCCGCATCAGGTGGCCAAAGTACTGGAGTTTCAGCTTCAACATCAGTCCCTCCGATGAACACCCAGGATTGATCTCTTTTAGGATGGACTGGTTGGATCTCCTTGTAGTCCAAGGGACTCTCAAGAGTCTTCTCCAACACCACAGTTCAAAAGCATCAATTCATACAATTCAGTGGTTTTTATGGTATTCACATGGCTATTAAACCATTACCTATAAATAATTCAAGAGTATTTTCCTCACTCTGGAAGGAAACCATGTACCCATTAAGCAGTCACTCCATTATTCTGTTACCAGCAAACACTAACTTACTTTCTACCTCTATGGATGTATCATAGACCTTCCACATGAATAGAGTTATATAATATGTGGCCTTTTGAATCTGGGTTTTTACTTAGTATAACACTTTCAAGGTTGTTCCATGTTTTAGAATGTATTAGTGCTTTATTCTTTTTATGGCTTAATAATATTCTTTTGTGCGTGTGCATGCATGTGTGTGTGTGTGTGTGTGTGTACACACCTTAGTATAATAGTTTCAATGTTGATCCATGTTGTAGAATGTATTAATACTTCATTGTTTTTATGGCTTAATAATATTCCTGTGTGTGTGTGTGTGTGTGTGTGTGTGTGTGTGTGTGTACACAACACATTTTGTTTACCCATTCTTTAGTTTGTAAATATTTCCACATTGGGGCTATTATGAATAATGTTGCTGTTAATATTTATGTCCAAGTTTTTATGTGAACATATGCTTATAGTTTCTTGTGTATATACTTAGAAGTGAACTTACTAGGTAATATGGTAAAACTCTGTGTCTAAATTATTTTAAGGAACTGACAAAATATTTCCTAGAGGGGCTTTACCCTTAAGACCTGTGAGTGGTCCAATTTCTCTACCTCCTCACCAACACTTCTTATCTGTTTTTTTAAAAGTATAATCATAGGTGTGAGGTGGTACATCGTTGTGGTTTTGACTTATATTTCCCCAATGATTAATGATGCCAGGCATCTTTGCTTATGATTATTAGTCATTTGTGTATCTTCTTTAATGTATTCATGCCTTTTGCCCATTTTTTTCAATTGAGTTTTTTATCTTTTTTGTCCTTGAGTGGTAGCAGGTCATTATATATCCTAGATTCTAGGATTTTTTTACCCACTGTGTGGGCCATCTTTTGACTTTTTTAGCCTTTTGGTGAATAAAATATTTCATTTAGATGAAGTACAATATTTAAGAAACTGTAATCTCCCTGGTGACTCAGATAGTAAAGAATATGCCTGCAATGTGGGAGACCAGGGATTGATCCCTCATTTGGAAAGCTCCCTGGAGAAGGGAATGACAACCCACTCTAGTATTCTTGCCTAGAGAATTCTATCTAAGAGGATCCTGACAAGGCTACAGTCCATGGGGTCACAAAGAGTCAGATACAACTGAGCAACTAACAATCTAATATTGTTGCAGAAACCAGTACTCAAGAAACCAAGCACCACACTCAGAGAGTTGGAGAACTCAAGTTTATTACGGTGGCGGGCCCAGAGGAGTTAACACTCCAAGCTCTGAGCCCCGAACAAAGGGATACAGAGTTTTCATAGACAGACTGTAGTGGGCAACACTAGCTATTGATAGGCTGGTTTAAACTAAGGGGTTTCACGTGCTTGGGAACAGTGGTCAAGATGGGGAGCGGGATGCCTGGCCTGGACAGACATGGGGCTGGGCGATTGCAAAGAGCAGGACAAGGCTGAGTGAGATAAACTTGTTCCTAGTATTGCAAATCCCCAGTTTCTGAGACCACGTGACCTACATGATCTAGACTTTGCAGGAGGCAAGCTGAGTTACAAATGCAGAAGGAGAAGGACATTATGTAAAATTTTAACTTCTTCATTCCACCCTCTTGATGCTTCTATTTCCTGTTATAGAAAGCATCATCGCATGTTTTGGTTGGACATTCAGAGCTCCCCATCGTTTAGGGGGCTGTATTGAACTATTACCATTTGTAACTTTATGGATTCAATTAAGAGGTTATGAACTGGGTAATAGCATTGAGAATACAAGGTCCAAACAAGAGTGCTGCAAAGAGCGTGAAGAGAGGACCTGTTAAAGGGAGAAGCCATGATTCCCAGCTCCAGATATTGCTCCAATTACCTCAGGAAATAGCTAGTTTTTCCCTCCTTTTATGATTTGTTCTCTTGGCTGTTGGGCCATGTCCCTGACTATTTCTGATTGGTTTACATAAGAGCAGCATTCTTCATTCAAGAAGAGGCAGAGTCTTCCCTTTTCAGCTGTCAGTAGGTCTAGCCCTTTCTTATTTTGTAAAACCACCTCAGCCAGGGAGTCTAGTTGGTCTTGTAAGGCCACTAAAGATTTAGGTACTCTCTCAATGTCATCTGTAAAGTCTTCAGATATTGTATGGTAAAAGTGGTTGATGAAGCAATTCCTGCTATTCCCATATCTATCCCAGCCGTGATTCCCAGACCAACTAGTAGGGGTATAAACTCGATGGCTCTTTTTGACTGCGTATGTGTTGCCAGAGGTATGGTGAGCGTCTGGTTGTTAGGTACAATAGTCATCTGGGGAGTGAGGAAAGCTAAGGTGCAGATACCCATCTAATTGACTGGTAGACATTTTACTTCTTCAGTTCAGTTCAGTTGCTCAGTCGCGTCCGACTCTTTGCGACCCCATGAATCGCAGCACGCCAGGCCTCCCTGTCCATCACCAACTCCCAGAGTTCACTCAGACTCACGTCCATTGAGTCAGTGATGCCATCCAGCCATCTCATCCTCTGTCATCCCCTTCTCCTCCTGCCCCCAATCCCTCCCAGCATCAGGGTCTTTTCCAATGAGTCAGCTCTTCGCATGAGGTGGCCAAAGTGTTGGAGTTTCAGCTTTAGCATCATTCCTTCCAAAGAAATCCCAGGGCTAATCTCCTTCAGAATGGACTGGTTGGATGTCATTGCAGTCCAAGGGACTCTCAAGAGTCTTCTCCAACACCACAGTTCAAAAGCATCAGTTCTTCGGTGCTCAGCCTTCTTCACAGTCCAACTCTCACATCCATACATGACCACAGGAAAAATCATAGCCTTGACTAGACGGACCTTTGTTGACAAAGTAATGTCTGCTTTTGAATATGCTATCTAAGTTGGTCATAACTTTCCTTCCAAGGAGTAAGCATCTTTTAATTTCATGGCTGCAGTCACCAACTGCAGTGATTTTGGAGCGCCCCAAAATAAAGTTGGACATGACTGAGCGACTTCACTTCACTTCTTCACTTCACTTCATAGTCATTTTAATATGTTGCTGGGTTCAGCTTACTTATATTTTTTTGTTTTTGTACATCTGTAGACATAAGTGATATATTTCTGTGGTTTCCTTGTGATATCTTTGTCTGGGTTTTTTTTTATCAAGTAACACTGGCCTTATAGAATTAGTTAAGAAGTGTTCCCTTCTCTTCTGTTTTTTGGAAGAGTTTGAGAGTTTGGTAGAATTCATCAGTAAAGCCATATGGTGTTGGGTTTTTTTTTTTTATCATTGTATGCCTTGTAACCTTCGAGTTTAAACCTCTTTACTTGTTAGGGATCTTTTCAAATTTTCTGTTGCTTCATAAGTCAGGTTTGGTAGTTTGTATTTATGAGAACTTGTCCTTTCCATTTAGGTTATATTATCTGTTAACATATAATACCTCATATTATTCTGCTTCAGTTCTTTTTATTTCTGTAATGTTGGGAGTAATATCTGACTTTTAACTCGTGGTATTAGAAATACAATTTTCCTCTCATTTTTCTAAGGATTGTCCTTTTTTTTTTTTCATTTGTTCAAAGGACCAATTTTGATTTTGTTGTTTATCTGCATTATTTTATATTCCTTATTTAATTTATCTCCACCTTAATTTTTGTCATCCCTCCTTACACTTCTTTTGGGTTTAGTTTGTTTTTTGTTTTTAGTTTCTTAAGGTGGCAAGTTACATTATTGTTTTGAGATCTTTATTCTTCTTTAATGTAGAAACTATACATTGCACTCTGAACCTTACTTTCAGTATATCCCATAAGTTTTGGTACGTTGGTTTTCAGTTTTTAATCTCAGAGTGTTTTCTATTTTTTTTTTAATCTGTTATATACTTTGTCTCAGGTAGCCTGGTCTAGAATATTTGTATTAAATGCTTTGATCACTGCCTACTGGGAGGCCAGTCCAGGTGTGATAAAAATTCATGGAGGGAAAAACAAAATCAAGGCCTTGAACTAACCCTTCAGAGAGCCATTGTCAGGACAAAATTTGAATTTTTTGAGAATAAATTTTGTATGGCCCCCTCTGGCATCTGACTTTCCTGGTGGCTCAGACGGTAAAGCTTCTGCTTGCAATGCAGGAGACACGGGTTCGATACCTGGGTTGGGGAGATCCCCTGGAGAAGGAAATGGCAACCCACTCCAGTACTCTTGCCTGGAAAATCCCATGGACAGAGGAGCCTGGTAGACTACAGTCCATGGGGTCACAAAGAGTCAGACATGACTGAGCGACTTTACTTTCTTCCTCTGGCATCTGCAAGCAACACTCAGATCCACTAGTAATCTGTTGTCCATGGTGTGCAGCAAGTTGAAGTGGGATCTCAACTTGACTGGGAATCAAAGCTGGGCTTATGGTGATGAGAGTACCATATCCTAACCTCTAGACCACCAGCGACTAGAGGCCAGAAGCAGAGACCTGGCTCTTGTCTGCTTTGAAGAAAGAATTTTAGCGAAGTGATGGAAATTTGTAAAGCAGATATAACATTTAGTAGGAGCAAAATACATGTGGAAAGACACATGGATGCACTCAGAGGGAGTTGAGCGCTTTTGCGGTAGTTGAAATCATTTATATGAGGACAGTTTTCCAGGTTCCCTTTGGCCAGTCATCTTGCTCTCTTTGGCTCTGTGTCCATATTTGGTCTGACTCAGGGCCCTTCCTGATGTGCATGTGCATCTTTTAGCCAAGATGGAGTCCAGCTCCTGAGGTCTCTAGGAGGCTGCCAGGACATAAGGACACCCTCTGCCTTCTCTGACCCCTGAGGAACTTTTCTGTGCACGTGTAGTTTGGGAGATCTCCTTGACCTCAAGAGTGAGAAATATGTAGCCGCCTTCTCTTTTTACACAGTCAGGGCTCAGCTCCTCTCTGTTTTGGCCATTATTTTTATCCTGAACTCTCCTGTCCTTAAGGGGTAAATTCCAACCTGTGGCCTCACTAGTACAATGCAGGTGAAAGAGACCTTGAAGAATTTTCTTCCTCTTATACAGTATTTGTTTAAATTTGTGTACAATATATCTGTCCTTGGTAGTTATGAAAATGTTTCCTTCCCAATTCTGTCCTTTTAATTCTGTAAAGTACTGTGGCTTCAGTGATCACCCATTACCCAATAGCTTTGACAGTGCTGGCACATAATAGGTGTTCATTGAGTACCTGTCAATTAAGTCTTTTATATTGAAGATAGAGGAACTAAGATGCTAAAAAACTGATGTGACTTGTAGTGGTTTGGACAGTACTTAGCCACTCCAGTACTCTTGCCTGGAAAATCCCACAGACGGAGGAGCCTGGTAGGCTGCAGTCCATGGGGTCGCTAAGAGTCGGACACGACTGAGCGACTTCACTTTCTCTTTTCACTTTCATGCATTGGAGAAGGAAATGGCAACCCACTCCAGTGTTCTTGCCTGGAGAATCCCAGGGACGGGGAGGCCTGGTGGGCTGCCGTCTATGAGGTCACACAGAGTCAGACACGACTGAAGTGCCTTAGCATAGCATAGCATAGCATAGCATAGCAGGGAAACCTAGTTTAAACCTCAGAGTTTCCCATAGGAATCTAACTAGTTTGCATTTGAATCCTTCCTTGCACCCTGAGTGACTAACACTTTCACTTTTACTTTCACTTTGCTACTTTGAGGACACAGACCATGTATTGAACTTCCAGAAGATTGTGTTAGTTTCTTTCTGTGACCAACCCCAACCCCTGGGCTTAAGGATAATCCCAAAAGAGGTCTATAAGAAATATGTGGGCTACTTTATTCTAGATATTTTGTGTTAAAAATTATTTCAGGGAAAAAAATTATTTTATGGGTGAGTCCTAACTGCTCTACAGCAAATTGGTCACCTACCATTTCTTAGGTTCCTACAAATCTCAGGGCTCTGTAGAGAGGACAGGGTAACAGTTTCTGTCTACTGTTTGTCACTTCATCCAAAACAACATCTATGCCTTTAATTGCCCATTTAAATAGCTTTCAGCTCTTGGAAATTCAGTAATATAAAAACCTTTGTAGTGAAAGTTACCAGGTGACAATGCAGCACCCTGGCAGGGAAGAAAGTACAAAGAGTAAAGCACATGAACCTAAGAGACAAAGTCAGTGACACGAATTTGCTGGATTTTATAGAATCAAGAGGAAAATTATCCATTTCCTTTATTGTGAATAACACCTTCTAGAATACGATCATTCTAAAATACTAATTCTTATTCAGTGTCCTCGGGTTTTTCCCTAATCCCCTATAGGAACAAGTCTCTCTGACAGTGGGCAGTATTTCAGTTACCAATAGGCAAGGTGAATAAAACTGATACACATGAGTCCCTCAGCCCTTTGCCAGGGAAACAATGAATGACTTCAACAGATCTGTAGTTACCAGGCCTTCAAGCAAGAATCCTGAGCCCAATCAGGAAATTAAGTCCCAGTGTGCCTCAGTGTGTCCCCAGCAGATGAAAAGCACAGACGAAAGAGAGAACCAAGATAAAACCATGAAGGCCCCCGAAATTCAGCAAGAGGCTTAGTGCACACTAATTGTATTGATCTGTTCAGGTCAAATACTAACATTTCTCTGCCCTTTGACGTCTTCTTAGATCCAGCCAACAACTATAGGCACTGTCAAAGAAGGAAAGTCTTAATGCAGGAGGTGGGGAGATAGTATGGAAAGAAAAGACAGACAATCCTATGGCCAACACTCCGTGTTTTGTTTCATAGGACGTAAAATTTACTTCTTGCTTCTGAGAATTGTTTTTCAGCCATAAAGCTTTCAAAAATCTGGGGAACCTAATTCAAAGCCTTTAAAATTTATGTTATAAAACTTATTACTTTGCCTTCATAAATCATCTCTTGGTAGTAACAAATGGTCTGAAAGAGCTGTATATTAAAAAGACAAAGCAGAATTTAATAGTGAAGATAGAGGTGTTTTCAAATCAGACAGCCAAAGCACTCAGTAATGGAAACGTTTGTAAATGAGACACTGATTTACAGCAGGGCTCTTAGTTGGAGTGCGTAAATCCCGTGCAAGTTTTTGTATATAGCAGCTGTGGCTTTTGGTCCATTGCTTATAAATCAAGAAGTTAATGAAGAGTCAGGGATCTGTAAAACCAGACACTAAATTAGAAATTTGTGGCTTTTGATTTATGTTACTCCAAGAATTACATATATAAATAAACAAAAAAATGCATTTAAAATCAGGTGAAGGTTAACATTTAGAAATCCAAGCTGAACATGAAAAGATTGGCAATACCAGCTCAACCAGTTCTGTGCTCTGCATTTCAGAAGACTGTGTCAGGAATGTACAGAAGCAAAATGCCAGCAACTGAGCAACTTCAGTGAAATAATTACCTAGTTCTTAACTTTTAATTTTGGGCTTCCCTGAGAGCTCAGTTGGTAAAGAATCTGGCTGCAATGCAGGAGACCCCAGTTCTATTCGTGGTCGGGAAGATCTTCTGGAGAAGGGATTGGCTACCCACTCCAATATTCTTGGGCTTTCCTTGTGGCTCAGCTGGTAAAGAATCTGCCTGCAATGCGGGAGACCTGGGTTCGATCTCTGGGTTGGGAAGATCCCCTGGAGAAGGGAATGGCTGCCCACTCCAGTATTCTGGCCTGGAGAATTCCATGGACTGTATAGTCCATCCTGGACATGACTGAGTGACTTTCACTTCACTCCCTGTTAATTTTAATAGGTTAAAATTTTTAAAAAATATGATATTGACAGTAAAATACTTTTTTGCTCTATCAAGAAAGGATCCCCCAAATAGTTATATGGCAAATTCTAACCCAAAAAGAGACTGTCTAGTTAACATACATGAAATTCAAAGATCTTCCCTTTCCATTGGCACATATACACACACGTGATACCATGTAAGGACACTTCTCTCTCCTCCTTTGCCTCCTGACTCCGCCTCAGGTTCAAATCCTGGACAAGTGCACAGACACACACACACACACACACACACACACACGATCCCATGTAAGGACACTTCTCACTCCTCCTTTGGTTCCTGACTCCACCTCATGGTTGAATCCTAGACAAGCTCACACACACACACAGACATGATTCCATGTAAGGACACTTCTCTTCCGTGCTTTGCCTCCTGATTCCACTTCACAGTCGAATCCTGAGGACACACACAAGGATACTTCTCTGTCCTCTTTTGCTTCCTCACTCCACCTCAGGTTCGAATCCTAGTCAAATGCACAGGCACACACACACACACACACACACACAAACCCATGTAAGGACACTTCTCTCTTTTCCTCTGCTTCCTGACTCCACCTCAGGGTTGAATCCTAGACAAGCACAGACCATTTCAGGGGCGAGCTGGTCAAGCCCCACGTGGTCGTTTTACACAAGCCGCACAGGATGTCACTGAAGCACATGAACTTGGGAGACCCTCACAGACCTCCTGTTTGTTTATACCCAAATATCTCCTGAAAGGAGGAAGAACAAAAGTGAAGGAGTGAAGAGGAATCAAGGGAGCACAGGCAATTTAGGAGCACAGGGCTAAGACCCTCAACAGGAAACTGTCTCAGAGGTGAGGCTGAACTAGGCACATGTGCTTCACCCTGGCTCTGTCCAACAGAGACCCCACTGCTGGACTTGGACTCTTCCCTCGGGAGTTACACCCCCACGGAGAGCTGTACCCCTCAGAGTTTGGGGACTTATCCTGTGGAAGCTGCTCTGGGTCCTTTATCTGCACACCCCATCTCACTTGAGAGTCAGGTGCCTTCTCCCACTGCTCTGAGGCTGAGGTGAAACACCTTGCCTCCCTGTCCTGCCAGCAGCCCCCCTGCCTTCTGCCCTCTTCCCTCCCAGCCGCACTAGTTGTGTCTCACCATTGATGAAATCGTTCACACTCCAGATTTGAAGGGATGCTGATCTGTGGCCCCATGTGGGCTGACACCTTGCCGTGTGAATAGGGACCTTAAGGTGCTCTTCCCCTGGGTGGGGGCACAATAATCTGGGACTTCATAGAGGCAGAGGGGAGGGTATTGAGGGGTGGGAGTGAGGGACAGTTTCTGTGTCTGGGGGTATCTGGGAACGGGGACATGCGCTCTAGAATCACCCAGATGACACCTCCTAAGCCCCTGCTTAGCATTCTGACTCTGGTGGGATTAACTTAGATCTCAGCAGCCCACTGCATGGTGAGCACTCAGGACTTGAATAGAGTATCCCCCTCTTCCCTCCTCTGTTCTCACTGACTCAGTGTCCCTGGATGCGAACACCCTGGACTCCCCCATGTGCCTCTCTCACAAGGTCTGGCGTGAAAGCATCTTGAGACAGACATGGTGGAGATGGAGGAGATGCATGAGCCTCAGGTTTCCTGTTCTCACTGCTCACCAGAGGCTGTGTCTGCCTCGAAGTGTCATTTGTTGTTCTTCGCTTCCCCACGTTCGCGTTTGTGGACTGTGTGCTTGTGTCGATTCCCCACCTTTCAGTGTGGCCGCTGTGCGGCTCTTCAGAGCGTGGCCCTCCCTGGGGGAAACCACGTGAAATCTGAATGTCGACTGTGTCCTCATCTTCGCTACAGAGAGAGCCGCTAGTCCTGTGATACCACGCAGATCCCTCAGGAGTCTCCTAGTATCATTTGTCAGATTTTATAAAGCACAAGCTAAGGATACATGCATCTTGATGCTTGATAAAAAGTGTTCTAGTGTTATAAAGCAAATTCGTACTTCAGAAATCGATGGGATGAAATTAAAGGGCACAGATCCTAAAACCTGGAGTTTGAAGGTAAATCTTTCCTCACTTAATATTTACTCTCAGGTTTATTTAACATCAGTCCTCGGGTTAGATCTGATGTGGTACTTCAGACTTATTGTACCCTTCTGCCCTCTGCTGGAAATTTTAGCAAGCTGGGCATGGCAACAGATTATTGGGTTCATAACAAAGTGGAAAATCAGAGAGAGTGGTGACATAATTTAGATACAGAAAATCCTCCAACATGCCATTCAAGCAGCTCCATTAGGCCCCAAAGAAAGAAATAAACCCTATGAGACTGTAGAATGTGGTATTTTGCTTTATAAGCATTTGATCATGTTTTATCTATTGTTTGGAAGGGGAAAAAAAAAGAGCCATTAGTCAGGAGACAGATATGCACATACACACCAGTGTATAAAAGTATATTGACTCTTATAAAGAATAAAATTCGGGATTTCTACTCCCCATGCTTTCATTTGCTAAACTAATGCTAGTTGTAAAGATCCAAACACTTCAGGGTATCCCCATTATAAGTTCATCAACATTAAACGTGTTATCTAGGTTGTAATTCTTCTAAAATCATCTACTTTAGGTGGACTACCAAATCTATGTCACTGACAAAACTTTATTCTCTACAAGAAAATATGGTACTAGCTTCCAGCTAGTCACCCAAGAAAAACCAGTGTTTTTCAGTTATTGTAAAGATACTGGCTGATGTGCAAAGTGGATACTCTGCTGGTGGATTTACCAGAGAACAGGTGCAAGCAGAGACAGAAATAATAGCTGTCTAAATAAATGCATAATCACACATATAAATGGCAGCTAGAACCTGTCCCTCTGAGAAAAGAACAGCCAAATCCTGCTTTGGGGTCTGTGGAGGGGGCAGGTATGTGCTGTCTGCCCCTAGATCTCCTGAGAGCCACTCTCTGCTCTTCCCTGGGACCCAGGGGGTTGCTCCCTGCAGTGGGCATCTCCAGGCTCCTCTGTACTCTGCCTCTGCCAGGAGGTGTCAGCAGGCACTTGGAGGGCAGAAGACAGCGAGGTCATGAGTGTATTTCTCTCACCTCCTCCTGGCTTGGGCAGTGATGGTGCTCCTCCACAGCTATGGCTCTGCCCATGGCCCCTTCCTGCAAAGCTCCAGCCCTCAACCAGCTGTCAGAACACCTTCCTCTTCAGGTATGGTAAAGGCTTCTGTTTCTGCAGGTCCCTAGGTGCCTCAACAGCCCCTGGGCTTCCCTGACTCCGTCTCACTCTGTGAATGCTGCTGCTAAGTCGTTTCAGTCGTGTCCGACTCTGTGTGACCCCAGAGATGGCAGCCCACCAGGCTCCCCCGTCCCTGGGATTTTCCAGACGAGAGTACTGGAGTGGGTTGCCATTGCCTTGTCCATAGCCCTATACTAAAAGAAGCGTCCTAAGAGATCATCATGTCAACCACTTTCCTTGGTTTTTAACAGATAAAATTAGTCAAACATCATACAACCGTTGTTAAAGTAGGATTAGAATTTGCCTCTGGACCCCCAGTGTCAGCATTACCGTACACCCCTCTGCCATATTTCCATATGGAAAGAGACTCGGGAGCAGGGTAATAGTAGCAAGAGGTAAGGTCATGGAGCATCTGTAATGAGAAAGGATGAAGGGGCAGGAAGAGAGGGATGGTCTGAGCACCTGCATGGGGTCAGCAGCACAGTGTTGAAGGCTGTACCCCTTCAGATCAGATCAGATCAGATCAGTCGCTCAGTCGTGTCCGACTCTTTGCGACCCCATGAACCGCAGCACGCCAGGCCTCCCTGTCCATCACCAGCTCCCGGAGGTCACCCAGACTCGCATCCATCGAGTCAGTGATGCCATCCAGCCATCTCATCCTCTGTCGTCCCCTTCTCCTCCTGCCCTCAATCCCTCCCAGCATCAGAGTCTTCTCCAATGAGTCAACTCTTCGCATGAGGTGGCCAAAATACTGGAGTTTCAGCTTTAGCATCATTCCTTCCAAAGAAATCCCAGGGCTGATCTCCTTCAGAATGGACTGGTTGGATCTTCTTGCAGTCCAAGGGTCTCTCAAGAGTCTGTACCCCTTAGATGTGGAGAAATGCAGTCTTCCACAGAAAAGCGCTAATGCAGCTTCCGTGCCTCCTCCCACAAAGGTCAAAGTCCACCTTCTTTTTGAAGACTTCCTAGAACTGAAGCCACCAAGCAAAATTAAATTCCCATAGACTTTATTGCTCCTAATGTTGTTGTTAGGATCAAGTGAGATAATGCATGTTGGGATGCTTTGTAGAAAGTGACAGATTTATGGTATTATTAATGAGAACCATCAATTACAGATAAGAATGCTTACCTCTGAGATGTGGTGTCTATTTCGACAAGAACAGAAATGTGTAAAAGATGCTGCTATCTTAGCCTGTAATTAATACTCCTCACCCTTCCTCAAAGGGCTCCTTGAGTGAAGGGGCTTGATGAAGAAGGAGTAAATAAATTGCCTTAGACTGTCATCACAACATTGGCTTCGGTGTCTGTTTTCATCTTGATTTATACATCTTGGCCACAGTCTGTGATAGAGAATTTTCTTTTATAAAATAAACTGAGGATGAGGTGGTCTCATAAGACTCTGGGAGAGTCTGTGCAACAGGCCAGGACAGAGTCTTTCTGACTGCTGAATTCCAGAGCATAGCTACAGCCTTTGCTGAGTTGTCACTGTTGGACGGATTACATCATTGCCAGGAGATTTTCAACAGCCCTCCAATAAAACAGCTCCGACAAAAACGTGGATTTACTTAATAATGACTTTTCAGGGACTCACTTGACTCATAACTGGCAGAGTCAGCTCTGAGAGAGAGAGAACAGATCTTCCCTGAGCTGTGCTTTACCCAGAAGCAGCTGGCGAGAACTTTCAAACTCCGCCTCACAGAGTGTGGCTTCCACAGCCTGAACGAGATGCCAGGTCCCTCAAACCATTAACTACACAGAGTTCCCAGTACTCAGGCAACGCTTTCCGTCTGAGCTGAGGACCCTGAAGTGACTTAGAGAAGCAGTCTGCACAGTGGAAAAGGAAGCCCCAGGTTCAGGAAAGTCCACTTTCCCTTCTAGAGCCTTGAGAAGAAATACAGGCTGCAGAGACAGCCCACTCGCTATCAGAATTTACTCTCAGGAAGTCCTGCCAGTTCACCGAGTGAGAGTGGATGAGATCATCTGCAAGGCGCTCTCTGGAAACAGATTGGTTACATTGAAGACAAAGTCTTCTCTGTCATGTCCCTGCCCGAGGACATGGGCACGGCTCTCAGACAGAGCTCTGCCGGCTGCTCCTAGACAGAGTACGCCTGCAGGCTGAGGTGGGCACTGCGTGTGCTCAGCGGCTACAGCCACTCCCGGCTGCCCGTGGGGACGAGCCTGTGGGTCTCCATCCACAGAAAGCTGCAGCAACGTCAGCGTGTTTGCCAGGAAGCTGTCAGCCTAGGGGGGTTCAGGATGGGGAACACGTGTACACCCGTGGCAGATGCATGTTGATGTATTGCAAAACCAATACAATATTGTAAAGTAAAAAACAATTAAAAAAGAAAAAAAGACCCCCAAAGCAATTGACTTTTATTCAAAGACCACCAAACTGCAATGCTGATCTAACTCGAATGAGGGAGTGGAGCACTTTAGTTAGGGAAATCAGTCTTGTTGCTGGTATGTGTGAGTAAGTTCTGTGAAGTTTGGCAGCAGGCACGAGTCAGTGGAAGAAAGGCCATAGGTTACATGTGAAGGAAACATTTGCTTTTGGAGCAACAAAGATCGAGGTTTACAGGTTGTTTGAGGAAGCCTATCAGAGACCATTTGGTCATTTGCCTGCTGACCATATGGTAACCTCGTGTCACTCTTAGAAGGGTTAGGTCAGGGACCTTAGCGTGTACTCTCCCCCTACACCTACCCCGGACTAATTGTTCCCAGGAACTCAACACCATCAGGACATGTCTGACCTCAGGATCTTAGCTGAAATCACCAGATCTCAAGAAGGTCTTCCTAAAGAGCTTGCCCTGCAGGCTTTCAAGTCAGGATATGCTGTGGCCCACACCCCTCATGTGCCCCTCCAACTCCTTTCATTGGCAGTGAGTCTCTGAAAGGTCTGTTTGCATTCGGGCTGCATCTCTCCTCAGCTTGCCATGTAGGTGAACGGCCCCCATACACACGTCTGTCACCATACTGGAACATGACACTGTGACTCTGTTTATGGAAACAGTCCCTAATGTTGGAAAGGATCCTGGAAGGCAGGCCCAGGCATGCTGCCTTAGTTGCTGAATGTATCATATGGTAAGTGATGGGGGGATGTCTAGGGCAGTGACAAACAGGAGGTCTAGGTGCTTAGGGAGGTGGCTGATAATCAGCAAGCACTCTAAAAGCTCAATATAGTGATAATAGTCTGCCCCTCTCTTGGGCCCTCGAAGTCCAAGATCCTCAAGGAAGAGCATTGATGACAAAAAGTAGCTCTGTCCAGTCGTAGCAGTTTGGTCCGTATAAAGAGCACAGCATCATCATTAGAATATACAGTTCTGGCCAAGCCACTTGCAGGCTGTGTCTCTTGCGCATTGCTTATTCTCGGCAAGCCCTGGCCCTTCTTCAGTCATGAATGTGATGGCGACAACTACTTCACAGGGTGTTGTGAAGATCAAAGGTATGGGAAAATACTCAGCCTAGTGACTTCTACATAGAAACCATGCAATTGTCCCTGCAATACTGTTGCCGTGGAAGGGACCTGGATTAGATCTCAGCCAGTTCCCTGGGACATATGAGAAAGCTGAGGTCCTGGGATGTTGTCACTTCCTTGTGATCACCCAGAAGTTTAATCACAAGCCCAGAAGAGGAACACAGGTTTCCTGGCTCCCAGTGGAATGCTTTTCATTCTACATTACACCGCCTCTTTTATCCTTTTACAAATGATGAGGTACCATAGCTTTGCCCCTGTAGTATGTTAATGTGTTCATATTAGTAACATTTTCCTGTAGAACAGCAAACAGCAAAAAGTAAATATAAAATGAGATTTTACTCAAAAAGGATAAAACCTATAGAGGAATGCTTAATGAAGGGCCTGGGCGTGTGACGTGGGGGATTCACACATATAGGCCATGAATTCAATTCTTTTCAGAATGACGAGTCAGTGTGATGCTTGCTGTCTATTGTCCTCACAAAGACTTCCCAGTTATTCTCTAGCTGACTCTCTGGAAGCTCAGGTAGGGGCTATCCTCTGACAGAACACAGATGGTCCTCCCCTGGGAACCGTTGCCTGGAGGTCTGCCGAGAATCTGCATCTCTGTCTTTCTCTGGCAGTTTCATAATGATGTTTAGAAGCAGCGATGTGAAGTGAATAGCCACAGAGTGGAGAGTTCTTCCATCAAGTTAGCATGACCCCTGATAGCTGGGGACAGCAAACTCACTTTTAAAGAAAACTGCCAAAGGGTCACCCTGCTCCAGCTTTTCTTTAGTTACCCAACACCAGCACATGGGTTCCTGTGTGGAGACAGCAAAGGAAACACTCCCCAGGCCCAGACTTTAGCTGCCTTCCCTTTCCCTGCCTCCTCCCCAACCTACAGACCTGTAAGTGAGCAGCTCAGCTCTGCTGAGGGAAGATGCAATGTGGTTCTGTGGTTCACTGGTTGGTGTGTGTCTGTGTGTATGTGTGATTTTTCCAGAGACACAAACTCTCTATAGTCACTAAGGCAGCAGAACATATTCTAACTTCCAAGATGCAGAAGAAGCAGTCACAATCTGTCAGAAAACAACTGTTTGCCAAAAAACGCTCCCAGAAGCACTAACCTTCGTTTAATACGTTATTGATTTTCTAAACTGTTAACTATGGTTTATAATAGCATTATCCCACATGATACTACACATTACATCAGTTATTACCTAGTTTATTAAAGCATTAATGTTGCCTTCAGCAGTTAGCTGAAAAACTGATAGTACGTGTGAGACTTAAGGGATTTCCCAGTGAACATTCATTAAGTATTTTAAATGGCTTATAGGAACTCTTCAGTACATTCCAGACTCTTTTTGTCCTTCTCTTATCTCCCCACCCCCCAAAAAAGAACCTGTACTGTGCAAGTGTGAAGCACCAGTGGGTTTAGTGAGGTAATCCACAATTATCCATTAGAAGATATTTGCATAGTTAATTAAATATCATTACTGATTGAAAGGTGTGTGTGTGTGAGCACATGCATGCAGATGGAGAACTTAGGAATAAAGGGTTTTAAACTATTTAAAAGCAGTGAGTACTGTCCCATTATTGGTGCAAGTCAGGATTCTCATCTTTTCTTTTACAAGTAGTGTATTAGTCTGCTAGGGCTGCTATGATAAAATACCACAGACTGGGTGGCTTAAACAGTATAAGTTTATTTTCTTACAGTTCTGGCAGATGAAGGTCCAAAATCCAGGTGCCATCAGGGTTTGCTCCTGGTGAGGCCTATCTACCTGGCTGCCTTCTCACTGTGGCTTCACATGGTTTTCCCCCTGGCTGTGTGTCAGAGAGGGAGGGAATTCTGGCTTCCCCTACCCTTCTCATGGGGATGCCATGCCTACTAGATTAGGACCCCACCCTCACAACCTCATTTATCCTTAGTTCTTTCCTTAAAGGCCCTATCTCCACACTTAGTCATATTGGGGATGGGGCTTCAACATACCAATTTGGTAGGGACACTGTTCAGTCCATAGCAGGAAAGCAGCATGTCTAAGTGGAACATCTTGGACATTGGAATCCATTTGCAGAGTACATCATGAGAAACGCTTGACTGGAAGAAACACAAGTTAGAATCAATATTGCTGGGAGAAATATCAATAACCTCAGATATGCGGATGACACCACCCTTATGGCAGAAAGTGAAGAGGAACTTAAAAAAAAGCCTCTTGATGAAGGTGAACGTGGAGAGTGAAAAAGTTGGCTTAAAGCTCAACATTAAGAAAACGAAGATCATGGCATCCAGTCCCATCACTTCATGGGAAATAGATGGGCAAACAGTGGAAACAGTGTCAGACTTTATTTTTCTGGGCTCCAAAATCACTACAGATGGTGACTGCAGCCATGAAATTAAAAGACGCTTACTCCTTGGAAGGAAAGTTATGACCAACCTAGATCACATATTCAAAAGCAGAGACATTACTTTGCCAACAAAGGTTCGCCTAGTCAAGGCTATGGTTTTTCCTGTGGTCATGTATGAATGTGAGAGTTGGACTGTGAAGAAGGCTGAGCACCGAAGAATTGATGCTTTTGAACTGTGGTGTTGGAGAAGACTCTTGAGAGTCCCTTGGACTGCAAGGAGATCCAAGCAGTCCATTCTGAAGGAGATCAGCCCTGGGATTTCTTTGGAAGGAATGATGCTAAAGCTGAAACTCCAGTATTTTGGCCACCTCATGTGAAGAGTTGACTCATTGGAGAAGACTCTGATGCTGGGAGGGATTGAGGGCAGGAGGAGAAGGGGACGACAGAGGATGAGATGGCTGGATGGCATCAGTGACTTGATGGATGTGAGTCTCAGTGACCTCCGGGAGTTGGTGATGGACAGGGAGGCCTGGCGTGCTGCGATTCATGGGGTCGCAAAGTTGGACACGACTTTGTGACTGATCTGATCTGACCTGGTTTGGGGTTCCATTGATGCCAGCTGTGTGGCTTTGGGCAAATTATGTCATCTTTATGTGCCTTAGTTTCCTCATCTGCCTACCTTTCAGGTTGCTGCTGCTGTTGCTGCTAAGTCGCTTCAGTCGTGTCCAACTCTGTGCGACCCCATAGACGGCAGCCCACCAGGTTCCCCCATCCCTGGAATTCTCCAGGCAAGAATACTGGAGTGGGTTGCCATTTCCTTCTCCAATGCATGAAAGTGAAAAGTGAAAGTGAAGTCGCTCAGTCGTGTCCGACTCCTAGTGACCCCATGGACTGCAGCCTTCCAGGCTCCTCTGTCCATGGGATTTTCCAGGTTGCTAGCCTTCAACAGATATAAACTATAGTTATTTTCATTGTTTATTTCATGCAATTGCTTGTTGAGGACTCTGCCTTACTCTTTGTATAACTTGTTTAAAAAAACCTTATAAGAGGATTCTCTTTCACTCTCTGAATGTGTTTTATTGTTTTCTTACATGTAGGGGGTGGTGGTTTGCTTCCAGTTTGAGTAGAAGTTCTTTGAGGGCAGGGAACATTCCATCTTATATTTCTTTTTATCTGGCACCTCACTTAGTATATTTTACATAGCAGATACTCAACATAGTCATGATATTTTTGTTCGTTAGAAAGTTATTGCACCTGCCTTCTTGATTTGGGGGGCCACTTTTTTTCTCTATCCCTGCTGCTGCTGCTGCTAAGTCACTTCAGTAGTGTCTGACTCTCTGCGACCCCATAGACAGCAGCCCACCAGGCTCCCCCATCCCTTGGATTCTCCAGGCAAGAACACTGGAGTGGGTTGCCATTTCCTTCTCCAATGCATGAAAGTGAAAAATGAAAGTGAAGTCACTCAGTCATGTCCGACTCTTTGCTGCCCCATGGACTGCAGCCCACCAGGCTCCTCCGTCCATGGGATTTTCCAGGCAAGAGTACTGGAGTGGGGTGCCATTGCCTTCTCTGTCTCTGTCCCTAGCTCTCCTTTAACATGGCCCTCTTAATGAATTTTAGCACATTATATGGGATTTTTGAAGTCCTGAAATTAGTAACTAATTGTTGATGTTTATGCCTTATTTTCTACCTCATTCTAGAAAGTAACTGTCAGTATATGGTAAGTCCTGAAATGAAAGGATCCACTTGTGTCAATGTCAGCTATTGAACTGAAGTCAATCCATTTCTGACAAAGTTCCCCCCTAAAGAGCAGAGACAGACTATTAGCAATTAAGTTATTGTTTATGTTAGTTCCTACATGGTAGTAATTTTTCCTGTTTTTATAAAGGGTCTGTGTAATATATTTCAAGCTCCTATTATTAATATTTATAAATTATTTCTAAGATTGTGATTTTCAGAATAGGAATATGTTGACTTACTGTGTGTCGTTAATAGTTTGAACAAATAGTCAACTATGTCTGTTTGGGCTAAAATGAAGTAGAAGACATTTTAGTTCAAGGAGCTTATGGCCCAATATGAGACATAATCTATGGTGATATAACAAATGAAAATATAATACTCTAATCAAGATTCAGATGAGAATGTTGTTTGAGGCTCATCAAGATTAGAAGTCATTACAGAGAATGATCAACTTGTATTTCCTTATATCTTCACCATAACTGTTTTGGTGCCAGATAGAATTAATGTTCATAGACATTCCATGAATAACCAATTTCTTTTCTATTGACATATGCTGCGGCTGCTGCTAAGTCGCTTCAGTTGTGTCCAACTCTGTGCGACCCCATAGATGGCAGCCCACCAGGCTCCCCCATCCCTGGGATTCTCCAGGCAAGAACACTGGAGTCGGGTGCCATTTCCTCCTCCAATGTATGAAAGTGAAAAGGGAAAGTAAAGTCGCTCAGTCATGTCCGACCCTCAGCAACCCCATGGACTGCAGTCTTCCAGGCTCCTCCATCCATGGGATTTTCCAGGCAAGAGTACTGGAGTGGGGTGCCATTGCCTTCTCCTTATTGACATATAGTTGATTTATAATCTTGTATTAGTTTAAGGTGCATGGCATAGTGATTCAGTATTTGTGTAGATTATACTACATTCAAAGTTATTGCAAAAAATGGCTATAATTGCTTGTGCTGTACAATATATTCTTGCTTTTTATTTTACACATTGTATTTTGTATCTCTTAATCCTCTATCCATATCGTGCCCTTTCCGCCGTTCTTCTCCTCACTGGTATCCACTAATTTGTTTTCTGTATCTGTGAGTCAGTTTCTCTTTTGCTATATATATTCCTTTGTTGTATATTTTTAGATTCCTCATGTAAGTGATATCATACATAATTTGTCTTTCTCTGTCTGTTTCACTCAGCATAATGTTCTCTCAGTCCACCCATGAGCTCACAAGTTTTTTGACCTACACTGGAAAGTTTTCTGACAAATCTTCAGTCTCTGTCATTTTTTCTTCACAACTCTAGATAACAAAGACTATGAATATAATAAAATAAGAACATATAAATGACTTGCCTTGTGGCAGCCAAAATGGCTGCACGTGGGCGCTTGAGCAAAGGTTGGGGTGAGCCCTCACTTGGCTGATGAAGACTGGAGGAGGCAGCAACTGCTGGGAGAAGAGTGTAAGGCTCAAGTTGGAAAATCATGAACCAGATGGTACTATCAAGGAGAACTTAATTGATATAATAGCCAGAAAAATTAATGAACTTCCAGAAGCAGAAAGGAATCTGCTTGAAAATGGATTAACATATTAGACTTAATGCTGCTCTCTGTAGCCTAATAGCAAACAGTCTTTTTCCATGCATCTTACATGTTACACAGGCTGCTGGCTTACCAGTGGCGGTGATCCCATTTTTGACAGCAAACATATGTTACAAAGGTTTTGCAAGTTTACCTTTGAATACAGGTGATCTGCATTGTGAAACCTGTACCATAACATGAGGTGGATTGGTTGCTCTTTTTTTCGGTGGCCTGTACCCTGTTTTCTTGGCTGTCCCTGTGAATGGTGGCCAGGCAGCTAGGTATAATTCAGCTCTGCTACCAGAGAAAGGAAACATCTTAAATTACTGGATTAGGACTTCTAAGCCTGTCTTTAGAAAGATGTTAAACCATTTTAAAGATGGGAAACCATTTTGCTCCAGACTGGGTTTGCTGCATACCTTGGGTCTAGACAATATAAACTACTTATAAAGGCTCTTCAGTCACCCAGAATTGAGTGATTGTTAAGCAAATCTGTACACAAAAATAAAACTAACCTACATCTAAGTATGAATAAACAAAAACTTGTACATTAAAATGACTTGCCCTTTTAAAGCTAATATGTACTTAGGTATGTATTTCCATGCATGAGTCAACAAGATATACCTCCTTTATTAATAATGCAGTAACAGTTGTGGTTTTATGCATAATCAAATTAATTGTTTCACCGCATTGCTGCTGCTGCAAAGTCGCTTCAGTCATGTCCAACTCTGTGCGACCCCATAGACTGCAACCTTCCAGGCTCCTCCGTCCATGGGATTTTCCAGGCAAGAGTACTGGAGAGGGGTGCCATTGTCTTCTCCGATTTCACCGCATTACTCAGTTCTAAACCTCTCTCTAGTCTCCAGCATAGTGTATCTTCTTAAAATCTGAGCGTAGACTGTTGCATTGTGAAGTCCTAGCGTTCTGTCAGGAGCTGATATTGGGTTATTTCACACCAGAACATGCCCCTCCAAGGGCTTTTTCTCTGGGTTTCCTCTTTCTTTGAATGATACTGCCAGTGTCCTGTCCCAGTCTCACCTGCACAAGTCACCAATATCATTCATCTTTTACATCTGCCTTTTCCCTGTCCTCATCCCTCAACTGCAAGCAGTGATTAAGATACGAGACTTCTAGAGTTCCAAGTCTGCCCCCATCTTTCTTTGTTTCAGTTTCCATTGCTTTTAGTTCAAGTTATCATTATGTCTTGCTTCTCTGGAAGTGATTGTCCAGTCACCAGTTTCTCTTTGCTCCCGTTATTATTGTGGATCTCTCTGTCACTCAGTGTCTATATAAATATGATCTTGATTCCACCTCAGCAGTGGGCTGCTGTTACCTCCATTCATACACCACCCATCTATTGCTTACATTGTCCACATACTGGCATGCCCTACTTCTCCCCATATCCATACATCTAAGGTTTGTTCCTTCTTTAATCCTATCAAAACCCTCTATTTCCACAAAGCATTTCCCTTTCCATTAAACCATAATACCTCAACTGTAACCTTTGGCTGACATTCATCACAGACTCCCTATTTCAGTGATTACTGGTATACTTAAAATTCTTTCAAGTTAGGAGCTGTAATTAATTTATATAGTATCTAATCTTAGGCTACATGTCTAAATTTCATCCTCGCTGGCTTATACCTAAAGAATATGAAAAGAAGGAAAGTTTAAACCATACTAGGTTTGTGGAAGAAATAAAATAAATAAACCAATGTAACAGTTTGGGAACATGAGAAATTTGAAACACAATCAGGCAAAATAATGTATTGGAGTATCAGACAAATTCATGCATTATTTCTTAAATAGAAAGAGTCTTAAACTTTCCTTTAAAAAATCACAATTATTAGAGAAACACTTAAATATAAATAGATGATAGAAAGAAAAATGGAGATCTATGTATTCATCAAACCATTTTATTGCCCCACACCCTTTGCATTTAAAATATTATTAACTGCTAATACGGGAATTCAGCAGGGATGGCCTGAAAAAATGGCTGCATTGTGAGGTGGACTACATAATTTTCACTTCAAATCCCAATTTAATTGAATTTATAGATATCAGCATCTAGAAATTACCTTGGAAAAACATTTTTGTCATCATGAAAACATTGTATTAAGAAAGTACGCTATTTTTGTTTCTGTTTATCAGGAATACTATCACATACCAATTATAAAAAAAATATAAGTAATTGTCTGTAGCGTATGTGATACCAAACAGAAGAATTGGAATTAATTGCTTTCTTTTTAAAAACAATTTTATTTATTCGTTTATTTGCTTGTGCTGGGTCTTAGTTGCAGCATACAGGAGATCTTGTTCCCTGATCAGGGATCGAACCCAGGTGCCCTATAATGGGAGCACAAAGTTTTAGCCAGTGGGCCATCAGGGAAGTCCTCAATTACTCCCTTTAAGCAGCATTTTTAATGACTTACATTGAAAAGCCATGTGGATCATGCAGAATAATGACAATTATGTATTTCTGCCTATGTACTTTAAGAATCAAAAAGTCATGATGGTTAGTAAAGGCTTAAAAGTGGTTAGAATGTTAGTCTCCGGTTACACTGTTAGCCCATTATTCCAGGACACTAGACTCACAAGATGCTCCAAGATTAAAAGAGTTCATGTGAACATAGTTGAATTGTAATGGTTAAATAATTCAACTAAGTAATTGAATTAACAAATAAATTGGGGAGAAAGTTTACCCCTTCTTCAATTTAGAGAGCAATTCTAATAAGTGAAGAAGGATTGAAGGTAATAGAAAAATCATTTGGGGCAAACATCACAGAAAAAAAAATGGTGCATAAAGAACTGTTGGTTGATAGTAAAACTAGTGGATGAAAGTATGGAAAGCAACGAGATATTTGCATAGTGTCAAAAGCTGTGCCCATAAGACATTTATTAATTACAAAAGGAAAAGCAGTAACTTTATGTTGGAGAGATTTAGCAGAGACCACTGTCAGAGAGGGAGAAAACTTTCCTCTAACCCTCTAGATTCTTCCGGCATGTCTAAGAATTAAATTGACATGAGACAGATTAACAGAAGAAAATCTGATTGAATGCCACACATCCAGAAACCCATCTTACATGAATGGTTCTGAGTCAGAAAGGAGTAATGAGGTATACATTGCCATCCCGATTTAAGTAATGGGATTAAGGGATGGAATTTCAGAGAGGGTGGGAGGGTAAGTCACAGCACAATAAGAAGGACATATTTTTAGTAATTAGATGTTTGTCCTGCCATAGAAATGGGTCATAAAAAGTTATTTCTAGTATTATCTGTTATTTCGGCACTGCCCTCAACTTAAATTATTTAAAGAAAAGGTAAAAGTTTATCTTGGGCCCATAGCATCTAGATTGCCTGTGGCTCAAAATAATTTGCATGCCAAAATGGCATATTTTCAGGAAGCCTGTTCTGAACCCCTGCACCACACAAGCAAGTGATCAAATTTAACACCATCTCTAAGAAGACACTTTAGCATCATCAATCCATGATATGATGTACTGAGGGCTAATTAAATCGCATGAGCTCACTCTAATTGTGGGGAAACACAAAACATTCAAACTGGGGAACATGCTACAAGATATTGGATCAGTACTGTTAAAGTGTGTGTATCATGAAGTACAAACAACAACTGAGGAGGGACTTTGCTGGTGGTCCAATGGTTAAGAATCCGCCTTGCAATGCCAGGGACGTGGGTTCAATCCCTGCTCAGAGGACTAAGATCCCACATTCTATGAAACAGCTAAGCCCACATGCTACAACTAGATACTCTGTGTGCCACAAGGAAAGATCCCATGTGACGCAACAAAGGAGATCCTGCATGCTTCAACTAAGACCCCATGTTGCTAAGTCACTTCAGTCGTGTCCGACTCTGTGCGACCCCGTAGACGGCAGCCCGCCAGGCTCCCCTATCCCTGGGATTCTCCAGGCAAGAACAATGGAGTGGGTTGCCATTTCCTTCTCCAATTCATGAAAGTGAAAGGGAAGTCACTCAGTGGTGTCCGACTCCTAGCGACTGCACAGACTGCAGCCTACCAGGCTCCTCCATCCATGGGATTTGCCAGGCAAGAGTACTGGAGTGGAGTGCCATTGCCTTCTCCAAAGACCCCATACAGCCAAATAAATATATTAAAAAGAACAACTGAGGAACAGTCATAAAATAATAAGACATAACACCTGAACATAACGTGGGTACCTGTGTTGGCTAGTGGACTAAAAAAAATGTCATTAGTGTGAAGATTAGCAAAATTCCACTAAGATCTGCAGTGTAGTTACTTGTATCATTGTTAATGTTCTGAATTTGATCTTTTACATCATGGTTATATAAGGTGTTTCCGTTAGGAGATGTTCAATGGAAGTTATACATGAACTATCTGTATTAATTGTTACAGCTTTTCTGTAATTCTAAATTTTATGTAGAAATTTTTTCAAAATTTAAAGAAATTAAAACCAAGAAATAGTTTGAAGGGACTCCACATGGCCAAACTTGGGGCAATTCAGGCCTCAAAAAAGTGTGATGGTAGTAATGGATTTTATTTTATTTGTTTTTTTATAAAGTTTTATTAAAGTATAAAGGAGATAGAGAAAGCATCTGACATAGGCATCAGAAGGGGGCAGAAAGAGTACCCAGTAATGGATTTTAACACCTTGAATACAGAAATATCCAAAAATTTTGTTTAGCCATATACAGCTACAAGGAAAAGGGCTGATTTTGTAATGGTGAAGTGAAGGGGAGGGGAGCCAAATTTTGCTACCGCCAAAATATACTAGAGAACAAAACCACATGTATTATACTTAAAGAGCCCAAACACGCTTTTTACATTCACTCATCCTGAAGTTTCACATTTTAATGAATAGCTTTCTCTATTTAAACTTTACAAATTGGACTTTACATACTACCTTCCTTAAAATGGAAATTCAGCCTTGTTAAAATTCAACTTTATTTTTCTTCTTTTGGTTGTAGGTGAAATCATGAACAGGTTAGCTTTCTTGCTCCTGGGATTATCTATCTTTTTCTTCAAAAATAAAATTGGTCATTTATTTCAACATCATATATTAGTCAAAAGATATTTACGTGAAACTACAAAGAATTATCTAGTAGATGATAGTTTGATGTAAGTGAAATTTTCTGTTTTGTTACGTATCCTTGGCATACACTATGTAAGTTTCAGGTGTACAACATAGTGATTTGGTATTTTCAGTCGCTCAGTCCTGTCTGACTCTGCGATCCCAGGGATTGCAGCACACCAGGCCTCCCTGTCCATCACTAACTCGCAGAATTTACTCAAATTCATGTCCATTGAATCCGTGATGTCATCCAACCATCTCATCCTCTGTCAACCCCTTCTCCTCCTGCCTTCAATCTTTCCCAGCATCAGGGTCTTTTCTAAAGATACAGTTCTTCACATCAGGTGGCCAAACTACTGGAGTTTCAGCTTCAGCATCAGTCCTTCCAATGAATATTCAGGCTGATTTCCTTTAGGATGGACTGGTTGGATCTCCTTGCAGTCCAAAGGACTCTCAAGAGTCTTTTCCAACAGCACACAGTTCAAAAGCATCAATTCTTCAGCACTCAGCTTTCCTTATAGTCCAACTCTCACATGCATACATGACTAATGGAAAAATCATAGCCTTGACTAGATGGACCTTTGTTGGCAAAGTAATGTCTCTGCTTTTTAGCATGCTATCTAGGTTGGTCATAACTTTTCTCCCAAGGAGTAAGCGTCTTTTAATTTCATGGCTGCAATGATTTTGGAGCCCCCAAAAATAAAGTCTGCCACTATTTCCACTGTTTCCCCATATAATTTGCCATGAAGTGATGTGACCGGATGCCATGATCTTAGTTTTCTGAATGTTGAGCTTTAAGCCAACTTTTTCACTCTTCTCTTTAACATTCATCAAGAGGCTCTTTAGTTATTCTTCGCTTTCTGCCATAAGGGTGGTGTCTTCTGCATATCTGAGGTTACTGATATTTCTCCTAGCAATCTTGATTCCAGCTTGTGCTTCCTCCAGCCCAGCATTTCTCATAATGTACCCTGCATATAAAATAAGCAGGGTGACAGTATACAGTATACAGCCTTGATGTACTCCTTTCCCTATTTGGAACCAGTCTATTGTTCCATGTTCAGTTCTAACTGTTGTTTCATGACCTGCATACAGATTTCTCAAGAGGCAGGTCAGGTGGTCTGGTATTCCCATCTTTTTCAGAATTTTCCAGTTTGTTGTGATCCGCACAGTCAAAGGCTTTGGCATAGTCAATAAAGCAGAAATAGATGTTTTTCTGGAACTCTCTTGCATTTTTGATGATCCAATGGATGTTGGCAATTTGATCTCTGGTTCCTCTGCCTCTTCTAAAACCAGCTTGAACATCTGGAAGTTCACGGTTCACATACTGTTGAAGCCTGGCTTGGAGAAATTAGAGCATTACTTTACTAGCGTGTGAGATGAGTGCAATTGTGCAGTAGTTTGAGCATTCTTTGACATTGCCTTTCTTTGGGATTAGGATGAAAACTGACCTTTTCCAGTCCTGTGACCACTGCTGAGTTTTCCAAATTTGCTGGCATATTGAGTGAAGTACTTTCACAGCATCATCTTTTAGGATTTGAAATAGTTCAACTGCAGTTCCATCACCTCCACTGGCTTTGTTTGTAGTGATGCTTCCTTCGGCCCATCTGACTTCACATTCCAGTATGTCTGGCTCTAGGTGAGTGATCATACCATCGTGATTATCTAGGTCATGAAGGTCTTTTTTGTATAGTTCTTCTGTGTATTCTTGCCACCTCTTCTTAACATCTTCTGCTTCTATTAGGTCCATACCATTTCTGTCCTTTATTGAGCCCATCTTTGCATGAAACGTCCCCTTGGTATCTCTAATTTTCTTGAAGAGATCTCTAGTCTTTCCTATTCTAGGTTTTCTCTATTTCTTTGCATTATCACCGAGGAAGGCTTTCTTATCTCTCCTTGCTATTCTTTGGAACTCTGCATTCAAATGGGTGTATCTCTGCTTTTCTCCTTTGCTTTTTGCTTTTCTTTTTTTCACAGCTATTTGTAAGGCCTTCCCAGACAGCCATTTTGCTTTTTTGCATTTCTTTTCCATGGGGATGGTCTTGATCCTTGTCTCCTGTACAATGTCACAAACCTCCATCTGTAGTTCATTCGGGAACTCTGTCTATCGGAGCTAGTCCCTTAAATCTATTTCTCACTTCTACTGTATAATCATAAGGGATTTGATTTAGGTCATACCTGAATGGTCTAGTGGTTTTCCCTACTTTCTTCAATTTCAGTCTGAATTTGGCAATAAGGAGTTCATGATCTGAGCCACAGTCAGCTCCTGGTCTTATTTTTGCTGACTGTATAGAGCTTCTTCATCTTTGGCTGCAAAGAATATAATCAGTCTGATTTCGGTGTTGACTATCTGGTGATGTCCATGTGTAGAGTCTTCTCTTGTGTTGTTGGAAGAGGGTGTTTGCTGTGACCAGTGTGTTCTTTTGGCAAAACTCTATTAGCCTTTGCCATGCTTCTTTCTGTACTCCAACGCCAAATTTTCCTGTTACTCCAGGTGTTTCTTGACTTCCTACTTTTGCATTCCAGTCCCCTATAATGAAAAGGACATCTCTTTGGGGTGTTCATTCTAGAAGGTTTTGTAGGTCTTCATAGAACCACTCAACTTCAGCTTCTTCAGAATTACTGGTTGGGGCATAGACTTGGATTGCTGTGATGTTGAATGGTTTGCCTTGGACACAAACAGATCATTCTGTCATCTGAGATTGCATCCAAGTGCTTAATTTTGGACTCTTTTGTTGACTATGATGGCTACTCCATTTCTTCTAAGGGATTCTTGCCCACAGTAGTAGATATAATGGTGATCTGAGTTAAATTCACCCATTCCAGTCCATTTCAGTTTGCCGATTCCTAAAACGTCGACATTCACTCTTGCCATCTCCTGTTTTACCACTTCCAATTTGCCTTAATTCATGGACCTAACATTCCAGGTTCCTATGCAATATTGTTCTTTACAGCATCGGACTTTACTTCCATCACCCTTCACATCCACAACTGGAAGTTGTTTTTGCTTTGGCTCCATGTCTGCATTCTTTCTTATGTTATTTATCCACTGATCTCCAATAGCATATTTGGCACTACTGACCTGGGGAGTTCATCTTTGAGTGTCTTGTCTTTTTGCCTTTTCATACTTTTCATGGGGTTTTCAAGGCAAGAATACTGAAGTGGTGTGACATTCCCTTCTCCAGTGGACCACATTTTGTCAGAACTCTCCACCATGACCATCTTGGGTGGCCCTACATGGCATGACTCATAGTTTCACTGAGTTAGAGAAGGCTGTGGTCCATATGATCAGATTGGTTAGTTTTCTGTGATTGTGGTTTTCAGTCTGTCTGCCCCCTCATGAATAAGGATAAGAGGCTCATGGAAGTTTCCTGATGGGGAAGACTGACTGAAGGGGAAACTGCGTCTGTTTCTGATGGCGGGGCCATGCTCAGTAGATCTTTAATCTGATTTTCTGTTGATGGGTGGAGCTATGTTTTCTCCCTGCTATTTACCTGGGGCCAAACTACGGTGGGGTGGCTTCCCTGGTGGCTCAGAGGTTAAAGCGTCTGCCTGGAATGCGGGAGACCCGGGTTCGATCCCTGGGTCAGGAAGATCCCCTGGAGAAGTAAATGGCAACCCACTCCAGTACTCTTGCCTGGAGAATCCCATGGAGGGAGGAGCCTGGTAGGCTATAGTCCATGGGATTGCAAAGAGTCAGACATGACTGAGCAACCTCACTTTCAAACTATGGTGGAGGTAATGGCAACATCCTTCAAAGGATCCCATGCATGTACTGCTACACTTACTGCCCTCAATCCTGCAGGAGACCACCACCGACCCATGCCTCCACTGGAGACTCCTGGGCAAGTCTGAGTCAGTCTCTTGTGGGGTCACTGCTCCTTTCTCCTGGGTCCTGTTGCACACAAGGTTCTATTTGTGCCCTTCAAGTATCTATTTCCCAGTCCTACGTAAGTTCTGGTAGCTGTATGGTGTGGTTAATGGCAACCTCCTCCAAGAGGGTTGTGCCATACCCACGTCTACTGCACCCAGAGCCCCTGTCCTTGTGGCAGTCCACTGGTGACCTCTACCTCCACAGGACACGCTGAAAGACAGTTCTGTCTCAGTCTCTGTGGGGTCTCTGTGTCCTGGTGCACACAAGGTTTGTTTGAGCCTTCTGAGCATCGCTGGTGGGATTGGGGTTTGATTCTAAATGCAAATTCGCCCCTCCTACCATCTTGCTGGGGCTTGCCCTTTGACCTGTATACAGATTTCTCAAGAGGCAGGTCAGGTGTTCTGGTATTCCCATCTCTTTAAGAATTTTCCACAGTTTGCTGTGATCCACACCATCAAAAGCTTTAGCATAGTCAATGAAGCAGAAATAGATGTTTTTCTTAAATTCTCTTGCTTTTTCTGTGTTCCAACGAATGATGGCAATTTGATCTTTGGTTCCTCTGAGTTTTCTAAATCAACTTGGACATCTGGAAATTAGACATTGTTTTGGGACTTGTTGGCAGTCCAGTGATTAAGACTCAGAGCTTACAGTGCAGAGGGCAAGGTTTTGATCCCTGGTGAGGGAACTAAGATCCCGCATGCCACGCAGTGCAGGATAAAACAAAGAAAAGCTAGATTGTTGTGGGGGAAACAGTCTTTTCAACAAACGGTGCTCAGAAAACTGGATACTAACATTGCCAAAGAATGAAGCTGAACTGATACCTCACATCATATGAAAATTTATTCAAAATGATTCAAGGACCTAAGTGTAGGAGCTAAAACTGTAAAACTCACAGGAAAACAGAGGTAGAAGCATGGAAACAGTCATTGTCGACTGGCCATTGGATGCTTAATTAATGTATCATATCATATGAAATATGCACCCCACCCCAGTACTTTTGCCTGGAAAATTCCATGGACACAGGAGCCTGGTAGGCTCCAGTCCATGGGGTTGCAAAGAGTCGGTCATGACTGAGCGACTTCACTTTCACTTTTCACTTTCATGCATTGGAGAAGGAAATGGCAACCCACTCCAGTGTTCTTGCCTGGAGAATCCCAAGGACGGGGGAGCCTGATGGGCTGCCGTCTATGGGGTCGCACAGAGTCGGACACGACTGAAGCGACTTAGCAGCAACTAAGAAAAATGGAAATTCATTACTATCGTGATCATTGTTTTTTTTTTTTTTTTTTTTTACACATCCACTCTCTCTTCTATTTCAAACTGTCCAAGGAAACAAATCTTGAAGAAACTTCTTTGGAAAATACAGACTTGAAAAAAATCATGAAATGTCTGTAATGTGACTTTCCCAATTTTAGAAGTTGATAAGATTAAGAAATATTCTCATGTTTTACCCCTCATGCAACTGTTACTTAAAAAACACTCTTACAGTTCTCTGACCAGAACTGGGTTTCAGCCATACAATATAGCCAGACATAACTTTAGGTAGAACTTTTCAAAACAAATGCACAGGTTAGGTACCAACTCTGTGATCTGATGCCTAATGCTCTGATGTGGAGCTGATGTTATATTAATAGAAATAAAGTACACAATACATGTAATGCATTTGAATCATTCTGAAACCATCACCTGCCTATGGAAAAATTGTGTTCCATGAAACCAATCCCTGATGCCAAAAAGGTTGGGTACTGCTGTTCTAAAGAATTAGTTTGATGTGAACAAGAAGTAATATCTTAGCAAATCAATTATAAATAAAAGTGGAAAATTATATTTAGTTTTGTTTTTTCTATCTTATGCAGGCTTTCCATTAAACAGGGGAGATGTTTGACAATATATGAAATGAGACATACTCCAAAAATTCATTATAACTTTGTAATCACTATTTTTATGTTTATACGTACTAATATTCATCTGTGAGGTTATGCATATGTGTGTGTTTCTCCAAAGTCTAATCCAAAGTTATCTTTAACTGTATCAAATAGCAAAAAAGAGACATGCTGTTTTTACGTGATGCTATTTATCTATCTGAATAAAATGCTGAATTCAGATAAAAGCTGAAAAAAAAAAAAGATTAAGTAATTTCCGAAATCCTTAATTTTAATGGAGATTAAATTCTGGTGGCATTATATTTATGCCTGCACATTAGAAAGATTTCTTAGAGTTATGTAGTTGAATTATAATTTATATTTACTTGTACAGAGGGGAAAAGAAAGAATTCCTATAAATATGTATGTAGATATATATATACACACACAGAGAGATATATGTGTGAGTGTGTGCTTATGTGTGTACATATATATGTGTGTGTGTATGTATATATATCTCCTTTTTATTGTACAGATTATCTTAGGTATACATCTTTTTAAAATTTTTATTTGTTATTTTTTAACACCAAATACATTTTGTATTGGTGTATAGCCAATTAACAACGTTGTGGTAGTTTCAGGTGAACAGTGAAGGGACTCAGCCATACATACACACGTATCCATTCTTCCCAAAACTCCCCTTCTATTCAGGCTGGCACATTACCTTGAGCAGAGTTCCATGTGATATTACTGTCGGTGTTGTTCAGTCGCTGAGTCATTTCGGACTCTTTGCAACCCCATGGACTGGAGCTCACCTGGCTTCCCTGTTCCTCACCATCTTCCAGAGTTTGCTCAGGGTCATGTCCATTGAATGGGTGATGTCATCCAGCCATCTCATCCTCCTCTTCTTCTGCCTTCAAACTTTCCCAGCATTAGGGTCCTTTTCAATGAGTCAGCTGTTTGCATAAGGTAGCCCAATTATTGGAGCTTCAGCATCAGTCTTTCCAATGAATATTCAGGGTTGATTTCCTTTAGGATCGACTGGCTTGATGTCCTTGCTTTCTAAGGAATTCTCAGGAGTCTTCTCCAGCACCATAGTTCAAAAGCATAAGTTCTTCAGCATTCTGCCTTCTTAATTGTCCAGCTCTCACATCTGTACACGGAGAAGGCAATGGCAACCCACTCTAGTACTCTTGCCTGGAAAATCCCATGGACAGAGGAGCCTGGTAGGCTGCAGTCCATGGGATTGCAAAGAGTCAGACATGACTGAAGTGACTTAGCAGCAGCAGCAGCACATCTGTACATGACTACTGGAAAGACTATAGTCTTTCCACATGCCATCAATTCAGTCACTCAGTCATATCCGACTCTTTGTGACCACAGGGACTGCAGCATGCCAGGCCTCCCTGTCCATCACCATGTGCTATACAATAGGTTTTTGTTGGTTATCCATTTTAATATAACAGTGTGTACATGAGCTTCCCAAAGTGCTTAAGCATCCCTTACCCCCAGCAACCATGAGTTTATTTTCTAAGTCTGGAAGTCTCTGTCTGTTTTGTAAGAAAGTTCATTTGAGTATATATCTTTTTATCTTCTCATGTTTCATTTTTATTTTATATTGGGATATGGTTGATTTACAGTGTTGTGTTAGATTCAGGTGTACCAAATAGTGATTTGGTTGTACATTTGCAGATATCTATTCTTTTTCAGATCTTTTCCCAGTATAGGTTATTACCAAGTTTTGGGTAGAGTTCCTTGTGCTATATTGTAGGACCTTGCTAATTATCTATTTTATATATAGTAGTATGTATATTTTTTCTTGCCTGGAGAATCCCAGGGACAGGGGAGCCTGGTGGGCTTCTGTCTCTGGGGTCGCACAGAGTCGGACACAACTGAAGCGACTTAGCAGCAGCAGCATCAGCAGAAGCATGTATATTTTAATCCCAATTTATTCCTCCTCCCTGCTGCCTTTCCCCTTTGATAACCAGAAGTTTGTTTTCTATGTGTGTGAGTCTGTATCTATTTTGTTAATAAGGTCATTTGTATCATTTTTTAGATTGCGCACTAAGTGATATCATGTGATATTTGTCTTTCTGCTTACTTCATTCAGTGTGATGGTCTGTCCATGTTACTGCAAATGGCATTATTTCATTCTTTTTATGGCTGAGTAATATTCTATTTTATATATGTATCACATCTTCTTTATCCATTCATCTAGGATGCCTCTGTATCTTAGCTATTCTAAATAGTCCTTCAGTGAACATTGAAGTGCATGTATCTTTTCAAACTGTGTTTTTCTCTGGATATATGCCCAAGACTGGAATTGCTGGATCATGTGGTAGCTCTGTTTTTAGTTTTTTTTAAGAATTCTCCATACTGTTCTCTATATTGGTTGTACCAATGTACATTCCCACAAACAGCTAAAGAAGGTTCCCTTTTCTCCACACCATCTCCAGCATTTATTGTTTGTAGATGTTTTGATGATAGCTATTCTGACTCCTGTGAAACGATAACCTCATTGTCATTTTGAGTTGCATTTCTCTAATAGTTGGTGATGTTGAGCATCTTTTCATGTGTTTTTTGGCCACTTGTATTTCTCCTTTGGAGAAATATTTATATAAATATTCTGCCTATTTTATACTGGCTTGTATTTTTTTTATTGTGCTGCATGAGCTCTTTGTATATTTTGAAGACAATCACTTGTATGTTGCATGGTTTGCAAATATTTTCTCCCATTCTGTGGGTTGTCTTTTCATTTTGTTTATGGTTTCCTTTGCTGTGCAAAATCTTTTAAGTTTAGCACACTATTTATTGGAGACTTATTATCACCACAGGTGTTAGTGTCTGCAAAAATCCCCTGGCCAGTAATATGTTATTAGATTCCATTTGTTTATTTTTGCTTTTATTTTGATTACTGTAGGAACTCGGTCCAAAAAATATTTTGATACCATTTATGTCAAAGAATGTTCTGCTTATGTTTTCCTCTGTGGATTTTATAGTATCCCACCTTACATTTAAGTATCTAATCCATTTTGAATTTATTTTGTGTGTGTGTGTGTATGCTGTTAGAAATGTTCTAATTTCATTAGTTTACACATAACTGTCCAATTTTCCCACTTATTGAAGATACTGTCATTTCAGCATTGTGTATTTTGCTGCCATTGTCATAGATTAGTTGACCATAGATTAGTAAACTTATTTCTGGGCTCTGTATCCTGTTCCATTGATAAGTCTGTTTTTGTACCAGTACCATACTGCTTTGATGACTATAGCTTTATAGTAAAGTCTGAAGTCAGGGAGCCTGATTCCTCCAGTGTCATTTTTCTTTCTGAAGATTCAGTTCATTTCAGTAGCTCAGTCATGTCTGACTCTTTGCAACCCCATGGACTGCAGCACGCCAGGCCTACCTGTCCATCACCAGGTCCTGGAGCTTGCTCAAACTCATGTCCATTCAGTCAGTGATGCCATCCAACCATCTCATCCTCTGTTGTCACCTTCTTCTCCTGCCTTCAATCTTTCCCAGGATCAGGGTCTTTTCTAATGAGTCAACTCTTCACATCAAGTGGCCAAAGTATTGGATCTTCAGCATCAGTCCTTCCAATGAATATTCAGGACTGATTTCCTTTAGGATGGACTGCTTTGATCTCCTTGCAGTCCAAGGGACTCTCAAGAGTCTTCTCTAACACCACAGTTTACTTTCTGAAGATTGCTTTCACTATTTGTAATCTCTTGTGTTTCCATACAGATATTAAGATGCTTTTTCTATATCTGAAAAAAATTCTATTGTTAAGTTAATAGGGATTACATTGAATTTGTAGATTGCCTCGGGTAGTATAGTTATTTTGTTAATATTTATTCTTCAAACCCAAGTACATCCTATATCTTTCCATGTATTTGTGTTGTCTTCAATACCTTTCATCAGCAATTTATAGTTTTCATAGTACAGGTCTTTTACTTCTTTAGGGTTTTTCCTATATATTCTTGATGCATTGTTAAATAGGATTATTGCTTAATTTTTCTTTCCAGTCTTTCACTGTTAGTATATAGCAATGAAACAGATTTTTGTGTATTACTTTGGTATCCTGCAACTTTACTGAATTCATTGATCAGCTCTAGTAGTTTTCTGGCTGCATCGTTAGGATTTTTTATGTATAGTATCCTGTCATCTGCAAACAGTGACAGTTTTACTTCTTCCTTTACAATTTGTATTCTTCTTTATTTCTTTTTCTTCTCTGATTGTCATGGCTAGTATTTCCATGACTGTGTTGAATAACAGTGGCAAGAGTGGGCATCCTTGTTTTCTTCTCTTAGGGATAATAGTTTCAGCTTTCCACCACTGAGAATGATGTTTGCTGTGGATTAGTCATATATGGCCTATATTACGCTGAGGTAAGTTCCATCTCTGCCCACTTTCTAGAGAATTTGTTTTGTTTTGTTTTTTATCATACACGGGTGTTGAATTTTGTCTAAAGCTTTTTCTGCATCTATTATGGTAATCATATGGTTTATTCTTCAGTTTGTTGATGTGGTGTATCACACTGATTGATTTATGGATATTGAAAAAAAATTGTATCTCTGGGATTAATCCCACTTGATTATGATATATGATCCTTTTAAACCATTTTTGGATTTGGATTACAAACATTTTGTTGAGGATTTTTCATCTATGTTTATCCGTCACATTGGTCTGTAATGTTTTTGTGTATTTGTGTGCTCTTTGTCTGCTTCTGGTATCAGAGTAATAGTGGCCTCAGAGAATGAGTTTGGGCATGTTTATTCCTCTGCAATTTTTAGAAATAGTTTCAGAAGGATAGGTATTAACTCTTCTCTAAATGATTGATAGAATTAATCAGTGTAGACATCTGGTCCTGGACTTTTGTTTGTCAACAAATTTTAAATCACAGTGTCAATTTCAGTGCTTGTGATTGATCTGTTAATATTTTCTATTTCTTCATGGTTCTGCCTTGGGAGATTATACCTTTCTAAGAATTTCTTCTAGATTGTCCATTTTATTGCATATAGTTGCTTGTAGTAGTCTCCCTTCCTGGGGGCTCTGCGTACTTCCCCCCACACTCTGAAGGTGAGTCTGCCAGATGGCAGGCTGGGAATGGGGTTGTGGGCAGCTGCAATGATGCTGATCCCACTATAGACCTTGGTCACTGGTCCCGCACTGAGCTCTGCTATGGTGCTGCCCTACTTACATGATCACTCCCTCTCCACCATCCTTCCCTCTTTCTTGGAAGCTGCACTCAGTGGGAACGGTCTTTAGTCAGCATCCAGGTGACATCAGGGTCCAGCTCTGGCTCCTGGCTGGAAAGGCTCATGCCTACTCTGCCCCGATCCCTTGCTAAGATATTGCTAAGATATTTCCCCCACCAGTATCTCAAATAAAAGGATTTGTAAAAATGTTTTGGCTTATTCCACTTGGCATAGTTTGCAAGGCATATTCAACTTGTATCACATATCAGAACTGAATTTCTTTTTAAGATTGAAAAATATCCCATTGCACATGTGATACATTTATGTCACATTTGTTAAACCTTTCGCCTGTCAGTGTACATTTGGGTTGTTTCTACCTTTTAGCTCTTGAGAATCTTGCTTATTTGAACAGTGGTTTAGAAATATCTGATAAAATTCTTGATTTTACCTATTTGGGGTATATAGCTAGAGTGTAATCATTCCATCATATGATAATTCCATTTTTAATATTTTAAAGATTTATGATTGATATGTTTTCTGCAACAACTATATCATGTTTTCTCTCACACCAGCAATGTACAATGATACTATTTCTCCATATCCTCACCTACACTTATTTTAATTTTTGACCACACCCCAAGGCATATGGGATCTTAGTTCCTGGGCTAGGGATCAACCCCCCACCCCCTGCATTGGAAGGGTGAGTCTTAACCACTGGACCACAGAGGAAGTCCCTATTTTGTTTCTGTATCCTAACCATCCTAATGGATGAGATGTGGTACCTGGTAGTTTCATCTATATCTGTTATGATTAGTGACGTTGAGCATTTTTTTTTAATGTTCTTATGGGCCGTTTGTGTTTCTTTGGTGAAATGACTATTCAAGTTCTTTTCCCATTTTTAACTTGGGTATATTTGTTGTTGTTGAGTTTAGGTTTTCTGTATATGTTCTCGATATTAGTAGCTTATTAGATACATGATTTGGAAATATTTATCACATTCAGTAGGTTGCATTTTCACTCTTTGGATACTGTCCTTTGATGTGCAAAGGCTTTTAATTTTGATGAACTACAATTTATCGACTTTTCCATTTGTTCCTAGAGCTTTTGGTATTGTATTCAAGAAATTATTGCCATGATTGTCATGTAACTTCCCCCTATGTTTTCTTCTGATTCTTACAGGTTTGGCATTTGCATTTAGGTGTTAGGATCATTTTCAGTTAATTTTTTATGTGATGTAGCTTATTGATCCAGCTCAATTGTTTTGCATGTGAATATTCAGTTTTCCCTGCATCTTTTGTTGAAAAGATTATTCTTTCCTAGAACTATGTAATTTTTAATTATATAGTTCATTAATAATCTTATTGACTTTTGCAAAGTCATGAGGAAGGGGTTCTATATAATAAAGAGAAAAGTCTTTATGTCTGGCTTGTCTCATCAGAATCCACGTTTATCCTCTCTTCACTCTTTGTCAGTCCCATCCTTTCCTCCTCTCTCCATCTGCTCATTCAGTGGATTCCATCCATAGGGCTCTAAATCTTTGCTACTCAAAGTAAGGTCCCTAGACACCAGAAATATTGGTATCATTTGGTAGTTTGCTAGAAATGCAGGTTCCAAGCCAAACCTCAAGACCAACTGTATCAGCATCTGTACTTTAATTGGATCCCTAGTGATTCATGTATAAGGTCAAGTTTGAGAAGCACTGATCCGCAGAATCCTCTCAGGTCTCTCCAGGCTCAACTTCTACTAAAAGTAACCATACCACAGCAGCTGGTAAGAGAATAAAAATTCGCCATTTTGTACCCTATTTTTCAACAAATTACCTGCTGACAAGTGTGCATGTGGGCTACATTGCCTCAGTCGTGTCTGACCCTGTGAGACTCTCTGGACTGTAGCCCACCAGGCTGCTCTGTACATGGGGAGTCTCCAGGCAAGAGTACTAGAGTGGGTTCCCATGTGTTCCTCTAGAGGATTTTTCTGACGCAGGAATTGAACCCGCACCTCTTGTGTCTCCTGCATTGGCATACAGGTTCTTTACCACTACCGCCACCTGGGGTGACCAGTACAAAGGTGTTTATTTCATGTCAACTTATTAGCAAGTTCTATTTGACACAGATCTAGGTCCCTATTACTATGGCGAGAGAGCTTTGTTGTTTTATCTGTCATCAGTGTATTCTAGACTCAGTTCTTCTCAAGCACCCTGTTTTTTTATGCTTGTACTTCCAAGATCTTTGATTTTCCTTGCATCTCATGCTTCTTACGATGTGCTAACAGGTGGATGAAGATAAAATATAATGTCTTTCCAAGAACAACTCAAATACCCACCCACCTTTAATATTCTGAGGGAAGTTGCGCTTCCACAATGGTGATATGAGGGGTTTCGGGAAATCTTATTCCTGGAGATGCCATCTCTTGAGCTGGTGAAATTTTCATTCAAAGTCTTTGATGGATAAAGATTCGTTGGTGGGCATCCAACAAAGTGAAAAACATTTATTTAAGAAAATCTATGAAAACTAGACAAGACTTATGGGAATCCATGGCATTTTTTTTTCATCGGAGGCTAAGTACTTTACAGTGTTGTAGTGGTTTTTGCCATACATTGACATGAATCAGCCATGGGTGTACATGTGTTCCTCATCCTGAACCCCCCTCCCACCTTCCTCCCCATCCCATCCCTCTGGGTCATCCCAGTGCACCAGCCCTGAGCACGCTGTCTCATGCATCCAACCTGGACTGGCAATCTGTTTCACATAGGATAATATACATGGTTCAATGCTATTCTTTCAGATCATACCACCCTCACCTTTTCCCACAGAGTCCAAAAGACTGTTCTATATATCTGTGTCTCTTTTGCTGTCTTGTGTATACAGTTGTTGTTACCATCTTTCTAAATTCCATATATATGCGTTAGTAACTGTATTGATGTTTTTCTTTCTGGCTTACTTCACTCTGTATAATAGGCTCCAGTTTCATCCACCTCATTAGAACTGATTCAAATGTGTTCTTTTTAATGACTGAGTACACAATGAAATATTACTCAGCCATGGCATTCTAACTAGAGATAGTCCTCAGGCGTCAGCAGTTCTGTCTTGCAAAAGAGCTGTTCCAGTGGACTCAGTGGCTGCTGGCAACTCCTGTTTTTCGTATTAAGGTGAAAAGCAAAGTTGGTTATAGATTAAATTTATAAAGGCTTGATTTATATGACAACTTGGTAGGTAATGTGAAAAATAAAAGAGAAATAAACCTTATTGATTGCTAGAGTTGACAGTTAAAGACAAGGCAATAGCCCTTATAGGGAGCAATTTTCTGTGGCTAGCATAGAAGCAGAGTGTTGAAGAGCAGAGTTGTTTTGTAAAGCTATTGCTTGGAGTTAAAAAAAAAAAAAAAAGCTAGAATTTCTTACAACTCAGTATCTTTTTTTGATATGATGTCACAAATTTTAGAAAAGAAATGACAATGAAGTGAATGATGAACACATTCAGATATGTATATTTCCCTCAATATAATCTTCTCCTCAATACCTACTGAAATAAATTTTTTAATGGTTTGAGGGTTTTTACCAATTCACTGTCACTTTTGTTTCGGTCTTGGAACACTGATTTGGCCATATGTTTTAAGATTTTGAATGTGGCCCCTAGGGGGCCACATTGTCTTCCATAAACTGAATTGATTAATTAATACTATTGAGTGTCCTGGAATTCTTTTTTTTTAATGCCACAGACAGGCTTCATTTTAAAAGAAAGAAGCAAAATGCACATACAGAAAAACCGAGCATTTACTGCTCAAGATTCTGAGTTCAATTTAAAATATTGTAATAGCAAATAAAGAGGGAAAACATTTCCTTTAAAATACTTTATAAAATATTTTAAGTTATTCCATGTTTCCTAATCCCACATTCATTTATGATATATTTTAAGTTTGTGACTGCTGCTGCTGCTGCTAAGTCGCTTCAGTCGTGTCCGACCCTGTGCGACCCCATAGACGGCAGCCCCCCAGGCTCCCCTGTCGCTGGGATTCTCCAGGCAAGAATACTGGAGTGGGGTGCCATTGCCTTCTCCAGTGCATGAAAATGAAAAGTGAAAGTGAAGTCGCTCAGTCCTGTCCCACTCTTCGCGACCCCATGGACTGCAGCCTACCAGGCTCCCCCGTCCCTGGGATTCTCCAGGCAAGAACACTGGAATGGGTTGCCATTTCCTCCTCCTTTAAGTTTATTATCTTTCCTACTTTCATTTATTCAATATTTACTCATAAGCCCCTCTGTGAAATAGAGAAGGAGGGAGGAAAGGAGAGGGAAAGGAAAAGGACAGAAAAAAAGGCATTTAAAAATAAAGTAGACAAAATTATTTTTCTTATTTTAAAAATTCTTTTTATCTTGCATTTTGTTTCTTTCATATATAGTCTCCTATATGCCACTTAAAAAGTGTTTTCGGAATAAGAAAGCAGTAACTCATGTTTTCCAAAAACAGACATACAACTCATTCAAACTTTTCCTTCCCCTATGATTAGGAATTCTTTCTCTTCAACTTGAGACTAAACCTTTCAGTCTCTGCTATCTTTAAAAAAAAAAAAAAAAAAAAACAACGATGCACACCAGGCTTACATTCTGTATCAGTTCAGTTCAGTTCAGTCTCTCAGTCGTGTCCGAGTCTTTGTGACCCCATGAACTGCAGCACACCAGGCCTCCCTGTCCCTCACCAACTCCTGGAGTCCACCCAGACTCATTTCCATTGAGTCGGTGATGCCATCCAACCATCTTATCCTCTGTCATCCCCTTCTCCTCCTGCCCTCAATCTTTCCCAGCATCAGGGTCTTTTCAAATGAGTCAGCTATTCTCATAAGGTGGCCAAAGTATTGGAGTTTCAGCTTCAACATTAGTCCTTCCAGTGAACACCCAGGACTGTCTCCTTTAGGATGGAGTGGTTGGATCTCCTTGCAGTCCAAGGGACTCTCAAGAGTCTTCTCCAACACCACAGTTCAAAAGCATCAATTCTTCAGCACTCAGCCTTCCTTATGGTCCAACTATGACATCCATACATGACCACTGGAGAAACCATAGCCTTGACTAGACGGACCTTTGTTGGCAAAGTAATGTCTCTGCCTTTTAATATGCTGTCTAAATTGGTCACAACTTTCCTTCCAAGGAGTAAGCGTCTTTTAATTTCATAGCTGCAATCACCTCTGCTGTGATTTTAGAGCCCAGAAAAATAAAGTCAGCCACTGTTTCCACCATTTCCCCCATCTATTTCCCATGAAGTGATGGAACTGGATGCCATGATTTTCGTTTTCTGAATGTTGAGCTTTAAGCCAACTTTTTCACTCTCCTCTTTTCACCTTCATCAAGAGGCTCTTTAGTTAATCTTCACTTTCTGCCATAATGGTGGTATCATCTGCATACCTGAGGTTAGTGATATTTCTCCCAGCAATCTTGATTCCAGCTTGTGCTTCTTCCAACCCAGCATTTTTCATGATGTACTCTGCATATAAGTTAAATAAGCAGGGTGACAATATACAGCCTTGAAATACTCCTTTTCCTATTTGGAACCAGTCTGTTGTTCCATGTTCAGTTCTAACTGTTGCTTCCTGACCTGCACAAAGGTTTCTCAAGAGACAGGTCAGGTTGTCTGGTATTCCCATCTCTTTCAGAATTTTCCACAGTTTATTGTGATCCACACAGCCAAAGGCTTTGGCATAGTCAATAGAGCAGAAATAGATGTTTTTCTGGAACTCTTTTGCTTTTTCCATGATCCAGCGGATGTTGGCAATTTGATCTCTGGTTCCTCTGCCTTTTCTAAAACCAGCTTGAACATCTGGAAGTTCACAGTTCATGTATTGCTGAAGCCTGACTTGGAAAATTTTAAGCATTACTTTACTAGCATGTGAGATGAGTGCAATTGTGCGGTAGTTTGAGCATTCTTTGACATTGCCTTTCTTTGGGTTTGGAATGAAAACTGACCTTTTCCAGTCCTGTGGCCACTGCTGAGTTTTCCAAATTTGCTGGCATATTGAGTGCAGCACTTTCACAGCATCATCTTGTAAGATTTGAAATAGCTCAACTGGAATTCCATCACCTCTACTAGCTTTGTTCATAGTGATGTTTTCTAAGGCCCACTTGACTTCACATTCCAGAATGTCTGGCTCTAGGTGAGTGATCACACCATCGTGATTATCTGGGTCGTGAAGATCTTTTTTGTACAGTTCTTCTGTGTATTCTTGCCACCTCTTCTTAATATCTTCTGCTTCTGTTAGGTCCCTACCATTTCTGTCCTTTATCGAGCCCATCTTTGCATGAAATGTTCCCTTGGTATCTCTAATTTTCTTGAAGAGATCTCTAGTCTTTCCCATTCTGTTGTTTTCCTCTATTTCTTTGCATTGATTGAAGGCTTTATCTCTCCTTGTTATTCTTTGGAACTCTGTATTCAAATGGGTATATCTTTCCTTTTCCCCTTTGCTTTTCACCTCCCTTCTTTTCATAGCTATTTATAAGGCCTCCTCAGACAGCCATTTTGCTTTTTTGCATTTCTTTCTTTGGGGATGGTCTTGATTCCTGTCTTCTGTACAATGTCACAAACCTCCATCCATATTTCATCAGGCACTCTGTCTATCAGATCTAGTCCCTTAAATCTATTTCTCACTTCCACTGTATAGTCATAAGGGATTTGATTTAGGTCATACCTGAATGGTATGAATACTAAACAAACACGTATAATATAAGGATAGTATATTAACTAGAGGTGAGTGAAGACATCTGGCGTGCAGGATATTTTTAAACTTTATTTTTCTTCTGGTCACTTTAAAATGTCATCTCTCTTGGACATTTGCTTGTCAGAAAAGTAATCTTGTTTTAAAGAAGAACAAGAAGCCCTTTACTTTGGATGTACTACAATAAGAAACTTAGGCTTATGTAGTCAAGAGACAGCAAGGTGTTCCAAAATATATGTAGTGGTCTTGAAATGCACTATGAATGTGGTTTCCTCTCCCATTTCTTCAAATGACCCCAAGGAATCCCAGGCGATTCCCTCATCTACGACATTCCTTCCATGGGTATAGTTTATCTCACTGTTGGACAAGGATGAGCAAACCAGTTCACCTAATGTACAAGTGCTCTCCACTGTCTGTATACAGGGAGCTGGCATATGTAAAGGGCACACTTAAGTCGCAGGATTGGTGGGGTGCTCTGTTGTATAGGTCTGTATAGTCAAAGCTGTGGTCTTTCCAGTAGTCATGTACAGATATGGGAGTTGGACCATAAAGAAAGCTGAGTGCTAAAGAATTGATGCTTTAAAATTGTGGTGCTAGAGAAGAGTCTTGAGTGTTACTTGGACAGCAAGGAGATCAAACCAGTCAATCCTGAAGGAAATCAACCCTGAATGTTTATTGGACGGACTGATGCTGAAGCTGAAGCTCCAGTACTTTGGTCACCTAACACGGAGAGCTGACTCATTAGAAAAGACCCTGATGCTAGGAAAGATTGAAAGCAGGAAAAGGAGGGGACAACAGAGGATGAGAGGTTTGGATGGCATCACCGACTCAATGGACATGAGTTTTAGCAAACTCGGGGAAATGGTGAAAGACAGGGAAGCCTGGAGTTCTTGGGGTTGCAAAAAGTCGAACACAACTTAGAGACTGAACAATAAAACAAACAACAAGCTGTATATCTTAGGATATTCTTCACACTACTTGACATGTCCTAATAGTTGAATAATTAAAATAATAGTTAAAGCAAACAGGTTAAGAGAGTAGCTAATATAAAAACTAAGTTACGTACCTTGGTGTGATTCTGTAAAAGTTAGAGAAAACATTATCAAAGTACATGTGGGAAGAACAATGTTAACACTTACCATCATCAGAAATAAATTGACATGGACTCTAAATCCAGGTGACTCTTTAGTATCTTGAGTTTATTTTCTAATTAAAAATAATCAGTCAATTTAAACAGGCCAGTATTTTATTTAAGGAAGATAAATCAATAATTAATCAACTTTCAAGATAGAATGACCCTGGTTCAAATGGATTCACTGATGAATTCTACCATGTTATTTAACAACAGATTGTATTAATGCTTTTTCAGTCTCTTCCAGAAGATAGAAGCTGAAGGAATACTTCCTAACTCATGCTAAGAGGCCAGCAGTATCCTAATGCCAAAATCAGACATTATAAGAAAACAGCAGACCAACATCTCTCATGAACATACAGGAAAAAGTTCTCAACAAATATTAGCAGATCCAATATAACTATGTATAAAAAAAAATACATGTCAAAATCTATTTTGTTGAGGTAGGCCCTTACAGAGTGGTGTGTCCAAAGTCCTTTCAAATGATGCCCTTCAGTCTAGAGAAGCAAGTCCGCCTCAGACAGTTCACATCTAAGCAAACTGCTGACCCTAAAATAAATTTGTTTCACAATCACGTTTTATATAATGAAAAACAGCACAGTTATAAAAGGCATATATCTGTTGTTCTTGTTCAGTCACTCTCATTTCCAACTCTTTGCAACCCTATGGAGTGGAGCACACCAGGTCCCTGTCCTCTACTATCTCCCAGAGTTTGCTCAAATTCGTGTCCGCTGAATTGGTGATGCCATCCAACAGTCTTATCCGCTATCTTCCCCTTCTTCTCCTGCCCTGTCTTTCCTAGCAGGGTCTTTTCCAATGAGTCGGTTCTTCAAGTTAGGTGTCCAAAGTTTTGGAGCTTCAACAACAGTCCTCCATTGAATATTCAGGGTTGATTTTCGTTAGGATTGACTGGTTTGATTTCCTTGCTCTCCAAGAGACTCTCAAGAGTCTTCTCCAACAACACAGTTCAAAAGCATCAGTTCTTTGGCTCTCAGCCTCTTTTTTTTTTTTTTTAATATGAATTTCTTTATTTTAATTGGAAGCTAATTACTTTACAATATTGTATTTGTTTTGCCATACATTGACATGAATCTTCCACAGGTGTACATATGTTCCCCATCCTGAACCCCCTCCCACCTCCGATCCCCATCCCATCCCTCTGGGTCATCCCAGTACACCAGCCCCAAGCGTCCTGTATCATGTGTGGAACCTGGACTGGCGATTCATTTCACATATGATAATATCCATGTTTCAGTGCCATTCTCCCAAATCATCCCACCCTCGCCTTCTCCCACAGAGTCCAAAAGTCTATTCTATACGTTTGTGTCTCTTTTGCTATCTCGCATACAAGGTTATCGTTACCATCTTTCTAACTTCCATATATATGTGTTATTATACTGTATTGGTGTTTTCTTTCTGGCTTACTTCACTCTGTGTAATAGGCTCCAGTTTCATCCACCTCATTAGAACTGATTCAAATGTATTCTTTTTAATAGCTGAGTAATACTCCATTGTATATATGTACCACAGCTTTCTTATCGATTCATCTGCCGATGGACATCTAGGTTGCTTCCATGTTCTGGCTATTATAAACAATGCTGCGATGAACATTGGGGTACACATGTCTCTTTCAATTCTGGTTTCCTTGGTGTGTATGCCTAGCAGTGGGATTGCTGGGTCATATGGCAGTTCTATTTCCAGTTTTTTAAGGAATCTCCACACTGTTCTCCATAGTGGCTGTACTAGTTTGCATTCCCACCAACAGTGTAAGAGACTTCCCTTTTCTCCACACCCTCTCCAGCATTTATTGCTTGTAGACTTTTGGATCACAGCCATTCTGACTGGCATGAAATGGTGCCTCATTGTGGTTTTGATTTGCATTTCTTTGATAATGAGTGATGTTGAGCATCTTTTCATGTGTTTGTTAGCCATCTGTATGTCTTCTTTGGAGAAATGTCTATTTAGTTCTTTGGCCCATGTTTTGATTGGGTCATTTATTTTTTCTGGAATTGAGCTGCAGGAGTTGCTTGTATATTTTTGAGATTAGTTGTTTGTCAGTTGCTTCGTTTGCTATTAGTTTCTCCCATTCTGAAGGCTGTCTTTTCACCTTGCTTATAGTTTCCTTTGTTGTGCAGAAGCTTTTTAAGTTTAATTAGGTCCCATTTGTTTATTTTTGCTTTTATTTCCATTACTCTGGGAAGTGGGCCTTAGAGGATCCTGCTGTGATTTATGTCAGCCTTCTTTATAGTCCCAACTCTCACATCCATACATGACTACTGGAAAAACCATAGCTTTGACTATATGGACCTTTGTCAACAAAGCGATGTCTCTGCTTTTGGACAATTAAATGAGTGCTCATGTACATGGCACCAAATTTAGAGCTCAGAGTTCCCTATACACTCCTCCCGACCTCCCCTTCCTCTCTTCAGTCTGGAAATACATGCAGTCCAAATGCATATTATTTATTCTCTTGCTTTCACCTTACATGTTGTAAACATGAACAGTGTTACAATTTTAGCTCATTTAGTAGTATATGTATATATTTCTAGAGCCTGTCTTTTTCTGTGAAGCTTTTTTAAACTTAATACTGATGCATGCAGCTGCCGTGGGCTTCCCAGTTGGCTCAAATGGTAAAGAATCTGCTGCCAATGCAGGAGCCGCAGTTTTGATCCCTAAGTGGGGAAGATCCCCTGGAGGAGAAAATGGCAAACCACTCCAGTATTCTTGCCTGGGAAATCCCATGGATAGAGGAGCCTGGCAGGCTACTGTCCATGAGGTGCAAACAGTCGGACATGACTTAAACAACTGAGTATGCATATATACATTAATGCAGCTGCTGTGTTTTCATCATTCTTCTGTTGTGTAATATGCCTATGCATCTTCCTCCACTGAGTAAATTAGGCATTTCTCCAATGGAAGGTCATTAGGGCTGATTCCAGTTTATGCCATTAGGAGGGTTGCTGCTCAGGAAATTGTGTAAGCATTGCTTTGTGCTTGTGGATGAGCATTATGTGCTAAACACTGGAACTGTGGGTCATTGACTAGGCTCTTGTTCATTTTATGGGACGTAACAAAGTGTTCTCCAATGTCTAATTCTGTGGCACTGTGTGAAATATAATTTGTGCTATTCCATCCATTCCTGAACACTTGGTATGTTGCAGAATGTTTACACGTTTTGTTGTTTTTGTTTTTGTTTGTTTTAATGTTTAGCATCTATCCTGGCATATTGGGACTAGGAGACTGTTGGAATAGTGATGTTATAACATCATCCTATTTCTGGTTACTAAGCAGAGCCCTTATTTTGGCCTTATTCCACACTTGAAGCACTGCTTTCAACCTGGAAAGTGACAACAAGTGAATCTGTTTGGAAATACCAAATTATCTGATGCTAGTACAGCCTGTTTCATTGAATATTCCCAACTGAATGGACCACTGCCAGATGACAGCATAAATATTCTATACAGGAGCAAGAATAAATGTTTAGAGACACTGTCCTAATTAAGGATTGTAGCAAGTTCTTTGAAATTATCCTGCAAAATCCAATTTAATGTTTCTCTAACTGACTTATATTCTCACAGAGCTCTATTGTATTCTAACAACTGAATGTCTTAGAAAATTGAAATATTTTCTTCCCATCTGTATTAATACTTGTAAGTAGAATTTTTAAAAGATGAAAATTCAGTCTGGCATGAAAAAAAAATTCTGATTTCAGTTGATCTTTTTCAATGTTAAGTAGCTATTTTATTGCCACTTTAATGTAAAGAAACTGTGATAAATATGCTGCTAATATTTAAGGACTTTTCTATATTAAGTTATTACTAAAAGTGTTTTGTCCGTATTCAAGAGACAGCTGATTGATGTTTGCAGTGTCTTTTTATTAATGCCTTATAACAGATCCACAGCATGTTATTAGAACATGTTTCAAGTATAGAGAAGGTAAACAAAATTAAGTCTCCTATGACTAACTTACAATCTGTGTTCTCCTTATTCAGGTTTCTTTAATCATTCATACATGTTACCTCAATCAAAAACACAACATCCATTTCTCATTGAGATTTGCACTCCAGTAGGACTAGAACCTGGGGAAGGCAATGGCACCCCCACCCCAGTACTTTTGCCTGGAAAATCCCATGGATGGAGGAGCCTGGTAGGCTCCAGTCTGTGGGGTCACTAAGAGTCGGACACGACTGAGCGACTTCACTTTCACTTTTCACTTTCATGCATTGGAGGAAATGGCAACCCACTCAGTGTTCTTGCCTGGAGAATCCCAGGGACAGGGGAGCCTGGTGAGCTTCTGTCTATGGGGTCGCACAGAGTCGGACATGACTGAAGCGACTTAGCAGCAGTAGCAGCAGCAGCAGCAGGACTAGAACCGGAGAAGGCAATGGCACCCCACTCCAGTACTTTTGCCTGGAAAATCCCATGGACAGAGGAGCCTGGTAGGCTGCAGTTCATGGGGTCGCTGGAGTCAGACATGTCTGAGCAACTTCACCTTCAGGTTTCACTTTCATGCATTGGAGAAGGAAATGGCAACCCACTCCAGTGTTCTTGCCTGGAGAATCCCAGGGACGGGAAGCCTGGTTGGCTGCCGTCTATGGGGTCGCACAGAGTCGGACATAACTGAAGTGACGCAGCAGCAGCAGCAGGACTAGAACAATTGTGCAGCACTCAACCCGGAGTGAGCAGCAGAATGCCTCCTTCCTGATCTCTACCCTGAACTCCTTTCAGAATGTGTTGAAGGTCATCAAGTACAATAGCTAATAACCTAATCCTTATAGAACCACATGGCAAGTGACGATTTTTGGTTGGAAAGTCCCTTTCATGATCATAAATTTGACCATGATTTGGCAGGCATTTCATGACCATTTTGTCCCATGGTGCTAGGAATGCTTATTCTCAGGTAAAGTGATGATTTTGTTGATAGACCATTCAATGGGCTAGTCCTGTACTGGGAAAAAAAAGTGAAAGTGTTAGTCACTCAGTGGTGACTGACTCTTTGTGACCTCATGGACTATAACCCACCAGACTCCTCTGTCCATGGAATTCTCCATGCAAGAAGCCATTCCCTTCTTCAGGGGATCATCCCAACCCAGGGATCAGTGCAGGTCTTCTGCATTGCAAGCAGATTCTTTATAGTCTGAGTCACCTTAACAGTAGCGAAAAGTCTCTGGACCACCTGTCTTACTAGTCTTTCATGGTCTAGAAAATGATTCCTTCTTGTTGCTTCTTCCCACATTCAGAGTTAAACTATTGCAATCATTGATCTCAAATAGGACTGTATACCTGATCAACCTCTTCAAGCCACCTAGTTATTATTTTTATCATTGGTTTGATCACACATTTGGTAATACCAGAAACAATGATATTGAAAAACAGGCAGAATACAAGTAATATAGTGAGTTGTACTAGTAAGATCATACATAAAAATTTAAGTCAAAAATTTCCATCAGCTTTGGCCCACTGTATGCCAAGGTCATCTGATTTAGTCTCTTCTGTACCAACTCTCATTTTTAAAGGAAATTTTTTATTGGCCTTATTCATAAGGCACCCATCCCAGTTTCCTAATGTGATTAGTCTGATTATTCTTAGTATGGTTTAATTGTCCCCAACATAAAGAGGCCTTAAATGATCATAGTTTGCTGTTAGCCATATTAATCCATCCCACAACTAAGGGAGACTGTAATCTTCAGCTAAAATTTTGCTTGTTGCTTTGGTTAAACCTGAGTAACTTTAGAAGAAAATTCATATATATGGTTGTGATCAAAGATTAGTGGGCTTCCCTGATAGCTCAATTGGTAATCTGCCTGCAATGCAGGAGACCTGGGTGCGATCCTTGGGTTGGGAAGATCCCATGGAGAAGGAAATGGCTACCTACTCCAGTATTCTGGACTGGAGAATTCCGTGGACTATATAGTCCATGGGATCACAAAAGTCGGACACAACTGAGTGACTTTCACTTTCACTTGCTATCATGTATAAGAAGAATTTTAGTAAACAGCACTTCTCTATCACTTCCTCTTTATTATAATCTGTACAACCTATTCACTTATTTCTTAAAATGTGTAAATTTGATTAAAAAGCACCTACTGAATCTCTAATATATTTAATCATATTCACCGAGTGGTTGGTACTGGCAGTGTTTTATATGCCACTAGTGCAGCACATATTGTCTGTCTACCATCTCAGTGGCCCTTGCACAGAAGAGTTGTGTAATTTATACAGTGACTAGTACACATTTAGTAATAAGTATTCTGGGTGATATATTAATAGTTTCAAATTTAGAATCTGTATTCTTCACCATGGCAGTCATACAATCAGCTGTGTGGAGATATGTGAAGGCAACGGTGGTGTAGATTAGACCTGCAGTTTTGGGCCTTGACCCCATGAACTTGCCTCTGAGTGACCTTACATATCTGTGATACATGGGATTATTAGATTTAGATGTTCCATTTGATGATCACATGGAAAAAGGTATTTTAGGTAGTTGATACCTGTACTTACTCAAAAAAGTTCATATATGCATTGTCTTCTAGGAATTTTATTCTAGAATTCTCATGCTCCTAATAGACACTTCTCTCATTAGAAAATTGTATCTATTTTCTGACACCTCTTTCCCTAACAGGTCCGTTTTCTTATATCTAATATGTGTAATTTGTCCCCAATTTCATAAACTTTTCTAGATTTATGAAAATAACTGTTATTCATTGCTATTCTTCGATCTATTCTTCCTAAACTATTGAGTGATTTCCTTAAGATGTCAACTGGATCATGTCACTTTCTCCCCAAAACATTTCCCATTATACTAAAAATATTATCTCACGTTCTTCAGGAGCTGACCTCTGTATTCCTCTACAAACTCTTTGCCCTGCATCATCCTGCTAACATCCTCCCTGTGCTTCTCACACCTGGCCTTCTTTCATTCCCTCAACCACCCAGAGTTCTTACCTCAGGCCCTTTGTCCATCTTCCTCCTTGTCCATCCCATGCCCAGCTTCTTCTCATCCTTGAAGACATGCTGTGCATGATTACGTCTCACAGAGGCCTTCCTTGAGTTTTCAACTGAAATTAGGTTCCCTGCACTTAAACTTTTTAAAGTTTTGTAGCTTTAACAAAAATTTACACTCTATAGAGCACTCATCATAGCTGTTAACTTGCCTATTTGTAGAATAACTTATCTCCCTAGAGAATAAATTATGCAAGTGCATGGGCTTTTGCTGTTTCATCCAAAACAACATCCTGAGAGCCTAGCACAGTGCCAGCATACCTCAGAATGAATGCATCATTACTGTCCCATTTCACCTATGCTACTGCTAAGTCACTTCAGTCGTATCCAACTCTGTGCGACCCCATAGACGGCAGCCCACCAGACTCCCCCGTCCCTGGGATTCTCCAGGCAAGAACACTGGAGTGGGTTGCCATTTTCTTCTCCAATGCATGAAAGTGAAAAGTGAAAGTGAAGTCACTCAGTCGTATCCCACTCTTAGCGACCCCATGGACTGCAGCCTACCAGGCTCCTCCATCCATGGGATTTTCCGTGCAAGAGTACTGGAGTGGGGTGCCATTGCCTTCTCCATCATTTCACCTATCAGATCAGATCAGATCAGTTGCTCAGTCGTGTCTGACTCTTTGCAACCCCATAAATTGCAGCACGCCAGGCCTTCCTGTCCATCACCAACTCCCGGAGGTCACTCAGACTCACGTCCATTGAGTCAGTGATGCCATCCAGCCATCTCATCCTCTGTCGTCCCCTTCTCCTCCTGCCCCCAATCCCTCCCAGCATCAGAGTCTTCTCCAATGAGTCAACTCTTCGCATGAGGTGGCCAAAGTACTGGAGTTTCAGCTTTAGCATCATTCCTTCCAAAGAAATCCCAGGGCTGATCTCCTTCAGAATTGACTGGTTGGATCTCCTTGCAATCCAAGGGACTCTCAAGAGTCTTCTCCAACACCACAGTTCAAAAGCATCAATTCTTCGGCGCTCAGCCTTCTTCACAGTCCAGCTCTCACATCCGTACACGACCACAGGAAAGACCATAGCCTTGACTAGGCGAACCTTTGTTGGCAAAGTAATGACTCTGCTTTTGAATATGCTATCTAGGTTGGTCATAACTTTCCTTCCAAGGAGGAAGCGTCTTTTAATTTCATGGCTGCAGTCACCATCTATAGTGATTTTGGAGCCCAGAAAAATAAAGTCTGACACTGTTTCCACTGTTTTCCCATCTATTTGCCATGAAGTGATTGGACCGGATGCCATGATCTTCATTTTCTGAATGTTGAGCTTTAAGCCAACTTTTTTACTCTCCACTTTCACTTTCATCAAGAGGCTTTTTAGTTTCTCTTCACTTTGTGCCATAGAGGGCCTCAAAAAATTGCTTTACTTTATCTGCAAAGAATAACTTTCTCCTATTTCTAGGATTTCCTGTCTTCATAGTTCTTGGCACTGAAAAGGTATCTATAGCATTTTTTGTTGCTGTTGCAGTTGAGGTAAATATCTCTGTAAGTAGATTTTGGGGAAATAGCTATGGGGAAGCATCATTGTGTTCACTGTAATACAGTGAGATGACTCAGCAAAATGTCAAGAAGCCCTTTGGGGAAAATCTCTTCTGACAAGGTGCTAAGAGACAAATAGATCTCATTGACTTTGGAACAACTTGCTATTTTGTAGTTAGATAGGGTTTTCAGCAGAATTCTGTCTAAACACATTGTTTGTATTTGCGATTGCTTCAGGCCAAAGAAAAGAGCACTATGTACCATATTAAGCACAGAAGGAAGTTGGAGATGAAGGAGCAATTCTGAGACATGGGCCAGAAGATAAGAATACAGTGAAGCGAGGAAATCAGAAGAATCACTGGCCATTAGAAATGCCCTCTGTACCAAGAATTTGCAGAAATACTTGGTGGAGTATTGATCTACTTACAGAGGGTTGAAACCAATCTTAATTCTGAAAGAAATCACTTTTACTGCCTATGCCAATGGGCTTTGGGATGCTAAACTTAAAGTGAATCAAAAAGTTGACTCAAGATTTCAAGTATAATTCCTTAGAAATGATCTTCAGATATTATATCAGTGTTATTGTCTAAGAATTATAACACTGGCATTTGTGACCCCAAGATATTCTGTGTTGTCCTGAAACTGCATGAAGAATAAAATCTCTAAGAAGTCATTTTAACTTCCTGTTGTTTTATAATTTTGTATATTCCAAGAAAGCTTTGTCCAGTATATGATATAGGGTTATATATATATATATTTGATAAAATAGTAGATATAATGAGAAAGGCAATATTTTGATGGGAACATTATCATTTCATTCTCAATTTAATATTTTACATGTAAAGGCAATAGAAATGTTAGGTTATTTAGTCATTTAGGGTAAAATCCAGTTATTTAATGCTCTAATTTTTTTCTTTTTAAAAAAATTCTTTTAATTTAATTAATTTCTTTTTATTTTTGGCTGTGCTGGGTCTTCATTGCTGTGCAGGCTTTTCTCTAGTTGTAGCGAGCAGAGGCTGCTCTCTAGTTCTGGTGTACGGGCTTCTCATTGCAGTGGCTTTTTCTTTTTTGCAGAGCATGGGCTGTAGCGTGCCCCGGCTTCAGTAGTTGTGGCATACAGGCTTAGTTGCTCTGTGGCGTGTGGGATCTTTCCAAACCAGGGATCGAACCCATGTCTCCTGCATTGGCAGGTGTATTCTTTACCACCGAGCCACCAGGGAAACCCTCTAAATTTTTCTCAATATTTCCCAAATGTATTTTTTGCGCTCTTAAATTTATGATTGCAGGAAATTAGAAATGCTGAAAAGTGTTCAGTTGAGTTCAGTCGCTCAGTCATCTCCGACTCTGCGACTCCATGAATTGCAGCACGCCAGGCCTCCCTGTCCATCACCAGCTCCCAGAGTTCACTCAAATTCATGTCCATCCAGTCGGTAATGCCATCCAGCCATCTCATCCTCTGTCGTCCCCTTCTCCTCTTGCCCCCAATCCTTCCCACCATCAGAGTCTTTTCCAATGAGTCAAATGTTCGCATAAGATGGCCAAAATATTGGAGTTTCAGCTTTAGCATCAGTCCTTCCAGTGAACACCCAGGACTGATTTCCTTTAGAATGGACTGGTTGGATCTCCTTGCAGTCCAAGGGACTATCAAGAGTCTTCTCCAACCCACAGTCCAAAAGCATCAGTTCTTCGGCACTCAGCTTTCTTCACGGTCCAACTCTCACATCCATACATGACCACTGGAAAAAACATAGCCTTGACTAGAGGGACCTTTGTTGGCAAAGTAATGTCTCTGCTTTTTAATATGCTATCTAGGTTGGTCATAACTTTCCTTCCAAGGAGTAAATGTCTTTTAATTTCATGCTGCAATCACCATCTGCAGTACATAAGGGTAAATCCTTCTTGTTTTTCAGAGTTTCTCCCCTGTTTGCTGTTTCTGAAAATAAGGAACAGCTCAAAGTAATGAATATGCCAAAGAGACGTATTCTGGGGTGGTAAACTCTGTTCTCATACAATGTATACATGTGAGATCCTCAGGAAAACTAAGTAACTTCCTGAAATAGCTAAAGTCCCTGCCTTAAATACCATCTGAAGACAAAAGATACTGAAGGTGGGGGAGACACTTACAGGAGGTGATCAGGAAAAACACAATAAACAAAGCTATGGTTGTCATGCAAATTTTAACTTGGTACCTTCTCCATACATAAGAGTTTATAGACATTTAGTCATCCTCCCATTCTTATTATAGAGAGAGAGACATACAAAGTAGATATTTTCTTTATGAATGTAAATGTACGTGTCTTACCAAATGTTTTCAGAGTTTCTCCTGTGTCTGCTGTTCCTTAAATATGCTCAACTCAAGATAAGCCTTATGCCCAAGAGGCAGACTTTGGGGTGGCATATTCTGTTCCCCTTCACCTAACAGCTGGGAGTATGTGAGCTTAATTTTAGTGTAGGTTGGTCTGTTGCTCTAGTATATTGTGTCTGTCTGCGTATATGATCTGTTCTCTTGCAAAACTTCTAAGGAGCCATTTAAAATTGAATTTTCATGGGAATTCACAGAAAGTTATATTCCCTTCCAACAACCTGAGCTCTTATTTGTTTTACAAGTAAGCAGAATTAATTTAGACCAAAGAATCTTCTTCCCTAATATCCTAACTAGGAGAAAACAAAGGAACTTCCCTCTGAATTTGATTAACATTAAAGAGAGGAAGGAAGGGGTAGGGATTGGGGTGGGGAGTGGGAAGTTAACAAAACAGTATTCACTGCTACTCCCCTGCCCAGCTCCTTGCTTGCTTGTCCTGGGTGGGGCCTTTGGTTGGGCATATTTGGAAAAGTAGCATGATAAATAATGAAACAGGATGGCTAGATTTGCTCTATATTGGAAACGGCGGAGAGTAAGTGGTGAAAAGAAAGAATGGATTGGATGGCTTCACGGGTTCACTGGTCACTTGTCCACCTGGGATGTCAGAATGTTTGTCTAGCACAACATGGATGATCTGTGACCTGTGTTCTCTGTTCTAATAAACTAACACAGAAGAGATAATGTTTGTCTGCATGCTTCTGGATGATCTATTTCTGCTTCAAAACTTGCAGCAAGGCTGCTAATCAAGGGGAAAATGCAGCTGTGTCTTGGTGATAAAAATTGCTTTCCAGTGACTGACTGTGTTCGTCAGTCTTCTACAAGGGAAATCAAGAGTAAAGGATGGCCAAAGTTTCCATCACACTGCTGCACACACAGAGAAAAGTTACTCAAATGGCCAAAACAAGGGTTAAAGTCATAGAAATAGATTCAGCATGGAGTCAAAATGACCCCTTCCTCTTTACATAAACTGTACTTGAAATTCTGGGTTTGGATCTTGTCCTAGGCTAGCAATATGCCCTGTGTCCTTTCTTGTGATGCTGGCCCATGGCTTCCAGGCAATCACGGGATTTTTAGGGGAAGCACATTGACTGAAGCTGCCCATCATGGGCAGGCTCTCTAGTAACCGTTTGCTGCTGCTGCTGCTGCTAAGTCGCTTCCAGTCGTGTCCGACTCTGTGCGACCCCATAGACAGAAGCAGGAGTTGTTTTATGACAGGAGGTCCTGATAAGGAACACGGAACTAATAAGCCATCGCCAACCAAAAGAGTTCGGGAAAGGTCAAAAGGAGACACCATGTGTCCATCTACCTCCTAGAATCCCTCTCGCTAGCATGCATCTTGGCTGAGTGATGTGTGCGCCACTAGGAAGGACTGAGTCAGAATGATTGGCCAAAGACAACCCAAAACTAATTCCATCAACACAAAACCTGAGACTTCGAGCCACGTGGCAGAGGAGTTCTTCTGGGTTTACTTACCCTGCTGCTTTCTGCCCATGTGCCCTCTTCCAATAAAGTCTCTTGCTTTGTCATCACGTGTCTCCTCAGACAATTCTTTTCTGAGTATTAGACACAAGCCCACTCTTCGGGCTCTGGAGGGGGCCCCCCTTCCTACAACAGGATCATGAAGGTAAACAACCAATGCACTTAAAGCACCCTGTCCCTGCACAAGCATTGTATGTTTCACTTTCAGTTTAGTGTTCAGTAAATATCCTGAGATATTTAACACTTTTTTATAAACAGGCCTTGTGTTAGAGTATTTTCCCCAATGGTAGGCTACGTGGGTGTTCTGATTGCATTTAAGGAAGCCTACACTAAGCTACAAAATCACTGCAGATGGTGACTGCAACCATGAAATTAAAAGACGCTTACTCCTTGGAAGGAAAGTTATGACCAACCTAGATAACGTATTCAAAAGCAGAGACATTACTTTGCCAACAAAGGTCCGTCTAGTCAAGGCTATGGTTTTTCCTGTGGTCATGTATGGATTGGGCTTCCCTGGTGGCTCAGAGGTTAAAGCGTTTGCCTGCGATGCAGGAGACCTGGGTTTGATCCCTGGGTCGGGATGTGAGAGTGGGACTGTGAAGAAGGCTGAGCACCAAAGAATTGATGCTTTTGAACTGTGGTGTTGGAGAAGACTCTTGAGAGTGCCTTGGACTGCAAGGAGATCCAACCAGTCCATTCTGAAGGAGATCAGCCCTGGGATTTCTTTGGAAGGAATGATGCTAAAGCTGAAACTCCAGTACTTTGGCCACCTCATGCGAAGAGTTGACTCATTGGAGAAGAGTCTGATGCTGGGAGGGATTGAGGGCAGGAAGAAAAGAGGACGACAGAGGATGAAATGGCTGGATGGCATCACTGACTCAATGGATGTGAGTCTGAGTGAACTCCTGGAGTTGGTAATGGACAGGGAGACCTGGCGTACTGCAATTCATGGGGTTGCAAAGAGTCGGACACAACTAAGCGACTGAACTGAACTGAACACTAAGCTATGATGCTCATTTTGATAGTCAGGTATTTAGCATACCTTTTTTATTTAGAGTATTTTCAATTTGTGAAGGATGTGTCGGGATGGAACCCCATGACAAATTGAGGAAGATGTGTGCATAAAATATATTTCCCTGTTTCATCTGAATATGGTACACATTCATGAATTTAGCCACTGTCCCTAAAAAAATGCAGATGAAAGGCAGGAGGGAGAAAAGGTATAGTTTCCTCTGTGTGGAAGGGCAGAGTGTGTCAGTTATTCAGTGACCTTCTCCTTTGGGGAATGCATGGCATGGAGAATTCAGGTAGGCCAAGGACACTCACTGTTGCCAAGATAAAGATGTTATTTCAGACATAGGAAGGCAAATGTTTTCCCCTTGGAGGTAGCTGTGTCCTGATGTTTCCCTTCTGTACAGGTCTGCAATTTTCTTAACCTCATTCACTGTCTATGGAGTGCAAGTTTGAGGAGATGAAAGGTGGTCAAATGGCACAGGTCCTTATGCCCAGTATAGGTAGGAGAGGCTCAGGGCAGGGCAGGGTGACATGTGTGTTGTTCCCAGAGTATCTCTTCCATCTCACAGCTGACCTACAATCACCCATGTGCTGCAGTTTCTTTTGTTCTCATCTAGAGTATTTCTTAATGTGATGGAGTTTTCTGTTATAGATGGAGTGGTATACTATGTTCATAGTCAATGTTGTCATATCAGCTTTCCACAAAACTGATCTATCTATTCAGCATAATTTGAATAAAAATCCAAGCACTAAACAAGTTAATGTTTAACCTAATATACAATGGCAAGAAAAGTAAATATCTGAAAAAAATATTTAAAAAACTTTGAAAACTCACACCATCAAATTTGAACCTTACTATAAAATCAGTGTATTCACAACTATATGGTAATGAAAAGTTTCATATAAATGAATGTACCTGAAACAAAGATGAGTAGAACCGAAACGAGCCCATATATCTATGGCCAATTAAACTCTGACAAAGATGAAAGGCCATTCAATAAGGAAAGATATTCTTTTCAGCAAATGCCTTTGGAAAAATCACCATATTAATACATCTTCAAAAAATAAAAATGAAAAACCTTACGTCATTCCTTTTAGGACAGAAAAATTAACTGAGCATATATAAAGCAAATAAAAATGAAACTATGAAAGTTCCCAAGAAAATGTAGGAGGCAATCTCTGAGACTTGGGGTGAGAGAAGTTCTGTGGCCTGTTAGGAATGGATCAACACAGCAGAAAGTGAGTGAGTAGGTAAAGCTTCACCTGTATTGACACTAAAGTTATTAGTTGATGCATCAATAAAGCTCTCTGATTCACGTGTGCAAATCTCTCACCTTTTAAGTTTTAAAACAGGGATCCAGGCGTCTCTGCAGGTACCCAGGCACCATCCACATGCAGCTCAGGATCTCCAGACAGGGAGGGAGAAGGTAATCCATGGGAGCCTGGAAAACGCAAAATCCATCTTCCCCTCATAAACAAACTAGGTAAGAGGGTAGGGTGGGCCATCTGAGCCCCTAGTGTATTTGGGTACCTGTGCCTGGTACAATGATATATATAAAAATCTAGTGCGTGTGCATGTGTGCTCAGTTGCTTCAGGTGTGTAGGACTCTTTGTGACCCAGTAGACTAATTTGTGACCAGTGGCTATGATGGAACCAACCTCTAACAAATCCCCGCACAGCACCCAAGTGGGCATGAACTGCATGACTCCTTACCCCAGAAGAGATCAGGGATCAGGTCTCTCCTCATCACAGTTTCTGAAAGTGGTCCTTATGGATCCTTAACGATCTGCGGTGGCGGAATTTAGATGAAATTTCCATCTCGAGAGGAGGAAAATGCCACATGTGGTTGGAATTTTCTACATCTCCGATGACAAGTAAAATTCATTTCCAAGCAAGTTTTAGTGTCAGTACATTAATTTGAAAGGTGGACCAGAAAATTATCTGTCAGAAACTTGGTCACACTACATCTCATACTTAAAATCTGTCTAAAATTAATACCAGATCATTCTAGGCTTCAGTGACACGTACTGCTCTAGGACGTTTTTTACCACTGCACCTGACAGTTCTATGCCTGCTGCTCACTCCGGGTTAAGTGTTGCACATGGAGTCCTACTTGAGGGCAAATCTGAATGAGAAATGGAAGATGTGTTTTAAATTGAGATAACATGTATGAATGATTTAAGAAACTTGAATAGTGAGAACACAGATTCTAAGAGATTCATAGGAGCCTTAATTTTTTTTTTGTCTACCTTCTCCATGTTTGAAGCAGGTTCTAATAATGCGCTGTGCACCTGTTCTAAAGCATTTATTAACAGACCCTACAGGGACTTCCCTGGTGGTCCAGTAGATAAGACTCTGCACTCCCAATACAGTGGGCCCAGGTTCAATCCCTGGTCAAGGAACTAGATTCCACATGCTGCAACTGAAGATACTGAATGTTGCAACTAAGACCCGACACAGCCAAATCAATTAAAAAAAAAAAACAAAAACGAAAAAGGGCACTGCAAAGATTATTCACATGTTTCTTGAATGGGATAAATACACTTTTGAAATAAATTATTGTAGAAGAGGCCTTAACTGTTAGTAGCATATTTATCAAACTTTCTTTACATTAAAGTGGCAAAAAGTTATTTCATATTGAAAAGACTCAGCTGAAACCTTTTTATTTTTTCCAGACCAGACTGAAACACATTTTCATCTTTTAACATTCTCCTTACAGGTATTAATATAGGTGAGAAGAACATGTTGAATTGTATGAGACATCCAGCTGTTAGAATACAATTGAGCTCTGTGAGACTGTAAATCAGGAAGAAAAACACTTACAACTAGATTGTGCAGGATAATATTAAAGCACTTTCTACAATCTTTGACCAGGACAGTGTCACTAAATATTTATTCCTGCTTCTGGATAGTGTATTTATGCTGTCTTCTGGCAGTGGTCCCTTCAGGTAGGAATATTCAATGTAACATGCTGTAACATGTTCAGTTGCTAAATTGCATCTAACTCTCTGCAACCCCATGGCCTGTAGCCCTCCAGGCTCCTCAGTCCATGAGATTTTCCAGGCAGGAATACTGGAGTGGGTTGCCATGCCTTTCTCAAGGGGATCTTCTCAATCCAGGGATCAAACCTGTGTCACCTACTTGGCAGGTGGATTCATTACCACTGAGCTACCAGGGAACCCTAATAGGCTGTACTAGCCTCAGATAATGTCATATTTCCACACAGACTCACTCTCTGTCACTTTATGTACACTCTCTGTACTTTCTGTACACTGTACACTTTCTGTACACTCTCTGTACTTTCTGAAAGCTGTGCTGCTGTACATATGGAATGAGTCCCAGATTTTCACGGCTCTGCTAAGTAAACAGAAATAGAACGATGTTACAACATCACTGTTCTGTCAGTCTGCTGGTTTCAGTATGCCAGGCTATATGCTAAACATTCACAGAAAACTGTAAAAATTAAACATTTGGAAAATACCAAGTGTTCATGAAGCACTGGAGTAACTCATACTCAACTTCACACAGCATCAGGGGAGAACAGTTTGGTATGTTCAATAAAATAAACAAGAGCCTAGTTAATGACCCACAGTTCCAGTATTTTGCATGTAATGCTAACACACAAACACTAAACCATGCTTACAGAATGTCCTGAGCAGCACTGTTCCTAAAGGCAAAAACTAGAATCAGCCCAAGTGGGCTTCCATGGGAGAAAGGACTAATTTATTCATTGGAAGAAGATGCACTGCGATCTTATACAACAGTACAGCAACTGCATGCATCAGTATGAACTTCATAAAAGAGGCACAGAGAAAAATATGCTGTAGGAGTATTAATTCATATACTACTAAATGAGCTAAAATGAAAAACAGATAATTTATGTGTTAAACATATGGAGTGAGAGCAAGAGAATAAGTAATATACATTTGCACCGTGAGTAATTCTAGACTGATTAGAGGAAGGGGAGGTCAGGCAGGAGTGTTCAGGTGACTCTGAGGTACTGACAATTTGTTATTGTTCAGTCGTGTCCCATTCTTGCAACCCCATGGACTGCAGCATGCCAGGCTTCCCTGTCCTTCATCGTCTCTCAGAGTTTGCTCAAATTCATGTCCATTGACTCGGTGATGCGATCCAGCCATCTCATCCTCTGTCATCCCCTTCTCCTCCTGCCCTCAATCTTTCCCAGCATCAGGGTCTTTTCAAATGATTCAGCTCTTCGCATAGGTGGCCAAAGTATTGGAGTTTCAGCTTCAGCATCAGTCCTTCCAGTGAACACCCAGGACTGATCTCCTTTAGGATGGACTGGTTGGATCTCCTTGCAGTCCAAGGGATTCTCAAGAGTCTTCTCCAGCACCATAGTTCAAAAGCATCAATTCTTCGGGGCTTAGCCTTCTTTATGGTACAGCTCCCACATCTATACATGACTACTGGAAAAAGCATTTTTGACTATACAGACCTCTGTTGGCAAAGTAATGTCTTTGCTTTTTAATACACTGCCTAGCTTTGTCATAGCTTTTCTTCCAAGGAGGAAGCGTCTTTTAAGTTTATGCTTGCAGTCACCATCTGCAGTGAATTTGGAGCCCAGAAAAATAAAGATAAAGTCTCTCACTGTTTCCATTGTTTCCCCATCTACTTGCCTTGAAGTGATGGGGCCGGATGCCGTAATCTTCGCTTTTTGAATGTTGAGGTTTTAGCTAGCTTTTTCACTCTCTTCTTTCACAGTCATCGAGTCTGTTTAGTTTCTCTTTGCCTTCTGAGAAGGGTGGTGTCATCTGCATATCTGAGGGTATACTCTGTTCTAAATTAGGTGCCAAACACGGAAACCCTCACTGAATTATCATTGTTTATACTGATATATGCCTTTCATAAGTGTGCTGTTTTTCACACTTAAAAATGTGATTGTGAAACTATTTTAGGGTTAGCAATTTGCTCGGATGGGAACTCTATCTGATGTGGACTTGCTTCTCTAGAGTGGAGGACATCATTTCCAATATTGAAGTTGATTTGGGCCTATCACTGTATAAGGGCCTACCTCCACAAAATAAGTTTTGACATATAAGGTTTCTTTTTAACATGTTATTGCATTTGATATGCTAATATTTGTTGGGAATTTTTGCCTGTATGTTCATGAGAGATGTTAGTCTGTTATTTTCTTGTAATGCCCTTGTTTGATTTTGGCATTAGGATACTGCTGCCCTCATAGCATAAGTTAGAAAGTATTCCCTCAGCTTCTGTCTTCTCGGATAGATTGTAGAAACATTGATACAATCTGTTCTTAAAAACCTGGTAGAATTCATCCCATTTAGAATTATGGTAGAATTCTGAACTCATCTAGACCTGGGGCATTCTGTCTTGAAAGGTAATTAACTATTGGTCCTTTTTTCCTTAGTAGATATTGGCCTATTCAGATTATCTGTTTGATTGTTTTTAATTAGAAAATAAACTCAAGATACTAAGGAGTCACCCTGGGTGTAGCCTCCATCTAGATTTCTTTCGAATTATTTATAAAGGTTAACATTGCTCTTCTCACTTTTAGTTTGATGATATTTCCTCTCACCTTTATGGAATCACAACAAAGTACACAACTCAGTTCTCATATGAGCTACTCTCTCTTATACTGTTTGTATTGCTTTAACTGGATATTAAATTATCCAGCTATCTGAACTTGTCAAGTAGTGTTAGGAATATCGTAAAGAACACAGGTTATTCTTGGTGTACACATGAATCTCCCTGTGGGAGAGGACCTACAACAGAGCAGCCCACCAGCCCTGAGCCTTGAGTGTGCATTCAGATCACCTGACTCCATGTACAGAGATGGTAGAGTGCACCTGTTAATTAGGTGAACTGGTTGAGTAGACCTCGGTTTGTTAAATGATCTCATGACATATTAGATACCATAGGAGCTGTTTCATTGCAAAAGAAATCTGCTTAGAAAGCATGGGTGGCCTGATACTTATGATCTCTCCATCTCCCAAGACTTCCTTCATCATCTCATACAATAGTGAGTGTAACTGGACATTGGAAAGGGCTGTCCTCAATAAGGGCATCCCTTCGGGTTCCTTGAAATCAGTTGAGTAAAAGGGAGGGGGAAACCACATTCATAGTGCATTTCAAGACCTCTGCATGTATTACATAACACAGAGCTCTGTCTACACCACACACATCTAAGGTCCTTATTTTAATCCTTGCAAATTAAAAAGCTCCTTCTGTAAAGCAAGATTATTTTTACCACACCACAGATGGCTCAGACGAATGATATTTTTCCAGTATTTATAACAAAATACAGTTTAAAAATATCCTACAAGCCAGATGTCTTCACTCAACCCTGGTTAATATAGTAGTCTTATATTATACATGTTTTATTATTATTATTGAGATAATAATACAAAATGTGAGCCTGTTTTTTGTTTTGTTTTGTTTTGTTTTTGTAAAGATTATGATATCTTAAAGGTTAAGTTTCAAGGTGGAGAGACAGGAATTCCTAATGGCAGAGGAATAAAAAGATTGAAGGAAGAATGTGTCTATTTTCAGAAAATGTGAGTCACTGCTTTCTTACTCTGAAAACAGTTTGTAATTGGCTTATGTAGGTGACTATGTATGAGAGAATCAAACAAAAAGTGAGATGAAAGCAATCTTTAAATAAGTAAAAGTAATCATGTCTACTTTATATCAAAATTCCTGTTTTTTTCTTTCTGTTGTTTTCCTCTTCCTCCTTTCTCCCTCTCTATTTTATAGAGGGGCTTAGAAATAAACATTGAATAAATGAAATTAGAAAAGACCACAAACTTAAAATATAAATGACTACAGAATTGGGAAGCATGGAATAGCTTAAAGTATTTTCTAAATTATTTTAAAGGAAACCTTTTATCTCTTTTGTCTTACAATATTTTATACTGAACTCCGAAAATTGAGCAGTGAAAACTCAACTTGGTTTTTCTCTATGTGCATTTTGCTTCTCTCTCTTAAAATGGAGCCCATCCTTAACAACAACAACAAAAAAAAAAAAAAATTAAAAGGATATTCCAGTATAGCCATGAATATTAGTGTTACACATCAGGTCAGTTTATGGCAGTCGATTTGGATCACTCAGAAGCACAAACAAAATCTTAAATCTATGACCGAATGAGTTTTCCAAGACTGAAAAAAGTAATAGTGAACTGAGAAGAAACTCAAAGTGTTTAAAAATTATTTCAGTAGATAGTGAAAAAAAGGATATATTGAGGGAATATACATATTTGAATGTGTTCATGATTTACTTCATCCTTTTGCTTTATTAAAATTTCTGACATTTGTCAAGTAATGTTAATGAATTATAAGAAATTCCAGTTTCTGCCTTTTTAACTCAAAGCTAATGATAAAAATAAACAAACACAGAAAGACTCTGGTGTCCATCACCCTCATTCGATGCCAGCTATGAAAAACTGCTTCCTATTGAGTTATCCCCTTGTCTTTCAGTCTTAACCATCATCCTTAATAATCAGTGATGCTTATTTTTCTTTTATTTTTATATGACCTATCAACGGTTCATATAAATCGAGCCAGTATAACTTTAGAAAAATATTAGAGTATAGTTAATTTACAATGTTGTGTTCAAGTGTATTGTATAAGTTTTATAAAGCAAGCTTTGCTTTTATTTTAATTCTCTCTTGTTGTTCAGTCAGTGAGTCATGTCCCACTCTTTGCAACCCCGTGAACTGCAGCACTCCAGGCTTCCTTGTCTTTTACTATCTCCCAGATTCTCTCTGCTTTGTGCAGTTATCTGGATTCCATTCAGAATAGCTCCATAAATGGATTGCAGAGGTGGGATCTGCCCTCATCCTCAGCATTCACTGAGACAACTTGTATGCAGACAGAACTGCAGATCATCTGTTACAACTTCCCCAGCTTACTCTATGTAACTCCATGGATAAGATATTCCCACACTCCTCACATCACCATTCTGGAAGTCCAGCCTCCCTCAGAACCTTAAGAGTGGGTATTTGAGGTGCCTTGGAAAGACATCATTATTTATCTTCATCCATCAGTTAACCCATCACCACATATATGAGCGTCAAGGAGAATAAGAGTTCTGAGAAGTAGGAACATAATAATAATAATAATAAATACATGGCTGAGAGCCACAAAGTCTAGAATGCACTGATGGTAGCTAAAACAAACGAAGCTGACTCACCATTGCCAACTGGACCAATTCAGTGGCAAATAGAGCCTGCTGATGAGTTGACATGAACACCGTTTTCCTGGTCACCAGGTGATGTGTTGAAGAGTAAGGTACACAGTGGTGAATTTTTACTCTCTTAGAAACTGTTTTGGTACGGCTACTTTTAGTAGAGGTTGAGCCTGGAGAGATCTGAGATTTGTAGATCAGTGCTTCTCAAACTTTACCTTGTACATGAATCACTAGGGATTCCATTCAAGTACAGATTCTGATTCACTTGGTCTGGGGTTTGGCTAAGAATCTGCCTTTCTAGCAAACTCCCAAATAAAGCCAATATTCTTGGTGTCAGGGAGCTTAGTTTGAGTAGCAAGAATTTAGAGTCCTTGGCATGGAATCCACTGGATGAGCAGCTGGAGAGATGAGGAAGGGATGGGACTGTGAGAAGAGAGGACAGATGTGGATCCTCTTGAGACAAGCAAGATATGGAAGACTTTCCTCCTTATCATGTAGGATCCCTTCCTCTCGGCTTGGCAAGTTGTTGAGATTGTTGTTGAGTCACTAAGGCATGTCCAACTCTGCAACCCCATGGCCTGCAGCAGGCCAGGCTTCCCTGTCCTTCACTATCTCCCGGAGTTTTCTCAAACTCAAATCCATTGAGTCAATGAGGCCATCCAACCATGTCATCCTCTGTCGCCCCCTTTTCTTCTTGCCATCAGTCTTTCCCAGCATTAGGGTCTTTTCCAGTGAGTCACCTCTTTGCATCAGGTAGCCAAAATATTGGAGCTTCAGCATTAGTCCTTGCAGTGAATATTCAGGACTGATTTTCTTTAGGATTGACTGGTTTGATCTCTTTGCTGTCCAAGGAACTACCTAGAATCTTCTCCTGCACCACAGTTTGAAAGCATCAATTCTTTGGCACTCAGCCTGCTTTATGGTTCAACTCTCACATCCATATATGACTACTGGAAAGACCATAACTTTGACCATACAGACCTGTACAACAGAGCTGCCCACACAGCCCTGCATCACGTAAGCGGCTTCCTGTACACAGACAGTGGGGAACACTTGTTAATTAGGTGAACTGCTTAAGTAGGCCTGGGTTGGTTAAATGAGCTCATGTTACATTAGATACCATATAAACTACTTCAGTACCAAAGAAATCTAACTAGAAAGCCTAGGTGGCCTGACCTTTGTGATCTCTCACTTAATCTTCCAGGACTCTGCTTGTTTCCTTATCCAATAGTTAGTTTATCCAGTCCTGTGAGTCTAGGACTCTCAAGAAGATGTTGGCTCCCCCTATGTTTATTTTCAGTACTGTTATCTCACCTTGTTACTCAACCACCATGGGGTTCACTCCCCCAAAACACAAAGAAACCAATCTACTGGCACAGGTTGTATAAGGGAAAGTACAACCTTTGTTGCAGGCCAGGCAAGGAGAACCAGCAACTCATGCTGAGAAGACCCCAGCTCTCCAGTTGCTTTCACCAGAAGGTTTTTAACAACAGTGTGAGGCAAAGGGTCTCAGGGTGCATGATCACCTTGTGTTCAATTCTCTGATCTGTTAATGGCAAGGTAACAGGGTGATGTTATCAGGAATCTCAGTCTTGAACCTTCTGGTTTCAGCAGGTCTGGGTTATATATTCTTGTGGCCAGCATGTAGTTCACTCTTTCTACATGGTGGGGTTTTGGTAACTGCAATGCCACTAAAGGATATATCTTAGAATATTATATAAAGCCCTTGAGAAGAAAGTGAAGGTGTTTTAATGGCTAAACCATTATTTGTTCTTTTCTGATTGTTTTCATTTGTTTCTGTATATTCTGATTTCTCTGATTAAATTTGCTGTAAGCTTCCTTAAAAACAAGAGGTGGGAGGGCACACCGAGATCTAGCCCCAGAAATGCCCCTCAGAGCAGTGCTTGACTGCCACATGAGCTTCAGTTTCAGTTTTCTGGCTGCCTGCAAGGTATTTCCACTTGCATATCTAATAGGCATCCGAGACTTACATGACATGCCTTCGTACATCCTTTTCACCTCCCCGCGAATGTCGCCACATTAATTAATAGCAACACTTCAACCCAGGTGATCAAGTGAAAAAACTGGAATGGAGATTATTTCCCACCATTTCCCATTTTTCTCCTCTATTCCATAATCAAATCTTGTCTCTTTGTCCAAAATCCATCCGGAACGTGCAAAGTCTCTTCCTCAGTGACCACTCTATTTCCAGCCACCACTGTCTCTCTACCCTGCTACCATGTCTCCTAACTTGTCTCCCAGCCTCAACTCACCCTCACTCACCTACTTTCTTTAAAGGAGCCTAAATCACTGGCTTAACATTCGGGGAGTCTTATTTTATTTTTTATTCAGAAACAAAAATTTGACCTTAACCTTGACCACATATTTTTCAGCCCTTCTCCTGAGATAGTTTGAGTTTTCTGGTATGATTACTTTAATGGAAGAAAGGGTACAATGGAAGGGGGAAAAATGTATGTGTGTGTGAGAAAGAGAGAGAGAGAGAAAGAGAGAGTTGCACCATAAAAATTGCTGAGTGCCAAAGAATTGATGCTTTTGAACTGTGGTGCTGGAGAAGATTCTTGACAGTCCCTTGGACTGCAAGACGATCAAACCAGTCAATCCTAAAGGCAACAAACACTGAATATTCAATGGAAGGACTGAAGCTGAAACTCTAATACTTTAGCCACCTGATTCAGAGAGCCAACTCATTAGAAATGACTCTGATGCTGGGAAAGACTGAAGACAGGAAGAGAAGGGGATGACAGAGGATGAGATTGTTAGCATCACCAACTCAATGGACATGAGTTTGAGTAAACTCTGAGAGACGATGAAGGACAGGGAAGCCTGGCATGCTGCAATCCATGGGGTTGCAAGAATGGGACATGACTGAACAATAACAAATTATCAGTTTGCTCAATCAGAGTTGAGCAAACTCTGGGAGATGGTGAAGGACAAGGAAGCCTGGCATGCTGCAGTCCATGGAGTTACAAAGCTAGACATGACTTACAGACTGAACAACAACATATATGATGGATGTTTTTTAAGGGCAATATGTATGGCTAGCATGGTGAACTAGGATGTCACTCCTGTGTCTATAGGAAGGTCAGCCTATGGCTTAGTTACCAGTATCATTGTTGTCCAATGATATGATGGACCCTGCCATAGCTGTTTAGGACCCAAGGTGCTACTCAGAAGCAACAAACTTTAACATTTGCATAATCTATTGAGCTAAAAGTTTTCAGGTAAGGTTGACGACTCCTTTATTTTACTCCCTGTCCAATCTCATTCTTCACTTCTCCCTAAAAGACAACCAGTATTTTGAATGCTATACTAGTTTATATATATATATATATATATATATATATATGTATATCATTTTACCGTGTAACCACATAGACTAGGGCCTCAGATGGCCCACCCCACCCTCTCCACCTACTTTGTTCATGGGGGTCCTATGTTTTCCAGGATCTCAGGAACCCCTTCTCCATACCTCTGCAGAGATCCTGAGATGTATATGGACTAGACCTGGGTAACTGAGAAAGACTCCTGGATACCTGTTTTAAAGTTCAAAAGATGAGAGAGTTGCACACAAGAATCAAACAGAGAGACCTTTATTTATTGAGGAACCAAATAACTTTATGTGAAGAACTGGTAAAACTGCAAGAAAAAAACTTAAGTGAACTTTTTCTGCAAGGGAAATACTGTGGTCTGCATGGCAGGCAAGGTGACCTTGGACAGTCACCCAGGTCTGGGGGCAAAGTCCAGTCCCGGCTCGTTCCTCCTTGTCACTGATGTCCAGGGTGAGCTTGTCAAAGCGTACTCTGCCAGGCCGCCTTCTGGTGCCCCCATCTTGTGCACGTTGGTGAGATGGTCCCCCAGCTCATTGATGAACTCGAGCTGCTGGTCCAAGTGGCGCGTCTCCAGGAAGTGGCACAGGTGGGCGTCGCTGCTCTCGGTGGCCAGGTGGTACAGGTCGAGCAGGCTCTGGCTGACTCTGTTCTCCAGGTGCAGGGTGTCCTGCGTGGCTTGGAGGCTACTCTCCCGCTCTTGGGTCTCGGGCATCCTGGTGTCCAGGAAGGAGACGGGGCCCCCACACTGGTTCTGCAGGAACATCAGGCTCTTGGCTGTCTCGCTGTGCTCCTGGGAGCGGAGCAGGAAGAAGCAGGAGAAGTGCTGCAGGGCCTTGTTGTGGTAGTGGTGCAGGGAGCAGGCCCTGGCCAGGCACTGGAAGGAGGCGTGGAGCTCCAGGGTGCCACGGCTGTTGACCGTGGCCTCGCACTCGAGGCGGTGGTGGTAGCGCGCCTGCGAGGCCGCTGCGGGCAACATGGCCGGCGGCGGCAAGACCATCCGGAAGGCGTCTCGGATGAGGGAGGTGCAGCGGGGGCAGCAGTGGGGTGGGCAGCAGCGGATGTGGAGGTCCTGGCCGCCTCCTCGGAGCCTTCTCACGGTGACCCATGACGGTGGCCAGAGGTGGGCTCTGGGCCCTGGGGCAGGTGGCTGGGTGCTGGCTCTGGAATGGACAGGAAATGGTGACCGTTGGCTGAGCACCTGGGCTTTGGGTCCTTTAAGGAAAAGGTCACCAAGTGGGCGGGGCCTGTGGGCGGGGCAAGAGCGCTGAGTCCAAGTTCCATCAAAGCTTGGGTGAGGCAGGAATGCTTTGACCTGAGCACCTGATGCGTAAATTTTTGCATTACTAATAATTTGAAAGAACTTTTTCTCGTTGTCTAATTCAGCATCCTCCAACATTTTTGAAACTTGGGATTGGTTTCCTGGAGGATGATTTTTCTCTTGGAGGGAGAGTATGTTTTCAGGATTATTCTCCTAAGGAGAGCACAACCTAGATCCCTCACGTGCACAGTTCACAGTAGGGTCTGTTCTCCTATAAGAATCTAATGCCACTGCTGATGTGACAGGAAGTAGCACCCACGTGGCAATATGAACAGTGGGGAGCAAGTGTCAATACAGGTGAAGCTTTATGTGCCCAACACTCACTTGTTGCTGTGTGGAGCCATTCCCAACAGGGTGTTGGGAAGACCTGCTCTGATTGTTTTCTTGTATAGTATGTTTCCTTATTTCAAAGTTTAATAGTATTCTCTTCAGCTTTATATATCTGGGGGTTTTGCTGCAGAAATGGTTTGTTTTATTCATCATGATCTTCTCTTTTACTTGCATACCTTTCTTCATGTAAACTTAGGAATAAAGGGCTCATTTGATTTGCCTAGCTAATTAGCATGGATCAACTCTAGAGCTGGGATGTCCATTTCATGTACAGTCCCATTTGTATTGGAGGGCAGAGTGTGTCAGTTATTCAGTGACCTTCTCCTTTGGGGAATGCATGGCATGGAGAATTCAGGTAGGCTAAGGACCATCACTGTCACCCTTTGATACCTAAGTAGCTATGGAGTCATCCACGGTGTGAAACAGCATCTGGACTGCTGTCTGTAGTGAGGGGTGAAAGGTAACTATGGAATTTGATACTGATAGATCCAACACCAGGAGAGTTGGCTTGCTCCTTCCCCTGGCTGCTTTTAGACATGCAGGCTAACTGAGGAAAAGTGAAGTCGTTCAGTTGTGTCCAACTCGTTGCTACCCGGTGGACTGTGTCCCACTAGGCTCCTCCATCCATGAGATTCTCCAGGCAAGAATACTGGAGTGGGATGCCATTTCCTTCTCCAGGGGAATCTTCCCTACCCAGGGATCAAACCCTGGTCTCCCGCATTGCAGGCAGACGCTTTAACCTCTGAGCCACCAGGGAAGCTCCTGAGGAAAACTGTCCAAAAACTTTTGGTTTTTGTATTGCCTCCAGGATGGAGGAGAAAGGGACCCCATATTTCCAAAGGTAAGCTTAGTGGGCCCGGAATGTTAAATGTTTACATTGTTCTCTCTTCCAAATGTGAGGAAAATGGTTAATTCAATTCTCAGGAGTGAAGCAAAACTTTAGAAAAATCACAGAAGGAAGAAAGGCTGGAGGGGACACTCCAGCCATTTCTTTGACTTAACTCTTATGGCAACTGCACTGCCCTTCTATGTCATATTCCAGACTATATCTCCAGGATCTGTAATGTTAATGTTGATTGATTGATCTGTTTATTCATCTGTCCATCCATCCAACTATCTATGCATCTATCTGTACAAAGTCTTAGTTGCAGCACGTGGGATCTTAGATTTTTGTTGTGCCATGGAGGATTTCTAGTGACATGCAAAGTCTTACTGGTTGCAGCATGTGGGATCTAGTTCCCTGAGGAAGAGTCAAACCCGGGCTGCCTACATTTGGAACTTGGAGCCTTAACTAGTGAACCACCAGGGAAGTCCTAGGATCTGTAATGTTAAACCCATACCTTTTGAATTTCTTGTTAGGGTTTGAGTGAATAATTTCTGCTAAGGAAAAAGAATCATAAAAAATGAGTTTGTACTTTGTGGCTAAGGGCTTCTGGGTGTATGATGACATGGATATAAAATATTATATCCTTCTAATTATATAAATGTTACAAGGGAAAGCTGAGAGTGGGGGAAGCATTTATGAAACATGCTTTCCTTGCTCTTTGCCATTGCTGGGCTGATTGGAAGTTAAACTCTTTGAATATTGAAAACTGTAAATCCTCATAGGCTTCCATAGTGGCTTAGTGGTTAAAAAAAAAAAAAATCTTCCTGCCAATGCAGGAGATACAGGAAATGAGCAGGTTTGACCCCTGGGTTGGGAATATCCCCTGGAGGATAAAATGACCACCTGCTCCAGTATTCTTACCTGGGAAATCCTGTGGATAGAGGAGCCTGGTGGGCTCAGTCCATGGGGTCACAAAGAGTTGGACATAACTTAGTGACTAAACAACAGTACATCTTGATAAGTGATGGTCTTTGCCTATTGGGATCTCTGGAAAAAGGGAGGCAACATGCAAGAGAAGCAGTCTCCAACTGGAGGTACAATTTTAGAGTTTTTAAATACAGTTTTTAATTTTTAAAATTAATTTTATTGAAATATAGTTGATTTACAATATTTTGTTAGTTCCAGGTGACGAGCAAAATGATTTATTTATATACGTACACATATCTACTCTTTTTTAGATTATTTTCTCATATAGGTTATCACAGAGTTTTGAGTAGAGTTCCCTGTACTATACAGTAGAGCCTTGTTGGTTATCTATCTAATGTAGTATATAGTGTGTGTATGTTCATCCCAGTCTCCTGACTTATCCCTCTCCCCTACATTTCCCTTTTGATAACCATAAGTTTGTTTTTATATATGTAAGTCTCTTTCTGTTTTGAGAATAAGTTAATTTGTACCTTTTTTAAGAAAAAAATAAGATTCTACATATGAATGATAACATATGACATTTATCTAGATTCATCTTTGTTGCTGCAAATGACATTATTTTGTTTTTTTTTTTTTTTTCTGACCAAGTAATATATTTCATTGTGGGCTTCCCTGCTGGCTCAGCCTTAAAGAATCAGCCAGCCAATGCAGGAGACATGGATTTGATCCCTGGGTGGAGAAGATCCCTTGAACAAGGAAATGGCAACCCACTCCAGGATTTGTGCCTGGGAAATCCCATGGACAGAGGAGCTTGGCAGGCTACAGTCCATGGGGTCACAAGAGTCTTACATGAGTTAGCAACTAAACAACAATGGCAACAACAATATTTCATTTGAAGGAGATCAGCCCTGGGATTTCTTTGGAAGGAATGATGCTAAAGCTGAAACTCCAGTACTTTGGCCACCTCATGCGAAGAGTTGACTCATTGGAAAAGTCTCTGATGCTGGGAGGGATTGGGGGCAAGAGGAGAAGGGAGCAACAGAGAATGAGATGGCTGGATGACATCACTGACTCGATGGACATGAGTCTGAGTGAACTTGGGGAGTTGGTGATAGACAGGGAGGCTTGGCGTGCTGCGATTCATGGGGTCACAAGAGTCGGAACTGACTGAGCGACTGATCTGATCTGATCTGATATATATACCACATCTTCTCTATCCATTCTTCTGTTGATGGATATTTAGGTTGCTTCCATGTCATGGCTGTTAGGTTACTTCCATGTCCTGCTTCAATGAACAATGAGGTGCATGTGTCCTTTTGAATTATGGTTTTCTCCAATGCCTGCTCAGGAGTGGGACTGCTGGATCATATGGTAGTTCCTACCTTAAGTTTTTAAGGAACCTCCATACTATTCTCCATAGTGTCTATACCATTTACATTCCCACCAACAGTGTGAGGGTTTCTCTTCTCTCTATATCCTCTCTAGCATTTATTGTGTGTATACTTTTTGTTGATGGCCATTCTGATCAGTATGACGTCAAAATGGTCAAACTACCTCCTTGTAGTTTTGATTTGCATTTATGTGATACTTAGTGATGTTGAGCATCTTTTCGTGCACTTTGTGATTTTTGGCCATCTATATGTCTTCTTTGAAGAAATGTCAATTTAGATCTTCTGCTCATTGTTTTCTTTTTTGACATATAGCTGCATGAGCTGATTGTATATTTTGGAGATTAGTCTCCTGTTGCTCACTTCATTTGAAAATATTTTCCCTATTCTGTGCACTGCCTTTTTTTAAATTTTTTGATGATTTCCTTTGCCGTGCAGAAGCTTACAAGTTTAATTAGGTCCTCTTTGTTTATTTTGATTTTTATTATTCTAGAAAGTGGATCAAAAAAGATACTACTGTGAGTTATGTTATAGAGTGTTCTGCCTATGTTTTCTTGGAAGAGTTATATAGTGTCCAGTCTTACATTTAGGTCATTGATCCATTTCAAGTTTATTTTTGTGTATGATGTTAGAGAATGTTTTAATGTAATTCTTTTATATGTAGCTGTCCAGTTTTCCTTGGAACCGCATATTGAAGATGCTGTCTTTTCTACATTGTGTATTCTTGCCTCCTTTGTGGTAAATAAATTGACCATAGTTGTGTGAGTTTAAACGAAGTTTTCAGTTGTTAGTGAGCTCTTACAAAATCAGATGTCTGACCCTTAAAAGTTGAAGATTTTCCCTCCTGGCATGTTGATTTTTTAGTGGGTCAGTTTCAACTGTAAGACTGATAAAGCAAGTGAACTTAGGAAAACTCTGCCATTGTACTGTAACAACAGCCAGGTGTAACAGCACCCCAATGACAGGGTGTCATCAAATGAGCATGGCTGTGTTCCAATACATTTGTATTTAGGGCTATTGAAATTTGAATTTTAGAAAAATTGTTACATGTCATCCAGTACTGCTCTTTTAACATTTTCCAATCATTTGAAAATACAAAATTCATTTTCAGCTTGTGGGCTGTACATAAATAGATGGTGGGTCAGATTCAGGTTTGTAAGCCATTGTTTGCTAACCTCTGTTTCAGATAACATGTATACTTTTAAAACTGTAGAAATGAATTACTACAACCAAATAAAAATTTACAATTGAAACTGACTGATGAATGTAGTAAAGAATCACAGATGGGACATCATCATGCAGCTTAATATACTGCACACGGCTCCAGATCCTTATCTGACTCTCAGTTTATATATAGCTGTGCCAATACCAGTTGCCACTGGAGAATTTGTTCTCAAATTGAAAAATTATTCCACAAGATTTAAGGCCTACCAAGTAACAACAAATAGTCTAACTCAGTGGCCATTTCTGTAGAATGAGACACAGTTCTAGATAAATATTGAGATTGCTGTAATAAATTTGTTTGCAGGAAGAAAGGAAGACATATGTAATTGTGTTAAATCATTTCATGATAATTGCTTGACATTTGTAATTTATCAAGTTTATAGTTTTGAATTGTATATGATTTGATGTTCAATAGTTTCATTTGTGAATTTTATAGAGAATGACTTTGCCTTTTTTTGTATTTGCTATGACTTGAGAAATAAGTACTACAGTGACAACCAACTAACTCAAAATGGATCAACAGGCCTAGTGGTAAAGTACAAAATTGGAGGTATTCTTACCTCTCCAGAGTGGAAAAGGTGCTAAAATTAGGAGATTCACTGTTATGAAAGCATGTGGAGAGAAAGCCAAGGCTGTCCCTGTGCAACAGAGAGAAGGTGAAACAAAGGAATGTCACAAGGGTTCCAAATCCTATATGCAGGAAACAGGCTACAACTACTCAGATACAAACATATGCTACCCTTTAAGAAAAATGAAGAATAGCTTTAAGAGAAGAACTTGGGCTCAGAACATGGAGTCTTCAGCACAGAGGGGAAATCTTGACCCGCAAGGAATTCCTCCTAGGCCTGACAACCTAATAAAATATCCGTACTGGGCTTTGAAATCACTTGGAATCAGTGACCTCTTTGTTCTTCTGTTTTGTTTTTTTTTCCCCCATTTTGGAATAGGAATGTCTAAAGCTCTTAGACTTGATTTGTTCCAGCATTGTTTTTTGAAAAGACGTAACTTGTTTTCTGGGCTTCCCTGGTGGCTTAATGGTAAAAAAAAAAAAAAATCTGCCTGCCAATATAGGAGACAAAGGTTTGATCCCTGGTCTGGGAAGATCCCCTGGAGAAGGAAATGGCAACCCACTCTAGCATTCTTGCTGGGGAAATCCCATGGACAGAGGAGCCTAGTGGGCTACAGTCCATGGGGTTACAAAAGAGTCAAGCACAGCTAGACGACAACAACCTGTTTTCTAGTTTTACAGGTATAGAGATGGACAAGTATGTTGTCCTAAGATGTATCATATGCAGAGTCTCACTCTCTGATTTCGATAATGCTGATTATTAGATTTTGGACTTCTAAACTCATTATATTTATATGAAATTTTGGACTTGAGTTTACACTGTAAAGGATTAAGACTCAGTGGGATGTTGGGATGGAAGAACTTATTTTGCATGTGGGGTAGATGTGACTCTTTGGGGCCAGAGGGGAAGAAAGACTATGGTAAGCTGAAAAATACACTACCAAAAAATATTTACATACGAATCTCTTAAACCCATGAATGTAATCTTGTATGGCGAAACTAAGACTGTGTTTATATGTGGTTACTTTTAAGATCTTGAGATGGGTTATGCTGGATTATCTAGGTGGGGTCTAAATGCAGTCAGACACAACCACTTAAGAGGGAGATAGAGGTTTCACACTCAGAGAGGAAAATGTAATGGGCAGATAGAACAAAGATTTGAAGATGATGGCCTTAAAGACTGGAGGGATGCAGGCAGAAGCCAAGGAAAGCTAGCAGCAAACAGAAAGTGGAAGGATAAAGGAAGATTCTCCCCTGGATCCTCCAGAGGATATATATAGTAGCTGACACCTTGATTTGGGCCTAATGAACATATTTTGGTGCTTCTGGCCTCCGGACCTCTAAGAGAATAAGTATGTGGTTTTTGTTTTATGGTGGGAGTGGGGCGGGCAGTCGTCAGTTCAAGGCAATTTGTTACCACAGCCCTGGGAGATTATTTAAAGTTGAAGCAAACCAAATGCCCATCAAATGATGAATAGATATAAAAAATATAATATAACCATCTAACAAAATATTATTCATTAATAAAAAGAATAAAGTAATAATGTGTTCTGCAAAATGAATAGACCTTGAAAACATGATAAGTGAAAGAAGCCAAAAAGGAACAGATTGTACAGTTTAATTCCTATGAAACGTACAGAACAGACAAATCTATAATACACAGAAAGCAAATTAGTAATTGGCTAAGATCGGGCAGGTAGGGATATTGAGAAATGCTAGCTAAGCGGAGTGGAGTTTATTTGGGGGGCAGTGAAGATATTCTAAAATTTATGATGAATGTATAACTATGGATATACTAAAAGTTCTTGGATATAAATTCAGAGGGTGAATTATATGGTATATGAATCATACCACAGTAAATTCATTTTTTTCCAAAGAAGGCTCTACAGTGTGCTGAGAAAAGGCATGAAATTATATTGAGAAAGACAAGTCCCATGATCTTCAATGTCAAGCTGTAGACCTAGAGTGCTGACGGTATAGTTCCAGTTCAAGTCCAAAGGCCTCAGTTCCAGTGTAAGGGTCAGCAACCTCAATACCCAGTTGGAGCTAATGTTTCAGTTCAAATCCAAAAGAAAGAAAAATCCCCCTCATTTAAAGAAGGGTCAGCCATTTTGTTCTAGTCAGACCTTCAGTTGATTGGATGAGGCTCACCACCATTAGGGAAGTCAGTCTGCTTTCTTTATTTATTCTACTGATTCAAAGATTAATCTTATCCAGAAACACCCTCAGGGACACACTCATAATAATATTTGCCCAAATATCTGGGCATCCCTTGGTCCAGTCAAGTTGACAAATAAACATTATGTAAGTCCTTTATCACAGATACATATTGTAATGTTTTTCCCATTTGCAGTGTCTTTTAGTTTTTAATTTTAATCATCTATTTATCACCTTTTTTCTTTTCACTTGTATGTATTTAAGATCAGCATGTTCATTCCTGCAAAAATAAGGCAGTAGCCTTTCCCCAATAGCCTTGGGAAATGCTAGCTAAGTGGAATAAGGTTGATTTGGGGGACAGAGAAAATATTCCAAAATTCATTATAATACATTTTTTTTGAATTTTGAGAGAAATTATGTTGAATCTGTGAACTCTTTGGAGACTTTAACATATTTACAATATTAAATATTCCCATAAATGAACAATATATGTCTTCTCACTCGTGTTGATCTAGTTTAAATTATTTTAGCAATGTTTGTGGTTTTCACTGTAAAAGTCTTGCCTCTTCTTGGTTAAACTTATTCTTAAGTAGTTTCTTCTTTCTGATGCTCTTAGTGGAGTTGTTTTCTTAATTTCATTTACAGATTATTCATTGATCAGGTATACAATACAATTTATTTTTGTGTGTTGAAGCTGTGCTCTGCAATTTTCCTGAACTTATTACTCCTAATTTGTTTTTTTCTTTTGAGATTCTCTTTATATAAGGTTGTGTCATCTGTGAATAATTTTACTCCTTCCATTTCAATTAGAATGTCTTTTTTCTCCTTGCCTACATGCTAAGGCTAGAATGTCTAGTTGAATGAAAATAGCAAAAGCAGGCATCCTTTTCTTTTTCCTGACCTTAAAGGGGAAGCTTTTGTTGTTTCACCTTGAGTATGGTGTTAGCTTTGAGTTTTTCAAAACTGCCCTTTATCATATTGAGGAAGTTCCCTTTTCTTTATAGCTTGTGGAATGTTTTAATGATGAAATGGTATTCGATTTTGCAAAATATTTTTGTGTGTCTGTTGAAATGATTGTGTGCTTTTTCTCATAATCATTCTGTTAATAAGATTAGTTGATTTTTGTATATAGAACCAACCTGGCATTCCTAGGGAAAATTCTACTTGGCCACGATATATAATACTTTTAATATGCCACTGCATTCAGTTTGCCAACACTCTGTAGAGAGTGTTTTATATCTGTACTCATAGGGGATATTGTTCTATACTTTTCTTTTGACGTCAGTATCTGACTTTGATATCAGTTAATATTGATCTTATTGAATAAGTTAAGAAGTGTTCCTTTTATTTTTTGGAAGAATTTAGGAAGAATTAGTATTCTTCTTTCTTTTTTTTTTTTTTACTTTTTTTTAAATTTTAATTTATTTGTTTTAATTGAAGGCTAATTACAATATTGCAGTGGTTTTAGCCATACACTGACATGAATCAGCCATGAGTGTACATGTGTTCCCCATCCTAAAACCCCCTCCCACGTCCCTCCCCATCCCATCCCTCTGGGTCATCCCAGTGCACCAGCCCTGAGCACCCTGTCGCCTGCATCGAACCTCGACTGGCGATCTGTTTCACATATGATAATATGCATGTTTCAGTGCTATTCTCTCAGATCATCCCACCCTTGCCTTCTCCCACAGAGTCCAAAAGACTGTTCTATACATCTGTGTCTCTTTTGTTTCTTTTGCTTTTATCTCTGCCCTAATTTTTATGATTTTCTTTCCTTCTACTAACCCTGGGGTTCTTCATTTCTTCCTTTCCTAGTTGCTTTAGGTGTAGAGTTAGGTTATTTATTTGACTTTTTTTTCTTGTTTCTTGAGGTAAGCCTGTATTGCTATGAACAGTTTCCCATAGGTTTTGGGTTGTTGTATTTTCATTTTCATTCATTTCTATGCATATTTTTATTTCTTTTTTGATTTCTTCTATGATTTGTTGGTTATTCAGAAGCATGTTGTTTAGCCTCCAGATGATGGAATTTTTAATAGTTTTTTTTTTTTTTTTTTCCTATAATTGACAGCTAATCTTACTGCATTGTGGTCAGAAAAGATGATTGGAATGATTTCAATTTTTTTGAATTTACCAAGGCTGGATTTTATGGCTCAGGATCTGATCTATCCTGGAGAAGGTTCTGTGTGCACTTGAGAAAAAGGTGAAATTCATTGTTTTGTAGTGAAATGTCCTATAGATATCAGTTATGTCTAATTGGTCCACTGTGTCATTTAAAGTTTGTGTTTCCTTATCAATTTTCTGTTTAGTTGATCTATCCATAAGTGTGCTGCTGCTGCTGCTGCTAAGTCACTTCAGTCGTGTCTGACTCTGTGCGACCCCATAGACGGCAGCCCACCAGGCTCCCCGTCCCTGGGATTCTCCAGGCAATAACACTGGAGTGGGTTGCCATTTCCTCCTCAATGCATGAAAGTGAAAAGTGAAAGTGAAGTCGCTCAGTCATGTCTGACTCTTAGCGACCCCATGGACTGCAGCCTACCAGGCTCCTCTGTCCATGGCAGGAGGAGCATTTTGATTTCCTCAGTTCATTTTCTAGGCAAGAGTACTGTAGTGTGTTGCCATTGCCTTCTCCTCCATAGGTGTGAATGGGATACTAAAGTCTCCCACTATTATTATGTTATTGTTAATTTCCCCTTTCATACTTGTTAGCATTTGTCTTACATGTTGCAGTGCTCCTATGTTGGGCACATATTTATTTATACTTGTTACATCTTCTTGGATTGATCCTTTGATTATTATGTCGTGTCCTTTGTCTCTTTTCACAGACTTTATTTTAAAGTCTATTTTATCTGATATGAGTATTGCTACTCCTGCTTTTTTTGGTCTCCATTTGTGGGAAATATCTTTTTCCAGCCCTTCACTTTCTTCTTTAAATGTTAGGTAGGATTCATCCTGGACTTTTCTTTGTTGAGAAGGTATTTATTACTGATCCAATCTCTTTACTTCTTATTGGTCTTTGCAGATTATTTCTTAAGTTTTGGTAGTTTTTGTGTCTAGCGATTTGTCTGTTTCAACTAGGTTATCACATTTCTTGACACAATTGTTCTTTGCATTTTTATATACTTTATTTTTTGTAAAACCAGTAGTAATGTCCCCATATTTATTCCAGGTTTTAGTTCCTTGTTTTACTTCTTTAGTATAACCTAAAGCTTGTTACTGTTGTTGATATTTTTAAGGGAAGAACTATCAGTTTCATTGATTTGCTACTTTGTTTTCCCATTCTCTACTTCATATATCTCCATTCTAATCTTTTTTTATTTCCTTCTTTGTGCTAGTTCGTCTACTTTCTTAAGATGTAAAGTAATATTTGAAATCTTTCTTTATAAGTTTAGGCTCTTATAGTAATAAATTTTCCTCTAAGCAAGGCTTTACATGCATTCCTTTCAATTAAGTAATTAGTAACAAGGAAGACTGACTTCTGCTCTTTATTTTCTGTGTATCTTATTTTTGTACCTCGTTCCCTTTATTGGTAACTTCTTTCAAGTTTGATTTTTTGTAGTGAACCATTCTGATTCCCTCTCATTAATTTTCTGTGTATATTTTTATTTACTTTTTAAATGATTACCATGCAGATTGCATGTAATATCTTCAGTGTAGAGCAATGTGTTTTGAATTAATAGTAAATTAGTTTCAAGTATACAGTATGCCACTACACAGCTCCATATTTCGCCCTTTATGTTGTTGTCAGAAATTATATATTAAATATATATATATAGTGTTCCCATTAGTATACATTTATGACAAATATTTATGACTTTTTAAATATCCTAGAGGATAAAAGAGGAGCTCTCAGTGAAATATCCAATAATAGTGGCTTTTATATTTATTTATGTAGTTACTTTTAACAATATTCTTTATTTCTTCATATGGGTTCTTGTTACTATCTATAAATAAACAAATAAAGATATACTCAGCTCCATTAGTAATTAGAGAAATTTTTTAAAAATCACAATAAGGTACTAGTTAGGACCTAGTAGAATGGCTATGATTTAAAGTAAATAGGCAGATTTGTGTATTGCCAAAACATTATAGAAATTGGACCTTCACACATTGCTAATGGAAATGAAAAACTATGCGGACACTTTGGAAAACAGAATTGCAGTTTTTTTTTTTAATTTATTTTTTAATTGAAGGATAATTGCTTTACAGAATTTTGTTGTTTTCTCTCAAACCTCAACATGAATCAGCCATACGGATACCTGTGTCCCCTCCTTCTTGAACCTCCCTCCCATCTCCCTCCCCATCCCACCCCTCTTGATTGATACAGAGTCCCTGTCTGCATTCCCTGAGATACACAGCAAATTCCCGTTGGTTATCTGTTTTACATAGGGTAATGTAAGTTTCCGTGTTACTCTCTCCATACATCTCACCCTCTCCTCCCCTCTCCCTGTGTCCATCAGTCTATTCTTTATGTCACTTTCTCCATTGTTGCCCTGCATAAATCGTTCGGTACCATCTTTCTAGATTCCATATATATGTGTTAGTATATTTATCTTTCTCTTTCTGACTTCACTCTGTACAATAGGCTCTAGGTTCATCCACCTCATTAGAACTGACTCAAATGTGTTCCTTTTTATGGCTGAGTAATATTACATGGTGTATATGTACCACAACTTCTTTATACAGTCATCTGTCAATGGACATCTAAGTGGCTTCCATGTTCTAGCTATTGTAAATAGTGCTACAGTGAACAATGGGATATGTGTCTTTTTCAATTTTGGTTTCCTCAGGGTCGGAATTCCCTAGTGGCTCAGATGGTAAAGAGTATGCCTGCCATATGGGAGACCCAGGTTCGATCCCTTGGTAGAGAAGATCCCCTGCAGAATGATATTGCAACCCCTCCAGTATTCTTGCCTGGAAAATCCCATCGACTGTAGCCTACCAAGCTCCTCTGTCCATGGGGTCACAAAGAGTCGGACACAACTGAGCGAGTTCACTTCACTTTCTTTCCTCAGGGTATATGCCTAAGCGTGGGATTGCTGGGTCTTACGGTGGTTTTATTCCTAGTTTTTAAAGAAATCTTGATACCATTTTCCATAGTGGCTGTATCAATTTGCATCCCTACCAGTAGTGCAAGAGGGTTCCCTTTTCTCTACACCCTCTCCAGCATTTATTGTTTGAAGACTTTTTGATGATGGCCATTCTGACCTGTGTGAGGTGATACATCATTGTAGTTTTGATTTGCATTTCTCTAATAATGAGCAATGTTGACCATCTTTTCATGTGTTTGTTACCCATCTGTATGTCTTCTTTGGAGAAATGTCTGTTTAGGTCTTTTTCCTGTTTTTTGGTTGCGTTGTTTGTTTTTCTGGTATTGAGTTGTATGAGCTGCTTGTATATTTTGGAAATTAATCCTTTGTCAGTTGTTTCATTGGCTATTATTTTCTCCCATTCTGAGAGAATCGGTTGTCTTTTCACCTTGTTTATAGTTTCCTTTGCTGTGCAAAAGCTTTTAATTTTAACTAGGTCCAACTTGCTTATGTTTATTTAGATTGGCAGTTTCTCATGAAGTTAAATATATGTTTACCATATGCCATTGCAATATCATTCCTAAAGTATCTTGCCAGGAGAAGTTAAAACATTCTTTTTAAATTTGTATATGAATGTTCACAGTAGCAATATTCCCTAAAGACTATAAGTAAAACAACTCAAATGTCTTCCAACTGGTGTATGAACAGAAGTAGCATATCTATGGAGTAGAATAGTATTCAGCAGTAAAAAGGAATGAAGTAGCAACATATAACACAGGTAAACCGCAAAAACACTATGCCTAATGAAAGAAATCCAACAGAAAAGAATGCATATTGTATGTTTCCATTTATCGTAAATGTCTTGAAAAGGCAGATGTCTAGAAACCAAAACTAAACCAGTATTTACCAGGATCTATCTGGGGATAGTATTACAGAGAGACTGTAAATGAGGTATCTGGGGTGTAATGAAAATATTCTAAAATGAGTTGTGATGATGGTTGTACAGCTCTGTAAATATATTAAAGTCATTGAATTGGGTGTTTTCAGCATCACTATCAAAGTAAGAAACCCCAAGGACCTGTCTCTCCATAGAAACACCCATTGGACAGAGATGATTGGGAGCCTGGGAACAGTGACAGAATGAATAATTCATAATAAATGTTTTTATATACTTCAATTTCTTAATCTTATGGATGTTTTCCTACTTCTAAAACTTAACACAAAAAAATTCACTCTTCCAGAGAAGGAAAAAAAGTACAGATAACTCTTTCAGGAAGCCTAATTTTGACTTAAAAGTAACGTGCGCCAGGTGAGGATTAAGAGACCTCTGTGCTAGTGAGCACCAAGTATGAAATAAGTCATTCAGGGCTGGAAACAACAGAGAACATGGACGCAGGGCCTGAACACCTGAAAGAAACATGCAAACACCACGTATCAACCTATCGATTAAAAAAACATAAAACAGGGATAATGCCATTCATCCTACAGGAATATTGCCTAAATGAAATCACGTATGTAATATTGATTACATAGCTCAAGGAAATGAGATGGCAACAGAGCAGACAATAGGCAGTTTATCCCTTCTGAAGCCAGATAATTCTAGCCTCCATTCACCAGGGCTGCTCTTCACTTTGAGCTTGTCAAAGAGGGATTTGGCCAAGCCGACTTCTGAACCCCCCATCGTGCTACCCAGAATTAAGCAGTAACATTTCACATAAAGTGAAAACCCCTTCATTTCAATCCTTGCCCAACCCCATCCCCTTCACTCTTTCCCCAGATCAACCCCAATCATGATTTTCAGGCCATGTTTTGATACTTTAACTGTGCTCAGGCATCCACCCTCACCAGGGCTCCAGACCACGCCCCACCCAACATTGTTTTACTAGGGGAGGATTGATTTTGTGTTTTCCATGGTCCCATGAACACCTTCCCTCTCCATCGGTGGAGATCCTAAGCTGCATGTGGACGGGGCCTGGGTAGCTGGAGAGACTCTTGTACACCTGTTTTAAAGTTTAAAAGTGAGAGATTTGCACATACAAATTAGAGACGTTTATTTATGCATCAACTATTAACTTTATTTGAAGAACCAATAACTTTATGTGAAGAACTGCCAAAACGGCAAGAAAAAAACTTCAGTGAAGTTTTTCTGCAAGGGCAATACTGCAGACTTCATGGCAGGCCGGGTGACCTTGGGCAGTCACCCGGGACTCAGGGGAAAGTCCAGTCTAGGATCAGTCCTCCTTGTCGCCGTCGCCCAAGGTGAGCTTGTCAGAGGCGTACTCTGCCAGGCTGCCTTCCGGGGACCCCACGTTGCTCAGGTTGCTGACATGGTCCCCCAGCTCCTTGATGAACTTGACCTGCTGGTCCAGGTAGCCGGTCTCCAGGAAGTCGCACAGATGGGCGTCGCTGTTGTCAGTGGCCAGCTGGTGCAGGTCGAGCAGGCTCTGGTTGACGCACTTCTCCAGGTGCAGGGTGTCTCGCATGGCCTGGAGCGCGCTCTCCCACGGCTGGGTCTCGGGCTTTCTGATGTCGAGGAAGGAGATGCGGCCCCCACGCCGGTTCTGCAGGAACATCAGGCTCTCGGCTGTCTTGCTGTGCTCGTGAGAGTGGAGCAAGAAGAAGCGGTAGAAGTGCTTCAAGGCCACATCATCACGGTCGAGGTAGAAGGCCAGGGCCAGGCACTGGAAGGAGGCGTGGAACTCCAGGGCGGCGTGGCTGTTGAGCGCGGCCTCACACTCAAGGCGGTAGTTCTGACGAACCTGTGAGGGCGGTGTGAGCATCATGGCCGGCGGCTCCAAGGCCAAGGGAATGGCCGCTTGGTCGGCGGAGGCGCGGGGCTGGCATCGGCGGGGGCGCGAGCGCCAGCGGCCTCCCTCGGAGCCTTCCCATGGTGGACGATGTGGGTGGCCGGAGGCGGGCTCCGGGTCAGGCGACAGGTCGCAGGATGCGGGCTCTGGGATGGATGGGTAATGGCGTCCGTTGGGCCGGGTCAGTCCCTGGGCTTGAGATTGGTTAAGGAAGAGGTCACGTGGGTGGGCGGGATCTGTGGGCAGGCGGGGTCTATGGTCTTGACCCTCCTTCTTTCTGCCTGGTGACGTAATGGCTGTTGAGAAGGGACTATAAGACAATTTCAACAATCAGCTCCTGGGAAATAATCCAGAAAAGCTCCACTCCTTGTGTCTCTCCAGGTCCTTCTCACCTCTCTACTTTGTGATTCAAGTGAAATAGTCAGACTACAGTGTGTAGAAACTAGTCTCCTGAGGGGCTGATGAGAGGCTGGATAACGTGTCATTTATGTGTGGAAGAAGCCCCTCCAGGGTGGGCTTTGACCAATGAGAAATGGGGGGCTGGAGAGAGCCTGTAAGATGAATACCAATGCCACCCTCTTCCACACTGCCAAGTGACCTGAGGAATGCTTTCAGATTCTAAACCCTAGACAAGCCTGTTCAGTGAATGATCTGCTGAGTCATTGTGGCTCATTGGGAAGCAGTGGCCAGCGTGATAAACATATAGGATTACATTTTTTCACATCTTTCCCTGCCCGATGTTTCCTTTTTTCTCCCCCTTATTGCTGTGAGTTCACACATTGTAACAAAATCAGCATCTTAACAGCATTTAAGCTGAGTCTCAGTCTCTGTTTTCTAAAAATCAAGGCTCAAACTCCTGTGTTAGTCATTCTGGGAATCTTTTATACGCCTTGTTATATATTATTTTTGAACCGTGAACTTCCTGATGTTCAAGCTGGTTTTAGAAAAGGCAGAGGAACCAGAGATCAAATTGCCAACATCTGCTGGATCATGGAAAAAGCAAGAGAGTTCCAGAAAAACATCTATTTCTGCTTTATTGACTATGCCAAAGCCTTTGACTGTGTGGATCACAATAAACTATGGAAAATTCTGAAAGAGATGGGAATACCAGACCACCTGATCTGCCTCTTAAGAAATCTGTATGCAGGTCAGGAAGCAACAGTTAGAACTGGTCATGGAACAACAGACTGGTTCCAAATAGGAAAAGGAGTACGTCAAGGCTGCATATTGTCACCATGTTTATTTAACTTATATGCAGAGTACATCATGAGAAATGCTGGACTGGAAGAAACACAAGTTGGAATCAAGATTGCCGGGAGAAATATCAATAACCTCAGATATGCAGATGATACCACCCTTACGGCAGAAAGTGAAGAGGGGCTAAAAAGCCTCTTGATGAAAGTGAAAGTGGAGAGTGAAAAGGTTGGCTTAAAGCTCAACATTCAGAAAACGAAGATCATGGCATCTGGTCCCATCACTGCATGGGAAATAGATGGGGAAACAGTGGAAACAGTGTCAGACTTTGTTTTTCTGGGCTCCAAAATCACTGCGGATGGTGACTGCAGCCATGAAATTAAAAGACGCTTGCTCCTTGGAAGGAAAGTTATGACCAACCTAGATAGCATATTCAAAAGCAGAGACATTACTTTACCAACAAAGGTTCGCCTAGTCAAGGCTATGGTCTTTCCTGTGGTCATGTATGGATGTGAGAGCTGGACTGTGAAGAAGGCTGAGCACCAAATAATTGATGCTTTTGAACTGTGGTGTTGGAGAAGACTCTTGAGAGTCCCTTGGACTGTAAGAAGATCCAACCAGTCCATTCTGAAGGAGATCAATCCTGGGATTTCTTTGGAAGGAATGATGCTAAAGCTGAAACTCCAGTATTTTGGCCACCTCATGCGAAGAGTTGACTCATTGGAGAAGACTCTGATGCTGGGAGGGATTGAGGGCAGGAGGAGAAGGGGACGACAGAGGATGAGATGGCTGGATGGCATCACTGACTCGATGGATGCGAGTCTGGGTGACCTCCGGGAGCTGGTGATGGACAGGGAGGCCTGGCGTGCTGCGGTTCATGGGGTTGCAAATAGTCGGACACGACTGAGCGACTGATCTGATCTGATCTGATATATTATTTTATTTTCTCATATATTTTCTACCTATTAGTTCTTTGAGAATTTCCTTGCTGTTCCTTTACTAGCTGGTTGCGATTTCTGTCCTCCCTTGTTCCTATTGTATTGTGGCAGGATTGTTTTGATTACTTAACCACCTCTCTAATTTGCTCTTCAGTAGTGCGTATCTATTATTCTATTTATTGTCCTTTTTATTCCAACAATTAGTTTTTTCATTTTCATGATCTCTAGTTTATTTCTATTGATGAAATATAAATATTGTATATATATTTTTTACTGCCTGAGGATATTAAGAGTATTCTGAAGTTCTATTCTTACTCTACTAATGCTTTATCTTTGGGTATTAGTAAGGTTTTTGTATGTATTTTTATTTTGAAATATTCTCAAAGTTTCAGAAAAATTGCAAGGATAGTGCAAAGAACTTGTAGTTTCTGAACCCTTGGAGAATAAGTTGCTTACCTGATGTTTCATCAGCTGAAATACATTAGTGTCTAATTTCTGAAAACATGAAAATTCTCCTGTAGCTACAATACAACAGGCAAAATTGAGGAATGAACATTGATGCACTACCACCATCGAATATTCAGATGCCATTCAAGTTTTTTTTTTTTTCCAGTTATCCCCCAAATGCCTTATGCAGTAAAAGGTCCCAATTAGAATCTCATGCTACAGTTAGTTTTCATGACTGTTAGCTTCCTGCTGCTGCTGCTAAGTCGCTTCAGTCGTGTCCGACTCTGTGGGACCCCATAGACGGCAGACCACCAGGCTCCCCCTTCCTTGGGATTCTCCAGGCAAGAACACTGGAGTGGGTTGCCATTTCCTTCTCCAATGCATGAAAGTGAAAAGTAAAAGGGAAGTCGCTAAGTCATGTCTGACTCTCAGCGACCCCATGGACTGCAGTCTACCAGGCTCCTCCATCCATGGGATTTTCCAGGCAAGAGTGCTGGAGTGGGGTGCCATTGCCTTCTCCGTAGCTTCCTGCAGTCTGGCGTAATTCTTGAGTCTCTCCTTGTCTTGCATGCCTTGCCACTTTTCAGAATCATAAGCCAGTTATTTTGTAGAATGTTTCTGAATTTCAGCTTGTGTAATGTTTTGAGTATAAGGGCTCTTTTTTTCATTTATTCAGTTTGATATATCTTCTTGATATTTTATTTTTTCAAGTTTTTCTTCAAACATTTGATGACTTTTAATTCATGATTGGTTTTTAGATTCCTTTTTAAACATTCAGCTGTGTGAATTTAGAAAGCCAGAGAGATAAGAGGTGGGACAACTTCTACTCTGGCCAGTCAGTAGTGAAATTGGAGAGAATCAACTCATATTTTTGGTGAACTGCTGGATTTGGATTCTTCTTGTTCTTCCCAGGTTTTTCTACTCACATCTGGGTACTGTCCCAACCTGTGACAGAAGCTTCCACACATCCTGCTCTGATCTAAAAACATTTACCCCCGCTCTTGCTACTACTCTGTGTGGGGACTAGGAAGCAGCTGTGGGCAATAGTATGTGTAGTTCCTGTGCTATCCAGCTAATCACCTTCTTAGATGTGTCCAGGCTCAAGGCTGAAGGAGCCTATGCATAATTGGAAATAGTAGAGCTAAGCATGTTCTATCTAATTAATCAGTTCAGAACCTGCCTAGAAACATTTGGAAGTGGGTTATGTTCCCAGTGAGTTTGTATTGCTGAGGAGGGCCCAGAAACATTTATATACCTCATTCATATGGCTTCTCCTTTCTTTGAACAAGCATGACAGGAAAGATAATCAGAAATGAGAGACAAAAACCACAATCCAAACTCCAAAAATTGCCTTGCGTTGAAAACATAAAACAGAAATATGTGCAAGTTTGGCCATTCACAGAAAGGTGGGCTAGAAGTTGTTCAAAAACATAAGAGCCACCTCATCGACTTGAATGTTCTAGGGAAAATGGATGGACCATCATACAAGTCACTTAACATCTTTAATTTCTTCATCTATAAAATAAGATTTAGAAACTCAAACTTCTAGTGAAAATAAATAGCAACAACACATGCAAATTGGGAAGTTCCATGCAAAAAGTATTCTATTGAAATTGTCATGGGGGAAGGCGGAGGACACATCACTAAAATGCATTGACTATGCTGTGTAATACCACTGCCAATTAATTTTACTAACTATTAAAGATGAATAACTTGGGAAAGAGGAAGTCAAAGGTTGGTTGCATCTTGCTTAAAATAACCATAAATACTATTTGTGCAAGGTGACATAATTGATATAAAGTAAATTGTTATAATTTGATATAAAGTAAATTGATACAATTTTCAATAAATATATCGATATATCAATTGATATAAAGTAAAACTTCTTTCATTTTGGAAAAGTGTTAGAATTTGTATTCAGGATACTTGAATGGAAGTAGGAAGGGATTGATAGCTGTCTTATTGGACCTTGTCTCGCCTATGCTAAGTCACTTAAGTCATGTCCAACTCTGTGTGACCCCATAGACGGCAGCCCACCAGGCTTCCCCGTCCCTGGGATTGTCCAGGCAAGAACACTGGAGTGCGTTGCCATTTCCTTCTCCAATGCATGAAAGTGAAAAGAGGAAATGAAGTCACTCAGTCATGTCCTACTCTTAGCGACCCCATGGACTGGAGCCTACCAGACTCCTCCGTCCGTGGTATTTTCCAGGCAAGAGTACTGGAGTGGGGTGCCATTACCTTCTCTGGTCTCGCCTACTTACTGACTTTGTAGAATAAACCCATTAAGAGGCTATATGTGAATAAATGGTCATGGGTTCATTCCAATACAATTTTACTACAAAAGCAGATGGTAAAAAATCACAGCAAGTTATTTTGTGGATATCACTAAAATTATTCTAAAATTGGTAAGCAGAAGCAAACAGAAAAAATGAAACAGAAGAGCAAATACACTATTAAAGGAGAACAATAAAATTGGAAAACTGACATTACTCGACCCCAAGACTTACTATAAAGCAATGGTAGTTGAGACAGCATGATATTGGGGAAAGAGTAGCCAGATAGTTCAATGAATAAACTAGGGAATAGGTAAAGAATCTGCCTGCAATGCAGGAGACATTGGTTGGATCCCTGGGTTGGGAAGATACCTTGGAGACAGGAATGGCAGCCCATTCCAGTCTTCTTGCCTAAAGAATTCCATGAACAGAGGAACAGTCCATGGGGTTGCAAAGAGTCAGACACGACTTAACACACACACTTTATCTCCAAGCAGTGTTAGGACTCCCAAATGGATATACTAAACCACCACCAGGGAGTCCAGAAATACAACCATATAAATATGATCAAGTGATCTTTAGCAAAGAAGAAAGGGCAATACAATGGAACAAAGATAGTATTTTCAAGAAATGGTGCTGAAACAACTGGACATGCACATGCAAAGAAAGGACACACACTGTACATCATTTACAACATTTAATTTTAAATGGATCATACACCTAAATGTAAAATGTCAAGTTATAAGGTTTCTAGAAAAGAACAGTGGAGAAAGCTCAGATGACCTTGAGTATGTAATTGACAAACTGTATTTGATTAAAATTAAAAACTTCTGCCCTGTGAAAGACAATATTAAAAGAATGAGAGGGGAAGAGCTAAGATGGCAGAGGAATAGAACGGGGAAAATACTTTCTCCTCCACAGATTCATCAAAAGAACATGTAAACGCCGAGTAAATTCCACAAAACAACTTCGGAATGCCGGCAGAGGACATCAGACACCCAGAAAAGCAACTCATTGCCTTCTAAAGGAGGTAGGAAAAAAATATAAAAGACAAAACAAGAGACAAAGAGGGAGGGACGGACCTCTGTCCGGGGAAGGGAGTCTTAAAAAAAAGAGAAGTTTCCAAACACCAGGAAACACTCTAACTGCCGAGTCTGTGCCGAACCTGGGAAGCATGGAGGCCATCATAACAGGGAGGAAAATAAATAATCAATTAAAACCCACAGACTACGAGCCCCACGATAACTTCCCCAGCAGAGAAACAGCGCAAATGCCCGCATCTGCCGCCATTAGCAAGCAGGGGCTGGGCAGGGAGGCGCCACGGGCCACATCTTCGCGACCGCTTCGCGGGCTGCTTATTCGTGGGATGCATTGGCCTGAATATCACGAGCGCTACCTGAGCAGAATAATTTGGGCTGGCAAACCAGACTGTGGGATACCTACCACACGAAAAGCCAGCCCTAACCCAAGACACCGCCAGGCCCGCACACAGAACAAAGGACTTTACAGAGATAGCCAGCTGCAGTCCGTCCCCCTCCGATGACAGGCAGCCAGAGCCGGAGGGAGGCAATCGCAGCCCCAGAGAGACATTATCCACAAAACTGTAAGCAGGCTTCTTTGCTAACTAAGACTTCTTAGGGCTCTGGTCGGCTAACATCCGCCTAAGAAAGAGCGCCAGTGGTACACTTAGAAAACTGAGTGGTAGGGAGGTGATAAGTCGCAGAAGCCACGCTTGCTAAACACCTCATTACCTGCGCTGCTGGATTCTGCGAAGGGCACAAAACGCAGGCCCAACCGAGCCTGGTCCTCTGAGGACTACCCGAGTGCCTGAACTTGAGCAGCTTAGACCTGGGAGGGGCAAGCAGCCCAGGGCTGGTTGCAGATGGTTCTGGCGGGGAAACAGAGAGCCTAAGCAGAGTGGGCAGGGAGGCTACACATGCCGTGAGCGGGGGCAGGCCCAGTGTGGCTGAGCCACTGCGAGCACATGCCAGTGGTATTTATTTGCAGCGTCCCTCCCTCCCCGCAGCGCGACTGAACAAGTGAGCCTAAAAAAAAAAAAAAAAAAAAAAAGGGCGTCCACCACCGCCCCCTTTGTATCAGGGTGGAAATCAGACACTGAAGAGACCAGCAAACAGAAGAAGCTCTAACAGAGGGAACTGCTGTGGAAGCGACAGGCAATAAACTAAAACCCCGTGGTTAGTACCAACTACAGAGAAAGGGGCCTATAGATCTTGAGAAATTTAAGCCGGAACAAGGAACTAGCCGAAAATGAACTGAACCCACAATACCCACAACAATAACAGAGAAAGTCTTACATATATTGTTACTATTTTTACCATCATTATTTCTTTATTTTATATATATTTTTATATATATATTTTTTATTAAAATTTTTTTTAATTTTTTTTATCCTCTAGTACTCCTGTAATTTCCACTTTAAGAATATTTTTTATAACTCTTGCGACCCTTTTTTTTCTTTTTTCGTTTCTTTTTTTATTTTTCTTTTTTCTTTTTGTCTTTTCTTTTTTTTCTTTCCTTTAACATTGTATTTTTGAAACTCCAAACTCTGCTCTAGATTCATAAGTTTAACTTATTGGTAATTGCTATCAATTTTTTACCTATTCATATTTTTTTATATCTTTTGTGAATTTTTCTTTTTTTCCTCCCTCTTTCTATCTCTTCATCTTTTCTTTGACATGGTATTCCTGAAACTCCAAACTCTAATCTAGATCTTTAATCTATGCTTTCTGGTATATGTAATCAATTTGTGCATATTACTGACTGGATCTGTCTATCTCCTTTTCATTCCCTCTTTTTATCCTCCTGACCACTTCTGTCACCTTCCTCCCTCTTTTCTTCTCTGTATAACTCCGTGAACATCTCTGAGTGGTCCAGTTGTGGAGTGCAGTATAGAAGGACAAGTTTTTGAGACTACTGTAAAAATAAGACCGATACCTGGAAGCAGGAGGCTTAAATCCAAACCCTGAACCCACGGAACATTAATTGACAGGAGCTCATCAAATGCCTCCAAACCTACACTGAAACCAAGCCAATATACAGGCTACCCAAAGTGATCCCAAAATCATAGACATCACATAACTCATTACTAGACACTCCATTGCACTCCAGAGAGAAGAAATCCAGCTCCATTCACCAGAACACCAACACAAGCTTCTCTAACCAAGAAACCTTGACAAGCCACTTGTACAAACCCACATACAGTGAGGGAACGCCACAATAAAGAGAACTCCACAAACTGCCAGAATACAGTAAGGACACCCCAAACTCAGCAATTTAAACACGATGAAGAGACAGAAGAATTCCCAGCAGGTAAAGGAACAGGATAAATGCACACCAAACCAAACAAAAGAGGAAGAAATAGCGAATCTACCGGATAAAGAATTCCGAATACTGATAGTGAAATTAATCCAAAATCTGGAAATCAAAATGGAATCACAGATAAATAGCCTGGAGAAAAGCATTGAGAAGATGCAAGAAAGGTTTAACAAGGACCTAGAAGAAATAAAAAAGAGTCAATATATAATGAATAATGCAATAAATGAGATCCAAAACATTCTGGAGGCAACAAATAGTAGAATAACAGAGGCAGAAGATAGAATTAGTGAATTAGAAGATAGAATGGCAGAAATAAATGAAGCAGAGGAGAAAAAAGAAAAACGAATTAAAAGAAATGAGGACAATCTCAGAGACCTCCAGGATAATATTAAACGTTACAACATTCGAATCATAGGAGTCCCAGAAGAAGAAGACAAAAAGACCATGAGAAAATACTAGAGGAGATAATAGTTGAAAACTTCCCTAAAATGGGGAAGGAAATAATCACTCAAGTCCAAGAAACCCAGAGAATCCCAAACAGGATAAACCCAAAGCAAAATACTCCAAGACAAATATTAATCAAATTAACAAAGATCAAACACAAAGAACAAATATTAAAAGCAGCAAGGGAAAAACAAATAACACACAAGGGAATTCCCATAAGGATAACAGCTGATCTTTCAATAGAGACTCTCCAAGCCAGGAGGGAATGGCAAGACATACTTAAAGTGATGAAAGAAAATAACCTCCAGCCCAGATTATTGTACCCAGCAAGGATCTCATTCAAATATGAAGGAGAAATCAAAAGCTTTACAGACAAGCAAAAGCTGAGAGAATTCAGCACCACCAAACCAGCTCTCCAACAAATACTAAAGGACATTCTCTAGACAGGAAACACAAAAAGGGTATATAAATTCGAACCCAAACAATAAAGTAAATGGCAACAGGATCATACTTATCAATAATTACCTTAAATGTAAATGGGTTGAATGCCCCAACCAAAAGACAGAGACTGGCCGAATGGATACAAAAACAAGACCCATACATATGTTGTCTACAAGAGACCCACCTCAAAACAGGGGACACATACAGACAGAAAGTGAAGGGCTGGAAAAAGATTTTCCATGCAAATAGGGACCAAAAGAAAGCAGGAGTAGCAATACGCATATCAGATAAAATAGACTTTAAAACAAAGGCTGTGAAAAGAGACAAAGAAGGTCACTACATAATGATCAAAGGATCAATCCAAGAAGAAGATATAATAATTATAAATATATATGCACCCAACATAGGAGCACCACAATATGTAAGACAAATACTAACAAGTATGAAAGGAGAAATCAACAATAACACAATAATAGTGGGAGACTTTAATACCCCACTCACACCAATGGATAGATCAACTAAACAGAAAATTAACAAGGAAACACAAACTTTAAATGATACAATAGACCAGTTAGACCTAATTGATATCTATAGGACATTTCATCCCAAAACAATGAATTTCACCTTTTTCTCAAGCGCTCACAGAACCTTCTCCAGGATAGACCACATCCTGGGCCATAAATCTAGCCTTGGTAAGTTCAGAAAAATTGAAATCATTCCAAGCATCTTTTCTGACCACAATGCAGTAAGATTAGATCTCAATAACAGGAGAAAAACTATTAAAAATTCCAACATATGGAGAGTGAACAACACGCTACTGAATAACCAACAAATCACAGAAGAAATCAAAAAAGAAATCAAAATCTGCATAGAAACGAATGAAAATGAAAATACAACAACCCCAAACCTATGGGGCACTGTAAAAGCAGTCCTAAGGGGAAAGTTCATAGCAATACAGGCATACCTCAAGAAACAAGAAAAAAGCCAAATAAATAACCTAACTGTACACCTAAAGCAACTAGAAAAGGAAGAAATGAAGCACCCCAAGGTTAATAGAAGGAAAGAAATCTTAAAAATTAGGGCAGAAATAAATGCAAAAGAAACAAAAGAGACCATAGCAAAAATCAACAAAGCCAAAAGCTGGTTCTTTGAAAGGGTAAATAAAATTGACAAACCATTAGCCAGACTCATCAAGAAACAAAGGGAGAAAAATCAAATCAATAAAATTAGAAATGAAAATGGAGAGATCACAACAGAAAACACAGAAATACAAAGGATCATAAGAGACTACTATCAGCAATTATATGGGAATAAAATGAAAAATGTGGAAGAAATGGACAAATTCTTAGAAAAGTACAACTTTCCAAAACTGGATCAGGAAGAAATAGAAAATCTTAACAGACCTATCACAAGCACGGAAATTGAAACTGTAATCAGAAATCTTCCAGCAAACAAAAGCCCAGGTCCAGACGGCTTCACAGCTGAATTCTACCAAAAATTTAGAGAAGAGCTAACACGTATCCTACTCAAACTGTTCCAGAAAATTGCAGAAGAAGGCAAACTTCCAAACTCATTCTATGAGGCCACCATCACCCTAATACCAAAACCTGACCAAGATGCGACAAAAAAAGAAAACTACAGGCCAATATCACTGATGAACATAGATGCAAAAATCCTTAACAAAATTCTAGCAATCAGAATCCAACAACACATTAAAAAGATCATACACCATGACCAAGTGGGCTTTATCCCAGGAATGCAAGGATTCTTCAATATCCGCAAATCAATCAACATAATACACCACATTAACAAATTGAAAAATAAAAACCATATGATTATCTCAATAGATGCAGAGAAAGCCTTTGACAAAGTTCAACATCCATTTATGATAAAAACTCTCCAGAAAGCAGGAATAGAAGGAACATACCTCAACATAATAAAAGCTATATATGACAAACCCACAGCAAACATTATCCTCAATGGTGAAAAATTGAAAGCATTTCCTCTAAAGTCAGGAACAAGACAAGGATGCCCACTTTCACCATTACTATTCAACATAGTTTTGGAAGTTTGGGACACAGCAATCAGAGCAGAAAAAGAAATAAAAGGAATCCAAATTGGAAAAGAAGAAGTAAAACTCTCACTGTATGCAGATGACATGATCCTCTATGTAGAAAACCCTAAAGACTCCACCAGAAAATTACTAGAACTAATCAATGAATATAGTAAAGTTGCAGGATATAAAATCAACACACAGAAATCCCTTGCATTCCTGTACACTAATAATGAGAAAATAGAAAGAGAAATTAAGGAAACAATTCCATTCACCATTGCAATGAAAAGAATAAAATACTTAGGAATATATCTTCCTAAATAAACTAAAGACCTATATATAGAAAACTGTAAAACACTGGTGAAAGAAATCAAAGAGGACACTAATAGATGGAGAAATATACCATGTTCATGGATTGGTAGAATCAATATAGTGAAAATGAGTATACTACCCAAAGCAATTTATAGATTCAATGCAATCCCCATCAAGCTACCAACGGTATTCTTCAAAGAGCTAGAACAAATAATTTCTCAATTTGTATGGAAATACAAAAAACCTCGAATAGCCAAAGCTAACTTGAGAAAGAAGAACGGAACTGGAGGTATCAACCTGCCTGACTTCAGGCTCTACTACAAAGCCACAGTCATCAAGACAGTATGGTACTGGCACAAAGACAGAAATATAGATCAATGGAACAAAATAGAAAGCCCAGAGATAAGTCCATGCACATATGGACACCTTATCTTTGACAAAAGAGGCAAGAATATACAATGGATTAAAGACAATCTCTGTAAAAAGTGGTGCTGGGAAAACTGGTCAAACACTTGTATAAGAATAAAACTAGAACACTTTCTAACACCATGCACAAAAATAAACTCAAAATGGATTAAAGATCTAAATGTAAGACCAGAAACCATAAAAACTCCTAGAGGAAAACATAGGCAAAACACTCTTTGACATACATCACAGCAGGATCCTCTATGACCCACCTCCCAGAATATTGGAAATAAAATCAAAAATAAATAAATGGGACCTAATTAAACTTAAAAGCTTCTGCACAACAAAGGAAACTATAAGCAAGGTGAAAAGACAGCCTTCAGAATGGGAGAAAATAATAACAAATGAAGGAACAGACAAACAACTAATCTCAAAAATACACAAGCAACTCCTGCAGCTCAGTTCCAGAAAAATAAATGACACAATCAAAAAATGGGCCAAAGAACTAGGTAGACATTTCTCCAAAGAAGACATACAGATGGCTAACAAACACATGAAAAGATGCTCAACATCACTCATTATCAGAGAAATGCAAATCAAAACCACTATGAGGTACCATAAAAAAAATCAGAATGGCTGCGACCCAAAAGTCCACAAGCAATAAATGCTGGAGAGGGTGTGGAGAAAAGGGAACCCTCTTACACTGTTGGTGGGAATGCAAACTAGTACAGCCACTTTGGAGAACAGTGTGGAGATTCCTCAAAAAACTAGGAATAGAACTGCCTTATGATCCAGCAATCCCACTGCTGGGCATACACACTGAGAAAACCAGAATTGAAAGAGACACGTGTACCCCAATGTTCATAGCAGCACTGTTTACAGTAGCCAGGACATGGAAGCAACCTAGATGTCCATCTGAAGATGAATGGATAAGCAAGCTGTGGTACATATACACAGTGGAGTATTACTCAGCCATTAAAAAGAATGCATTTGAATCAGTTTTAATCAGGTGGATGGAAATGGAGCCTATTATACAGAGTGAAGTAAGCCAGAAAAAGAAAACACAAATACAGTATACTAACGCATATATATGGAATTTAGAATGATGGTAACAATAACCCTGATTACGAGACAGCAAAAGAGACACTGATGTATAGAATAGACTTTGGGGCTGGGGGGGGGGGGGGGGGGGGGGATTTTGGGGGAGAAGAATTGAAATATGTATAATATCATATCTGAAACAAGTCACCAGTCCAGGTACGATGCCTGATAACGGATGCCTGGGGCTGGTGCACTGGGACGACCCAGGGGGGGATGGTATGGGGAGGGAGGAGGGAGGAGGGTTCAGAATGGGGAACATATGTATACTTGTGGCAGATCCATCTTGATGTATGGCAAAAGCAATACAATATTGTAAAGTTAAGCAAAATAAAATTTAATTTAAAAAAAATAAAAGAATGAGAAGACAAGGCACAGACTGGGAGAAAATATTTGCAGAAGAAACATGATCAAGGACTGTTATCCAAAATAGACAAATAACTTAAAACCTAACAATAATAAAATGAGCAGTGTAGTTTTAAAATGGGACAGAGACCTTAAGTGCTCATCAAAGATATATAAATGGCAAACAAGCCTATGAAATGATGCTCCATATCATATGTCGTCAGGGACGTTAACACAAAAACCAGCATGCAGATGTTTGTAGCAGCTTTATTCACAATACCAAGGTGTCCTTCCATATGTGTAGAGATAAAATAAATTTTGATACAGACAGTGGAATACTAATCAGCACTAAAGAGAAATGAGGTATCAAGATATGGAAAGATATGGAGAAGACATAAATGTGTCTTACTAAGTGAAAGAAACCAATGTAAGAAGGCTATATATACTGTATGATTCCAAATGTATCACAATCTAGAAGAGTCAAAAATATGGAAGCATTAACAAGAACAGTATGATATTGGCATAAAAACAGACACACAGATCAGTGGAGGAAAATAGAGCCCAGAAATAACCCAGTTCAATTAGTTTATGGCAAAGGAGCCAGGAATATACAATAGAGAAAAGACAATCTCTGCAGTAAATGGTACTGGGGAAACAGGACGTCCACATGGACAACAATGAATCTGGACTGCTATTTTACACCATCCACCAAAATCAACACAAAATGGATTAAAGACTTGAACGTAAGACTGCAACCATAACAGTTGTAGGAGAAAATAGAGGCATTAGTAAAATCCTTGACATTAGTCTTGGAGGTGACCTTTTGTATTTGAAACCAAAGTGAAGGCAAGAAAAGCAAAAATAAACAGGTGGGACTATGAAGTAAAACTAGGGGAGTAAAGTAAAGTAAACTATCAACAAAATAAAAAAGCAAAGTAAAACTATCAACAAAATAAAAAGGCAACCTATTGAATGGGAGAAAATATTGGCAAATGATAAATGTGATAAAGCAGCAGTCCCTAGTCTTTTTGGCACCAGGGGCCATTGCTGGGGGAGACAATTTTTTCATGGACTGGATGTGACGGATGGTTTCAGGATGATTCAAGCACGTTACATACTTTGTGAACTTTATTTCTAATCTAATGCTACTGATGATCTGACTGGAGGTTGGGGACTCCTGTGATAAGGGATTAATCTCCAAAAGAGCAAAAATAAATGAAAAAAATTGAGTACTAAAACTGACCGAAAATCTGAATCAGTGTTTCTTCAAAGAAGACATACAGGTGGCTAGATCAGATCAGTCGCTCAGTGGTATCCAACTCTTTGCGACCCCATGAATCGCAGCACGCCAGGCTTCCCTGTCCATCACCAACTCCTGGAGTTTACCCAAACCCATGTCCATCGAGTGAGTGATGCCATCCAGCCATCTTATCCTCTGTCATACCCTTCTCCTCCTGGCCCCAATCCCTCCCAGCATCAGGGTCTTTTCCAATGAGTCAGTTCTTCACATGAGGTGGCCAAAGTACTGGAGTTTCAGCTTCATCATCAGTCCTTCCAATGAACACCCAGGACTGATCTCCTTTAGGATGGCCTGGTTGGATCTCCTCACAGTCCAAGGGACTCTCAAGAGTCTTCTCCAACACCACAGTTCAAAAGCATCAATTCTTTGGCGCTCAGCTTTCTTCACAGTCCAATTCTCCCATCTATACATGACCACTGGAAAAACCAGAGCCTTGACTAGATGGATCTTTGTTGGCAAAGCAATGTCTCTGCTTTTCAATATGCTATCTAGGTTGGTCATAACTTTCCTTCTAAGGAGAAAGCATCTTTTAATTTCATGGCTGCAATCACCATCTGCAGTGATTTTGTAGCCCCCAAAAGTCTGACACTGCTTCCCCATCTATTTGCCATGAAGTGATGGCACCAGATGCTATGATTTTAGTTTTCTGAATGTTGAACTTTAAGCTAACTTTTTCACTCTCCTCTTTCACTTTCATCAAGAGGCTTTTAGTTCCTCTTCACTTTCTGCCATAAGAGTGGTGTCATCTGCATATCTGAGGTTATTGATATTTCTCCCGGCAGTCTTGCTTCCAGCTTGTGCTTCTTCCAGCCCAGCATTTCTCATGATGTACTCTGCATATAAGTTCTATAATCAGGGTGACAATATACAGCCTTGATGTATTCCTTTTCCTATTTGGAACCAGTCTGTTATTCCATGTCCAGTTCTAACTGTTGCTTCCCTGACCTGCATACAGGTTTCTCAAGAGGCAGGTCAGGTGGTCTGGTATTCCTATGTCTTTCAGATTTTTCCACAGTTTATTGTGATCCATACAGTCAAAGGCTTTGGCATAGTCAATAAAGCATAAATTGATGTTTTTCTGGAACTCTCTTGCATTTTCGATGATCCAGCAGATGTTGGCAATTTGATCTCTGGTTCCTCTGCCTTTTCTAAAACCAGCTTGAACATCTAGAAGTTCATGGTTCATGTACTGCTGAAGCCTGGCTTGGAGAATTTTGAGCATTACTTTGCTAGCCTGTGAGATGAGTGCAATTGTGTGGTAGTTTGAGCATTCTTTGGCATTGCCTTTCTTTGGGATTAGAATGAAAACTGACCTTTTCCAATCCTGTGGCCACTGCTGAGTTTTCCAAATTTGTTGGCATAGTGAGTGCAGCACTTTCACAGCATTATCTTTTAGGATTTGAAATACCTCAAATGGAAGGCATTAGGCTAAATGAAATAAGTCAGACTAAGGAAGACAGATACTGTATATGTATCTGTATATGTATATATATATCTCCTTTATATGTGAGATCTAAAACAAGAAGAAAAAACAAAACTCGTAGAGGACAGATTGGTAATTGCCAGACCAAAGGTGAAGGCATCAAGGTGAGCAAATGGGTTAAGGAAGCAGAAGACAAAATCTTCAGGTTATAAGTCATGGGTTATAATGTATGGCATGGTGCCTGTCATTAATAACGCTATTGTATGTTTGCAAGTTCCTAGTATAGTAAGCCTAAAAAGTTCTTATCACAAGTAAAACATTTGTAACTATTGTATGGTAATGGATGTCAACTACTTGGGATCTTTTTTCAACATATACAGATATCTAAGCATTATGTTATATATCTGAAATCATTGGTGTATGTCAGTTATATCTCAATGTAAGAAATACAGAGACATTAAAATGATTAGTGATTGAGAGGGAGCAGTAAAGAATAGGGGTGAAGAGGATATTTTTAGGCACTGAAAACTTTACATGACTATAATCAGGGGTACATGTCGCTATACATTTGTCCAAACCCATAGAATGTACACCACCAATAAGGAATCCTAACATAAACTGTGGCCTTTAGGTGATTATGATGTATCATTGTAGGTTCTTCAGCTGTAACAAATTTACCACTCTGTTGCTGGATGGCATACATTATGCCATACATTATGGCATACATTATGTTGTTGATGGTGGCATACATTATGCATATGTGGGGCCAGGGAATATGTGGCCTGGGAGTATCTCAGTTCCTTTCTCTCAATTTTGCTATCAGCCTAAAACTGCTCTTAAAAGTGTTGTTGTTTAGTCAGTAAGTCATGTCCAACTCTGCGACCCCATGGATCGTAGTATGTCAGGCTCCTCTTTCCTCCCACTGTCTCCCAGAGTTTGCTCAAATTCATGACCATTGAGTCAGTGATGCCATCCAACCATCTCTTCCTCTGTAGTCCCCTTCTCCTTTTGCCTTCCTTCTTTCCCAGCATCAGGGTGTTTTCCATTGAGTCATTCTTTGCATCAGGTGGCCAGAATATTGGAGTTTCAAAATAGTCCTTAAAATGAATATCCAGGGTTGGTTTCCTTTAGCATCAGACTGGTCTGATCTCCGTGCAGTTGAAGGCACTTTCAAAAAACGTCGTCTTTAACAAATTAAAAAAGTAACACAATAGATGGTGGGCTGGATTTGGCTTGCAGGCCATAGTTTGACAACCCATGGTATAAAACAAAGCAGGTTGTGATGAAACAAATAGGTAAATGTGTGTGTGTCTATGTCACTTGATGCATATGGTTAACTTTGTGTCTATTACCAGGAAAGGCTCACTGTCTGATGTGCATAGAACCCCCTACTATAGCATTGGAGAAAAGGAAGAGTTTTATTTTGTGGTGAGCTGGCAAGGAGACAGGAGGCAAGGCTCTCAAATCTGGTTCTTCACCCCAAGGTTGAAGGAGAAATTTAAGGGGTTTGAGGAATCAGCTGATTGGCCAGTGTCAAATCAGCCCATTTGAACTATTTGTGCTGCTGGAAGCCATGGTTTCCTTTTCTCTTGGGAGGGCAGAATATATTGCTTTAAAATGTTGTGTTTGTTTCTGCTATAGAACAAAGTGAATCGGCTATATGCATCCATATATCCCCTCCCTTCAGCCTCCCTCCCACACCCATATCCCACTCCTCTAAGCCATCCCAGAGCCCCAAGCTGAGCTCCCTGTGCTACAGCAGCTTCTCACTAGCTGTCTATTTTACACATGGTAGGCACCCCACCCAGTACTCTTGCCTGGAAAATCCTATGGATGGAGGAGCCTGGTGGGCTACAGTCCATGGGGTCGCTAAGAGTCGGATACGACTGACCAACTTCACTTTCAATTTCACTTTCATGCATTGGAGAAGGAAATGGCAACGCACTCCAGTGTTCTCGCGTGGAGAATCCCAGGGACGTAGGAGCCTGGTGGGCTGCCGTCTATGGGGTCACACAGAGTCGAAGACGACTGAAGTTACTTAGCAGCAGCAGCAGTGTATATATGTCTGTGCTACTTTCTCAGTTGGCCCCCTCCCTCTTCCCCCTCTTGTCCCCATGTCCATTCTTTATGACTACATTTCTGTTTCTGCCCTGCAATGGGTTCAGCAGTACCGTTTTCCTAGATTCCATATATATGCATTAATAGACCATGCTTTTTTTTTTTCTCTTTCAGACTTACTTCACTCTGTATGACAGACTCTAGGTCCATCCACATCACTTCAAATGTCCTAATTTTATTTCTTTTTTGTGGGTGAGTAATATTCCATTGTATATATATGTAGATCTTGTTTATCTATTTTTATGTCACTGGACATTTAGGCTGCTTCCATGTCTTGGCTATTGTGAATAGACCTGCTATGAACATTGGGGTACATGTGTCTTTGAATTATGGTTTTCTCAGGGTATATGCCCAGTAATGGGGTTTCTGAGTCATATGGTGGTTCTATTTTTGGTTTTTTATGGAACCTACATACTGTTCTCCATTGTGGCTGAACCAATTTACATTCCCACCAACAGTGCAAGAGGGTTCTCTTTTTCCACATGCTCTTCACCATTTATTGTTTATAGAATTTTTTGATGATGGCTATTCTGACCAGTGTGAGGTGATACATCATTGTAGTTTTGATTTGCATTTCTCTAATTATTACCAACATTGAGCATGTTTTCATGAGCTTTTTGCCCATCGGTATGTCTTCTCTGGAGAAATGTCTGTTTGTTTATTTTGGCTGAGCTGGGTCTTTCTTGCTGTGTGAGGTCTTTCTCTATTTGTACTGCATGGGAGCTGCTCCCCAGCTGTGGTGTGTGGGTTTTTCATTTCGGTGGCTTCTCTTGTTGCAGAGCATGGGCTCTAGGCACGGGAGTTTCAGTAGTTGTGACTCGTGGGGCCTAGTTGCTCTGCAGCATGTGAGATCTTCCCAAACCAGGGATTGAACCAGTGTCCCCTGCATTGCAAGGCATATTCTTAACTACTGGGTCACTAGGGAAGCCCTCATGGTAAGTTTCAATTTGTATTGCTCTACTAATTAGTGATGTTGAGCATAACATCCCCATTCATCTGCCCTCTAGGTCCGTTACTGAATACTGAGGCTTAAACAGCAATAGGTCCACACGTGGGATGAGTGCTAGGGTTTTATGACCTGGGCTTTTGGTTCTGGCTGATTTTCTGTGGCCTGACAGACCAAATTATTTCCAAGGTGTCGCTAATGGTAAACAACCCGCCTGCCAGCTCAGGAGACACAAGAGGGGTGGGTTTGATCCCTGGGTCGGGAGGGTCCCTGGAGGATGAAATGGCAATCCACTCCAGTGTTCTTGCCTGGGAAATCCCATGGACAGAGGGGGCCTAGGAGGCTACAGTCCATGGGGTTGCAGACAGTTGTATATGACTGAGTGACTTAGCATGCATGCATGATGGGTCAAATTATTTCCATTCATTATATTACTATCCATCTTTTGGTGGCCTGAGGAGTGAGTGATGGCTGGTTCTTCCAACATTCTAACAGAGTCTAGTAAGTCCTGGATCTCCTCTGTTTATTTCCTTCCTGATGTTCATAGACCTCTCTTTTCATATGGCCCCACATACCTGTACCACAGAGAAGGTGTACTTAGAATGAGTAGAAGGAGTTACCTTTTTCTTAGCTCCAAGGTGCAGGGCTCTCATGCAGGTTATTAGCTCTGCCTTCTGGGCAGACATACCTGAAGGAGGATTTCTGCTCTAGGACTTCCTGATGAGTTACTGTTGCATACCAGAGTCCCCCATCCATGAAGCTGCTCCCATTTGTAAGCATTTCTGTATCTGGATTGTCAGGTCAGGTCTGCTAGAATGGACTTGAATGAATTGTACAGAAAGGCCTTATGACATTCTGCAGTCTGTCTTAGTGGCTCATTGTCATTTCCTTTAAGAGCGTCATATAAGGGGTTTACCATGATCCCAAACTTAGGGATCCAAATACAACAAAGCCCAGTGATTCCTAAGAATCCTCAGGATTGCCTTCTGGTGGTTGATGCTGTCACTCTAATGCCTCCCTTCCATTTGGAATATGTTTCTTTGTCATAGATATTTTACAGTTGGTTGAGAAGTTTTCACTTTCCTATGGAGACTTTATATCCCCAGTCTGCCAGAAAGTTAAAAATAACGATTGTATTTTGGCCTGAAGCTTCGCTTTACTGGCCATTAGGTATATTATTCTTATATTGCAATAGAACTCTTTGATTTAATTGGCGGTCCCTTAAGTCCTTGGCTAAGGCTTGCCGAGAAGATGGTGGGGACATTCTTCGATCCTTGTGGGAGCACCATCCAACAATAGGATTGTTTCATATTAGTCTCTGGATCATCTCATTCAAAGGCAACAGTTCCTAGGCCTCAGGACTGAGTGGTATGCAGTAAAAGGGATCTTTTAGGTCCAGAATTGTAAACCAGCAAACGTCTCCAAATAAGATTTTAAGTAAAAGTATAAGAATTTGGCACTGTGGGACATACATCATGTACAATATAGTCAGTAGGTCTCAGATCCCATGCAAACAATAATCTCTGGCCCCTGAATTTTGTACCAGCAGTATTGGAATATTTTATTGATATTGATAAGTTTTATAAGGGGCTTCCGTGGAACCTCAGATGGTAGGTAGAGAATCTGCTTGCAATGCAGGAGACCCAGGTTGGATCCCTGGGTAAGGAAGATCTTCTGGAAGAGGGAATGGCTACCCACTCCAGTATCCCTGCATGGAGAATCCCATGGACAGAGGAGCCTAGCGGGCTACAGTCCATGAGGTCTTAAAGAGTCTTACATGATTGAACCACTAACGCTACACTACTGACGTTGGATTACTTGGCATTTAATAAAGGTGGTTGTCAAAGGCTTTATACTTCACATGCCTCTTTAAAGCTTATTGCTTTTTCAGTTCTGACACTTGGCACTGGGCTGGAGTTTTCCTCCTACTGGGTTAGCGGTCTTGGCTCTTCCTGGCCTCCCCACAACTCAAGCAGCCACTCTTACCTTTTGTAGAATTTCTTCAGGGACTTCTGGTTGAAGTATGTCTCTCCATTGTCATAGCACAGCTTGGAGAGGGCAGGCTTGACCTAGGAGTACTTTAGTGTCTACTTTTTCTGGTGAGAATATCACTTAGGCATTTAACTTTGTTAGATCTTCCCCCAGTAAGGGAATAGGGCATTCAGGCAGATACAGAAAGCTGTGCCCTGCATGTGCTCCACGACCGCCGCCCCCCCCGCCCCCCCCCCCCACCCCCCGCCACGCAGCCAATTATATCAGATCTGAGGTAAAATTGGAGAGTGTACATGTACGAATGCCCTGGGTTGGCCTTGGTCATCTAGCCCTTTGGAAATTTGTTTCATTTGATACTGCCCTGCCTGAGGGCAATTGAAAAGATACAAATTTTAAATATGTTTAAATTTAAATTAAACATTTACAATATAATAAACCATCTACTATTTTAAGCCACAGTTTTTTTTATCCCTATTTTACATATGAGATAACAGAGGCACAGAGAAGGTAATTCACATTCCCCAATGCCTCAATTTAGTAAGTGGCTAGAATGGGATTTGAACCCAGGCCATCTATGGCACCCCACCCCAGTACTTTTGCCTGGAAAATCCCAAGGACGGAGGAGCCTGATAGGTTCCAGTCCATGGGGTCGCTAAGGGTCGGACACGACTGAGCGACTTCACTTTCACTTTTCACTTTCATGCATTGGAGAAGGAAATGGCAACCCACTCCAGTGTTCTTGCCTGGAGAATCCTAGGGACGGGGGAGCCTGGTGGGCTGCCATCTATGGGGTCGCACAGAGTCGGACACGACTGAAGCGACTTAGCAGTAGCAGCAGCATCTATGTGGAAGAATTCATGACACCAAACTGTTTCTTCAAAACTGGAGAGCAAGAAGGATCTTCAGGCTTCCCTGTTGGCTCAGTGGTAAAGAATCCTTCTGCCAAAGCAGGAGACCTGGGTTTGATCCCTGATCCAGGAAGATCTCACATTTCACAGAGCACCTCAGCCTGCCCATCACAACTACTGAACCTGTGCTCTAGACTCAGGGAACCACAACTGCTGAGCCCGTGTCCCACAACTACTGAAGTCCCAGCGCCTCGTGCCCATGGTGTGCAACAGGCGAAGCCACCACAATAAGAAACCCACATACCGCAACTAGAGAAGAGCCTGCACAGTAACGAAGCCCTAGCACAACCTAAAAGTCAATTCCTAGTTATAAAGATGAACAGCTACTCACCTGGTGCTTGCTTCTATCTAGAGGAGAACAGTTAATTTACATATGTAGGATCTGAGATATTGTCAGAGAGAGGAAAATGAAAGTGTTAGTTACTCGGTCGAGTCCGACCGTTTGCAACCCCATGGACTGGAGCCTGCTAGGCTACTCTGTTCATGGAATTCTCCAGGCAAGAACACTGGAGTGGGTGGACATCCCCTTCTCCCCCGGGATCTCCCTGACCCTGGGACTAAACCAGGGTCTCCTGCATTGCAGGCAGATTCTTTACAGTCTAAGCTACAGGGAGGAATATTTGTAAATATTCAAAGCAGTTTGCAAACTTTAGGGAGACTCAGACTGACCATGTGTCAAACATATTTTGAGTGTTTTTGTTAGGATATTAGGGTTTACATGTGTAGAGAATTCATCTGACCAAACAGAGTTGACCAAGAGGCTGAATTTTTAAAGGGAAAGAGGAAAAAAATAAAGATTTTTTTGGCTATACTGGGTCTGTTTTGCTGCACATGGCCTTAGTTCTCCTGAGGCATGTGGGATCATAATTCCCCTACCAGAGATCAAACCCATATCCCCTGTGTTGAAAGGCAGTTTCTTAACCACTGGACCACCAGGGAAGTCCCTATCATTTTCTTAAGAAACCTTTTTTTTTTTTTTTTTTAACTAGAAAATTTATTTCTGCATAGTCACAAAAAGATAAAAAGTTCAGTCTTCTCCCCATTTTGAAAGCAGATCCCAGAAGGCCACACTGAGGTCAGGAGCAGGCTGATTTGGGTCCACGGGGTGTGGGCACATTCTGCAGTGAGCTAATGGTCAAGGTGAGGTCAGCACCCCTCTGGGCATTTCATCACCTCAGCCCTGCTGCTACATGTTCGTTACCCTGGGCTGGGCTCTGCCATACTCCTAGTCCGCTCTCCATTGAGGTTTTCCACACCCATGACCACAACACAATCTATATAGGGATCATGATATTTCCCATAGGTCTATTTCTAAAGCTGACATCCACATCCACTCTGAACTCCAGATTCATTTTTCTGGCTACCTGCATGACAGTTCCACTTGGATGTCTAATATGCATCTCAGATTTTACATGACATGCCTTCTCAATCTTCCATCCCAGCTGTGCCCCTGACAAAAGACCTCAAATTGATAAAATGGCACCACCATCAACCCAGTCTAAATTAGATTAATTTCTTCATATCTCACTCTTTGTCTCTGGTCCATGAAGAAACCTTGCTGATGTATCCCAATCCATCTGCAATGTGTCTACATCTCTTCATTTCTTCATCCTACACTCCAGTTCAACCACCATTGCCTTTCACCTGGACCAGCTGTCATACCTCCCAGATTCAACCCTTCCCACACTACATTCCTCAATACAGCCAGTACCAGTGACTTCATATTCAGGGGATTCATTTTACTTTATCTTCAATATCACAAATTGACCTTCATTCAAGAGCATATATTTTTTCACTGTAGAAGGGCTATACAGATTCACCCTCAATAGAATTGAGGTAAATTTTGAGTGGTGCCACGTTACTTTATCACAGGGTGGTACAGTTCAAGTAAAAATCACACAGGGATGTTTTATAAGGGTAGCATCCATGCTCAACTGACCACAGGAAGTGTGTCTCTAGGAAAGCCAGCCCTGCCACCCTTAGATTGTCACTGTAGCCCAGGGTGAGCTTGTCAGAGAGGGACTCTGCTATGCCAACATCCAGGGCCACCATCTTGCTACCCAGAAGTCTGCTTCAAACAAAATGAAGACCCCTTTATTTCGTTCCCTTCCCAGTCCCATTCCCTTCACTGTTTCTGGAGATCTACACCAATCATGATTTTCAGGCCATATTTTTATAGCTCATCTATTCACAGTCACCCACATTCACCAGAGCCTCACCTCACCCACACCCACCCCATGTACCACATTGTTTATTAGGGGAAGGTACCTTTTGTATTGTTCAGGGTCCTATGGATCCCCTTCCCTCCCTCTGTGCAGATCTTGAGCTGCCTGTGGACAGGGCATTGGTGGCTCAAGAGACTCCTGGATACCTGTTTTAAAACTTGAAAGGTTAAGGGTTTGCATGCATGAATCAACAAGGGACCTTTATTTCTTCAGGAAACAATTACTTTATTGGAAGAACTGGCAACACTGAAAGATGGAAAACTTAAGTGAACATTTTCTGTGAACTTATTCTGCAAGAGCAATACTGCAGTCTGCATGGCAGGCAGGGTGACCTTGGGCAGTCACCCAGGTCTCGGGGGAAAGTCCAGTCCAGGCTCAGTCCTCCTTGTTGCTGTCGCCCATGGTGACCTTGTCAAAGGCGTACTCTGCCAAGCTGCCTTCTGGGGATCCCACGTTGCTCAGGTTGCTGACATGGTCCCCCAGCTCCCTGATGAACCTGCCCTGCTGGTCCAGGTAGCAGCTCTCCAGGAAGTTGCACAGATGGGCGTCTCTGCTATCAGTGGCCAGCTGGTGCAGGTTGAGCAGGCTCTGGTTTACACACTTCTCCAGGTGCAGGGTGTCTAGCATGGCCTGGAGTCCACTCTTCCACTGTTGGGTCTCAGGCTTTCTGATGTCGAGGAAGTAGATGCGGCCCCCACGCTGGATCTGCAGGGACATCAGGCTCTCGGCTGTCTTGCTGTGCTCGCTGGAGCGGAGCAGGAAGAATTGGGAGAAATGCTTCAACCCGACGTCATCATGGTCGAGGTATAAGGCCACGGCCAGGCACTGGAAGGAGGTGTGAAACTCCAGGGCGGTGTGGCGGTTGAGTTCGGCCTCACACTCGGGGCGGTAGTTCTGACGCTCCTGTGAGGGCGATGTGGGCAGCATGGCAGGCCCCTCCCCCCACCCAGGGAATGGCGGCTGGGACGAGGCGTCTTCGGGGCAGGAATCGGCGGGGGCGGGGGCGGGGCGCCGGCGCCAGAGGGCTCCTGGGAACCTGCCCAGGGTGGACAATATGGGTGGCCGGAGGCGGGCTCCAGGCCAAATGACAGGTGGCTGATTGTGGCCTCTGGGATGGCCCGTTAATGGCGTCTGTTTGGCAGAGGTCAGTGGGCTTGTGATTGGTTCAGGAAGAGGTCACGTGGGTGGGCGGGATTCGTGGTCAGAGCGAGACCACTGTCTATCAAAGCCAGGGTGTGGCCAGGGCGAGACCACTGTCTATCAAAGCCAGGGTGTGGCCAGGGCGAGACCACTGTCCATCAAAGCCAGGGTGTGGCCAGGGCGAGACCACTGTCCATCAAAGCCAGGGTGTGGCAGAGCTGCTTTGATCTGAGTACTTCACATCCACAAAGTTTTTAATTTTGCCGTAATATCTCTTTTTTTCCAAGGACTTTCTCTTATTCTCTAATTACTCCCTTTTTAGAGCACCCTGTTCCCATTTTATAAACCCACTGTCATTTTTACAGTTCTGACAATATGAATTTGGATTGTTTGGTAATGTTCTCTTCTGTTTCCTGTAGTATATTTGTCTTTTTCTACAGAAATTGTTCTATTTATTCATCATGATCTCTTTCACTTCCGTCAAATATCTGGTAATATTTGTCCATCCATATTTGGGAGTAAAGGACTCAGGTTCGATCCCTGCATCTGGAAGATTCTCTGGAGAAGGGAATGGCTATCTAGTCCAGTATTCTGGCCTAGAGAATCCCATGGACGGATGAGTCTGACCGGCTAATGTCAGTGGGGTCCCACAGAGTCCGACACGACTGAACGACTAACACTTCCACGTTTTTCATTGTGATTTCACCGCCTCCCGATCCACCTTGTGGTTCTTATTATTATTGCAAGAGGTGCCTCAGCAACAACCCTTAGGAAACTGTAAAGAAAATATAGCTTATTACTCACAGGTACTGGGGCCACACGGCATACATCGAGCTGCACAGCCTGATCATGGGTAGAAAATGAGTACATGCACCGCCTGGGTCGCTTTTATTGGGATCTAGGATGGGATGCCTAGTGTGTCACAGATTTAGTCTTTCTTGGTGAATTTAAAACAAGAGCGTGAATTAAAATGTCAGAAGGGAAAACCAAGTGGTCAGATGGTCAGTTGTCCTAGTCATCCAGTGATCTCTAAAACAAAGGAAACTTCTGTGATGTGGAAGCCTGGTTCTCATCTAGTCTGGTAGCTGGCACTGTGTTTATTTAAGACAGCTGTCTGTGACGTGGATGCCTTGGCAATCAATAGCTTAAGATCAGACACTTACGTTACAAAAAAAAAAAAAAAAAACATTAAAAACAAACAAAAAACAACTCAGGGACTTCCCTGGTACTCCAGTGGCTACAACTCCAAGCTCCCAGTGCAGGGGGCCTGGGTTCAGTCCCTGGTTGGGGAACAAGATCCCACATACTGCAGCTAAGACCCAGTGCAGGCAAACAAAACAAAACAACTCGGTGTTTAGAGTACAGTCCATCCTGTGATGCTGAGACAGCAAAGTTAGGAGGTGAGGACATGAACGGCCTTCAGTATTTGTAGGCAGCAGCACTGTCTGTTTCAGGGTGCACCTTTTGGGCTGAGAACTGACTGACAGTCTGACGGGCCTCTTGGTCTAGGGTTGGGTCAGCCAGCCAGCACCTAGCAAGTTCCGCCAGATAACATCATAGCGGCTCGTCCTCTGGTGCCATCAGGCAGTGCACTTGGTCCATTGTTTATGGAATGCCTCAGTCCCCATTGCAGTGTTCCACAATGTGAACTGGAGAGCAAGCCATCTGGGTGAGCAGCTACATCTCCAACATGGTGCCATGGCCCTTGGGTGTCATCTCCAGTGGACAAGGCATAGGCGTCTCTGATAGTAAACTCCTGGCCTGGGACAATGTCACCTGGGATGGGATCATCTCCAGCAATGAGTCTGTCTCACTCTCGAGTGAGATCCTCTGGAGTGGAGGCCACACAGGGGTAGGAACCCATGTGGATATGCCGTGTTGGTCATCAGCTGGGCATAGGCTAGCCTGATATAACGTAGAGGCTTCCTTGAGGACTACAGGGCATGCTGCCTATGGAACAAATTGTTGAGAGCTCTCTGGGGTCATCAAGGACATCTTTAGCAGTGGAGTGCGTGGCTGTCCTTTCCTTCCTGGAAGAGCTCATCCAAAGCACATGAATATTCTAGGGACATTTATATTCCAGGCTACAGGCGATCTTATGGATGCTACTTAGGCACAACCATGAGGGCAGTCTCTGCACAGATCCTGGGGAGCACATTCCCCATATCCAGATGGGTTTTGTGAAAGAGCGATCATAGGGCCAGTTGGCTTGTAGCACTACTTGGTGCTGATCCTGGAGGGCAAGTATCGTTTGGATGTTTCTTCCAGAGAACCTTTTGCATTTAAAGGGCTTCCCTGGTGATTCAGAGGCTAAAGAACCTGCCTGCAAGGTGGGAGATATGGGTTTGATCCCTGGGATCTCCTGGAGAAGGGAATGGCTACCCAATCCAGTATTCTTGTCTGGAGAACTCCATGGACAGAGCAGCCTGGCGGGCTACAGTCCACAAGGTCGCAGAAAGTCAGACAGGACTGAGTGACTAACAGTACACCACTAAGTTTGGATTACTTGACATTTAATAAAGGTGGTTCTCAGGCTTTATTCTTCACAGGCCTCTTTAAAGGCAATTGCTTTTTCAGTTCCGATACTTGGCACTGAGCTGGAGCTTTCCCACTACTGGGTCAGCGGTCTTGTCTCTTCGTGGCCTCCCTTCCACTCAAGCATCTGCTCTTACCTTTTGTAGAATTTCTTCAGGGACTTCTGGTTGAAGTTTGTCTCTCCATTGTCATAGCACAGCTTGGAGAGGGCAGGCTTGACCTAGGAGTACTTTAGTGTCTACTTTTTCTGGTGAGAAAGTCACTTGGGCATTTAACTTTTTTAGATCTACCCCCCTAAGGGAATATGGCATTCAGGCCGATACAGAAAGCTGTGCCCTATGTATGCTTCCCCCACAATTATATAAGTTCTGAGGTAGAAAATGGAGAGTGTACATGTACGAATGCCCTGAGTTAACCTTGATGATCTAGAGCTTTTGGAACTTGTTTCATTGGGTATTCCCCTGCCAGAGGCTGAGAACCCCCTGCGCCAAATTTAGTACCCTGGTAGGTTCAAGGATGGGGATACCAATCCCTTTGGCCTCTCTGGTGAAGCAGGGTTCAGGGCTATGGATGGATCTGTGGCCTTTGGAGGAGTATTGATGGAAGCTCTGAACTTTGTGGAGGGATTCTCACTTTTTATGGGGTGGAGGGGAAGCATGGGAGTCACTGAAGGAGGAGCCAGATGAGGAGCCAATTCAGTCAGGATTGTCATTAAGCTCTGACCCAAGCAAGACAGGCTTTTTCTGAGGTTCAGTCTTCTCCCTGAACCATACCATCCTTCTCTTCTGCAAATTTGTATTCTTCAGAATAACTTAGAAAACCAGTTGAGGTCATACGTTGTGAACTCACTCCTTGTACCTGCCTACTCTTGATCTGAGGGGAGTTGATAATGCCAGTGCCAGGTAGAACTAATGGGAGGACCACCAACAGTTCTCCATCTGGGAGTACGTCCTCTGAAGAAAGACAGGCCCTTCGTGAAGCCAGAGCTCAGAGGTTGGCGGACCATTTTCCACCACTGTATGGCTCAAGCTAGTTGACTTTTACGCCAGCAAAACCACGAAGGGCCGAGTACAAGTACCAGTAGGAAATGCCTGCCGCCTCTTCCCAGCCTTCACAGATGGGGCTCAACCTGCAGTCTTCTGAGAAACGCCAGGTCTGGGTGATGTGGGAAATTTGGCAGCACTTGGAAAAACATTGCTTTCATGGGTGCTGCAGGGAAGCAGCAGGATTTGCCAGTCTGGGCTCACAGTACGCTTTGTCTCTTGGTAGGAAAAATCGAGGCACACGAGAGACTTGCCCCTCAACCACTCTCCACTTTTGTGCTGGTTCTGAAAGGTTAGCCAGCCCCTCTGAGAATGGATGTTTTTAGGAGAGAGAGACCAGACAACCCCTAAGTCAAAGGCTTAGTCGGTATCCCAGGTTTCAAACCCAAGAGCTGGAGTCTATGGATTGTCCTGTCTTAAAAAAACTGGCCTCCTTCATTCCCCGCCCCCCACCCTAAACAGTCTAAGAGGTTTAAGAGAGGAAGCTGGAGCGTAGTTTACTTTCTGGAGCAAAGGCTGCAGTGACTATCCACAGTTTGGCTGTAAGAATTTCCTGGAGAAGCCACGGAGGAGAATGGACCATCTCCAGGATGACCAGCTTGGGTTTGAGGGTTCACTTAAGGAAGATAAAAAAGAAGCCATCCCTTAGAGATAGTTGGCACAAATGGTAGCTTGAAAGCACCCAGCTTCCAAGGAATCCGTCCCAGCAGTTCCAAGACTGGAGCCCATTTGGTTAGAGGCTCCTAATAGTTTTTCCCCTGGTGCTGAGCGGCAGGCTTGCCTATCACCGAGGGGCCTGTGAGAGTCCAGGCTCCATCTCACTTGCCACCTTGAAGAACTTACCCAGTGAGGAGGAGGGTGAAAGAGGTGATTGTATCACCTGGGAAAAAGTGAAGTGCAGAAGCTCTGATAAAACACAGTGGTTAAAGTGTGTGGGTGTCTGTTGGTGTGTCTGTCACCATGTGTGAAACATCAAATGCAAGAAGAGGTTTCCAAGGCCCTTTGTATAACTGCTGTTGAAGACACATTAAGTTTTTATTGTGTTTGCTTCAGTCCTAACACGAGGGTATGCTGAGTTCATCTCGAGGCGTCTGCATTATTTTCCGGTGCCGCACGTGATTCCAAAGTGGAGCCATGTTTGACAACTAGAATGCTAAAGAATGCTTCTCAAAATCCAGCATGCATATTCATCACCTGGGACCTTGTTAAAATGTCGATTCTGCTTCAGGAAGCCTGGAGTAGTGCTTAAAACTGAAGATTACTGAGTATCAGGCTGTCAAGCGAGATGGCCACTGCTGGTTCCCACAGCACAGTTTGAGGAGTAAGGTTCTCATGCTGAGTTTAGTTGCCTGGGATGTCTGGGTCCTGCCCCAGGGACTCATGCAATTAGTCTGGGATGTGTCTGCGGCAGCCAGCATCTTAAAAGCTCTATAGGCAATTCCAATGTACAGCAAAGCTTGTGACCCTCCATGACAAAGTGCATGGTGATTTATCAAGTGTAATTATTATTTTATCAGTAGCCCTAAGGTGGTCTTCTCTTCCCATTCCACACACCCTGACTTAGTCCTCTCCCGCCATCATAGATGGGATCAGGATTACCTCTACATCCTTCCTATGTTTCCCACCTGTGAGGTGTGAACTGTAGCTCAGGATAAAAAGAGGAGGCTCAGGCAACCTGAGTTGCAGAAGAAGAGGCAAAAGGGTTCTGGGGGCCAATTTAAAGAAAAAGCTATTTGAAACAGAATGTGGCAGAGGCATTGCCAAGAAAATTTCTCACCCAGAAACTTGCCTTCAGTCTTGGGCCTGAGTCTGCAGCAGTGAAAAGAGCAATCTGTTTTCCTGATTTGATTCCTAAGGTAGCACTTGACAATCAAGCAGTTACAAAGGATTTTTCCTCTTCAGTTAGTACAATGACAAGATTGGTGACAATGCAAGAGAACCCCATGGCAAAGAAAAGATAAATAAAAAATGCTTTCTCTGAAGATAAACACCACAAGGGAACTTACAAGTAGTGTATGATGGTGATGATGGTGATGACGAGAAAAGATGATTACACAAAGTACTTATTATATGCCAGCAACTATTCTAATAAGCATTTAAAATATACTAAATCATCTAGTCTTTTAAACAACAGTTTTATGATCCCTATTTTACACGTGAGAAAACAGAGGCACAGAAAAGGTAATTAACATGTCCCAATGCCCTCAGTTTAGTAAGTGGCTCGACTGGGGTTTGAACCCAGGCCATCCATCGGAAAGAATCCACAACACCGAACTTTTTCTCCAAAACAGAAAAGTAAGAAGGATCTTCAGGCTTCCCTGCTGGCTCAGTGGTAAAGAATCCTCCTGCCAAAGCATGAAACATGGGTTTGTTCCCTGATTCCAGCAGATCCCACATTTCGCAGAGCAATTCAGGCTGTGCATCACAACTGCTGAATCTGTGCTCTAGAGTCAGAGGCAGCTACTGAAGTCCAAGCACCTCGAGACCATGGTGTGCAACAGGAGAAGCCACCACAATGAGAAACCCACATACCGCAACTAGAGAAAAGCCTGTGCAATGATGAACACCTAGCACAGCCAAAAATAAAGAATATATATATATATATATATTTTTTTTTTTTAAATAAAGCAGGCTCTTCACTCAATTTCTAGTTAGAAACACCAACAGCTGCTCACCCAATTCTTCCTTCTGTCTGGAGGAGAACAGTTTATTGACTTATGTAGGAGCTGAGATGTTGTCAGAGAGAGAAGAATGAAAGTATTAGTCACTCAGGTTTGTCCAGCTCTTTGTGATCCCATGGACTGTAGCCAGCAAGGCTCCTCTATTCATGGAATTCTCCAGGCAAGAACACTAGAGTAGGTAAGCATTCCCTTCTCCCAGGGATCTCTCTGACCCAGGGATTAAACCCAGGCCTCATGCATTGCAGGCAGAGTCTTTACCATCTGATCCACCAGGGAATGCCCGTCAGAGAGAGAAAAGGTCCTCAATGTGAGCAGAGAAAGGAACAGAGTGAAAGGATAGCGGGTCTCTAAGAACAAAGGAACAAGCATATTTTCTGGAAACTTAACCGAAGGGACTTAATCCTCATTGGAAGAAAATATTCAAGTGCAGTCTTGTTGAAATGGGAAAGTTAATTCCTTTCTAGCTAAGCTTGTTCATATATTAGTAAATTTTGAAAGCAGTATGCAAACTTTAGACTCAGACCGACCACGTGTCCTTGATAAGGCATGCAAAATCTATTAAATTTTTAACTTTTATCTTAATAACTTATATGCAGAGTACATCATGAGAAATGCTGGACTGGAAGAACAGAAGTTGGAATCAAGATTGCCGGGAGAAATATCAATAACCTCAGATATGCAGATGACACCACTCTTATGGCAGAAAGTGAAGAGGGGCTAAAAAGCCTCTTGATGAAAGTGAAAGTGGAGAGTGAAAAGGTTGGCTTAAAGCTCAACATTCAGAAAACGAAGATCATGGCATCTGGTCCCATCACTACATGGGAAATAGATGGAGAAACAGTGGAAACAGTGTGAGAATTTATTTTTCTGGGCTCCAAAATCACTGCAGATGGTGACTGTAGCCATGAAATTAAAAGACGCTTACTCCTTGGAAGGAAAGTTATGACCAACCTAGATAGCATATTCAAAAGCAGAGACATTACTTTACCAACAAAGGTTCGCCTAGTCAAGGCTATGGTCTTTCCTGTGGTCATGTATGGATGTGAGAGCTGGACTGTGAAGAAGGCTGAGCGCTGAAGAATTGATGCTTTTGAACTGTGGTGTTGGAGAAGACTCTTGAGAGTCCCTTGGACTGCAAGGAGATCCAAGCATTCCATTCTGAAGGAGATCAATCCTGAAATTTCTTTGGAAGGAATGATGCTAAAGCTGAAACTCCAGTATTTTGGCCACCTCATGCAAAGAGTTGACTCATTGGAGAAGACTCTGATGCTGGGAGGGATTGGGGGGCAGGAGGAGAAGGGGACGACAGAGGATGAGATGGCTGGATGGCATCACTGACTTGATGGGTGTGAGTCTGAGTGACCTCCGGGAGCTGGTGATGGACAGGGAGGCCTGGCGTGCTGTGGTTCATGGGGTCGCAAAGAGTCGGACACGACTGAGCGACTGATCTGATCTGATCTGATCTTAATACCCACACCTAGGCTCAGAAGAAACATATTTTGAGGATTTTGCTTAGGCAAAGACAATACTAGGGTTTATATGTGTACATATTTCATCTGATCAAATAGACTCGATCATGAGGCTAAATTTTTAAAGGGGAACAGGAGAAAACAAAAAAGATGATTTTCTTGGCTATGCTGAGTCTTTGTTGCTGCACGTGGCCTTAGTTCTCCTGAGGCATATGGGATCATAGCTCCCAGACCATAGATTGAACCAATATCCCCTGTGCTGGAAGACAGCTTCTTAACCACTGGACCACCAAGGAAGTCCCTATCATTTTCTTAAGAGTTCTGTTTTTTGGTTTTGTTTTTTTTAACTGAAAAATTTCTTCCTACATAGTCATGAAAAGTTCATTCTTCTCCCCATTCTGAAAGGAGAAACCAGGAGCCACACTAAGGTCAGGAACAGGCTGATTTGGGGCCACGGGGTGTGGGCACAGGTGGACACAGTCTGCATTGAGCTCATGGTCAAGGTGAGGTGAGTACCCCTCTGGGTGTTTCATCACCTCAGCCCTCCTTGTACATGTTAGTTACCCTGGGCTTGGGCTCTGCCGTACTTCTAGTCCACTCTCCAGTGAGGTTTTTCATTCCCATGACCACAACACAATCTATATAGGTTGATATCTCCCATAGGTCTTTTTCTAAAGCTGCTGTATACCCTGAACTCTAGATTCATTTTTCTGGCTACCTGCATGACAGCTCCACTTGGATGTCTAATATGCATCTCAGATTTTATATGACATATCTTCTCCACCCTTCCATCCCAGCTGTGCCCCTGACAAAAGACTCCAAATTAATAATTAGCACCACCATCAACCCAGGCTAAATTAAAAGTTCAATTATCTTCTTCATATCGCATTCTTCCTCTCTGCTCCATGAGGAAATCTTGCTGATGTATCCAAATCCATCTGCAGTGTGTCTATATCTCTTTATTTTTTCAGACTCCACTCCAATTCAACCATCATTGTCTTTCACCTGGACCAGCTATGATATGTACTGTTGGTCTCCAAGCTTCATCCCTCCCTCTCTACATTCCTCAGTGCACCTGGAACCATTGACTTCACATTCACGGGGATTCATTTTACTTTATATTTAATATCACAAATTGACCTTCATCCATGAGCTTCTATTTTTCAGCCCTTCTATTGAGGTAAATTCTGTGTGGAACAATTATTTTACTGCAATGTGGTACAGTTGAAGTAAAAAAAAAATCACAGGTGCATGTTTTCTAAGAGCAGCATCCATGCTCAACAGTGGTGACCACAGGAAGTGTCTCTGGGAAAGCCAGCCCTCCTACACTTGAGTGTCACTGTAGCCCGGGGTGAGCTTGTCAGAGAGGGACTCCGCTATGCCAGCATCTGGGGCCCCCATCTTGCTACCCAGAAGTCTGCTTCAAACAAAATGAAGACCCCTTTATTTCAGTCCCTTCCCAATCTCATCCCCTTCACTATTTCTGGAGGTCAACCCCAATCATGATTTTCAGGCCATATTTTTATATTTATTCTATTTACAAGCACCTACATTCACTAGGGCTGCACCTCACCCACTCACCACCCACCATGTACCACATTGTTTATTAGCATGTGTATGTGCTTAGTTGCTCAGTCATGTCCCACTCTTTGAGAGCCCATGAACTGTATAGCCTACCAGGCTCCTCTGTCCGTGGGATTCTCCAGGAAAGAATGTAGAAGTGGGTTGCCATTTTGTCCTCCAAGGGACCTTACCAACCCAGAGATTGAACCCAGATTTCCCATTGCAGGTGAACTCTTTACTGTCTGAGCCACCAGGGAAGTCCAGGGAAAGTACGTTTCTATTTTTCAGGGTCCCATGGAACCCCTTCTCCCTTCCTCTGTGCAGATCTTGAGCTGCCTGTGGACAGGGCATTGGTAGATCAAGAGACTCCTGGATACCTGTTTTAAAACTTGAAAGGTTAAGGGTTTGCAGGCATGAATCAACAAGGCACCTTTATTTCTTCAGGAAACAATTACTTTATTGGAAGAACTGGCAATACTAAAAGAAGGAAAACTTAAGTGAACTTTTTCTGCAAGGGCAATACTGCACACTGCATGGCAGGCAGGGTGACCTTGGGCACTCACCTGGGACTCAAGGGAAAGTCCAGTCCAGGCTCAGTCCTCCTTGTCACCATCACCCAGGATGAGCTTGTCAAAGACGTACTCTTCCAGGCCACCTTCCGGGAACCCCATGTTGCTCAGGTTGCTGACATGGTACCTCAGCTTCTTGATAAACTTGACCTGCTGGTCCAGGTAGCTGGTCCCCAGGAAGTGGCACAGGTGGGCGTCGCTGCTGTCAGTGGCTAGCTGGTGCAGGTTGAGCAGGCTCTGGTTGACATACTTCTCCAGGTGCAGGAGAAGGGTGGTGTCATCTGCATATCTGAGGTTATTGATCTTTCTCCCTGCAATCTTGATTCCTGCTTGTGTTTCCTCCAGCCCAGCGTTTCTCACAATGTACTCTGCATAAAAGTAAATGAGTGGGGTGACAATATACAACCTTGACGTAGTCCTTTTCCTATTTGGAACCAGTCTGTTGTTCCATGTCCAGTTCTAACTGTTGCTTCCTGACCTGCATATCAGTTTCTCAAGAGGCAGGTCAGATGGTCTGGTATTCCCATCTCTTTAAGAATTTTCCACCGTTTCTTGTGATCCACACAATCAAAGGCTTTGGCATAGTCAATAAAGCAAAAGTAGATGTTTTTGTGGAACTCTCTTGCTTTTTCCATGATCCAGCAGATGTTGGCAATTTGGTCTCTGGTTCCTCTGCCTTTTCTAAGACCAACTTGAACATCTGGAAGTTCACAGTTCACGTATTGCTGAAGCCTGGCTGGGAGAATTTTGAGCATTGCTTTGCTAGCGTGTGAGATGAGTGCAATTGTGCAGTAGTTTGAGCATTCTTTGGCATTGCCTTTCCTTGGGATTGGAATGAAAACTGACCTTTTCCAGTCCTGTGGCCACTGCTGACTTTTCCAAATTTACTGGCATATTGAGTGCAGCACTTTCACAGCATCATCTTTCAGGATTTGAAATAGCTCAACTGGAATTCCATCACCTCCACTAGCTTCATTTGTAGTGATGCTTCCTAAGGCCCACTTGACTTCACATTCCAGGATGTCTGGCTCTAGGTGAGTGATCACACCATCGTGATCATCTGGGTCATGAAGATCTTTTTTGTACAGTTCTTCTCTGTGTTCTTACCACCTCTTCTTAATATCTTCTGCTTCTGTTAGGTCCATACCATTTCTGTCCTTTCTTGAGCCCATCTTTGCATGAAATGTTCCCTTGGTATCTCTAATTTTCTTGAAGTGATCTCTAGTCTTTCTCATTCTATTGTTTTCCTCTATTTCTTGGCATCGATCACTGAGGAAGGCCTTCTTATCTCTCCTTGCTATTCTTTGAGACTGTGTATTCAAATGGGTATATCTTTCCTTTTCTCCTCTGCTTTTTGCTTCCCTTCTTTTCACAGCTATTTGTAAGGTGTCCTCAGACAGCCATTTTGCTTTTTTGCATTTCTTTTTCTTGGGGATAGTCTTGATCCCTGTCTCCTGTACAGTGTCACAAACCTCCCTCCGTAGTTCATTCAGGCACTATGTCTATCAGATCTAGTGGCAGACCACTTCAGTATTCTTACCTTGAGAACCCCATGAACAGTATGAAATGGTAAAAATATAGGTCACTGAAAAAGGAACTCCCCAGGTCAGTAGGTGCCCAGTATGCTATTGGAGATCAGTGGAGAAATAACTCCAGAAAGAATGAAGCGATTGAGCCAAAGCAAAAACAACACCCAGTTGTGGATGTGACTGGTGATAGAAGCAAGGTCTGATGCTGTAAAGAGCAATATTCCATAGGAACCTGGAATGTCAGGTCCATGAATCAAGGCAAATTGGAAGTGGTCAAACGAGATGGCAAGAGTGAACATCGACATTCTAGGAATCAGCGAACTAAAATGGACTGGAATGGGTGAATTTAACTCAGATGACCATTATATCTACTACTGTGGGCAGGAATCCCTTAGAGGAAATGGAGTAGCCATCATAGGCAACAAAAGAGTCCAAAATGCAGTACTTGGATGCTGTCTCCGAAATTACAAAACAATCTGTTGGTTTCCAAGGCAAACCATTCAATATCACAGTAATCCTAGTCTATGGCCCAATCAGTAATGCTGAAGAAGCTGAATTTGAACTGTTCTATGAAGACCTACAAGACCTTTTAGAATGAACACCCAAAAAAATGTCCTTTTCATTTTAGAGGACTAGAATGCAAAAGTAGGAAGTCAAGAAACACCTGGAGTAGCAGGCAAATTTAGCCTTGGAGTACAGAATGAAGCAGGGCAAAAACTAATAGAGTTTTGCCAAGAGAATGCACTGGTCATAGCAAACACCCTCTTCCAACAACACAAGACTCTACACATGGACATCATCAGATGGCCAACACCGAAATCAGATTGATTATATTCTTTGCAGCCAAAGATGGAGAAGCTCTATATAGTCAGCAAAAACAAGACCGGGAGCTGACTCTGGCTCAGATCATGAACTCCTTATTGTCAAATTCAGATTTAAATTAAAGAAAGTGCGGAAAACCACTAGACCATTCAGGTATGACCTAAATAAAATCCTATATGATTATACACACACATTGGGCCTATGTAAATTTTAAGATTGTTGATTCTACTTCTACTAAAAAAAAAAAAAAAAAGCAATTGGACTCTTTTTCATATGGATTCCATTAAGTCTGTGGATGGGTTTGGGTGAAAAGTGAAAGCAGTATGAAAAATTTTAGTATATTTTTTCAAATCTATGAACATGGTATATATTTTCATTTATGTTTTCTTTGATTTTGTTCATCAATGTTGTACAGTTTAAAGTGTATAGATCTTTTGCCTACTAGGTTGTATTTTTCCATTAAGTATTTTTGTTTGTTTGTTTTTGATGCTATTGTAAATGAGATAATTTTCTCTACTTCTTTTTCAGATAATTCTTTGAGTGTAGAAACACTACTGAATTTTGAATGTTAATTTTGAATCCTGCAATTTTACTGAATTTGTTGAATAGATTGAACTGTTTTTTGGTAGAATCTTTAGGACTTTTCTAGATATAAAATCATGTCATCTGCAAATAGAGACAATTTTACTTTTCCCTTTCAAATTCTGATGCATTTTATTTCCTTTCCTTGCCAGATTGCACTAGCTAAAACTTCCATGCTATGTTGAATAGAAGTGTTGAGAATGGGCACCCTTGTCTTATTTCAAATTTTATAGGAAAGCTTTTATTCTTTCACCATTTAGTATGATTTTTGCTGCTGCTTGTCAGCATTGCAACAATGTTATATGCTGTTATCATGCTGAGGTAAATTCCTTCAATAGCTAATTTATGAAGTTTTTTTAAAATCATTAACAGATGTTGAATATTGTGTAGTGCTTTCTCTGCATCTATTGAGTTGATCATATGATTTTTATTTTCATTCTACGAATATGATGTATCACATTGTTTAATTTGTATGTGTTAAACCTTCCCTGACTCCCAAGGATAAATCCCACTCAATCATGGTGAATGGTCTTTTTGATGTGCTGCTGAGTTCAGTCTGCTAGTATTTTATTGAGAATTTTACATCTATGTTTATCAGGTATATGGGCCTATAATATTCTTTTCTGATAGTGTCCTTTTCTGGCTTTTAGGTAGCAGGATGGCCTCATAAAATGACTTTGAGAGTGTTTGCTCCTCTTTGCTTTTTGGGCAAGTAGTGGCATTAATTTTTTTTTAATATTTTAAAATTTTTATTTGGCTGTGCCAGGTCTTAGTTTTGGCACATGGAATCTTTGATCTTTCTTGCAGCATGTGGGATCTAGGTCCCTGACAAGGATCAAACCCAGGCTCCTTGCAGGGGAAGCACAGAGGCTTAGCCACTGGACCACCAGGAAAGTCCCTAATGGTATTAATTTTTAAAAAGTCTAGTAAGATTCATCTGTGAAGCCATCTGGTCCTGGGTTTGTGTTTTTTAGGAGATGTGTGATTACTGACTCAGTCTCCTGACTAGTAATTTGTCCGTTCAGATTTTCTTTTCTTCCTGTTTCAGTCATGGTAGATTGTATTTTTCCAAGAATGTTCCCATTTCTTCTAGGTTCTCCTGTTTGTTGGCATATAGTTATTCATGGTAGCTTATAATGATTCTTTGTATTTCTGTTGTAATATCTCCCTTTTCATTTATAACTTTATTGGTTTGAATCCTCCCTTTTTCCCTAGCTAGTCTAGCCAACGGCATGTCAATTTTGTTTATCTTTTCAAAGAAACTACTGTTAGTTGGGTTAATCTTTTGTATTGTTTTCCTGTTCTCAATTTCATTTATTTCTGGCTAAGTCACTTCAGTCGTGTCCGACTCTGTGCGACCCCAGAGACGGCAGCCCACCAGGCTCCCCCGTCCCTGGGATTCTCCAGGCAAGAACACTGGAGTGGGTTGCCATTTCCTTCTCCAATGCATGAAAGTGAAAAGAGAAAGTGAAGTCGCTCAGTCATGTCCGACTCTTAGCGATCCCATGGACTGCAGCCCACCAGGCTCCTCCGTCCATGGGATTTTCCAGGCAAGAGTACTGGAGTGGGGTGCCACTGCCTTCTCCGAAGTGAGAAGTGCCTTCTCCTTCTCATTTATTTCTACTCTAATATTATTGATATCTTTCTTATGCTGCTCAATTTGGGTGTAACCTTCTTCCCCCCTACCCCAGTTCCTTAAGACATATAGAGTTAGATTTTTTATTTGAAATTTTTCTAGCTCCTCAATGTAAATGTGTTTTGCTGTGAACTTCCTTTTAGAGTTGATCTCACACTGACTTCGTGGGGTTGTGGCCTGTGGGACTTTATGTGATGAGGGCATCATAATGGACTGTCTGCCCTCCATCAAGTTACCAGAGTGAAGCAGATGGTCAGGTGATGTGAAAAAATCATAGAAGCATGGTGAAACAGAATCAGAGCTCAAGATACTGGGTTGGCAAAAAAAAAAAAAATTGTCTAAATTTTTCCGTAACATCTTATAGAAAAACCTAAATAAACTTATGGCTAACCCAATAAAAAGGGTATCATGTTAGAGTGTAAAAGCTCAAGGATTGCCAGAAATGACCAAAAGTGGAATTTGGAGGGATGTATAATTGTATAATAATGTCCATCATTGTTTCCAAGGTTCATATCAAATAGTTTAAAATTATAGCACCTTATTTTACACTGATAACAACTTCAACTGAATTTCTTTATATACATAATTTTATATATATAAATTTATTTATATATATAATTTTATATATATATAATTTCTTTATATATATAAAGAAATTATATATATATATATAAAATTCATGCATCATGTGGGATCTTTCTTTCATTGCTGTGCATGCCTTTAGTTGACTTGTGGCGTGTAGGATCTTAGTTCTTCAACCAAGTATCAAACCCACATTCCATCCATTGGAAGATGGATTCTTAACTGGACAAGGGAAGTCCCTCAACTGAATTTCTAACCTTACCACTTTTACTTCTTCCCATCACATTTTTTGATTGTTGATATTACAGTGTACATATTTTTTATATTGCTTAAGTGATAAGAGGCTATTGTAGTTATAGTAATTTGTATTACATTTGTTTAACTTTTAAGCTAGAGTAGTAAATGATTTATGCTCCACCGTTATCATACTACAGAGTCTAATTTGAATATATATTTACCATCACCAGTGAGTTTTACTCTGCTTTTTTGTTTTTATGTGTTTATTTATTCCTTCCTTCCTTCATTTACTTTGTTCAGGCAAGGCTTTATTGGGGCTGCTACTGCAGCAGGGGAGAGTGAGAACAAACAACAGGTTCTCTTATTTATTTGCTCCCTGAGGTGGGGCTAGCTTGTTCCTTATATGGGATGAGGGTTGAGGTCTGTTCAGAGGTCAGGCCGGAGGCGTCACCCCTTAGATGGTGTTCTGTGCAGAGGGCATGTGCAGTACCCTGCTTTTCCTCCAGGCTCTTCAGAAGTGGCAGTTGGGTTTTTTGGTCTATCTTTTGTCCAGCATTTGCCCCAACTGCACATGCACACAGCTATTTTCAGTCCCATATAGTTCCTTTGTATTTCATTGCTGGAGGAAAGGTGTCTCCAGGTGCAAGCTTTGCAGCACTGCAGCAAGAGTCTCAGATCCCAGCCAGTCTCATTCCCGCAAGAGACTCTACATCCTTATTCTTAAGGAGTAAGGGGCTCAAGGTCTCTTTTTCTGAAATTTCTTCATGCTGGACAGGGGCCACAGACCCTAGCCTGTACTAGAGGTGTAGAAGTCCCTCGGTGAGTGTTCCAAGGACCTGTAGGGACCTGGGCCACTTGCCACTGGAATGACCTGAATTCCTTGAGCCATTATGAGCCTCACTTCAAACTGTTAACAGCTTTAAAAGACACAAACTTAACCAAAAGGTTAATAAATAAACAAGGGCTAAAAAAGACAACAGCAATAGCCATTGAAGGGCCTAGAAAGGGAAGGAACCAGGGTAACTTCCTTAACTATTGACCATTCAAGGGAGGCAGTATCTCCCCTACCAAAATTAGGAAGCCATTCTGCCTAGGTGTGTATTTCCTTAATATTAACTTGTATATGTCCTGTTGTATTGATCCAAATGTAGCAGGGAGTATCAGTTATTGCACAAACTCTGCCTTGGTCTACCAGAAGGTAACCAAGGGCTGGACAACTGTCAAGAACCACATCAGCCAAGGAAACAAGAGGTCCCAGGTCCAGTTAAGACTTCAAATAGGAGCCAATGCACTACATCATTTTACTTAACTGTTGATCATCCCTGTCTTTTAAAAAAGTCTTTTAATAAATTAATTAATTTATTTTTGGTTGTGCTGAGAGTGTGTGGCTATGTTGGGTCTTCATTGCTGCACACAGGCTTTCTCTACTTGCATCAAGTGGGAGATTCTCATTACAGTGACTTCTGTTGTTGCAAAGTGCGGGCTCAGTAAGTCATGGGTTTAGTTGCCCTGCAGCATGTGGAAATCTTCCTGGATCAGGGATCAAATCTGTGTCCTGCATTGTCAGGTGGATTCTTAACCACTGGACTACCAGGGAAGTCCCATGCCTATCTTTTGGAAAAGTATCTCAGATCTTCCATAGGCTCACAGGTGTATTGTTCTTCTGTTGTGACCTTTGCTGTTTCTGGAGGTAAAAACTTTAGTCTGGACAAATGTACCCAACTAGATATCCCTTGCAGTTTGGGAGTAATCGGGATGGTTAAAAGTACTTTATAGGGGGCCTTCTATTACAGCAATCTTTGGTATTTGAGGGACCCCCCCCTTTCCAGGTTTTAAAAAGAACTTGGTCCCTGGGGGTTTATTTGTGAAGGAACTGCTCCTTCCTCTGTGTTTTTAGTGGGAGCAGGCAGTGCCTTGTAGGCATTGTCCTGGATTGCCTTCTGAACTTGTGCTAGATTTTTTTTATGTGTATATCTCATGGCCTGGCTCACTTCTTCATCCAGTAGAAAGTTAATAATAAGCAAAGACCTCCCATAGGTCATTTCAAATGGGCTACATCTCAGACCACACCTGGGGGCTATATGGACCCTGAGGAGTGCAATAGGAAGCAAATTGGTCCAGGGTTCATGAATTTCTTGGCAGAGTTTCAATGTGGTTTTCTTTAAATTATGGTTCGTTTTCTCTGCCTTCCCTGAAGACTGGGAAAACCAAGAGGTATGTAGCTTGTAGTCTACTCCTAGGGCTGTTGTGAGCCCCTGTGTGATTTTGGCTGTAAAAGAGAGCCTGTTATTGCTCTCAAGGGACTTTGGAAGTCCAGACAGAGGAATTATTTCTTTTGGGGGGACTTACAGGTGTGTTTCACTTTTTCAGATTGGGTGTGGAAGGCTTCAACCCATCCTGTGAAGGTATCAACAAATGCTAGAAGATGTTTATATCCTAATGGTGTGGACATTTGGATGAAATCTAACTACCAGTCTTCCTCCAGGTACGGACCTCAGTGTTCAATTGACCTGAGTAATAAAGGGGGGATTGGATGGGTCTTTGCGTTATTGTGGGCATATAAATCACAGGCAATATTGCTTATTTTACTGTTCTTTTAAGCCTCTTCACTGAAAAGGCCTTCTGCATCAAGTCCCATAGTACATCCCTCTCAGAATGAAGGGTGTCATGTAAGCTCTCAGTGAGTTTCCATTGTTAGGCCTCAGAGATTAGAATCTTACCCTCCTTTTTAATATCAGCCTGTGATTCCCCTACTCATAGCCCCATTTCTTAGCATATTCTTGTTCCTGTGGGGGAACTCTGGGGAACGCTAGGAAGTTCAGGGGGACCAGGCACTAAAGCCGGAACCTGTTTAGGTTCCTGCGGTTGAGCTGCCTGTTTTTTTAGTTCAGTCAGCTTTGCTGTTCCCTTGGCTCACAAAAGATCCCTTCTCTGATGGCCCCTACAGCTGATCACTGCTACCGGTCAGAAGCTGCATGGCTTCTAAAAGAGCTGAAATCACATCTTTATATTTTAAAGGGGAATTTCTAGCAGTTAACATTTCTCCTTTTTTCAAAATGGCAACAAGAGCAAGTCCATCCTAAAGGAAATCAGTCCTGAATATTCATTGGAAGGACTGAAGCTGAAGCTGAAACTCCAGTATTTTGGCCACCTGATGCGAAGAGCTGACTCATTTTAAAAGTCCCTGATGCTGGGAAAGATTGAGGGCAGGAGGAGAACGGGACAACAGAGGATGAGATGGTTGGATGGCATCACTGACTTGATGGACATGGGTTTGAATAAACTGCAGGAGTTGGTGATGGACAGGGAAGCCTGGCGTGCTGCAGTCCATGGGGTCACAAAGAGTCAGAACCGACTGAACAACTGAACTGAACTGAACATGAGCAGGTAGCACATGGAACCCAAATTTAGAGTCTGTAAAAATATTTGATTTCTTATTTTTTGCTAATTGCAAAGCTCTCATTAATACAGTTAGTTCAGCCTTGTCTTTCAGTGTTGTATCTTTTTGCCTTTTCATGCTGTTCATCAGGTTCTCAAGGCAAGAATACTGCAGTGGTTTATGATTCCTTTCTCCAGTGGACCACTTTTTGTCAGAACTCTCCACCATGATCCATCTGTCTTGGGTGGCCCTACATGACATGGCTCATAGTTTCATTGAGTTAGACAAGGCTGTGGTCCATGTGATCGTTTTGGTTAGTTTTCTGTGATTGTGGTTTTCATTCTGTCCGCCTTCTGATGGATGAGAATAAGAGGCTTGTACCAGCTTCCTGATGTGAGGAACTGGCTATGGAGAAAGCTGAGTCTGTGGGGTGGCTGGGCCTTGGCTTCTATGACGTCTTCTAGACTAACTATGGCATATGTTGTCTTTCAGGTTCCCACTTCTACAAAACTGCTCCCATCAGTAAGCCTCTTGGCCTCAGGGCTACCAAGAGGCTCATCTAGAAGATCAGACCTGTTGGAGTAAGTTTGTTTTGGGGTCTCCATACACTGATGCACTAAGTCTCCACTCTTGATAGCTGGAAGCAGAGTTGCTGGGTTCAGGGTTTGGCACACCTTTAAGGTAATGTCAGGGGTATTAGGAGGGCCCGATACCTTGTTAACCATCTTGTAGTCAACCATTGATGTCCTTTGACTTCCAGAATAGATTGTATCTGATGAGGGATTAATACATGTAAGTGTTGTCCCAGGGTGAGCTTGGAAACATCATAACCAACAGGGCTGTGGCTCCTACCGCCTGTGGCCAGCTTGGCCATCCCAGGGCCACTGAGTCCAATTGTTTTAAAAATAAGCCAGTGATCTCTGATCTGGTCCCAGCTTTTGGGTCAGGATAACCTGTGCTATCCCTCACCTATCATGAACATACAGGATAAACGGCTTGTCCAAATTTGGAGGCCCTGGTGCTGGTGCTCGGTTCAACTCAAAGTCCCACTGGTTGTCCATATTCCATTGAAGGGCTTCCCTTTTTCCTCCCTTTGGAGTCTCATAGAGGGGGTTTTGCTATAAGGCCATAATTTGGAATCCGGACAGAACCCAGCCATCCTGAGAAAGCCTCAGAGCTGCCTCCTTGTGGTTCCTTATGGTAATGCACTAAATGCTGTTTTTTTAATCTATGGCCAGGGCTCGTGACCCTGGGTTCAAAACAAATCCTAAATATTGAACCCATTGCTGTGAGATCTGAGCCTTGGTTAGAGAGACTTTATATCCCCCTTTTTGCCAGAAAATTTAGGATCCTAACAGTATTTTGATCTAAATCTTGTTTGGTCTCACAACTTACCAATAAGGCATCAACGTGTTGTAGCAGAGTTTCCTTCTCCAGGTTCAGTTCTCTATGCTCCCTTGCTAATGCATTTCCAGAAATGTGGGCTGTACTGAAAACCCTGCAGAAGCATTGCCTAGGTGTACTGCTTAGCCCCCACAATGTCAGGGTCCCTCCATTCAAAAGCAGAAAGGTATTGAGAGTCTGGATATAGGGCAGTACAGAAAAATGCATCATTGAGATCCCAAACAGAGAAATACCAGATGTTGCTTGGAACTTGGATGAGGAGAGGGTATGGATTTGTCACCAATGGTGAATAGGGATGACTGCCTAACCCACTGCTTGTGAGTCTTGCAAGAACTGATACTCCCCGCTCGGCTTCTGAATGGGGAGGATGGGGATGTTGCAAGGGGATGGGCAGGGCATAATGAGTCTGAGTTTAGGAATTTGCTGAGCAGCAGTTGGAGTCCCCTCAGGCTTTAAGGGATATTGTCTCTTCCAGGGGTATTCTTCCCCAGGCCTTAACGCTGTTTTTTCTGGGGGAACACATTTAGCCTTTCTTGGCACCAAGGTATCCCAAACTGCAGGATCTACCTGTTCTCTGATTTCTTGGGGTATGTCACAGGGGATATTTTGATGCCCAATGGGTGGATTATATGGGGCTACTAACAGATGCATTCTCTGTTCAGATTCTTTACCTCTTTGAACTTTATACCCTGTCCTGAGAATATATTATGTCCTATTTAGCAAATCTCGCCCGAGGAAGGGAGCAGCATTCTGGCATATACAAAAAGGAGTAATAATAATGGACCCAATTCCGCAAATAAGGGGAGATGTTAATTGCTTTATCTTTGGCTGTCCATCAGCTCCCATCACAGTATAATCATGGCTGGATGGGGGCCAGCCAGCCAAGTCAGAACAGAACAGGCGGCTTTAGTGTCCACAAGAAATTCAGTTTTCCTGCCTGCCAAATCCAAGATGATCCAAGGCTCCCCTGGAGTAATGAGGATGGATCAAGTGGGATCTGTTCCCAGGCAGGCCCTTGGGCCCAATCAGTCAGTGAGCAGCAATCTCTTATCCAAGAGATTCACAAGGAACTCGGGCTTGTTGGGGTGACTCCTCAGTCATCCTGCAGGAGGGTGCTGTGGGACATGTCACCCTTCCAGTGCCCCCCTTTCCAACAAAAGGCACACTGGTTCAGGCAAGGGTGGCTTCTAGGGGGTCTGTCTTGTCTTCTCAGCCATCCAGGGTCCCCTTGATGTGGTGGGTGAATCAGAGAAACCAAACGCTTCATTTTCTTTATTAGCTACTTATCCTCATTGGCTATGAGGGCTACTTCATTTCTTCTAAGGGATTCTTAACCATAGTGGTAGATATAATGGTCAGATATACCAATTTAAATGCAGAGTTCCAAAGAATAGCAAGGAGAGATAAGAAAGCCATCCTCAGTGATCAATGCAAAGAAATAGAGGAAAACAATAGAATGGGAAAGAATAGAGATCTCTTCAAGAAAATCAGAGATACCAAGGGAACATTTCATGTAAAGATGGGCTCAAGAAAGGAAAGAAATGGTAGGGACCTAACAGAAGCAGATGTTAAGAAGAGGTGGCAAGAATACACAGAACTGTACAAAGAAGATCTTCACGACCTAGATAATCATGATGGTGTGATCACTCACCTAGAGCCAGACATCCTGGAATGTGAAGTCAAGTGGGCCTTAGGAAGCATTACTACAGACAAAGCTAGTGGAGGTGATGGAATTGCAGTTGAGCTATTTCAAATCCTAAACGTTGGTGTTGTGAAAGTGCTGCACTCAATATGCCAGCAAATTTGGAAAACTCGGCAGTGTCCATAGGACTGGAAAAGGTCAGTTTTCATTCCAATCCCAAAGAAAGGCAATGCCAAAGAATGTTCAAACTACCGCACCATTGCACTCATCTCACATGCCAGCAAAGTAATGCTCAAAATTCTCCCAGCCAGGCTTCAGCAATACGTGAACCATGAATTTCCAGATGTTCAAGCTGGTTTTAGAAAAGGCAGAGGAACCAGAGATCAAATTGCCAACATCCTTTAGATCATTGAAAAAGCAAGAGAGTTCCAATAAAAACATCTACTTCTGCCTTATTGACTATGCCAAAGCCTTTGACTGTGTGGACCACAACTTTGGAAAATTCTTAAAGAAATGGGAATATCAGACCACCTGATCTGCCTCCTGAGAAATCTGTATGCAGGTCAAGAAGCAAGAGTTAGAACTGGACATGGAATGACAGACTGGTTCCAAATAGGAAAAGGAGTACATCAAGGCTGTATGTTGTCACCCTGCTTATTTATCTTATATGCAGAGCACATCATGTGAAATGCTGAGCTGGATGAAGCACAAGCTGGAATCAAGATTGCTGGGAGAAATATCAGTAACCTTAGATATGCAGATGACACCACCCTTATGCCAGAAAGCGAAGAAGTAAAGAGTCTCTTGATGAAAGTGAAAGAGAGTGAAAAAGTTGGCTTAAAACTCAACATTCAGAAAACTAAGATTGAGGCATCCAGTCCCGTCACTTCATGGCAAATATATGGGGAAACAATGGAAACAGTGACAGGTCTTATTTTGGGGGCTCCAAAATCACTGCAGATGGTGACTGCAGCCATGAAATTAAAAGACGCTTGCTCCTTCGAAGAAAAGCTATGACCAACCTAAACAGCATGCTAAAAGGCACAGACATTACTTTGCCTAGTGAAAGCTATGGTTTTTCCAATAGTCATATGTGGATGTGAAAATTGGACTATAAAGAAAGCTGAGTGCGGAAGAACTGATGCTTTTGAAGTGTGGTGTTGGGGAAGACTCTTGAGAGTCCCTTGGACTGCAAGGAGATCCAACCAATGAGTCCTAAAGGAAATCAGTCTTGAATATTCATTGGAAGGACTGATGCTGAAGCTGAAACTCTAATACTTTGGCCACATGATGCAAAGAACTGACTCATTTGAAAAGACCCTGATGCTGGGAAAGATTGAAGGTGGAGGAGAAGGGGACGGCAGAGGATGAGATGATTGGATGGCATCACCAACTCAATAGACATGAGTTTGAGTAAGCTCTGGGAGTTGGTGATGGACAAGAAAGCCTGGTGAACTGCAGTTCATGGGGTCGCAAAGAGCTGGACACGGCTGAGCAACTGAACTGAACTGATCCTCATTGGCCTCTTCCATTAAGTCTCAGTTGTTAGAGACCTTGAAGGCATCCTCTACCAAGGTTGATAATGGGTTTTGAGGCCCAGCCTCAAGCTTTTGTAATTTTCTCTGGATATCAGGAGGCCAGTATGTCTTCCCTTCTGTGGACTCTGGGTCTATATGTGTGTCCTTCCTGAATGCCTCTGTCACTTGACTCAGGAAGACTGCCAGGTTTTTAACTTCTTCCTTGACAACCTCTCTGACATTATCATAATCTACAGACTTTCTCATACACCTTTTCATTCCTTCTGGAAGACAAGTAATGTAATGTCTCATCCTAGCCTGGCTTACACGATCTTCATAGTCCTCATGTGGCTCATGTTCTGGGGTTGCATCCCTACCGCCTGATGAATTTGGTAATGTGGATGGGTGGCCAGTAGACTTTTTCTGTGTATTCCCTGGCCTTTCTCAGTATATACTCCTTTTCATCCAGGGTGCAACAGTGGGCCAGTATAATTATGATATCCTGTCAAGTGAGAGAGAATGCCAGCCCTAGCCTGACAAATTCATCCCTAAATTTGTTAGGGTTCTCTGAGAATCTGGCCAATGACTCCTTGCAGATGAACCCAGTTAGTTTAGGATTTCTCTTTGGGACATTCCAAGGGCCCTTTGGAGCACTCCACGGTTAACTGGAAGTCTAGAGACTTTCCATTAGAATTTAATATTTTGATATTTGTCAAAAATTTAGAAAACATTTTAAAACACCCAGTCACACAGGATCCTAGGTTTCTGTGAAACAAATCTTATTCTTGAGGTCAAGTGGGAAAAAAATCTAAAGTAAATGTAGATCACTTAAAGGCACACACTCTGTTATCAAACATAGCATTCCAGAACACCTTAGTTCTCTTACGAGAAAGACCGAATCCAGTCGTGCATTAGTCTTTGTTGTTGAGTTGTTAAGTCGTATCCGACTTTTTGCAGCCCATGGACTGTAGCCAGGCTCCTCTGTTCCCCATTAACTCCGAGTTTGCTCAAATTTATGTCCATTGAGTCAGTAACGCTGTCTAACTGTCTCATCCTCTGCCACTCCTCTCTTTGCCTTTAGTCTTTCCCAGCATCAGGGTCTTTTCCAATGCTTCTGTTCTTTGCATCAGGTGGCCAAAGTGTAGAAGCTTCAGCTTCAGCATCAGTCCTTCCAGTGAAGATTCAGGACTGATTTCCTTTAGCATGGACTGGTTTGGTCTCCTTGCAGTCCAAGGTATTCTCAAGAGTCTTCTCCAGCACCACAATTCAAAAGCAGTTCTTTGGAACTCAGCCTTCTTTGTGGTCCAACTCTCACATCTGTACATGACTACTGGCAAACCACAGCTTTTTACTATACAGACCTTTGTTGGCAAAGTGATATCTCTGCTTTTTAATATGCTGTCTAGGTTTGTCATAGCTTTCCTTCAAAGGAGGAGGCATCCTTTAATTTCTTGGCTACAGTCACTGTCCACAGTGATTTTGGAGCCCAAGAAAATAAAATCTGTTACTGCTTCCACTTTTACCCCTCTATTTTTCATGAAGTGATGGGACCGGGTGCCATGATCTTAGTTTTTTGAATGTTGACTTTTAAGCCAGCTTTTTCACTCTCCTCTTTCACTCTCTTCAAGTAGTTCTTTAGTTCCTGTTCACTTTCTGCCATTAAGGTGGTATCATCTGCATATGTGAGGTTGTTGATATTTCTCCCAAGAATCTTCATTCCAACTTGTGATGCACCAGTCTGCTCTTCACCAGACATCTTTAGTTTCTTTCACAAGACAAAACTAGGTATATTTAGGTCTGTTTAGCAATTAATATTCCAATATTGTATCTTTACTTGAAATGGCCTGAGTATTCAATAAATTCCCATCATTTAATTTAGTTTCAAATGTACCAGCATTTGGAGAGACCATTTTAGATGGACGTTACCAAAACATAGCTATTTCTTTCAGATCAGATCAGATCAGTCACTCAGTCATGTCCGACTCTTTGCGACCCCATGAACTGTAGCACTCCAGGCCTCCCTGTTCATCACCAACTCCAGGAGTTCACTCAGACTCACATCCATCGAGTCAGTGATGCCACCCAGCCATCTCATCCTCTGTCGTCCCCTTCTCCTCCTGCCCCCAATCCCTCCCAGCATCAGAGTCTTCTCCAATGAGTCGACTCTTCGCATGAGGTGGCCAAAATACTGGAGTTTCAGCTTTAGCATCATTCCTTCCAAAGAAATCCCAGGGCTGGTCTCCTTCAGAATGGACCGGTTGGATCTCCTTGCAGTCCAAGGGACTCTCAAGAGTCTTCTCCAACACCACAGTTCAAAAGCATCAATTCTTCGGCGCTCAGCCTTCTTCACAGTCCAGCTCTCACATCCATACATGACCACAGGAAAGACCATAGCCTTGACTAGGCGAACCAAGCTATTTCTTTAGAGTTTACCAAAATGTTCTTATCTCAGTTACATTTACTTAAAAATTTAATCATATCCGGTTATTATCCCTGTTGACAGATTTTTGTAACAATATGTACTTACTGACTTCTAGTAACCCTAGATACAATGAAAGTATTACACTTAATGCTGATGACTCTACACCCAGGTCTCTATTAAGTAAACCCAGTAGCTTAAGCTAGATAAGGTAATTTATATAGAACCAGAAGTCTCATGGTTTTCCTGCTTATATTTAAAATAGCTTTTACTTTTTCCCGTCTGGGGAACTACAGATAGATTAGCTAGTTCCTGAGAGCCCACGCAGAAAAGTTAAATTGCAAAGACAGAGGAGAGAAAACTGCAAGCTTTCTTGTCTTGTCTTTTTGTTCTTTGAAATCCCACTAAGTAACCCAAGGCTGGAGTCTTTGGCAGTGTAGGCTATATCATCCATTCTCTCCTGACCTGAAATGTTTTTGAGAAATCCATTGATAGTGTTAGGAGGTTCCCTTGTATATAACTTCTCTTACCGCTTTCTAAATTCTTTGTGTTCAACAATTTAATTATACTGTGTCTTGGTGTAGTCCTATTTAAGTTGAACCTATTTGGGATCCTTTAAGACTCTTGGGTCTGAATGTCCATTTCTCTCCCCTGGTTTGGGAAGTCTTTAGCCATTATTGCTTTAAATATACTTTCTGTCCCTTTGTCCTTTTTTTTTTTTTTTCCCCCTTCTGGAATTCCCATAGTGTGGATATTTCTTTTTATTGAGTTCCATCTGTCCTAGCAGCTTTATTTACTCTTTTCTTCCCCCCACCTTATGATTGGATAATTTAAATATTCCTATCTATTCAGTCACTGCCGCCTTCTGCATGGTTGAATCTGCTTTTGAAGTTCTCTGTTGAATTCTTCAGTTTACTCATTATATTTTTAAGCTTCAGGATTTGTTTTTATTTTTGATGATTTGTATTTCTTTGAACTTGTACTTTTGTTCATGTATTGTTTTCCTAATTTCATTGAGGTGTCTGTGTGTACTTGTAGTTCATTAAACTCCTTTAGAAAGATGATTGTGAATTCTTTGCCTGACAGTTTACAGATTTCTATTTAGGGTCAGCTGTTGGGAGCTTTATTGGTTTCCTTTGGTGCTTTTCTATTTCCCTGTTTGTTTTTGTTTTGTTTTGTTTTAATGATCTTTGATTTCTTACATGGGTATCTACACATTTGAAAAAGTGGTTTTCTATTTCAGACTTTATAGGCTTGATTTGTCAGAGACAGCTCTTCAGCAGTCAGTTCAGTTTGGATTCCTGTACATGTCTGCTAATAATATCACTGGGCCAGTGGGGCTTGCCATCTGGGTCTATTTTGGGGTGAAGCCACTGCCTGAGCTACAAGGTTGGAGGTGTGTGTTGCTGGCTGTCCACCGTGGGACAGGACTGTTGGCCTATTTTCCTGCCCACAGAAGGCTGTAGTGTGGGCTCCATGGTTGTTTTAGTTCTCCGGTCAGGCTTTCTAGATCGTGGGGACTGGGTACTCTACTAAATAAGAGGTGGAGTTATGAATTAATATTAAAGAATAGCAACTCTGGAAATCAGATTCTTCCCCTTCTCAGGGTTTGTTTTTTCTACTTGTTCTAGTTGTTGTTATTTTAGTAACTCATTTTGTAAAGTCTGTATTCTTAGTCAGATGTGGCTGAAGTCCCTGTTACTGTAGTGGTCAACTAGTGATTTGACAGAATTCCTTAAACATGTGGAACACTCCCCCTTCAAAAATTGTCCTAGTTTTCACAGGTGGGCTCTGTGTGTTGGAGAAAACCTTTGACTTACAGTCAGACAATATGCGATTCTATCATAACCTTCACTTCTTGCTTACAGAGAACCTGAAGGTCAGACAAAAGTGAGTTTAAAGTCTCTCAGGTTTTTTTTTTTTTTTAAGAGCATGTACCCAACTTTTGATATGTGCTTGACCTTTTAGATTACGAAGACTACCTGAAAGCTTTTGAAGTCTTTATCCTCCCAAGCTTTTCTGTTAGTCTGTTGTTTATCCCTACTGTCAGCCCTTATCTAGTTGCTAGCCCTAATGCTTTTACCTTTAAGTATTTTGACTGCCTTCTTTCCCTGCTACCCTGCCCCGTTGCTGCCTCCAACTTGGGAGATTTCCAAGTCAGGTTAAATAAACATAAACCCTTTGAGCTGGTACTTCAGGAAGCCAAAATACAGGGCTGAGCAACCAACCTCTATTCTTTGAGGATAAGATTCATTTTTCTCCCTCTGGTACTAGGAACCTCATCAAGAATTCTACAGTGCCAGTGAGAAGGGAAGCCGGGGCTAAGGACAGGGTAAGGGAAACATTTTTTCTTGATTGGTTGCTATAAGCTTTAAGTAGTTTCCAGAGTGCTAATAAAGTTGATTCTGCCAGATTTTGGCAGGTTTTTTTTTTTTTTTTTTTTTTTTCTGATTTTGTGGAAGAACATCAGATCAGATCAGTCGCTCAGTCGTGTCCGACTCTTTGCGACCCCATGAACCGCAGCACGCCAGGCCTCCCTGTCCATCACCAGCTTCCGGAGGTCACCCAGACTCGCATCCATCGAGTCAGTGATGCCATCCAGCCATCTCATCCTCTGTCGTCCCCCTTCTCCTCCTGCCCTCAATCCCTCCCAGCATCAGAGTCTTCTACAATGAGTCAACTCTTCGCATGAGGTGGCCAAAATACTGGAGTTTCAGCTTTAGCATCATTCCTTCCAAAGAAATTCCAGGATTGATTTCCTTCAGAATGGACTGGTTGGATCTTCTTGCAGTCCAAGGGACTCTCAAGAGTCTTCTCCAACACCACAGTTCAAAAGCATCAATTCTTCGGCGCTCAGCCTTCTTCACAGTCCAGCTCTCACATCCATACATGACCACAGGAAAGACCATAGCCTTGACTAGGCGAACCTTTGTTGCCAAGTCAAGAAAATGCACTGGTCATAGCAAATACCCTCTTCCAACAACACAAGAGAAGACTCTATACATGGACATCACCAGATGGTCAACACCGTGGAAGAACATGGAGTTACGTATTTTCATTGACATTACTCTGTGCTTATTTTAAAACATAGTTTATGAGTATATTCAAACTATCATTTCCACAAATGCAAAAGGATTGATTATTGAAAATGTAGCAAATAGTATGGTTATGATGGAAATGATGTAAACAAAGAATCAGAACTGTTAGCATTCTGTGGTGCTTCTGCTGACAAAATTCTGATAGTGTATGTTGGTGGTCAGGGCAGTACACTTGTGAGTTAGGAACAACTGGACCAGAAAGAAAATTAAAACTCTAAGCAGTCCATTAGTGGAAGAGATTCTGTGGATTGCTGTTTTAGTGTGTGTAAAGATGAGGGACTAAGAAACTGGACATCAGTAGGAGATGTTAAGTGATGATGTTCATCAAATTCTAATGTTTGCAGAGGAAACTTTGACCTGAAATAAGGGCAATTGATAAGGAAGGTCATAGATGGTGACGTTCCAAGCTTCTCACTTCTGTCATCAGCCATCATCGTCTCATCTGTTTAATATATTAGGGTTCTCTGAAGAAAATATTTCAAACTTTGTTTCCATTGTTAAAAACTTAAAAAAATCACAATATAGCCTGATAGGACTGCATGATGACGATGACTAATTATAATATAAAATTTTCAGCCCAAAGATTGTCTGTGAGATGAGGTGGAATTAGGGTTATACCAAATTAGATTAGAAGGTTAGGCCAGTCTAATTCCCAGGGACAAAGTTATAGGCACCCATTAGTGTCTGTCACAAGGTAGGTACTTTGTAAGTACTTATCATCTGAGTTACTAAGAAAATAAGGTTACATAAGCTTGTGGGACCAGATTATAGCAGGTTTTGATCTTAAAAAAAAAAGCAGTAGATAAATTACTGAGAACAAAATGTCATCATACAAAAAAAAAAAAAAAATGTCGTCATACAAAGTTTAAGGAAATGGCATGTGATAAGAGTTACAAGACAAAGACAAAGAAGAGACCAGCCAGAAAGGTACTAAGGTTTTGGTCAATATATAGTATTAGAAAGGCCTCATTTTAGGTGGCAACCCACTCCAGTATCCTTGCCTGGGAAATCCTGTGGACAGAGGAGTCTGGCGGGCTACAGTCCATGGAGTTGCAAGAAGCAGAGACAACTAAGCGACTAAACCACAACCACATACTTGTGGAAGGGAGGTAAAGGGATTAAACAGAATTCTGGCCCTCACAGAGCTTTAGATATGTCAGAAAGGCTTAAAATGAGTAGGTGATTTTCAAGGAGGGCCAGGAGATAGAAGAGCAGCTCTGGAATTTATAGCCTGAACTTTTTGGAAATACTTTGAAAAAGGAAGAGGGACGAGTCCATATGGCTACAGCCAAGTGTGAAATTTTAAAAACTGATCTGTTATGATTGATGTGAGAATAGTGTTCTCTTTAAGGACGGGGTAGGGTAAGAGGGAGCCTTCTGGGGGTAGAAATATCTTGATCTAGGTTTTAGGTTTCAAGGATGTGTTAAGATGTATGTTATAAAATTTTTAGAAACTGATGTTTTTAAAAGTACCTAAACTTACACTTTTGCCTGGAAAATCCCATGGACGGAGGATCCTGGTAGGCTCCAGTCCATGGGGTCGCTAGGAGTCGGACACGACTGAGCGACTTCACTTTCACTTTTCACTTTCATGCATTGGAGAAGGAAATGGCAACCCACTCCAGTGTTCTTGCCTGGAGAGTCCCAGGGACGGGGGGAGCCTGGTGGGCTGCCGTCTATGGGGTCACACAGAGTCGGACATGACTGAAGCGACTTAGCAGCAGCAGCAGCAAACTTACACTTATAAAATATACATTTTAGGCTTACAATTTATACTTAAAATTTTTCCTTGGATATAAGTAAATTGTTTTAATTTTGTATACTGTAAAGATCAAGTCATATTTACATTTGCTTAGTTAATGACACATTACATCAGCTTCTCATCTTTGAGGTAACTATACTTAGGGAGATGTCCTGTGGCCATATATGTTTCCATCCTTTGCTTTCCTTTCTCAGTGTTCCATGTCAAACGCAAGCTATTCCACTAAGGAGAAAAACCACAGGTCTTTTGTATCTGTAGACAACACTGCTCCCAGTAGTCGACAAACTCCACTATAGCAGGGTACTGAGTCCACCCCTTTGGAGCAAGTGTTGACATTTTGTATCATTCCAGCATCATTCACAAGTAGTATGGATCATTCTTTCCTAGGCTTCAAACACCCTGAAGTTTTCAGCAGGTAATTTTTGATTACTGAGCAGTGTTCCCTAAATTCCTAAGAAAAAAAGAAGTGTAATAATTCTACCATGTTAAAAAGATCACAGTAAGAGCTTATGCAGCATGTTTGTCACCTCACCATAATCTAATTATTAACCAATGGCAGAAGAAATCTTTTGGGTTTAAAAATAGCTTTATTTAGCATACCCAAAACAGAAACGTAAGAAAAACCTTACCTAGAATGAACATAAAATAGTTAAATACCATAATTTAATGTAAACCAGCTGTTTAAAAATGTGAATTATTATCAAATACATGCTATTTACACAGAACCAAGGTAAAGCTCCCTCCACAGTTATTCTATCAGATCATCAATCTTGAAGTCATCATTAACAGTGAATCAAACACAGCATCTGTATTTGTACTGGTTATAGGAAAAAGAGAAATCATTTAATTTAAACAGATACAATTCATTGTGACATTCAAAGCAGGGAGGCAGAAAAGTGCCAGTTCTAGGATTCCAGACACAATCGCTGCAGGTGGAGGTCTGGAAACCGATCCACTAAAAGACCAGGTAGCCCATTCTTTCATGTAAATATACATTGGTTGATTCAATGTAGTTACTTCTTAAGAAAGGTACTAAATATATCTGTAAAAATAAACATTTATTAAAAATGATCAAAGGTGAATGTAATATCAGTCAGGTAAGAAAGGCTAAAGCATAAAAATAGACACTATTCCAGACAAGCCCCTTTAATTATAACAAATGTTAAGAAACTCAGTGTACAAAACCAGATAGGGTAGCAAAAGGGTTTCTAAAAAGGTCAAACCCAAACCAAGATCAAACAAACTAACCTAATAGACTGTTTCTTAAAGAAAGTATTTTGTTTATCTTAAGCATTTACTTAGCCTATCATTATCACCTGAATGAGGCCAAGAAACCTGTGGCTGATGTCAGCACTGTGGAATAGTGTGTTCTCTGACAACAGTCTAAAAAGCTATAGCCATTGATCAGTGTAAGCATTTGGCTTTTGCTTCAAGGATCAACATTCATTCTTATACTTAAACTCAGGTATCTCTAAGAGGCAGCGTTAAATTCACTATCAGGAGTTTAGAACGTAAAATTAAATGGCAAGTATGTATAGTTAGTAATAGAACATCCTGCTCCTTTGTCTAATCCTGTAATTTTCAAACTTTTGGTCTCCAGACCCCTTTATATTCTTAACATTTGTTGGGGATCTGGACACCAAAGAGCTTTTGTTTAGGAAATTTATAGCTACCAGTATTTGCCATATTAGAAAGTAAAAGTGAAAAAAAATTAAGTACTTATTGATTCAAAAATATAAAAGTCCCCAAATTAAAAAGTCCATTACATGCTAAAGATAAATAACATTTTAAAGAAAACAGCTATATTTTCTAAAACAAACAAAAGCATCGGAAGATGACTAACGTTTTTAACAACTTTTTGAGAGAGAAAGTGAAAAGACAATGTGTTGGTGTTATTATGAAAATAGTGTTGGTCTCACAGACCCCCCTCAAATTTGAATGTTCTCAAGGACTCCCAGCGGGGCTCATTGGCCATTTGTTGAGAACTGCTGGTTTAATCTAAGGCATGATATTAATGACAAAAGAAAAAGTCCACACAAAAGGAGCCTTAATTTTTCTCTAAACCAAAATACATTACTGGCTCAAACACTCCCATTCTCAGCTTTAAGTAGAAGCCAGAGATTACCATGTACTCAGGACCAAATTCAAAACAATACTGTCATTTCTGCTGAGACCAGGTTCAAGATTTATTAATTTTTAGTCCATGAAAGCTATAAAACCTGTTATCTAAACACAGCGGTAGTTCCCTTTCCAGCATTTGCATACTCCTGTTTGTGCTGAGTGGACAGTTGTCATTAAGTAGGCCCAGTACTGGTATAGACCAGAGAATGACAGGTGTTGAACTAAGAGCCCACACACTCAAATTAGGAACCTGTGAACCACTAATGGAGCAGCCTGCTCTATTTCCCACTCTGTGAAAACTCAGACACATTTTAGGGAAACAGAAGCTTCTTCCCCCATGAGAGCAAGGAGGACAATGCTGTGACCTTACACCTAGCGTGCTCTTCAGGTCTTACAAATGACTTTCACACATACCATCTCATTGCATCCTTTTAAAGCCCCAGGTGAAAGGCAGGGCAAATGATACTATTGCCATTTCAGAGGTAAGTAAGGAGCTTGAGGGTCAGATATGGGTCTTTCCCAAAGTAGCCTGGCAAGGGTAAGGCAGAGTGGGATCTGAATTCAGGTCATCTGACTCCTAGTTCAAGGTCTTCCCAAGCAGTCCTCCTCCTTAGGGTTTAGGGGAGTCTGCGTGGGGATGGATATGGAAGCCTCAGGACATGATGCTTCCAAAACCTGCTTGCTTTCTGCCTGATCAACCATTTTGCCCAACACTAAGGAGTTGTGGGAGTGGCACAGAAATCTGACCAATATAATGCATTTTCCATCAGTGCATGTATAACTGTTGGATTTTTTTTCTCCTTTCCTAGCCAGTTTATGTTGGCAGTTCATTCACAGCCTGTTCCCCCTGCTCCAAGAATTTTCAGTAAAAATTCTGCAGTTAAAAAAATCTGAAAATACAAAATGAAATAGCAACCGTGAGATATGTTTGCAGCTATAACTAGATTTATTGTGCGCCTGGCACAACACAGACTTTGCAGTCTTCCTCTGCAAACTGGAGAATAATGCAGAAATCACAGTTCTTAATTTAAGGGAAAATTGCCTGGTAATCATCTTGAGACAAAGGCTTCACTCTATACAAAAACATTAAGAAAATAATTCCCATGGTTTAACTAAATTCTTATTTGCTAGAAGATTCTGGGGTGGTAGGAGAGCAACTAGAGTAAAAGGCAATGTAACATGAAGAAAGAAAGTGTTGCCAATGAGCTAAGGAGAAGTCTGTATCCGTTCTGTCATCTATTCAAGTATCTACTTGAGAAATGATTCTTTTGCCAGGAAATCCACTCCACCAAGATATTAATACAAATAGCATGTGACATTCAAGGACACTAAGCAAACACTGTTTTTGTGGGGGAGGCAGTCAATTACAGCACCAAAATCCCTCCTGTGAAAGCAGCCAAAAGCCATGAAGGACCAATGATTTTCTTGCTGTCCACTAGGAACAAGGTATCAATTATTATGCCTTCCTTCTCTGTCACCCTCTGAGATGTTCCTCAAGTCAAGACTGACTATATGCATTTTTTTTTCCCTTTTAAGGAGGTTAAAGAAGGTTAACAAAAGCCTGTAAAAATTTAAAATCAGGCTAAGTTCATCTTATTTTCAAAATACAACAGCACATTGCTGTTACACAAATTGTTGGTGCCTTCCCCCCAACCTCCAATTTTTGTGAGTAATGATCTCTTTACAGGTGATTTAGATAGATGTTAATGACTTTTTAAGACAGGTGCCCATATACTGGGCTGATGTACACACACGTATATGTTCATGTACATACATACATAAACATACATGCACACACACCGATGTACATCTCCTAGGAAGACCTCCACTAGTATTTTTCCCTCTTCACATATTTCCATTAGCAAAAATGAGCATGGATAAAGAGTTTAGAGTGGGAAACAGAACTAATGAAAATCAAATTGGAGAATATGAAGTGGTATGCTGTCAAGAGTCCAATAAGTCAGATGCACATGTATGTAGTGGTAAAGTGCTAGAAGGTCCTCTCATTAGTATTTTAAAAATGATTATAGTAAAAAGAAGTTTGCGGTTTCATTTGATAGTGGTGACCACAGGCACCATAGCAATGGCACTGGCTGAGTTGGAGTTGATGATGTCCTCATACTCCGGAGGCGGATCAAGATGAGGTTCTGTTTCACTCCTCCGTAGGTTCATCTGGCCAGTGGCTTCCTCGTAGGTCGGTGGGGGATCGCAGTTGGACAGGCGAGTGGAGACGGAATCTGAGCGCCCAACCACATATTCCAGGAAGCCTGGGGACAACCCGCTGTTATCAAAAACTTCATCTGGTGGGGGAGGTGTAGTGATAATATTGAGGTGTTGAGGGAAAGGAATATGACCTTCCGTCACTGTCTGTCGCCGAGTCTTGTTTCTTAGGAAGCATCTCCAGATCAGGAAAATGACAAGGAGGATAATGAAGAGGCCAAAGATTAATGGAAAGGTAAGGTAAAACTGAAACCAGTCACTTCCTCTGTTACTCTCTCCTTGTTGTGCTTTTGTGTACGTGCTCCAAAACTCCTTCTGAAAATAGAAGAGGAGATTAACTGTAAATCAGCATGATCCAAAGATCAGAAATAGCAAATGAATGCATATCTGGGTTTTATTAATATGATGAAAAGAAAACCCCAAACCAGATTTGTTGGTTCCATTGACCTGCGGCCTATATTTTCTCTGACAAGAAACTGCAGATCATGGTGCTCCTTCTGGACCCTCCCCTAAAATGGGGAGTCAGAACCCAAGGTCTTCAAGACTTGGTGTTTTTTGTATTTTCAGTTATGATATATTGGAAGGGAAAAAAGCATAAAGAATTTTCCCTTTTCCAAATATACCACCTAATCTCCCCTTTAATATAGAAGGTAAATACCATTTTCCATGTCCAATTATGAGACGAGGGACCCCATCATCATTGTGCTATTTCAGGCTGTTGGAGGCTCTTAGTGCTCAGATGGAATGCCTTGTTTTCCAATAGCTCTGTTTGGGACTCTCTCCTACCAGGTATTCCCCCCGTCCCAGCCCCAGAGTACACAGATTTAATGCATCTAAACATTCAATAAGTAGTGGTGATTATAATGAAATTTTGTATATCATGGGCTTCCCAGGTAGCTCAGATGGTAAAGAATCCACCTGCAATGCTGGAGACACAGGAAACGTGGGTTCGATCCCTGGGTTGGGAAGATCCCCTGGAGAAGAGGATGGCAGCCCACTCCAGTATTCTTGCCTGGGAAATCCCATGGACAGAGGAGCCTGGCAGGCTACAGTCCATGGGGTCGCAAAGAGTCAGACATGACTGAGCGATTAACAGTTCACTTGTGTATCATAAGTCTGCTTCAAATTGGAGTAATCTATACCCCAAACCTTGGTACAAACACCACCCCCAATGCTTAAACTTAGCCAATAATGTTTGGGTTTATTCCCTCACAATATTTGTTTGCAGGCTACTGATAGTATATAAATACCTAGCAGAAGGTAAGACTGTGGGCGCTAAAACTGTTTGTTTCATAGCACTATCTTTTATTAGTCAAAGGCTTTTAAAATACTATGTGGGTCTAAGAATGACCCACAGTGTTCCACCCCTAAACTTGGTCGTCTTATAAGGTACATTATTATTCCAACATTCTGTGATTCTAAGATAAAAGTTTGATATGCTGTAAGAAATACAGTATGATTTAGTAAAGGCTGTGTGCAGGTCAAAATATGCCAGGTGCAACATTAAAACAAGCCAAGAGTAGAGATACTGTAATCCCAAAGTGTATAGCATTTATTTTAGGACAATACCCCAAACTGGAAATTTAAGTTTTTATTAGTGAAACAGTCAGTTAAAAATCCAGGTTGAAAACTCATGAAGCTTTTTGTAAACAATAAAAGTGTACGCTATTTTTGTATAACTGTTACTTTTAATATTGCCAAATTTATTCAGAAAATATAGATTATATAAAAATTTACTAATACAGAAATATCTGAAAAGGAAAAACCAATCATTTGTAATTACATTGCAAAGATATAATCACTATTAACATTTTTAGTTTACAACTACTCTCTTCCAACTCTCAGTCATATCCTTACACAAATGTACATTTTTTAGAAATTTGGAATCAATCTGTAGTAGATCTCAATAAAATTTTTATTAATCTACTTATAGAGACCTACCAAGTATCTACTTTGTAGGTAACTTTCTTAATCTATAGAGATGAGGATTTCTCCTCTCTTTGCCATCTCCCAGATCACCATCTCCTTCCCCTCCATTTAATCTTAACCACAAAACACAAATAATATGTGATTTCAAATAATTATATAATGTTAATCTTAGAATAAATGGAATAGACAAATGACTTTTTAATCTTGTCCAGTCACTTTTGGATAATCAATAATGCACATGAAAATGGTTCTTTTTTTTTCATGCTTGGCTGGTATAAATCAATTTCTGTGGTTTCCTTGGCACACTTGGGAAAAAGCAGCAAAGTTGTGATATTTTTTTCCTTTGGGAGAAAAAAACTTTAACCCTTGAAAATAAAAGTATGATTCTGTTTTAAAGACAAAGCTTAGACAATAATAGAATCATCACAGCAGCTTTTTACTTTACCAATAGCAACACAATTTGCAAGCTGCACCTAATAATCATCCCCACTTGCAGGTGAGGAAATAGAGGCTCAGAGATGTTACTTTATAATAAAACCAAGGTCACGTAACACACAAATGTTGGAGCTGGCATTTGAATGCAACAGGCCTGGTGTCAGAGCAAAGCAAAAAGCAGTCTGTCCTGATGCATAAGGTATGTCAAACTTGGACAGTTTCCTAGAAAATTCAATCTTTGTCATCATGCTAAATGTGTAGTTTGAAAACAAGTAACATTCATTGATCTGAATAAAAAGGTACTGCCAGATTTATTTCTTTGGAAACTAGATGGACTTTGTCCTTGAGGCAAGAGAATCAGGGAAATACTGACTTAAAATCAAGTGAAATAACTGTCATTCAAATAGACAAACCAGGTTTATGTCTCTGTAAGCTATTTAGGTTGTTCTTTATTTTACTGGAAACAGCCAGAAGATATTCAGAAAGCAAATAAGTGATTTCAAGACTCAGTAAAACAGTGCTTTAGAGGCAATGGAAGTTTATTTAAGAAAGAAAATTTTAATGAAAGGGATTCAGTAATTTTAGATAATGCTAAAATTACATAGATAATGAATCTCAAGGGATCAGAGGGGTCTGGCAAATCATTCAGATATGGATGAACCCTTGCACCCCTGGGATAAATCCCATTTGATCGTGGTGTGTGATCCTTTTACTGTTGGGTTCGGTTTACAAGTATTTTGTTGAGGATTTTTGTGTCTGTGTATGTTTATTAGTGATAATGGCATATAATTTTCTGTTTTTGTTGTATCTTTATCTGGTTTGGGTAACAGGGTGATGGTGGTATCATGGAATGAGTTTGGGACTGTTCCTTCCTCTGCAATTTTGTAGAAGGGTTTCAGAAGGATAGGTGTTAACTCGTCTCTAAATGTTTGATAGAATTCACCTGTGAAGCCATCTGGTCCTGGACTTTTTTGGTTGGGAGGTTTTTTGTGTTTGTTTTTTTACATGTACTTACATACTTATTCGGAGAAGGCAATGGCACCCCACTCCAGTACTCTTGCCTAGAAAATCCCATGGATGAAGGAGCCTGGAAGGCTGCAGTCCATGGGGTCGCTAAGAGTCCGACACGACTGAGTGACTTCACTTTCACTTTTCACTTTTCACTTTCATGCATTGGAGAAGGAAATGGCAGCCCACTCCAGTGTTCTTGCCTGGAGAATCCCAGGAATGGGGGAGCCTGGTGGGCTGCCGTTTATGGGGTCCCACAGAGTCGGACATGACTGAAGCGACTTAGCAGAAGCAACATACTTATTAATAATGAGAGATTTTTTGAGATTTTTTTCATGTTTTGAAATACTGATGTTAGGTTTCAGATTCCATGACCTTCCACCAGCACCCTAAAAGATAGGCTCTCATTATGGTAAGCAGACCTAGGGATTACAAATCTATGCCTTAGCATTTGTTGGGAGTTTTTAAATCACAGTTTCAGTACTTGTGACAGGTCTGTTCATATTTTGTATTTCTTCTCAGTTGAAATACATTGAGACATTGTACCATTGTACCTTGGGACATTGTACCTTTCTAAAAATTTGTCCATTTAATATAGTTGCCTGATAGTCCTCGGTATTTCTGTGGTTTCTAAGTTCTCCTTTTCATTCCTAATGTTAGGTTTGTGCCCTCTTTTTTCTTGATGAGTCTGGCTAAAGGTTTATGAATTACTATCATCTTTTCAAGGAAGCAGTTTTTAGTTTCACTGATCTTTTCTATTGTTTTCTATTTATTTGTGCTTTAATCTTTATGATTTCTTTCCTTCTACTAACTTTGGGGTTGTTTGTTCTTTCTCTAGCTGCTGTAAGTATAAGGTTAGATTATTTGAGCTTTTTTTTTTTGTTCCCTGAGGTAAGATTGTATTGCTGTAAACTTCCCTGCTTTTGCTGGATCCCATACGTTTTGGATTGTCATGCTTTTGTTTACCTAGAGACAAATGAATTTTTTTTTTCTTCAGTGATCCATTGGTTGTTATTTGTTGCTTTTCCCTTGTTGCTTTTTATATTTTCTCTAGTTTTTGACAATTATTTCAGAGGCAAGAGCCCCAAAAGATAGATGTTTCATCACAGTAGGTAAGTATGTGAAAGATTCTACCAAACCAAATTTGTCGCTATTTTATTATAAAATGTCTGCTTTTCTGATTTGAATTTTCTCAATACTACTTTTAAGTGGAATTAGAGTGACTCAAGGCCTGAAGGACCGTATTCCTAAATTCAAAGAGTAAAGCCAAGAATATTTTTCCAGTCTTTGAGTAATCAGCTCAGAATCTACCTATGTGGTGAAGTTTGGAAGTGGGTGATGGGCCCAGTGAGTTTGTATTGCTGAGGGCCCAGCAACATTTATACTCAGCACTCATATTCTCCATTTTACTGAACAATTATGACAGGGAAGGAAAGACCACCAGAGAGAAGGGACAGAAGCCACAATCTTAACTCCAAAAGCTGCCTTGTTGAGAACAAGTCGGAATATTCCAGCAAGAGGTCGTTGCACACTGTTAAGATTCTTTATCTAGATGGGTGTTCTAGAGTAAAAAAAAAAAAAAAAAAAAAAAATCCCTGTAAAAGTTACTTTGTGTTCTTTCTTTCATCAAAAGTGTAGGACTATGTAGATCTAACTTCTGAGAAAACAAAGACTACTTATAAATTATGAACTACAATATAAAAGGTAAGGCATTCTCTTGAAAATTGCCACTAGAGTGTATACAATTTGCTGAAAAGCAATATTTATGATAAGTATGGTGTCAACTTATTTTACTATAAGTTGTAAATGATATGGCTGGGGGATGAAGAACAAGGTACAGTTTTTCTTTTATTTTTAATTGGAGGATAATTACAGTATTATGATAGTTTCTGCCATACATCAACATGAATCAGCCACAGATATACATATGTCCACTCCCTCTCAAACCTCGCAACCCCCCTAGGTTGTCACTGAGCACTGGTGTTGGGTGCCATGCATCATAGAGCAAATTCCCACTGGCTGTTTTCCATATGGTAATGTATATGTTTCAATACTACTCTTAAGTCATCCCACCCTTTACTTCCCCCACTCTGTCTACAAGTCTGTTCGTTATGTCTGTGTTTCCTTTGCTGCCCTGCAAATAGGATCATCAGTACCATCTTTATATAGATGCAATATGATATGATATTTGTCTTCTCTTTTTGACTTAAGTTCACCCACCGCATTAGAACTGACTCAAATGTGTTCAGAAGTTACAGCTCTATCTTTTAAAAAATTATGGGGATTATTATTTTGCTAGGCAGCATACAGCTTAAATAAAGTAAAAAACTCTATAATTTAGGTATAATGGTAATGGTTGTAAAACTGTAAAGTTCAGATTCAGGATACTTGAGGTGGGAACTGATAGCCGTCCCAGTATAAGAGGCAACAGGAGAACTCTCAAGTCCCAAAATATCCCTTGTAAGCAGCATTAAAAACTGACTGGTATCTTAAGGTTGCAGTTGAATATATCAATGTAGGAAGGCCCCAGAGAAGGCAGTGGCACCCCACTCCAGTGTTCTTGCCTGGAAAAATCCCAGGGACGGGGGAGCCTGATGGGCTGCAGTCCATGGGGTCGCACAGAGTCAGACGTGACTGAATCGACTTAGCAGCACAGGAAGGCCCAGACTGCACTTCCTTCTGTGGACACATCAGATCTAAGCAGGGAACAATTGTTTTCTGGAAAAAACCTATAAAACTAGCAGAGCAACTTCTACTCATCCGATGAACCAGGAAAAAAACCTACACTGAGCTGGGTAGGAAAGGCTGGGACACAACCTCCCCATGGACCCCACCCATCGTGTGAGAACCTATCATGGGGAGGGATCTCAGAAACATGAGCGTTCTCCTTGAGGAGTAAAGGATTTGAGCTCACGTGGGGGTACCCTGACTGTATTTAGCAGGATGGGAGCAGACTCAGAAGCACCCAGACTTCCTGTGAAAGAGACTCACTTGCTGATCTTAAAGCATCAATTGGCCTGAGGCACAGGCCTCTGAGATAGCAGACATCTTTTAGGCCTAATGCAATGCCCTGGGGGTGGAGGACGGCAGGGGCAACCTTGGCATCCTGGAAAGGGGCTTGTACCTTTGTGTGCAGCCCCAATTTCTGAGGGTTCTCTCTGGGTGTCTGGCTCTGGTAGGGCTTGTGCACACAGGTGACCCAGGGCAGAGCAAGAAGCAGCACTGAGGTGCCAAGTCCTTCTGGGAAAGAGGCTTTATATCACAGCTCTGTGGCCTGAGGGGCAGATTTCTACGGAAACATACAGCTACGGCCCCCTGTAGTCCTGTCCAGAGCACCAGCACCTCCCAAAGGGGAGCTTATAAATGTGTCTGCTGCCCCCTAATCACCTGTGATGGCTAGCAGGTCCTATGTTTATGGACCTCTTGATAGTGGAACAGATGTACTAGTTCCTGGCTGGCTACCACTCTCAGGGCACAGCACAGATAGATTGAAACACAGCCCAATTTTTGTGTGAAAAATCCTTCTTTGCTTCTCTTAGAGCTTCAGGCTGAGGAGCAAGATTCCGGTTTGGTGCTTATATATAGGGATTTCTGAGGGCTCTGTGGATGAAGGCCAGAGGATGGTGCCTTTGCACTCTCCCACCACGCTGTTCCAGGCTGCTGGTATGTCCTAGAAAGGTGCTTGTACCCTCCATCTGGTACCCCGACTTTGTAGGCTGCTGCCTAAGACACAAGTCTATACCACTGGGCCCTGGTAGTCGGATGACTTACGCTTGTGGTGCCACAGGACTATAGAGTATGTTCACACATTTTAAAAGCTGCTGTTTGAGGTCTGGCTTCTCATCAGCCTGAATGTAGGTGCTGATGGTGATCCTCTACTTTGGGTCACTGAAATGTCTTGGCATACCCCCAAGGACTGGGAGCCAATAGAAATAAAATGGGCTGCTTGAACAATCACAAAGGTTTGACAGGCAACCAAGAGCTAGGACAGGGTTGAATGACAAGCTTCTTCTTTTGTAGACTACTGCTTCAAGACTGGGAGAGGTGGTGGTTTCATCTACTAAATAGAAACCAACACAGAGAGTCAAGGAAAATGGAGAGAGGAATGATGAAACATCAGGAAAAAAACCTTGACCGAAACAGTGGTAAGTGACTTATCTGATGAAGAGTTCAAAACAATGATCATAAAGGTGCTATTGAACACAGGAATGGAATGGACACACACAGTGATAACCTCAAATGGAAGTTACCGAGTTGAAGAATACACTAGAGGAGTTCAGCAGCAGACTAGATGAAGCAGAAAAGGTCAAGCATTTGAAGACAGGTGAGTGAAACTCAGCAAGAGCAGCAAAAAGGAAAAAAAAAAAAAAAAACGAAGATAGCTTAAAAGACTTCGGGGAAAACATTGAACTGACTTAAGATTTGCATTTTAGGGAGGTGCCAGGAGGAGGAGAGAGAGAAAAGCATGGAAAGATATTTTAAAGAAAGAATGGGGAAGGAAACAGACATCCAGATTGGGTTCATCTTGTTTGGAACTCTCCAGGTTTCCCAAAGAGACACACACCAAGACAGATTATAATTAAAAAGATTAAAGTTAAGGAGAGACTTTTAAAAGCAGCAAAAGAAAAATAATATGCAACATACATAAGACCAACAGATTTTTCAGGAGAAATGTTGAAGGCCAGGACAGAGTGGCATGATATATTCAAAGTGCTGAAAGGAAAAAAGCTTCCAACCAAGAACACACTCCCCATCTAAATAGTTATTCAAAGTTGGGAATAGGGTTTTTTGGACAAGCAAGAGGTAAAGGAGTTCATTACCAGCCTTATAAGAAATGTTACAGAATTTTCTTCAAGCTGGAAAAAAGAGTACTAATTAAATCTCACTGGTAAAGGTAAATAATGTAATAAAATGTAATAAAAAGGTATATAATGTACTAAAATGGTAGATTAAACATTTATAAAGCCAATATGAATGTTAAAAGACAAAAGTAGTAGTAAAAATAACTAACTACAGTCCCATTACTGTTGACCCTTGAACAACACAGGGGTTAGGTGTACCAACCCACTACCCACTTGAAAATTCCCATAGAACAGTTCCACATCTGTAGATTCAACCAAGCGTACACTGTGTAGTCCTATACTACAAGTTTAGTGGAAAAAAAATCCATGTATAAGTGAGCCTGTGCAATTCAAACCCATGTTGTTCAAGGGTTAACTGTATGTAAGGGAACAACAGACTGGTTCCAAATAGGAAAAGGAGTACGTCAAGGCTGTATATTGTCACCCTGCTTATTTAACTTATATGCAGAGTACATCATGAGAAACGCTGGGCTGGAAGAAGCACAAGCTGTAATCAAGATCGCCAGGAGAGATATCAATAACCTCAGATATGCAGATGATACCACCCTTATGGCAGAAAGTGAAGAGGAACTAAAAAGCCTCTTGATGAAAGTGAAAGAGGAGAGTGAAAAACTTGGCTTAAAGCTCAACATTCAGAAAACGAAGATCATGGCATCTGGTCCCATCACTTCATGGGAAATAGATGGGGAAACAGTGGAAACAGTGTCAGACTTTATTTTGGGGGGCTCCAAAATCACTACAGATGGTGACTGCAGCCATGAAATTAAAAGACGCTTACTCCTTGGAAGGAAAGTTATGACCAACCTAGATAGCATATTCAAAAGCAGAGACATCACTTTGCCAACAAAGGTCCATCTAGTCAAGGCTATGGTTTTTCCTGTGGTCATGTATGGATGTGAGAGCTGGACTGTGAAGAAGGCTGAGTGCTGAAGAATTGATGCTTTTGAACTGTGGTGTTGGAGAAGACTCTTGAGAGTCCCTTGGACTGCAAGGAGATCCAATAAGTCCATTCTAAAGGAGATCAGCCCTGGGTGTTCTTTGGAAGGAATGATGGTAAAGCTGAAACTCCAGTACTTTGGCCACCTCATGCAAAGAGTTGACTCATTAGAGAAGACTGATGCTGGGAGGGATTGAGGGCAGGAGGAGAAGGGGATGACAGAGGATGAGATGGCTGGATGGCATCATTGACTCAATGGACGTTGAGTAAAGTCCAGGAGTTGGTGATGGAGAGGGAGGCCTGGCGTGCTGCGATTCATGGGGTCACAAAGAGTCGGACGCGACTGAAGTGAACTGAACTGAATGGATACAAAGATGTAAAATGTGATATGAAAAGCATAATGGAGTGGGGAGGAGTAAGAATGTAGAACTTCAGAATGTGTTCAGATTTACAACAACTTAAGTTGATAACTTGTATGTGTAAGCCCCATGGGAGCCATAAAGGAATAACCTATAGTAGACACTTAAGTGTACTATTAAAGAAAATCATCAAATCACAAAGTAAAAGAACAACAGAGGAATAACTAGAGGAACTGCAAAGCAGTAAGAAAACATTTAACCAACAAAACAGTGGTAAATATATACCTATACTTCATTGTTGCAAGACATAATTGACCTGGGGATTTTTGCAGAAGCTAGTAACTGGCCAGTGATTTGTTATGTAAATGAATAGTGAACATCTGCATTTGAGTAAAACACTTTTTTTGTACTTGTGCATGTCTTACTAAAGCATTCTAATATTTCATTAGAGGCAGTATAGCTGGCACTCTGTGCAGGAGGACAGAGCATCTATTTCAAATATACTGTTTCAGTGCTCTTTTCCCTGGAAGGACATTCTGTACTTTCTGGTGGCATTTTTCTTTAGTCCTGTGGGTATTATTTCACCTAGAGTGTGTTCTTTTACCTGGAGTTGACAAGGTGGATCTTGTGGAAATGAGAAATTTCTCCATGTGTCAGTTTTGAAAATGTTATGGTAATACACCTGTGTTTATAACATATACAAGGCTGGAACAAAAACCTAACAGAGCAAAATGTGAATGACAACTATAAGTTGTGTAATAAACCCCTGATCAGTGTTAAGCTTTAACAACTTTATATATTAATGCTAATTGTATCACCTTCTAAAAACATATTGATATGTGTTTGTTACACCAATGTTATTGCCTGGAAATGTATCAATTGATCAAGGGTTCATGATACAACTTACGATTGTCATTATCATTCACATTTAAGGCTGATGTTTGGTCTGAACTGTCCATTGATGAAAGTGAGGTATTAAAGTCCCCTACTATAATTATAAACTGCTATTTATCCCTTTAGAGCCATTAATATTTGCTTTATATATTGGTGTACCCACTATGTTGGGTGCATGAATATTTACAAGTGTCATATACTCTTGTTCGATTGACCCCTTTCTCTGGAAAATTCAGAAATATGCAGAGATTAAACAACATATGAACAATCAATGTGTCAATAAAGAGATCAAAGAGAAAAAAATTCCAAAGACAGATGAAATGGAAACATACCAAAACTTATGGGATGAAGCAAAAGCAGTTCTAAAGGGAAGTTCATCACAATAAATTCCTATATAGAAAAACAAAAATTAGAAACAACCTAATTTTATACCTTAAAGAACTAGAAAAGAAAGAAAAACTAAGGCCAAAGTTAGAAGAAAGGAAATAACAGATCAGAGTAGAAATACATGAAATAGGAACTAAAAAGTCAATAGAAAAATCAGTGAAATTAAGAGCTGGTTCTTTACAAAGATAAACACAATTGACAAGCCTTTAGACTCCTGAGAAAAAAAGGACTGAAATAAAAATCAGAAAATAGGAGATATTACAGCTGATACCACAGAAACTGTAAGAGGCTACAATGAACAATCACATGCCAACAAGTTTGACAACTTAAATTAGTAGAAATGTACAAACACCAAGAATGAATCATGACTAGAAAATATGAACAGTTACTAGTGAGGAGGTTATTTTAAAAAACCTCCCAACAAAAGACAAGGACCAGACCATTTAACTGGTAAAATGTACAAAACATTCAAAGAATTATTAATACCAATCCTTCTCAAATACTTTCCCCAAAAAGAGGGGGAACACTGCTTACTTGAGGTCTGTTGAGCTGCTGTGTGCTTTCACATACTGCCTTGGTTGTATACTGTGTTCAGGAGCTTATCCCAAAGTTTCATGGCTGTTATATTAACTCAGCAGTATACCTAGAGCAGTGTGCTCAGGGCGAGGTGAGTAGACCATTAATTATAGAGACTTTAATTGACTAAATTGACTATGAATGTGTGTGAGGGTACTCCATACCTCAAGGCCAAGGAGAGCTTATGAAGGGAGACTGGATCACCAGGCTGTTGTCACTGCCCAAGGGGAGGCTCTGGGTTAAAGGCAGGATGAAAGGATTCCTACAGGTAAGGAAGATAAGAGACCTCCTCTTGTGGTCATGCCTGGACTGAGAGACTTAACCCAGAACAGAGAGAGAGCCTTGTATCAGGAAACTGGTGGCCACAATGAAAGGGAAAATACAACAAGGGGCCTACAGTCTATCACTGCCTCACTCACAACTGTTGTGCTCTTTGCCCCCTGACCTGATGAGGTCCCATGGGTGCAGTACCTACCATGATGTTGCTACACAATGGACAAATATAAATATCCTGTTGTGAACATCAGGTGCCAACACCTCCTAACAACTTTAAGGAGGTGTACTAGTGCCTCCCACTAGGAAGCCTGCACAAGTCCCAGGACTAAACTCACACACACCAGGGGACAGATAACAGGAAGAAAATGAGCTGCAATCCTGCAGCCAGCAGAAAGGAGACCCCCAAAAGAGAAAGTTAGAAAAACTGAGAGATGGCAAATATGTTCCAGGCAAAGGAACAAGATAAAAAGCCACAAGAAAAATGAACAAATGAACTGGAGGTTGGTGATTTACCTAACAAGGATAATGACAGTGAAGATGTTCCAGGATTTTGGAAAAGAATGGAGGCACAGATCAAGAAAGATGCAAGAGACGTTTAACAGTTAAAGAACAAACAAATGAATTAGCAATACAATCACTGGAATGAAAAAGACACTAGAAGGACCCACTAGCAGAACAATTGAGGCAGAACAATGATTAGTTGGCTGAAAGAGTAGTGGAAATCACTGTTGCAGAACAAAATACAGACAAAAGAATGAAAATAAATGAGGACAGTCTCAGAGACCTCTGCTGCTGCTGCTAAGTGGCTTCAATCGTGTCTGACTCTGTGCAACCCCATACACGGCAGCCCACCAGGCTCCCGCGTCCCTGGGATTCTCCAGGCAAGAACACTGGAGTGGGTTGCCATTTCCTTCTCCAATGCATGAAAGTGAAAAGTGAAAATGAAGTCGCTCAGTCGTGTCTGACTCTTCATGACCCCATGGACTGCAGCCCACCAGGCTCCTCCGTCCATGGGAGTTTCCATGCAAGAGTACTGGAGTGGGATGCCACTGCTTTCTCCAGAGACCTCTGGGACAACATTAAATGCACCAACATTCCCACTCTAGGGGGTCCCAGAAGGAGAAGAGAGAGAGAAAGGCCCTGAGTAAATATTTCAAGTGGTAATAGCCAAAAACTCCCCCTAACATGAGAAAGGAAACAAAGTCCAGTAAATACAGAGTCCCAGGTAAGATAAACTTATGGAGGAACATGCTGAGACACATACTAATCAAACGGAAAAAATTATAAAGACAAAGAAAAAATATTAACACATAATAAAGGGAAAAGCAATAAATAACATAACAGGGAACTCCAATAAGGTTATTAGCTGGTTTTTCAGCAGAGATTCTGCAGGTCAGAAGTGAGAAGCATGATATATTTAATGTGATGAAAGACAAGAAATAACAGTCAAGAATAGTCTGCCCAGCAAAGCTCTCGTTCAGTTTTGTCAGAAAAATCAAAAGGTTTACAGACAAGCAGAAGTAATGGAATCCCGCACCATAAGACCATATTTACATCAAAGCCTAAAGGAACTTCTCTGGGGCAGGGAAAAACAAAAAACAGGCCACAACCAGAAACAAGAAAATTACCAGTGGGAAAGCTCACCAGTCAAAGCAAATAAACGGTACATGTAAGAAATAATCTGCACACAAATATGATATCAAAACCAGCAATCGTGAGGAGAGTAAAAGTGCAAGATACTGGGAATGAAATGGAAGTTGAGATAACAGAAACTAAAACAACCTTGGACATACAGAGAATGCAGTATCAAACTTCATGGGGAAAAATCCTCATAGGAACTGCAAACCAAAAATCTACAACAGATACACAGACATAAAAAACAAAAAGGAATCCACACACAACACTAACGTTATTCATCAAATCACAAGAGAAGATAACAAAAGAAGAAGGGAAGAGGAAAAGACCTGTAAAAATGAACCAAAACAATTAAAAAATGACAATAGGAACATACATATTAATAATTATCTTAAATGTCAACTGATTGAATACTTCAACCAGAAGGCACAGACTGGCTGGCTGGCTGGCTGCAAAAACAACACCTGTGTATACACTATCGACAACAGACTGATGAACAGTACAAGAAGGCAAAAAGATATGACACTGGAAGATAGGCCCCCAAGGTTGGTGGGTGTCCAATTTCCTACTGGAGAAGAGTGAAGAAATAGATCCAGACAGAAAAAAAGAGGCTGTGCCAAAGTGGAGACATTGCCCAGTTGTGGATGTATCTGGTGGTGAAAGTCAAGTCTGATGCTGTAAAGAACAATATTGTACAGAAACCTGCAGTGTTAGTTCCATGAAGAAAGGCAAATTGGAAGTGGTCAAACAGGAGATGGCAAGAGTGAACATCGATATTTTAGGAATCACTGAACAAAAATAAACTGGAAAAGGTGAATTATATTTAGATGACCATTATATCTACTACTGTGGGCAAGAATCCATTGGAAGAAATGGAGTAGCCCTCACAGTCAACAAAAGAGTCCGAAATGCAGTACTCGGGTGCAATCTCAAAAATGACAGGATGATTTCTGTTTCCAAGGCAAACCATTCAATATCACAGTAATCCAAGTCTATGCCTTGGAATTTTCATTTTTCAGTAATGCTGAAGAATGAAAGTCACTCAGTCATGTCCAACTCTTTGCAACCCCATGGACTATACAGTCCATGGAATTCTCTAGGCCAGAATACTGGAGTGAGTAGCTGTTCCCTTCTCCAGGGGATCTTCCCAACCCAGGGATCAAAGCCAGGCCTCCTGTATTGCAATCAGATTCTTTATCAGCTGAGCCACCAGGGAAGCCCTGGTGAATGTTGAAGTTTAATGGTTCGATGAAGACCTACAAGACCTTCTAGAACTAACACCAAAAGAAAAACAGATGTCCTTTTCATTGTAGGGGTCTGGAATGATAAAGTAGGAGGTCAAGAGATACCTGGAGTAACAGACAAGTTTGACCTTGGGGTAAAAAATGAAGCAGGGCAAGGGCTAAAAGGAGTTTTGCTAAGAGAACACTTAAGTCACAGCAAACTCCATCTTTCAGCAATATAAAGATGACTCTACACATGGACATCACCAGATGGTCAATAGCAAAATCAGATTGATTATATTCCTGGCAGCCGAAGATGCAGAACCTCTATACAGTCAGGAAAAGAAGACCGGGATCTGAATGTGGCTCAGATCCTGAACTCCTTATTGCAAAATTCAGAAGTTGGTGGCTCAGAGGTTAAAGCATCTGCTCACAATGCGGGGAGACCTGGGTTCAATCCCTGGGTTGGGAAGATCCCCTGGAGAAGGAAATGGCAACCCACTCCAGTACTCTTGCCTGGAGAATCCTATGAACAGAGGAGCCTGGTGGGCTACAGTCCACGGGGTCACAAAGAGTAGGACATGACTGAGCGACTTCACTTTTGAAGAAAAGTAGGGGAAACCACTAGACCATTCAGGTATAACCTAAATCAAATCTCTTATGATTATACAGTAGAAGTGACAAATAGATTCAAGGGATTAGATCTGATAGACAGTGTACCTAAAGAACTATGCATGGAGGTTCATAACATTGTATAGGAGGTGGTGACCAAAACCATTACAAAGAAAAACAAATGCAGAAGGCAAAGGAGTTGTCTGAGGAGGTCTTACAGATAGCTGAGAAAAGAAGAGAAGCAAAAGGCAATGGAGAAAGGGAAACATACACCCAAGTGAATGGAGAGTTCCAGAGAATAGCAAGGAGAGATAAGAAAGCCTTCCTCAGTGATCAATGCAAAGAAATAGAGGAAAACAACAGAATGGGAAAGACTAGAGGTCTCTTCAAGAAAATCAGAAATACCAAGGGAATATTTCATTCAAAGATGGGCACAATAAAGGACAGAAATGGTATGGACTGCAAAGGAGAAAAGGAAAGATATAAACATCTGAATGCAGAGTTCCAAAGAATAGCAAGAAGAGATAAGAAAGCCTTCTTCAGTGATCAATGCAAAGAAATAGAGGAAAACAACAGAATGGGAAAGACTAGGGATCTCTTCAAGAAAATCAGAGATACCAAAGGAACATTTCATGCAAAGATGGGCACAATAAAGGACAGAGATGGTGTGGACCTAACAGAAGCAGAAGATATTAAGAAGAGGTGGCAAGAATACACAGAAGAACTGTACAAAAAAGAGCTTCAAGACCCAGATAATCATGATGATGTGATCACTGACCTAGAGCCAGACATCTTGGAATGTGAAGTCAAATGGGCCTTAGAAAGCATCACTACGAACAAAGCTAGTGGAGGTGATGGAATTCCAGTGGAGCTATTCCAAGTCCTGAATGATGATGCTGTGAAAGTACTACACTCAATATGCCAGCAAATTTGGAAAACTCAGCAGTGGCCACAAGATTGGAAAAGGTCAGTTTTCATCCCAATCCCAAAGAAAGGCAATGCCAAGGAGTGCTCAAACTACCGAACAATTGCACTCATCTCACACGCTAGTAAAGTAATGCTCAAAATTCTCCAAGCCAGGCTTCAGCAATATGTGAACCATGAACTTCCTGATGTTCAAGCTGGTTTTAGAAAAGGCAGAGGAACCAGAGATCAAATTGCCAACATCCGCTGGATCATGGAAAAAGCAAGAGAGTTCCAGAAAAACATCTATTTCTGCTTTATTGACTATGCCAAAGCCTTTGACTGTGTGGATCACAATAAACTATGGAAAATTCTGAAAGAGATGGGAATACCAGACCACCTGATCTGCCTCTTAAGAAATCTGTATGCAGGTCAGGAAGCAACAGTTAGAACTGGTCATGGAACAACAGACTGGTTCCAAATAGGAAAAGGAGTACGTCAAGGCTGCATATTGTCACCATGTTTATTTAACTTATATGCAGAGTACATCATGAGAAATGCTGGACTGGAAGAAACACAAGTTGGAATCAAGATTGCCGGGAGAAATATCAATAACCTCAGATATGCAGATGACACGACTCTTATGGCAGAAAGTGAAGAGGGGCTAAAAAGCCTCTTGATGAAAGTGAAAGTGGAGAGTGAAAAGGTTGGCTTAAAGCTCAACATTCAGAAAACGAAGATCATGGCATCTGGTCCCATCACTGCATGGGAAATAGATGGGGAAACAGTGGAAACAGTGTCAGACTTTGTTTTTCTGGGCTCCAAAATCACTGCAGATGGTGACTGCAGCCATGAAATTAAAAGACGCTTGCTCCTTGGAAGGAAAGTTATGACCAACCTAGATAGCATATTCAAAAGCAGAGACATCACTTTGCCAACAAAGGTTCGCCTAGTCAAGGCTATGGTCTTTCCTGTGGTCATGTATGGATGTGAGAGCTGGACTGTGAAGAAGGCTGCGCGCCGAAGAATTGATGCTTTTGAACTGTGGTGTTGGAGAAGACTCTTGAGAGTCCCTTGGACTGTGAGAAGATCCAACCAGTCCATTCTGAAGGAGATCAATCCTGGAATTTCTTTAGAAGGAATGATGCTAAAGCTGAAACTCCAGTATTTTGGCCACCTCATGCGAAGAGTTGACTCATTGGAGAAGACTCTGATGCTGGGAGGGATTGAGGGCAGGAGGAGAAGGGGACGACAGAGGATGAGATGGCTGGATGGCATCACTGACTCGATGGATGCGAGTCTGAGTGACCTCCGGGAGCTGGTGATGGACAGGGAGGCCTGGCGTGCTGCGGTTCATGGGGTCGCAAAGAGTCGGACACGACTGAGCGACTGATCTGATCTGATCTGATCTAACACAAGCAGAAGATATTAAGAACACGTGGCAAGAATACACAGAAGAACTATACAAAAATGATCTTCATGACCCAGATAACCACAATGGTGTAACCACTCACATAGAGCCAGACATCCTGGAGTGCGAAGTCAAGTGGGCCTTAGGAAGCATCACTACGAACAAAGCTAGTGGAGGTGACGGAATTGCAGTTGAGCTATTTCAAATCCTAAAAGATGATGCTGTGAAAGTGCTGCACTCAATATGCCAGCTGCTGCTGCTGCTGCTGCTAAGTCGCTTCAGTCGTGTCCGACTCTGTGCGACCCCACAGACAGAAGCCCACCAGGCTCCCCTGTCCCTGGGATTCTCCAGGCAAGAATACTGGAGTGGGTTGCCATTTCCTTCTCCAACGTATGAAAGTGAAAAGCGAAAGTGAAGTTGCTCAGTCGTGTCCGACTCTTAGCGACCCCATGGACTGGAGCCTACCAGGCTCCTCCGTACATGGGATTTTCCAGGCAAAAGTACTGGGGTGGGGTGCCATTGCCTTCCCCGCAGTATGCCAGCAAATTTGGAAAACGCAGCAGTGGCCACAGGACTGGAAAAGGTCAGTTTTCATTCCAATCCCAAAGAAGGGCAATGCCAAAGAATGTTCAGACTACCACACAATTGTGCTCGTTTCACATACTAGCAAAGAAATGCTCAAAATCCTTCAAGCTAGGCTTCAACAGTACGTGAACTGAGAACTTTCAGATATACAAGCTGGATTTAGAAAAGGCAGAAGAACCAGGGAACAAATTGCCAACGTCTATTGGATCAACGAAAAAGCAAAAGGATTCCAGAAAAACATCTACTTCTGTTTCATTGACTAGGCTAAAGCCTTGACTGTGTGGATCAGAACCAACTGTGGAAAATTCTTCAAGAGTTGGGAATTCCAGTCCACCTTACCTGCCTCCTGAGAAATCTGTATACAGGTCAAGAAGTAACAGAAGTGGACACAGAACAAAAGGCTGGTTGAAAATTGGGAAAGGAGTACGTCAAGGCTGTATATTCTCAGCCTGCTTATTTACCTTCTGTACAGAGTACATCATGCGAAATGCTGGGCTGGATGACTCACAAGCTGCAATCAAGATTGCAGAGAGACATCAACAACCTCAGATATGAAGATGATACCACTTTAATGGAAGAAAGCAAAGAAGAACTAAAGAGCCTCTTGTTGAACGTAAAAGAAGAGAGTGAGAAACCTGTGTAAAACTCAACATTCAAAAGACTAAGATCATGGCATCTGATCCCATCACTTCATGGCAAATAGATGGGGAAAAAATGGAAACAGAGACAGACTTTCTTTTCTTTGACCCTAAAATCACTGCAGACAGTGACTACAGCCATGAAATTAAAAGATACTTGCTCTTTGGAAGAAAATCTGTGACAACCTAGCCAGTGTATTGCAAAGCAGAGACATCACTTTGCCAACAAAGGTGTCTAGAGTCAAAATTATCATTTTTCCAGTAGTCATGTACAGATGTAGAATTTGACCATAAAGAAGGCTGAGTGCCAAAGAATTAAGCTTTTGAACTATGGTGTTGGAAAAGACTCCTGAGAGTCCCTTGGACAGCAGAGATCAAACCAGTCGAGCCTAAAGGAAATCAACCGTGAATATTCATTGGAAAGACTGATGCTGAAGCTTAAGCTCCAATACTTTGGTCACCTAATGGAAGATTCAACTCATTGCAAAAGACCCTGATGCTGGGAAAGATTGAGGGTAGGGGGAGAAGGGGCGACAGAGGATGAGATGGCTGGATGGCATCATAGAATCAATGGACATGAGTTTGAGCAGACTCCAGGAGACAGTGAAGGACAGAGAAGTATGGCATGCTGCAGCCCATGGGGTTTCAGAGGGGAGAGGGAGAGAGAGCAAGGGTGAAGAAACTCCTTATTAAATAGACGAAATTGGGATACATATTTAGAAGTGAACTTTCCTATAGAATTTATGTTTCATGCTATGTCTACTTAAAGAGTTACTCAAATCTTTCCATAACTTGAAACCTTACAGTTTTTCTAACTTAAGATAAATGATGGAAATTCAATGCATATCTGCATCATTCCAAATGAGAAAATATTGATAGATTAATTACCCAATATAGGTTTTGTCACCTTTGACATCTCACTACAGAGAAGCTAAAGATACTGGGATCTGTCAGCAGACATGTGCCACATTAAAAGATATTATACTATGAGAAGTCATACGCTTCTAGAAATTATGAATTGTATTCAGATGTGTTCCCATCTACAGAACACTTGTACAGCAATTCACAAGTACTTCTTAGTCTTCACTAAAAGTTAAGGTCTCTACAGGTTCAGAATGCTAATACATGTAATTAAAACTACTAGAAATACTAAGAGAAAGAAATATCACTATGCCAAATAAGCTGGATGTTTTGGCTAAGAAAAGATATGATGTATGGAGATGCGTTTTCTTAAAGGGAAATGAAAGTTATTTTATCCTAAAGTAAAACTGAAAACTGGGTGTTTCCAGACATAGAGAACAGACTTGTGTAGAAAGGAGGGGTTGGGATATATATGGAGAGAGTAACATGGAAACATACATTACCATATGTAAAACAGCCAGCCAATGGGAATTTGCTGTATGAAGCAGGGAGCTGAAATTGGTGCTCTCCAACAACCTAGAGGGGTGGGAGGTGGGAGCGAGGTTCAAGAGGGAGAGGTCATATGTATACCTGTGGCTGATTCATGCTATTGGATGGCAGAAACCAACATAATACTGTAAAGCAATTATCCTTCAATTAAACATAAATGTAAAAAATAAAACTGGGTGTTTCATAATGAAAAGAGTAACATAAAGGGCTAACTGAATGGATATAGGAAGTTGAGGGCAGAGAGAAAGAACTTTATCTTGGGTACTCAGAGATCAGATCAGTCGCTCAGTCGTGTCCGACTCTTTGCGACCCCATGAACCGCAGCACGCCAGGCCTCCCTCTCCATCACCAGCTCCCGGAGGTCACTCAGACTCGCATCCATCGAGTCAGTGATGCCATCCAGCCATCTCATCCTCTGTCGTCCCCTTCTCCTCCTGCCCTCAATCCCTCCCAGCATCAGAGTCTTCTCCAATGAGTCAACTCTTCGCATGAGGTGGCCAAAATACTGGAGTTTCAGCTTTAGCATCGTTCCTTCTAAAGAAATTCCAGGATTGATCTCCTTCAGAATGGACTGGTTGGATCTTCTTGCAGTCCAAGGGACTCTCAAGAGTCTTCTCCAACACCACAGTTCAAAAGCATCAATTCTTCGGCGCTCAGCCTTCTTCACAGTCCAGCTCTCACATCCATACATGACCACAGGAAAGACCATAGCCTTGACTAGGCGAACCTTTGTTGGTAAAGTAATGTCTCTGCTTTTGAATATGCTATCTAGGTTGGTCATAACTTTCCTTCCAAGGAGTAAGCGTCTTTTAATTTCATGGCTGCAGTCACCATCTGCAGTGATTTTGGAGCCCAGAAAAACAAAGTCTGACACTGTTTCCACTGTTTCCCCATCTATTTCCCATGCAGTGATGGGACCAGATGCCATGATCTTCGTTTTCTGAATGTTGAGCTTTAAGCCAACCTTTTCACTCTCCACTTTCACTTTCATCAAGAGGCTTTTTAGCCCCTCTTCACTTTCTGCCATAAGGGTGGTGTCATCTGCATATCTGAGGTTATTGATATTTCTCCCGGCAATCTTGATTCCAACTTCTGTTTCTTCCAGTCCAGCATTTCTCATGATGTACTCTGCATATAAGTTAAATAAACATGGTGACAATATACAGCCTTGATGTACTCCTTTTCCTATTTGGAACCAGTCTGTTGTTCCATGACCTGTTCTAACTGTTGCTTCCTGACCTGCATACAGATTTCTTAAGAGGCAGATCAGGTGGTCTGGTATTCCCATCTCTTTCAGAATTTTCCATAGTTTATTGTGATCCACACAGTCAAAGGCTTTGGCATAGTCAATAAAGCAGAAATAGATGTTTTTCTGGAACTCTCTTGCTTTTTCCATGATCCAGCGGATGTTGGCAATTTGATCTCTGGTTCCTCTGCCTGGGTACTCAAGCTAGCTAAAAATGGGATAATTTTATGGTAAGGTTTTTTTTTTTTTTTTTCAAGGTACTTTTTTTTCCAAGTAAGTAGTGAATATACAGGAATCTAAAACTTAATTTTCTTTCATCTGCTAAAAGGACAAAATTTTCATGGGCTACTGGTCCGCTCCTGATAAGACTGAAAGGTTTCTCTTTACTTTTTAATAAATTTGCCTAGAAAACAAAGATCTTATGTTTTGTGAAAAATAATTTATCAAGTCTCTGGAAACTTAAAAACACCCAGTCTTCTCTATTAAAAGAGCTTAGGTGTTGTTTGGATGTGAGAGTTGGACTGTGAAGAAGGCTGAGTGCCAAAGAATTGATGCTTTTGAACTGTGGTGTTGGAGAAGATTCTTGAGAGTCCCTTGGACTGCAAGGAGATCCAGCCAGTCCATTCTGAAGGAGATCAGCCCTGGGATTTCTTTGGAAGGAATGATGCTAAAGCTGAAACTCCAGTATTTTGGCCACCTCATGCGAAGAGTTGACTCATTGGAGAAGACTCTGATGCTGGGAGGGATTGGGGGCAGGAGGAGAAGGGGATGACAGAGGATGAGATGGTTGGGTGGCATCACTGACTCGATGGATGTGAGTCTGAGTGACCTCCGAGAGTTGGTGATTGACAGGGAGTCCTGGCGTGCTGCAGTTCATGGGGTCGCAAAGAGTCAGACACAACTGAGCAACTGATTTGATCTCTGAAGGTGTTGTTTTTACAATTTTGTAACTTTCTGTTTTCCCTGATAAGTCTTTGTCACTTTGATTAAATGGATAACTCAGTACTGTTTCAGAAGGACCTATGATCCTATTTGTTTTAATATTTTGAGATTGTTTTGACAAACTTCCCCCAAATCAAATTACCAAATGAAGTCTTCTTGACCTTGAACTACTTTTGGGATTTTCCAGAAGTATCCTGGAACATGTCAAAAGATGTGTTGTCTCTCCTTACAAAAAAAGAGACTTTACTTAGGTTTATTTGATATGTTAAATTATATGGTAAATATTAATAAATAATTATAAACCTTCTCAAGGTTTTATTTGACATATATATGTTACTAATACTGTAGTCCCAGAAATTTTATAAAATCCCTAAAATTCTGATATGTCCTAGTAGACTGTTATATATCTAGTTATCATCTTAAAATGTTCTCTGTGATTGGAATAACCAAATGTCCATGTCAACTACATTATTATGAACTCTTATCACATTTTTAACGACAGACATTTGTCTTTTTGTCATTAGAGTTAATTGTTTCTTGCTTTTACCAGACTATTCATACACAAAGTGTTTCATTTTCAAGAACACTCATGGAAAGCACTCTAACTAGTAGAGGTTCCCGATAACTTTCAGGTCTTTAAACAAAAAATACGGGAGGCAGATGGCCAATAAACACATGAAAAGATGCTCAACATCACTTATTACAGAAATACAAATCAAAACTACAATGAGGTATCACCTCATACCTATCAGAACGACCAGCAAAAAAAATCTACAAACAACAAATGCTAGAGAGGATGTGGAGAAAAGGGAACCCTCTTGCGCTGTTGGTGGAAATGTCAATTGGTACATCCACTATGAGAACAGCATGGAGGTCCCTTAAAAGAAAAACTAGGAATAAAACTACCCTATGACTCAGCAATCCCATTACTGGGCATATACCTTGACAAAACCACAACTGAAAAAGACACATGTACCCCAGTGCTCACTGTAAAACTATTTTCAATAGTCAGGACATAGAAGCCACCTAGATATCCACTGACAGATGAATAGACAAAGAAGATGTGGTACCCAGACACAATGGAATATTACTCCGTCATTAAAAGGAACAAATTTGAGTCCGTGATAGTGACGTGGTTGAACCTAGAGCCTGCTAAACAGAGTAAATGTCAGAAAAAGAAAAGCAAATATATATTAACACATGTATATGGAATCTACAAAAATAATACTGATAAACCTACTTGCAGGTAAGAAATGGAGATGCAAATGTAGAGAACCAACCAGTGGACACAGTAGGGAAAGGAGAGGGAAGGACGAATTGAGAAAGTAGCATTGATATAATACTCTATCATGTGTAAAGTAGTGGGAAGAAAATGTTATATATATAACACAGGGAGACCAGCTAGGCGCTCTGTTACAGCCCAGAAGGGTGGGATGGAAGGGGGGAGAGGCTCAGGAGGGAGGGGATCCACATATAATTATGACTGATTTACTCTGTCCTACAGCAGAAACCAACACAACACTGCAAAGCAATTATCCTCGTTAAAATAAAGAAAAACACAGGGAAGGGAGGAACTCAAGATGGCAGACTGGGAGGAGGCTGAGCTCACTTGGCCTCATGAACACATCAAAAATACATCTACATGTGGAGCGAGCAATTCACACTGAAAACAAACTGGAGACTGGCAGAAAGCCTCTTCTACAACCAAGGCTGTAAACAAAGATCTGCACAGAATTGGTTAGAAAGAGAGGAGATGTGATCAGCTTGGGACCCACATACCTAGGAAGGGACAGAGACGGGCAGGGGACTATCACGGATTGGGAGATTCTCCTTGGGTGTAAGCGGTCTGAAGCACATACTGGGCACCCCAGCCCTGCGGTCCAATACTGGGAAGATGAGTCCTCTTTGCTGGTTTGAAAAACCGGTGGGCTGTAAGAAATTGAGACTCCACCCCTGAAAACCACAAGCACCAGCTTGCTTACTCCTTAAACAAGGAAGATATGTGGGGGATGGAGCCGGCTCGCAGCTCGCACCACATCTGAATGGGGTGAGAGCAGCCACTGCTGGCCCTTGGTGCAGGCAGTGGGTCTGGAGCTCGGACTGGTGTGTGGGGACCATTCCGTAATGCACCCCAGCCTTCACAGTGCACCCACTCCAGCCTCTCTTGCTGCAGTGCTGTGCCCCTCTGCACCAAAGATGCCATTGCCCGCAGCAAGGAGAATGTATATTTCGAGGGACCAGGGAATGTATATTTCAGAGAAGGTCAGGCTTCTCCAGCATCTTGGGCCCTACCCCCACCCCCATCAGGACAGTGATGGCCGCAGAGAGTAGGAGAACACTGGCTCACCCCTGGCGCCGGCTCTAGCCCCAGCCCACCTCCCACCAAGGTGGTAACTGCCAACACTTCATAGGTGAACATTTGACCTGTGCTCACTTCAGATCTGGCTCTCTTACCAAAGCCACTGGGCCCGTGCAGACTGCATAGGGACACTGCCACACAAGGACACTTCTTTAAGACTGGGACAGGTAATGGTTTGACCTAATTTCAGAGAGACATAGAAAGTTGTTTCAAATGAAAAAAGGAAAAAACCCTGGAAACACAACTAGTGGGGGAAAAAAAAAAAACAAACTAGTGATCTAGAAAGAACTAATTAATGAGATAAGAGTTCAAAGCATTAGTACTAACAACTGGAACATGGAATAGATGGATACAGTGAGAATTTTACCAAGGCACTAGAAAATATAAGAAAGAACCAGTCAAGATGAAGAAACAGTAACTGAAATGAAATAAACACTCAAGGAACTAATAACAGACTAGATACAAAAGAACACAGAAGTGATCTGGCTGATAGAATAATGGAAATTATCCAATTCAAAAAGAAAAACAAATTTTAAAAAATGAAACAGTTTAAGGGATTTTCTGTTAGACAACGTGAAATGTATTGACATTCACATTATAAGGGTTACAGAAGGAGAAGGAAGAATGAAAGGGGTCAATAATGAATTTGATGATTTCATGGCTGAAAATTTCCTGAACTTGGGAATGGAAACAGATACCAAGGTATAGGAAAGCACGGAGAGTCCCAAACTAAGACATATCATAATTAAAACTGCCAAAGATAAAGAACTCCAAAGGCTGCGAGAGAAAAATAGGGTCAGTTCAGTTCAGTTCAGTCGCTCAGTCATGTCCGACTCTTTGTGACCCCATGAACTGCAGCACACCAGGCCTCCCTGTCCACCAACTCCTGGAGTTCACTCAAACTCATGTCGACAGCGTCGGTGATGCCATCCAGCCATCTCATCCTCTGTCATCCCTGTCTCCTCCTGCCCTCAATCTTTCCCAGCATCAGGGTCTTTTCCAATGAGTCAGCTCTCCGCATGAGGTGGCCAAAGTACTGGCATTTCAGCTTCAGCATCAGTCCTTCCAATGAACACCCAGGACTGATCTCCTTCAGAATGGACTGGTTGGATCTCCTAGCAGTCCAAGGGACTTTCACGAGTCTTCTCCAACACCACAGTTCAAAAGCATCAATTCGTCAGTGCTCAACTTTCTTTAGTCCAACTCTCACATCCATACATGACCACTGGAAAAACCATAGCCTTGACTAGATGGACCTTTGTCAACAAAGTAATGTCTCTGCTTTTTAATATGCTGTCTAGGTTGGTCATAGCTTTCTTTCCAAGGAGTAAGCATCTTTTAATTTCATGGCTGCAATCACCATCTGCAGTGATTTTGGAGCCCCCCAAAATAAAGTCAGCTACTGTTTCCACTGTTTCCCCATCTACTTGACATGAAGTGATGGGACTGGATGCCATGATTTTAGTTTTCTGAATGTTATATAGGGTCAAACCCATAAGGCTATAAGCTGATTTGGGGTGGAATGACAGTGTGTGTGCCCAGTTACTGGTGAGAAGTCATAATTACTCTATGCCAATCACGGCAATTATGTTCTTAAACAGTGCTGGGAAAACTGGACCACCATCTTAAATGATGCAAAAATTCTATCAAAATGGATTAAAGACTTGAATGTATGACCTGAAACCATAAAATTTCTAGGAGAAAGCATAGGTCATAAGTGCCTTGACATCAGTTTTGGTGATGATTTTTTTGGACTAGACACCAAAAAAATGAACAACTAAAGCAAAAATAAACAAGTGGACTACATCAAACTACATAGCTTCTGTACAGCAAAGCAAGCTGTCAACAAAATGAAAAGGCAACCCTACTGAATGGAAGAAAATATTCGCAAATCATATATCTGATTAGGGGGTTACTGTCCAAAATACATAAGGAACTCTTAAAATTCAATAGCTAAAAAACTACAAATCCCAAAACCAATCCAGTTAAAATATGGACAGAGGATCTGAATAGACAGTTTTAAAAATAAAGACATATAGATAACCTAAGGAGATGAAAAGGTGCTCACTGTCACTACTCATCAGGGAGACACAAAGCAAAACCATTAGGAGATACCACCTCACACCTGTCAGAATGGCTGTTACCAAAAAGACAAGAAATAACAAGTGTTGGCAAGGATATGGAGAAAAGGGAACCCTTGTGCACTGTTGGTGAAAATGTAAATTGGTGTAACCACTATGGAACCTGGCTCCTCAAAATATAAAATCATAACTAAAATCAGCAATCCCTCCACTGGGTATTTATCTAAAAGAAATGAATACAGGATCTCAAAGAGGTATTCACACCCCCATGTTCATTTGTAATATTATGCATAATAATGCATATATGGAAACAGTCTGAAGTGTCCAATCAACAGATGAATGGATAAAGATGATTTAGAAAGATGGTAATGATAACTCTGTATGCGAGACAGCAAAAGAGACACAGATGTACAGAACAGTCTTTTGGACTCTGTGGGAGAAGGTGAGGGTGGGATGATTTGGGAGAATGGCATTGAAACATGTATAATATCATATATGAAATGAGTCGCCAGTCCAGGTTCGCTGCATGAGACAAGACGCTCAGGGCTGGTGCACTGGGATGACCCAGAGGTATGGGATGGGGAGGGAGGAGGGAGGGGAGTTCAGGTTGGGGAACACATGTACACCCATGGCGGATTCATGTCGATGTATGGCAAAACCAACACAATATTGTAAAGTAATTAGCCTCCAATTAAAATAAATCTATATTAAAAAATAAAAAAAGAAAAAGATGATGTGGTATAATACATAAAATGTAATATACAATCATCCACTATAAAAAAAGGAAATCTTGCCATTTGCAATAACATGGGTGCACCTTGAGGGAATTATGCTAAGTGAAATAAGTCAGACAGAGAAAGACAAATATATGATCTCATATGTGGAACCTAAACAATCAAAGCAACAAATAACTGAGGTCATAGATACAGAGAACAGATTGGTGGTTTTCAGGGGTGGGAATGGGCAGAATGGTTATAAGGGGTTAAATGGTACAAACTTCCAATTATAAAGTCATGGGGATGTAATGTATAACATGATGACTATACTGAATTGTATATTTGACAGTTACTAAAATAATTGATCTTAGTCTCATCACAAGAAAAAAAAGTTGTAATTATATATGGTGATGGATGTTAAATAGACTTGTTGTGATCATTTTGCAATATATACAAATATCAAATCATGTTGTATATACCTGAAACTAATAATATGTTATGCTTAATAAAGTTATATAAAATATATAATAAAATTATAATACTTTATAACCAATAAAATTATATCTCAATAAAAACACTCATTCTTTTATATTGCTAAGGATAGAAAAAAAAAGCAATATGCAGGATCCTTTAAATTATGCTACTCTTTAGGTTGGGGGGAGGGTATGCTGAAATATACATGAAACAAATGTACATATGAATATACAGAAAACTCCCAGGAAAAGTTTATCTTGCGGAAGCAGAGGAGGGACAATTGAGAGCCTAGGGATAGGAACTGGAGGGAGTCTTTCACATAATTTTATGTGTTTTATTTCTAAATCTTCTGGAAGCATTACTTCTAAAACTTAATAATAAAAAATTCCTTCTTTTAAGAAAGTCAACAGATACAGGCAAACCTTTCCAGAAGCCTGGCTATGAATGAAAGGTTGAAATAGCTGTTAGTTTGAGATGCAGATAAGGTTTAGGGATTCATGTATTTAAGGAATATTAAACACCTAAAGAGAGAGAGAGGGAAGGAGCAATAATACAGGGCTAGGTGTGACAAGGAGATAATGAGCTGTAGGTCTGAACACCTGAAAGGGTTTTGCAAACACTACCCACAAACTAAACTGCATTGCTTTTTTTAAAACAGAGGTATAGCGACTCATCTCACAGGGCTATTGCTTAAATAAAATCACTTGTGTATTATGGATCATAGAGCAGAAGGAACTGAAATGAGAGCAAAGTAGAAGTGATACAAAGACATTGCTGCTGCTGCTGCTAAGTCGCTTCAGTCGTGTCCGACTCTGTGCGATCCCATAGACGGCAGCCCACCAGGCTCCTCAGTCCCTGGGATTCTCCAGGCAAGATTACTGGAGTGGGTTGCCAGTTCCTTCTCCAATGCATGAAAGTGAAAAGTGAACGTGAAGTCGCTCAGTCATGTCCGACTCTTAGCAACCCCATGGACTGGAGCCTACCAGGCTCCTCCGTCCATGGGATTTTCCAGGCAAGAGTACTGGGGTGGGGTATTACCCTCCCCTGAAACCAGAGGACTCTGGCTCTATCACTTTGCAGCTAGTGGCTGTAGAAAATTACACCACCCTGAACCCACCCTCTCATTCAATAAGGAGCATCCATACCTCACAGGATTGTTAACAACAACACAGAAAATGTCTGGAGAGCACCTGAAACAGGTGCTGTATCTGAAACCTCACATTTAACACATACTTACAACACTGCTTACTTAACAAGGGAGGGAAAAGTTACGATTTAATGTTGAGTGAGGCTAAGCAATCAGTGGTAAAGAATCCACCCGCCAATGCAGGAGACCTAGGCTTGATTCCTGGGTTAGGAAGATCCCCTGGAGAAGGAAATGGCAACCCTTTCCAGTTGTCTTCCCTGGAGAATCCCAAGGATGCAGGAGCCTGGCTGGCTACAGTATGTGGGACTTAGCAATGGAACAACAGCAACAATCAATACCTTGCCCCTGAAGTCATCTTAGACCTGTCAGATCAGCCACAATAACAGAATACACACAGAGCACTTAATAATATCAACTGCTTTCTTACCAAGAAGCCTGGGTGATTAAAAAAAAAAAATGCTAGGGTTGATGACTCTAGCCAAAGTATGGTCTATGTCCTCCTGCAATTCTCAGCCTTTCCTCATGGGTACAAGGTGGCTCTCTTTGCTCGTGGTATCACATCCTCATACAAGCATCCCAGTAAGAATGATTAGAATGGTGGCAAAATGCCTTTCACAAAACTGTATCTTTTATCAGAGAAGCAAACTTTGCTCAGGCAGCCAGGTTATTTACATCTACTTCTTAGGCCAGAAATCAATCAGTCACGTGGCTGGCCCTAGCATCAGGAAAGATGAATAAAGCAAACCTCTTATAAGGAGAACATAATTGCCATGCCTGATGCAGACTACTTATGACTTATCACCAGTAACTGGGGACATCATCATTCCCCCCAAATTAGTGCCACCTTAGTAAGGAAGGATGAGTGGAATGGCCATTGGATAAGTAACCAACAGTGTCTGCCACACTTCTCTTAGCTGGAGATGCTACTGTCGACTAAAAAGTATAGTCACAACCTGAAAGTAGAGTTATTTTATTTGGTGGGAATGTTTAGGACTCTGAGCCTGGGAGACAGCATCTCAGCAGCGCTGAGAAAACTGCTCCAAGGAGGCAGGAGGAGAAGTGAGGCTACACACAAGTTTGCAACAAAGGGAGCAGGCAGTCTGATCATCAAAGATCAGGTATCAAGGAAACAGTCTATGTATGGGAAGATGCAAGCCTCTGGGCTCACTGAATTCATTCCTTTCATATGCACCTCAGCTATCTGGGGCCAATCCTATTTCCTTGGTCACCTTGCTTCCTACATCCCCCAGCTCCTGAGCAATCACCATGAGGGGTGGTGGCATCCGCTGGATCACAGTTATGGGAGCCCTCATTCACATTTGGAGGCCAGAGGTCACTGACGGCTGTGACACTTCTTGCTTATTGATATGGCAGGAGATATTTTCATTTCACACTATATGAAATCATTAACCTCCTAGATTAAACATATGCATTACCTTGCTTTCCTTTCTGCCAAAGGGTGGCTGTGGTAGGGAGATGGGTGATTAAATTATAATGTGTGGATGTTGGAAGTATAAAGACACTTGTGGGTTTTTAAATATTTAGCAGCTTTAGGTAAATTCAGGGCTTGTGACAAGTTAGTATAATACAGGGGTTGGCAAACATTTTGCTACAAATAAGACAGTCTTTGGAAGGAATGATGCTAAAGCTGAAACTCCAGTACTTTGGCCACCTCATGCGAAGAGTTGACTCACTGGAGAAGACTCCGATGCTGGGAGAGATTGAGGGCAAGAGGAGAAGGGGACGACAGAGGATGAGATGGCTGGATTGCATCACTGACTCGATGGATGTGAATCTCAGTGAGCTCCAGGAGTTGCTGATGGACAGGGAGGCCTGGCTTGCTGCGATTCATGGGGTCGCAAAGAGTTGGACATGACTGAGCGACTTATCTGATCTGATCTGAAGACAGTATTTTAGACTTTGTGGGACATACGGTCTTTGTCACTATGTACTAATTTGTGTAAGCAGCTCTTGGCAGAAAATAGCTCTTCACAGGAGGCAGCTTTTGTCTTGTCACTTCAGCAAACAAAGCTATATTTTAACTAACCTCTGGCTCAAGCACACTTTTCAAGTCTTTTGATTAGACAGAGCCTTGCCTAACCTGCTGGTTCCTCCCTTAGGTCAAAGAGGTAGAAATGAAGAATAAGTAATTAACAGAGGACCACATCTCTTCCCCAGGTTCCCCTTCAGTAATACTGCAGACAAACTGGGTGAAGGAGATACATCTAAAGAAAGATCACAAGGAATCAACAGGCCTGTGCACAGTGGGAGATGGCAATGAGTCCAATCCCCCAACCTCAATGATTAACTGAGATCACTTCCCTTTTTTCCCTTAAACAGTTTCATGGCCAAGCAGAATCTTTATAGAGTTGGTTTTGGGACACTAGTCAGTCTTCTCTCCAGATTGCCAGCAACTTTTTAAAAGTAGCTTTTCTGTTCCTACCAACATTTTTCTCTCCTACCAGCTTTCTAGCGGCAGGCACCTGGGCTTGAGATTGGTAACCATACCACTGTAGCATGGACCCTGTCAACAAGCAATATGTAATCAAATGGTCATGCATTTGTTCCAATAAAACTTTATTACAAAAGTAGATGGTGGACTGGATTTGGCTTGTAGGCCCCAGGTTCCAACCCATATTCGTGATAAAACATAGCAGTACAAAACAGAATGCTTAAAAGGTGTGTGTGTGCACACACAAGTATACAACCTAAGTGGAAATAAGGTTTTCAAGTCTTTGTCAATAGTTGACAATTCAAAAATTGAAGTTAAAGTTTTAGTGTGTTTGGTGCATACGTGCATAAGGATATGCCTGGATGATCTGTTTAAATCTGAGCGTAAGTATCCTTTTCTAGCATCCCAGTCCCAGATTATCCCAAGATACAGCTATCGTTGAGAAGCAGGATGCTAAAACAGTGCTTCAAACACTTCAGTGTGCATATTCATTACCAGGAGTTTATTAAAATGTAGATTCTGGTTCAGTAAGTATGGGGGTAGCATCTAAGATTAATGAGTTTCTAACAAGCTCTCCTGGCTTCCCAGGTAGCTCAAATGGTAAATAATCTGCCTGCAATACAGGAGACCTCAGGTCGATCCCTGGGTTGGGAAGATCCCCTGGAGGAGGGCATGGCAACCCATCCCAGTATTCTTGCCTGGAGAATCCCACGGACAGAGAAGCCTGGCGGGCTACACTCCATGGGGTGACAAAGAGTCAGACACAACTAAGTGACTTTCACTTTCAACAAACTCTCCCACTCCAGTATTCTTGCTTGGAAAATCCCCTGGACAGAGGAGTCTGGTGGGCTGCAGTCCATGGGGTCACAGAGAGTTGGACACAACTGAGCATGAGCATGAACAAGCTCTCGAGGTGAGGTTCCTGCTGCTGTCCTACAGACCACCGTATGAGTAGCAAGGCGGTCTTGCTGGTTTACCTGCCTGGGATGCCTTGGTCCTGCCCCAGGAGACTGATCTAAGTGGTCTGGCATGTACCCTGCATGGGACTCTAACGTGCAACAAAGCATGAGGGACCCCCATGGTGAAGCATGTGGTGATTTATCAATTTTAGCTATTAATCTGTTACTAGCTCTAATGTGGTCCTCTTTGCCTACTCCACCGCCCACGATCTGTGCTCACCCATGCCTCTCCTTTTCAGACTCCAACATCCAGATGATGGCAGGGGAGTGGGGGGAGTTCAGGATTAACACTTCATCCTTTTGCTCTTTTCCATCTCTGAGAAGTGAAAGTTAGTTCAGGATGGAAAAAGAGACTTGGGCAATCTGGAATGGGGAAGAATAAGCAGACAATGTTCTATGGGATGATCTAAAAGGGAACCTTATTGAGACAATGGGGAGGATTGCCAGGGGAAGCTGTCGTAGAAAAATTCGCCCATAGTTTTGTGCCTGAGGTTAGGGCAGTGAAAACAGCAGTCTACCCTCCTGAATCCTGGCAGCACCTGACAACTCTGTTGTTACTGTTGCTCAGTTGTGTCCAGCTCTGCAGCCTCATGGACTACAGCACGCCAGCTTTCCCTGTCCTTCACCATCTAACCTCACAACTAAGCAGCTATGAAGAACTTTTTCTTCTAAATATACAGAGTGACAAGGCTGGTCAAAATGCAAGAGAGACCCACCAGTGGCAAAGCACAGACATGAAATCTTCTCCCCAAAGCACCAAAAAACAAAAAACACTTAGAAGTGAGTGAATGAGGAGGATGGTGATGATAAATGACTAACACAGTGTACTTACTATATATCAGACATTGTTCAAAATGATTTACATATAACTCATTTAACTGCAAAACCCCAATGGGCTTAACACTTTTATTATCACTATTTTACGTGTGAGCAAACAGGTGCAGAGAAGTTAAATAACTTGGCTAAGCTCACCAAAGATACATGGATAAGCTGGGATTTGAAGTCAGGCATTCTGAGGTTAAGAAATCAGTACAGGGGACTCCCCTGGTGGTCCAATGGTTAAGAATCTGCCTGCCAGTGCAGGGAACATGGGTTGGATCCCTGTTCTGGGAAGATACCACATGCTTCAGAGCAACTAAGCCCATGTGCCACAAGTACTAAGCCCCGTGCACCACAACTACTGAAGCCCACACACCTAGAGCCTGTGCTCTGCAACAAGAGAAACCACTGCAGTGAGAGGCCAGCACGCTGCAACTAGAGAAAGTCAGCATGCAGCAACGGAGACTTAGTGCAGCCAAAATAAATAAATATTTAAAAAAAGATACCAGTAAACTGCCTCTCCAAAACAGGAAAATAAGGCTCCTCAGTCAGTTTACAGTTATGAACAGAAACAGGTACTCACGCTGTGCTTCCTCATATCTAGAGAACAGTTAATAGATCTGAATCCATGTCAGAGAGAAGAGAGGCCCTCCAAGCAGGCAGAGAAAGAAAAACAGTACAAAGACCAGCACTGACTAAGAAGAGGTAAATGACAATAGCATTTCTGAAAACCAAACTCACAGGGGCCTAATTTTCATTTTTTTAAAGAAGTGTTACAGTGCAGTGATGAAATGTGGATGCTAATTACTACGTAGCTAAACTCATGCACATTTTACTAAATGTTTAAAGCTATATGCTAGCTTTAAAGAGACTTGCACTATGCCTGTAACCTTAATTACCACAAATAAAATCTGTACTGTTTGACTTTTATCTTTCTAACACACAGGCAGTTCAGAAGAAACAAAATATTTTGCGAATTTTTTCCCAGACATGGAAAACCTTAGAGTTTACATGGGTACAGATTTCATTTGGTTAAACATAGTGGATGAGTGAGACTGGGGGTTTTACAAGGGAACAAAGGGACTTCCTGGAGAAGGCAATGGCACCCCACTCCAGTACTCTTGCCTGGAAAATCCCATGAATGGAGGAGCCTGGTGGGCTGCAGTCCATGCGGTTGCTAAGAGTCAGACACGACTGAGTGACTTCACTTTCACTTTTCACTTTCATGCATTGGAGAAGGAAATGGCAACCCACTCCAGTGTTCTTGCCTGGAGAATCCCAGGGACGGGGAAGCCTGGTGGGCTGCCATCTATGGGGTCGCACAGAGTCGGACACGACTGAAGTGATTTAGCAGCAGAGGGACTTCCTGAGGGTCCAGTGGGAAAAGACTGGGGTCCCAGTGCAGGGGGCCTGGGTTTGATCCCTGGTCAGGGAACTAGATCCTACACGCCACAGCTAACAGTTTGGAAGCTGCAAGTAAGATCCCAATGAAGGTCGAAGATCCCGCATGCCACAACTATGACCCAGTGCAGATAAACAAGTAAATTGTTCTCTCTACTAAAAAAAAAAAGGGGGGGGGGGGACAGAAAAGAAATACAAATATAAAAAAGCAGATCATTTCCTTGGGGAATCTTCCTTTAACTGAGAAATAATTTCTTTCTGCCCACAGTCATGAAGGTGGCACTAGTGATAAGGAATAAGGAACCCACCAGCCAATGCAGGAGAAATAAGAGACACAGGTTCAATCTTTGGGTTGGGAAGATCCCCTGGAGAAGGAAATGGTAACCCACTCCAGTATTCTTGCCTGGGAAATCCTATGGACAGAGGAGCCTGGTGGGCTACAGTCCATGGGGTCACAAAAGAGTTGGACATGACTAAAGCGACTTAGCACTAACAGTCGTGAAGACAAAGTAAAATGCTCACCCTTTTCCACATTCTGAAAGGAGAAACCTGAAGCCACACTGAGGTCAGGAACAGGCTGACTTGGGGCCAGTGGGTGTGGACCCAGGTGGCCACAGTCTGGAACAAGCTAATGGTCAAGGTGGGGCCAGCAGCTCTCTCAGGGCTCCAATGCCTCAACCCACCACCTACAGTTAGCCACCCTGGGTGGGGGGCTGGCTGTACCATACTCTCTCTCCACCCTCTTTCCAGTAAGCTTATCCAGTCCCTTGACCTCAACATCTTCTATAGCTGATGCCTCTCATATGTATATTTCTATAGCTCCAGATTCATTTTTCCACCCACCTGCATGACAATTCCACTTGGATATCTAATACGCATCCCAGATTTTACAAGGCAGGTCTTCCCTAACCTTCACCTCCAAAGTATCCCTGGCAAAAATCCTCAGCTTAATAACCAGTATCTTTGTCCCCCTTCAATAACAATTTGACATCCAATTGTGGACAAAAATGCTTTGTGGGACATGTGGGATGATCCAGCTCCATATGCCAAGTATCCCAGAAGGAGTTGCAACTACCCACACACTGAGTAAAGGGCATATAAACTTGGTCTCAGGTAGGACTCCTGGGGTGACCCATGAACCAGTTCTAGTTTCTCTTGGCCCCAGTCCAGGAACCCCTGGAAAATACTGTTTTACACAATCACCCATAGATGTGAGAACCTCTGTGGAAGTCCAGGTTTACAGAGGAAAAGTTCCAACATACCATTGGAAAAACTAATACAAATTTCAGACACGTTGGAGAGGAATACTAAATGACTAGGGGTCAGGAAGAAGCTGAGAGAGCAGCAGATAGGCCTTTAAGAGGGTATTAAAGGGACCTGGATCCTACTGTGTCTGACTCCATCAAGAGACCTGCACACAAGCACTGATTGCCCCCCATGGATGATCCCAACTGACCCCCTGATTGACTCCTGGGTACTCTCAGTACTCAGCATGCCGCCTACACACACACACACACCCACACTGTGGTCAGCTCCCTGTGTGTGGTCCCAGTGGTGGTGGCAAGGGAAAGCCTTGGAAAATGGCTAGTGAGCATCTGCAGAAAATCACCCAATTCTATAGGCTAGGGAAAGATGACAAACTTGAGATTCAGTGCCACTTTTTGGAGAATAAAACTGAGACTGTCAACTCTTGGCCTGATGCAGTGCAGGATCAAGAGAAGGCATAAGAGAAAGCTTAAGAATTCTGCCACAAGTGGGAGGAAGAAGTGTGGAGCAGCTGTATCTACAGAAGATCTGAGAAAGCCTCACTACCAGGGCTCAGAGCAGGTATTTTTCTCCTGAATTAATTAGTAAAGATTGTAGGAAGTGACTACTGCTTCAAAAGAAAAGCCAACCAAACAGAAAACAGCAAAATTCTGTAAAGCAATTATCCTTCAATAAAAAACAAGTTTAAAAGAAAAGACAGTCAAGTAAAACTTCAAGGAGCATGAAAAACATCAAGCAAACATGACACAACCAAAGGATCACAATCATCACCAGCAACCAAACACACAAAGGAAAAAACCGTGTTAAACACAAAAGCAAAACAAGAACAAAAAGATTCTAGGACTTCCCTGGTGGTCCAGCAGCAGAATACACACATTCCTCTCAAGCACACAAGAAACAGTCTCCAGGATAGACCACGTGATGTCACACAACAGGACATAGCAAATTTAATAAGACTGAAACCATACCAAGTAGCTTTCCTGAGCACAACGTTCAAGTCAAGTCACTCTCTCAGTCGTGTCTGACTCTTTGCCACCCCATGGACTGTAGCCCACCAGGCTCCTCCGTCCATGGGATTCTCCAGGCAAGAATACTGAAGAAGGTTGCCATTTCTTCTCCAGGGGATCTTCCCAACCCAGGGATCGAACCCAGGTCTCCCACACTGCAGGCAGATGCTTTAACCTCTAAGCCACCAGGGAGCACAACATTATGAAACTAGAAATTATTAATGGAAGGGAAGATGGAAAAATCACAAATATGTGAAAATAAAAAAACACACTGCTGAACAACCAGTGTGTCAAAGAAGAATTCAAAAGGGAAACAGAATATTATCTTGAAACAAAAAAGATGGAAACAGCATATGAAAACAAATGGGATGCATAAAAAACATTTCTAAGAGGGAACTGCATAGTGACGAATGCATACATCAAGAAAAATAAATGAAACTGACAACCTTTGGCTAGACTAAGAAAAAGAGAAAAGACTCAAAATCAGGAATGAAAGAGAAGACATTACAACTGATACCACAGAAATACAAAGGATGCTGAGATCCTATAAACAACCATACACCAACAAATTGGCACTTAGAAGAAATGGATAAATTCTGAAAAACATGCAGAAACAGAAAATCTGAACAGAACAATACTGAATAAAGAGACTGAATCACTAATGAAAAAGGTCTTTCAAAGAAAAGCCAGGACCAGATGTTTCCCTGGTGAATTCCACCAAACATTTTTAAAAAGAAGTAACACCAATCTTTCTCAAAGACTTCCAAAAACTTCAGAGGAGGGAACACTCCAAAATCATCTCACAAGGCTAGCATTACCCTAATACCAAAGCCAGGTAAGGACACTACAGGAAAAGAAATTACAGGTCAATGTCCCTATTCAATGTACATGCAAATATTCTCAATATAACCTTTGTAAACTGAATCGAGCAGCACATTAAAAAGGTCATATTCTATGATCAAGTGGGATTTATCACTGGGATGGAAGGACAGTTTCACATATGCAAATCAAAAACTGACCCCACTACATTAATAGAATGGAAGATAAAAATCATATGACCACCTGAACAGATGAAGAAAAAGGATTAATAAAATACAACATCCTTTCATGATAAAAATTCTTAAAAATTTGGTATAGAGAGAAGACACTTGAACATAATACAAGCCATATAGAACAAGTCCACAGCTAACAACATCTGCAATGCTAAAAATTTGAAAGCTTTTCTTCTAAGATCAAGAACAAGTCAAGAAACCCACTCTCATCACTCCTATTCAACATAGTACTAGAAGGACCAGCTGTAGCAACCAGGCAAAAAAAAAAAAAAAAAAAGAAAAAGAAATAAAAGGCATCCATATTGGAAAGGAAGAAGTGAACATGTCTTTGCAGATTGTATGATTTTATATACAGGAAGTCCTAGAAGAATTCCCCAAAACCCTGCTGTAACTAATCAAGGAATTCAGAAAAGTTGCAGGATACAAAAATAACATCAACAGTGGCATTTTTCTATACATAAGACATCTAAAAAATAAAATCTTATTCACACTAAAATGAAAAAGCAATAAAATACTCAAAAATAAACTGAATCAAGTAGGTAAAAGATATGTATGCTGAAAATTTTCAGATCTTGATAAAAAAATGGAAGACGCAATAAAATGAATAAAATACTGTGTTCACTAAGTAAAAGAATTGATATGCTTAAAAGGTCCAGACTAGCCAAAGCCATCTGTACATGCAGTACAATTTCTGTCAAAATTTCAATCACATTTTTTACAGAAATAGGAAAACAACCCTATAATTTCTAAAAACGCACAAGACACTCCAAAGGGTGTGATCTGAACTCTAATACAGAAGCTTTAGTAGTCAAAGCAGTATGGTACTGGCATAAAACACACACACATAGTCTAGTGGAACATAAGAGCTCAGACATAAACCCATGCATGTAGGGCCAACTAATATTTGATAAGGGAGCCAAGTTAGGAAAGGATAGTCTCTTTGTTACATGGGTCTGGGAAAATAGATAACCACATGCAGAAGAATGAAACTGGACCCTTGTACACCTCAAAAATTAACTTGAAAAGGATTAAAGACTTAAACATGAGATGTGAAGCCATTAAGCTCCTGGAAGAAGATAACATAGGAAAAACTTCTTAGACTTTTGTCCTGGCAACCGTTTTGTGGATATGACACTAAAAAGTGAAACTGAAAGTCACTCAGTTGTGTCCAACTCTTTGCGACCCCATGGACTACACAGTCCATGGAATTCTCCAGGCCTGAATACTGGAGTGGGTAGCCATTCTCTTCTCCAGAGGATCTTCCCAACCCAGGGACCAAACCCTGGTTTCCCACACTGCAGGCTGATTCTTTACCAGCTGAGCCACCAGAGAAGCCCATGACACTACAAGCAAAAAAAATAAGCAAAAATAAGTAAGTAGGACTATATCAAACTAAAAAAAGTTCTATATGGCAAAAGAGACCATCAGTAAAGCAAACAGATAAATCTTGTATCTGATAAGGGGTTAATATACTAAATATATAAAGAACTCACACAACTCAATAGTTTAAAAAAATAAAACCTAATTAAAAAGTGGTCACAGGACCTGAGTAGACATTGTTCCACAGACATAAAAATGGCTAATAGGTACACAAAAAGGTGTTCAACATCACAATTATCTGGGAAATACAAATCAAAACCACAATGAGATATCACCTCACATCTATTAGAATGGCTATCATTAAAAAGAAAAGAGGTAAGTGTTGGAGGGGATGTGGAAATGTGGAGAGAAGGGAACCCTCTTACACTGTTGGTGGGAATGCAAACTAGTACAGCCACTATGGAGAACAGTATGACGATTCCTCAAAAAACTGGGAATAGAACTGCCTTATGATCCAGCAATCCCACTGCTGGGCATACACACTGAGAAAACCAGAATTGAAAGAGACACGTGTACCCCAATGTTCATAGCAGCACTGTTTACAATAGCCAAAAGGTGGAAGCAACCTAGATGTCCATCCACAGATGAATGGATAAGCAAGCTGTGGTACATATACACAATGGAGTATTACTCAGCCATTAAAAAGAATACATTTGAATCAGTTCTAAGGAGGTGGATGGAACTGGAGCCTATTATACAGAGTGAAGTAAGCCAGAAACAAAAACACAAATACTAACGCATATTTATGGAATTTAGAAAGATGGTAAAAATAACCCTATTTACGAGACAGCAAAAGAGACACTGATGTATAGTATAGAACAGACTTTGGACTCTGGGACCGGGAGAGGGTGGGATGATTGGGGAGAATAGCATTGAAATATGTATAATATCATATCTGAAATGAGTCGTCAGTCCAGGTACAATGCCCGATAACAGATGCCTGGGGCTGGAGCACTGGGACGACCTGGAGGGATGGTGTGGGGAGGGGGGAGGGAGGAGGGTTCAGGATGGGGAACACACAGATCCATCTCAATGTATAGCAAAAGCAATACAATATTGTAAAGTTAAGCAAAATTAAAAAAAAAAAAAGAAGACTAAAAAAAAAAAAAAATGGATCCCTTGTGTACTGTTCTGGGAATGCAAATTGATACAGCCAGTATGAAATCAGTATAGTATAAATGCTCCCCAAAAAGGATAATCCTAACATATGATTCTGCAATTCCTTCTCTGGGCATTTATCTAAAATAAATGAAAACAGGATATCAACGAGATATCTGCATCTCCATATTCAATGCAAAATTATTCATAAGAGCCTACATATGGAAATAACATGTCTATCAATAGATGAATGGATAAAGATGATGTGATACACATATGTGTCTTTATGTAAGTGTGTGCATATATATATATATCTCCATATATATATATATATACACACACACAAACACACACAACGGAATATTATTCAGTCACGAGAAAGATGGAAATCCTTATGTTTTTAACAACTAGAAGGAACCTTGAGGGTGTTATTCTAAGTAAAGTAAGTTGGGCAAATATTGTATTCTATCACTTACATGTGGAATCTAAAAAAGCAAAACTCAGAGAGTAAAATGGTTACCAAAGGCTAGGGGTGGGGGAAAGGGGGAGACATTAACCAAAAGGTCCAAACTTTGGGGAATCTAATGTGCAGCATGGTCATTATAATTAACAATATTATATACTTGAATGTTGCTAAGATTGTAATTCTTAAATATTCTACCAAAAAGAAATAGTAAATATGTGAGGTGACAGTTTTTAGCTACAGCTTTGGTGGTAATCATCTCACAATATATGTATATAAATCAACACACTATACATCTTAATATTATACAATCTTATAGCTCAAAAACTGACACCAAAACAAATAAACAGTGACAAAGTTTCATTCCAGGAATAATTCCACATATGGAGATCTATTAATCTAATTTAGAGTGCTAGTATATTAAAGGTGAAAACTATATGATAATAGCATTTGCATGTAGTTATTATTTTAAAAATGCTTCTTGATTATTGTCCCCTTTTATACAACTTTCTATTTTCACCTTCTGAAATTTCTATTGGTGGCTATCAGTTATTGGACAAGGTCCTTATGACTCTTATTTCTCTAAAGGAAATTCAATCTACTATACATTCATTATCAAAAATTTGATGTTCAGCTACTATATTAAATTTTCAAACTTTGTAGTAAGTAGGGTTTTCTTTCTCTACCAAATTATTAGAAGTTCTACAAAGGAAAAAAAAAAAATAAAGGCAGAAGTTTTATAACAGCAGCAGCATATGTGCCTGGCACTGCTAACTATAGAAAGTCACACCTGTGTCTATGGAGCCATCAGCCTAAGGCACAGTTCCCATAGCCCTGCCAAACAGGGACACCACAATGCCAGTTTCCAGGGCCCCAAATTGTTACTGAGAAACAATACACATGGACACTTACATAATAAGCTAAAATGCTTCATATAAAGTAGAAGATTTCATTTATTTGTAGCTGTTAAATCGCTCAATAGTGTCCGATTCATTGCCACCCCATGGACTGCAGCATGCCAGGCTTCCCTGTCCTTCACCATCTCCTGCTCAAACTCATGTCCATCGAGTTGGTGATGCCATCCAACCATCTCATCCTCTGTTATCCCCTTCTCCTCTGCCCTCAGTCTTTCCCAGCATCAGGGTCTCTTCCAATGAGTTGGCCCTTTGCATCAAGTGGCCAAAGTATTGGAGCTTCAGCTTCAGGATCAGCCCTTCCAATGAATATTCATGGTTAATTTCCTTTAGGATTGACTGGTTTGATCTTCTGTCCAAGGGACTCTCAAGAGTCTTCTTCAACACCACAGTTCAAAAACATCAGTTCTTCAGCACCCAGCCTTCTTTATGGTCCAACTCTCATATCCATTTAGTTAATACCTGCCCAATCCCATTTTGGGGGCTTCCCTCATACCTCAGTTGGTAAATCATCTGCCTGCAATGCAGGAGACCCGGGTTTAATTCTTGAGTCAGCCTGGAGAATCCCATGGACAGCAGAGCCTTGCAGGCTATAGTCTACAGGATCGTACGAGTCAGATACAACTTAGTGACTAAGCCACCACCATCACCAATCCCATTTTTCACTTCTTTCTGGGATGCAACCACTATTATGAATCATAGAACATATTTTTATCCATAGTTTTACCATATATGTGCACCCACAGACATCAGTGTCCCAAACCACTCATCTCACCCCACCCCATATAAATAACCACAGTTTATAAGGGCAAAGTGAAGATTTTCTAAGGACAACATGCATGTTCTGCATAGGGGATCAGAGGAAGTCACCCTCACATCTTATGTGGAAGACAGGTGAAACCTCAGTTCCCCTTATCACTGCAGTAAAGGATGAGCTTGTCAAAGAAGGACTCTGCCATGCTGGCTTCCAGGGCCCCCAATTTGCTACCTAGAATTAACCACTAACATTTCAGATAAAGTGAAAAACCCCTTCATTTCAACCCCTGACCAACCCCATCCCCTTTACTCTTTCCTCAGATCAACCCCAATCATGATTTTCAGGCCATGTTTTTATACTTGAACTCTGCACAGGCACCCGCACTCACCAGGGGCCCAGACCACCCCCCACCCAACATTGTTTTACTAGGGGAGGAATGATTTTGTGTTTTCCATGGAACACCTTCCCTCTCCATCGGTGGAGATCCTGAGCTGCACGTGGATGGGGCCTGGGTAGCCGGAGAGATTCCAGGATACCAGTTTTAAAGTTTAAAAGGTGAGAGATGTGCACACACAAATCAGAGACCTTTATTTATGTATCAACTAATAACTTTATTTGAAGAACCAATAACTTTATGTGAAGAACTGATAAAACTGGAAGAAAAAAACTTAAGTGAACTTTTTCTGCAAGGGCAATACTGCAGTCTGCATGGCAGGCAGGGTGACCTTAGACAGTCACCCGGAACTCAGGGGAAAGTTCAGTCCAGGCTCAGTACTCCTTGTTGCCATCACCCAGGGTGAGCTTGTCAAAGACGGACTCTGCCAGGCCAACTTCCGGGGATCCCATGTTGCTCAGGATGCTGACATGGTCCCTCAGCTCCTTGATGAACTCAACCTGCTGGTCCAGGTGGTGCATCTCCAGAAAGTGGCACAGGTTGGCATCACTGCTGTCGGTGGCCAGCTGGTGCAGGTCAAGTAGGCTCTGGTTGATGCTCTTCTCCAGGTTCAGGGTGTCTAGCATGGCCTGGAGACCACTCTCCCACTGTTGGGTCTCAGGCTTTCTGATGTCGAGGAAGCAGACACGGCCCCCACATGGGTTCTGCAGGAACATCAGGCTCTCAGATGTCTTGCTGTGCTCGTGGGAGCAGAGCAAGAAGAAGCCAGAGAAGTGCTTCAAGGCCACGTCATCGTGGTTGAGGTAGAAAGCCATGGCCAGGCACTCGAAGGAGGCATGGAACTCCAGGGCAGTGTGGCTGTTGACTGCGGCCTCACACTCCGGGTGGTAGTTCTGGTACCTGCGAGGGCGGTGCAGGCAGCGTAGCGGGCGACACAGGTGCGGTGGGTGTGAAAGTGAAGCCACGGGACAAGTACCACTAGCCTCGGAAAGCTCCCAGAGTGAACAATTAGGGTTGCCAGGGGAATGAGGGTCAGGTCTGCAAGGGACCAAAAGTCAATTCCCTTACAGGCTTGGGAGGGGCGAGAGAAGCCCCTCCATTTGGGGCAGCAGGGGGGGGGGGCGGGGCGCGCGAGGGGGCGGGGGCGCGCGAGGGGCGGGGCGCGCAAGGGGGCGGGGCGCGCAGGGGGGGGGCGGGGCGCGCAAGGGGGCGGGGCGCGCAAGGGGGGGGCGCGCAAGGGGGCGGGGCGCGCACGGGGGCGGGGCGCGCACGGGGGGGGGCGCGCAAGGGGCGGGGCGCGCAAGGGGGCGGGGCGCGCAAGGGGCGGGGCGCGCAAGGGGGCGGGGCGCGCAAGGGGGCGGGGCGCGCAAGGGGGCGGGGCGCGCAAGGGGGCGGGGGCGCGCAAGGGGGCGGGGCGCGCAAGGGGGCGGGGCGCGCAGGGGCGGGGCGCGCAAGGGGGCGGGGCGCGCAAGGGGGCGGGGCGCGCAAGGGGCGGGGCGCGCAAGGGGCGGGCGCGCAAGGGGGGGGGGCGCGCAAGGGGGCGGGGCGCGAAGGGGGCGGGGCGCGCGGGGGCGGGGCGCGCAAGGGGGCGGGGCGCGCAAGGGGCGGGGCGCGCGGGGGGGGGGGCGGGGCGCGCAAGGGGGCGGGGCGCGCAAGGGGGCGGGGCGCGCAAGGGGCGGGGCGCGCAAGGGGGCGGGGCGCGCAGGGGGGCGGGGCGCGCAAGGGGGCGGGGCGCGCAAGGGGGCGGGGCGCGCAAGGGGGCGGGGCGCGCAAGGGGGGGCGGGGCGCGCAAGGGGGCGGGACACCACCAAAGCCTGGGTGAGGCACAGAGACTGACCTAAGCGTTTATCATGTATTCGGTTCAGTTCCGTCATTCAGTCGTGTCCAATTCTTTGTGACCCCATGAACTGCAGCACGCCAGGTCTCCCTGTCCATCACCACGTCCCAAAGTTCACTCAGACTCACGTCCATCGAGTCAGTGATGCCATCCAGCCATCTCACCCTCTGTCGTCCCCTTTTCCTCCTGCCCCCAATCCCTCCTAGCATCACAGTATTTTCCAATGAGTCAACTCTTTGCATGAGGTGGCCAAAGTACTGGAGCTTCAGTTTTAGCATCATTCCTTCCAAAGAACAGCCAGGGTTGATCTCCTTTAGAATGGACTGGTTGGATCTCCTTGCTTTACTTTTTAAGGACGTTCTCTTGTTCTTTAATTGCTCTCTTATAGCACTGTGCTCTCCTTTTATAGTATCACTGTCTTCCTTAAAATTCTGAGAATACGAATTTGCATTTATTGTTTCCTGTATTATATTCATCTTTTTCTCCAGAAATAGTTATATTTGCTCATCATGAACATCTCTTTTTATTTTCCTCAAGTATCTGGCAAGCTTTTGTCCATTTAAACATCTGCATAAAGGACTCATTTGATTAGCCTTGGTAATTGGCATGGATCTGCTCTAGAGTTTTTACATCCACGTATGGAAGGGCAGACTACGTCTATTATTCAGTGACAACTTTTATGGGTGCATGGTGTGGAGCTCGCAAGTAGGCTAGAGATCCTCACTGTTGCTGAAATAAAGATGTTATTTCTTACATAGCCAGGCAAATGTTTTTCCCTTGGAGGTAGCTGTGTCTTGATGTTTCCCTTCTGTGTAGGTCTGCAGTTTGGGGAGATGAAAGGTGCTCAAATGGCACAGATCCTTATGTCCAGTATAAGTAGAGGTGGGAGTGGTTCAGGGCACGGCAGGGCAACACGTGTGCTGTTCTCAAAATAGCCATGCCATGTCACAGCTGACCTAGGACTTTGTACAGTGCTTCAGTTTTGGTGACTGTTCTTGAAGTGTGTCTGAACGTCCTCAGTTTTCTACTGCAGATGTTTCAAATTCTCTTAATTAACTTGTTTGACACATCTGCATTTCCTATCTTCCAAGAATTCCTCGTATGTATGATGTGCTAATAATACCCTTTAGTGTGGTATGTGTGTGTGTAGATGTCTGTGTGTGTTTAACCACTGCCATGATTCAATGGCAGTGGTTAAACACACACAGACATCTACACACACACATACCACACTAAAATATATTAATGACTGATTCACATTGATGTATGGCAGAGACCACCACAACACTGTAAAGCAATTATCCTCCAAGAAAAAAAGCATTTCTAAAAGTGTACATAATTTTCTTAATAGGTAATATAGTCATATGGTTCAAAGCCACACTGGTCTTTGCAAGCATTATGGCTTTACTTCTTATAAATCAGGAGAAAGAAGGAAAAGAGGTAGAAATAATATTCATGAGATTGAAGAGAATAAACTAAAATATATTCTTTAGAAGCACATTACCAAGATAGATCATATTCTAGGCTATAACCATGTCTCAATAAATTTCAAAAGACTCAAATCACACATCATTAGAAAATTAAAAAAACACCTAAATCAAAAAAATCTACCCTCCTTTAAGGAATTAGAAAATAAAGAGCAATGAATACACAAGTCAAGCTGAAGTCAGAAAATGATAAAAATTCAGTGAACAAGAAAACAAACAAAAAAATAGAACAAACAAAACTAAATATAGATTCTTTAGGATTAAAAAAAAGATAAATTTCTCAACAGACTAATCAGGGTTAAAAGAGAGAAGGCAAGTTACCAACATTAAGAATGAGAGAGAACATATTACTAAAGATTATGAAAAGGAACAATATTGCTGTGATCAGTCATGGTGATGACTAGATTAGAACTGGATCATGATTAGACTATTAATAATTGTGAACTACGGTGCTGGAGAAGACTTTTGGACTTCTTGCAGAGTCTATTGGACTGCAAGGAGATCAAACCAGTCAATCAATCCTAAAGGAAATCAATCCTGAATATTCATTGGAAGAACTGATACTGAAGCTCCAATACTTTGGCCACCTGATGTGAAGAGCTGACTCATTAGAAAAGACTCTGATGCTGGGAAAGATTGAAGGCAGGAGGAGAAGGGGATGACAGAGGATGAGATGGTTGGATGGCGTCACCGACTCAGCGAAGGACTGGGAGGCCTGGTATGCTGAAGTCAATGGGGTCACAAAGAGTCGGACGTGACTGAGTGACTCAACAACAACAAATTGTGATTCACCAGTGGCTCAGAAGGTAAAGAATCTGCCTGCAATGCGGGAGACCTGGGTTCAATTCCTGGGTCGAGAATACCCCCTGGAAAAGAAAATGGCAACCCACTCCAGTATTCTTGCCTGGAGAATCCCATGGAGAGAGGAGCCTGGTGGGCTATAGTCGGTAGGGTTGCGAAGGGGACACAACTGAGCAACTAACACTTTGACTTTCACTTCACTTCATCTGCCACACAAGCAGCAACTCAGAATACATTAAGTCAGGCAATTAGTTTCTTTTCTCAGCAAGAATGTTAGTGGTAGGGCAATTCATGACTAAACTGCAGTGAGCACAGGATTTCTAGTGTAATGGAAATGCATAATACAAAAGGTGGTAGGGTAGTTAAGGCAAATAGAATGGCATACACTGGAACAAAGGATCTTTTTATGGTAAACTTAAGAATATATTTCCTAGTAAATAAATCTGTCTAAAGTTTACCCTGTTTTTATTTTTTTCAGGTATAGCTGATTTACTGTTGTGTTAGTTTCTGGATTTTAATACTTTAAAATACAAAACAGGAAAATGGAACAGTTTTGATGAAAAAAACATATAAATTCTAGGTTTCTGGGGAATTAACTGTTCTTACTACTTTATTTCATTTAAGTTATTAATATGTACCTGGATCTTTATAATATAATCTGTCTTTCAAAGTAATAAAAATCAATCTCTGTAGTACTGTAAAGTTTCATTAACTCTAAACAGCTTTATCATCTCTTCTACCACTTCAGACGTTACTCTAGAATTATAATGAAACCCCACTAGTTTATTTAGCTTAAAGACAGCTCTGTTGAAAATGATCTTACCATCAAACCAAACAAGTTCAAAACTGTCTAAGAGTTCAGGTTGCCACTTTTCAGGTAACAATAGAAAGTTTCAGCCTACCTCTATATTCCTTCCCAATTGGCCCTATTATATTACAAGCCTTATTAAATCTTCTTTTACTTTTTTTTCCTGTCTTGTGCTCCAAGTCCATCAGCTACATGGTATGATGTTCAGGAGTACTTGATTAGGAATCAAAAGCCACAAATTCCAACTCCAGTCAGAAATCAGGTACATCACTGGTCTTTTTGGCACTCACAATATTGGTTTAAAAATGCAAACCTGCTTTGCCTGTTCTAAAGCATTTTAAAATAGTAAAAATAAAAATTTAGCCAAGAGTATGAACCAGCTACCAATTTTTCCATTACAACCGTATCTGGGCTTGAATAAGGATACAGTGATGTGCCTTTACTAACGGCCTAATAAGAAGTGGCATAAAAAGCCTAGAGGTAAACTGTTCCACTGTGAAACCCGAGCCTCACCATCACCCACCAGATTAGGAGGGAACTGTGTTCAATACAGAGGGAAGGGAGGGCAGGGAGACCTGGGTTCTCCTCTCGGATTCCCCAATCAGTATCTTGCTAGGGGGAAATGAGCAAATCAACAACTTCTCTTGTTATTGACTTATTTGTGAAATGAACAGCTTGACCTATTTGGTTTTCCCAAACCCTGTCAGTTATAAAAATGACTGGCTATATGGAAAGAAAAATCAGGCTATAGTCTATTCATGATAAGCAGTGACTTGTATCAAATACTAGCTTTGGAAATGGGGTAATATTTTAACATTCAAATAATAATGCCACATTAAGTTATGGTATTGGTACAACTCTCTGAAGGTTACAATTCAAGAAAAAGCAGAGCCCTCTTTGCTCTGCTGGTTGCTGTGCGTGCAGTGGGGGAAAAGATGCCCTGTTTCAGTTTGATGGTACCTAAGTCCTAGGTCTGACAATACTAGACTATTGCAGAGTTCTATTTTTTTTTTGCTACTGATTTTATTGTACCTTGCTGCTGCTGCTACTGCTAAGTCGCTTCAGTCGTGTCCAACTCTGTGCGACCCCATAGACGGAAGCTCACCAGGCTCCCCCGTCCCTGGGATTCTCCAGGCAAGAACACTGGAGTGGGTTGCCATTTCCTTCTCCAATGCATGAAAGTGAAAAGTGAAAGGGAAGTCGCTCAGTCGTGTCCGACTCTTAGCGACCCCATGGACTGGAGCCTACCAGGCTCCTCCATCCATGGGATTTTCCAAGAAAGAGTACTGGAGTGGGGTGTCATTGCCTTCCCCATATTGTACCTTGGAAGTAGCTAAACTGAATCTTATTTCTACAGTTGTTGATATTCTAACCATGAGAACCATGGTCAGAAGTCTTGCCCTGGGGGAGTTGTGCCCTAACACTAGGGAAACTGTGCCCTAACACTGGGGGAAAGAACCAGTTACAACCCCCAATATATTAAATCAGCAGCTGGGCTTCTAATTAATATGGCTCAGTGGATAAGAATCCATTGCCAATGCAGGAGACACAGGTTCATTCCCTTATCTGGGAAGGTCCCAGATGCTGTGGAGCAACTGAGCCCGTGTGCCACAACTACCAAACCTGCATTCTAGAGCCCAGGAGCTGCAACGACTGAGCCAACACACTGCAACTACTGAAGCCTGTGCTCCACAAGAGAAGCCACTGCAACGAGGAGTCCACGCACCGCAACTAGAGAGTAGCCCTCGCTCGCTGCTCACCACAACCAGAGAAAAGCCTGCACAGCAATGGAGACCAACACAGCCACAAACAAATAAAATTATTAAAAAAAAAAAAAAGAAGTGTGAGTTGTTCTAAAGTGCACATTTATCTCTAAAAAGAAAAAAAGAGAGAGAGAGAGAGAAGTGATTGTAAGATATCCTAGAATATTAAAACGAAAACAAAAACAAAACAACAGCAGCCACCTACTTGATTTACAGTAGTGGCCTCACCCAGATGGGCTCTGAGGAGTGCGCAGGGGTGCTGACTGGATGCTGCATTTTATCAAATATACCATGAATTGAAAAATACACTTTTTTCTGGGTTAAAAAAAGTAAAAAACATGTTTTCAACCATATGTCATTGATCGTAAGCTGCACCTCAATTTCACAGAACTTAAAATGTAAATAAATGATTAGAGAATTGATGAAATATATTGGGTTTTGTAGAGAACTGACGTAATATATATTGGATTTTCTTATCCACTAGCCTTAGTATATTTATTAGAGTAGCTAATTTTTTAAACTATTCATAATTGCTTATTACTTTTTGGAAATTGATTTGTGGCCCTAATGGTCTCTGCTGCTGCTCCTGCTGCTAAGTCACTTCAGTTGTGTCCGACTCTGTGTGACCCCAGAGATGGCAGCCCACCAGGCTCCCCCATCCCTGGGATTCTCCAGGCAAAAACACTGGAGTGGGTTGCCATTTCCTTCTCCAATGCATGAAAGTGAAAAGTGAAAGTGAAGTCACTCAGTCGTGTCTGACTCTTCGGGACCCCATGGACTGCAGCCTACCAGGCTCCTCTTTTCCAGGCAAAAGTACTGGAGTGGGGTGCCATAATGGTCTCTAGTATTAAGGATAGAAAACCTTATTTAAAAAAAAAATAAACTGGCATTTTCTATTGGATACTGTATCATTTTTCAACACATCAGCCTCATCCTAGAATTGGTGGTTTCTAACCTTTTTCTTCTTTATTTTACATCTTTGAGAAATGCTGGACTGGAAGAAACACAAGTTGGAATCAAGATTGCTGGGAGAAATATCAATAACCTCAGATATGCAGATGACACCACCCTTATGGCAGAAAGTGAAGAGGGGCTAAAAAGCCTCTTGATGAAAGTGAAAGTGGAGAGTGAAAAGGTTGGCTTAAAGCTCAACATTCAGAAAACGAAGATCATGGCATCTGGTCCCATCACTGCATGGGAAATAGATGGAGAAACAGTGGAAACAGTGTCAGAATTTATTTCTCTGGGCTCCAAAATCACTGCAGATGGTGACTGCAGCCATGAAATTAAAAGACGCTTACTCCTTGGAAGTAAAGTTATGACCAACCTAGATAGCATATTCAAAAGCAGAGACATTACTTTGCCAACAAAGGTTCGCCTAGTCAAGGCTATGGTCTTTCCTGTGGTCATGTATGGATGTGAGAGCTGGACTGTGAAGAAGGCTGCGCGCCGAAGAATTGATGCTTTTGAACTGTGGTGTTGGAGAAGACTCTTGAGAGTCCCCTGGACTGCAAGAAGATCCAACCAGTCCATTCTGAAGGAGATCAATCCTGGAATTCCTTTGGAAGGAATGATGCTAAAGCTGAAACTCCAGTATTTTGGCCACCTCATGCGAAGAGCTGACTCATTGGAGAAGACTCTGATGCTGGGAGGGATTGAGGGCAGGAGGAGAAGGGGACGACAGAGGATGAGATGGCTGGATGGCATCACTGACTTGATGGGTGTGAGTCTGAGTGACCTCCGGGAGCTGGTGATGGACAGGGAGGCCTGGCGTGCTGTGGTTCATGGGGTCGCAAAGAGTCGGACACGACTGAGCGACTGATCTGATCTGAACCTTTTTCTTCTTTATTTTACATCTTTGAAGAGAGAGGTTTAATGTATTCGGTTAAGGAATAATTCCTTGGGTAATAGGTAACCCCTGTTCTCTCATAGCTAACCTCCTCCTAGCATGCCATGGGAGACATGTGACACCATCTTTCAGATGAAGTAATAGGTGCATTAAATATTTAGCAAGGAAAGTTGCTGATTTAGGGTTCTACTCAAATCCCACTTTGAATGTGAAGGTTTCATTCTCATCAGTTCCGCTGACTGAATGCCACTCACTACTGGATAACATAAGCCAATTCTAACAGTGACAGCACTGCCGAGCTAGCAATCCAGCACTCTGGAGCAGCAGCACTGCACAGGCCAGGTCGGTCTGTCACACTTTTATAGATTCAAAGGTACTGCTGAGAACCCAACACCCCGAACTCCTGAGAGGAGCTTCAAGGAAGCCCAATGTAGGGTACCTGCATGAGGAGCTCATGAACAGTCATTCCCCAAGTGGACATCCGCTTCAGCAGTGGAATGGCCAGGGTGACTCACTCCTGCCCACTGTGTCCACAGGAATATGAGGAAAAGCAAGGTGGGGAAAATGCTCAGCAACAGAGCCGACCCCTTCAAAGGGTTAAAATGAGGCTATAAGAACTTCCCGTAAGTTAGGTGGCTGCTGTGGAAAGCTCAAGCTATGTTGCTTCTACTCTGCCCTGCAGTGCTGTGTTGCAGGCAGAGGGCATCAACAATGAGGAAGTGACGTGTGCACAGCAGGACAGGAGTCAGCTGGGGAATGGGGCAAAAGAGGCCACCACAGAGTCCTAACTCCTGTTCCCGGAACTGCATCATGGGAAGGCTTCTTCTCGGACCCTTTGCAGAACACTGTGCATCTCCCAGCCAACTTATAATTAGGCCCACCTGAGAACTGGTGACATCCAAGAAGGGGAGCGGTGATTGGCAATACTAGTGACATTAGAGACATCTGTCCCCTTCTCCTCCCTGCCCCCTACCCCAGTCCTCAAAATACCAGGGGAGAGACAAATGGGGAAGGTAAGTGCTGAAGAGCAGATCATGACCTTCTCCTTACTGCAAGATTTTCTGGTCAAGATATGGCAGAAGCTGAAGTAGCAGAGGAGGAAAAGGTAAGCATAAAAGCAAATCCAGCACTATAGTTTTAAGTGGAAGAGAGTGGATAGGAATTCTGTCTTCAAGAAACCAGAGTTTATAGACTGTCAAACTAGAGTGATTAGGCAAAGCAGGGTCTTTTCAAATACCTGACTCACCATTTACGTGACCTTAAACTCTGATGCAATATTGCCAGGGGACCCTTGGGTTTCCACCAGCTCCATTAGGAGAACTCCTTCTGGAAAAATGAGGAGTACTGATGAGTTCTGAAATTCTACCTATGTCCTGGGGGGTAATCATGGGTAAATAGCAGCATGAAAGTGTTGTGAATGTGTTAGCCACTCAGTCATGTTTGACTCTTTGCGACCCCATGAACTGTATAGCCTGCAGGTTCCTCTGTCCATGGGATTCTCGAGGCAAGAATACTGGAGTTGGTAGCCATTCCCTTCTCCAGAGGATCTTCCTAACCCAGAGATCAAACCTGGGCCTCCCACATGGCAGGCAGATTCTTTACTGTCTGAGCCACCAGGGAAGCCCTGAATAGCAGCATATTTGGAGGCTAAACAGGACATCATTTAACTAGACATTGCAGCCGAAGATATGCAGTTATATTAAATCTATGGTGCAGAAGATTATACAAATGACCAAAAAAAAAAAAAAAAAAAAAGTGGACCCATAAATCCCACCAGTCATCTTTTCTCTGAGGGCTGGTCTGAAAAAAGGGTAACTGGTATTGAAACTTGCCGAGGTTAAAAGACTGCTGGTATGGCAGTAGAGACCCACACTGGAACAACTCCACTGCTTTAGTAACATGCAGGCTGAAACCATCCAAATAAAGTTACTACCATAACTTGAAAAGAATAACTGAGACTACATAGCATTTACAGTCTACAAAAGGGCCTGATTGCCAGAGATTAAAGTTCACCACTAACTGAAAAACATCAACAGTATAATCAATAAAACTAAATGATCATGGACAAAGTGCTGTCAGACCTTCCTGATCTTTCTGGGAGCTCAGAATACCAATGATACACAATAACAGACTTTAGCCCTGTGTAACTTATTCTCAAGAGATCCCAAAAGATGTAGTGATGAAGCCCATGGGAGCCCCAGGAAACTACCACCTGTAGCTGAGAGGGAACTTCACATTTCACTCCTCCAAGAGGGTCTAGGATGGGTCTATGGAAAGTGTGGAAAGTTCTGATGGATACACACAGAGGATGGCTGTGAGAGACCCACGGTGAGGCTCCCTGTATGCCCCCATATGTCTATGCCCAGACTTAACTCCTTCCCTCCCTTTTTTTTTCTGAATTCTCTCAACCTTCAAAGGGCAAAGTTATGAATCAGTGGCTCAAATGCCATCAGTGGACCATGAGAGGCTAAATGAAATCAGAGTTCCCCTAACAGTGTCAAAGAATCTCAGTTTTTCCCTGCAAGTGTGATGAGTCATTTCCAGGGAACTAGTGACCAACTCTTAAATACCTCTGATCTCTTCTTATGAATCACCATCTCCACCCACGAGTATCCGCATGCTGTCTCCTGTTGTGGGCTCTGACTTTAGAGATCCCCAGTGTAGCTACTGTGGCATATTCTAGTACGAAGTGGCACTTTCTTCAATTTCTCTGTTAATAATATCCACACAAGACAAATTTAAGGCAACACTTTGGAATGAGAGGTATCATCCAAAAAGGAATAGCTCAACTCAGACTAAAATCCTTGGATTTGGTTTCTAAACTAAGCACTTTTAGTTAAATCATCTGGTTGCAATTTAGCAAGATGGTAACAATAACCCTGTATACGAGACAGCAAAAGAGACACTGATGTATAGAACAGTCTTTTGGACTCTGGGAGAGGGAGAGGGTGGGATGATTTGGGAGAATGGCATTGAAATAAATATAATATCATATATGCAATGAGTCGCCAGTCCAGGTTCAATGCCTGATACCGGATGCCTGGGGCTGGTACACTGGGATGACCTAGAGGGATGGCATGGGGAGGGAGGAGGGAGGAGGGTTCGGGATGGGGAACACATGTATACCTGTGGCAGACTCATTTTGATACATGGCAAAACCAATACAATATTGTAAAGTTAAATAAAATAAAATAAAATAAAATCATCTGGTTGACAGTCTAACAAAATATTATCAGCTGATCACCTGCATTAGAATCCCCTGCTCATTAACACAGGTTCCCTGACCATATGGAGACCTGTGGACCCTGGACCATACATTTATACAATGACTTTTTTTTTTTTTTTTAATTTTGGAGTAATTTTAGATTTACAGCAAACTTGGAAAGATAGTACAGAGCATTTCTCTGTGTCCCTCACCCAGTATTCCCTCACATTAGCTTCTTACATTAGGATGGTACATTTGTTACAATGAACAAATATTGATCCATGACTATTAACAGTGGATTTGGACTTCACTGGTTTTCCTACTAATGACCTTCTGGTTTCAGAATTCAATCCACATTGCACTTAATAATTACATGTCTTTAGTCTCATCTGTTTTGTTCTAGTCTTTTCCTCTTTGTCATCACCTTGACAGTTTTGAGGGGTCAGGTGTTTTGTACAATATATCTCAATTTGGATGCCTTTGGCAGTTTTCTCCTGATTCCACTGGGGTTCTGGGTTTGAGGGGGAAGATACCACAGAGATGAAGTCCATGATGCTAACCTTGATCATCCAGTCAAGGTGGTGGTTTGCCAGGTTTCTGCACTGTAAGGTATTTCCCCCCACTTTCCATACTCTATAGTCTTTGGAAGCAGATCATTAAGTCCAAGCAACCCTCAAGAGAGGCAGGGAATTAGGCTCTACCTCCTGGAGAGGGGAGTATTTACATAAGTAGATTTGAATTCTTGTGTAATAGTGATTTGTCTCTTCTTACCTATTTATTTATTCATTTATTTGTATCATTATGGACTCATGTGTTTATTACATGCTTTACGTTATAATCCAAAACTGCTGCTGCTGCTAAGTCACTTCAGTCGTGTCCAACTCTGTGTGACCCCAGAGACCGCAGCCCACCAGGCTCCCCCTTCCCTGGGATTCTCCAGGCAAGAACACTGGAGTGGGTTGCCATTTCCTTCTCCAATGCATGAAAGTGAAAAGTGAAAGGGAAGTCGCTTAGTCGTGTCCGACTCTTAGCGACCCCATGGACTGCAGCCTACCAGGCTCCTCCATCCATGGGATTTTCCAGGCAAGAGTACTGGAGTGGGGTGCCATTGCCTTCTCCGAATCCAAAACTACATCACATATATTGTTATTCACGTTGTTCTGGCTTTGGCCACTGAGAGCTCCTTCAGGTTCCCATGTCCCTTGGATATGCTCTCTTTTTACTTTGAGTACTTCCTTACTTGCTGCTGGGCTTCCCAAGTGGCTCAGTGGTAAAGAATCTGCCTGCCAATGCAGGAAACGCAAGAGATGCAGGTTCAGCTCCGGGGTTGGGAAGATCCCCTGGAGTAGGAAATGGCAACCCACTTGAGTATTCTTATCTGGAGAATTCCATGGACAGAGGAGCCTGGCAGGAGCTCTGAAAAAGCTCTAGCCCATGGGGTCGAAAAAAAGTCAGACACACAAAAGACATGGCAATACAACAGATTTCACTTCATCTTCCATTCTCTTGCTACAGCCCTAGAATTTGCCATACCCCCAGGGAATCCTGATTTCTCTTGCTTTGGAATTTTATGAGCGACCTAGATCTGGGCATTGAGGAGGACTGTGCAGTTTTGAGAAGCAACCAAGCAGATTCTTAGGCACACTCAAGTTTGAGGGCAGCCATTTTAGAAAGTCAAGCACAAATAAACTAGATATAATTTGTCAAGAAAAGCTCTGAAATAGCTCGTTTAAAGAATTACTACTATTTTCTTCATGTTAGCTCAAGATCAAAGGTTCAAAAATGCAAACACCCTGGGGGACCCATAGAGAGGAAAAGAGAGAAGACAATAGTACAGATCAAATACTGATTCTGAAATACAGTGGTTATAATTCGACACCTAAAAACTAGAATAAAATAGATTTACGGAAGGCTTTCTCTGTGCCAGGCACTGTGCCAAGCTAAGTGCACCGCCCCAAACCTAACGCTAAAGGTGTAATTTCTCCTTTTGTAAACGTTCTGAAATTGGGGCTTAGAAAGGTGAAATGTTTGCAGAAACAAAACAGTCAGTAGGTGGCAGAGCTGAGACACCAAATCAGGTCCAGGTGCTTGTACATGAAGAGGATTTCACTTGGCATTCTGTTAACTAGTGCAGAGGTGAGCTTTTCTGCAAAATTCAGACTTAAATTGAAGAAAGTAGGGAAAAGCGATAGACCATTCAGGTATGACCTAAATCAAATCCCTTATGATTATACAGTGGAAGTGAGAAATAGATTCAAGGGATTAAATCTGATAGAGTGCCTAAAGAACAATGCTTCAGGAGGTTTGTGACATTGTACAGGAGGCAGTGATCAGGACCATCCCCAAGAAAAAGAAATGAAAAAAGGCAAAATGGTTGTCTGATGAGCCCTTACAAATAGCTGAGAAAAGAAGAGAAGCTAAAGGCAAAGGAGAAAAAGAAAGATATATCCATCTGTGCAGAGTTCCAAAGAATAGAAAGGAGAGATAAGAAAGCCTTCCTCAGTGATCAACGCAAAGAAATAGAGGAAAGCAATAGAATGGGAAAGACTAGAGATCTCTCTAAGAAAATTAAAGGTACCAATGGTACATTCATGTATAGATATGGGCACAATAAAGGACCTAACAGAAGCTGAAGATATTAAGAAGAGGTGGCAAGAATACACAGAAGAACTATACAAAAACCATCATAATGACTCAGATAACCACAATGGTGTAATCACTCACCTAGAGCCAGACATCCTAGAATGCAAAGTCAAGAGGGCCTGAGGGACACATCATTATGAACAAAGCCAGCGGAGGTGATAGAATTCCAGCTGAGTTATTTCAAATCCTAAAAGGATGCTGTGAAAGTCCTGTACTCAGTATGCCACCAAATTTGGAAAATTCGATAGTGCCCACAGGACTGGAAAAGGTCAGTTTTCACTCCAATTCCAAAGAAAGGTAATTCCAAAGAATATTCAAACTACCACACAATTGCACTCATCTCACATGCTAGCAAAGCAATGCTCAAAATTCTCCAAGCTAGGCTTCAACAGTACATGAACTGAAAACATCCAGATGTTCAAGCTAGATTTAGAAAAGGCAGAGGAATCAGAGATCAAATTGCCAACATCCGTTGGATCATAGAAAAAGCAAAAGGATTCCAGAAAAACATGTAATCTTGCTTCATTGACTATGCTAAAGCCTTTGACTGTGTGAATCACAACAAACTGGAAAATTCTTAAAGCAATGGGACTACCACACCACCTTACCTGCCTCCTGAGAAACCTGTATGTAGATCAAGAAGCAACAGTTAGAATCAGACATGGAACAACAGATGGTTTCAAAATTGGGAAAGGAGTACGTCAAAGCTATATATTGTCACTTTGCTTATTTAACTTATATGCAGAGTACATCATGCGAAATGCAGGGCTGGATGAGGCACAAGCTGGAATCAAGATTGCCAGGAGAAGTATCAATAACCTCAGATATGCAGATGACACCACCCTTATGCCAGAAAGCAAAGAGGAACTAAAGAGCCTCTTGATGAAAGTGAAAGAAGAGAGTGAAAAAGTTGGATTGAAACTCAACATTGAAAAAAACGAAGATCATGGCATCCGGTCCCATCACTTCAAGGCAAATAGATAGGTAAACAATGGAGACAGTGACGGACTTTATTTTCTTGGGCTCCAAAATCACCACAGATGGTGACTGCAGCCCTGCAAGTAAAAGATGTTTCCTCCTTGGAAGAGAAGCTATGACAAACCTAGACAGCATATTAAAAAGCAGAGACATTATTTTGCTGACAAAGGTCCATCTAGTCAAAGCTATGGCTTTTCCAGTAGTCACGTATGGATGTCAAAGTCGGACTATCAAGAAAGCTGAGCACTGAGGAATTGATGCTTTTGAACTGTGTGGTGTTGAGAGTCCCTTGGACTGCAAGGAGATCAAACCAGTCCATCCTAAAGGAAATCAGTCCTGAATATTCTTTGAAAGGACTGATGCTGCAGGTGAAGCTCCAATATTTTGGCCAGCTGATGTAAAGAACTAACTAATTGGAAAAGACCCTAATGCTGGGAAAGATTGAAAGCAGAAGGAGAAGGAGATGACAGAGGAGAAGATGGTTGGATGACATCACTGACTCGATGGACAAGAGTTTGAGCAACCTCCAGGAGACGGTGAAGGAAAGGGAAGCCTGGTGTGCTGTAGTCCATGGGGTCGCAGAGTGACATGACTGAGTGACTGAACTGAACTGAGCTTTTTTGCGTGCTTGCTTTTCCCAGAACTCAAAGCCAGGAGGGAGGGTCAGCACATTCACTGCTGAATGTCCTGTGTCTGTTATGTAGCAGGCAGTCAGCAGATAACATCTGAATAAATCTGCACAAATTCCTACAATGGCAAAAATGAGGACCATGAAGCATAACACATTTACTTCTACTGTCTCACAACTAGACTTATATTCCCAATTAGGTAAAAAATCAATGACAACAACAAAAAATTCTACTGAAATTATACTTTTAAACTTCACGAAGTTCAGATTTGGGGATAAGGAAAATAATTATGTGTAAACTGGTCTGAGTGCAAGGTTTTAGTAAACAAAAAGTCAATTGACTTACAGGTGGTTTCTCAGGTGGCTCAGTGGTAAAGAATCTGCTTGTCAATGCAGGAGACACAAGAAACGCAGGTTTAATCCCTGAGTCGGGAAGGTCTCCTGGAGGAGGAAATGGGAACCTATTCCAGTATTCCTGCCTGGAACATTCCATGGACAGAGGAGTCTGGTGGGCTACAGTCCATTGGGTCACAAAGAGTCAGACACGACAGCTTACACACAGGTAGTCTAAGACTAAAAAGCAAATGCCAAAAGTCATCAGATCACTACTTCCTATAAATTAAATGGACTTCATAATACACCAATACATTTGTTCATTACTTCATCAAGTATTTCTTTAATGCCTACCATGTGTGGGCACTGTTTCATATGCTAAAGACCATAGCTATGAACAAAACAGAAGAGAAACGCTGCTGTCAGGACCAACAGTTAACAAATACCATGAATACACGTCAGATGCTGATAAGTGCTGGGAAGAAAAACAATGCTCCGAAGGGGCAAGAGCTTGCAACTTTCAGTAGGATACTTCCTCCCTGAGAATGTGACCTTGATGCAGAGTGGTTACAGAGCTCAGAAACATCCACCTGGAAGAGGAAAGAGCAAGTGCCAAAGCCCTGAGGCAGGACACATGCTACATGTGTGTATGGAGCCACAAGGAAGCCACAGGAAAGTGACCAAGGAGTGATGTGTCACAGGAGATACAATACAGAAGTGCCTGCAGCTGTGGTGGAGGTATGGAGTGGACAGAGACAAGGACTTATGGTGCAGTGCCCTGTGGGTGATTCTGACCTCTTGAACATTTATCGAGGAAGACAGGAAGCTCTTACAGAGAAGACACTTAGAAGGATCACTCTAGCCTGCTGTTTTGAGAACGATCAATGACGACATGGCCAAGAAATCATACGAATGAGCAAGTGATGGTGGCTTGGACGTAAAGTGGTACCAAGAAGACAGGCGGAGAAGTGGTTCTATTCTGAATATATTTTCATGTTAGAACCAGCACTATTGGCAGATGGAGTGTGGATATGAAAAAGAAGAGTCAGGGGTGGCAACAAGGTTTGGGGCTTAGCAAAGAGATGGATGAATGTATGGCTACCACACACCGAGATTAGAGTGGGATCAATCCTTGGTGGCTCAGCAGTAAAAAAATCTGCCTGTTAAGGCAGAAGACATAAGAGACATGGGTTCAATCCCAGTGCGTGGAAGAGCCCCTGGAGAAGGAAATGGCAACCCACTCTAGTATGCTTGCCTAGAAAATCCCATGGACAGAGGAGCCTAGTGGGCTACAGTCCATGGTCACAGAGAGTCAGACACAACTGAGCAACTAAACAACAAACAACTGAGATCAGAAAGGCTGTGGCAATTCCAAGAGGAGATGTTGAGTAGGTAGTCATTCACCCAGGTCTGCATTTCAAGGTAAGTCTCCAGGACTCCAGGATATAAGTTGGTAGTCATTAACATTTCAACCCACAAACTAGGAAAACTCACCAGGGGTGTGAGTACAGACAAGGCAAAAATGAGGCTATTGCTGGAGGGAGATAAGAGAGTGAGAAAAGAGTTGTTGTTGTTGTTTTTCCTAAAAGGTGGGTAGGCTAATGAGAATGATTCTATAGAGAGGGAAAAGGTGATGCTGGAGAGCACAAAGCAATTGCTGAAAGAGTTTCTTCGATTTGCTTTGAATATTGCTGAAATGCAGTATCCTGTATCTGAGGGCAGGAAAGGATATAGAGAAGCACTGACATGCATTAAGGGCCAGAGAGGGAAGCCATAAAGACATCATTACTCACCTTGAAGGAAACAAAAGAAGCCACTGGTAAAGTAGTACGATCTATAATTAACACATAAAAATCAATAGCCTACAAAACACATATCTAACCACAGATTTGTGTCCAGAATATACAGAAAACTCGGAAAACTCAAAAATACAAGAAAATCTGATCAGAAGGTAACCAAAAGATAGGAAGAAAGATTTCACAGAAGAGAATATATAAATGGAAAATAAGCATATGAAAAGATGTTCCTATGGCCACTAAGGAAATGGAAATTAAAACCACAATGTACCACTACACACCTATCACAATGACTAAAAGCAAAAAAACAGTGATGACACCAAGTGCTGGAGAGTATGCAGAGAAACAATCACTCAAACAGTGCTCTGGTGGGAATTTAAAATAGTCATTTATACAATGACAAAGTAATCTTTAAGCAGCCTACAGAACTACACATGTACTTACCATACAACAAATATATTCCTTGGGATTTACCCCAGAGAAATAAAAACTGATGTTCACATAAAAACCTGTACACAAATATTCATAGCAGCCTTATTTGAAATAGCCCCAAACTGGAAGCAACCCAGGTGACCCTCAATGAGGGAATGGTTCAAAAAACTGTGATACATCATAGGGATCAAACCTAGGTCTCCTACGTTGCAGGCAGATTCTTTACAATCTGAGCCACTAGGGAAGCCCGTTACCATGGAATACTACTCAGCAATAAAAAAGAATGACCTATTGATACACACCAAACTTGGATGAAGTCAAGAGCATTATGTTGAGTGTAAACAGACAATATAAACAGGTTGCATATTATATGATTCCAATTATATAACATTCTTATAATGACACAGGTGGGGAACAGAAGAGTGATTACCAGAGGTTAGGGATGTCAGTGGTGATAGAAAGGATGTGACTATTAAGGAAGATTTTGTAATAATGAAAGAATTTTGCATCTTAACTGTAGTGGTGGTTACAGGAGTCTATACAAGTGATAAAATGGCATAGAACTATACAGACAGGTCATACCAATGTCACTTTCCTGGTTTTGATACGGTACTACTATTATGTAAGATGTAACCACTAGGGTAAAGTAGATATAGGCTCTGGTGGACCTCTCTGTGTTATCTTTGCAATTCTCTAAGAATCTATAATTATCTCAAAATAAAAAGTTTTTAAAAATCTAATCCATCCTTGAAAGTTTAATTTGGACCATAGGATTTCTTAGAATTCAAGTCAAAATAAATATATATGGTTCATTAATTTAAAAAAGTCAATAGCCCAGTACATGAATATTCATAGCAGCTTCATTTGTAACAACCTCACACTGGAGAAGGAAATGGCAACCCACTCCAGTGTTTTGCCTGGAGAATCCCGGGATGGGGAAGCCTGGTGGGCTTCCGTCTATGGGGTCACACAGAGTCGGACACGACTGAAGTGACTTAGCATAGCATAGCACACTGGAAACAACTCAAATGTCCACAGACATACAATGATATACTACTCAGCAATAAAAATAACTATTGTTATGTGAACTATGGATACATCTGAACATAATTATGCTGAGTAACAGAAGTCAGACAAAAGAGTGCATAATGTATGATTTCACTTATAGAAAACTCTAGAAAATATATACTAATCTGTAGCAACAAAAATCAGATGAATCACTGCCTGGGGTGGTCTTGATCATGATCATGGGGAGAGCTGGGAAGAAGGAATTACAACGGGGCTTTTGGGAGTGATGAATCTATTTACTATATTCACTGTGGTTTCATAGGTGTATGCATATGTTAAAACTTACCAAGTTGTACAGTTTATATACGTGTGGTTAATTGTATGTAACTCAATAAGGTTTAAAAAACATCAATAGCTCACACATTCACAAGTAATAACCAGTTAGAATTTTTCATGGAAAAGAACAACCCATTTACAACAGCAACAAAGAAACAGGGACCAACCTAAGGAATGTGCAAAACTTGTATGATGAAAGCAATAAAACATTTCTGAAAACAGTAAAACTTTCCTTACTTCAACAAACAGAAAGAAATCTCTTCTTGAGAGGGTGATTTAATACCTTAAAGATGTTAGTTCTCCCTAAGTTAATTTACAAACCCAAAGAAATCCAAAGAAAAACACTGACAAATGACTTTTTTCTGTGCTAGACACATTAATACTAAAATTTATATGGAAAAATAGGCATATGAGAACAAAATGCTGAAAAAGCTTATAAAGGAAACTAGCTGTAATTTATATTAAATATGCTAACAATCTTCTATAATTAAAACAGTGTGGACTAGCATTTAAATAGAATGATGGACCAGCGGACTAGAATATGAACAATCCTGAAATTCACTAAGTACACATGGAAATCGGGTTATGGCAAAAGGTAACTAAAATCACTGGGGCAAAGAAGGATTTCGTAACAAATTGTGTTTGGACAACTGGATAGCTACGTGAAAAACAATCAGATCCATAACTCACACCACACCCAAGAATAAACTAAGTGAATCAGAGGACTAAATGTAAAAATTCAAATATGTTAGAAGAAACTGTGTGAATTCCTCTATAACCAGGGACTAAGAGGAAGGTTTTCTAGTATGATTTAAAATCTAGATTCAATACACTACTTGTTTAATTATAGCTACAATGAAAATGAAAAAACTGCTTAAGTAAAACCCATAAGCAAAGTCAAAATATAAATGACAATTGCAAGCACATATTTGAAATATATCACCAATAAAGGCTAGTATCTCTAATATATTTTCTAAAAATTCAGAGTAGGGGAGCATGGGAAGGACCATAAATCTGACAGGAAAAAAATGAACAAAAGGCCAAGACAACCTTTTGTACAACAAAAGCCACAAAATAGATATAATAATGACCCATAAATACATGGAAAAATACACAACTTCACTCATAAGAGAAATGTAAACTGAAACACAACCAAGATACCATGTCACACCCTGCTGGTCAGACTGTGAGGGAATAGGCACTCCCTCAAATATCTAGGGGGAATGTAAAACATTACGAGCTTTCTGGCAAATTCTAACAAACCTATACACACATCAACCCTTGATAAGCAATCCAATTCTAAGAATTTACACTGAAGATGTACTTCCTATTGTGCAAAATGATTTACTATGGCGTTATCTGTAATTGTAAAAATAGTGGAAACTACTTAATGCCAAAATACAACAGATCGGCTGAAAAAGTGGTGACACATCCTTACAAGAAGTCCTGTCCAGATTTTTTTAAACAGGGTAAGCTCTGTGAATACATACAGAATGACTTTCAGAAGGGACAGATGGATGAACATAAATGTTTTTCCCTCCCTATTATGATATGGGCATTAAAATTATGAAACCACTGTATGTGTGCTGTAGAACTGGGCAAATGAGTTAATATACTGGTGTAATTGACAGCCAGGCTTCTCACTGTGGAAGGACATCTATGAAGAATATTTACATTTCACATACAAATATAGAATGGGGAAAAGAGAAACCCTGAGGGGTGTTGGAACTGGAGATTAGCAGGATGAATATGCAGGTCCCTAACACATACAGGTGGGGAAGGCAATGGCACCCCACCCCAGTACTTTTGCCTGGAAAATCCCATGGACGGAGGAGCCTGGTAGGCTCCAGTCCGTGGGGTCGCTAAGAGTCGGACACGACTGAGCGACTTCACTTTCACTTTTCACTTTCATGCATTGGAGAAGGAAATGGCAACCCACTCCAGTGTTCTTGCCTGGAGAATCCCAGGGACAAGGGAGCCTGGTGAGCTTCCGTCTCTGGGGTCGCACAGAGTCGGACACGACTGAAGCGACTTAGCAGCAGCAGCAACACATACAGACACGTGTGCGTGCATACACACACACACATTTATATGCATATACATGTATCATTTTTTTCCCTTGCTCTGTTGGAACATCCAGAAACAATGATACTCTGATAGCAATGAAAACACTCTAGCTCCCAGATCTTGGTTTCTAAATATTATTCCTAACTAAAAGTAAGCAAGGCTCCTCAGAGAAACAACCAATACCAAGACTGGGGAAGGGAAAGTACAAGAGTATCCTGGAGCACCTTGCTGGGCCAAAAAGTTAAAAAAACAAAAATGATAAGGACATGTCAAAGAGACAGAGAAGCTGGTTTGAAGAAATTTCCATTATTCAAATTTAAGATATTTTGATCAAAACACTGACAGTAATGGATTATAACTCACAGAATAAAATGATCTATGAAAGATAGATAGATCAAGGGAAAATTTTTGCCCATAGTGGACTGCCAGCTAACAAATGTACATAGAATGATGGAGTCTGAAACTCACCATTTAGCATTACGTTAAACTAGAATGTAATTGATTCAGTCAAGAACTATCACTAGCAGATGTTAAAACTGGTGTGTAGAAGTTTGCTGGAGAACAGAATATTTTTACGTAGTGTCAAAGTATCTTCTCACTAAAGTTCTTACCTTTCCTTTAAAGGAACATAATAAAGCAGGATGAAAAGGCACTAGCTTTATAGAAATCACAGTAGAGTATCTAAAATTTGTACTTTTTTGGAAAAACACAATATCAAATCCTAATTTTTAAGTACATGAGCCAGGTTTTATCAGAAACTCCATGCTACAAAATACTATTTATACTATAATCTTATTGTTATTAAAATTATCTATGTACTATGAATAGGCTAGAATGATAAATAGCAAAATTATAAAACTGATAGTAAAAATTCAAGTGATTTTATTCATTTTTATGTTTTACCATATTTTCAATGTCTCTACAATAAACATGTATTACTTTTATAAGAAGAAAAAGTATGGGAAGAAAAAAACCCACAAGGAGTAAGCAGATACAACAGAAAAAAGCTGGAAAGAAATTTAAAAGCCAAGAGTGTTTTGTGATTGCATGATGGCATGATAGATGATGTATTCTTTCCCGTTTTTACCTGTGGGACTTTAGAGTTAAAAACCCTGACGCTCACAACTAAATTACTTTACACACTCATTTTGCCTTCGCTGTGCACACCGAAATCTAGCAACACTGCCTCTCTGCTCATCTCTCCTTGAACTCCTTCCTCTTACCCCCTGGATCCTCCCTTACCTAACAAAAAACCATATCATCTTTCTTTAAAACTTCTGCATCCACTGCTCTTGAGATTATCTGATGTCCCCTGAGCACATCCCACACCACTTGTTTCTCATGTAGTGTTACTTTCACAGCAGCGTACAGGAGTGGATCTTTATACAACACCTACCTCTCTGAAACATCATTTCCTACCGTAAAGCAGTTCCAAAGAATGTAACACCATTGTCAGAATGGGGAGGGGAGTTCTGATATGTCTTTTTCTCTAGTAGAAGTAAAATGTTTTAAAACAGCGTCATTAGCTATCAGCTTTCTCTGTACTTTCTCTGTGATCAAGCACAGTAGGGTCATGATGGTATCTGCAACTTTCCTGGACAAAGCCTTGCATAAAACATGCTTACTTAGCCCTTGCACGGATGATCAAACTCAACTCAGCAGGGTCCTATGGAAATGGAGCCCTCAAACACAGATCAGCACACAGGAAAGTGGACCGAGACCTCTGACCCACACCGTGTTCTTAGAGGCCACATTTAGAGTTAGCTCTTCAAGAGATTAGTTTTTAACTGATAGCAACACATACGATTGGGAATGCAGGTTTTAAATATACATCACAAAGGTAGGCAAATCTATGAATATTTTAAAAGACTGCCAATATACTCACGGTTTTTTCGTTATTCTCAAAAGCTTCTCTTGCCTCTTCAAATGTACAGACTTCTTCTTTGCATTCACGCTCAATGTTGCCCTGTCTTATTTCTTCGAAGAGTCCATTCGCTCTTGGGTAGCGTTTTAATACTGAATTGGCTTTTTCTCCGGTGAGAAAAACTACAAAGAAATATAATAATAAGCATAAAATTGTAATTAAAAGTACATGTGGAAAGTTACTGTACAAGATGAAGTCTGCTAGATGCTCTTTAGAGAACATAGCCAACACCCTCAACCTCTTTCTCTAGGTCAGCAAGGAAGTAACACTCGGCTCTCAACCACCCCATCCATCTGCTGTCTTCCTCATCATGTGTGTCCTTTCAGTGTGTCCTTTCAGGCAGTTGCCCTGGGCAGGGACACTGACATGATGAACTATCCTATATCCAGACTTTAGCACATTCCTGCCAACCATGGGTGTTTAAATACAGCAATAATGAAACCAGTACACGCATGCATTCATTACTGTAAGAGGACGCCCCAGGCATTCTGCTGGTGGATAGCAGCAATGAAATAAAAATACAGTCTGTGGACTATCAGTCTTTGTTACCCCTAACTAAAAATAAATAAAACTCCAATTGACCTAATTATGTAAACCCAAAGCACCTTTACTCATGTGAAAAGAAGAAGTGACAAAATACTATCAAGAAATTAAGATAAATTTGGCCATAATTCATTCCAAAGGATATTAATAATCATTTTGTTCTAAATGCACTTAGCTTGAATATATTTTGACATGTTAATATATTTAATCCCATTTTGATGTCCTTTAGAAAAAGAAAAGTGTTCTGTCTGACTTGTAGAGGCATTTCATATAAACATTTAAAATGTACATTCATGATACCCAGTAAAATAAACAATGGTTATAATGCACACTTGTGGGAAATAATTTTTATGTACAGATTCATTTTAAACTCTACTTCAATTACATTTGTCTAAAACGGTCATGCTTGTTTGAAGAGATAAATAGAATGCTACCAGAATTTAGTCTTTTACTAGTGCAAATAAATTAGAAAATACCCTAATCTTAAAGACCTCTGACATGTGACAAGGTACATAATAGATCCTTCAGAAAATTAAGGGAAAAAAAAGGCCACATTTTGGGGGGAAAAAAAAACATTTTGAAGTTAAATGAAAATAAGTACTTGCTTAAAAATGGCAACAACGGGAATGAATTTAAGGTTTACCTCAATTTTAGAAATGTGTATTTGACTTTATAGAGGATATGGATTCATTACTTAGGACTCTTCAAAATATCCAAATTGATATGAGTTAGATGGGTACACTGAAAACAATGGTACGTTTTCCTTCCTTCTGTGCCTCAGAAGGATTAAGTAGCGATAAAAATGGATCACAAAATCATAAAAAATCATTAGAAGAAATCCTAAAACATAAAAGGGTGCTGCTGAGTTGGAGAGTAATAGAATTTTCTGCCAGTGCTTTTCAGAGTTTAGCTGCATGAGCATCTCTTGTTGGACTTACTATCACACATCCTGCTGGGCCTACCTCCCAGAGTCTCTGATTGCACAGGGCTGGGGTAGAGCCAAGAAGCTGCATTTTAAGTAAGAGCCCAGGTCATGCTGGTGCTGCTGGGCCCACTCCCACAGTTTGAAAACCACTACTCAAATGGGAGCTCCTTAGAAAATTAGTTCTGAGGAAGGTATTTATGGAATGCTGGGATTAACAAATGTAAAAAGCTCTTTTACTGTATGACTTTTTAGGACTCTTACTATGTATTTAATATATATTTGAAATCTCCAGAAAACAAACACAACACATGCATATGTCACATTTATTTGACTATGGAGCCCTTTTCCAAAGGACATTTCACTGAATTAACAACTTCCTAGTCACTGGTCTTTTTTATGGCAATGAGAAACAATTCTCTTCCATATAATAGGCCATATAATAGGAAGATGGTAACTGACTTCCTTGAGGCTTCTCTTTTCTAGGATAAACATATCTCGTTCCTTCATCTGTTGGTCATATACCATAAAAATACAGAGGAGTCCCTGTATCATCTTTATCACATTAAATGCTATATTCTACACTGAGTGTGGTCTGACAAGTACAAAACTAACCATGGCTATCAGCTTCCTTGTTTTTAGACACACTAGATATGACAATTGTGCTTCCTCGTAGCTCAGCTGGTAAAGAATCTGCCTGCAATGCAGGAGATCCTGGTTTGATTCCTGGGTCAGGAAGATATGCCAGAGAAGGGATAGACTACCCACTTCAGTATTCTTGGGCTTCCCTGGTGGCTCAGCTGGTAAAGAATCCACCTGCAATGTGGGAGACCTGGGTTCTATCCCTGGGTTGGGAAGATCCCCCGGAGAAGAGAAAGGCTACCCACTCCAGTATTCTGGCCTGGAAAATTCCATGGACTGTATAGTCCATGGGGTCACAAAGAGTCATTCATGACAGCAACTTTCACTTTCAGATATGTCAATGAAATCTAAGGATTCCTTGACTTTTGGTGACAGGTTTCTTGAAAATAAACAGATCAATAATATTGTATTTTAAGCTTTTAAGAGGGAAAAAAAAAACCCTAAATTCTCCTAAGGGAAAATCTTACATGCTGTCTACATTGAAAAATGTGTCAAGGAAAGCAGCTGACTCCTAAAATCAGAATGCAGGCTAATTCAGAAGATCACACAACTATCAGGTAATGTACAGCAGGACACAGTCCTTCTAATTCCAGCCTAACCAAATTACCAAGAGCATTCTACAAACATCTCCTGTGTATTTCTTGTACTGGGAGGCAACGTGATATAATACTGAGACCTCTAGATGCAATAACCTGGCAAGTAGGTTTTTATCTCACTTGCCAAATATGGTCAATTAGAAGTTATCACTTGGAATAAGAATCTGACCAGTAGGAAAGATACTGTTACAGATTAGTTATGTCCTGGGAAAGATTGAAGACAAAAAGGAGAAGGGGTGACAGAGGATGAGATGGCTGAATGGCATCACTGGCTCAGTGGACAGGAGTCTGAGCAACTCCAGGAGATAGTGGAGGACAGGGAAGCCTGGCGTGCTGCAGTTCATGGTGTCACGAAGAGTCGGACACAACTTAGCGACTGAACAACAACATGTCTGCCATATATTAGGGAACAGGAAATTGTGGAAGAGTATTTGCCAGTCCTAATCAAAGTAATTTGGAAATCTAATGGGTGATGTCAGAATTGGGATCCTTTCTATGTGAAAGCAAAATAAGGGAAAGGTGGCATCTTGAAACTATAAGGTAAGATCAGACTATTTCTTCCTAAGACGCTGGGCAATCTCCATGATGCAGGGGCTTGTGTTTGGACTTAATGTCTGAAACTAAGGTTGATTACTTTCCTCTACCTCCTTTTCATCAAAATGTGTGAGGTACCCCAGAGCTGTCCAGAATCATGTGTATGCCTTCATCAGAGATGACATGATATGACAAGTATACAGACTGTAAATCTACTCTGAGAACACAACACTGAGGTGGTATTCAAACATGTTCTTGTCTCATTAAAGTACATAAGGAAAAACCTAAGCTGTTTTCTTTCAATTCAGTTGGGGATCATCCTCACTAAGGAAAATATTTCAACTCTAAGACTGAAATACCACCATAAAATAAGTATATTAATTAAAAAACATAGTTACTTTTTCATAATTTCAAAATGAATAGCTCTCGCCCACGCTTTCTCTTCAAAAGAAAACAATAAAAATAAGTAAAATAAGATGACTTCTCAAGTAACTCCCTAAATTACTCCCTTAAACCAAAATATGTAGTCATGTTGCATATTCTTAACATTGCAGAATACCAAAACTGATATTTTAATGTCAATACTCTTTATCTAGGTAAAATCATGTCCATATATTTGCTGAAAAACAGCAGATGGCAGGGCCTGAAAGTTAACAGCTCATGTGGAAAATCTCTGCTCCACTTATCTAATCAGTTCTCTCATCTTGGGTCTGAATTTACTCAAAGAGCCATTATTTAAAGTGGCAAATGTTTACATTTTTCTTTTAAGTGAGCAAAATTTTTTCTTTAGGACGTATTTACTGAACACAGACTATGTACAATGAGATAATGACAAGTCACAAAGATCAATAGGAAATGGCCTTTGCCCTCAAGGTTCTTTGGTGCAGATAATGAAGATAAGAGATATACAAACAGCTCTAATGGAAGATGAACTAGATATATGCTGTTTGAGGTTGGCTACTGCTGCTGCTGCTAAGTCACTTCAGTCGTGTCCGACTCTGTGCGACCCCATAGACGGCAGCCCACCAGGCTCCCCCGTCCCTGGGATTCTCCAGGCAAGAACACTGGAGTGGGTTGCCATTTCCTTCTCCAATGCACAAAAGTGAAAAATGAAAGGGAAGTCGCTCAGTCGTGTCCAACTCTTAGCAACCCCATGAGGTTGGCAGGCAGGCAAATTTCTTCTGGGTAGGTGTGTTGGTGGATGGGAGAGAGGCCTGGAGAAGGATGAGTGAAGTGTATTAGGGCTGGCCTTTTAGGGACATGCAAAGATGGTGAGGAAAGACACCCTACGAAAACAAAAAGTGAGTGAAGGCCTAGAATCAAATAAACCTAGGGCCATAAATGAGGAATAATGAGCTTGCCAGTAGGGCAGAGTTCATTTAAAAAAGGAAGAGAGGGAAATGGGACTTGAAATGGCTTGATAGCCATGTCATGAGGTACTGAATGTTAGGCTAAAATATTTAAACTATTTGATAGACCCAGCACAGTCATAAATAAATAAAGTTATTTTTAAAGTTTACTTAAAGAGAAGCACTAAATAAAGGAAGCAATATTCCAAAAAAAAAAAAAAAAGGTTCTAGACTGGTATTTCACAGAGAAAAACCTAGAAAAATGTATATGTACAAGATTTAGGGGTAGGATGAGGAGAAAATGGAGGGATAAAGGCCAGGAAAAACACTACTTACATTAGACCAGGTTAAGAAATGATAAGATCATGCTTTAGAATGGTGCCAAAAGGAAGGGAAAGAAAGGGACAGATGTGAAATTTAGGGTTAATATAACCCAACATATAAATATAACTCAATGTGTGATGCCTTTGGTCACTACACCTATCATGTAGCTTATTCCTCAGTCAAACCAAATCTTGTCATTCTCCATACAGGCTTTTTCACACCTCCATAACTCTATACCTACTATTTCCCCTGCCAGGCAAATCCTATACTATTCAGATGTGAAGTGAAAGTGTTAGTCACTCAGTTGTGTCCAACTCTTTGCAACCCCAAGGACTGTAGCCCACAAGCTCCTCTGTCTATGGGATTCTCCAGGCGAGAATACTGGAGTGGGTAGCCTTTCCTTTCTCCAGGGGATCTTCCCGACCAACAGTCAGACACAACTGAGTGACTAACACACACTATTCAGCTGTAACATCCTCTAAAAATGCTCCCTAGATTCTACTTCCCACTTCATTAGACACAGCTGCTATAGACTCTCAGTATTTAGGTAGAATTCAATTATAGCAATTAAATAAACTATATTGTAATTTTATTAGAAGTTTTAGTATGCCTATCTGATTCCCTCTCAAGACTTGTGGACAGGCCCCATGTATTATTAATATTTTGATCTAACCTCTATCTTTCATAATGCCTAGTAAAGATTTTGGTGTAGAACAGGATTCAATAAGAAGGGAAATAAAGGAAAACACAGAACAGGAGAAACTTGAAATCTAAATGACTAGAAACTGGGAATCCATGGGCCATGCCTCCAATTATGAAGCAGCATCACAAAGTTAATATATGATTGTGAAATGAACACATTTACAGGCAAGTTTCTAGAAATGTCCTTTTCGCAAAAGCAAGCACCTTTTGAAATTTGTACAACAGTTCTATTTGGACTCTTCTTGGAGCATATGTTTTGTTGCTGTTCTGAAAGAAACACTGATTTGCCCTAATAGTTATGTAGCAGGAGAGCAGCTGGACACCTACTGATGTGTGAAGAGGGCAGAGCTAGTTCCTGGCAAGGAACTAGCAGCTTGGCTTCCCAAGGTGCTGCAGCCAATTCATGACAGATGTGTGGGATAGTCTACATTTGGGGAGAAATTCATTGATACATCACGTTGGTTGGATACCACACAAACTATGAGCTTGTGTCATTCAGTTTCATTATTAGGTAGTTCTACACAGAAGGTGGATTTTGGCAGTGATTAAAAAAAAAAAAAAAAAAAAAAACAGGTGCTATGTGTGAGAAGAAGTGAGAATGTTTGAGAAGTTTTGTAATCCTCAAAAGGTACACACATCCAATTAATAAGTAACTGCATGATTATTTAAAAGAAATATCAAAACTAAGTGTGAGTTTTTTGGTTTCCTAAGGCACATAAGTTCAGTTCAGTCGCTCAGTCGCATCCGACTCTGCGACCCCATGGACTGCAGCACGCCAAGCCTCCCTATCCATCACCAACTCCTGGAGCTTACTCAAACTCATGTCCATTGAGTCGGTGATTCCGTCCAACCATCTCATCCTCTGCCATCACCTTCTCCTCCCACCCTCAATCTTTCCCAGAATCAGGATCTTTTCCAATGATTCAGTTCTTCACATCAGGTGGCCAAAGTATTGGAGTTTCAGCTTCAGCATCAGTCCTTCCAATGAACACTCAGGACTGATTTCCTTTAGGATGGACTGGTTGGATCTCCTTGCAGTCCAAGGGATTCTCAAGAGTCTTCTCCAAGACCACAGTTCAAAAGCATCAATTCTTTGGCACTCACCTTTCTTTATAGTCCAACTCTTACATACATACATGACTACTGGAAAAACCATAGCTTTGACTAAACGGACCTTTGTTGGAAAAGTAATGTCTCTGCTTTTTAATATGCTGTCTAGGTTGGTCATAGCTTTTCTTCAAGGAGCATAAACATAACTAATGCCCATAAAAGTTATGTTTATACTATACTATATACTATTTAGTATGCAGTAGCATTGTATCTTTAAAAAGTAATGTACATACCGTAATTAGAAAATATTTCATTGATAAAATGTTAACTACCACCTGACAACACAGGCTTGCCAAAAACCTTCAATTTGTAAAAATTGCAATATTTGACAAGTGCATTAATATGAAGTATTTATTATCTTTTTAAGAGGTGACCAAGCTCTCAAGATATAAGTTGTTTAGACCCAATTACTTCATAAATCGAACTATTAGGCATTTCTTTTGGCCTATAGCTGCTATGAAAAATTCACTGCAATAACTAAAAGCACTTTAAACTCAGCAAGTTTGGGAACCTCTGACCTAGGGGTTCTGAAGACAGATTGGGTCTTGCCAGTGTGCTCCCAAATCCATCTGGCACATCAAGTTTCAATGCGCTGCGAAGTTTCCTCTCTGAGGAAGGAAACTGAGATCCGTTTTGGAACCTGAAAGTTGGTGACACCTGTCACATGGGCTAGTGACTGTGGCCCTGATCAAGTTAGCAGGAAAAGAATCCAGTGTAGTCCCCACTCCATCCAGTCACACCCCCTCAGTTGTAGGTTACCTTCAGTTCTCCCCCAATTAGCTGCTCCAGTTCTGTCAGCTTGTCTGGGGAAGAGGCCTGGGAGATGAAAACTGAAATACATGGTCACTAGGTAGCCGAAACACTGGGCAATCAGGCTTCCTGTGCTATGGAACGAGCAGAGGGGAGTGAAGTGCCAGGTAGAAAGGTGTTCTCCTCTTTTCCCTAGAGCTGCTGGTAATTACTACCAGCCCAGCCAGGGCAAACCTATGCCTCAGTTCAGGAAGTGGCTCCTCTACTGTCCTTGGAATTGCTGGGTATCAAAAAGCCTGGTTTGGGTGTCCTGGTTTCAGTATAAGATGGCTCAGAGGTTAAAGCGTCTGCCTCCAATGCGGGAGACTGGGGTTCGATCCCTGGGTCGGGAAGATCCTCTGGAGAAGGAAATGGTAACCCACTCCTGTATTCTTGCCTGGATAATCCCATGGACAGAGAAGCCTGGTAGGCTACAGTCCATGGGGTCGCAAAGAGTCGGACACGACTGAGCGACTTCACTATTCACTATTCAATATATGCCAGCAACATGAAGAGGAAGAAAAAAGGGGAGACTTCCTACAAATGCGCCTAGCATTCCATTATCTTTCTTCAGTGCAGGAGGCAGGATGTACTCCTCTATTTGTGGGAGAAGGTGAGCTTCACATCCTACTACTTCTTCATCTTCATCACTCCTCACAGGATGCCTCTAGACTTCAGGTGCAACCCTAGAGTTCCTACATGTCCCACGGGAACAGGGCTCGTAAGGGAAGGAAGAAAGACATTCTCATATTTTCAGGGGCTGTGGTTAATTTGAGTAATGAATGTGATCTCATTGGTATCCCAAGTTTGTTAAATGGTACCCATCAGCTACACATTAACAAAGTAAGGAAGAGGCATTAAAGCAAACAGCTATGTGAGGAAAGCCAAAACCCTAAGCTTCCCTTCCTCATCTGTAAAACTGGAATAACAGCACCAACCTCAGTTATAAATGAGGTAGGTATTAGACATAAAGTGCTTTGCTCAGAGCCTGGCAAAGACTGGAGCTCAATAAACAAGAGTATGATTTGTTGTCACTGTCCTGGTAGCAGTTATTTCATTAAAGGAAAAACAAGAGATTTATTTACCAAGATGATAAAAAAATACACTTAGAAAATAAAGAATAATTGATCAAGGATAGGATTAATTTGCAGTGAGTCTGTATGATTAACTCCAGGGATGCCTGGAAGTCTGGTCTCCATGGTCAAGTTTGGGATGAAATGTACAAGCTTTATACAATGCTGTTTAAAGCCCTTGGAGGCACTCTGTACTAGTCTGTCTAGTTTATTGAAAAATGTATAGATTGATGGTTTGCACTGATGGCATGCAGCCTAATTTCAGCTATATGACCATTAAATATCAAAGATTCTCAGTAAACTTGTCCTCTGGCACCCGTGAGACCAAGGTTATCTTGCATGTATCGTGACTGTTCTCAATGAGAAGACAAAGCATATCCTGTATGACTAAAAATGGGCTTAGGAGCCTTCTTTCTCCTGCTGCACCATACCTTCATCATTGTTGTTCAGTCACCAAGTCAAGTCCAACCCTTTGTGACCCTATGGACCATAGCCCCACCAGACTCCTCTGTCCATGGGATTTCCCAGGTAAGAATACTGGATTGGGTTGTCATTCCCTCCTCCAGGGGATCTTCCTGACCCAGGGATTGAACCCACGTTTCCTAGATTGGCAGGCGGATTCTTTACCACTGAGCCACCAGGGTAGTCCATACCTTTATAATACCTTATGAGACTCTCATAGGTCCTTTCAGTTAGTTAGTGTCAAGTAGTGGCTACTTTAATGATTCATAAATATTCTGAGGATATCATGAGATTTAAAATTTTGAGGGCTTCCCTGGTGGCTCATTGGTAAAGAATCTGCCTGCCTGCGAAGGAGACACGGATCCCTGATCTGTGACGATCCCACATGCCATGGAGCAACTAAGCCCATGTGCCACAACTATCGAGCCAGTGCTCTAGAGCCCAGGAACCACAATTACAAAGCCCATGTGCCCTAGAACCCATGCTCTGCAACAGGAGAAGCCACCGCAGGGAGAAGCCTGTGCACCACACCTAGAAAGTAGTCCCTGATCTCCATAACTAGAGAAAAGCCTGGGAAGCAACGAAGCCCCAGCACAGCCAAAAATAAGTGAAGAAATAAATAAAATTATTTTCAAAAATTTAAGAAATTCTTCAGAATATAAATTATGGACTATTTCTGGTCCTTATTTAAGAAGGACTTGATTTTATAAGAAACTCATAAGGACATATCCTTTACCATACCTTACATGCTTACTTTTATTAACTTCGATTTTTGTCAGATGTGTGCTAAGTCTGTCATCATGAGAATTTTAACAAAAGATTACAAAGAAGCTCTTAAGGATTGAGAATTGAAAATCACACACATGCCAGATATACATATTTAGAGAAGCATGAATGAGTAGCTGTAACAAAATATCCTAAATTATTTTCTACTGATATTTGGGTTATTTGATAGTTCAGGTAGCTATTCAATATCTGACATAATCATTGTGGATATTAAGGATAGTAAGACATTATTTATGCAGAAGTCACTCATACTCATAAATGTAGAAACAAAACACAACCAAGGTGATGCATTAGAACTTCTGTTTTACCTGTAAGGGAGCCGTAGCTCCCTTAGACTTAACAAGGATTAATATACTCATCCCTCATCCATGAGCCTGGCTATAAGACTGGAAAGTTTATTTTGCACATTAAAGCTGAGAAGTAGAAGGGACTAGGGGTAAGCTGAACTAGATCAACACACTGACAGCAACAACAAGTGAAAGTTGGTGGATCTGAAGAGGAAAGAGATAGGAGGCCCTTTGAGGTTATTTACAAGTTTACAGAGGGCTTTTGTTTACATGATCTCATTTTTCTCAGAACATTTTGCGAAGTAGAGTATTTTTCATATCTCACAAGTAAGAAACTGCTGTTTAGAAAGGATGCTATCACTTGTGGCCATGCTTCCTTTGTTGGGTTTTGGGGGCACCACCTTCTTCAGTTGTTTTTCCCCTTCCTCTCATTCTTCCCTCTCAGGAAAGGCTTTTTCTGCTGTCTTTTCCCTTAAAATAAATGTTAACTGGCCTCTCCTCTTCTCCTTCCCTCTTATTAGGTGACCTCATCCACTCTCATGTTTAGCCATCACATATAAGTGACAGCTGCCAACTCTACAATGCACAGCCTGGCCCTGTCCAAGGAGCACCTGACCGATACACACACCTTCTGCTAAAACTATCATGCTCATCACCTGTGCCCAAGGAGCACAGTGAGCAGTCCCAGACTGGCAGAGGCAGTCAGCAGGGACTACTAGGATGGAGGAGGCTGGTGTTCAGCAGAGGGGCAGGACTGGCAAAAGCCACTGGAGCTCACAGGTGTGTAATTCCTAAATGCTCAGTATTATCTTCCAATATTTTGACTTTTGATTCCTATGCTCTTTTTATACATGGTCTTAATTTCATGTTGCTTCAATTCTTTCTTTGAAAGCAAGAGAAGCTTAATATATGAATTTGAATGACACAAGAACCTTGTATGCTACATATGCCAAGTATTATTAGTCTAATTTTACCATTCACTGACTCACTCACTGATTTGTTCAAACATTTATGCAGCACTTTTTATGTGCCAGATGTTGATGCAAGGCACTGGGCTTAACAATAAGACAAAGTCCCTCAAGGAGCTCACAGTCTAATGGCAAACTACTGAGTAAACTGAGGCACAGAGTGGTAAATGCTTTGCCCAATGAAGTGGAAATAATAGGTACTTGGAAATGATTGACTAGAGCTGGAGAGAGGGCAGGGTACCATTAGGTCATCATAAGTAAACCCCTTTGACTGAAGAGCAAGGCTACGTACAGAAACATATTACAGAATCTGCTTGCAAAAAGGTTAAAATAGGGGACTCCCCTGGTGGTCCAGTGGTTAAGACTTTGCCTTCCAATGCAGGGGTGTGTGTTCAATTCCTGGTTGAAGAGCTAAGACCACAGAACCAAAAACACAGAACAGAAACAATACCATAACAAATTCAATAGACTTTAACAATGGTCCACAGTAAACATTTTTTTTTAAATTTTTTTAAAGGTTAAAATAGTTTTCAATTGTCACCATAACTGAATTCACATCTTGCAAAGAATTATTAAGCCATGATCTGATGGCATTTCTACACTTGCCCCCAAAGCCTGGGGCATGCCACCAGTCTGCTCCAACACAATCAATCTGTAGGGACCTTGAAGTCCAATTTTAGCACTGGGAACCATAGTGAAATACATTAATTCCACAAACTTTAAGTATACAGCATATTTATGATACCTCTACATACAGAGGTTTGGAAAAAACTCTTCTCTAACCCTCATTCAAAGGGTTCTGGTCAGCTACAAATACCAGAGAAATTAGAGAATACATCTGTTACTTTCCATATAGACATTATTTTGGTTGCACAAGGGTAAAAAGTCTCACTCTGAAATACTTTATAAGCAATCTAAACATTTACAAACATAAACAAAGACATCATGTCAAGAGGCATGCATACCCCTATCCATTGTAGATATGAACCCATATTAAGGCAATTTCTCTTGTGATAAAAACACCTGATCCATGCAGCAAAGGGCAGAGTCCACAAAGAGCTGTCCATCCAGCCTGCCCAACAGTTTCAGTGATACTCTGTGTGATGCAGTAATCTCAGGAGGCAAGATGTCTATTTCACTGGCAAAAAAAACAGGGAATGATTAATTTTTTTAAGAAGTTGTTTTCAAATGCAGAAACCATAATTATCTAGTAATCTAAGTAGTGAACTGCCCGAAGTTACTCCTGGCCTTATTGCTGTAAGGGAGAATGAGAAAGCATCGAGGATGATTTATTCCTCTGAAAATCACATCTGGTGTGTAATTCACCCACCCTGATGTCCCCAAAGATTCAATACCTGGATCTTCACATGCCATTAGTTTCCACTTCAACCAACTCTTCACTCTGCTCTGGAGGATCTTCTTCTTTCTCAGGGTGAGGGTGTTCTGGCTGTGTGCTTTCGGACGTAGAGGTTCCTACACCATCTGATGTTTCAGTTCTGAAGAATTCCTCTGCCATTTCACATACATAAACATTGATAGGTCCTGTGGTGCTCTTCATACTTAGTGTGCCAGAATCGTCTAGGCGAATTAAAATATCCAAGCTGGTATCAGGTGGAGATTTAACTGCAAATACAGTCTGTTCACGGAAGGCTTCAAGGCTGTTAATATCTTCAAATGACACATATGTTAGCCTCTTATTTTCTCTGTCCGCTCGAAACTCATCCAACTGTTGAGAACAGTCCTTAATTAATTCATCCAGAGATGCTTCTTTCGCTGCTAAGTCAAGAAGTTCCGCCTCCAGCTGCCTCTGTTCGGGCCGTATTTCCAATTCGTTAAGATCAGGTCCTATCCATTGAATATGGTTTCTAGACTTTTTTTCAATCAGCTTGATTCCACTTAAGACAGTGGTGACGTCATACAGTCTTCGTTTTTGTATTCCCAGTGTTTCTGCAGCTTTATTTAAGTCAAGAACACCTTCAGGACTAGATCTGAGAAGAGCCATAAATCTTCGAGTTAAATCAGACAGGGATGAATAACCCTGAGGTCTCTTCATATCTGGGCCTTTTTTCATGGACGCCTGTTGCGTACTATCTTCTAAATTAACGCTTACTTTTAATGGGCGCAGGTCCTCCACGAAGACGGGGTCTTTGGATTCACCGCACACCGTCTTCTCCTCCACCCGGTCCACATGCAAGCTGTGCGGCTCCAAGGCAGGCTGCTGCTGACTCATGCTGCCTGGCTGGTCCTCGCCTCGCACTGCACGAGCTCTCCCGCCTTCTCCCACTCAAGTCGGGCACCGCTTCCAACACACCGGCCCCGGGGGGACAAGCACGAACCTGGCCCCTGTTGTGATCAGATGCTCAACGTGGCTAGGGCCGGCCCTCAGGCTGGCACACTGCTGCCCCACGCCCCTGGGAGCTGGAACGCTAGCGGAAAGAAAGCACACTGATCTACGGCACTCAGAACACGAGTCCCACCATCTTTACGCATGCGCAGTGCACTGCTTCTAGCGCGCTGCTTCTAGTGCGCATGCCTGCTGCGGGTGGCACGTTCTGATGCACGCAGTACGGTGTTTTATGTTTGTTTTTGTTTTTGTTTTGTTTTGTTTTGTTTTAATAAAAAAAGATCAGCCTCAGCTTTGTGGCTCAGCTGGTAAAGAATCTGCCTGCAATGCGGGAGACCTAGGTTCAATCCCTGGGTTGGAAAGAGCCCCAGAGGAGGGAATCTGGCTACCCACTCCAGTATTCTGGCCTGAAGAATTCTATGGACTATATAGTCCATAGGGTCACAAAGAGTTGAACACAACTGAGCGACTTTCAGCAATCGGCAATATGTATTTATTCAAATAGAAAGTTTGTTCCTGGTCGGTTTTGTGTAAATGTTGGTGTGCCACAATCTGAAACTATAAGGAGTCCGTGTACTAAGAGGTTATTTTTCTCTTTTTTAAATAAATCTAATATCTTGTTTAATTGTCAATTTCTCATAAAAGACTGTGTAAGATGCTAAGTTATCCATTTATTTGAGCCTTCTGTTGTTAGTCATATGAAAACTGCCTTTTGAGACTCTCTGTTTGAAGTCTGAGAAAGCCAGTATCTGTTCACTGCTTTCACCAACCCTGTATTGAGACAAATGAAAATTCAGGCAGAGTATGATAGGGAGGAAAGATCCTAAATTTGTAGTCAGGTATGCGGATTTCTGTCCAGCTCTGGGACTAAACCGGCTACGTGGTTCCACATTTGTTGCCAAATTTATCTGGGCCTGTCTCCTAATTTGTTAACCTAAGGTTTATATGTATGATTTCTTAGGTCTTTTCAGTTGTTACTGTAAAATTTTATACTTGGAAAGATTTTTGTTAAGTGGGAGTAGTGTATTGCATTCAAATTCTTTGGGGATATGAATATATTATTTTTCAGCCAAGCAACCACCATCTCCCAAACCAACAATAAAAACAAACAAGAAGCAAAAATCAACAAGATATCCTCCCCATCAAATCCTGTGCTCAGATTTATATACTAGAAAAATTTTTATAAAATGTCACACTCATATTTCCTTGCTTCTAAATTTTTGATACCATCATTCAGTCAGTTGTGTGTATATGCAATGCCTTCAAGTTTTTTTCTGATAAAATGGGTATAAATAGACATTTCTTATCACAAATGGATGGACACAACTTTCCTTAGAACAACTAAGTCTCACTAGAATTTTCAAGTGACATCTCACTTCCTAAAAACCAAAATTATGCAAAATAAAAAGATCCTATTTGACTGTTGGTGGTAATGTAAATTGATACAGCCACTATGGAAAATAGTATGGAGATTCCTTAAAAAACTAGGAATAAAACTACCATGTAACCCTGCAATCCCACTACTAGGCATATACTCTGAGGAAACCACAATTGAAAAAGACACATGGACCCCAATGTTTGTTGCAGCACTATTTACAATAGCTAGGATATGGAAGAGATCTAGATGTCCATTGACAGATGAATGGATAAAGAAACTGTGGTACATATATACAATGGAATACTACTCAGTCATAAAAAAGGAATGCATTTGAGTCAGTTCTAATGAGGTTGATGAAACTAGAGCCTATTATACACAGTCAAGTAAGTCAGAGAAAAACAAATATCATATATTAATGCATATATATGGAATCTAGAAAGAAGATACTGTTGAACCTATTTGCAGGACAATGATGGAGACAGTCCCTGGGGTCACAAAGAGTCGGACATGACTGAGCGACTGAACTGAACTGATGAAGACAGACATAGAGAACAGACTTATGGACATGGGGGCAGGGGAGTTGGAGTGGGTAGGATGTATGCAGAAAGTGGCATGGAAACATACACATTACCATAGGTAAATCAGATAGCCAATGGGAATTTGCTATGTGACTCAGGGGGCTCAAACCAGGATTCTGTGACAACCTAGAGGGGTGGGATGGGGAGGGAGGTTCAGGAGACAGGGGACATAGGTATACCTATGGCTGATTCATGTTGATGTTTGGCAGCAACCAACACAATTTTGTAGAGCAATTACCCTTCAATTAAAAATAAATTTCAATATTAAATAAAGATCCTATTTGGATCATCTTCCCATTACTGAAAAAAAGAAAAAATTTCCTCAGTCATGTCTGACTCTACAACCCCATGGACTATACAGTCCATGGAATTCTCTAGGCCAGAATACTGGAGGGGGTAGCCTTTCCCTTCTCCAGGGGAATTTCTCAACCCAGGGATCAAACTCAGGTCTCCCGCATTGCAGGCAGATTCTTTACCAGCTAAGCCACAAGGGAAGCCCTCCTATTACTTAGGGAGGTGGGAAAAAAGATTATTTCTCAAATGTATTTCACCACTGTAACCTATCTGTGGAGATTAAAAGGCTATTTTTTTCATAGAAGGTAGGTTTATAATTCAGAATTTGTTGTACAGTGGTGCTCATGTGCCCATATATGTTGTCACAAACTTACAACTTAGTTAGAATGGCATGCAGTATACATTTTCACAGGAACTAGGAAGTGGAAACCCACTCAGGAACTGAGACATTTAAAATATAATTTAATGTTAAAGGACTGAACTAGAGAGAGTGGGGCATCTCAGGGTTTGAGAGAAGTAACTGTTGTATCTTTAATATCCTGAACCTGCTTCTTAAGGACAATGTAGTGGTTATGATCCCTATCTAAGACTTCAAAAAAAGACATCTTTTTGCTATCAGAGGTATGCAATGAAATGCAAGATAACAGGCAGGTTTCCAGGAATAAGTGTGGAGAAAAAGCCAGAAATGGATTTCTATAAGACTGAAGACAAAAGAGGTAGTGTATGTCTATAAAGTCAATAGATCCCTTCCCCCATGAGGAGGGATCTATTACTAATTCAATATGGTTTACTTGAAAGTCAAATTTTACATCATATATTCAGATGTCTCTTGTCTAATGATTTTATGCTTTGTAAGGAATAATTAGATACAGAGAGATTATCTAATAGATTCTCCCACAAGGGAGGGTAAAAAGCCAAATTTTCTTTGAAAGAGTTTTATAATAACTCCTTATCAAAAAGAATACTTCATGAAATGGTAGATGACAGCAATCAAGTTTCTAGCAATTACACCAACTGCTTAAATGTATGGTACTTTAACATGTGATATTTATGAATGAAAGCCGTGCCTTACCCATAGGAAGCAAACAAATATGGGAAATATTAGAAAATGATCTAATTTGTACAACATTAAGGACACAATCCAGTAGAATCATGAAAACAGGAGAATTTCCAAGATAGGTATTTCCCATCACTAGTGCCTCAACTCTCATCAACAAGAAGATCATTTGTCTTAGACTTTATAGTTGCTACAACCACAAACTTTTAGTTTATGAATATGATTTACACTGATTCTGGTTACACTGGATCTGTCCCATTTGGAAGAATACAGAAACAACTATAACAATCACCATTAAATAGGCTCGGGAGGGTGGGCAGGGTAAGGCATGTAGTGAGACTCAGTAAACATGAAACATAGTTTTAAATATTTAACTATGTTACAGTGAATGCTTTATACTCTGTCAACATAGGCAGTATGGTATTATCTATGGGATAGTTAACTGTAATCTAGATGCTAGGAGTGAATGATTGTCCTAATAGAATATATACTACATTTAATCAAAAAGTCTCATATCAGAGATGGTTGTTCAGAGAATATGCAAAGCTAGTGGTCAGCTATCTTTCTGTTATGCACAACAGGAGAGCAGAATGGATTTCAGAAACGGAATCTCACTGACAAATTAAATTAATACTTTTATTAATTAGCACACAGATTTCAGAAAGGACTTTTCACTGGAGAAATCAATGTTGTTTATATATGAATTTGTTCTAGAAGTGATGTTGACAGAATTCAAACTTCTGCTTGTTCTGTCTGAAGGGGAGAGGAACACTCACCAGTATTCCCTCTTCTTTCCCTTCTCTCCTAGTGGCTCCTCAGGGACCCCTGTAGGAAACCTGGGGCTTCACTGAGCACACTGAAACCACGGATCAATCTTAATCCCTTCATTTTGCTGACAAGAAAAGGGAAATCCAGGCTAAATGACTTATCCAAGGAATCCAAGGACAGCCTATCCAAGGCTGCTTGATTCTAGGACAAGCACAACATCTTGGTTTCCAGAACCATAATGGAAGCAAATTTCACATACTAAGGTGTGGGGGAGTAATTCTGGCTTATATATGATTAAACTCAAAGTTTATGCTAACTAAAACAGCCTTTTTATGGCCTAGCAAACAAACACCCTACATCTTCCTTGATCCTTAAAGAAAAGTATGCATTCACCAGAAGTAAAAAACATCTATGTTAAAAATAAACATTAAATGCCTCCCTTCCTGGGCTGCCAATGGTGGTGTTCCTTCAATGATAAGACGTCCTTCCCAGGTACCAAGGCTATACTGACTCCTGTGTACATGCTGATTTGTTATTGTTGTTTCGAAGTCTTGAAGGAATGGATCCCTAACTTCTTGTCAGGACAAAAAGCAAAAATGGTATTTTTTGTTCTGCTGCTGCTACTGCTGCTAAGTCGCTTCAGTCGTGTCAGACTCTGTGTGATCCCATAGATGGCAGCCCACCAGGCTCCTCCATCCCTGGGATTCTCCAGGCCAAGAACACTGGAGTGGGTTGCCATTTCCTTCTCCAGTGCATGAAAGTGAAAAGGAAAGTGAAGTCGTGCCATTGCCTTTTTGTTCTGACAAGATACAAAACTGTGATGTGGAGAAGGAGATGGCAACCCACTCCAGGATCCTTGCCTGGAGAATCCCATGGACAGAGGAGCCTGGCGGGCTACAGTCCATGGGGTCGCAAAGGAGTTGGGCACGACTGAGCGACTAAACAACAACCACCCACACACACAGCAGAGTGAGCTGCTAAAAACAAACCTCAGCATCTAACTTTCCTCCTGCAAATTCTTCAGTGGCTTCCAGCTGCTTTTGGAAGAAAGTCCTAAATCTAAAGACCTTTCATAAATCAGCCTCTACCTTGCATCACCCCCTCTTCATTCCCTGTGTCCCAGTCACACTGGCTGGCTTTCTATTTATTAAATATCTTCCTGCTTCAGAGCTAGCACACAGGCTGTTCTCTCTGCTTGCAACACTTTTCCATTTCCCACTGTGCTAATCTTAAGTGTTTCTTCTCCACAGAGAACTTCTCTGGTTTCTCCATGTAGGTCAAGACTTTTGGTTAAATCTTCTCTTAGCACCAGGCCCATTTCAGAGCACTTACTGTGACAGTAATATAAAAATTACAGATGTTAATTGGCTGGCAGGCTGCTAGACTGTAAGCTCATGAGGGCAGATGTCGTGCCCATCTTGTTCAGTACAGTATTCCCAGTGTTGGGCACACAGTTGCTACTCAATAAATTTTGATTGAATGAAAAAAAAAAAAAAACTGTGCTGAAAACTCCAGCGTAACTTCTCCAGCGTAAATTCCTCAGAGTAATCTGAGACATTGTTTCCTGGGCTATAGTCCTTTTTGTTGTTCAGTTGCCCAGTCATGTCCAACTCTTTGCAACCCCGTGGACTGCAGCACATCAGCCCTCCCCATCCCTCATAATCTCCCAAAGCTTGCCCAAGTTCATGTACATTGCATCAGTGATGCCATCCAACCATTTCATCCTCTGTCATCCCCTTCTTCTTCTGCCCTCTATCTTTCCCAGCATCAGGGACTTTTCCAATGAGTGGGCTGGTTGCACCAGGTGACCAAAATGCTGGCGCTTCAGCTTCCTTTGTTTGGCTTCCTTAATCCTTAGTTTGGCTCAAACAAAATTCCTTTCTATTCCTATCATAGATTGGTTTACCGATCATTTCTGTTGACAACCATATACATTTGTCCCTCAGCAGCTGTGGAGGATTGATTCCAGGCCCCCCTATGGATACCAAATTCTGTAGGTGCTCAAGTCCCTTATGTGAAATGGCATGCATGCTCAGTCGCTTCAGTTGTGTCCAATTCTTTGCAACTTCAAGGACTGCAGCCCTCCAGGCTCCTCTGTTGGTGGGATTCTCCAAGCAAGAATACTGGAGTGGGGTTGCCATGACCTTCTCCAGGAGATCTTCCTGACCCAGGAATCAAATCCATGTCGCCTACATTGCAGGCAGATTCTTTACCATCTGAGCCACCAGGGAGGCCCAGTGCAATGTAAATTATACATAAATAGTTGCAAACACAACATAAATTCTATGTGAACAGGTTGAGGACATGTAGCAAATTCAGGTTTTGCTTTCTTGAACTTTCTGAAATTTTTACTTTTTCCCAGTATTTTTGATCCTTAGTGGATTGAATCCATGGTTGTGGAACCTTAGGATAACTGAAGACACAGAGCACCGATTCTAACGCTCTCCTTGAGACTCAAATTACTTCTATGAAAATCACAATGGTGTTGTTTGGCTCATCTCTAAAGACGTCCTATCCTTTATTCTGGGGCTTCCCTGCTGGTAAAGAATCCACCTGCAAAGCAGGAAACTTGGTTCAATCCCTGGGTTGGGAAGAGCCTCTGGAGAAGGGAAAGGTTACCCACTCCAGTATTCTGGCCTAGAGAATTCCATGGACTGTATAGTCCAGGGGGTCACAAAGAGTCGGACACAACTAAGTGACTTTCACTATGACTACCCTTCATTCTAAATCAGTGGTTTTCTATCTTGGGTGATGTTGCACCCCAGGGAACATCTGGCGATGTCTGGATATATTTAAAAAAAATTTTTTTTTTAAGTATTTATTTGTCTGTGCTGAGTATCAGTTGCAGCACACAGGCACTTCCTTGTGTCATGTGAGATCTTCTGTTGCTTAGCTGTTCCGTGGCATGTGGGGGTCTTGGTTCCCCAGCTAGGGATTGAAATTTGCATTGCAAGGTGGTTTCTCAACCCTGGACCACCTGGGTAGTCCCTGGATACATTTTTGATTCTCACAACTTGGAGGAGTAGGTGCAACTAGTGGGGAGAAGCCAAGGATGCTGCTGAACATCTTACAATGCACAGGTCAGCCTCCATAACAAAGACGTATCTGGTCCCAAATATTGATAGTTACTCCTACAAATCTGGCCCAAAGAATTGAGAACAAATACTAAAACAAAAATTTGTATATCAAAGTTCACAGGAGCACTATTTCCAATTAGCCAAAGGGTGGAAACAACACAAATGTCCACCAACTGATGAATGACTCATCAAATTGTAATACATTCATACAGTGGGATATTATTCAGTCATAAAAAAGAATAAAGTACTAATACAACATGGATAAATCTAAAAAAACATTATGCCAAGTGAAAAAAGCCAGACACCAAAGGGCACATATTATATTATTCCACTTATATGAAATATCCATGATAGATAAATCCATAGAGCTAGAATCAGCCAATAGGTTGCCAGGGCCTGGGAGAGTGCAAAATAGAGACTGACTGTTTAATGGGTAGAGAAGGTCTCCCTTCGAGGTGATGGAAATGTTTTGGTACTAAAGTTACACAATATTGTGCATGTACTAAATACCACTAAATTGTACAGTTTAAAATGGTCAATTCTGGGCTTCCCTGGTGGCTCAGTGGTAAAGAATCCACATGCCAATGTGGGAGACATGGGTTCAATCTCTGATTAAGGAAGATCCCACATGCCACAGAGCAACTAAGCCTGTGTGCCACAATAATTACTGAGCCAGTGTTCTAGAGCCCAGGAGTTGTAACTACTGAAGCCCATGCATCCTAGAGCCCATATTCCACAAGAGAAACTCCACAGTGAGAAGCCTGCTCACAACTAGAGAGTAGCTCCTGTTCAATACAACTAGAGAAAAGCCCACACAGCAGCAAAGACTTAGGACAGCCAAAACTAAATAACTAACATAACGAAATAACTAAAATTATTTTTTTTAAAAAAAGAGTCAATTCTATGTTATATGAATTGTTTTGCCTATATTATGTATTTTGCCTCAAACTTCTAAAATGTCAACAGTGCCAGGGTTAAAAAGCCATTCTAAATTTATGTACCGAAGTTATTCTCTTCAATAGGTAAAAGGCAAAGAGGATTGTATCAAAGACAAAAAGCATCAAGCACTAGAATGAAGTTTTCTTTTTAACGCATTCTGAACCTCACATAGTAAGCTCATTTTTTGTTTTCTAATGGGAAAATCTTGCCAGGAAAAAAATAATGGCTGTTGCTAGCTCCAAGTAGATTTGTTTTACTGTTACAAAATTATGAAGCTAGATAAGGATTTATAATAAATTGGTGACATCATCTGAACTGCACAGGCATGAATATGCTACCATAATAGCAAGACTCTCAGATTTAATATAGGCCAGAAAATGAAACAATTGTCTTTGAATGTGCACCTTCACTTGAACTATAAACCTGGGAGCTGTCAATAAAATTAGGCAGTACATTATTAAACAGTCACTTTACAAGCCTTGTCAGTTTGAATGCGCATTCCCTGTTTGAAAATATGGAGCTGTATGGCTTGACTTAAAGCTTAGGATTGACCTCAACTGAGCACTAATTAAGCAGAGACTCAAAGAACTTAGAAATTTACTCTAGTAACTATGAACCATCTTTCCTTCCATTAAGTCTTGGTAAGTGGAGGGGATATGTTTGGGTTCTTTGAAGTAAAGGAGCCAAGGGAATGATGCTATGCTAAGTCACTTCAGTCGTGTCCGACTCTGTGTGACCCCATAGACGGCAGCCCACCAGGCTTCCCCGTCCCTGGGATTCTCCAGGCAAGAAATGATGCTGCTATGGTTTAATCAGTTCAGTTCGGTTCAGTCACTCAGTCATGTCTGACCCTTTGTGATCCCCATGGACTGCAGCACGCCAGGCTTCCCTGTCCATCACCAACTCCTGGAGCTTGCTCAAACTCATGTCCATCAAGTCAGTGATATCAACCAACCATCTCATCCTCTGCCATCCCCTTCTATTCCTGCCTTCAATCTTGCCCAACATCAGGGCCTTTTCAAATGAGTCAGCTCTTTTTGCATCAGGTGGCCAAAGTATTGGAGCTTCAGCATCAGTCCTTCCAATGAATATTCAGGGCTGACTTCCTTTAGGATGGACTGGTTTGATCTCCTTGCAGTCCAAGGGACTCTCAAGAGTCTTCTCCAACATCACAGTTCAAAAGCATCAATTCTTCTGTGAGGGTCAGTCTCTCCCATCAGGAAGCTTCCATAAGCCTCTTATCCTTATTCATCAGAGGGCAGACAGAATGAAAACCACAATCACAGAAAACTAATCAAACTGATCACATGGACCACAGCCTTCTCTAACTCAGTGAAACTATGAGCCATGCCATGTTGGGCCACCCAAGATGTATGGGTCATGCTGGAGAGTTCTGACAAAATGTGGTCCACTAGAGAAGGGAATGGCAAACCACTTCCATATTCTTGCCTTCAGAACTCCATGATTTAATAATAAACAAAAGACTGTAAATGGTAGCACCATCACTGTTTCTCTACAGCACAACCACATGTTCATGGATCCTAGGACATCAAAGGCATGTTACTATTAAGTATGGAAAATGAAGATGGAAACTGACTTTGTGGATTAAGAATTTATAGGCCTAGGGTTACCTTCTAAGCTAGGTAATACCTATCTCCAAAGACTAAATACCAAAAGAGGAGAAACAGAAAATGTGCTGAGGCATCTTTATATTTTTATGTTAGTTCAGTTCATGTTCGCTTAGTCACGTCTGACTCTTTGCAACCCCATTGTCTGCAGCATGCCAGGCCTCCCTGTCCATCACCAACTCCTGGAGCTTACTCAAACTCATGTCCATCGAGTTGGTGATATCATCTAACCATCTCATTGTCTGTCATCCCCTTCTCCTCCCACCTTCAATCTTTCCCAGCATCAGGGTCTTTCCCAATGAGTCAGTTCTTCACATCAGGTGGCCAAGGAATTGGCAAGTCAGCTTCAGCATCAGTCCTTCCAATGAATATTCAGGACTGATTTCCTTTAGGATGGACTGGTTAGATTTCCTTGCAGTCCAAGGAACTCTCAAGAGTCTTCTCCAACACCACACTTCAAAAACCATCAATTCTTTAGCACTCAGCTTTCTTTATAGTCCAATTCTCACATCCATACAAGACCACTGGAAAAACCATAGCTTTGACTAGGTGGACCGTGGTTGCCAAAGTAATATCTCTGCTTTTTAGCATGCTGTCTAGGTTGGTCATAGCTTTTCTTCCAAGGAGGAAGCGTCTTTTCATTTCATAGCTGCAGTCACCATCTGCAGTGATTTTGGAGCCCCCCAAAATAAAGTCTGTCACTGTTTCCATTGTTTCCCCATCTATATGCCATGAAGCATTAGGACCAGATGCCATGATCTTAGTTTTCTGAATGTTGAGTTTTGAGCCAACTTTTTCACTCTCCTCTTTCACTTTCATTAAGTGGCTCTTTAGTTCTTTGTTTTCTGCCAAAAGGGTGGTATCATCTGCATATCTGGTTACTGGTATTTCTCCCAACAATCTTGATTCCAGCTTGAGTTGGAATCAATAATTTTATGTTAATTATTCTCCAAAAATATAACCTGTATGTCTGTTATCATTCAGCAATTTCAGATATTGTTTTCGGTACAACAAAGCAAAATAAAGCTGTTTGAAGATTCATGGGTAAATATTATTCTTATTTTGTAAAAGAGGAGTAGGAACATCTTGTAGTTTGCTATTATTGAGAAGCCAAGATGAATTTCTTTCACAAACTTTGTTATTATGGTAAAGACATGAAATTAGCCATCATAACTGCCTATTAGAGTAATAAATACCATAAACTGCTGCTATAGTACTTAAAATATGCAGTAAGAGAAGTGTGTTCTGACACAGAAAAAAATTTGATGGAAGATAGGTATGACTAAAAATCAAATTCTACTCAAACTCTGTAACAAAAACAACCCTCAAATTTTTTAGCAAGAAAACTCCCAAGAAATTGCTTTGTGGAGTACTGAGACCTTTGTCATTTTATCATGAATGTACCAGTTATTCAGCAGCTGAGGGGTGGGGGAAGAGGATGAAAAGGTAGGATAAAGTTTTAACGTCTATCTGAAGATGACTACAGATACTTCTGGTACATAATATCTGGTAAGCCTAAACGTGCACCTTTGTAAAATTCTCATATTCTCTTTGTGAAAATGTTAATTCTCTACTAAAATCTTACACATAATTTAATTTATACATGCTGTTCTTTTTTTTTTGTAACAGCATCTTTCCTTGTTGACTACATACTGTTATGGTGTTCCACAGTGTATTGTATTCTCTGTGTTATGAAAAACCACGGAGATAAAACCTATTGATCAAGAAGGGTGACTTTCACCATGGAAGTGGTGTCTTAGGCCCCTTACTTTGGGGACCTCCCACTGTGTGTTGTGTACAGCAAGCTTCTGAGTTGAATTTCTTGTTACTTTAACTTGGTGACTGCCAATCAGTGCTGCTGCCTTTTGAGTTAACGCAGCCAGGGACCACTGCTGCTCAGAGGATTTTGATATTTGAGGCACTCCACTATGTGACAAAGATGTTTTAGCTGTTACCATAAACGAGGATGAACACTGAGCTATTTCTCTTTTCTTCTCCTCCCACCCCCACACCATACTGTGAGAACATAGTTTTAAGAAAATATTTTCTTTCACACCATAAGGTAGTTCCTAGGTTTTTAATTGACTTTATACACAGCTGATGACTAGGGTGCTCAGAATACAGTTTATTGGAAGAAAATGAAAACTGCCTATGACAAAAGGAGACCTAGGTTTGCCTTCTGACTCTTCATTCATAAACTGTAGACTTTAGATAAGACTTTCTCTCATGACTATGTTTTATACTACATAAAATGAAGATAATAATCCATATTTATACTACAGGGTTCTTTCACAACTCAAGATAATGGAGAAATAAATATCTATGAGTTATGAACTCTACACATACTTGTTAATACCAAAATAATTATATATTCATAAGAATCATAAAAACTAAACCCTACTTAAATACTGAATCTCTATATGGTAAATGGAATTTCAATGCCACATACAATGGACACTGCTGATGGTCTACTGAGAAATGATTCACACAAGTCTGTTCTCATCCCCTCTACCATTTGTAAGACTATGAATTTTTCCATATCATATAAGCAAAAGAAGGATTCCTCTAACACATCTACAAATAATTTCTTCATCCAACATCAAAGAATACTAAAAGAAGTTGACCTCAATTTAATTTTTCATCTATACTGTATGGTTTCCCAGCTGTGTTGTTTTTGTGGCTCCTTAATTAATGCGGCCAATGACATGTCTTTTTGATATTTTCCTCTGCTGTCCCTTTGTATGACACATTGAGCTATGTTTGTGAGAACCTTCTCCAAAGCCAGTAAAAACTTCATTGTACACAGCCAGGGGAAAAAAAAAAAAAGAGCACACACTAGCATCTTTTTTTTTCCCCTCACTAACAGAGTCAGCAATTAACAAGTATAATCAGACAAACTAAAGCTTAGAGTGTCAAGGATAGATTCTTTGTGATTCAGGATGTTAAGGATGTTTTCAAAGTGCTCACACAAATAGTCAAAATGCTGCTATTACAACCTGCCATGTGTTTGTAAAAGTAGCGTTTTGGGAAGTGCTTCTCTTATCTCATCTCCGGGTTGGAAACCTCTCCATCTTTGCAGATTACACTAACAAGCCCTATCCTTTAGCAAGAACTCTATTAACTACCTGACTATTTAAATGGACACTTGCTGAGGCATCTTTTAAAGCAAGCACTTACTGATAATGATTTGATGACTATTCTAAAAAGGAAGAAGGGAAACAAGGAGTATGTTGCCCTGTCTTAGTGCCTCTCTCTTCACTTCAGGGCCATGATGAAAACCAAGAATCATAGCATTCTCCAAATCCACTTGAAGCTTGAAAGAAAGTGAAAATCAAACCATGATTCCAGTTACTCTGGAAGGTTCTGTTGATAGTTGATGCTGGAGTTAGGACCTGGTATAGATTTGTTCTAGATCTTTGACCATTAAAAAAAAATGTATTCAGGTATTAAAAATATCAAAACTATCAGAGATAGGTATCTTTTGTGAAGGTGGGAACAGAACCAGAATCTCTGAGGGAGTGCTGGAGAAAACACACAAAAGCTGACTCATCAAGGTTCAGGAAGATATTTTCCATCTATAATCCTTGGGGCTGCCTACCAGGGCCCAGACTGGTGTAGGGTGAGAAAGATGCCTAGAACACAAACATAAGGAAGCACTCTATCTCTAACACACCCTAGTCCCAGTCTTCCTGCCTACAGAGGCATCTGATCAAATAACTTCATTTTAACTACTGAATGACAGAACCAATGGAGATCTATGTCTTCAACAAGGACAGCAATGAGCAGAGACCTCTGCATTCTTCCATTATACATTAGGATTTTCAACATGCTTTCATATATATTCTCACATTACGCCAGCCACAACCTTCTGAGGCTAACAGTGTGCTATGTTATTAATCCCACCACAGAGATGAACAGTCAAAGGCTTTGGTATAGTCAATAAAGCTGAAGGTACAAGTTTTTCTGGAACTCTCTTGTTTTTTGATGATGTAGCAGATGCTGGCAATTTGATCTCTGGTTCTTCTGCCTTTTAAATCCAGCTTGCACATCTGCAAGTTGATGGTTCACATACTGTTGAAGCCCGGCTTGGAGCATTTTGAACATTACTTCGCTAGTGTGTGAGATGAGTGCAATGGTGCGGTAGTTTAAACATCATTCAGCACTGCCCTTCATTGGGATTGGAATGAAAACTGACTTTTTCCAGTCCTGTGGCCTATGCTACATTTTCCAAATTTGCTGGCATATTGAGTGCATCATTTTCACAGCATCATCTTTCAGGATTTGAACTGGCTCAACTGCAATTCCTTTACCTCCACTAGCTTTGTTTGTAGTGATGTTTCCTAAGGCCCATTTGACTTCGCATTCCAGGATGTCTGGCTCTAGGTGAGTGATCACACTATTGTGGTTTTCTGAGTCATTAAGATGTTTTTTGTATAGTTCTTCTGCGTATTCCTGCCACCTCTTCTTAATATCTTCAGCTTCTGTTAGGTCCATACCATTTCTGTTCTTTATTGTGCCGATCTTTGCCTGAAATGTTCCCTTGGTATCTCTAATTTTCTTGAAGAGATCCCTACTTTTCCCATTCTATTGTTTTCTTCTATTTCTTTGCATTGATCACTGATGAATGCATTTTTATCTCTCCTTTCTATTCTTTGGAACTCTGCATTCAGATGGGTATATCTTTCTTTTTCTCCTTTGCTTTTAGCTTCTCTTCTTTTTAAGCTATTTGTAAGGCCTCCTCAGACAACCATTTTGCCTTTTTGCATTTCTTTTTCTTAGGGATGGTCTTGATTACTGTCTCCTATACAATGTTACAAACCTCCATCCATAGTTCTTCAGGCACTCTATCTATCACATCTAATCCCGTGAATCTATTTGTCACTTCCACTGTATAAGCATAAGGGATCTGACTTAAGTCATACCTGAGTGATCTAGTGGTTTTCCCTACTTTCTTCAATTTAAGTCTGAATTTTGCAATAAAGAGTTCATGATCTGAGACACAGTCAGCTCCTGGTCTTGTTTTTGCTGACTGTACCAGACCACCTTACCTGCCTCCTGAGAAATCTGTATGCAGGTCAAGAAGCAACAGTTAGAACTGGACATGGAACAACACTGGTTCCAAATCGGGAAAGGAGTACATCAAGGCTGTATATTGTCACTCTGCTTATTTAACTTACATGCAGAGTACATCATGAGAAAAGCTGGACTGGAAGAAACACAAGTTGGAATCAAGATTGCTGGGAGAAATATCAATAACCTCAGATATGCAGATGACACCACCCTTATGGCAGAAAGCGAAGAATTAAAAGCCTCTGATGAAAGTGAAAGAAGAGAGTGAAAAAGCTGGCTTAAAACTCAACATTCAGAAAACTAAGATCATGGCATCTAAGATCATCACTTCATGGCAAATAGATGAGGAAACAATGGAAACAGTGAGAGACTTTACTTTGGGGAGCCCCAAAATCACTGCAGATGGCGACTGCAGCCATGAAATGAGAAGATGCTTCCTCCTTGGAAGAAAAGCTATGACCAACCTAGACAGCATACAAAAAAGCAGAGATATTACTTTGCCAACGGAAGTCCACCTAGTCAAAGTTATGGTTTTTCCAGTAGTCATGTATGGATGTGAGAGTTGGACTATAAAGAAAGCTGAGTGCCAAAGAATTGATGCTTTTGAACTGTGGTGTTGGAGAAGACTCTTGAGAGTCCCTTGGACTGTGAGGAGATCCAACCAGTCTATCCTATAGGAAACCAGTTCTGAATATTCATTGGAAGGACTGATGCTGAAGCTGAAACACCAATACTTTGGCCACCTGATGTGAAGAACTGACTGATTGGAAAAGATCCTGATGCTGGGAAAGATTGAAGGTGGGAGGAGAAGGGGACGACAGAAGATGAGATGGTTGTATGGCATCATCGACTCAATGGATGTGAGTTGGAGTAAGCTCCGGGAGTTGTTGATGGATAGGGAAGCCTGGTGTGCTGCAGTCCATGGGGCCACAGAGTTGGACACAACTGAGCAACTGAACTGAACAGAGATGAATAAACAAGTTTAGAGCAATGACAGGATTTGCCTCACAGGTGATTTTTTTCCCTACTATCATTAGTTGCATAGTACAATCATATTTTTGTTTATGTTATTATCAATAAAGCCTTAGAAATCATTAGCAGCATATGGGTAACTTTGCTAAGAGTTGTGAAGAAGCGAGATTAGGGCAGGTTTATATAATATCAAGTTTGAGCCTTCTCTCCCTGTACTAAGAGATGTTCAGAAAAGAGCAGGGGTGGGGAGGTGGTGCGGGGAGGCAGATCCTTTCCAGTGAGCAACCTGTCTCTGCACAGCACTGCTTCAGACAAAATCTTTCTAACACTGACCAGAAACACAATTTAGTTGTCCACAAAAGAAAAAATAAACTTTGAGTTGCAAATCTAATTTCCTGTATATAGTGGATTACTGTATAAAGAATCTAAATTATTTAGAAGTGAAGAGAGACTTACTTCTCCCCATGTTTTCCTGTGGTCTCTGGTAGATCCTTGGATGATGAGTCCCTCTGCAAAACACAGCACACACACAGTCAGATTCAAGTTCCATTAAAACTGATGTTGTCAACATGAGCATTTCCTTTCAGTGCTTTCCAATCTTGCCCCCTTATATAAATAAAGCTGATATCTAACCTCAGAAGATGGAAACACAGTATTCTGGAACACATGGGCTCCATATCAGTTGGCTATGCCCTTGTTTATCTGGCATTAGTTTCTGCCCTTGCCAAATAAAAGTCATCAAATTGGTCACGTGCTTCTTTCATAGGAAAGCATGGATATCAACCAAAAAAAAGGGTGGGCAAAAATGCCAAAAGGCTCAATTTTAATAACAAGGCTAGCATGTTATTAGCCTGTCTATCCCTGGTTTCTCTTCAGTGTCACTCTGTGACAAATCCAATACTCTTTAGAGTGTAACATTTTCCTGAATGGTGTCAAACAGCAGTACCTCTAATCAAATTATCCCTCCGGCAAAGCAGCCCACAGAGTTACTACCAGTAAACAGCATGAATCAATAATAACTATGAGCTACTGACAACAGAAACTTTGGAGGAGAAAATACATACTGCAAATGCAGGTATGTGTGGAGGAGCAGCAATTCTGTTTCTTTACGAAAATATACACACAGAAACTAATTTATACCACAATGGCTTCATTTTCTTACAGGGTTTAATCACAAAACTACCACACATTTACTGTTCACTTGTCAAATTCCCAATATGGAGCTAAGCACCAGAGAGGCACAATTCTAAGATGTAATTTATCACTATGTTAAGGAATATATAACCTGCTTAAGTCAAACATATAGAGGAGAGTAATGTCAAAACCAGGGAGCTGGAACAGTAACCCTGGGCAACAGGAGAACCCAGCCTATGGGACTGCTAGAGACTCAGAGCCAAGCCTACACTCCCAACCTACTCCTACACCCTACCAACAAACACAGGAGCCTAGCCTTACAACCATGATAAGCTAAGGAGCCCAGCCTATGGCCCTGCTCACTTGCTGGAAACAGCCTGTGGTCTTGCCCATGCAGGAAGCCCAGCTAGTAATCTCGTCCAATGAAGAAGGGTAGCTTGTGGTCCCACCCAACAAGGAAGCTCAGCAGCATGCAACTTTGTTCATTCAACTTCGTGGCAGTGTCTGTGGCCCCACCTAATCCTGAAGCACAACCTGAAGCCATGTGAAAACACTCTGTCCTGCCTGGGGCCCTGCTTAAACATAAAATCCAGCCAGCAGTATCATTGGGTTATGGAGTGCAGTCTGAGATCCCACACAACAAGGCGTGACTGCTGGACCAACCCATAGTCCTGCTCAATCATGGAATTGAACTGGTGGCACCATGCTACCAACAAACACAGTCTGGGACCTTACCCAACTGGAGGTGATATCAGAACTCAGATAGTGGTCCCATCTCACTGCTGAGCAAAACCAGTAGCCCCACCCAAACAGGGAGATGGTCACCTAGTAGTTCTGCTTGAACTTGGAGCCCAGCCAATAGGCCTACCCAACAGTGGAGCCCAGTCAGTGGCATTTCCCCAAACCTCAGAGCATAGGCAATGGCCTCACCCAATGAGACTCCAAGTGAAAGCCCTGCTGACTGTGGAAGCTATCAGCTGACCTGCAGCTGAAAGCTATCATGAGTAGTGAAGGTCTTTCTCTACAGAAGTGAACCTGTAAAGTCTGGAGGAGGAGATTGCTTAAACAAATGCACAGACACCAATGCAAGGAATCATGAAACAAACAGGTAAACATGACATCACCAAAAGAAACTAAAAGTTACAACAACTGACCCTAATGAAACAGAGGTCTATAAGCTGTCTGAAAAAGAATTCAGAAAAATCCTCTTAAAGAATTTTCGGTGAACTACAAGAACACATTGACAACTAAAGAAAATCAGGACAATAGTACATGAACAAAACAAAAATTTAAAGAAGTAAACAGAAACCATAAAAAAAAAAAAAAAAACAGGATCTTTTGGGGGTTGATGGAAGTGTCCACTGTTTTTTTTTTTTTTTAACTTTTATTTTGTATTGGGATATAGCCAATTAACAAACAATGTTGTGATAGTTTCAATGAACAGCAAAGGAACACAGCCATACATACACATGTATCCATTCTTCCACAAACTCCCCTCCCATCCAGTCTGCCACATAACATTGAGGAGAGTTCCATATCCTATACAGTAGGTCCTGGTTGGTTATCCATTTTAAATGTACATGTCCATCCCAAACTCCTTAACTATCCCTCTGTCCTTTCCTCCCCCCGCAACCATAAGTTTGTTCTCTAAGTCTGTGAGTCTCTTTCTGAAAAACAGAAATCTTGGAGCTGAGGAATACAATAACTGAAGAATTCAATAGAACAAAATGGTAATATCTAGCAATAATTACTTTAAATGTAAATGGGTTAAATTCTCCAATCAAAAATAGCATGGCTGAGTGGATAAAAAACAAGATTTCAATGATATGCTGTCTACAAGAGATTTATTTTACTTTTAAGGACACATATAAAATGAAGTGAAGGGATGGAAATAGATATTCCAAGCAAGTAGAAACCAAAAGAAAGCAGGGATAACTATACTTAGATCAGACAAGGTAGACTTTAAGCTAAATATGGTCATGAGAGACAAAGAAGGCCATTATATAAAGAAAAAGGAGTCAATTTCATCAAGAAGATATAACAACTGTAAATGCTTATGCACCCAATGTTATATGCACTTATATATATATAAAGCAAGTACTACTACAAATAAAATGAGAAACAAACAGCAATACAGTAACATGTGCTGACTTTAATATCCCACTGTCAACAATGGATGCATCATCCAAATAGAGAATCAATCAGGAAACAGTGGATTTTAACTACACTACAGACTAAATAGATCAGACAGACAGAGAGCATTCCATCCAACAGTAGCAGAATACACATTTTTCTCAAGAATAAACTTTTTCTAGGATTGATCATATGGTAGGCCAAAAAATAAGTTTCAACAAATTCAAGAAGGCAGAAATTATATCAAGCATCTTTTACAAATACAATGTTATGAAGTTAGTAATCAATAACTAGAGGAAAGCAAGAAAAAATTTAAGTACATGGAAATTAAACAACATCTCCCTGACCAATCAATGGACCAAAGAAGAGAAATCAAAAGGTAAATAAAACAAATCTTGAGACATACAAAAACTGAAATACAATATAAGAAAACCCATCAGATGCAACCAAAGTAGTTCTAAAAAGTTTATAATGGTAAATTTATAAAAGAATAAAGAAGATCTCAAAAGAACAACCGAACTTTAGCCATAAAGAAATTAGTAAAAGAAGAACAAACTAAGCCCAGAATTAGTAGAGGAATTAAATACTAAATATTAGAGCAGAAAGAAATAAAGAATAAGAAAGCAACAGAAAAGATTAACAAAACTAAAAGTTGGTTCATTGAACAAATGAAAAAAACTGACAAATTTTTAGCTAGACCAATAAAAAAAAAATGAAGATCCAAATAAATACAAATGATCATGAGACTAATATGAATAATTACCCACCAACAAATTAAACAACCTAGAAGTACTAGCATAAAAAAAAAAAAAAAGACAAATAGACTGAAAAAATAGAATCCTGAGTCCAGAAATAAATCCAAGCACATAAAGTCAACTAATATTTGACAAGGGAGCCAAAAACACTCAGTGGGGGAAAAAACAGTCTCTTTAACAAATGATTCTGGGAAAACTATATATTAACATTAAAAAAAATTGAAAATGGACCTCCTCCCTTACACCATGGACAAAAATTAACTTTAAATGAACTAAAGACTTAAATGTAAGACTTGAACTCATAAAAAGTCCTAGAAGAAAACAAAGGGGAAAAAACAGGCAAAAAAAAATCACAAAATTAATGAGACTACATCAATCTAAGAAGCTTCTGTATAGAAAAGAAATGATCAACAAAATGAAAAGGCAACCAAAGGAATGGGAGAGTTTATCTGCAAACCACATATCCAACAAATGGTTAATATTCAAAATATACAATGAACTTATACAACTCAACAGCAGAAAACAATCAAATTTTAAAATGGGCAATGGATCTAAATAAATATTTTTCAAAAGAAAATACACAAATGGCCAACAGGTACATGAAAAGCTGTTCAACATAACTAATCCTGAGAGAAATGCAAATAAAACCACAATGAGGGGTGGGGGAGTTGGTTCAAGAGGGAGGGGACATATGCATACTTATGGCTGATTCACATTGTTGTATGGCAGAAGACAACACAATATTGTAAAGCAATTATCCTCCAGTTAAAAATCAGATCAGATCAGATCAGATCACTCGTTCAGTCGTGTCCGACTCTTTGCGACCCCATGAACTGCAGCACGCCAGGCCTCCCTATCCATCACCAGCTCTCGGAGGTCACTCAGACCCACATTCATCGAGTCAGTGATGCCATCCAGCCATCTCATCCTCTGTTGTCCCCTTCTCCTCCTGCCCTCAATCCCTCCCAGCATCAGAGTCTTCTCCAATGAGTCAACTCTTCGCATGAGGTGGCCAAAATACTGGAGTTTCAGCTTTAGCATCATTCCTTCCAAAGAAATCCCAGGGCTGATCTCCTTCAGAATGGACCGGTTGGATCTCCTCGCAGTCCAAGGGACTCTCAAGAGTCTTCTCCAACACCACAGTTCAAAAGCATCAATTCTTCGGCGCACAGCCTTCTTCACAGTCCAGCTCTCACATCCATACATGACCACAGGAAAGACCATAGCCTTGACTAGGCGAACCTTTGTTGGCAAAGTGATGTCTCTGCTTTTGAATATGCTATCTAGGTTGGTCATAACTTTCCTTCCAAGGAGTAAGCGTCTTTTAATTTCATGGCTGCAGTCACCATCTGCAATGATTTTGGAGCCCAGAAAAAGAAAGTCTGACACTGTTTCCACTGTTTCTCCATCTATTTCCCATGTAGTGATGGGACCAGATGCCATGATCTTCGTTTTCTGAATGTTGAGCTTTAAGCCAACCTTTTCACTCTCCACTTTGACTTTCATCAAGAGGCTTTTAGTTCCTCTTCACTTTCTGCCATAAGGGTGGTATCATCTGCATATCTGAGGTTATTGATATTTCTCCCGGCAATCTTGATTCCAGCTTGTGTTTCTTCCAGTCCGGCATTTCTCATGATGTACTCTGCATATAAGTTAAATAAACATGGTGACAATATACAGCCTTGACGTACTCCTTTTCCTATTTGGAACCAGTCTGTTGTTCCATGACCAGTTCTAACTGTTGCTTCCTGACCTGCATACAGATTTCTCAAGAGGCAGATCAGGTGGTCTGGTATTCCCATCTCTCTCAGAATTTTCCACAGTTTATTGTGATCTACACAGTCAAAGGCTTTGGCATAGTCAATAAAGCAGAAATAGATGTTTTTCTGGAACTCTCTTGCTTTTTCCATGATCCAGTGGATGTTGGCAATTTGATCTCTGGTTCCTCTGCCTTTGCTAAATCCAGCTTGAACATCAGGAAGTTCACGGTTCACATATTGCTGAAGCCTGGCTTGGAGAATTTTGAGCATTACTTTACTCGCGTGTGAGATGAGTGCAATTGTGCGGTAGTTTGAGCACTCTTTGGCATTGCCTTTCTTTGGGATTGGGATGAAAACTGACCTTTTCCAATCTTGTGGCCACTGCTGAGTTTTCCAAATTTGCTGGCATATTGAGTGCAGCACTTTCACAGCATCATCTTTCAGGATGTGGAATAGCTCCACTGGAATTCCATCACCTCCACTAGCTTTGTTCCTAGTGATGCTTTCTAAGGCCCACTTGACTTCACATTCCAGGATGTCTGGCTCTAGGTCAGTGATCACACCGTCATGATTATCTGGGTCGTGAAGCTCTTTTTTGTACAGTTCTTCTGTGTATTCTTGCCACCTCTTCTTAATATCTTCTGTTTCCGTTAGGTCCATACCATTTCTGTCCTTTATCGAGTCCATCTTTGCATGAAATGTTCCTTGGTATCTCTGGTTTTCTTGAAGAGATCTCCAGTCTTTCCCATTCTGTTGTTTTCCTCTATTTCTTTGCATTGATTGCTGAAGAAGGCTTTCTTATCTCTTCTTGCTATTCTTTGGAACTCTGCATTCAGATGTTTATATCTTTCCTTTTCTCCTTTGCTTTTCGCTTCTCTTCTTTTCACAGCTATTTGCAAGGCCTCCCCAGACAGCCATTTTGCTTTTTTGCATTTCTTTTCCATGGGGATGGTCTTGATCCCTGTCTCCTGTACAATGTCACGAACCTCATTCCATAGTTCATCAGGCACTCTATCTATCAGATCTAGGCCCTTAAATCTATTTCTCACTTCCACTGTATAATCATAAGGGATTTGATTTAGGTCATACCTGAATGGTCTAGTGGTTTTCCCTACTTTCTTCAATTTAAGTCTGAATTTGGCAATAAGGAGTTCATGGTCTGAGCCACAGTCAGCTCCTGGTCTTGTTTTTGCTGATTGTATACAGCTTCTCCATCTTTGGCTACAAAGAATATAATCGATCTGATTTCGGTGTTGACCATCCGGTGATGTCCATGTATAGAGTCTTCTCTTGTGTTGTTGGAAGAGGGTATTTGCTACGACCAGTGCATTTTCTTGGCAAAACTCTGTTAGTCTTTGCCCTGCTTCATTCCGTATTCCAAGGCCAAATTTGCCTGTTACTCCAGGTGTTTCTTGACTTCCTACTTTTGCATTCCAGTCCCCTATAATGAAAAGGACATGGAAATGTCTTCCATTTGAGACATGGAAATACCTAAATGTCTACCAACAGGTGAAAAGATAAAGAAATGCACATGCAAGCACACACACAGGAATATTATTAGTCATAAGAAGGGGAATTCTAACATCTGTGAAAACATGGATGAATCTTGGAGAGCGTTAGGCTAAGTGAAATAAGGCAGACCCCAAAAAACAAATACTATATAATCTCACTTCTGTGTAGAATCTGAAAAAAAAAAAAAAACTTACAAAAATAGAGAGCAGAATGGTGGTGGCAAGGAGTGGGGGCAGGGGTGGTAGTAAGAATGGGTGAAGATGGTCGAAAGGTACATACTTCTAATTTTAAGATGAGTAATTTCTGGGGACGTAATATACAGTATGATGATTACAGTTATTAATACTTACTGTATATTTGAAAAATGCTAAGCAAGTAGACTTTAAAAGTTCTCAATACATCACACAAAAAATTCTAACTATGTGAGGTGATGGATCAGCTAACTAATCTTTATTGTGGCTCTCATTTCACAATATATTTATGAATCAAATCATCACATTGTACAACTTTAACGTATACAATGTTATATATCAATTATACCTCAAATAAAGCTGGGAAAGAAAGAAATTAAGTCTATATGAAATAGGGACACTCAGGGAATAAATACATGACTGAAACCTGATAACAAATTGTACAACACTGGAAAATTATTTCTATCTCAGATCAGATCAGATCAGATCAGTCGCTCAGTCGTGTCCGACTCTTTGCGACCCCATGAACCGCAGCACGCCAGGCCTCCCTGTCCATCACCAGCTCCCGGAGGTCACTCAGACTCGCATCCATCGAGTCAGTGATGCCATCCAGCCATCTCATCCTCTGTCGTCCCCTTCTCCTCCTGCCCTCAATTCCTCCCAGCATCAGAGTCTTCTCCAATGAGTCAACTCTTCGCATGAGGTGGCCAAAATACTGGAGTTTCAGCTTTAGCATCATTCCTTCTAAAGAAATTCCAGGATTGATCTCCTTCAGAATGGACTGGTTGGATCTCCTTGCAGTCCAAGGGACTCTCAAGAGTCTTCTCCAACACCACAGTTCAAAAGCATCAATTCTTCGGCGCTCAGCCTTCTTCACAGTCCAGCTCTCACATCCATACATGACCACAGGAAAGACCATAGCCTTGACTAGGCCAACCAAGTTCCTTGCAAAAGGAAGGGGCAGAAGTAGATGAATGTTTCCCAAGTTGATGTCCACAGAATGTTAAAAGGTGCGTTATTCAAAAACAAGGCTCTGATCAAATAAATGGAAGAAATGCTATCTTAAGGTTAAATGGGTTTATTATAAAACTTTTCAGAGCCTTAAAAATGCTAATAAGCAATGTGACAAAAGTATACTCTCTCCATGTATTTGGCTATACGATCCTTTTCATAGGGCTTCCCTGGTGGCTCAGAGGTTAAAGCATCTGCCTGCAATGCAGGAGACCTGGGTTCGATCCCTGGGTCGGGAAGATCCCCTGGAGAAGGAAATGGCAACCCACTCCAGTATATCTTGCCTGAAGAATCCCGTGGGCGGAGGAGCCTGGTGGAAGAATCCCGTGGGCGGAGGAGCCTGGTGGGAGGAGCCTGGTGGGCTACGGTCTACGGGGTCTGGTCTACGGGGTCGCAAAGAGTCGGACACGACTGAGCGACTTCACTTTCACTTTCCTTTTCATAAGCAATCAGTATTTCTTAGGAGCTCTATTCTTGTGAGCTCAGTTTGGGAACCCACAGAAGATAACTGCTAAAACCTCTTTTAGCTCTGAGATTTCATTACTATCTAACAAGGCATTAATTGTACGGAACAAAAGTAACAGTGAATCCAGTAAGACGTCAAGGGGGTTGATTCGCACAGTATTTTGGAGCCAAAAGGAACTTGAGAAATCATCTAATGATTTTTCCTCACCCCACCTTTTACTTAAAGCAGCAGATCAAACTCACAAAATCTTATGCAGAACACTAATATACAAAATGGGTTAGGGCCAAAGTCTTCAGGGTGAATTGACGTAGAGGGCTGTAGTCCCACTTACTGGGATTTCTCTTTGAGGGAGCCTAGAAACTTCATCAGAAAGCAGAGGTTAGTGAGCCCTGACCCTTCTGATTAGCTATTCTGAGAAGGCTTTGGGAAGGAGCTGAACTCTCCTACATATTCACAAGAAGGTCCTTTACCGTTCCCGGTATCAACTCAATTTTAAATCCTCCTTAAAGGACTCCTTTAAGTCGGACACATAAAATAAGCATTATGTAAAGAGAATCACAAAACTTTTCTCACTCTAGGAAAAAACACATGACAGTAAATACACTAAAATGCAACCCCTGTAGAGAGGAGAAGCTATTCAAGTGTTAAGCCAGGAAGTCACGTGGCTACACTTGAATTTCAAGAAGTTCTGAGTGGCGGCAGTATGGAAAAGAGGAGATTTGACTGGCAAGACTTCTTGTACTTTATTTCCTGTTTGTTCTTTAATATTTAATAGTCTTTTTGCAAAGAATCAAGCCATTCTCAGTTGTATTCGGGGAACCACAAAAGGCTTTCAGGCCTAAGCCAGGACTTTCAAGAGGACTGGCCTCTCCAGAGGTCAACACAGTGGAGAGAACAGGTTTCAGAGGCAAACTCTCTTCCAGGGGAAGATGAAACCAAGGAGGTAACTGTCAGTTGACTCATCTAGTGTCCCAGCAATAAACTTCCAAAAACCCGAACTTTGTTTTAAAGAAGACAATTTCCTGACAGAGATATGGAGTTTACCGCCTACTGACAATAAACCCTGGATTCCCCCAGTCCCAGGTTACTACTCTGCTTCTCCTGTTGCCAGGGTTAATTAAGCTAATTTCTTTTTTTCTTTTCTTAAAATTAATTTATTTTAATTGGACGCTAATTACTTTACAATATTGTATTGGTTTTGCTATACATCAATGCTAATTTCTTAAAGTAATGGCAACATACTTAAAAACAACAATAAAGCAGCTTTTAGCCAAACATCAACAAATCTAAATAAAAATCACTGTTCCATGGGTTTACCCAGCCCAGTATTAAACATTCTCGACAAGCAGGTTCCACCTTCATTAGCAGTCACCCTACATTCCAGCCAAACCGGCCTCTACTCATTCCAAAACTATGCTTTAAACCTTTCCAATTCTATGCCTCTGCTCTTCTCTGCATTATCCATACCTACTAAAATCCCATTCATCCCTCACTATTGGTAGTGAAGCCTTTCCTCATTCCACGAACAGGAAGTCATCTCTTTTCCTTTGAACTAAGACAATGTAGAACTTGGGTGCTATCTTGTACATCAGATGTGCATACCTTAGAGTGTCCATCAGACTGCACTTTTCAGAGGGTTAAGTAATTTGTCTTCTATGTCTGCGTCTAGGTTGTGCAGGACACCAGACCATTCCCAATGAGAGCTCTAGTGGCCAGACTTAGGGGAGGCTCTCATATCAAGAATGTTTAAGACACTCTTTTTGCCTAAGTTTTCCTTAGTATATAGATCAATGAGTCATACTTCAGTCACTTACATACCACCTTAGTTGATTTATTGATTTTTGCTAAATGCATTTGTCTTCAGGTTTCCTTCAATGAAGTCATTTTTTTAAACTTCACCATTCACTTTAGCCTTATCCTGTAAAATACTATGTGAAATCACAAATTCAATGTTATCTTTTTCTAATGCATATAAAAATACATAACTGTTTAAAGTTCAAAAACTTTTTCAAGGTTTGCTCTAGTCATTTTGTTTACTTTGTGGAACATTGTTCATTCCTATCTTTAGCCAATTAAAAAAATAATGGGGGTCTTTTACTTGCCAGGCACTGTTCTACTCTTTTAAAAGGGCAGTTGTTCTCAACTGTAGGTAATTTTCTCCCCAAGAGACGTTCGGCATTATCTACAGATATTTGAGAGGCTGGTGCAGTGGTAAAGAATTCACCTGCCCATGCAGGAGACACAGGTTTGATCCCTGGGTTGGGAAGATCCCCTGGAGGAGGAAATGGCGACCCACAGCAGTATTCTTGCCTGAAAAATCCCATGGACAGAGGAGCCTCATGGGCTACAGTCTTTGGGGCTGCAAAGTCGGACACAACTGAGCACACACACACATGAAAGACATTTTTGCTTGTTAAAACTGGGGAGGGATGCTACTAAATCTCAGGCGTAGAGGAGGCCAAGGATACTGCTAAACATTCCACAGTTTCCAGAACAGTCCCCCACAACACAGAATTATCTGATCCAAAATGTCAACAATATCCAAGTTAAGAAACCCTGCTTCAGAGAAACATGGAAAATGAAAGACACATTATCTGTTTTTCTGGAGCCTACAGTCCAGTAATAATGTTACACATGCTACTACTTTCTTCCTGTACATTCAAGTCTACAGTTTTCAGGATTTCTTCTCTGTGGTATTTATTCCTTATATCAGGCAGGCATTCTGCACTGAGCAAATTTCCAGAACTGTGGCCTCTTAACAGGTTGCACACATTCCTGACAAGGGTTCCACCACTAGGTCAGAGTGTGAGCTTTGCCACCATGTGTCCCAGGGTTTGAGACTGCCCTGCCAATTACTAGCTATGTGGCCTTGGGCAAGTGATTTAACCTCTCCAAGTCTCCGTTTTTTCATCTATAATGCAATTATTATTGGTAGCCCTAATTTCACAGACTTTGAGGGAAGATTAAATGAGAACAGTTCAATGTAACAACAAGTAAACAGTGAACAGGACCTGTGAGGAGGGTAACAAAGATTTTCACTCCTCCAAATGTTCAGTGTAGTTCTGGAGGTCGATCTGGTTTAATACATTCAGTTTAGTTCAGTTGCTCAGTCATGTCCAACTCTTTGCGACCCCATGAACCGCAGCATGCCAGGCTTCCCTGTCCATCAGCAACTCCAGGAGTTTACTCAAACTCATGTCCATTGAGTCGGTGATGCCATCCAATCATCTCATCCTCTATTGTCCCCTTCTCCTCCTGCCCCCAATCCCTCCCAGCATCAGGGTCTTTTTCAATGAGTCAACTCTTGGCATGAGGTGGCCAAAGTATTGGAGTTTCAGCTTCAGCATCAGTCCTTCCAAAGAACACCCAGGGCTGATCTCCTTTAGAATGGACTGGTTGGATCTCCTTGCAGTCTAAGGGACTCTCAAGAGTCTTCTCCAACACCACAGTTCAAAAGCATCAATTCTTCGGCGCTCAGCCTTCTTCACAGTCCATCTCTCACCTCCATACATGACCACAGGAAAAACCATAGCCTTGACTAGACAGACCTTTGTTGGCAAAGTAATTATTAAGTATAAATATTACTACTTAAGACAGAGAGTAGAATACTATATAATGAGTTGAATTTTTTTAAAAATTTGATTTTAAAGTTTTAGCATCAGTTGCATGTCCTATTTAAATTTGGAATGTGCGCCCTCAGTTCTTTATGAGCTTCCTTTGCCATTTTTGCTGTCCTTAAATGTGCTTGTGCCTCTTTTCCCAAGCTTCCAATGACAATCAGAGCTTGGAAACTCCTAATCCTGGTAGCGATTCTTCTTACAGCAATCCTCTGAGACTCGATTATTAGTTCTGAAACACTGAAGGGTACATTTGAACTTGTAGAGAAGCACTTCGATGATGGTTTTATTTTCGAGCCACATGGCTCTCTCATGGCTGATTAGGTAGGTCCATCACTTCCCTGTCCTCTACTGTGGAGGACTCAGATACTTGCATTAATTTCTGGACATCCTGCTAAAGGCTGTGCCAGTCCTAGTCTCCTGTTCTTCCCCAAGCCCCAAAGTCCTTTTGATTTTGAAGAGTAAGTGGGCCCAAGGGCCCTGTGGCATACTCTAGAGTTGAGAGGAAATCCATTGTCTCTTCATGATGTCTCTTAAAGCCCCAGCTCTCTCGAGCTGCTGAAGGGCCTTCTTTAAGAGGTGAGTTTACTCTACCAGATTTCTCAGAGCTTCCCCTCTGCATCTTCTCCACTTCCACATCCTCCAAATAATAAAGACCCTACTGGTATATGTTGTATATCTACAACAGTAAAGCCATTCCATATATATCATCTCATGAGTGCTCACAACAATAACTTTTGATAAGTGATAAAACTAACTTTCAAAGAAATTGACTCATGCATGTTCACATCATCAGTAAGGAGGAGAGTCCCAGGATTGTTGTTTTTAGTTCATCAACACATTTACATCAATTTGGTACACTTTCATATGTGCACAGCTCAAAGACTTCACAAACACACCTGTTCTAACTGGCATCCAGATTAAGATTTGGAACACACTCCACAGGATTTTAACTGAGGGGTTCCGACAGCAAGTCCAGTGCTCTTTAAATCATACCTGTAAATCATACATGTAGGCATTCAACATATTTTTAGTTGCTGCTTCTAAATGTCAGAATTTTGCTAAGCACTGCAGAGCTGATGGTAAATAAGACAGATTTGATCCCTGCCCTAATATAGCTTAGAGTCTCTAGGGGGTCATAATAATTTATTTTTAAAAAGACCATACATAAAGGAGCTTAAGGTATTAGAGGAACTTTAAAAAGTTCAGTATGGCTTCAGCGTGGCAAGAAAGAGAGAAGAGGTTAAAGAAAGAAATAGTCAAATCATAGAAGGCTTCACTGCCTGAAAAAGACTTTGGATTCTAAATGTTGTGGAAGAGTGCTAAACAATGCCCCTTCTTCATAAAGCAGCCTCTTCCCAAAGAGCTGGCTGAATTCTTCAATTGCTCCAACCTTTGGGTACTTACTCCACACCATTCACTTCACTAGGCCCATTAACCTCAATGTATAAATAAAATAACTGACATAAAGTTAAGATATATATTTTAGTATGAATGCTCAAACTACAGCACAATTGCACTCATCTCGCATGCTAGTAAAGTAATGCTCAAAATTCTCCAAGCCAGGCTTCAGCAATATGTGAACCGTGAACTTCCTGATGTTCAAGCTGGTTTCAGAAAAGGCAGAGGAACCAGAGATCAAATTGCCAACATCCGCTGGATCATGGAAAAAGCAAGAGAGTTCCAGAAAAACATCTATTTCTGCTTTATTGACTATGCCAAACCCTTTGACTGTGTGGATCACAGTAAACTGTAGAGGATTCTGAAAGAGATGGGAATATCAGACCACCTGATCTGCCTCTTGAGAAATTTGTATGCAGGTCAGGAAGCAACAGTTAGAACTGGACATGGAACAACAGACTGGTTCCAAATAGGAAAAGAAGTATATCAAGGCTGTATATTGTCACTCTGCTTATTTAACTTATATGCAGAATACATCATGAGAAATGCTGGGCTGCAGGAAGCACAAGCTGGAATCAAGATTGCTGGGAGAAATATCAATAACCTCAGATATGCAGATGACACCACCCTTATGGCAGAAAGTGAAGAGGGGCTAAAAAGCCTCTTGATGAAAGTCAAAGTGGAGAGTGAAAAGGTTGGCTTAAAGCTCAACATTCAGAAAACGAAGATCATGGCATCTGGTCCCATCACTACATGGGAAATAGATGGAGAAACAGTGGAAACAGAGTCAGAATTTATTTTTCTGGGCTCCAAAATCACTGCAGATGGTGACTGCAGCCATGAAGTTAAAAGACTTCCTTGGAAGGAAAGTTATGACCAATCTAGACCACATATTCAAAAGCAGAGACATTACTTTGCCAACAAAGGTTCGCCTAGTCAAGGCTATGGTTTTTCCTGTGGTCATGTATGGATGTGAGAGCTGGACTGTGAAGAAGGCTGAGCACCGAAGAATTGATGCTTTTGAACTGTGGTGTTGGAGAAGACTCTTGAGAGTCCCTTGGACTGCAAGGAGATCCAACCAGTCCATTCTGAAGGAGATCAGCCCTGGGATTTCTTTGGAAGGAATGATGCTAAAGCTGAAACTCCAATACTTTGGCCACCTCATGCGAAGAGTTGACTCATTGGAGAAGACTCTGATGCTGGGAGGGATTGGGGGCAAGAGGAGAAGGGGACGACAGAGGATGAGATGGCTGGATGGCATCACTGACTCGATAGATGTGAGTCTCAGTGAACTCCAGGTGTTGGTGATGGACAGGGAGGCCTGGCGTGCTGCGATTCATGGGGTCGCAAAGAGTTGGACATGACTGAGCGACTGATCTGATCTGATGTACATATTAAGTACTAATAATTATAAAATTCTAAATCATGATATAAAATGTTAAAATTTATATGTGTATATAATACATAAATATTTATAAATGCTGTTCCTCTCAGTGATATACACAAAGCAGCAGCACAACCTTATTTTCAATTCAACAAATACTATGACTATGCAAATACATATTGTGTTTCTACCTTGTGCCTAGTTACTGGAAAGACAGCAGTAAATAAAAAAGATAAAAAACCCTGCCCTTAGGAAAGTTACAACCTAGATGGGTGGGAGTCTGTGCTTGTTTACTGAAACAAGCAAAATGTATAGTATCGTAAAATTGTGACAAATAGCAGTGCACAGCAAGGATAAAAAAATAAGGCCTGAAAAGAGGATAGGGATTATTTAAATCTGTGTAAACAGGCAAGCATTTTTTGAATACTTGTCTTTTTAGTAGTTTATCAATGACATAACTGTTGGTTGTATACCAGGGGTCAGCAAACTTTTTCTGTAAAGGGCCAAACTTCTTCTGTGAACTGTTTCTGTAAATGTTGAGCTTTGCAGGCCATATGGTCTCTGCTTAAACTATTCGACTTTGCTGTTGTAGCACGAAAGCAGTCACAGAAATGAAATTGTGTGTGGCTGTGTTCTTTTAATATAAATTTATTTTAATTAGAGGCTAATTACTTTACAATATTGTAGTGGTTTTGCCATACATTGACATGAATCCGCCACGGGTGTACATGTGTTCCCCATCCTGAACCCCTCTCCCACCTCCCTCCCCATACCATCCCTCTAGGTCATCCCAGTACACTAGCCCCAAGCATCCTGTATCATGCATCGAACCTGGACTGGCGATCTGTTTCATATATGATAATATACATGTTTCAATGCCATTCTCCCAAATCATCCTACACTCACCCTCTCTCACAGAGTCCAAAAGACTGTTCTATACATCTGTGTCTCTTTTGCTGTCTCTCATACAGGGTCGCACAGAGTCGGACACAACTGAAGCAACTTAGCAGAGCAGCAGAAGCAGCAGCAGCAGCAGCATACAGGGTTATTATTACCATCTTTCTAAATTCCATATATATGCGTTAGTATACTGTATTGGTGTTTTTCTTTCTGGCTTACTTCACTCTGTATAATAGGCTCCAGTTTCATCCTCCTCATTAGAACTGATTCAAATGTATTCTTTTTAATAGCTGAGTAATACTCCATTGTGTATATGTACCACAGCTTTCTTGTCCATTCATCTGCTGATGGACATCTAAGTTGCTTCCATGTCCTGGCTATTATAAAGATTGCTGCGATGAACATTGGTGTACACGTGTCTCTTTCAATTCTGGTTTCCTCGGTGTGTATGCCCAGCAGTGGGATTGCTGAGTCATATGGAAGTTCAATTTCCAGTTTTTTAAGGAATCTCCACACTGTTCTCCATAGTGGCTGTACTACTTTGCATTTCCACCAACCATGTAAGAGGGTTCCCTTTTCTCCACACCCTCTCCAGCATGGATAGCAGCCATTATGACTGACGTGAAATGGTACCTCATTGTGGTTTTGATTTGCATTTTTCTGATAATGAGTGATGTTGAGCATCTTTTCATGTGTTTGTTAGCCATCTGTATGTCTTATTTGGAGAAAAGTCTGTTTGGTTCTTTGGCCCATTTTTTTGATTGGGTCGTTTATTTTTCTGGAATTGAACTGCAGGAGTTGCTTGTATATTTTTTAGATTAATTCTTTATCAATTGCTTTGTTTGCTATTATTTTCTCCCATTCTGAAGGCTGTGTTCTAATAAAACTTTATTTATGGATAGTGAAATTGAAATTTTATATCATTTTTGTGTGTCATGAAATTTCCTTTTAGAAATTTTCAACCATTTAAAAGTGTAAAAAGCATGCACCATATAAAACAGGCACAAGCTATTATCTGCCAGTCCCAGGAGTATACTGGGAAATAGCTTACTGAAATTCCATAAATCAACAAGTCAAAAAAATCCAGGTAAGCCCAGGATAAATATTACTGAAACATAAAAATCTAGCACTATCAATAAGAAGAGTTATACAATTGTCTAATAACTTTTAAGTCAGAGATATTAATTTTATATGATAGTGGGACTTGTATTTCAAGCACACAATAAAATATTAAAGACAATGGTGTAACTATCTAAATAAATCATGCTCAAGCTATAGAAGTGCCTCAGTGAATGAAAAGAAGTCATCACAGATAACATCAAATAATCTAGATGCCCTGTAAATCACTTGATGTAGTCAATGGGATTTCCTAACAGAAATCATTTATTTCATCCCAAGTAATGTTTCAATTATCACTTCCAACCCAATGAAACACAAAACTATCTATCTAGTCTTAACCTTTCCCCTAACTTCTGTAATTTCAAATGCCCCAGAGAAATCTACACTTGGATACTGTGCCACCACCTGAAACATCAGGGATCTGAAACCAACTATTTTCTCCACCATGTATATTAAGTAGCTGACCCTCTAAATTCTGTAACTGTATTATTGATATCTTTATTATCAATCATTCAACCCAAGTGTTGTGGGATGACATTTTTTTTAGATACTTCAAGTTGTATTTATCCCTAGAGTTCATTTTTTTTCCTTCTTTATTTACTCCCTTATCAACTATTTTCTCCACAAGCAGCTAAGCCACTCTGCACTCATGGCTTCAAATGTAAAATAAGCTTGGGTCAGAAAAAAAGAAAAGAAAACTTCCTGACTTTGTCTTCCAAGGTACAGCAGAGACCACGTGACTGAAGAATGTAATGAAAACATGGTTTCCCTCTGCAACCCCATCATTCATGCCCCCATCCCAGGCTAGAGATAAATGAGCAAATAAATAAATGTTATCTGTTCTTTTTTCTAGCCTGTGCTAAGATAAGCAGCTTTCACTGAGGTGTCTGCCAACAGGTAGATGACTAAGCCACCTTGAAGCAGATCCTCCAGGCCCATTCGAGCCTTCACATGACTACAGGCCCCAGCTGACATGCTGAAAGCAACCTTGTGAGAGAGACTGAGCTAAAACCGCCAAGCTTAGCTACTCTTGGATCAATGATGCTCTGACTGTGTGAGATAATTATTAAACTGCTAAGCTTTGGGATAATTTGTTATGCAGCAGTAGATAAATAACATGGTACTTATTATTCTTTTATATAAAATATTAAAATAAAGCACACATACATAAAAGTATACAAATCCTAAGTATATACCTCGTTGAATTTTTATAAAGTGAGCACAACTATGTACCAGTACCCAGATCTGAACAGAACATAACTGGCACTCCAGAAGCCCCCTTGTGCCTCTGGCCTGATTTCTTACATCATAGATGAGATTTGAGTGCTTTTGAACTTCATATAAGTGGAATCACAATGTATGCTCTTTTGAATGTAGCTTCTGCTCAGCATCATGTTTATAAGATTCATCCATATTGTTCTATGTAGTTATGGTTCATTCATTCTCACTACCAATTTCATCCTAGGTCTATATCCCCATTAATGCATTCATTTTACTACTGATGAACATTTGGGTTTTCTCAAGTTTAGGTTTACAACAAATAGTGCTATGAACATTCTTATACGTGTCTTTTTATGAACATCTATAAGTATTTCTGCATCTATGCCAAAAAGTGAAATTAATGGGTTTATAGGCATGCTTATATTCAGCTCTACTCATTACTTAATCACCACTTTTCCAGTATGGTTGTACACTCTCAGCAGTACTAGAACAGGGCTCCAGTTGCTCCACATTCATGCTGACTTTTGATACTGTCCTTTTCATCTTTGCTATTCTGGTGAGTGGTCATGGTACTGCACCACACATCTTCCTAACAATTGATGAAACTGAACAACTCTTTGTACATTAATTGGTCATTTGGACATCTTGTGTGAAGTGCCTGTTTCAAATCTGTTGCCTATTTAAGCAAGTATTACTTTTAAGATCAGCAAAATACCATAATTTTCTCAACAGCTTCCCTAGTGGCTCAGTTGGTAAAGAATCCACCAGCAATGAGAAGACCCAAGTTTAATCCCTGGGTTGGGAAGATCCCTTGGAGAAGGAAATGGCAACCCACTCCAGTATTCTTGCCTGGAAAAATCCCACAGACAGAGAAGCCTGGTGGGCTACAGTCCTTGAGATCACAAGAGTCGGACATGACTAAACCGCCAATAGTTTCTCTATAGTATTGTGAAAACAAGTACCTTTGAACAGAGCCAGTGGGGGCAAAGACAGAACTAATAGCAGGAATATGGTTAGATGACTCATCTAAATCTAGAAATGTTTTGAAAAGAGAAACAAGAAAAGCAGTAAGGCAGAAGGAACTTTTCAATGTCGGCATGAGACAAAAAGAGAAGAACAATTATGAAGATAATGCATGTGGGTGGGATCTGCTTTGTTTTGGTGGATGGGAAGTGCAGCACACATAGGACATAACTCAACAACTACGTTACCATAGTCACTGTCCAGAAAAGCTTTTCTGTGGAAACAAGCAGAACAGATGGGCATTACCCCTATTATATAGCTTCCCAGGTGGCGCTCAAAGTAAATAACCCATCTGCTAGTGCAGGAGACAAGAGATGCGGGTTCAATCCCTGGGTCAGGAAGATCCTCTGGAGAAGGAAATGGCAACCCACTCCAGTATTCTTGCCTGGAGAATCCCACAGATAGAGGAGCCTGGTGGGCTACAGTCCATGGGTTTGCTAAGAGTCAGACCCAACTGAAAGAGACTTAGCACTAGCACTATATAATTCAGAGCAGTTCAGTGCTAGTACGGAAAGCGGTAAACATTCTGCAAATAGAAAAGTATATCACCTGTAAGTGTGATCCCATCACATCACACATCTTGAGAGGAAAAATGGTAATTTATATATACCTGTGCACATATGCTCAGTTTGTGTCTGACTCTGCAATCACATGGACTGTAGCCCACCAGGCTCCTCTGTCCATGGGATTTCCCAGGCAAGAATACTGGAGTGGGTAGCCATCCCCTTCTCCAGGGGATCTTCCTCACCCAGGAACCGAATTCAGGTCTCCTGCATTGCAGGTGGATTTTTCACCACTGTACCACCTAGGAAGCCCATATATACTCTTGACTAGCCAATAAATATTCACCTTCCTTTAACCTCACATGCCTATATTAGGCTTTACTTTCTTTTTCTGAGTTACCAGAATGCACTACAGCATTAGCTGCTTATTTTTAGTTTACTGATTAAATTTTAAAGACACTTCAGACAGCAGAACAATCAGTTAAAGAAAGTTAATACTGCTGGACAAGATCAATGCATAATGGACACCATGCGTGAGTGAAAAAGTAGAAGAATAAACCATGTGACTTTGGGTGTATTTACCTTAGGCATACCACAGAACAAAATCTTAGCCCTAAATGTAACAAAACTGGTGCTTTAAATGTGATCATATAAGTAGTTCAGGTTTATAATTTTTTTTTAAAAAATGAGGTCAGATATATTAACTTATTTCAAGAGCTCAATATTTACAATTCAACCAGAAAAAAAAAAAAAAACACCCATCTCACATTTTTAGTATTCCCACTATCCTACTGTGTAGGCACATGACAAAAATATGGCATTGAAATAACATAACAAATAGTATATGGAACAAATCTGACATACCTCTAAGGCTTTAGAAAGAAGAGCTCTTGCTATGACATGTAAAAAGTTGCATCATTCTCTAACAAAGCATATCATTGCAATGAATATGTCCGAGGATATTACATTAAAGCTATTGGGAGAACCAAAATTTAATGGTTTGACATGGACCATTAAACACGAAATTAGAACATTAACCTCAATTCTAAAGAAGGTTTATTTTGCAGGATGACTTTCTTAAATAAACAAGGTTTATAGTTTCTTCAATTAAAAAAAAAAAAAAAACTATTTCTGAGTGAAGGTCCATTTCCTTTAAGTATCATTCAAATTTTTCAAAGGAAAATTAATTTTAAGAACAAAATTAAGTTTATAATGCTAGCCAACCATAAGAATCATTGTGTAAAAGCAGGTGTAAGGTAAAATAGAAAGACCCCAAATAAATGTTTTTCCTTTGCACACTAGTATCTTCTCCTGCATAAGCAGCCCAGATAAACTCAGATAGATTTCTAGGGGAAGCTATTATACTGATGTCACTGGGCAACACTAACCACATAGGTTAAAAAAGAAACCTAAAGATGACAGGGAATGAGGCTTGATGTTGTCTGTTGCTATTGTTTTTAAATTCTACCACTCAATCTAATGGAACTGGAGAACTACGGATTCCCATACAAAACGCAGAAGAGAAATGAAACCAAGGTCCTGGAGAATCCACAAACTAGAAAATGAGCTTAATCACATTTGATGAGAAACCACCAATCCCCAAAGGGAGATTCAATTGCATAATCATGTCCTATTTTGTTTCATGCTGGCAGAGAGCATGTAAATCTTGTTTGATGCTAGATCTTCATACTTATCACTCTACTTGACACATACTAGACATGAGAAATTTATTGAGTAAAAAACTTGTTGAATAAATAAAATTGTTGTATTTTAACGTGTTGGGTTTATATACTACTCCATTTTGTGTCCAACTTCTCTCATTCATACATCATAATAATCTTATGAATTATGTACTTCCTAAGTATGATTCTTGATGGGTGCATTACATTCATGAACTATAGTTTAAGCATTCCCTAAATGTTCTTTCAGAAATAAACTTTATTACAATCATACAATAAAAATTTATGCAGTCATTAAGAACTGATTTCAATTTTTGCTGTCATAAATAATGTAGCAGTGTGGATTTTAAAATATAAACTGCTATTCTCATTTCTCATTATTGCCTTGGGACAGATAAATGAGAGAACCTGGATTTAGATATCTAGAGATAGAGTTATCTTATCTTTGGGGTAAACCAGCATATATTATTAGTAGGAAAATCAGAGGGCATTATCAGCTCTTCACACATGCATAAATTAATCCACCTGCTTCTTAATGCCTAGCTGAAACAGACTACAAAAATTGGAGATTTCCCATGATAAAACAGAAATGGGTTTTATCCAGCAAGAGCTGTGTTATATAGGGTGGGTATGGGAGAATTGATCCTGATCAAGGAACATGCACTGAGCTAGGCCTTTGTTCTGTTACTTAGTGAGCTGTGAGAAATTTTTGAGACTCTGTTTCCTCTCCTATAAAAGGCTTCCTGGTGAAATGTACTGAGACTTGAGAAGTTTGACAGGAAAGGGCCAAGAAGACAGAACTTGTGCACACTTTGAGGTATTCACTGCAGGGGTTACTGCAGGCATATGATCAGCTGTTACTTTATCTCTCGTGTATCTAAAAGTTCAGTTGTTATACACGTCAGTAATATCACTTAACTTTGGTATCCCAGATAACCACGAAGTCATAATATACAACAAGAGCAAAACAGACACCATTTCAACACATTAAATTTAACATTTCAGTATCAAATTAATTGTATTTACTTATATCTTGTCTGGTTCTGGAAAGAATTAAAGATGGCCTATATAAACTTAGATAATTAAAGAAGAGAAAATAAAATTAAAAAATAAAAAGGCTTTGGGGGAAATGTGACAAAGGGGAAATCAAGAACAGAAGAGTTTTAGGATAATGTGGCCTGTATAGAGAAAACTGAGATTAATCTATGAAAAACTTGCTGACAGGCTCTATATCTTTGTTAAAGGAAGAGATAAACTTCTTAGGAGCCAATGCCAAGAGAAAAACACTACTAGCTGCATGAGCCATGGTATCTCTAAAATAAAAACAAAACAATTGCCTAGAAGCCTTATTAGTTACGATTTTGAGAGTAGAGAAAAAAAATTATCCCGAGTGTCCTCAAAAGAAGAAATGTGATGAACAGTATCTTCAACATCCATAGAGCAAATACTATGAGGCATTTTACAACACGATTTCTATAGTTTCTTGTTATAAGTAGGCCAATGGCAAGATAGCACAAAAGCCAGGTACTCTACATTTGTATAATATATTTAGAAATTGACCACTCAATGGCTTCCTAAAACTGCCTGAAAAAAGTAGAAGTCACTCAGTCATGTCTGACTCTTTGTGACCCCATGGACTGTAGCCTTCCAGGCTCCTCTGTCCGTGGAATTCTCCAGGCAAGAATACTAGAGTTGGTTGCTATTCCCTTCTTCATGGGATCGTCCCAACTCGGGGATTGAACCCGGTTCTCTTACATTGCAGACAGATTCTTTACTGTCTGAGCCAGGGAAGCCCAAAACTGCCTAGATACAATAAAAAACACACCAGGCCCAACCGAATGCCTGTGCCAAAGGAAACTCATTACATTTGGCTGATTCAGACAGCAATCCAGAGGGCCATTCTACAAATAAATTCTAGATGCTCTGACTCACTCTGCTGGCCCTTCTCCAGAAAAAAGCAGCAGCCCTGAGGAAAAAAATAGCCACAAAGCAACTTCATGGGCCAAGAGAATTCAGCATATCATTCCACTCTAAATAATTAAGGATGAGGGACTATAGTTCATCTGGGGGTAGCCTTGAGTCCCTAAAAAAGTATTGCACTATGGAAAAACATTGTGGAATGCCTGTCAGGTGAGTTTACCAAATCAGTACAACCCTGGGATTCATTGGCCAAAACCAAAGAGGATATTTGTTACAATATGAAAGTGTTCATTGATCAGTCATGTCTGACTCTTTATGACACCATGGACTGTAGCTCACCAGCCTCCTCTGTCCATAAGGATTCTCCAGGCAAGAATACTGCAGTGGTAGCCATTCCCTTCTCCAGGGTATCTTCCTGACCCAGGGAGCGAACCTGGTATCTCACATTGCAGGCAGATTCTTTACCATCTGAGCCACCAGGGACATACTCAAAAGCAATCCCCAAACCTATACTGGAGCCCAGCTATCTGGGGACAATGCAGTAAAGATGCTGGTACTGGGTGGGGGAACATTTTTCTGGATTACTGCCCCGTCAGTACTCAATTTTCAGGTGGGTTCAAATTTCTCTATAAATGCTTTTATGTCCCCTAGTTGCACACCCTTTCATCAGAGCTGAGGTTGAGAGAGCACAGGATACAGAGGGGGTTCTGTCTGAAAGTTTTTTTTTTGATCCTCCAACCCTGTATCAACAAGAATCTTTCTTTCACTTTATTAATGCTTGACCTACACATTAGGAACCCTGTGTGTTCAGTCTGGCAAATAATAATATACTTGTCTTACAGATGAGGAAACCAAGGTTTGGGTTGGTTGTAACCAAACTCTGTAGAGTTTCTGCTTGGCAGACCCTGCAGCACATCTCAGTCTAATGCTGTCCCCACTGTAGTACTCTCAACCAAGAAGGGAAAAATTTTCAACTCTCAGCTTAATTTCATTATGTCCTACAGTGGGTTCTCTAATACTAAAAATTGATATTTTTGTGTCATGCAATTAAAAGCAACAATTGCATGCAAATCTGCATCAGAGGTCTGAAGACAAGTGTCACATTCCAGACTGACTTCTGGTCCCTGTTATTTGTTTTTCCCCTCCAACAAGAACCCTGCAAGTCAAGTCAAGCTAGCTCTCTACAAAAAAAGGTCTCTGCAAAAATTTAGCTCTCTCCCTCTTACAAACCTGTGTTCATACCATTCCTCTTCATTGAAATATGATGTCCCTTTCTTTTGGCATATTTGAATCCAAACACCATTATTAAGGGCAGTATGATTTTCTGCCTCCTTAGAAATGCATCTCTATCAGCCCTGCAAGACATAATCTCTGTTCTCTGAATCTCTATAGTATTCATATCCGTAGTACTCATTCATCAAATATGACTCTCTCTTGCTTGCTTACCAGTTTTCTGTGTATTTCTGTATTGTTCAGTCACTAAGTCATGTCTGATTCCAGCACGCCATGGATTCCAGCACGCCAGGCTTCCCTGTCCTTCACTATCTGCTGGAGTTTGCTCAAACTCATATCCATTGAGTCAGTGATGCCACCCAACCATCTCATCCTCTGTCGCCCTCTCTCCTCCTGCCCTCAGTTTCCCTCAGATCACAAGCTGCTTGAGGGATGAGACTTTCACTTGCCCTGTCTGCACTGACAATAGCAACTAGCACCCAGGTGACACAGAGAAAAAACACCCAATATCTGATGGCTAAGACTCCAGGTCCTCTGAACAGTCTAAACAATCGAGCTGACAACTTCACTGTTTTTCTTTCATTATAAACCTGTCTAACTCTTTGCAATCCCATGGACTATACAGTCCATGGAATTCTCCAGGCCAGAATACTGGAGTGGGTAGGCATTCCCTTCTCCAGCAAATCTTCCCGGTCCAGGAATTGAACTGGGGTCTCCTGCATTGCAGGTGGATTCTTCACCACCTGAGCTACCAGGGAAGCCTTAAACTCAACCATTTTTTTTTTCTTTTTGGTTGAGCTGTAAGGCATGTGGGATCTTAGTTCCTGGGTCAGGGATCGAACCTGTGCCCCTGTGGTGGAAGTGCAAGTCCTAACCATTTGAGGTTAGTCCCTCAATCAATCTTTTAACTTTTCATTGTCCCCTTTACCTTGTTCTATTTTAACTGTTCATAACACAAAATCCAAATTATATGTTTTAACACATATAAAGGAGAAGGCAATGGCAACCCACTCCAGTACTCTCGCCTGGAAAATCCCACGGATGGAGGAGCCTGGTAGGCTGCAGTCCATGCGGTCACGAAGAGTTGGACACTTACTGAGCGACTTCACTTTCACTTTTCACTTTCATGCATTGGAGAAGGGAATGGCAACCCACTCCAGTGTTCTTGCCTGGAGAATCCCAGGGACAGCAGAGCCTGGTGGGCTGCCATCTGTGGGGTCGCACAGAGTCGGACACGACTGAAGTGACTTAGCAGCAGCAGCAGGATGTTTTAACACTGGACTGACCGTCGATTCTTGCATGACATGTTCGGGAACTATTTTCCACTCACTGATACATACTTAGGAACAGACAACTTGGAATATGCATAAATTTTCATTGCCACTTCATAATATGTTATAGAAATATCATTTATTTAACCAGTGCTTTATGGGTGCTCATTTAGGATGGTTCTGTTTCTTTCTTATAAATTATGGTGGTAAATCTACCTACCTAAATTTTTATGAACATTTCATTATTTTCTGAGATTAAATTCTTAAGGTGATTGATATTTATTGCTATCTTGCCCTCCAGGCAGTTTGAAGCAATTTCATTTTTACCATCAGTGTAGGACAGTGTTTGTTTACAGAGAGTGGTTGCCTCAGGTTGGCTTTAGGGAGGTTGACAGTGAAGGAAGGAGGGAAGAAGAAAGGGAAGCAGATTAGGGAGGGTTAGGTCTTTAAGGGAAAAAAAAATTTTTAAAGACTATTTCCCATACTTGTTGGCAATGAGAATGAGCATTTTGTTTTTCAAATTTGTGAAGTCAACAGATTAAAAATGCACCTCATTGCTTTAGTTTACAATTCCTTGATCACGATCAGGTTAAATATATAATATATAATGTATGTATGAGCTAGTTATATTTGTTCTTTTATGAACCTATAGCTTTTGGTTAAAATTTTGTACTCTCTGCTCTTTGTGGGACATGGACATTCTGTTTTTAATTGTAAAAGTGTGCATGAAGAATATTTTCTCTCAAAATGTAAAACTTCTTCCCACAAGAACTACCCTCTCAGTAAGATCTTGACATGTGTGGCCCTTATTTGATCTCTTCCTCTTTATATATGTGACTTCCAAAGGAAAAAAAAAATTTGCCACTACCGAATTGGATATAACTTTCCTAAAGGCAGTGAAGACCTTGCTTCAGCAAACTTCCTTCAATAAAGCTCTTGCCATTCCTGGAACAACTAAAGGGAAGGACTGTGGAGGAAAGCCTGGTCTCTGAGGAAAGGGATTTGTGTAATAGATATGACTGTAGGGTTTTCCTGTGGCTGTGGTAAGTAAGGACAAGGGAATTTATGGCTGAAAACAAACATTCTGTATTTGGATAAAGACAGAGACATTACAATTCACAATCATCTAGAGAATACAGTTACTAATGCATAAAAGCCACAAATGATAGAAACGAGTGTCCTAGGACAAGAGTAACAGTGGGGGCAGCAGGAGCAAAAATTAGAGGGTCTTAAAGGTTCCCAGATGTCCTCAGGTTCATTCCAATCAGTTTAAAGAAGAGGACACTCAGAAGTTACTTGTTGATACAGATTTATTTTCACACTACACATAGTAGGGAGGGCATGGCAACCCACTCCAGTATTCTTGCCTGGAGAATCTCCATGGATAGAGGAGCCTGGTGAGCTACAGTCCATGGGGTCACAAAGAGTCAGACATGACTAACACCCACACACACATAAGGGGACCCATCAAGTGCTACGGCCCCTCCCTCTATGAAATGCAATTCCTCAGAGAAGAAAGGAATTGAAAGCTAAAGGACATTGAGAAATCACAGAGCCCTAGGAATCAGAGAGAGATTGTTTATGGAGTCCCTCACTCACAGGGTTGAATGGTTTCCACACTTCTGGGGCCACATTCCTGGAACCACATTCTATTGTACTCCTGCGTATTTCCATCTCTGACCATAACCTTCATCTTGAAAATGGCCAACGTAGGTTTAATTTGAAACCATGAGCCAGACCACACTTTTAAAATAGATGCAAAGAATCTGAAGAAATAGCAAAGAAACAGATTTTGTCCTTGAGGTTTAAGATGGTGAGCTTACGACTAAAATCTGTTCAATATGTGACAGAATTGATTGGATGTGTGCCAGGACATTTTTGAGGGAGACCCCAATCATGAATAAGATACTGTAGACTGCCTACAAAAATGCTATCCACAATGCTTTTGCCCCCAGTCTTTCTCTAGGAGGAGGGCTGGAAAAGTTCTCAGACTCCCTTGTAACTGTGGGTATACATGTGATCCAGTTCTACCAATGTGATGTAAGGGGAAAAGTCTTTTTTTCAGAGGACATACTCCTGGCAAACCTTTCTGCACGTGCCCTCTTTCTTCCCACATGGAATACAGATGTGAGGTATGGACTACAGCCATTGTACAACCATGAGAACGAGAACCACATGCTACGCTTAATGGGTTGGAAAAACAGAAAGATATGTGTCCTTGAAGGCGTTTGCTCTGAACTGCCTACCTCCTAACTTATTTTGTGAGATAACAACACACTTATCTAAGTGTCTATTAAATGCATTTCCTGCCAATTGCAGCCAAACTCATTCCTACTAATAGACCAAGGGTAAGCAAACGAACTGTAATTGAGCTCTCCACTGTGGTATAAAGAGGCAGATACACATCAAAAATGAAGTAGAAATGCCATAGACGCTATAAAAGAAGTAAAGAATACATTAAGGGGAAAATGATTAGGTCAGTGATACCCAGAAAAGATATGATGGTCTAGCATCACAGACCAGGTGACACTTTTTCTTTTTAAAAAAATATTTATTCATTTATTTCGCTGTGCCATATCTTAGTTGTGGCACGTGGAATCTAGTTACCTGACCAGGGATCAAACCCAGGGCCCCCCATTGTGAGTGTGGAGCCTTAGCCACTGGACCACCAGGGAAGTCTCCAGGCGACACTTGAAGTCTCAAAAAATGACTTGTTTGCCAGGGGCAGGAGGGAAAGTCTCTCTTTCTGTCCAACATTGCTACCTCTATTCCCAAGCTAAAACAAGTCAAGCAACCTAGGAACATTGCAACAATACAGCAGACATCTCATTCTAACAACAATCTATCAGGGTTTTCCATAGCCAAGCATCATACCAGGAGGCTGATCATCAAAATATTAAATAACATAAAACCTGCCCTCATTTTGGTTAGTTTAACTGACTTTTTCAAGGCTATCTCAATAAAGCAAGCAGTCAGAACTCCATTGCTGCATACCTGTCTCTCATATATACTACTGTGTTTGGCCTACAAGAAGTCTGATGTTTCAAGTCTTCCAAACTAAAACCTACCCTTTGTTCCTTATCATCTCGGAATCACCTCTCTGCTAGAATAAAAGGAGAGACATCATGTTGTCATTTGTGATCACAGAAAATCTCAATGCAATTATGAACCTGGCAAAGATCCCAGGAGATCAAATCAGGCTCTTTGGTAACTCACAGCTTCAAAGCCTCTGGCGACAATGAGGATCCAAATACTTAAGAAAATTATCTCACGAGCCATTTACCTCCTTGGAAACTGCTTCTGAAATGTCTGCAATGTCTTGCTTTAGCTACCAGGGAAAGCCAATCTGAGGGAAGGTTCCATCTGCATACCAATTTCTCCTACTAACTGGAGGAGAAAATTCTCTTTGGAAAAGCATTTCACCAAACTTCATATAAGCGTTATAGGATTCTAACACCTCATCAGATCAGATCAGTCGCTCAGTCGTGTCCGACTCCTTGCGACCCCATGAACTGCAGCACGCCAGGCCTCCCTGTCCATCACCAGCTCCCGGAGGTCACTCAGACTCACATCCATCGAGTCAGTGATGCCATCCAGCCATCTCATCCTCTGTCGTCCCCTTCTCCTCCTGCCCCCAATCCCTCCCAGCATCAGAGTCTTCTCCAATGAGTCAACTCTTCGCATGAGGTGGCCAAAATACTGGAGTTTGAGCTTTAGCATCATTCCTTCCAAAGACCTCATACAGTTTATTCTAAACCAAATTTTTCTTCCTGTTCTTACTACCCAGACGCTGTGAAACACAGGGCAAACTCCATAGAAACATAGCTCCTTACCACCCTTTGAGCTGAATGAAACATTCGTCTACCTCAGATACGGGAGAGTAAGACAAAGGGTCACAGTTGATGTGGTCTAGTACAGAACCAATAGGAATGCAACTGGGTGCCAAGAAGAATCAAATATAAATTTGTTAAACTATAAAGGAATCTTTCAGAATCATCTGGGGAAAAAAATGAAGTCTGCTGGCCACATGCACGAATAACCATAAGAACATTCTTTGGCCTTACTTACCTTGTTATTCTGGTCTATAATTGTTTTCACATTTTTAGAGCTCACTCACACAATTAAGGCCTCAAAACAGCTTTGGGGCACTGGATCTCAACACTAGAATGGGGGTGCATACAGGGGGATCCACAGCTATGGGTCACTAGAGCCAACAGCAAGATAGCTACCATAGCCCCTTTAAAGTCTCAAGCTTTCTCAGGATTCACCAATCTGCCTAAAGCACTGAGTCAGTGGAGGCCTAGGGCAAGAGAACTCAATGAGTTTCTGAGTTGCAATGCTGAATACTTGGATTTATCTCAGGAAATAGCTCCATACAGCATCTCTTACAATAACTACTCTGACAAGTCAATGCCAAATCTCTCATTTTAGTGACAGGCCAACTTGCCTGCTTTGATCTCATGCAATCTCATTCAATAGTGAGCAGTGCAGCCCATGATTTACCATAATGCTTTACCATAAGAGACCACACATAATCTCTTACATGTGAATTAACAAGAGAGTAATGAGCTAAAAGTATTGTGAGCTATATTTTGATGAATTTTATACTTTGTACATATGCAGACATATATGCAGAACACTTTAACCTCGTTATTAGTGAAACTGTAATTCTTTGCTCTTCTATCATTGTAAATTCCTTGGTGATTTCTACAAGCCTCCTAATTATTATATGCATTCTTAAGGTGTTCAAGTTAATAATCTCATTTACTCTGGCTGTTCTATAAGGTTCATACAAAATGAACTTTATTTAATTACCTAGCTCACTATTCCCTACAGTTCTTCAACAAATGAGTTATTAGCAAGAAATAACCATTACAGGAACTTCCTTCCAAATATTTCAGTTATATAGCACTATATAACAATGTTGGAGAAGGCAATGGCAGCCCACTCCAGTGTTCTTGCCTGGAGAATCCCAGGGACGGGGGAGCCTGGTAGGCTACCGTCTATGGGGTCACACAGAGTCAGACACGACTGAAGTGACTTAGCATAGCATATAACAAGGTATATCATGGACAAAGTAATCTTTGATTTAAAATGGCTTGAAATATATTAGCTGCCTGTTTGCATGATTACAAGAAAAATATACAAATATATTTCTTTAATCATTTATGAGATATTCAAAATGCTCAGTCTTAATTTATTAATGATGAGTAGTTTATTATGATGAAATATGATTTACTAAACACCAGAATTCTTGCCTGGGAAATCCCATGGACAGAGAAGCTTAGCAGGCTACAGTCCATGGGGTCACAAAAAAGTTGGACACAATTCAACAACTAAAAAATAACAACACTGTACTAAGCAGAGCAGAATCTAGCATTTGACTCAAAATATCAATAGCAATAGATAGGTTTTTTAAAATCTCTAGAACTGATGAAAGTAATTCTATTTTCAATACAACTTAGTGAGGTGGGATCATATACGTCGTTCATAGCCCCAAAGTATGTTGTTTATCTCTAAAATGTCTCCCCCTGGACTCCCTTTTGTATGGAAAACCAGAGGTTGGACATCACAAGATTCTATATCTCCAGTATTAACTAAAGGAACACATGGTGCTGGTTAATAAGGGACTATTTGGTGAATTGGTTTTTTGCCCTCCAGAAATACTCCTCAAAATTTTCCATTTCTAGACATGATAAATTCAGAACCCATAGGACTCTTTCCCTCTCCTGCATGTGCACATGCACACACACATGTGCACATGCACACACACACATGTGCACATGCACGTGTGTGCGCACACACACACAAAACTAGCACAAAGCCTAGGAATGATAGAAAGAGAAACAAACTTAAGGTATCAGACAGTGAGCAGAAGCATACGGACTCTCACAAGAACTCACAACTGCTAGGAGGAATGGAGACAGAGAACTAGATAAATAAGTTTTAGTCACCATGGCTTTCAGCCTGAGGCTAAGTCAGCATCTGTGATGAACAGCATCACAGTGGAGGACAGAGCACACATGGAAAAAAACCCGACATTATCCTGGCCTAGGGAACCAGGAAAGATGAGTTGGAAAAATGCTGAAGAAGTGAGGGAATCCCAGGAGGAGGAGAGCCAAATGCTGTCTACCCATATCCTGAACAACACTGGTAATTGAATCCTGAACTACACTGGTATGAAATAAATGCAAAGCAAAAGAACAGACTCAGAACTGAGACTGTACTGCCATCCAGAAGGTTCTGGTGAGCAAAGAGAAGCAGACAGACACTAGCAGACTGTGCGCTCACTTGAAGGAGGGGAGATGGTGAGCATTTTAGTCTGGGTCTAGGTGCAGCTCAAGTACTTAGAGCAGAAGCAAGCAGGTGGAAAAAACCTAGTCATTCAGCCCTGGAAAATCAGGCAACAAGAATCCAGGAAGTCATGAGCACTGAAGAGAAAGCGCCAAAGAGTAGATCCCTAATCCCTGATTACCCACATCTCTGACCAAACCCTGAACAACATATGCAGAGACTAGACTCTTAACAGCCATCCAGAAACAACAGATCTGAACAAAGACCAGAGCTACTACACAAGAGTTAGCTGTTCAAGCCCAGCCAACAAAACTGGCTGCTAAAATACAGTACTTATTGGATAAACATCATATAGTCCAGTATCTACTGAATTTTATAACACTCATGATATCCAAGATACAATCCCAAAGTACCCAGCATACAAAGAATACACACACACACACACACACACACACACACACACACAATATAACACATTATCAGGAGAAACTAGGACCATTCTAGTCCAACTCCTAGATGAACTGAGATGCTGGAACTAACAGACTAGGATGCTAAAGTGGCTATTCTCAACAAAATACAAGTAGACCTGCTTTCAATTCATAAAAACCTGACTTCTAATCTTGGCATATAAGGACCTTGGAAGTTGCCACTCCCACTTCCACAATAAGAAAAAAGGTGAACAAACTGAAAATCAGCAATTCTTTCTAGATCCATCAGAGGACTGAGCTCACAGGGCAAACCCTTCAAAACTGGAGAGACAGACAGGTCCATTTAGAAAATCCAATGTATCAAAGCAGAAAGAAGCCCAGGAAAAGAAAACTCCAGAACCAGAATCAGAGTGAATGTGAAAGTAAAATTCACTCAGTCATGTCTGACTCTTGGCAACCCCATGGACTGTACAGTCCATGGAATTCTCCAGGCCAGAATACTGGAGTAGGTAGCCTTTCCCTTCTCCAAGGCATCTTCCCAACCCAGGGGTCGCACCCAGGTCTTCTGCATTGTAGGTGAATTCCTCGACCAGCAGAGCCACAAGGGAAACCCAGAATCAGAGTAGAGTTGATTGCTGGAGGCTCACTGTAGATAAGTTTGAGAGTTAAAACTTCAGGAGGTGGGGCTGATCTCAGGCAGACCCTGATACTTTTGTGAGTTTGACTACCAGGAGCCCTACCAAGTTCTCACAAGGAAGATCAGAGAAAAATTCCCTCAGGTTTCCAGCAGCGAGAGGGGGAAAAATAGCCATTGTATAATATGCCCAGAACATTCTCTACCTCTTAACGAGGCCGGCCCTCAAGAGAAACTATTTGGGGCTTCCCTGGTCGCTCAGTGATAAAGAATCTGTTGCCAATGCAGGAGACATGGGATAGATCCCTGGTCTGGGAAGATCCCACATGCTGCAGAGCAACTAAGCCTGTGCACCACAACTGTGGAGCCTGTGCTCTAGAGACCAGGAACTGAAACTACTGAGCCCACATGTCATAATTACTGAAGCCTATGGTTTTTCCAGTAACCATGTATGGATGTGAGAGTAGTACCATAAAGGAGGCTGAGTGCCGAAGAATTAATGCTTTCAAACTGTGGTGCTGGAGAAGACACTTGAGAGTCCCCTGGACAACAAGGAAATCAAACCAGCCAATCCTGAAGGAAATCAACCCTGAATATTAATTGGAAGGACTGAGGCTGAAGCTGAAGCTCCAATATTTTGGCCACCTGATGTGAAGAGTCGACTCACTGGAAAAGACCTTGATGCTGGGCAAGATTGAAGGCAGGAGGAGAAGGGGACAACAGAGGATGAGATGGTTGGATGGCATCACCAACTCGAGGGAAATGAGTCTGAGCAAATTCCAGGAGATAGTGAAGGACAGGGAAGCCTGGTGTGCTGAAGTCCATAGTGTCACAAAGAGTCAGACAAGACTGAGTGACTGAACAACAACAATGCGCCCTAGAGTCCATGCTCTGCACTGAGAAGCCACTGCAGTGAGAAGCCCATGTCCTGCAACTAAAGAAAAGCCTGTGCAGCAATGAAAACTCACCACAACCAAATATAATAAATAAATAAAATTATAAAAAAGAGAGAGAGACTATTTAACAAAGCCTAGTCAACCTTGGCATCACTGACTCAACGGACATGAGTTTGAGCAAGTTCCAGGAGTTGGTGACGGACAGGGAAGCTTGGCATGCTGCAGTCCATGGGGTCGCAGAGTCAGACTGAACTGAATTGAGTCAACTTCTGGGAAGTGAAATACTCAAAATACCCAAATACCCTGTTAGTTCTAACCCCCTTAGCCTTCCACATGGGGGAAAGAAATCACCCAATTCCAGCCCCATTTAGTCTTCCTGTCTCATCTAAGGGGCTTTCCAGGTGGCGCTAGTGGTAAAGAACCCACTTGTCAATGCAAAAGAGATGTAATCTAAGGGGGGAAACAAAAGCTGAGAAGTAGTTGTGAAGGTCACAGTGCAGGGGTACAGTTTCACTAAAAGACTGAGACCCAACCTTAGGATTATAAAGCACTTCGTCTCTCCCTGCATCTTCCCACCTCATCAATAGAATTTTTGTATAATGACAGGGGAATAAAATGGAAAGTATAGCACATCCCAGACCTTATTTAAGAACAAGTCCCTAGGAGAACCTGAATATAAGAGGAAAGCGAAAAATAAAGATACCAGAGGAAAGTTTATCCTGACAACTACAGCTAAAGTAAATACTACACACAGCCTAACTTTTGGCCAGACTAACATCAAACTTCACACTAAAGGCCTATTTATCTCAGTTCCTATTACCCAGTACGTGATGTACAGTTTTCAGCAAAAAAATGTCAAAGCATAATAAAACAAAACAATCTAGTTAGATGAGACAAAGAAAGCCTGAGAACTGGATTCAATTATGGCTGAGATGTTGTAATGATTAACTGATGAAAGCTTCAGCTGAGATACTAGAAGTCTCAGCAGAGAAACAGAAACAATGAAAATGAAATTTTAGAACAAAAAATACATAATTTCTGGAAAAATATCACTAGGTTGAGTAACATCCAAATGGATATGACAGAGGAATAAGTAAGAGAACTTAAAGACTGAACAATAGAAATTATAGAAGGTGAGGAATATAGAGAAATAAAATGAAACAAAATGAACAGAAGCTAAGAGACCTGTTAAATGATATTATATAGTCATAAATAAATATAATTAGAATACCAGATGAAAAGGAGAGAGGAAAAAATTTTAAAGAAATAATGGATGAAAATTTCCCAAAATTGATAAAAGAAATTCATGGATACAAGATACATGAATCAAGCAGGATAAACACAAAGTAGATAATAAACCATTGTAAGCCGAAGATGAAGAGCAAATCTTGAAAGCAACCAGAGAAAAATAGCATATCACCAATAAGAAAACAATGATCTGATTAATGTTTAACTTCTCATCAGAAACCATGGAGGACAGAAAGACTGAAGCCAACATCTTTAAAATCTTGGAGGGCTGGGGGAATGTTAACCCAGAATTCTATATCCAGTACACATATCCCTGAGGAGGGAAAACAAAATAAAGATACTTTCAGATCTTTAATTAAAAAAAAAATTAAAAGCATCTGTCACTGGCAAATCACTATAAGAAGCGCATTTGTTGGTAGCAGACTTGCCTTGTAAGAAATACAAGAAGTTATTTAGCTGTAAGGGAAATGGTATCAGATGAAATTGGGACACTCAAATATGAATAAAGCACATCAGAAGTGATAAATGGCAGAATAAAAACAGAGGACTATATTTTGCTTTTTTCCTCTAAATTTTTTTATAAATCAAGAAACTGTCTAAAACTAAAGCGATAACAGTCTCGTGGACTGTGTGTGTATGCGTGTGGACATTTAACACCTATAAAAAGAAAGAACAGAAATGTGGACATATAAGTTTGTAAGATTTTCATGTTTTACTTGAAGTAGTACATTATTAACTAATGTACCAAGTAGTACATTATTAACTAATTAAGTAGCCTGTGAAAAGTTATGCTTGTATATTGTTACCCTTAGGGCAGCCACTATAAAAATAGTACAAACAAGCATAGCTAAAATATCAATAGACAAAATAAAATAGAATTCTGAAAACATATTCAAGTCCTCTAGAAACATGGCAGGAAGAAGAGAGGAAGGAAAAACAGACGTGTAGAAAATAAAAATAGAAATATTTGGCATAAGCCCAATCATGTTAATTATTACAATTAAGAAGTAGAAACTGTCAGAAGGTAAAAATGAAACAAACTACACAAGTCTATGCTGTTTACAAAATATTCATTTTAAATATAAATACATGGGTTAAAAATGAGCAGATGAAAAAATATACCTTGAAGAGAGTAATAAGAAAAATGCTACAATGACCATTAATATCACAAGACTAATTTTAAAACCAAATGTATTATCAGATATAAAGTACTCTTCATAATGATAAAAGGGTCAATTTAACAGGAAGGGATCAACCTTAATGTGTATGCATTTCATAACAATTTTCAAGTATATGAAATAAGAACTGACAGAACTGAAGGGGAGAAATAGGCAATTCTCCAATTATAGTTGGGGACTTTAACACTCCTCCTTCAGCAATGGATTGAACTAGAGGAAAAAAATATATCAGCAAAACCACAGAGGACCTGCACAACATTATCAGCCACTTTGACTTAATATATATTTATAGAATGACATAATCAATAATGGCAGAACACAATCTTTTTCAGATTTACATGGTATAGCTATCAGGAGAGATCATATTCTAGGTTATAAAACAAGCCTCAATAATTTTTTCTTTAAAAAAAAAACTGAAATCATATGGAGTATATTCTTTGACCACAGTTGAATCAAATTAGAATACAGTTTTAGGGCACACAGGACCACCCTCAAGCTTGTAATTCACCAAGAAAGAGTCAACAGCAGGTTATACTCATGGCTAAGATTCATTGCAGTCTAGAGTACAGAGTAAAAGCAAGAGAGAAAATATATGCATTGGGTAGAAGAATCCAGAGAGGTCAGACACACACCTTTTTATATTCTTGAAACAAAATACAGGGACATATGCAAAATATCTCTGCCCAGGGAAGAGCAGAAAAAGCAACTGAGTCTCAGTGTTCACAGTTTATATGAAGGGCTGGTCATACAGGCATATCCAGCCATGGGAACTGACATTTGGAACCCCAACAATGAAACTAGGTATACTCCATCAATCTAGATGTTTGTACAAAGTAGTTCTGACAAACAGGTACAGCATGGTCTATTGCTCCTGGTGTGCAAAACAAAATCAACCATTAACATGAAAACATGCAGAGGGCCACATTCCCAGGGGTTAACCAAGAGTATGGTTCCAGGTTCCTTTAGAGACATGAAAAGTTAGCAACTAGACTCCCTGTGTTAACATCTTCCTCACAAATACCAATACGTAAATAAGGAAAACCATACATATTTGGAAAGTAAACAATAAAATTCTAAATAACTATTGGATCAAAATTCAATTATACACATACTAACTTCTCTTCTGAAAGGGGTCTGATAAATTGAAAGAGTACTACAGTATTAGAATAAAAATTATAGTACCATGTAGTGAAATGTATATGACTGCACCTGGATAAAAAGCTTTCAACAGGGGAAAACACATAAAAATTTAAAAATAAATGACAAGAGAAATTAGACAATATTTTGAACTAAATGGTAATAAAAGTACAACATAAAATCTGTGGAATGCAGTTAAAGTTGTGTTTAGTGGTAAAGTTATAGCCTTGAATGTCTATATTTAAAAAAAAAAAAAAACTCTAGTGCAAAATCAAGAAGTATTATAGAAAAAAATTTCAAAAATATGTAAGTAGAAATTGCCCTCCATATTGTTTTCTCTTTTTCCCAGATCTAATGCCAGAATAGAAATGTTTTGTACGTGCTTGAATGGTGAAACATTTGGTGTCTTTGGAAACCAAAATGTCACAAAATCTATGAGCAAGAGAACCACCTCCTGAGTAAGAATGTACCATTTAAAGTACACCATTCTGAGCAGGCCCAAACACGGTGATTAGTCCTTGTTTTCCACCACACTTCGACAGAGTCAGAGGCTGGGAGGTGGGGGGAAAGGAGCTTCAGAATTTGTGTGGTCTTTCCAGTTCTATAAATAAGGCTTTCTAAAAAGCAGATATTGGTATTTTCCTTGGCCTGGAAATGTAAGAAAAGGGTAATTCCAATAGAAAGGCTCTGTTCACCTACAAACTGGGGGCCCCACTCTGCTCAAAGACAAGTACAAAGGCTGAAAGAGTACCCCATGGTACATCTAGGAGCTGAGGGTTTGGCCAGTGAGAGCCCCAATGCCTCAATGTGTCACACAGTCAACATTTCCAAAGCACAAATTCAATGGTTCACGAGGTCACAAGTATTATTAGTGCAGCCTCTGGGTTGGCTTGCCACACTTTCATAGATTAGGCTGGTAAGGAGACAATGAGTTCAAATGGATTCAGACAATTTATTACTTACACACAGCAAAAGCAAAATCAGTATGTGTCAGTGTATCAAGTACTTAATCTCAAAGGGTGACATCAAACAGGAGGGGCCCAATGACAGATCTCCAAGCGATGTGTCATGCTGCCATCAAGGAGCCACCTCTAAATGAAACCCAAGCAGCTTTACTGATGTACACAGACACCAAAAGTTGTACTCCACGGGGAACAAGACTCTGCCCTCAGCTGAATGAGGAGATGGATGAGAAATGGACTTAGGGTATTTCCCACGAGGTATGTTACAAGAAACTGCCTCATGACAGCTCCTCACCAGGCTGCTTACCTCCACGTGCTCCAGGAGGAACCATGGGGCATTTCGCCAAGACTTGACTCAGACTATGGTCAAGCACTGCCTGTGGGGCCTGAGTGAAGACATGCAAAGTGGCCCGGGTGCTGCACAGAGAAGCTTTTCTACAAGATGCTGAATTTATGTGTTTTTATTAGAATGATATTCAGTGCCAAGATTTCTGAAGCACTCGCTAAGGAGACACATTGAGCATTTCAGCTGAGCCCTGAACTAAATAAAAGAAAAGTGATGGAGGAGGAAGGTAAATGTGAAGTTTTTAACAAAATAACCTTTCACCTACTCACACAGGTTAATGGAAGTAAGCACTCCAAATATAAGCACCCTTGAAGCAGGGGGTCTATTTGTGGGAGGTATGTGGAATCACAATGAAGGAAGTGGTATACCAGCCCTGTACACTTCCCCAACCACTCACTCTCGGTCCTCAGAAGGATGTTCTCAGGATTTCATAATATTCCATGCAATTAATGCTGCTGCTTCTGGTCTAACACAGTAAAGTCAAGATCAAGGGGTATGGTTCTAAAGCAATCAGCGCACTATAATCAGAATCATCTACCCCAGACAGTGCTAGAACCTTAGGTTGTCAACAAACCTATGTCAGAGCTCCCTGTGACACTCTCTGCCTTAGTCCTTGCTAGCTGGGGAACCAACAACAAAATGAGTTGGAATTACATTTCTTTAAATACAGATATGGACAGACAAGGGCTTTCCTGGTAGCTCAGCTGGTAAAGAATTCTCCTGCAATGCAGGAGACCCCGGTTAGATTCCTGGGTTGGGAAGATCCCCTAGAGAAGGGATAGGCTACCCACTCCAGTGTTCTTGTGCTTCCCTGGTAGCTCAGACAGTAAAGAATCGGCCTGCAATGCAGAAGACCTGGGTTTGAACCACGGGTTGGGAAATCCCCTGGAGGAGGGCATGGCAACCCAATCTAGTATTCTTGCCTGGAGAATCCCATGGACAGAGAAGCCTGGTGGGCTACAGGGCATAGGGTCACAAAGAATCAGACATGACTGAGCGACTCAACACAACACAGCACAGCATGGACACACAGTAGATGATCACATAGCAACTAAGATTCACCTATGACAACATGGAGCTTAGATGTACATTAACTTTTGGTCATCTTAATAGAATCCACAGCTTTCATCAATACTACATAAGAAGTTCTAGTAAACATTTTGGAATAAAAAGAATAAAATATTTTTAATACATTTCTCTTTAATGTGACTAAATGTAGGAAAGAAATGCTTAAGATTTCTTTACCAATATTATAGAGACAGTGTCTGGCTTTAAGGTTGTTTGAAAACATTTCATATACAGCTTTAGACAAATGGGTCCCACATAAATGGGATAAAGGAAAAAAAGGAAAGCAAAACCACATGCCATTGTAGTAATGTAACAGGAAAAAACATAACACTATCAGCTGAAGTCCTGTGGCTCTAGCACAAAAAGGGGAAACTATGGATAGGCCCAGAGAAATAGGTAAGAGTGAACTGCACAGTGTCACTGGGAAGGCCTCCTGTGAGGACTGGAAGTCACAGGAAAAATAACTCACAAAAAAACATATGGTCTATTATCCAGCCAGGAAAGGAAGAGACAATGGGGGAAAAATCCACAAAGACCTTGAGAGTTCTGTGGATGTGATGATCAGAGTACATTCTCACACATCACACTTGAGAAAGGAAGGTCAGAAGAAAGAGGCCTCCTGCTCCTGTCACCCCTACTTGCATCAGCAAGGAGGAAGAGAAGGTCACTGGCATAGAAAACAATTGAGGGCTTCCCTGGTGGCTCAGTGGTAAAGAACCTGTCTGCCATGCAGGAGACGTGGGTTCGATCCCTGGATCAGGAAGATCCCCTGGAGAAGGAAATGGCAACCCACTCCAGTCTTCTTGCCTGGGAAAACCCAGGGACAGAGGAGCCTGGGGGCTACAGTCCATGGGGTCATAAAAGTTGGACGCGACTGAGCACAGCACAACACACATAATGCAGCACAGAAAAGCACCAAAAGACAAAACTTGTTTGGCAGAGGTGATGCAGACCACAGCCCCTGAAGTTAGGGGCCTTAACTTAAGGTCAAGACTGCTATTTCTCCACAGGGTCACTTTCGTAATTAAACTCAGGCCACTTCTTACCAAGAGGTCTCTGTCCTGAATACAGAATCTCGTCCTCTTTAATAATATGAGCCACAAAGGAGAAGCAGAGATACATACATGGGGCAGTGGGCAGGGGGAAAAGTTCTAAGACATTTTAGTTTAAGGTCGACAGTCATTTATATGACCCTAGGTCGTTGAGGAAAAAATTTGACTAAAAAATTCTGATCTCTTTGTGGGAATTGTCAGTGTGCAGAATGTAGCAGGTTATGAGAATTAATGGCATTATCTACGGAAAGGGCAGAAGTCAAGGAAGGAGTTTTTAGCAGTGAATGAGTGAGAGAGTGAGTAAGATGAAGTAGGTAAACGAAGCCTTTACCGCAAGCGGATTTCAGCATAGTGTATCAATTACTCTTTAGGGGAATCAAAGGACAAAAACATCCATTAAAATCTGTGTTTAGGACTTCTCTGGTGGTCCAGTGGTTAAGATTCTGCGCTTCCAATGCAGGGGACATGGGTTTGATCTCTGGTCACGGAACCAAAGCCCATATGCTGTGTAGAGGTCAAAATTTAAAAAAAAAAAAAACAAAGCTCATCTTTTCTTCACCAGCAGACTATATCTATCACTCACTTATATTCATCATCATGTTCTAATAAAAGGGTACACAGGATAAGCTAATTCAACAATATTTGAATGAATAGTGTCATCAATTCAACAAATATTTTCTGAGCACCTACCCCATGCCTGCTGCTGTGTTAAACATAAAGAGAATAACCTTTCTAACAGATTTACACAGTATCCTCTCATTCATTCATTTATTCAACAATGATTAAGCACCTAACGCCTGCAAGATCATGTCTGATGCTTGAAATGCATGCATGGTAAGTGTTCAATATACATTTTCTCTTCCTGAACACCCCAAAGTGACCTTGAGCTCTTAAGCTTGCTGAACTGCAGTGTCCTTGGTATAAAAGTGGGTGTAAATATCATATCCCTTACAAGGTAATAAAAATAATAAAAGTAAAATGTCTGGTACAACATGGAGGGGTTGTCACTGCTGTTATTATCATTATTAAGGAAGATAATCCATGTCACTTAAGAGATGAGAAGAAAAAAATAATGTGGGCAACCTTCTGAATAATGAACTCAACTATATTTCTGTGAAGGACAGGGTTGTTAAGAGTGTGCTTGGGTTCCAGAGGAAAAAACAAAACTCCATTCCAAACAGGATTTACCCCAATGCCTTTCCTGGTTTTCTGAAGGCCCTGATATATTCTGCCTCTTATCAGCTCTTATGAAGTACACTGGAGGCCACCCACTCCAGTGGTGAGGAGTCACTGGGTGTTCAGATTTCTGATTCCCAACCCTCACCAGGAAAAGACCAAAGTAGACAAAGACAACAGAGATGCTCTGACCCCTAGCTAATGAGGCCTGAGATTCTGGCAGAGAACTAGCACCAGTTCAACAGTTAAGAGCTGAAATGCAAATAAGGAACTCAGGCAGAAAAGCAGAATCCAACTCAGAAAGGTTAGGGGTACACAATCTTTTAAGAAAGTGAAGAGGTCAGTCTTTAGGGGTGGTGGGGCTTTATAGGGGCTTCCCTGGTGGCTCAGACAGTAAAGAATCTGCCTGCAACAGGAGACCCGGGTTCGATCCCTAGGTCAGAAGGATCCCCTGGAGAAGGGACTGGTGAAGCACTATGAAGTGGTACCTGCAGGCTGGAAGCTTTCAGTGTTTATGGATAGTTCATATTAATGCAACAAAAACGTGTATTTTCAGACTAACTGCTTATGAGCCTAAATAAAGAATTTTTATTTTTACTCCTCTATATAATAATATTTTCTTGATAAATCCTAGGGAAAAAATGAGTGAGAAATTGAAGCATGATAAAATTACACAGGAAAGTAAATATATTCTTGCCAAAAATCATTATTCTGCTCCCATGAGTAATACTAACATAGAAGAAAAGACTAGGAATATATTCCATTAACTTTTTTCTGCAGTGACAGCAAATTTTCAACTAGGCATGTGTTTCTAACTTTGCCAGCTTTCTCTCTGAAGCAAACATGTCAGACAGGATTACTGTGGCAAGTTAGTCATATGGATTTTTTTTTCAAAATGGTAATGCATAACATTAGAAACAAAACCACAAAGAACAGGCTCTCTAGAGCCAGACTAGAGCCCTTACACAGAACACACAGTGCTTTGAATAGGTTTTGTCGGTCAAAAAGGAGGAGCTTGGTTACCTAGGATTCCAGGAAATAACATGTATCTTCTAGGACACAAAGAAGGGAAAAATAGAATGCAGGGAACTTATTCCAAGTCAGGAATATAAAATAGCATACCCTCTCCTAAAGAAATCCTAGGTTCTAAATTATGAGGCACTGAAAATTGTTATTTTCAATTAAGAAGCTCAAATTGTTATTTCAATTCTGGCCCATTTAATCACCAAGCCTTCCCAGAAGATAATGAATACTATCAAAAATTCATATATGTAAGTATGTGAATGAGCTTGAAAAGAAGTATACCAGCTATTACCACACAATAATAGAGAAAGAAAAGCAACCATTGAGCATTTTTAAGAGCTCTGATTATCCCTGCCTTGTGGAACTTTATTTGACTCTCATTTCATTATGCTCAATGATATTCTTGAGAAATACTTATTTTTCTACTCTACAAAGGGTAAAGCACACCCCTTTCACAGCAAAAATGCTCAATAAATGTTGAATAAATGTTTGACATACATTGCATAAAGCCACTTCTTTGGGAGATGCTAAAATGTTAGAATTATCAGACCAGGAATTTTAAAATACTAGGAATAACATGCTATGGACTTTAGACTTCTCTGGTGGCGCAGTGGATAAAAATCTGCCTGCCAACACAAGGGACAGCAGTTGGACCCCTGGTCTGGAAAGATTCCACATATCGTGGAGCAACTAAGCCCATGTGCCACAACTACTGAGCCCACATGCCCTAGAGACCAGGAGCCGCAACTGTTGAGCCCATGTGCTGCAACTACTGAAGCCTGTGCACCTATAGCCTCTCTGCTCTGCAACAAGAGAGGCCAGCACAGTGAGAAGCCCATGCAAAGCAACAAAGACCCAGCAGCAGGTAAAAAGCAAATATGATATGGCCTTTAATGTAAAAAGTAAACAACATGCAAGAAAAGATGGATAATGTAAGTGGAGAGATAGACATTCCAAGAAAGTATCAAAAAGAAATGCTACCAATCAAAAATGCTGTAACTGAAATAAAGGATGCTTCTGATAGGCTTATTAGGAGAATGGATACAGCTAAGTAAAGAATTTCTAAGCTTGAAAATATGAAAACAGAAACAGCAAAACTGAAAAGAAAGGAATATCCAAGATCTCTGAGACAACTACAAAAGATGTAACATATGTATAATGAGAATACCAGAAAGAGGAAACAGACAGAAGAACAGCAGCAGTATTTGAAGCAATAATGAGTGAGAGTTTCCCCAATAAATGTCCGACACCAAACCATAGATCCAGCAAGCTCAGAGAGCACCAAGCAGGATAAAATGCTAAACAGGATAAAAGTAAAACAAAGAAACAAACCAAAAGCTACATCTAAGAATGTTATAGTCAAATTAAAGAAAATCAAAGACAAAAAATCTGGAAAACAACCCAAAAGAGGAAAAAAAAAAGTATCACTAGAGGAACAAAGGTAAGTTGACCCTTGAACAACCTGGATTTAAACTGCCCAGGCTCACTTATATGCAGATATTTTTCAATAGTAAATACTAAAGTACTACAGAGTCCATAGTTGGTTGATTTTGTGGATGCAGAGGAACTGGAGATATGGAGGTATGGCCGTAAGTTATACTCACTTGGATTAATCCCTACGATGTTCAAGAGCTAACTGTATATCTGACATTTCCTCAGAAACCAAGCAAACAAGAAGGGAGTGAACAGAAACACTTGAGAGTGTTGAGAGAAAAAAATTCACCCACTCAGAATTTTGTACTCTAAGAAATTATCTGTCAAAAGAGAAGGAGAAATAAATATTTGCTCAGACAGGCAAAAACTAAGGCAACTTTTTGCTAGTAGATCTACCTGACAAAATTTGTTAAAAGTTCTTCAGAGAGAAGGAAAATAATATAAGTCAGAAATAAGGAGCTACATAAAGAAATGAAGAGCATCAAAAAATGAATAACTAAAAGTAATATAAAAACTTTTTCCTTGTTCTTTTTTTTTCTTTTTTTATTGATTATCATAAACATTACAAACATCTAATATGAACATATTGTAACATGACAGTGATTAGTTTGAACAATTAATACATTTCAGATATATTATTATACATATTTCAATGCTATTCTCCCCAATCATCCCACTTTCCTCATTCATAAATGATCTAAAAGATTACAATTTGCTCAAACTACTAGCAACAATACATTCAGTTATAAATACTTATATATATGCTTATGTATAAGTGAAATGAATAACAATGATACAAGGAATAGGAGGGAGGAATTTGGAATATTTTGTTATTATACAGTACTTCTATTACCTATGAAGTGATACAGTATTATTTGAAAGTGGAATTGGATTAGTGGGAAATGTGTATTTAGCAAATGCTATGGCAACCATTTGAAGAGAAGCGAAAAGCAAAGGAGAAAAGGAAAGATATAAACATCTGAATGTAGAGTTCCAAAGAATAGCAAGAAGAGATAAGAAAGCCTTCTTCAGTGATCAATGCAAAGAAATAGAGGAAAACAACAGAATGGGAAAGACTAGGGATCTCTTCAAGAAAACCAGAGATACCAAAGGAACATTTCATGCAAAGATGGGCTCGATAAAGGACAGAAATGGTATGGACCTAACAGAAGCAGAAGATATTAAGAAGAGGTGCCAAGAATACACAGAACTGTACAAAAAAGAGCTTCACGACCCAGATAATCATGATGGTGTGATCACTCACCTAGAGCCAGACATCCTGGAATGTGAAGTCAAGTGGGCCTTAGAAAGCATCACTACGAACAAAGCTAGTGGAAGTGATGGAATTCCAGTGGAGCTATTCCAAATCCTGAAAGATGATGCTGTGAAAGTGCTGCGCTCAATATGCCAGCAAATTTGGAAAACTCAGCAGTGGCCACAAGATTGGAAAAGGTCAGTTTTCATCCCAGTCCCAAAGAAAGGCAATGCCAAAGAATGCTCAAACTACCGCACAATTGCACTCATCTCACACGCTAGTAAAGTAATGCTCAAAATTCTCCAAGCCAGGCTTCAGCAATATGTGAACCGTGAACTTCCTGATGTTCAAGCTGGTTTTAGAAAAGGCAAAGGAACCAGAGATCAAATTGCCAACATCCGCTGGATCATCAAAAAAGCAAGAGAGTTCCAGAAAAACATCTATTTCTGCTTGATTGACTATGCCAAAGCCTTTGACTGTGGATCACAATAAACTGTGGAAAATTCTGAAAGAGATGGGAATACCAGACCACGTGACCTGCCTCTTGAGAAATTTGTATGCAGGTCAGGAAGCAACAGTTAGAACTGGACATGGAACAACAGACTGGTTCCAAATAGGAAAAGGAGTACATCAAGGCTGTATATTGTCACCCTGTTTATTTAACTTATATGCAGAGTACATCATGAGAAATGCTGGACTGGAAGAAGCACAAGCTGAAATCAGGATTGCTGGGAGAAATATCAGTAACCTCAGATATGCAGATGATACCACCCTTATGGCAGAAAGTGAAGAAGAACTAAAAGCCTCTTGATGAAAGTGAAAGTGGAGAGTGAAAAGGTTGGCTTAAAGCTCAACATTCAGAAAACGAAGATCATGGCATCCAGTCCCATCACTACAATGGAAATAGATGGGGAAACAGTGGAAACAGTGTCAGACTTTATTTTTCTGGGCTCCAAAATCACTGCAGATGGTGACTGCAGCCATGAAATTAAAAGACGCTTACTCTTTGAAAGGAAAGTTATGACCAACCTAGATAGCATATTCAAAAGCAGAGACATTACTTTGCCAACAAAGGTTCGCCTAGTCAAGGCTATGGTCTTTCCTGTGGTCATGTATGGATGTGAGAGCTGGACTGTGAAGAAGGCTGAGCGCCGAAGAATTGATGCTTTTGAACTGTGGTGTTGGAGAAGACTCTTGAGAGTCCCTTGGACTGCAAGGAGATTCAACCAGTCCATTCTGAAGGAGATCAGCCCTGGGATTTCTTTGGAAAGAATGATGCTAAAGCTGAAACTCCAGTATTTTGGCCACCTCATGCGAAGAGTTGACTCATTGGAGAAGACTCTGATGCTGGGAGGGATTGGGGGCAGGAGGAGAAGGGGACAACAGAGGATGAGATGGCTGGATGGCATCACTGACTCGATGGATGTGAGTCTGAGTGACCTCTGGGAGTTGGTGATGGACAGGGAGGCCCAGCATGCCACGATTCATGGGGTCGCAAAGAGTCGGACTCGACTGAGCGACTAATCTCTCTGATGGCAACCATTAAAAAACGTTGTTTTTTTTTGTTTTTTTTTTTGTTTTTTTTTTAAGTTTACTGATACACTAACAAATAAGAGAAAATGGAACCATATAAAGTGTCGATTAAGACACAGGAGAAGTATGAAAGACAAAAACAGGAACAAAGAACAACAAATAGAAAGCAATATGCTGCTACTGCTGCTAAGTCACTTCAGTCGTGTCCGACTCTGCGTGACCCCATAGACGTCAGCCCACCAGGCTCTCCTGCCCCTGGGATTCTCCAGGCAAGAAAACTGGAGTGGGTTGCCATTTCCCTCTCCAATGCATGAAAGCGAAAAGTGAAAGTGAAGTCGCTCAGTCGTGTCCGACTCTTAGCGACCCCATGGACTGCAGCCCACCAGGCTCCTCCATCCATGGGATTTTCCAGGCAAGAGTACTGGAGTGGGGTGCCATTGCCTTCTCCGAGAAAGCAGTATAGTAGTTATTAATTCAACTATATCAATAATTCTTTTAAAACATCAATGATCTAAATATACCAATGAAAAGATAGATTGTCAGAGTGGATGAAAGAATAAAACCCAAATACATATTGTCTACAAGAAACACATTTTACATAGAAAGACACACATAGATGAAAAGTAAAAGCATGGAGAAATATACCATGCTAGTAATTAATCAAAGAAAGTAGAAGCAGCTATATCAATTTCTGACACAGCTACTTCAGGGCAAGGAAAGTTGTCAGAGATAAGAGGATAATATCATAACACAATGACAAAAGGGGTCGATTCTTCAAGAAGACATAACAATCCTTAATGTATGCACATAACAACAAAGTGTTAAAATATATGAGGCAATACCTGTCAGAACTGCAAGGAAAAACAGATGAAATCTCCTATTATTACAGACTTCAACACTCCTCTAACTGAACTGGACAGATGCATCAGGCAGAAATTCAGTAACTCTATAGCACCACCAATCAATTGGATATAACTGATATCTAAAGACGACTTCATCCAACAATAGAATTCCCATTTTTCTCTAGCTTGATGGAATATGCACCAAAATAAACCACGTTCTGGGACATAAAATGCAAGCTTAGCAAATTTAAAAGAATAGAAATCACACTGTCTGCTCTCAGACCACCATGGAATTACACCAGAAATCAGTAAGATAACTGCAAAATCCCCAAACACATGATGATTAAACAACTCACTCTAAACAACACATGAACTCTCAACTTTTAAAATATTTTGAACTATATGAAAATAAAACTTACCAAATACTATGGAATGCAGTGAAAGCAGTGCTTAGAGGAAAATTTATAGCAATGAATGCATACATTTAAGGTTCTTTAGCGCTACCGCCGCCTGGGAAACCCATTTAAAGAAAAAAAGCTCTAAAAATCAACAATCTAAACTTCTACCATAGAAAGTCAGAAAGTGCAAATTAAATTAAAAGAAGCAAAAGAAGAGAAATAATAAAAATTAGAGCAGATATCACAACGAAATTGAAAACGAGGAATGAATAGAGAAAATAAAACCAAAACCTGACTCTTTGAAAAGATTTTAATTAATAATCTTCTAGCCAAGCTAAGAAAAAAAAGAAAGAGACAAATTACAATACTTGAAATAAAAGCCACCATTACAGACTGCATGGAGACATTAAAAGGTTAATAAAAGATTATTATGAACAAATCCATTAAACTAATTCCTTGAAAGAGTCAACCTGCCAAAACTCATACAAGAAGAAATAGACAATATGAATATATATTATATATTAAAGAAATAGAATCAATAATTAATAACCTTTCAAAAAGGAAAGCAACAGGCTCAGATGGGCTCACCTGTGAATTCTATCAAACCCTTAAGGAGAAACTATACCAATTTTCTACAGTCTCTTCCAGAAGATATAAACAAACCAAGGGAATACTTCCTAACTTATGAAGCCAGAATTACCCTAATACCAAAACCAGACAAAGACATTACAGGAAAAGAAAACTACTGACTAGTATCTCTCATGAACATACCTGCAAAAACCCTCAACAAAATACTAGCAAATCAAATGCAGCAATGTATAAAAAGAATTACAAACCATAACCAATTATGCAATGCTGATTCAATATTTGAAGATCAATTAATGTAATCCATCACATCAATAGGCAAAAGAAGAAAAATAACATGAACATATCAGCAGATGCAGAGAAAGGACTTTACAAAATCCAACACCCATATACGAATAAGAACTCTCAGAAAATGAGAAGTAGAGGTGAACTTCCTCAACTCATTAAGAATATCTACAAAAACCTACAGCTTAACATCATACTTAATAGGGAGAAAGACAAAAGCTTTCCAGCTAAAATAAGGAACAAGGCAATAATGTCTCCTCTTACCACTCTTTTCTAAGTTATGTGTGTGTGTGCGCTCAGTTGTGTCCAACTCTTTTGTGACCCCATGGAATGTCGCCCACCAGGCTCCTCTTGTCCATGGGATTGCCTAGCCAAGAATACTGGAGGGTAGACACTCCCTTCTCCAGGGGATCTTTCTGACCCAGGGATCTAACTTGCATCTTCTGCATCAGCAGGTGGCTTCTTTACCACTAGCACCACCTGGGAATTCCTTCCCAAGTTACACAGATTGGTAAGTAAGAAATCAAACTTTTTTCACAGATGGCATTATCGACAATGTAGAAAACCCCAAAGAATCAACAACAAAGACTCCTGGAGCTAATAAGCAATGATAGCAAAGTTGTAAGACACAAGATTAATGTGCAAAAGTTACTCAATTCCCTAAACACCAGTAATAAATAAGTGGAATTGGAAATTTTAAATATATTACCATTTATATTAGCACTCCCCACAAAATGAATTACTTTAAAAAAGTTTGTTCAAAATCCATTATGAGGAAAACTCCTCATATTTGTGACCAAAGACATCAAAGGAGAACTAAATAAATGGAGAATTATTCCACATTCATGGAAATACAGATTCAATACTGCCAAGATGTCAGTTCTTCCCAAGATGATCAATAGGTTCAACACAATCTCAATCAAAATCTAGCAAGGTATTTTGTGGATATCAACAAACTTACTCCAAAATTTATAGGGAGAGCCAAGAGACCTAAAAGAGTCAACTTAATACTGAAGAACAAAGCTGGAGGACTATTTTCTACTCAGTTTTGCTGTGAACCTAAAATGCTCTAAAAACAGTTCATTAATTTTTTTTTTTTAAGGAGTGAGTCCTTCTCTTTCCTTGTAATGATCTGATCTATTCCCAGAGCTTCCTCTCCACCCATGCCACTCTCCTAAATTCCACCTGGATAGCAGAAAGTCTTCTCAGACTCAGCATGCCTAGTACTGAATGCTTGGTTTTCCTTCTCTCAAATTTTCTTCTCCAATAATCTTCCATATCTCACTAAGTGTCTACTCCATCATTCTAGTTGCTCGGACCAAAATCCTTAGCATCATTCTTGACTCTCGTCCTTTGTCATATTCCCCTTCTAATTCCACTTCCAATAAGTGAGCAGAAAATCTGGTCACTTATCATACCTTTAGCATTATTTTATTTTGGTTCAAGTCACACCAACCTCTCCTTGAACTGTTCTTGCTCCCCCTGCAATTCTATACTCCACAAAGCACTCATATTGATCCTTATGAAATAGAAATCAGATCACATCATTTCACTCTTCAAACCTACATGGCTTTTCCTCTCACTCAGTAGCCTTACAATATCCTCTCAAAATGAGTGGGATAGCCCTACCCTCCAACACGTCTTCTTACTTATGTGACCCTGTTTCTTATTATTCACTCCCACTCATTCATGCTATTCTCGTCACAAGGACTGTTTTGTGATTCCTAGCAAAAACGTCTCAAAAAGGTACCACCTCAGGACCTCTATACTTGCTGTTCTCTATTCCCAGAAAGTTCTTCCTCCAAATAATTTTCTCATCTCTTAAAACTCTTTGCTGACACTGTCTACCCTGATCACTGCCCTCCAAAAGACTCTATTCACCTACTGATGAATATCTATAGATGCTCCACTATTCACTTTTCCTACTTTGCATTTCTCTAAAGAATGCAACACTGTAACTCTACTCACATACACATATACACATGTATACACACATACACACGGAGCACACATACACCCACATTTTACTTATTTATGTTTATTTTCTTCCTCCCTCAAATAGGATGTTAGCTCCGTGAGGACAGAAATGTCCAGTAAAATACAAATATTTTATTCAATGCTATATCCTGAGTGCTTAGAATAATACCTGGCAATTGAGAGGCACACAAACATTTGTTGAATGATAATCATATACTTATGTCAGTCTTAGGGGAAGGGCTGGGGCAATGGGGTTATGACAGAGCATGCCTGAACTTAACTTCAAAAAATTCTTCTAAATGAAAAAAGGTGGAAAAAAACACAATTGTGCAACCATAAGAGGTAGCTGGAGTCCTGAACTTTAGTAACCAGCATTACTAAACTTGAAAAATCCATAGAGTTCATGGCCTATTTAAGTTCCACTGAAAAGAAGTGTGCAAACAAACCTCCCTTACAGAGTGTTCCTTCAACTTCTCCCCTCTCTACATTTAGATTTACTTTTCTTAACTCATTCTTTCCCCCTCTATTCTCTTGGTGCCTGATTCTAGTCCCTCGTGCTCTCTGGATCCAGTTCTCTGTTTTATCAATTATATCCCCTTAGCATTACACCTTCAAACATTCCAGTAGACTTTTCACCCCTTTCACAATACAGTTTTCTTGATCCCTTAAAATTCTCAAACTCCAGGTTTTTTTCTTCCCTTCTTCCTTCATCAACAATTAAAAAAAAATATTTTTCACTGCTTCTACTTCCTGACCAGCATTATTCAAAAAAGTGGTTCTTAACTAGAGTATACATGAAACCCTCCTGGAATTTTTTCATGCCCAGGTTCCACACTCTGAAATTCTGACTTGATCAGTTTGCACTGGAGAGACACTTTAGACTACACACTAAACCTAATAAGTGTGTTGGTGAAAACAGCTCCCTAACAGAGTCTAATGCACACCCCCATATTAAGAACCATTATCTCAAAGACCTGCCATATGTTGTTTTTCTTTTTTTCTGGTCATAATAATGTTAATATTCTACCAATTGAGGAGTATAATTAAATCAACTCTTATACCTGACACACATGAAAAACAAATAAAAAGGCTCCAAGCAGAACACAAATCCAACTGTGTTCTCTCAGTTTTATCCTTTCTGAACTTTCCAAGGCATCCAATACCACCAATTTTAAGCATGCTCCTCTCTTCGATAACATCTTGGTCTTTTGGTTTTGGTCTCCCCTCCTCCCTGCTAATCTGTCTTAATGCCATCTAAATCAGTGCCACTCAATGTGGATCCGAGGGTAGGCAGCAACACCATCATTTGGAAACTTGTAAGACATGAATATTCCTCAGGCCCCATTCCAGACATCAAAAACTCGAGGGATGGGGTCCAGAAATCAATGCATTCTTGTGATTATTGGGCACACTGGTGTCTACAAACCAGTGTGCTGCTGCTGCTGCTAAGTCACTTCAGTCGTGTCCGAGTCTGTGCGACCCCAGAGACAGCAGCCCACCAGGCTCCTCTGTCCCTGGGATTCTCCAGGCAAGAACACTGGAGTGGGTTGCCATTTCCTTCTCCTATGCATGAAAGTGAAAAGAGAAAGTGAAGTTGCTCAGTCGTGTCCGACTCCTAGCGACCCCATGGACTGCAGCCTATAAGGCTCCTCCATCCATGGGATTTTCCAGGCAAGAGTACTGGAGTGGGGTGCCATTGCCTTCTCTGAACCAGTGTGCTAAGCCACCTGTTTTTGGAAATATGGGAGGAATCAACTAACAGGACTGAAGCGTGATGTCAACACATTCATATTTTGAAGTTAACTGTTACTGTAGTTGTCATGTGTGTTTGTTTAGTCACTCAGTCATGTCGGACTCTTTGTGACCCCATGGACTATAGCCCAAAAGACTCCTCTGTCCATGGATATTCTCCAGGCAAGAATATTGAAGTGGGTGGTCATGCCCTCCCCAGGGGATCTTCCCAATGCAGGAATTGAACCCAGATCACCCGCACTGCAGGCAAATTCTTCATCGTCTGAGCCACCTGGGAAGCCCATGTTGGGCTTAAGTAGATGTCCTGCTACTGCTAAGTCACTTCAGTCGTGTCCGACTCTGTGTAACCCCAGAGACGGCAGCCCACCAGGCTCCCCTGTCCCTGGGATTCTCCAGGCAAGAACAGTGGAGTGGGTTGCCATTTCCTTCTCCAATGCATGAAAGTGAAAAGTGAAAGTAAAGTCGCTCAGTCGTGTCTGACCCTCAGCGACCCCATGGCCTGCAGCCTACCAGGCTTCTCCATCCATAGGATTTCTTAGGAAAGAGTACTGGAGTGGGGTGCCATTGCCTTCTCTGAGTAGGTGTCCTAAGAAATGGCAATTACAAGTAATTGTAGCTACCATTTTCAGGGCAATTAGTATGTGCTAGGTACTTTGATAAACTGTTAACACACCTGATCTCACTTATCAGGTGTCATAATCATCATTTTTACAGGTAAGGACACTGACACTTGGAAAAGGAGTTTAAACTCTTGCCTCAAAATTTGACACCATTGACCACCATATCACTGTCTCCTGCAAAGACTCGGAAAGAAAGAGTCTTGAACAGAACCCTAAGAAGAAGACTCAGTGGAAGTGATTGAGGTTGACTGGTCAAAGAATCAGAGGAGAAACCAAGAATAGGGAAGTCAGTCTAGGTGAGGAAAGTTTTAAACAGAAAGCCTTAATCACAGCGGTTGGGAAAATTTTTTTCAGTAGTCTACAGACCACAAAGGATGTAGAACTTTTTTTTTTTTTTTGAAGTTTTATGGAGGCTACTCATTCTGAGTCCCAAGTTTTACTGACAAAATCAGACCCTAACTTGGAGTGTTTTTTGGGGGGATAATGGTTAATATTATTTATATATATATATTTATATTTATAGTGACATGAAGAAAAAAAGTTTATACATTTAGGTGGAGAGGGGATAAATTAAATGAGGGGAGAAAACTTAGAAATGTACTAAGAGCCAGAATAGGTTTTCTGCCTTTCTTTAAAAAAAACTTTTTATTAAGATTTATCTTATTTAAAAAAGAAAAAAATTATATATATATATATATATTAGAGTGCAGCTGATTAACAATGTTGTGATGGTTTTAGGTGGACAGTGAAGGGACTCAGCCATACATATACATGTATCTGTCCTCCCCAAACTCCCCTCCCATCCAGGTTGCCAACCAAGCAAGATTCTGACTCATTTTTAAAACTGAAGTATCAATTTTATTCACTTATAAACTGAGTAATCATTTGCTCATGATATTCTCTCCAATGGGTAAATCCATTTAGCAGAGGAAAGCCAGCTGTTGGGGTGAGGAGCTTGAATTGTAACAAGCAAAAGGAAGATAATTTCTGTTATGAACTAGAGGTAACTGGAAGGCCAGGGATGCTGGTAGAGTTAAGAGAACTTGCAGGCAGAAAAGTCAGGCCAAGTGTACTGAGGGCACTGTGCTGTGAAGAGACTCCCTAGCCAAATGTTTAAGTCACCTTATGATTTTGGAGGAGTATAATACAACTGATTAGTCTAACTGGTCTAATCAGTTATAGCTTCTTTACCCTCCAGAAGATGCCATCTAGTCAGCCTGATCTGCTTACAAATTTCCTAAATTCCAGTGGCACTCTATTTGTGTCTTTCTACAAATGATTAATCATTTTGCAATGACTTTTCACTTGTTTTGGTGTCAGAAATCAACCTTTAAAAAATAATCAGCCTTTTTCTGATGTTTATTTCGCCTATATATATATATATATATATATACACACACACACGACACGACTGAAGCGACTTAGCAGCATACACACACACACACACACACACACAAAGCTTTTATACCTTTTTAAGAAGAGTATATAAGTGAAAGTCATTCAGTCATGTCCGACTCTTTGCGATCCCATGGACTATACAGTCCATGGAATTCTCCAGGCCAGAATACTGGAGTGGGTAGCCTTTACCTTCTCCAGGGCATCTTCCCAACCCAGGGATCTACACAGACTAAAACATGGGAACATATTTCCGTGTTTATTTCTTATCCATGCTCTAAATCATAGTGTTCAAACACTATAATTTCTGCATTCTGAATTTCTCCTATTATCCCATGAGCCTTATGTGATGTGAATTACTATCTTTCTAATAGCACTTATTAACATCTAACTGTAAGTGCATTTATTAGGCACTGAGTACATACCCAGCAGTCCTAGGTACTGGATAACACAGAAGACTGAGGTTCCAGTAACAAGAGAAAAAAGGCCAGTAGTGTCAGCTTGACAGAAAAGGAGGTGATTAATACATTCTGAGTGCATACGTGTTCAGTCGTGTCTGACACTATGAGACCCCCATGGACTGGAGCCCACCAGGCTCCCCGTCCACGGGATTTTCCAGGCAAGAATACCAGAGTGGATTGCCATTTCCTCCTCCAAGGGATCTTCTCCATCCAGGGATCAAACCTGCATCTCCTGCATGACAGGTGGATTTTTTTTTTTTTTTTTTTTTTAACCACTGAGCCACCTAGGAAGCCCAATACATTCTGAAAGATTTGGCCAATTTTTTCCAAGTAGTGAACTGGGCTGAGTCTGAAAGGATAAATAGAAGTTCATCAGGCACTGGAAAAGGGATGTATCCCTAATACTTCTCTCCCCAAATTTGGTAATGTTAGTGGCATTTAACTTAAAATAACAGAAAAAGAAAGAGTAAAATGACAATAATGCAAGAAGAAATCCTCCACTTTATGATATGGGTGTTGGGACCGTGCCTTTAAACACATTTCAAATCTGAAAGTAAATGTTTATAAAACAGTATTCAGAAGCAGGGCAAAGGGGTGGAGGAGGAAGAAGCTCAGTTTGTTTTACTGTATTAAGTTAAACAAATGAGTAAAAATATCAACATCTATGCTTGAGAACACATATAACTATTTTCCATAAAAACCCTATGCTTGAAAATGAAAGCCTCAGAACCTTATCCTAAATTACAAGAGTTGCCCTGGTGTTTTATATCCCCAATGTAATTTTGCATGCGTGCACACACACACACACACACACACACACAAATCCATTCTTAACTGAAATAATCAACCACGCCCTAACCAGCTTCCACTTACCCTGACTTTCACACCTCCACATCCTTCAAAGTTCGGCTGAATTTATACTAGGACTATCTCAAGGCATTAATTTAGCTCTAAGTTTTGACACACCACCTCTTCATTCTTCCTTTCAATTATTTCCTCTTAAATTCCATTAGTTTCCCATTTCTCCTTAAGGGACACTTAGAAATACATCAACAGCACAATTACAAAACCAATGGCTGCAGCCAGTCTGAACACACACACTAATTTCCACTCACATCCCTCTCGAGGCTGTTTCTACCAATAATCAAAATCAGCGGACCAGAAAGGAGGAAAAAGCTGAGGCAGGAGGGTTGTTGCCTTCCACTCCCCCCATGTCTGCCCCCCACTTTCGCTCCCCTCTCCCCCAAGGCTGCACCGCGACCTTGTGCGCTCCCCCTTCCACCGACTCGCCCCCGCTGTCACCCGCCACTGCCTAGAAAACAGTCCTAGCCTTTGTTAAAATGTCCATGAGCACAATGTACCAGAAGACGGACACATTCCCGGGGGCGGGGTAAAGAAAGTCACACGAGTGCCACGCCCTCCGCCCTCCTTGGCACAAACCTGGGGCGACAGCCCACCTCCTCCAAATCCTCTCCCCACCCTCGCCCCCGCCCGCGATGAGGAATGTTCCTGGCAACTCTGCACTCCAGGACGGCAGCGCGGGGGAAGGGATGGGCCCGTGATGCCCGCCGCTCAGGGGCACTAAGCGGGGGCTACTAAACTTGAAGCTGGGACACCCTCCAGAGCCCCTGGCAAGCCTCCCGGTCCTGCCAAGCCTGAGTCCAGACTTTCAGCCTCTGGAGCCCTTTCCTTCAATTTCTCCTCTTCCACATATCCTCGCCCGTTCCTGCCACCACGCACTCTTGCTCCCCACGCAGCTGGAGCCGGACACCCTCCGGCAGCGCGGCCAATCCCGCTGCCGCATGTCTGGCAGGTTTCTCTTTACGGACAGACGGCTGTCCCGGCCGTCACCCGCACACACTCCAATCCCTCTCGGGACGCCCAGCCCGAACCACATTCTGCGGCTGCGAGCCCGTGTGCCCACCACACTCACCGCACACCCCGCGCCGCTACTCCACACTCTGTCTGCCACCAACGGCGCCTGCGCGCTACCACCTCCGCCGAGCTGGGTGGGAGCCTGGAGCCAGGAGCCGACGGGAAGGGCTGTGGAAAGCGGCGGAGGCGGGGCCCGGGAGGAGTTAGGAGAGGCAGGGCGGGGCCAGGCAGGTTGGGAAACCGAGGGGCGGGCCCCGCTGCCAGGGGTACGGAAGACCTAAGGCTTGGGGCACTGGGTTAGAGCTTTCCAGTCTTGAGATCTGTTTATAAGTAACAGTTGCATGAGAAGTCATTGAGGACCCTAGGTGCACCCCATGCACACTCACACTCCAGAAAGCCCAGCTCTGCGAGGGGCCAAGCTAGCCACCCCCGGTGTCAGCACGCCTCTCCCAGGAACCACTCTGGGTCCTCATTACCCTTTCACCTTTTCACATGCCTGGCTCCCCACACGTTATTCCGCCCACTGGCCTCTCGCCTCATTGTGCACGGTCCTTGGTGCTCCAGAGGGGAGCCGCATGGAAATTTCTCACCCACAGACTAGGGTGCAGGGCACCCTAGTTAACACGTCTATGCTGTGTGAGGCCAGAACATGGTTGGTGACTTTCCAATCGTTGCCCACTGTTACAGCGCAGCCCTTTCCCAGAGAACAAACTCTTTTGCTGTTCTGGCCTTTTGCTGACAACATCTGCTTTTTCTTTAAAAAAAAAAAAAAAAAAAAAGAGAGAGAGAGAGAGAGAACGAAAAGAAAAGTCTTAAACCTACCCAAATATCTTGGGAAGAAGAATACATGCCAAATAAGACCCATCTCTGACCCTGCTTCTTTAGGGAGCCACTTCAGAATTTGAGCTTTCTTAAAAGCCCCTCTGAGAAACAGGAATTTCTGTGAATTTTGCTCTACTGGCTTCAGGTTTTTCTGACAGTTAGCATTTTAAGAAGCCTAACTTGATTATTATTCCATGCTGCATGCATGCTTAGTTTTTAAGTTCTATGCTTTTCTGTTTAAAATCTGGTCGGCTGTGGTATTCCAAGTGCCTTCAGATCAGTTATTAAAATAAACATACCTGAGTGGAATCCAAGTGAACTGGCCTGTGGGCCTGAAGTGACTTATTCCAAATTACTTTTCTTCTTTTCACTTGAGTTATGATGGAACTGAGAAACAACTGGCTATTAAGAATAATAGAATTGCCACAGGGCCAAAGCAATAGTCCTTCACACCAAGTATTTTGACTGAAAAGGGAAAGGAACATTTTTGGTGAGAGACCGGTCATTGCCCTTAGAGATCTGAATATCCTGAATTTCTTTCCATTAACCTTTGTGGTTCTTCTGTTTGTGTATTTTTACAAACCAGACTATCTGAATTCATTTCTGTTTTGCATGTGTCAAATAAGCAGATGGGGATTTCAGTGAGGAGAGACTGCAAGAGGGTATGTATATTGGTAAGTGTAGACATAGACTCTATAGTCAGGATAATCTGTAACTGCCTGGAAGTAGGAATTTGTCCTAGTCATTTCACTGGTAAAATGTTTCACATATAGAAGGTGCTAAAAGAAAAAAAAAAAAAACTAACCCTGCATTGATAAAGATAATTTTTACATCTTTAATAGATGCATAAGTTTGTTTACTTTCATTTGATTACTGGATTCATTATTTTATGTCCAAATTGATGTGAATATTTTGATTGGATGCAGAGTTTCAGAGAACACTGAGGAGAAATAAGAAGGCCTTCTTAAATGAACAATGCAAACAAATGGAGGAAAACAATAGAAGGAGAAAGACGAGAAATTTCTTCAAAAAAATTGGAGGTATCAAGGCAACATTTTATGCAAGGATGGGCATGATAAAGAACAGAAGCAGTGAGGACCTAAGAGAAACAGAAGATATTAAGAAGAGGTAGTGAGAATACACAGAAGAACTATACAAAAAAAGTCTTAATGACTCAGATAACCATGATGGTGTGGTCACTTACCTAGAGCCAGACATCCTGGAGTATGAAGTCAAGTGGTCCTTAGGGAGTGTTACAACCAACAAAGCCACTGGAGGTGATGGAATTCCAGCTGAACTATTTAAAACCCTAAAAGATGACACTGTTAAACTGCTGCACTCAATATGTCAGCAAATTTGGAAAATAGCAGTGGTCACAGGACTGGAAAATATCAGATTTCATTCCAATCCTAAAGAAGAGCAACACCAAAGAATGTTCAAATTACTGTACAATTGTACTCACTTCTTATGCTAGCAAGGTTATGCTCAAAATCCTTCTAGGATTTAGCAGTAAGTGAACTAAGAACTTCCAGATGTGCAAGCTGGGTTTCGAAGAGGCAGCAGAACCAGAGATCAAATTGACAACATTCGTTGGATCATGGAGAAGGCAAGGGACTTCGAGAAATACATCTACTTCTGCTTCACTAACTACACTAAAACCTCTAAATGTGTGGATCACAAAAAAAAAAAAAGGGCGGGGGGGTGGGAATTGTCAAAGAGATGAGAGTACCAGACTACCTTACCTGTCTCTTGAGAAACCAGTATGCAGGTCAAGAAGCAACAGTTAGAACCAGACATGGAACAACAGACTGGTTCAAAATTGGGAAAGGAGTATGACAAGGCTGTATATTGTCACCCTGCTTATTTAACTTATATGCAGAGTACATCATGCGAGATGCTGGGCTGGATGAATCACAAGCTGGAATCAAGATTGCTGGTAGAAATATCAACAACCTCAGATATGCAGATGACATGACTCTAATGGCAGAAAGTGAAGAGGAACTAAAGAGCCTCTTTTTGAAGGTCATAGAGGAGAGTGAAAGCATTGGCTTAAAACTAAACATTCAAAAAACTAGGATCATGGCATCTGGTCTCATCACTTCATGGCAAAGAGAAGGGGAAAAAGTGGATAGAGTGGTAGATTTCATTTTCTTGGGCTCCAAAATCGATGTGGGTGGTGACTGCAGCCATGAAATTAAAAGACACTTGCTCCTTGAAAGGAAAGCTATGACAAACCTGACAGCATGTTAAAAAGCAGAGACATCACTTTGCCAACAAGTATCCATATAATCAAAGTTATGGTTTTTCCAGTGGTCATGCATGGATGTGAGAGTTGGACCATAAAGATGGCTGAGTGCCAAAGAACTGATGTTGTCAAACCGTGGTGCTGTAGAAGACTCTTGAGAGTCCTTTGGACAGCAAGGAGATCAAACCAATCAATCCTAAAGGAATTAACCCTGAATACTCATTGGAAGGACTGATGCTGAAGCTGAACCTCCAATACTTTGACCACCTGATGAAGAGCAGACTCCCTGGCAAAGACCCTGATGCTGGGAAGGATTGAAGGCAAAAGAAGGAGGTGTCAGAGGATGAGATGGTTAGACTCAATGGACGTGAATTTGAGCAATTCCAGGAGATAGTGAAGTTTAGAGGAACCTGGCATGCTGCAATCCATGGGGTCACAAAGAGTCAGACATGTCTTAGCACTGAACAACTATAATTGGTAATTTGGTATTTATTAGCAATTCAAGAATTTGATAAAATATGTTCAAGAAAAATATAAAGATTTAAATTACAAAATATTAAATGATGTAGCCAATGGCTCAGCAGTAAAGAATCTGCCTGCAATGCAGGAGACACGAGTTCAATCCTTGGGTAAGGAAGATCCCGTGGAGGAGGAAACCCACTCGAATATTCTTGCCTGAAAAATCCCACAGACAGAGTAGCTTGGCAGGCTACAGTCCAGTGGGTCACAAAGAGTTGGACACGACTGAGCACAGCACATGACAAAGCAGAAAAATAGGAAAAACCCTTGTTATAGTAAAATATATTGAGGGTATATATATTATGGAAACTCTTTGGTGGTATGCCTCTCAGATCTTCCTTCAAGAAAGAAAATTGTTGTTCAGCTACAAACAGTAGGTGTAGCTGGCAGCCTCCAGTTAAATCATCTTCAGGAAGCACCTCAGCTTTTGAGGTGGGAGGGGGTTATGCATGCTTGATGGATAACTCCCCACCATGTGGATGAGCATGGTGGGGCACTAGAGCCTGGCCATTCCTGCCCAAGGTGAGACTCAATCTAAGGAACAATCTTTGCTCTGGAGCTCCATTGAGTTAGCTGAAACTTGATCAGATCTGTGTTTTGTTGTGAAATTTTCTCTGATGTGCTTCCTCCTCACTTTCCTTTCAAAAGTGTCAAATCAGCATCTTAGGACCAAGGTTTTCTCTGCCCAAGCCTTCCTTCCCCATTTATCTTTCAGAGATGTTACTTTTCCATCTATCCCCAAAACCTCTTATAATCTTGTCTCAGATTTAAATTTCTGGAAGTCCCAAAAAGGCATACTCTCTAAGTTCTAACTGCATTAAATTTGGATGATCTTTTTGGTGGCTAAACAGTTCTCAGGTGTTGGAAAAGGATAGTTAATATTAATATGGTCCTGTCAATACTAGAATAAAAGTTAAAATAATTATTATACATATAAGTTGCATTTCATATTCTTTTATTCCCCAGGCTAATTGTCTAGTTTCTGATTAAACAGAATGAGGACTACACAAAAGGCATTCACAGACCCTGATCTTCATGCCAAAGAGCAAGATCTGTGATGCGAATTTGACTAGGGTGTGGTCACCCAGGACTATGCCTTAGGGCACCAGCATTTCTTTAGAGGCTGAAAAATTGTACATATATTTAAAAAAAATAGCTCCCTTTCAAAGAGCTAATGCCACCAATTCTGACATTCATTCCTTCCTGCCAGTCTCTCTACCCACCTCCCCACAAAATACTTACAGCTAATATTTGTTGAGTACTTGCATGCTGGCCACAGTGCTATGTTCTTTATATGTTTATTCCATGTAATCATCACTTCTACCTATTACATTTTGGTTCTATTATTATTCCTGTTTTGCAAATAGCAAACCCAAGGCTAGGAAAGGTTAAGCACTGTACCCAAGATCATGGCTGCTAAGGGTCAAGGACTAGATTAGAATCTAGTAAGTGTCAGATCTTAATTCACTCAGCTCTGAGAGTTTAAGTATCTTCACCTACATATAGAATGGATTTGGGACTAGAATGCAAGTCTTCAGAAACCTCATTTTGTGCTGTTGCTTCTAAATCACAATTATCTCTTTTAAGGCTCAGAGCTATGACTCTTAATCTAAGACGTTGGAATTCTGAAATCTTTTAGTCAAACAAACATCCTGCTTTCAGATGGAAAAATCAATGCAACGTTCAAGTGATTTTGTACTTGCCCTATGTTTAGTCTGAATGTTTGTTGGTCATTTTGCCTTCAGCTCTAACATGTCTTTAGTTTCATCACAATCTGAGTTGATTTTCCTAAATCCATCATCACTGGGAAAAGAGGGACCAAGTCTCTTTTTATCCTTGGGAAGAAGCCCAAGGATAAGGATTGTTTTAAGTCCTACCTTAATAAATATTGCTGTTGTTGTTCTGTTACTAAGTTGTGTCTGACTCTGTGACCCCATGGACTGCAGCATGCCAGACTTCCCTGTCTTTCACTATCTCCTGGAGTTTGCTCAAACTCATGTCCATTGAGTTGGTGATACCATCCAACCATCTCATCCTCCATCACCCCCTTCTCCTCCTGCCCTCAATTTTCCCCAGCATCAGGGTCTTTTCCATAATAAATATTATCGTACAATATTTACTTCCTTCCTATTAATCTTCCCTTTTGATCAACAGCTGCAGACTTTCCCTAATCTGACCTTCAAAATAGAGAATGTTTTTCCCCCAATAATCACAAAATTTCCATATAAGACATTTTGAGAAAACCTCAATTCCTAGTTACTAGAACATTTAGATGATTCTATCAACAGCTTCCTGAGATCCCATTGCCTTCCTCACTTCAGTCCACTATAGTCAAACCAGAAGTAGTTATTAAATTATTCTGATCTTGAATAAGAAAAAGGAAATTCTGATTATTTTGCTGGGACGTAGTAGTAAATTTCCCTCATTTCTGGTTGGGTAGACCCTTTTGGTAAATGGGCTTCCTTGGTGGCTCAGAGGTTAAAGTGTCTGCCTGCAATGTGGGAGACCTGGGTTCGATCCCTGGGTCAGGAAGATCCCCTGGAGAAGGAAATGGCAACCCACTCCAGTATTCTTGCCTGGAGAATACTCCAGGAGGAGCCTGGTGGGCTACAGTCCACGGGGTCGCAAAGAGTCGGACACGACTGAGTGACTTCACTTTCCTTAGACCCTTTGGGTAGTCCAGGGCAACACAACAGGCTAGGTCTCAGGAGAGTTCTGACACCATTTACTTCAATATGACTTTTTAAGGTAAGATAACAAGAAAGATGCAACATTGAAATATTTGAAAGTAGGGGCAAAGCGAATCCTGCACCAGCTATAGAGCGCAACCTTAGTATGGAAAGACCTTGGCCCTTATTTTATAAGATGAATGTTGCATGAGCTGGGGCATACAGGATGCCATGGATGACAGGCACATTACTATTTAAGATTAATTAAAAAAAAAAAAAAGTATGGAAGGTGGCTTCCCTAGTGGTAAAGAATCTGCCTGCCAATGCAGGAGACATGGGTTTGATTTCTGGTTGGGGAAGATCCCACATGCCGAGGGGCAACTAAGCCTGTTTACCACAACTACTGAGCCTGTGCACTAGAGCCCAGAAACCACAACTACTGAAGCCCACACACCTTACAGCTTGTGCTCTGCAACAAGAGAAGCTACTGCAATGAGAAGGCCATGCGTGGCAACTAGAGAAAAGCTCACTCCAACTAGAGAAAAGCCTGCACGGCAACCAAGACCCAGCTCACCCAAAAATAAATGATAAAATATATTTTTTTATAAGTATGGAAGGAAAGACTGAGTGGAGCAATACTTATATGTCATGGGAGTTTTGCATCTTTATAGGATTTGGGTCTTATTTTTGTGTTTTTAAGCTAATAAATTATAGAAAAATAAACCAACTTGTAGGAGAATCCTTCATCAAAAGCAATTAGGATTGGAATTGGTTTAATAATTGGCAAAGTTGGCTAAAATGGAAAACTGAAAATGTCATTTTAACATAAAACTATATGTACATTTATTTATCAGTCTTTTGACCTAAAGCCCAGAAATCTTCTTTGAGCATGGTTCCATTAATAGATGGTCCAGTTTTTTTGAGATCTCCTGTATCATTTGTCTAATGGTTCCTTTCATTCCCTTCCCCATATCCCTCCAACCTCTTGATTCCATTGTTGTATTCTATCTTTGGTTGCCAAATCTCCCTTCATCTCCCTCTCATACTAACCCTTGTGATTACATTTAGGACATTAGTTGCTCAGTTCTGTCCGATTCTTTATGACCCCATGGACTGTAGCCCACTGGCTGCTCTGTCCATGGGATTCTCCAGGCAAGAATACTGGAATGGGTTGCCGTTTCCTTCTCCAGGGGCTCTTCCCCAGTGATCGAACTCAGGTCTCCTGCACTGCAGGCAGATTCTTTACCCTCTGAGCTACCAGGGAAGCCTGTGATTACATTTAAGACTCAGTTAAATAATTCAGAGGATTCCTAGGTGGTGTGAGTAATAATGAATCCACCTGCCAATGCAGAAGGCATTAGAGACCTGGATTGGATACCTGGCTTGAGAAGATCCCCTGGAGGAGGGCATAGCAACCCACTTCAGTATTCTTGCCTGGAGAATCCCTTGGAGAGAGGAGCCTGGAGGGCTACAGTCCATGGGGTGGCAAAGAGTCAGACATGACTTCAGTTCAGTTCAGTCGCTCAGTCGTGTCCGACTCTTTGCGACCCCATGAATTGCAGCACGCCACGCCTCCCTGTCCATCATCAACTCCCGGAGTTCACTCAGACTCACGTCCATCGAGTCGGTGATGCCATCCAGCCATCTCATCCTCTGTCGTCCCCTTCTCCTCCTGCCCCCAATCCCTCCTAGCATCAGAGTCTTTTCCAATGAGTCAACTCTTGGCATGAGGTGACCAAAGTACTGGAGTTTCAGCTTTAGCATCATTCCTTCAAAAGAACACCCAGGACTGATCTCCTTTAAAATGGACTGGTTGGATCTCCTTGCAGTCCAAGGGACTCTCAAGAGTCTTCTCCAACACCACATTTCAAAAGCATCAATTCTTTGGCGCTCAGCTTTCTTCACAGTCCAACTCTCACATCCATACATGATCACTGGAAAAACCATAGCCTTGAACAGACATGACTTAGCACGCAAGTAAATGATGCAGGCTAATTTTCCCTGCTCAAGATAATCAATCTGCAAAGACCCTTTCACTGTGTTAGATAATATAGTCATGGGTTCCAGGGATTGGGATGTGAATATCAATATTTTTGGGGTTCATGATTTACTCTTTAGAGACTAAAGAAAAAATTTCCCAAAGTAAACTGAAAAACTAATCAGGTCAATGTTTTCAACAGGGGTGCCTAGAATGCCTAAACTGTGAGGAACTAAACAGTAATTTAACTTTTAATAGCAATTTAAGAAGTTTGGTAATGGAAGATTCTTAGATTGAACTTGGGAACTTGTAGCATACATGGCTCGTTTCTTTTAAAAACAAAATCTATTTAAAACTTAAGAAAGAAAATCCTCCCTCTCTTCTGCTTCCCTATTGCTCTCCTTTGCTCTTCTTCCACTCTTCCTTCTTCACTTTCTTTTCTCAGTTACATGCCTCTCTAAATTATTTCATGAGTCTATAAGTTCTTGAGCTTTTATAGTCATTGCTGCTGCTAAGTTGCTTCAGTCGTGTCCGACTCTGTGCGACCCTAGAGACGGCAGCCCACCAGGCTCCTCCGTCCCTGGGATTCTCCAGGCAAGAACACTGGAGTGGGTTGCCATTTCCTTCTCCAATGCATGAAAGTGAAAAGTGAAAGTGACGTCGCTCAATTGTGTCCGACTCTTAGCGACCCCATGGACTGCAGCCTACCAGGCTCCTCCATCCATGGGATTTTCCAGGCAAGAGTACTGGAGTGGGGTGGCATTGCTTCTCTGTTTATAGTCATTTCTTATTCAATTTTGAGTTCAGCAAGAAACAAGACCTCAGTATGATTTTTTTCTGTTATCAATCCAGATAACAGAAGAGCAGTCGTTATTTGAAAAAGTGATGCATATAAAATATATAATCAAAAAAATATAAATGGAATATTTTTTTTTTTTTTTTTTTTTGCATCCAGTGAAGAATTTGCCAGATTGTCTCTCTCCCAACTTGGGCTTAAATTAATTAGTTTTGCCTCATCTTGTTTGTTTTTTTAGTATTTAAATATTCTTGATTTGTTTTTTAATTTATCCTCTTTGTTTCTGAAGCATGTTGGCTACTCTGAAGTCCCATAGGGCTTTTAGTGCTAATGTTATTAGTCTTTGGTAAGACATCAGTTTTTCTATTTTGGGGACTTATGAGCTATCTCCGGCATTTATTCTTTTGAGGAACTAGCATTTAAGAGATTTTTCTTGATCTAAGAGATTTTGTTTGTGGCTCATCACTTCTTTTTCTTTCCCTTAAAAATGGTAAAACTATACCTTCCTAAGTGAACGATGCAAAGAAATAGAGGAAAACAATAGAATGGGAAAGACAAGACAACTCTTCAAGAAAATTAGATACCAAGGGAACATTTCATGTAAAGACGGGCACAATAAAGGACAGAAATGGTATGGACTTAACACAAGTAGAAGATATTAAGAACAGGTGGCAAGAATACACAGAAGAACTACACAAAAAAGATCTTTATGACCCAGATAATCAAGATGGTGTGACCACTGACCTAGAGCCAGACATTCTGGAATGCAAAGTCAAGTGGGCCTTAGGAAGCATCTCTATGAACAAAGCTGGTGGAGGTGATGGAATTCCAGTTGAACTCTTTCAAATCCTAAAATATGATGCTGTGAAAGTGCTGCACTCAATATGCCAGCAAATTTGGAAAATGTAGCAGTGGCCACAGGACTGGAAAAGGTCAGTTTTCATTCCAATCCCAAAGAAGGGCAATGCCAAAGAATGTTCAGACTACCACACAATTGCACTTGTTTCATATACTCGCAAAGAAATGCTCAAAATCCTTAAAGCTAGGCTTCAACAGTACATGAACTGAGAACTTTCAGATATACAAGCTGTATTTAGAAAAGGCAGAGGAACCAGAGATCAAACTGCCAACATCTTTTGGATCAACGAAAAAGCAAGAGAATTCCTGAAAAACATCTACTTCTGTTTCATTGACTAGGCTAAAGCCTTTGACTATGTGGATCAGAACAAACTGTGGAAAATTCTTCAAGAGTTGGGAATACCAGTCCACGTTACCTGCCTGCTGAGAAATCTGTATACAGGTCAAGAAGCAACATTTAGAACCAGACATGGAACAACAGACTGGTTCCAAATTGGGAAACAAACACATCAAGACTGTATATTGTCACCCTGCTTATTTAACTATTATGCAGAATACATCATGCCAAATGCCAGGCTGGATGAAGCACAAGCCAGAATCAAGATTGCTGGGAGAAATATCAATAATCTCAGATACGCAGATGACACCACCCTTATGGCACAAAGTGAAGAGGAACTAAAGAGCCCCTTGATGAAAGTGAAAAAGGAGAGTGAAAAAGTTGGCTTAAAACTCAACATTCAAAAAATGCAGATCATGGCATCTGGTCCCATCACTTCATGGCAAATAGATGGTGAAACAATGGAATCAGTAGCAGACTTCAGTTTCTTGGGCTCGAGAATCACTGCAGATGATGACTGCAGCCATAAAAGTAAAAGACGCTTGCTCTTTGGAAGAAAAGCTATGACAAACCTAGACAGTATATTAAAAAGCAGAGACATTAGTTTGCTGACAAACATCCATCTAGTCAAAGCTATGGTTTTTCTAGTAGTAATGTATGGTTGTGAGAATTGGACCATAAATAAAGCTGAGGGCCAAAGAATTGATGCTTTTTAACTGTGGTGTTGGAGAAGACTTGAGAGTCCCTTTGACTGCAAAGAGATCAAACCAGTCAATCCTAAAGGAAATCAATCCTGAATATTCTTTAGAAGGACTGATGATGAAGTTCCAATACTTTGGTCACCTGATGTGAAGAGCTGACTCATTAGAAAAGACCCTGATGCTGGGAAAGATTGAAGGTGGGAGTAGGAGGAGACTACAGAGGACGTGATGGTTGGATGGCATCACCGACTGGATGGACATGAGTTTGAGCAAACTCCGGGAGATGGTGAAGAACAGGGAAGCCTGGCATGCTGCAGTCCTTGGTGTTGCAAAGAATTGGACATGACTGAGCCACTGAAGAACAACAATACCTTTATAACATTTCCACTCTATAAGGGAACAAAATCAGCCACACCAAAATGTGTCTCTTTGATGTGTGGATTATTTCAAGCTGAAAACAATCAAGGTCTAAAAGATTCATGATCAATCTTTGACCTTACACCTCACTGCATGAAAGAATTTAGACAGAAGTCCCACTCTCAGAATAGAGCTACCACTAGAAATATGTAAAGAACATGGGCTAGATGTACTAGGGAAACACAGCAGGGTCTAGAGATCAGGGTCCACTCTGTGTCCCATGGTCTCTGTGTGGCCCAGCAAACATTTGGTTAGCAAATATTTGCTTTTCCATCTGTGTGAATTGCCTACCTCCTCTTTGAAGTCCCAAACCACCACCCCTACTTCTTTAGCTGAAGATGTTATTGAAGGTGAGGGTTTCAGCCATTTTGGCAAGTTACTGAATTTTGCTGTGTCTCGTCCATGTCTACATGTTATTAAACTTTTGTTTGATTTTCTGCTGTTAATCTCTCTGATGTCAGTTTAATTCTTAGACCAGCCAGGAGAACTTAGAAGGATGGAGGAAAAAAATTTCCTCCCTGACTCCTTTTCATTCATTTAGTTGCTTTACGCTCTTCTAATATCAATGTCTCAAATCTCCCATTCTCTCCATTTCTACAGACTGCCTCCTCAGCTAACCAGCTGTTCACGATTCTGTAGTGGTTGCTCTCTCTCTACTTCTAAATACCATCAAGTTTTCAGTGTGTAATCTTTCTAAATTGTAAACAATGATTTAATGATGGGACTGTGAGTGTTTTTTTCTTTTTCTTTTGATCTTTTGGGGGATTTTTCATATACTTTATATTGTATAAATTCTAGAAAACATGATATGTAATATATTAATATAGAATAATATATTACTGTATTATAATATATAATTCTAGAAATAATATATACCATATACCATTATAATATATAACATATTCTAAAATACTATTAAAATAATATTGTATTTTTATTAAAATAAGTTCTTGATAAAATTATTGTGACAGATATGGGCTCTTTTGGAAAATAGTTTCTGATCATTTCTGCACAAAAATACTATCCTGTGTACAGAAATCACCATATTTCTGTATCTTTTGGTTTTTCTCTCTCTACTTCTCTCCCTCTCTGTATATATGTATGAAAGGAGTTTTAAAAAACTGTTTTAAACATTCACTTAGTGAAACTGAGGAAAGAGGTTAAAGTTTGTTACAATAATAAAATGAAACCCACCAGATAAATGATGAAAGACCAGCTAAGATATTCCAAGGTTAAAAAAATTAAAACCCAACTGTAACAATAAAATAATTCACTCATGGTAAGTCCAAAATCTGATGGAGGGAATATTTTTGAGGGGAGAATGAGTAATCGATGGAGAACTTTTCAAGCTTTGGGATTCCTAAATGGATTACATATAGGCCACTCCTGCATGTTAGGGCAGGGAGCCCCAAGAGAGAAAGGTCAAAGACAAGTCCAATAGCCAGCCTCCTTGGGATTGAAGGACAATAAGTATGAAGGTAGCCCCAGCTGCACCCCCTCAATGGTAAGTTCCCAGTGCTCCTACCCTCCATATAGGCTGTAGATTACCTTCTTGTACATAAAAGCTATTAATACATGATGCTTGGGGCTGGTGCACTGGGATGACCCAGAGGGATGGTACAAGGAGGGAGGTGGGAGTGGGGTTCAGGATGGGGAACACGTGTACACCCGTGGCAAATTCATGTTGATGTATGACAAAACCAATACAATATTGTAAAGTAATTAACCTCCAATTAAAATAAATAAATTTATATTAAAAATATTAACAAGGAGCTAAGATGGCGGACGAGTAAGACTGGGAGAATACTTTCTCCTCCACAAATCCATTAAAAGAACATTTGAATGCTGAATAAACTCGATAAAACAACTTCTGAATGCCGGCAGAGGACATCAGGCACTTAGAAAGACAGCTCATTGTCTTCAAAACGAGAAAACGAGCCCTGCGGTAACTCCTTTTGTGGAGATCTGGTGCGGACACCAGCATTTGCTATTTGCAAGTGGGGACTGGGCTAGGAGGAGCGGCGAGGCCTGCATTGCTTTGAGAAAGGATTTGGCCTGGCTATCTCGGGCGCTATCTGAGCGAAATAACCAGACTGTCGGTTATCTACTACATCAAAAGCCAGCCCTAACTTAAGACACCACCAGGACTACCTACGGAACAAAGGGCTGCACAGAGTTGGCCGGCTGCAGGCCGTCCCATTCCCGTGACAGGCAGCCAGGGCCAGAGGCGGGCAATTATAGCCCTAGAGGGACACTGTCTAACGGAACTGTGAGTAGGTCTCTGTGCTGACTCACGCTTCTTGGGGCTCTGGATGGTCAACATCTGCCTGAGAAAGTGCGCTGTTTGTATACCCAGAAAACTGAGCGGCGGAGAGGCGATAAGTCGCAGCACCTGAGCTCGCTGAACATTTCATCACCTGCGCTACTCGGATCTGGGAAGGGCATAAAACGCAGACTCAACCAAGTCTGTGCTTCTGAGGATTATCTGAGTGCCTGAACCTGGCCGGTTTAGATTTGGGTGTTCATCTCCGCCCCCTCTGTAACAAGGCAGAGATCAGATATTGAAAAGACCTGTAAACCGCCTCAATAAAGAGAATTCAACAAACTACCAGAATATAGTAAGGACACTCTAAATTTGGCAATTTTAACAAAATGAAGAGACAAAAGAATACCCAGCAGCTAAAGGAACAGGATAGATCTCCACCAAACCAAACCAAAGAGGAAGAGATAGGGAATCTACCTGATAAAGAATTCCGAATAATGATAGCGAAATTAATTCAAAATCTCGAAATCAAAATAGAATCACAGTTAAAGAGTCTGGAGACAAGGATTGAGAAGATGCAAGAAAGGTTTAACAAGGGCCTAGAAGAAATAAAAAAGAGTCAACACATAATGAATAATGCAATAAATGAGATCCAAAACACCCTGGAGGCAACAAATAGTAGAATAACAGAGGCAGAAGATAGGATTAGTGAACTAGAAGATAGAATCCTAGAAATAAATGAATCAGACGAGAAAAAAGAAAAACGTATCAAAAGAAATGAGGACAATTTCAGAAACCTCCAGGATAACATCAAACGCTACAACATTCGAATCATAGGAGTTCCAGAAGAAGAAGATAAAAAGAAAGATCATGAGGAAATACTTGAGGAGATAATAGTTGAAAACTTCCCTAAAATGGAGAAGGAAATAACCACTCAAGTTCAAGAAATCCAGAGAGTCCCTAACAGGATAAACCCAAGGCGAAACACCCCAAGACACATATTAGTCAAATTAACAAAGATTAAATATAAAGAACAAATATTAAAAGCAGCAAGGGAAAAACATCAAATAACTCACAAGGGAATTCCCATAAGGATAACAGCTGATCTTTCAATAGAAACTCTCCAAGCCAGGAGAGAATGGCAAGACGTAATCAAAGTGATGAAGGAAAATAACTTACAGCCTAGATTATTGTATCCAGCAAGGATCTCATTCAAATATGAAGGAGAAATCAAAAGCTTCACAGATAAGCAAAAGTTGAGAGAATTTTGCATCACTAAACCATTTCTCCAACAAAAACTAAAGGACATTCTCTAGAGCAATACAATAATAGTGGGAGACTTTAACACCCTACTCATATAATCTGGCTGTAATAGACAAAGTAAAGAGGAAAACATATTTACTTATGAGCCTCAAAAAATTCAGTTCACTCAGGAGAGTTTAAAAAAAAAAAAAAAAGACTTATTCGCTCACTCTGTAGAGGTTTATTGACTATTTTGTGGGTTTGGTACCACTTTGGGTAGTAGGGAGGAAGAGGTGACAAATGTGATCCTGTCCTAAATAATATATTGTGGTAAAGATAGATTTACCAATACAAAATACCAAGATGTGCCTAAAGATGAGGACACCCAAACTGGACTTTTTGTTTTCTGGACTTTTCATTTCGAGAACAAACCTCCTAATATAAGATGAACTCACCATGATTTTTTTAAGTGTTCTTTGTGATCAAAAACAGAAAGCCATTGGTTAAGAAATTACATATACTCCTCCCCACCATCACTCCCCTTCTTTCTTCCCATTTCCCTCCCACCCTCATTGATCCTTTCCTTTGTCCATTTTCCCCTGCAAAAAAAAAAAAAAAAAAAGAAAGAAATTACATATACTCCTCCCTACCATCACTCCCCTTCTTTCTTCCCATTTCCCTCCCACCCTTATTGCTCCTTTCCTTTGTCCATTTTCCCCTGCAAAAAAAATAAATAAATAAAGTTAGTAAACCATTTCACTCACAACAAAAAAAAAAAAAAAAAAAATGAAAGCTTAGAATCCAAGTGCCCAGGTCTAAAAAAAATAAATAAATAAAATAAAAATATTAACAAAAAAGCTATTAATACATATACTGTATCAACAACTACAGACTCTATTACCTTATAATATAGATTAGGTTGCTAAGACTACTGATTAAAGGGAGTAGAAAGAACATCTTATAAAACATCCCCTCAAATATCTATAAATAAAGATATTAGTCTTTATTGTTAAGTAGGTCTCTTTGCTTTTGTTGGATCAATTGCAGAAATACTTTTCTGAGATAGTCTTGATCTCATCAATACTCTTGTGATATGCAAGAACTATCAACTCTTCCTCCCATTAAGAAGAGAAATGTGGACTAAAAATTATCTTTCTTTGCCTCGTGTGTGTGTTAGTCACTCAGTTGTGTCTGACTCTTTGCGACCCCATGGACCATGGCCTGCCAGACTCCTCTGTCCGTGGGATTCTCCAGGCAAGAATACTAGAGTGGGTAGCCATTCCCTTCTCTAGGGGATCTTCCCAACCCAGGGATCAAACCCAGGTCTCTTGCGTTGCAGGCAGATTCTTTACTGTCTGAGTCAGCTTGAAGCCCTTTTCCCTCTAATACTATCCTCAATGAAAAGGAGAGCATTGCACATACAGCACTATGTAGTCACCATACTACTTTGTCTTCCTGGACACACAGAAAGACAATATTCCCAACCTCCTTTGAAGATGGATTGGGACCATTTCACTGAGTTCTTGCCAATGGAATGTAGACAGAAATGGCATATGCCATTTCCAAGTCTGGCTATAAAAAGCATGTGTAGAAGCAACATTCTGGTTCTTTCTCTCCTGATAGCAGAGGTCATGCAAGCCACATGTTTACATGGGAATACAACAAACTGGTGGAAACCTGGATCCCTGAGTCACTAAACAGAAGAGACCCCTGCCAACCCACATCAGACTTTAAGGTAGTAAACCTATTGTGAGGTCCAATGTCTTTATCTATAATGACTTAGAATCAAGGCCACAGCCTTTGTGTTTACTTCTCATCTTATGTCTTCTGCAATGCCACTTATTCTTCCTTCAAATATTCTTAATTTATAATATGATTTTCCAAGTAGCATTGCTCTATTTATTATTTTACTATCTTTTGAAAAGTCTATTTTTAAAATATTTAAATAGCTTATAGAAAAGTTATATCTGGGAGGCTCCCTTTTAATAGCTACACTGATTATTTTTATTATATTAATTAATAATAGCCCACTAGTGAAAACACCATAGAAACTTTTATAGCCATAAAGTTCATTTTACAGCTGTCATATTTGAAGTCACATAGAGCTATAAAGTTTTGCTATTACTATAGCTGAGTAGCTCTACTAGATCCAATCCTGCCACAGGAAACAATTAAAAATTCTGGGGAAAAATAATATAAAACAGTGACTGAGAAGCATTGGAGAATAAACAAAAACAGGAGGTCTTGGAGGGAACTCAAAACTCAAAAGGAGGAACAGTGCACAGAACCAGTTTAACATCCATTAGACTGAGGACAAAACAAAGATCTCTCTACCTGAAGTGGCTAAAACTTGGATAGAAAATCTCCAGAATTTCTGGCCTGAAGAACTAGAGGACAGAATCCAGGCCAACCACAGACACTGGAAAGGAGGGGCATGACAATGAATAGGAGACAAGAGGGGGAGTGTATCCATTCCTCTCTATAAATTTTGCTCAGCTCTGTGGCTGACCCTTGAACCACACAGGGGCTGAGGTAGGCTCAAATTAACACAGTTTTATCTGTGAGAGCTGAAATTTGAGATGTCGCCACCTTAGAAGATTCAGACTGTGAAGTCTGAAACCAACCAAAGGACATATCTGATTTGAAAACAAATGAGCAAAATATCAAAACCAACTCTTCAGGAGACTATAGCAGAATCCATGATATAACTATAGCATAAATAGACTATAGCATAAATCTCCATGATATGATATTCACAATAGCCAGCAAAAATCCAAAAGTATATAACAAAACAGGAAAATGTGGCCCAATTTTTAGCAGAAAATATAATCAACAGAGATCAACCCTAAGGTGACTCAGTTATCTAAATTATTACACAAGGATATTGTAATTGTGCTCAGGGAATTAAATAAAAATACCTTCAGAATGAAAGTAAAGACAAGGGCTCTCAGCAAAGAAGTAAGAACTATAAATAAAACCCAATGGAAACTGTAGAAGTGAAATCAGATAGAGTGGCAGTCCACCTCTCAATTATGAATTACAAAAAAAATTAATTTTTTATAACATAGCTATAAACAAGGAAGAACAAAAAGCATTGCTCAGCACCCAGCTCTAAGTCATTACTGACTGACCAGGCACCCTGAGAGGAATTCAGGATGAAAAACAGGATGAAGTTCTCTGTGCTTTGGAAAAAAACAAGTCCCCTTAGATAAATCCATACATAGAAAAGCACTCAGATCATTAACCTGAGATATCTGTTCTTTGTGAATAGCAGTCATCTTTCACCAAGCTGCATGCTCTACTGCATGATTCCCTAGCCAAATGTCATATACAAACGAGGTTTCTTCCTCTTCCTTCTTGAAGCAGTTCCCTCAGAGCTACTGAGAGGCTGTCTCCTTGGGCTATAGTCCCCAGGAAGGTCTCGACATGTACACATGGCTATATTTAAAATGGATAACCAACAAGGACCTACTGCATAGCATAGGGAACTGTAATAACTTAATTGGGAAAATAATTTGAAAAAGAACAGACATATGTATAGGTATAACTGAATCACTTTGTTGTACACCTGAAACTAACACAACATTGTTAGTCAACTGTGCCCCAATGTAAAATAAAAAGTTACAAAAAACAAACAAAAAACCAACTCATAACTCTGATAGAGTGCATTTTTCTCCCAAGTCGACATAACAAGGAAAGGAGCAAAGTGCCCCCATCAACCCCTATACTTTTCTCCAAACTCATATTATGAACTAAGCATTCAGAGGAGTCTGAGGGTATGGGGAGACAGATATAAGGAGAAATGGATTCACTTCCCTTCCTTAAAGGAGTTTAAAGTCTTAGAACTTTGTGAAGTGAAATCCATTCACCTTTATTACGAGGAACGTAACAAAAATATCTGTTACAAATGATTTATATATTGTAACGGGAGAGTATTGGAAAATAATCCTTTTTGAGAGAATATTAAAACTCTTTGATGGACATAGTTATTTTTCATATCTATTTTCATGTGAAATCATTTCAACAGGCTTCACATTCCAATTACAGTAACTCTATGCCATATGTAGTCTTCAAACCATTACTCTCATTAATCTTTCTTCTTTTTAATTTTATTCTCTTGCAACTTTTCTAGGAAAACCCATTTCCACTTAAGGCCAGTCTTTTACCATTTGTTTCATTAAGAAATCTTTAGTTTACAGAGAAAAATAAAGTTAATTACAAAAGTAGTCAGTGGGTGACAAGTGGAAAAACAGGATCGGGGAAGATGCTGCTGCTGCTGCTGCTAAGTCGCTTCAGTCATGTCCGACTCTTAGCGACCCCATGGACTGTGGCCCACCAGGGTCCTCCATCCATGGGATTTTCCAGGCAAGAGTACTGGGGTGGGGTGCCATTGCCTTCCCTGGGGGAAAATGCTAAAGACTCATAAATGTTACAGGAATCTTAGAGGAGAGAAAGAGAGTTTCAAGCCACACTCTTAACAGATGAAATATCTTTCTTAAATTATTACTCATATTCTGGAAATACTTTGTGAAACTATATGAAATGTGTTAAACATTGTCATAACATTATATTTTATTCATTCTAAAAACATCACATTGCTTTAAAGGATGAGAAAAAACTACAGTGATGCTTAGATGTACACTGCACTGCACTGCTGTTTTCTAACATTTCATTTTGTGTTACAGTATCTCTTCATGACATACTTATTATGAAATTGACATTTTAATTTTACCTGATGTCAGGCGTTGGCATTTTAATCCTGTCAGGCATCTTTTCTTTTTATATGATGATCTCAATGAACGCTTTGCTTTGTTCTTTTCTTTTGTTTTCAATTCCATTTCAAAATATACTGCGTGAATACTTTTTCTTCCTTTGTTCACATACATTTAACAGCCCTCCAGTACCTAAAAAGAAGAGTAGATAAAACACATGTGGATATTGTAGTAAAGGTAATTAACTGTAATTTTAAAAAGATAATATTTACAAAGCCAAAAAATTTTAAAGGAGAAAAAAACGTAAAAAAATAAAAAGGACAACATTCGTTAATAACATGATTCCTCTTTATCTCTGCCCACTTTCTCCCTTGGCTGATATTTTTAAAAGTCCACAAGATATCTTCATATGGCTTCTTGGATTTATTTTTCCTCACAATTCTCAGAACAAAGAATAATTGTGCCCCAAGGCTAAAGGAACAATGACACTTCTGCTTATTTTTCTTTAAAAGTGAGCTATTGTTTCTGCTGTGTGCATTCATTGCCTTTCTGATTCTCCTTCAGAGCTTTTTACTGTGTAAAACATTTGTTGCAGGCTGATGTATTGAAATCACAGATTGCAAATATATTTGGAGTTTTATTTATCTTGTCAGAACGGGGTGAGACATCATCTTTCTGATGAAACACACCAACTTAGTACTGCTTTTTAAATTAAAGCTTGTGGATATAAAATGCCTGTAGAAAGTACCTGTGTTGAAGGGTCTCCAAGATCATCCCTGCATTCAGACATTCACTAGAAAGACTCATAGGACTCAACATACAGTTGCACACATCACTAAGAATTATTACAGTTATGCAGCATGGATATACAGCCAGATCATGAGGGGAAAAGACACAATCAGAACCTAGAAGAATCCACATGCAGGCTTCCTTTTGTCCTCTTCCTGTTACTAAATCAAATTTGGGTCTACTTGCCCACTGACAAGCAAAGCCAATCTGATAACACGTGGTGGTGAAAGAAAGTACAGCATTTATTTGTAGGGCACCAAACAAGGAGAGAGCTTCCTTGGTAGCTCAGATGGTAAAGCATATGCCCGCAATGTGGGAGACCCAGGTTCAATTCCTGGTCTGGAAGATCCCTGAGTTGGGAAGATCCTCTGGAGAAGGAACTGGCAATCCACTCCAGTATTCTTGCCCAGAAAATCCCATGGACAGAAGAGCCTGGTGGGTTACAGTCAATGGGGTCGCAAAGAGCTGGACATGACTGAACGACTAACACATTCACTTTCAAACAAGGAGAATGGGCAGCTCATGCTCAAAAGACCAGAACTCCTTGATGGCTTTCAGGGGAGAGTTTTTGAAAGGCAGCATTTGGGGTGACTGCTGCAGGATACAAGACTTTCTTCTGATTGGTTGGTGGTAAGGTAACAGGGTGATGTTTTGGTAATCTTAATCAATCATCAACCTTCTGGTTCCAATCAGTCTGAGGTCTACCTGCTTCTGGTCAGAATGTAGTCACCATCCTCCAGCTAGATGGGTAGTCTTAGTGTTTGCAGAATGACTCAAAGATATATGTCAGATTATTATGTGGATTCTTTACCAACTGAGCTACCAGGGAAGCCAAAATCATTGCAGACAGTGACTGCAGTCATGAAGTCAGAAGATGATTGCTTTTTGGCAGGAAAGTGATGCCAAACATACACAGTGTGTTGAAAAGTAGAGACATTATTCTCCCAACAAAAGTCTCTATAGTCAAGGCTATGGTCTTCCCAGTGGTCACGTACGGTTGTGAGACTTGGACCGTAAAGAAGGCAGAATGCCAAGGAATTGATGCTTTCAAACTGTGGTGCTGGAGAAGACTCCTGAGAGTCCCTTGGACAGCAAGGAGACCAACCAGTAAATCTTAAGGGAGATAAACCCCGAATATTCACTGGAAGGGCTAATGCTGAAGCTGAAGTTCCAGTATTTTGGTCATCTGATGTGAAAAGATAACTCATTGTAAAAGACCCTGATGCTGGGAAAGATTAAGGGCAGAAGAAGAGGGTGTCAGAGGATGAGATGGCTGGATAGCATCACTGATGTGATGAACATGAACTTGGGCAAACTCTGGGAGATGATGAGGGACAGGGAGGCCTGGCATGCTACAGTCCATGGGGTCGCAAAAGTCGGACACAATTGGGTAACTGAACAACAATAACAACATTATGTGGATCTCTTGAGGAAGAACTAAGACTCTGTTTTATCACTGAACTATTATCTAAGCTCTCACAACTTTTCTTGCTTAAGTGTTTTTCCTTTGTTTCGGCATTTCCTCACTTCCTGATGTTCAAGCTGGTTTTAGAAAAGGCAGAGGAACCAGAGATCCAAATTGCCAACATCCGCTGGATCATGGAAAAAGCAAGAGAATTCCAGAAAAACATCTATTTCTGCTTTATTGACTATGCCAAAGCCTTTGACTGTGTGGATCACAATAAACTGTGGGAAATTCTGAAAGAGATGGGAATACCAGACCACCTGATCTGCCTCTTAAGAAATCTGTATGCAGGTCAGGAAGCAACAGTTAGAACTGGTCATGGAACAACAGACTGGTTCCAAATAGGAAAAGGAGTACGTCAAGGCTGCATATTGTCACCATGTTTATTTAACTTATATGCAGAGTACATCATGAGAAATGCTGGACTGGAAGAAACACAAGTTGGAATCAAGATTGCTGGGAGAAATATCAATAACCTCAGATATGCAGATGACACCACCCTTACGGCAGAAAGTGAAGAGGGGCTAAAAAGCCTCTTGATGAAAGTGAAAGTGGAGAGTGAAAAGGTTGGCTTAAAGCTCAACATTCAGAAAACGAAGATCATGGCATCTGGTCCCATCACTGCATGGGAAATAGATGGGGAAACAGTGGAAACAGTGTCAGACTTTGTTTTTCTGGGCTCCAAAATCACTGCAGATGGTGACTGCAGCCATGAAATTAAAAGACGCTTGCTCCTTGGAAGGAAAGTTATGACCAACCTAGATAGCATATTCAAAAGCAGAGACATTACTTTACCAACAAAGGTTCGCCTAGTCAAGGATATGGTCTTTCCTGTGGTCATGTATGGATGTGAGAGCTGGACTATGAAGAAGGCTGAGCGCTGAAGAATTGATGCTTTTGAACTGTGGTGTTGGAGAAGACTCTTGAGAGTCCCTTGGACTGCAAGAAGATCCAACCAGTCCATTCTGAAGGAGATCAATCCTGGAATTTCTTTAGAAGGAATGATGCTAAAGCTGAAACTCCAGTATTTTGGCCACCTCATGCGAAGAGTTGACTCATTGGAGAAGACTCTGATGCTGGGAGGGATTGAGGGCAGGAGGAGAAGGGGACGACAGAGGATGAGATGGCTGGATGGCATCACTGACTCGATGGATGCGAGTCTGAGTGACCTCCGGGAGCTGGTGATGGACAGGGAGGCTTGGCGTGCTGCGGTTCATGGGGTCGCAAAGAGTCGGACACGACTGAGCGACTGATCTGATCTGATCTGATCTGATTCCTCACTTCCCCTAATTAGCAAAGGCTTAAGCAATGGCACCCCACCCCAGTACTCTTGCCTGGAAAATCCTGTGAACGGAGGACCCTGGTGGGCCGCAGTCCATGGGGTCGCTAAGAGTCGGACACGACTGAGCGACTTCCCTTTCACTTTTCACTTTTATGCATTGGAGAAGGAAATGGCAACCCACTCCAGTGTTCTTGCCTGGAGAATCCCGGGACGGTGGAGCCTGGTGGGCTGCCGTCTATGGGGTCGCACAGAGTCGGACACAACTGAAGCGACTTAGCAGCAGCAGTAGCAGTAAGTCTGCTCTTTGGAACTCAGGAAGGGCTTAGGAGACTAAAGCCTTTTTCTACAGAAAAGAAATGGGGGACACGGAGGGGCTTTTGTACCTGGGAAGGCCTGCAGGGTCTTGCTAGGTTTTATTCCTCCCATTTGACATCACTCAGAGTGCACACTTTCCCCAGCAAGAAAAATGCAGCAACATACGTGTGATGTTACTCCCCAGCACCATCCATTATAGACTTAGCATTTGGGGTTTTCACTGGGGACTGGTCACATAGGTACCCTCTGCCAATCATGTATCAAAATTCCAGATGATACTATTCAGGGCCCAGTGGGACTCCTGGAAATGAGGCTTTTCTGTGTTACCCATTTCCTTGATTATAGGAATCAGCCTTTATTCAGCCTCCATGACCTTCCCTGAGTTACAACAGGCAGATTCAAGCAGTTGTTAATAGGAAAGGGAGGGGATGTGAGACTAGGGAGAAACAAACAGTCAAGAGCAGCCTTGGGTCAAGGTCCTGTTTTCCCATTTCCCCATCCATGGATACACACAAGAGTATCTTTGAGCTATTTTGCAGATATTGAAAGCACCCCCCCCCCCGCCCCGGGTGGGAGAAGTTAACAATTAATAATGGTATACTGTCCACAAGCACGTAGACCCCAGACCAGTTGGACCTGAAGGTCAATGATGCAGACTCCTACTTACCTCACCAGTAACCCATAAGAAGAATGTCCACGAGCTGATCACAGCCTCTTTGAATCATTACTATAAAACTTTTTAGTATCTACCCCAAGTTGGGACACAAGGTTTTGAAGGCATTAGCCTGCTGTGGCCCCCTTTGCCTGGCAAATCAATAAAGCTACTCTTTTCTATTTCACGCAAAACTCTGTCTCCAAGATTTGACTTGGCACCATTGTGCAGAGAAGCTGAACTTTCAGCATTGCAGACTTCCAGAAGGAAAGCAGAGTTCAGCAGGAACTACACTGTTTGCACAAACCATTTAGACACAGTGAATCACCCTTATCGGTTTGGGGACTGGTGGGAACCCTCGCCAAATCCAAATTCCCAGATGCCAGACAAAGTTCAACCTTACTAACAGACCCTTCTTAGGCAAGCAGTCTCAAGCATGTTATCTTAACTCTTTTCTGCAAAGTAGCTAACCAAGTTAGCATTGCAAATAGAATATTTTTGAACACCAGTAATTTACCTAAAAATAAATGCCCTTTATACTGTAGTCTACTTACCTCAGCAAAGTTACTGTAATAGTGATTTATTTTCTAGTTACAAATATAGATTTCCCAATGTAATTTATTAGCTTTTCTTTTTGAAGGTAATGTCAACTAAAAAGCCACAATAAAAAACAATTGATCTTACGTTCTTCTGTCAACAGTCTCATTAACGAGTTTGTTGAAGTATTCAATTAACAGGATGTTGGAATTAATAAGAGTTAAAATGTAATTTCTCTCTGATCCTGTTGAAAACTAAAAGCCTATTATGACACTTTGGCTACTCTAAGTCTCTTGGCGGGCCTGGAAGTTCACACATTAATAGATGAGCTGAAGCTACTGCACATTCTTTGCTGGTTCATCTCTACTTTGACCAAAGAAGCCTTTGACATACCTACCAGTTTGAGCCAGTTTTTTAATACTTGTTTTCTTTTAATATTAAGAATTTAGTTGCTTATATTTTTAAAAAAACTAATTTTATTTATTTATTTTTGGCTATGCTGGGTCTTCATTATTGTGCACAGGCTTTCTCTAGTTGAGGCAAGCAATGGCTACTCTCTAGTTGCCATGCAAGAGCTTCTAATTGTGAAGGCTTCTCTTCTTTTCCTGTTGCAGAGCACAGGCTCTGGGGGCTCCAAAATCACTACAGATGGTGACTGCAGCCATGAAATTAAAAGACGCTTGCTCCTTGGAAGGAAAGTTATGTCCAACCTAGATAGCATATTCAAAAGCAGAGACATCACTTTGCCAACAACGGTCCGTCTAGTCAAGGCTATGGTTTTTCCTGTGGTCATGTATGGATGTGAGAGTTGGATTGTGAAGAAAGCTGAGCACCAAAGAATTGATGCTTTTGAAATGTGGTGTTGGAGAAGACTCTTGAGAGTCCCTTGGACTACAAGGAGATCCAACCAGTCCATTCTAAACGAGATCAGTCCTGGGTGTTCTTTGGAAGGAATGATGCTAAAGCTGAAACTCCAGTACTTTGGTCACCTCATGCCAAGAGTTGACTCATTGGAAAAGACTCTGATGCTGGGAGGGATTGGGGGCAGGAGGAGAAGGGGGCGACAGAGGATAAGATGGCTGGATGGCATCACTGACTCGATGGACGTGAGTCTGAGTGAACTCCGGGAGTTGGTGATGGACAGGGAGGCCTGGCGTGCTGTGATTCATGGGGTTGCAAAGACTGAGCAACTGAACTGAACTGAACTCACAGATGTAATGGACCCTATGGAAGTTAAGCGTAGACAGGTGACTTGCTTTAACTGAAGGAATGTGAGGAGAAGTGGCTCATTTCTGGGCCACAGCTTTAACAGCTGTATACATGATGTGCTTCGTCTCTTTTTTCATGGCGACAGTATAGCAACTCTCCAGATGCTGGCCGCTCTAAGAGCCCAACTCAGCCAGAGAAGAGAGCTGTGGAGGTGGGACCCAGTCTTCTCATGGCAGATTGGTTATGTAAGCAAGAAATAAGTCCTTGTGGTTATATATGGTTATAATGCTGGACTTCTTTGTTACTGACTGACATAGTCCATACACTGTGTTGTGTGCTTAGTCACTCAGTTGTGTTGGACTCTTTGCGGCCCCATGGACTGTAGCCCACCAGGCTTCTCTGTCCATGGGATTCTCCAGGCAAGAATATTGAAGAGGGTTTCCATTTCCTCCTCCAGGGGATCTTCCTGACCCAGGGATCGAACCTAGGTGTCCTGCACTGCAGGCAGATTCTTTACCATCTGAGCCACCAGGGAAGCCCACATTATATTGGAATGACTTAAAATTTACTTTTGCTAGTTTCTACTTTTTACATTTCTAAATGCTTAAAGGCCACATTTTCAGGTCACTAAAGTAATCTTTTGTTATTCTTGAACTTTCCTGGCATTTCATTAATGAGCTCATGGTCAGGGAGAGAAGACAGGGAAGTACTGTGCATGCAACCTGGGTGTAGCACTTAAGGAATTATTTTACCTCTAGTCCATAGCCTTGGTCTTCTCCTCTTGTTATGGTCATGAGGCATATGGTACATATTGGGAAGTGCAAGAAGAGAGAGATCCAGAGCAGAGAATACCACCACCACAACAGCAAGAATAATTTTCATTTGCTGGGTACCTAGTCTTACACTTACAGTTGTAAGCGCTTGACATTTATGAACTCGTTCAATCCTAAACATTACCCAATGAGGTAAGAACTATTATATTCACATCTTACAGATGAGACACTGAGATGCTGAGTGACCTGCTACAGCTTACAGTTTGGAAATGGCAGAGCTGGGTGCAGGCAGCTCTCAAAAAACAAATTTCAGGAGTTGCTACTTGGCTATGCCAAAATTTGAGGACAAAAAGATTAAGAAGTAGCTAAGATTCCAGGCTGCCACTGCAGGGGGCCTGGGTTCAATCCCTGGTCAGGGAGCTAGATTCCACATGCTACAACTACCAGGTGGAGACAAACAAAAAAAAAATATTAAAAGAAAATCAAGAAAAGCCATTTCTTTTGGTTGTAGAGCTTCCAGATTAAAAAACAACAACAAAGTAAAACAAAAGCAAAAGCCTATAGTTTCAGTGAAAAGGGAGTCAATCAGCATTTAGCAAAGAGGACGAGGCCCCATTGCTTTGACGTGGCTCACACCTCTCTTTCCAAGTCAGACAGATGTCTGAGTTCAACCATGTCCTTGACCTTTTCCACTCCCTCTGCCTCAGGCATTTACTCACAATAAATTCTTTCACTCTCTGAGGAGCCAGGCAGCTTGCCAGCCTCATATCCAAGTTCCATCAAAGCAGAAGCTCACTGTAGAGACGAGCTCACTGCTGCTGTGCAGAACTATACTTTTATTCAGCACCAGCCCTTTAGCAGCCAAATTGGTGCCACAGCCCTCCACACCCTGGGTCATGAATGAATCGTTGACAAACCTGAAGGGTTTAGGAATGATTTAGGAATCTATTTAACTCAGGGTGAACCATGAAGTGAACCCTCTTTGCTTCATGGCTTTCAGAGATAAATGATTCCAATTTTAAACACTCCTGCCCCTGGACAGTAAGTCTAACCCTAGATTATTGAACTTAGAAAATGTATCCAGAGATTCTGGGCAATAAAAACTCCTATTCTAGAGGAAATGTTCAAATCTGTTAAGGAACCATGTCTTGTGTGTGAACTCCTAGAGGCAATAATTTTGTGCCCATATTGTCTTCGAAAATCACTAACATAGTGTTATGCATGAAAGGTAATGAGACTCTCCATGGTGTTTCTACATTGTATCTTTACCTCCTTCACACGATGTGTCTCTTTCCATTTCTTGTGTACTGTTACAGCTGAAGGGGACTCACCTAGCCTGCATCAAAATCACCTAGAGGGCATGTTAAAACACCAGCACCTAGGCCCTATCCCTAGGGCCTTAGAGTTTCTGATTTAGGAGGTCAAAAACGGGGTCCAAGAACTTACATTCTAAAAATATTTATGTGTGTATATATGTCTCTGAAGAATTGATGCTTTCAAAGTGGACAGCAAGGAAATCAAACCAGTCACTCCTAAAGGAAATCAACCCTGAACATTCATTGGAAGGACTGAGGCTGAAGCTCCAATACTTTGGCCACCTGAAGCGAAGAGCCAACTCATTCAAAAAGACCCTGATTCTGGGAAAGATTGAGGGTAGGAGGAGAAGTGGGCAACAGAGGACAAGATGATTGGATGGCATCACTGACTCAATGGAGATGAGTTTGAGCAAACTCCAGGAGCTGGTGAAGGACACAGAACTCTAGAGTGTTGCAGCTCATGGTATCACAAAGAGTCAGACACAACTTAGCAACTGCACAACAATAAATGTTTATACGTGTGTACATATGTGTTTATTTGACTGTGTCCATTCATATTTATAGCATACAACCTCTTAATTGCAGCATGTAGCATCTAGTTCCCTGACCAGGGATTGAACTCAAGCCCCCTGCATTGGGAGTGCAGAGTCTTAGCCACTGGGCCACCAGGGAAGTCCTAAGAACTTACATTTCTAACATGTTCCCCAGCTGATGCTGACATTGTGGGTCCAGGGATCCCACTTGGAGAAGCACCGTCTTTGACTTATTCTAGCTCCGGAGATGACTTTTTGCAGCAGCTTCAGAATCATCACCCACATGTCCCTTGTCATAATTCACAGCTACATGATGGGTCTCAGTCGTGTGGGCCCCTCCCACCACCACTTCCTGGGTGCACTGTTTTGACAATTATGCTCCCATGCTGGAATTTTCTAAGCCCATGCATATCCTCCTACCCATTTTCCCTGCCTTGGAAATCAGAGACTTGGAGACTTATTTTTGACATTGGATTTTGCTATTCACTAAACTCTCTGCTGACAAACCTAGACAGGGTGTTGAAAACCAGAGACATCATTCTGCTGACAAAGCTCCATATAGGCAAGGTTATGGTCTTTCCAGTGGTCACACACAGTTGTGAGAGCTGGACCATAAAGAAGGCAGAACACCAAAGAATTGATGCCTTCAAACTGTGATGTTGGAGAAGACTCCTGAGAGTCCCTTGGACAGCAAGGAGACCAAACCAGTCAGTCTTAAGGGAGATCAATCCCTAATATTCACTGGAAGGATGGATGCTGAAGCTGAAGCTCCACCATTTTGGACATTCAATGTGAATAGACGACTCATTGGAAAAGTCCCTGATGCTGGGAAAGATTGAAGGCAGAAGGAGAAGAGGGCATCAGAGGATGAGATGGCTGGATGGCATCACCAATGCAATGAACTTGGGCAAACTCCAGGAGATGGTGAGGCACAGGGAGGCCTGGCCTGCTACAGTCCATGGGGTCCCCAAGAGTCAGACACAGCTGAGTGACTGAACAATAGTAACAACAACAAACTCTGATAGGAAGAAGGAATGAAGGTATTGAGAGCCAGCCGGAAGCCAGAGACTCTTACACATCAGTCCTCACCAGATGAGTTTCCTGTTTAAGTCCAGCCCAAGATTCTGCCCACCCATTTCACCACCTTTACAGGCATCATTTGTGGAGTTGCAGGGCCAGGAGGCTGTCATACTCAAAAGTAAAAAACATCTCAAGTGCCTGATATTTTGGAAAGAAATTTGAATACATATTTTGAAAAGAAACTTGAACATACATTTGTAAAAACAGGAGGAATGTGACGAATGGAATTCTAAAAGGGACTCCCCAAGAGTCCGTTTTCCTGGTTGTTAAATCCAACACTAACTGAGTTACTATTGTGAAGGGGCTTTGCAGATGTAATTAAAAATTTTTACAGTTATTACAGTTTATTACACTCACCAGTTTATTAATAAGCAATTAATGGTGATGCATCAGTAAACCTTAAAACAGGGAGGATATTATGGATTATTGACATGGGCCCACTATAAACAGATGAATCCAGAAAAGCAAGAGAGGAAGGCACAAAAGTTAGTCAGAGAGGTGCAGTGGTAGAGGGGAGGAGAGATGCTAGAGGGGAACATTTCAGGGAGATTCCAATTGTGAGAGGAAGTCAACCCACTCTTGCTGGCTTTGAAGACAAAGGGGCCACAAAGCAAGGAATGTAAGTAGCTTCCAGAAGCTGTGAATGACTCTCAGACAACAGGCAGGAAGTAAAGGTGGGCCTCAGTCCTAAAACAGCATGGACTGAATTCTGCTAAAATCCTGGCTGTGCCAAGCAGGGGAATGCCTCCCAGAGCCACCAGACCAGGCCAGTGTCCAGGCCAGTCAATACCGTGATTTCAGCCTTGTGGGACCCAGAGTAGAAAAACCTGCTGATCCATCCTATACTTCTGATCTGCAGAACTGTGAGACAATAAATTCGTGTTATTTTGAGTTGCTAAGTTTTTGACCATCTGCTATGTCAGCAATAGAAACCTAATACACTGGGACTTCCCTGGTGGTCCACTGGCTAAGACTCAGTGCTTCAAATGCAGGGGGCCTGGATTCGATCCCCAGTCGGGGAACTAGATCCCACATGCTGCAACTAAAACCCTGCATGCCGCAACTAACACCTGGAGCAGCCAAATAAATAACATATTAAAAATAATACAGGGAATAAGAGAAAGCAAAGTGATATATTTTTTAAAGTATTCAAGTATATATTTTGAAAAAAGAAAAAAGTCACAGACTAACAAGGCATGTGGAAGGGGAACCACAGTCTTCAACAAGAAAAGGATGATTTTGAATATATGTAAAGGGTTCAACGGAGAAGGCAATGGCAACCCACTCCAGTACTCTTGCCTGGAGAATCCCAGGGACGGCGGAGCCTGGTGGGCTGCCGTCCATGGAGTCGCACAGAGTCCGACACGACTGAAGCGACTTAGCAGCAGCAGCAGCAGCAAAGGGTTCAAGGGGCTTCCCTGGTGGCTCAGCGGTAAAGAATCCACCTGCAATGTAAGAGACATGGGTTCGATCCCTGGATTCAGGAAGATCCCTTGGAGGAGGACATGACAAGCCACTCCAGTATTCTTGTCTGGGAAATCCCATGGACAGAGGAGCCTGGCAGGAACCAGTCCATGGAGTCACAGAGAGTCGGACACAGCTTAGCAACTAAACAACAAAAGGGTTCAAAGGGTTCGTTTAAGAGAGTAAGAGCATCAAGGATCCTTTTTGTTAGCTAAAACTTGTGATTACCTGGCTGCTACCCTCTTTAGCACTGGCTTATGAAGCTAGATTTCTGTTTTGGATGCTGTTCTACATTTCTGCTCTGGTCAACTTTCTAGTGACCCAAGGCTTCTTGCAGGAAGACTGAGTTCATTGTGCTCCTGTAGGAAACTGGTATGCTGCTCCTGAATATCAGAGATTGATGGTCGTGTCCGACTCTTGTGACCCCATGGACTGTAGCCTGCCAGGTTTCTCTGTCCACAGGATTTTCCAGGCAAGAATACTGGAGTGGGTTGCCATTTCCTTCTCCAGGGGATCTTCCTGACCCAGGGATCAAACCCAGGTCTTCTGCACTGCAGGCAGATTCTTTACTAACTGAGCTACCAGGGAAACTCAGAGATAGATAAACTGTGGCCCAAAGACTGACCTTTCAGAGGCTTGCTGCTTTTCTCTACTACCATTTCTGAACCTCTGTTGCACCATCCTGGTGAGTGTCCAATTTTTTTCCAGGTACTGACCAAATGCCTGAACCACAAGTGGAAAAGACCCTACCCATGAGAAAGCAGCCTCTTCATTAAGACATATTTACTGAGCTTCTCCTTGGTGTACAGTGACCATAAATCTAATTATCACTTTGCACAGTGAAGGGAGTATAGTTAATAATCACACCATGACAATAGACATAACTGGGACAGTCCTGGCAAACCAGTATGGATGCTCAGCCTGGTTATATTCCAAGTGTTATTCCAGGGGCTTCAAGTAGAGCAGTGAACAGCATATAAGGTAAAAACCAGTAACTTCTTGGAGCTTATACTGTAACAGGAAAGACAGACAATACAACAATCAAGAAAGATAATGTAGAATGTTAAATGATGATAGGAGGCTATGGAAAAATTAAAGCAGGGAAGAGAGAATTTAGTCTTTTGGACTCTGTGGGAGAGGGAGAGGGTGGGATGATTTGGGAGAATGGCATTGAAACATGTATAATATCATATATGAAACGAGTCGCCAGTCCAGGTTCAATGCACGATACTGGATGCTTGGGGCTGGTGCACTGGGATGACCCAGAGGGATGGTATGGGGAGGGGGGTGGGAGGGGGGTTCAGGATGGGGGAACACGTGTACACCATTGGCGGATCATGTTGATGTATGGCAAAACCAATACAATATTGTAAAGTAATTAGCCTCCAATTAAAATAAATAAATTTAAATTAAAAAAATAAACTGAGAGGACAAGAAAAAAAAAAGTATACATGTGTGAGTGGGGTGTCTGGAGAGGGTGCTAACTGACATGTGGTAGTTGAGGTAAGCCTCAGTGAGAAGGTGACTTCTAAGCAGAGACTTGTAGATGATGAGGGAAGGTGCCATGAGGAAACCTGAAAGAAGAGAATTTCAGGCAGAAGAGACAGTAAATGCAAGGGTGTCCCTGGTGGCTCAGATGGTAAAGAATCTGCCTGCAACGTGGGAGACCTGGGTTCTATCCCAGGGTTGGGAAGATCCCCTGGAGGAGGGAACACTCCAATATTCTTGCCTGGACAATTCCATGGACAGAGGAGCCTGGAGGGCTACAGTCTATGGGGTTGCAAAGAATCAGACATGACTCAGCAACTTTCACTTTCAGAGAAAGGCATGTGCGTGGTGTGTCCAAGGTCCAGCAAGAAGACCAGTGTGGGGACTTCTCTGGTAGTCTGGTGGTTAAGAATTCTCCTTCTAACGTGAGTGAGTTGGGTTCAAACCCCAGTGGGGGAACTAAGATCCCCCATGCCACAGGGCAATTAAGCCTGGGCACCATAAGTACTGAGCTGGCATGCTCCAGAGCCCATGTGCCACAATTCAAGTGTCCATGCGCTGCAAATACTGAGCCTGCATGCCATAGCTGGAGTCTGTGTGCCACAACAAAAGAGCCTGCATGATGTAACAAAGATCCTGCATGCTGCAACTAAGACCCAATGCAGTCAAATAAATAAATATTAAAAAACAAAAAACAGAAGACCAGTGTGGCCCAAGTGGAGGGAGGGAGGGAGGTGGAGAGTAATAGGAGAAGAGGTTGGAAAAGTAAGAGGAGGGCAGAGATCAGATCAAGCAGGGCCATTGTGAAGACTTCGTCTTTCCTTCAAGTGAAATGAGAACCCAAGGGATGGTGTGAAGCAATGGAGTGACATGATCTGATTCCTGTTTCAACAGGATCCATTGGGCTGCTGTGTGGGGGCCAGGATGGGGGCAGTGAGACTAGTGTCTTGCTCACTTGGATCACAAAGGAACAAACCTCACAGGTCCTGGCACCTCCCTGGGCCCCACAAGCCATCAGGCCCCACAAGCCTGTGCCTATGGGAGGACCCCTCCTGCCAATCCACCATGCCATGAACAGAAAGCTACAGCTGACAACTGCCAAGTGTCAAAGATCAGACATGAACCAAAGCTTCAAATACGTGTGTGATATAAGTGGAGAAGAAACACGGTTAACCACCCCCCCAGGTGATCCTCATCAGGGCTACACGCTCTTGACATTGAAATTTCCCTAGCATCGCTACCCCAAATATGTCAGCATCCTGGAACATGTGCTAAGCCAAGCAGAAAACATTATGCCTGAATCTTTCCTTTCAGCAAAAAGGAGAAACATGACCTCTCATCCAGCCTCCTGCACAGTGATAGAAGTAGCTCGAAGCCATGCATGGCCAGGTGAAGACATCAGAAACACAGCTAGTAACTGTTAACTGAATTTGCTGTTGACAAGGAGGCAGATGTTCCCTGAAATGTGAAGTTCTGAGACAGAAGCGAAATTAACATCTGTGAGGCTCCCACTGCCATGCCCTGCTGCGCTGTGATGGAAATGGAGCCCAAGATGTGTGAAAAATGATCCTCATTTCTGAGGCGAGAAAAAAAAAAATCTAAACAAATTCAAACAGAAAAGAAGTTAATAAACCATCATTTCCAATGTTTGGCATGTATCCAGTGCTCACAGCATTCAGCATTTTCTGCTGTCCTCATTTTCCTCATTGTTCTAAATAATGACCACCAGAGAATTCTCTGGTTTCCTGAACTGAGAGCCACGTGTATGAGAAGCTTTTATTTCAAAGGCAGCTTTGGTCTTTGTCCTGCAGTCATTCAACCATAAAAATCATCCTGTCCTTTCTCCTGTAGTAAGAATCCATAACCACTGGGCAGGGGAGGTATATGGGAAAAGTCTGTACCTTTCTCAATTTCTCTGGGAACCCAAAACTGCTCTAAAAAATAGTCTTAAAAGAAAAATCCCCACACAATTAAAAAAAAAAAAAAAAAAGAATATACAACCACCAACCACAATCGAACCCTACAATATTTCCCTGGCCCTTTTCAATTGAAGAGTCACATTTTCTCCACACTTTCTCATTTTAGAGACCAGAGTATCATATTGATATTAAATTTCTACAAGGCATAGTAAAGGTTGTTGACCAAAAATGATGATGATGAAAGAGGCTGCAAATAATAAGTTTATTTGGGGTCTTAAGAACTGCAGCTTGGGAGATTCCATATTCAGGTAACCCCAAAGGAATGTTCCAGGGAAGAGAAAGAGTCAGGGGCTTATGGAGAAAAAAGCTACAAGATGGCTAAAAGTTGCCTGAAGACAACTGTGACTGACTGTGACTTAAGTTAAAAAATATTTGTCCTTAAGGAATCAAAAGTTGTTCTAGGGTAGGGGTCTGTTAATACATAGACTATCAAGAGTTATTTTAGGGTAAGGGTCAGATAAGTATCTTGAATTTCTGGCAGGTGTTCTGGATGGCTTCATCAGGTTGAAAGATCAGATTCCATCCAGAGTGAGACATCCATAAATCACACTTCCTTAATGGCTCCTGGCTTCATTTTAGAGAGCTCTCTTAGCAATACCAACTCCATCTTGATTTTCCTTTCAGGGTTCACTTAAGGTCCTAGAAGTTGTTACCAATTTGGTTTAGAAGAGCATTGTATGTGTGTGTGAGAGTGCATGTGTGAGAGTGTGTGTGTGAGAGTGCATGTGTGAGAGTGTGTGTGTATTACCTAAATAAGTGGTTCATAGATTTTGATATAAGCAGAGCTTCACTCATTTAACAAGTATTTATTGAGAACATTCCTGTGAAAGGCGAGGCAATTAACTCTAAGCATAATCTGATTATTTGTTGATAGTGTCCTTCATCTATCTATTGCTCAATCAATCATTATCAATTTATCTACTTCAGAGTGTAAAAATGCTACAGAAGGAGAAGATGAAAGTGGAGTAAGAAGCTTCAGAAATGTGTATAGATATGGACTGCATATACCAAGGGAGAGGACAGGACAGGGAGGGCTTTATGAAGAAGGTGGACTTTTTTTCTTTCTTAAAAAAATTTTTTTATTGAAGCATAGTTGGTTTACAATGTTTTGTCAGTTTCTGCTGTACGGCAAAATAAATCAGATATATGTATATATATACCCGCTCTTTTTTGGATTTCCTTTCCATTGATTTACAATGTTGTTTTAGTTTCTGCTGTACACCAAAGTGATTCAGCTACATATATTTACATACATTTTAAAATATTCTTTTCCATTATAGTTTATTTCAGGATATTGAATATAGTTCCCTATGAAGGTGCATTTTGAGAAATGCCTTTTGAAAGGGGATGAAGCAAGCAATGTGGATGTTTGGAGGAAGAGGGCTCCAGACAGAGGGACTCACCAGTGCAGAGACCAGGAAATGTGGGAATTGTCTGAGGAACAGTGCAGAAACCAGCGTGGCAAGAGCTCAGGGCAAGTGTGTGGGAAGTGGGCACAAGATCTCAGAGCAGAAGTGGATCTAGATTTTGTGGCACCTGAGTCTTGCACAATTAAAAGAAAGGATTCAGGGACTTCCCTGGTGGTCCACTAGCTAAGAATCTATCTTCTGATGCAGGGGTCGCAGGTTTCAACTCTGGTTGGGCAACTCACAGCCCACATGCCGTGGGGCAACTAAGCCCACATGCCGCAACAAGAGAAGCCCATAGGCTGCAGAGAAACACCCCATGTGCCACAAAGACAACCCAGAGCAGCAAATAAATAAGTAAATAAATAAATGCTTTTTAAAAAGGAAAGAATTCAAAGGTACAAATACAAAATTAGGCACAAAATCAAGGATTTATGTAGAATGACAAAGAAAACTGCAATAAATGATGAACCTTAGGTATCTGCACGTGTGCTCAGTCCTGTCTGACTCTTTGCAACCCCATGGACTGTAGCCCCTCAGGCTTCTCTGTCCATGGGGATTCTCCAGGCAAGAATACTGGAGTGGGTTGCCATTTCCAGTCCAGGGGATCCTCCTAACCCAGGAATGGAACTTGAGTCTCTTACATCTCCTGCCTTGGTAGGTAGGTTCTTTACCACTGCACTACCTGGGAAGCCCAAACTTTACAAAGGCACCAAGTACCACAAACACTGTAGTCCCTGAAGTATGGAGTAGAGTTTATGGCTGCATTTTCATGTATGTTCCTGATAGGAGAGAACTTCTGTCTCAACAGACATTGGCATGAGTAAATCACCCTGCCTACAACTTTATACGTGCTAGTGATCAGAAGAGTTTCCGACAGTCTGGCTTGTGGTATCATCCATTTCAGTAATTGTTTCTCTCCCACCATCTCCATTCTTCCAGGTGCCGGGAGCCAGAGTGCATGGTTATATTACTTAACAGCCTTTGGTCTTGCATACTCATGTCCAACACAGATAAGTCAGCAGAGAGGACACGAGGAGCATTTCGGGAAGCCATTCCTTACATGGGGAAGCTAGCTTACCTCTAGGTACAACTGTGAACAACAAAAATACATCCCAGAAATCCAAGCTACATGTATCTGCAACTCAATATGCCCATGGCTAGATTCCAAACACTCACAAACTCCCTCTGAAACAAAGAGAAAGGGGCTTGGGCTGGGGACAGGGAGCTTACACAGCTCTCGGTAGGATGTGGTGGGGGTTCTCATAAGTGCAGTGGAGAGCCTTTGTTAGATATGAGTACAGAAGGGATGGATCTGACTTACTGCATTTTATCACTTTTCCCCTACATTTTATCGTTGGGGTTATTGGGATTACCTTTGTAGCAACTGTATTACAACACTTGTCTGCCATGTGACAGTTCAGGTAAAGTTGTTATTTGCCTGCACAAAGGAACTTGTTCAGGAAAATTCTTTTCTTCCCTTTAGGCAAGTTCTCTGCATTATCAGTACTACATGTGTTGAGTTTAATTGCTGTTTAAAATGCCTTCCAGAGACTTCCTTGGTGGTTCAGCGGCTAAGTCTCCATGCTCCCAATGCAGGGAGCCTGGGTTCGATTCCTAGAAAGGGAACTAGATCCCATATGCCCCAACTAAGAGTTTGTATGCTGCAACTATGCTGCAACTAAAGATCTGGCACAGCCAAATAAATAAATATTTAAAAAATAAAAATGACTTCCAAAAGATTATATGATGATTTGGCACTGAAACAAAAAGTTAAGATGCAATAGAAAGTCAGGGAAACACAGCAGCAGTGTAAAAAGTGATACTAGTGAAATGAACGTTCATTGTTGGAGGAATGAGTGAAAGTCTGTCATTTCTTGCAAAGCCATTACCAAGTTAGTACTATAAAAGGTCAAAGAAAATATATCAATGAGTATAGGGACTTGGGTTTTCTTTCATCCATGGTATACATCCGAAAGGATTGCCTATCATTCCATCAAGTGATGAATGAATCTGAATGCAGTTTAAAAAAAAAGTGTCAAATATCCTGGAATTGTGAAATCTCTTCAAGCATACAGGTTCTGGTGAGACTAAGTGATGTTTTGCACAAGATTAGCATCGAGGCCGGAGAAGGCAATGGCACCCCACTCCAGTACTCTTGCTTGGAAAATCCCGTGGATGGAGGAGCCTGTTAGGCTGCAGTCCATGGGGTCACTAAGAGTCTGACATGACTGAGTGACTTCACTTTCCCTTTTCACTTTCATGCATTGGAGAAGGAAATGGCAACCCACTCCAGTGTTCTTGCCTGGAGAATCCCAGGGACGGGGGAGCCTGGTGGGCTGCCGTCTATGGGGTCGCACAGAGTCAGACACGACTGAAGTGACATAGCATAGCATAGCATAGCGTCGAGGCAAGGGGCTTACCCGGTGGCTTAGCAGTAAAGACTCTACCAGCAATGCAGGAACCACAGGAGACATGAGTTCGATCCCTGGGTCGGGAAGATCCCCTGGAAAAGGAAATGGCAACCCACTCCAGTAATCTTGCCTGAAGAATCCCATGGACAGAAAAACCCGGTGGGCTACAGTACATTGGGTCTCAAAGAATTGCACATGACTGAAGCGACTTAGCACACATGCACGCACAGTTTTAAGGCAAAGCTTTATAGTTTAGTTCATAGCAATGTCCCTTACCTTACTTATACATAGTATAAGGCTGCTTCTCACAATTGATGGCATCTTGGGCTTCCCTGATAGCTCAGTTGGTAAAGAATCCGCCTGCAATGTGGGAGACCCTGGTTTGATTCCTGGGTAAGAAAGATCCACTGGAGAAGGGATAGGCTACCCACTCCAGTATTCTTGGGCTTCCCTTGTGGCTCAGCTGGTAAGAATCCACCTGCAATGCAGGAGACCTGGGTTCAATCCCTGCATTGGGAAGATGCCCTGGAGAAGGGAAAGGCTACCCACTCCAGTATTCTGGCCTGGAGAATTCTATGGACTGTATAGTCCATGGAGTTGCAAAGAGTCAGATATGACTGAGCGACTTTCACTTTCACTTTAAGTTCAATAGGGCTTCCCTGATGGCTCAAATGGTAAAGAATCTCCCTGCAATGCAGGAGAAACAAGAGACATGGGTTGTATCTCTGGGTCGGGAAGATCCACTGGAGAAGGAAATGGCAACCCACTCCAGTATCCTTGCTGGAAGGTTCCATGGACAGAGGAGCCTGGCAGGCTACAGTCCATGAGGTCCAAAAGAGTTGGACATGACTGAGCACACACGTTAGATTCAATAACATAGATCACCCTCACTGCTGCTGCTACTGCTGCTAAGTCGCTTCAGTCGTGTCCGACTCTGTGCAATCCCACAGATGGCAGCCCACTAGGCTCCTCCGTCCCTGGGATTCTCCAGGCAAGAAAACTGGAGTGGGTTGCCATTTCCTTCTCCAATGCATGAAAGTGAAAGTGGTTTTAAATAGACCCTAACGGTACAAGGCCAAGATGGCGGGAGGCCAGTTAACAGATGATTATGTTGATCCAGGTGACAGAGAGGTGTGGTAATGGTACAGGTGGTGAGAAGTGGTCAAACTACAGATGTATGCTGAAGGTAAAGTAAATAGGATTGCATACAGGGTAAAAGGAAAGAAACATGAGAAGGAAGACTTCAAGACTTCTGATGTCAGCAACTGGAGAAACGACAGCAACATCAGCAGGGACTGATGCATAGAACTTGGGAGAAGAGATTGTGGGGACAACACGAGGAGTTCACTTTTGAGCCCATTTATGTTGGAAATGTCTGTTAACAGGTGGAAAGGCAGAATGTGTAGGTCTGGATGCAGGCAGGTGAGTAGATGAGGTGACATTTCTTCTGATTCCTACAACTTTCTTGGTATAGTAAGAAGCAGGGCACTACCTGGCTGCAAGGATTGGGGAGGAGGTGTTAGAAGCTTGGAGGGAGATAATAAGGTATAAAATTGTCATTGAGGACTCTGCTACTCAATGGTCACCAAGGTCGTAGCTTACCTGAGGATTATTAGAAACACAGGCTCACACACTCCAGGATCAGTTCAGAAAGTGTACTTAATTAAGATGCCAGGTGACTTAGAGCACACTCAAGTTTGAGATGGGCGTCCCTGATGGCTCAGATGGTAAAGAATCTGCCTGCAATGCAGGAGACCTGGGTTCGATCTCTGGGTTGGAAAGATCCCTTGGAGGAGGAAATGGCCACCTACTCCAGTATTCTTGCCTGGAGAATTCCATGGACAGTCTGGTAGGCTACAATCCAAGAGTTCACAAAGAGTCACACACAACTTAACAATAAGCCACCATCACCACCAAGTCTGAGATATACTTTTAGGGAGAGTGAATACATTCAGGAAGAACAGTCTGATGGTTCAGCTGCATTAAGGCCCCACATGAGGTTTCCAGCATCAATTTCAAGAGAGAACCATCTGCATGGTGATGAATTTTATTCCAGCCAAAGGCATTAGTGGGGCACAGCTGCAGGGTAGGCAGAAAGCTGGCTGTGACTAGGGTTCTGGTTGTTTCAAGGAAGGAAGCTGAATGAGAATGAGTCAAGAGTGTCAAGCATGCAAGGAAATAAAAGATAATAGACAGGTGGGGATATGACTATTTTTTTTTTACTGATACAAGTGAATTTTTCCTCCTAGAAATCAATATTTTTTACATAATATGAAACATTTAAAGAACCCTGATTTCGATGGCACCCCACTCCAGTATTCTTGCCTGGAAAATCCCATGGATGGAGGAGCCTGGAAGGCCACAGTCCATGTGGTTGCTAGGAGTCGGACACGACTGAGCGACTTCACTTTCACTTTTCACTTTCATGCATTGGAGAAGGACATGGCAACCCACTCCAGTGTTCTTGCCTGGAGAATCCCAGGGATGGGGGAGCCTAATGGGCTGCCGTCTCTGGGGTCGCACAGAGTCGGACACGACTGAAGTGACTTAGCAGCAGCAGCAGCTAAAGCACTAGTTCACCCAGTGGTATTTATTTTTAGGGGATGTTTTGTGACAGTCAACATATTAGTAAGATGCAGAAAAATAAATGTTTAATGGTAAAATGGGAAGAGCTCTGGTCAGCTTCATCTGGGACTAAGGAACTTCCTGTTGTATACTGAAATTGCATCTAAAATTTAAGAGTTGCTCACTGAGGTAGTGTCTTGATGTTTATCACATAATCCTTAAACATTAATTCTGGAAGTGAAATTTCAAGCATGAACCTTGCCAGTGAAGAGTTTTGTCTCCAAATTGAGGGCCTGCCTATATGAGACAATGTTATGAAATGAGCCCCTATCACTTGTGAGCATCCCCAGGACTCCTATGGCAACACTCAGAATGAGATTCACAGATACCAGGCAAAGGTCATCACTCTTGTTCTTCTTTTGACTGTCCATTCAGCAGCCTCTGAGACATGAGCACAGTGGAGACATCTAAATTAACAGAACCACGGGGTCAAGCACAGTGGAATAGAAAGAGATGGTGGCTCCATGGTAAAGAACCCAGGTGCCAATGCAGGAGACGTGAGTTTAATCCCTGGGTTGGGCAGATCCCCTAGAGAAGGAAATGGAAACCCACTCCAGTATTCTTGCCTGGGAAATGCCATGGACAGAGGAGCCTGGTGGGCTACAGTCCATGGGGTTGCAAAGAGTTCAATACCACTGAGCAACTGAGCAGATACACACACACACACACACACACACACACACACACACACACACACACACATGCAGATCTTCAGTTCCAGTATCTCATCCAGCCTAGAGACCCATGTTCATCCAGTTGTATAAATACTTGCATTATTGGGGAAGACATTTTTGCCCACATCAGCTAATTCCATAGTTGGTCTGTTCTAATTCTTTTCTACTGTGTCACTGTATCTATCTCCCTAAAGCTGCCTCCACTGGTCTCAATTCTGCCAAATGGAGCAAGAGAGAATCACCCAGACTCGTGTCAAAAATTTCAAGGGCTCATTTCAAAAATGATAAGGTTGCTCATGTATCAATGTCACTCTGGCAGCCCGTACAGCTACTGCACTTCTTTTACTTATTCATATCTGTATTAGAATAAAAACCTTAGAAGTGTTTTTCCAAATGATATTTGATCGTTTCAGAATACCATGGGAGTTCTACCCCCATTGATCTAGACATGACACACCCATTAATTTAGAATAAGTTTCCATTAGTTTTTACAATGGCTCAGTTAACATTGTTAATTGATATTGAGCAACAAATCCCCTTGGGGGTTTTTCACATTAATTGCTGTCAAGCTGGGTCTCCACCATCCAGTACTAGTCATTGATCTTTTGGACTTTAATGCAAAGCTCTCATTTTCCCTTAATAGGCTTCACCTTGTTGGTTTCACCTCATCATTCTATCCCATAGGGTTCCATACTACTACTGATGGTGTTATCTGAGGTTTCTGCCAACTCTCCTCTGCAGAAATAAGAACGAAGCAGATCTGAGACTGGTACCCTTAGAAAGGCCTGTTTGCTAACTTGGTCCTTGGCTGGTGTCTGGGAGCTTGAATTTGAGGAAGATCCTTAAGACTTCCTAATTGATGAGGATTTTTACTGTGCCTGGACTGTTCACACAATGTGTTTTATTCTGAACACCTACTTTCCTCCTGGAAGTTGGGCCTTCTGCTATATGTGAGGCAGAGGGTACCTATGTGACCAATGTCCAGCAAAAAAAAAAAAAAAAAAAAAAACCCTAAAAAGAAAAAACAATAATAAAAAAAAAGAGAGAGAGAGAAAACCCTAAACTAAGTCTCAAAGGGCTTCCCTGGGCAGAAACATTGTATGCATGTTGCTGCCTTTTAAGTGCTGGGGGAAAATGATGTTCTGCCTCATGGGAGGCAGAGACCATTAGGAGGCCTACACATGGATTGGGCTTAACAGGTGGTTCAGTGGTAAAGAATCAATGCAGGAGACCCAAGTTCGATCCCTGGGTTGGAAAGATCCCCTGGAGGAGGAAATGGCAACCCACTTTAGTAATCTGGCTGGGAAATTCCATGGACAGAGGAACCTGGTGGGCTATGGTCCATGGGGTCCCAGAGTTGGATACCACTGAGCAACTGAGTGACTGAACATGAGCACGGACACATGAGTTACCCCAGACTCTGCCTGTGTCCTGTCCCCTTAACATCTGATCCTGTATCTTTACTACACTGCTGTGATAAATCTTAGGCCATGGTTGCCTACTCTCCTTTTCTACTGGGAGTAGTTAGTTTGAAAAGTGTAAGTAGCCATTGCTCCAGTCCAACAGATTTTGTTTGCTTGTTTCTTTGCTTTTGGCCACACTACAGGGCACGTGGGATCTTAGGTCCCAGACCAGGGATTGAACCCACGCCCCCTTCAGTGGAAATGCAGAGTCTTAACCACTGGACCACCAGGGAAGTCCAGGTCCAATAGTTTTAAAGGGTGGTCCCCAGACCTGCATCATCGGCACGACCTGGAAGCTTGCTAAAAATGCAGATTATCAGGCCTCACCTTAGACCTTCTGAATCAGAGACTTTAAGGGTGAGGATTGTGATCTGTGTTTTAACAACCCCTCCAGGTGATAGAGATGCACACTGAAGTTGGAGGACCACTTTTAGTCTCCTAACTCTAAAACTTTCTATCCATTTTACACTTACTTTCATTTTCAGTGAATGCAATAACTTCCATTGTTCCCTTCCCTTTTTAACCAACTGTAGATATGCTTTTCATCTTATTTTTCTTAAATCTTTTTTTTTCTCTCTGCTGCTGCTGCTAAGTCGCTTCAGTCGTGTCCGACTCTGTGCGACCCCATAGACGGAAGCCCACCAGGCTCCCCTGTCCCTGGGATTCTCCAGGCAAGAACACTGGAGTGGGTTGCCATTTCCTTCTCCAATGCATGAAAGTGAAAAGTCAAAGTGAAGTCGCTCAGTCGTGTCCGACTCCTAGCGACCCCACGGACTGGAGCCTACCAGGCTCCTCCGTCCATGGGATTTTTCCAGGCAAAAGTACTGGGGTGGGGTGCCATTGCCTTCCCCTGCAGGTGTTTTTAATATTCATCTTACTTGAGGTCTTTTTACTACATGACAGCTTTGACCATACTTAAAATGTTTACAGAGTCGTTGGAAAAAGATCTGGGTTGCCAAAATAAGACACATCTCTTTTGAGGACTGATGCTAAAGCTGAAGCTCCAATACTTTGGCCACCAGATGCAAAAAGCCGACTCACTGGAAAAGACCCTGATGCTGGGAAAGATGGAGGGGAGAAGGGGATGACAGAGGATGAGATGGTTGGATGGCATCACTGACTCAATGGACATGAGTTTGAGCAAACTCCAGGAGATGGTGAAGGACAGGGAAGCGTGGCATGCTGCAGTCCATGGGGCATGAGAGTCAGACATGACTGACTGACTGAACAACAACTTTTGAACCAGGAAGGCCCTGAGTCTGTTAAATGGTGAAATCTTTCTAGGAGAACAAAAGTACCTTAACGTCTTATGCAATCACCTCACTTTTCAAAGTATATTTTTTAGAGGTTAGAAAAGGTGATCTTCTGGATTGGCCAAAAACTTCATTTGGGTTTTTCTGTAACATGGTATGGAAAAACCCAGCCTTTTTGGCTAGCTCAATATTTAATAATCAAACTATGGTAATTAATTGTACTACAATATGGTGATGTTTGTGAACATTGTTCCATTGTTTATTTTTTTAATATTGTGTCAAAATGCTGGGAAGAGGGTTTGAATAATTATTTAAGATTCCTCATGAGTGTGTATGGAATAACTTTTCTTTTCAAGCAATTTTATTTGACGATTGCTTATTCCTTTGGTCATATGGTTCATCGTCTTTGTTGCAGCAGAGCTCCTGTGATAGCAGCAATCTGGAAGCACTCTGCACACTGTGTGAAAACTCAGTCGCTTTAGTCATGTACAACTCTGTGTGACCCCCCATGGACCATAGCCCACCAGGCTCCCCCCGTCCATGGGATTCTCCAGGCAAGAATACTGGAGTGGGTTGCCATTTCCTCCTCCAGGGGATCTTCCCGACCCAAGGATCGAACCCTTGGCTCTTATATCACCTGCATTGGCAGGCGGGTTCTTTACCACTAGATGCACTGGAGAAGCCCCTGCACACCATGAGCTGTCAATAAACAGCTCAAGTTGAGGAGAAAGGACACACAGGGGAACAAAAGCAGCCATGGGAAATTTGTGACACACCCTTTCATTTCAACCCTATCCTTTCATATTGTTTTCATACAACCCTCTCTTCTCACAACTTTAAACATCCTTTTTCCTGAAGTTTCCCACACAGCCTTCTTCACCCTACTTGTTCCCTACACCCAGTCCCGAATCCTCACCCCATTATTTCTTCAGTGGCTTGGGACAAGTTATCTCGCCTCTCAGAAACCCCATTTCCTCATCTCTCAAGTGTAAATAAAGTACTTAATACATAATCTCTGGCACATGGTAGACAAGTCAATGCATGGTAATTCTTATGCATTTCTATCCTTACTATTTCTGTTATGAATGGGAGAATTTTAGGTATTTGATGATAGACTTGTCTGAGGCTTTCCTACAACCTTCCAATGATACCACATGGGCAAACATCATAGAGGCTGACCCCATGTGGCATTCCAAGGGTGGCCCAGTGGGAGTGGTCATGCCCCTACACTCAGGGGGCCAGACCAGGAGTATAGCCAATAATAGGGTTCACTGACTACAGGCAATTTCAATAAAAAAAAGATCCCACATGCAATTTATTTGGTGGAGCCAAATAAATATTTTAAATATTAAATAAAAACCTAACTAAAATCTGTCTCCATTTTATTATCACAATGCATAGCAAGACAGTGAAAGTCATAAGCCTTCCCATGTGGCAGACACTCCCACTGCCTGGTCATTGTATGCCAGCTGGCTGGCTCTGAGGAATGATATTGCTTTTTTTTCCCATAACAACTGGAAAATATTCTGTGGGGTTTTGATAGTAAATAGAGCTCAATTTAGTGTTCAGAAACAAGATTCATATTGACTTAATTTTGGCTGAGCATTAAAGACATGGGTAACTATTAATGGTTTTACCCACTTACTAAAAAAAAAAAAAAAAAAAAAAACTAGGACCTCAATTTTTCATTGAAAATATCACAAAGTCCATAAATAAGTTTATTTGGGACACAGTCACACGAATTTGTTTACATAATGTCTATGGCTACTTTTGCACTGCAGTGAGCAACTTTAGTATTTGTGACAGAGATCATGTAGCCTGCAAGCCTCAGATATTTACTACCCGAACCTTTACAGGAAAATTTTGCTGGTCCTTGATCTAGAGTAAAATATATATTGAATTAGTGATGCCATCATTAATTGGAAAGAAAGGTTATACATGTTCATATACAAAATAAGTTTTAAAGCAAAAATGACCATTTATTTAGACCTTTTTTGAACTCCATTTTTTTTAATCTATTGAAGATTCGAGGGGTCAGAAATCCCTGAGGCACAGCATCATGTTTTATAGTCACTGCGTTCTGTAAAATCTCCCCATAGGATGATTCCATCTGCAAAGCTTACTCATGACTCCAGAATGTGACAGTTACATGTGAGGTAAGGGCCATCTGAATGTGATAAAGACAGACTAGCTTTCTTTTTCATCAAAATGGCTAAGTAATTAAACTGGAGCACACCAAGGTGGCTTGGCCAGGAGACATGTTTTGCATGTCCTTTCTAGTATTTTTTAAATGTTTTAAATTGAATGCCTTTTATAGGGCACGTGTTTGCTACTCTACCGCAGTCCTTATCATTCCTTGATAAACCTTTGACCCATTTTACATATTTAAATGACCTCTCTGACCCAGGTGGGCAGTGGAGTTTGTAATCCTTGAACTAAAAGCAAAGTGTTCCCTGTTGTAACCAGTCTATAGATTACTAAAATGTTCCCTGACGCAACCACAGTCTACATGTTACTGAAACATTTCTGGGAAATTGGTTTTTTGTACTAACACTATGTTTCTTTCTTTTTTTTTTTTAATTGGAGTATAATTGCTGTACAGTGCTGGGTTAGTTTCTGCTGTACAACATAGTGAATCACCTATATGTATATATAGATCCCCTCCCTCTCGAGCCTCCCCAACTGCCATTCCATCTCTCTAGGTCATCGCAGGGCACCAAGCTGAGTTCCCTGAGAAAATTATTAGTTCTCATCAATGAGGCTATTATTTTATGAGCCAGCAGAAATCCTTTTTTATTTTGCTATTAATCCTTTTAATATTTTTCTATTATTAATACATGCTGGTTGTACACCTGGTATTAACACAGCATTGTAAATCAACTATACTCCAATAAAAATTGACATATATATATATGTACATGAGGGTCAATGTTAGCATTGACATTAAATTAGGGAATAAGAATATTTGATTTGTGGCAGAGGATGGGTATGAAACGGCAATGAAAGTTGTTTTCTCTTGCTTCCTCCCACCTACTCCCGTCCTTCACCACAGTTCTTCATCCTCTAACAGTCTTACATTAATTTACTCAAGAAGTTCTCATGTCTCACTCTAGTTTGTATTTCCTTAAATTTAAATTTCCCAGGTTGCAGAATTCAAGACTATGACTCTCTGATACAATATTTCCCTTTGACGGAATTAAAAATAAAGTTTTAAATCTTTTACCTAAGGATTTTTGTGTGTAGCAACTAAACATCAATATGCCTTCCAAAAGTAAACTAAGGATGAGATTTTTCAAAATTTAAAGTCTCATCTCTTTCTTGGATCTTATACTTTAAGTTTACTATTAACAGGTAATACAGACAAACAATACCGTCCTACTGAGTAGCTCAATATCTTGTGATAAACCATAATGGACAAAAATATGAAAAAGAATATATATAATATAAATATACATATATATTTTTACAATGTTGTGGTAGTTCCTGCTGTATGGCAAATTAATTCAGTCACACACACACACACACGTGTGTGACTGAATCACTCTGCCATACAGCAGAAACTACCACAACATTGTTACTCAACTGTACTTCAATTAAAGAAAACCAGGTAATAGAACACAGGGAATTTAAAAATAGTTCTATACTTAAGTCACTAAAACGTGCTGTGTCCCATATGGGGGAATCAAAAATTTAAGAGTCTGCTTCTAAAATCTCATTCAAATATATGCATAAGAAAGTGTGATAACTGTTATACCATAAGTACAAGTAAAGCACAATGAGAAAACAGGAGGGGCTTCCCTGCCCTGGTGGCTGAGTGGTAAAGAATCTACCTGCCAATGCAGGGGACACAGCTGCAGTTCTTGATCTGGGAAGATCCCACAGGCTGTGGAGCAACTAAGCCCATGCACCACAACTACTAAACCTGTGCTCCAAAGCCCAGGAACCACGACCACTGAGCCCATATGCCTCAATTACTGAAGCCTGCAGGCCCTAGAGCCCACACTCCACAATAAGAGAACCACAGTGAGAAGCCCAAGCACCGCAAATAGAGAATAGCTCCTGCTCTCTGCAGCTAGAGAAAAGCCTAGCAACTAAGACCCAGCACAGAAAAAATAAATAAAATGTATTCTTAAAAAAAGGAGTTTGAGAGATTATGAACAGTATGAGCAAAGAATAATTAATACCTTCCAAACCCAAATACACGCTGTCTACAAGAAATTCACTTCAAATATAATGACATAAGTTAAATAAAAGTAAAAATAAAAGGATGCAAAATAATATATCAAAAGAAACCAGAAGTAACCATACAAATAACAGATAAAGGAGACTTCACAGGAAAAAAAAATCACCAGGGATAAAGTGGGACACTATATAATGATAAAAACATTAGCCTACCATGGGATACAGCAATCCTACATATATGCATACCCCAAACAACAGAGCTGCAAAAAATGCAAGAGCAAAACTTACATGACTAAAAGAGAAACAGACAAATCCACAATCGTGGTTGACAATTTCGACACCTCTTTTCAGTAATTGATAGAACACTACATAAAAAAATCAGCAAGTATATAAAAGAACTGAACAATATCAGCCAATGGGATCCACCTTACAGTTATACAACATTCTACCCAACAACAACAGATACCCATTCTTTTCAAGCACACAAGGAAAGCAAAAAGATAGGTAATAAAACATTAACAAATTGAAAACAACAGAAATCTCTGATTGTAATGAAATTAAAATAGAAATCATGAACAGAACGTTAGGAAAATCTCCAATTGTTAGAAATTAAACATCACACTTCTACAGAATCCAGTGAAAAGAGGAAGTCTTAAGAGAGATTTTAGAAAATATGTTTATGAAATGTATCTATGCAGGGAGAAATGAAAATTTTCAGTGCATTCCATCTCTCCCAGGCTTGCCTCCTTCCTCGCCAATCTTTTCTAATGATTACTTGGGCCCAGTTTTGAATGTGCACATGAAACCATCTGGATAGATTTGTCCAGATCACTGAAGCAACAAATTCCTTACCATTTGCAAAACTGACCCAAATAAAACTACGCAAGTTAATCAGTCCTGGCCCTGGGACATAGGATGGATGGGGATTCACAAAGGAGAGCATGGGAAATGGCAAGAAGAAAGTGTACTGTCCAGATCTCTAAGGGAATATCATTAGTCCTGGAATTACAGCCACTAAAATATGGTGACAAACTGCAGAGAAGCTAGAGCATCCCTATTCAAACACCCTCGCATATTATGAGCATGTCTTAGTCATATTCTTCTCCAAAACTTACTGAGGACTAAGAGGAAGTCAGGGAAAAGAAGGGATGGATTAGGGACTTTATCTGACTATTCAACAAGCATTTATTAAGGTCCTACCAAATACTGTATTAAGTGCTCGAGAGGCCAAAAACAAAAGACAAAAGAAATGGCAAACACATCCTTCAGAAGCTTTATGGCCTAACTAAATGAATTAAATGCTAGGGGAGAGGAAATACAGATAGTGATAATCTACTGTACAATCTACCAAAATTAATCACAATTCCATCTGAGATTATAAAAGTATTAATCTGGCAAGTCCCAAGTATGAAGCTAATTAACAACAGGTATTGAAAGTGGAGTCGAGGACAAAAGGGAGTGAAAAGACTGGATCCCATTGAGGTTAAACGGGCTCAGAAGGCTTGGAGCTGCCTGGCTGTACATAAACCCGGCTCTCTGAGAGTTCAGCTGGGAAACAAAAAATCAGGGGACAAAGTGGTGGATGAAAGAAATGTGGAAGAGGACAAAAGGGAGTGAAAGAGTGTGAAGCAGTGGTTTTATTAAATAAAAGTTACAATTATTTGTTCCATGTGTGATGATTAAGTGAAATGAGTTGCAGATCTTTTTTCATTGTTCTTGTATCACACATTTAATTTCTAGTCATATGTAACTTTTACTAAAAGAGTCAACAATTAATATTAAAATGATCCCATATTTTCAATTTCTCTTCCCTTTCCCAGTTGACAAGTATGAAAGCTAAGTAAATCATGTATTGCTGTTTAGAATTATTCACACCTGAGTAGTAACTAGGTCCCTTGAAAGTGTCAATTGCTCAATCGTGTCCAACTCTTGGGGACTCCATGGACTGCAGTCCACCAGGCTTCTCTGTCCATGGAATTCTCCAGGCAAGAATACTGGACTGGGCTGTCATTCACTTCTCCAGGGATTCTTCCCAACCCAGGGATTGAACCTGGGTCTCCTGCATTGCAGGCTGATTCTTTACTGTCTGAGCCACCAGGGAAGCTCCTTGAGATACAAATAAATGTGTTAAGGTATTACCAAATATAGGACTCTTTCACTCTTTTTCAAGGTTCTGTTCCAAGATATTACAAGTTAAAAGAAACCTGGAACCATGTAATTGAAACTATCATCTGGCCCTCATTTTAAGAGTGTTTATCCTGTAGACATTTGCATGCTCACTGTGATAAAAAGAATTATTCAGATTCAAGCATATTTAAATTCTTCATGGCATGATCATGTGTTATTATTAAAGAATAGAGTATCTCAATTTTAAGTTAATTTGTGGCTATCATTTTGCTATAGGTTCAAATGCTGAACAGTTTATCACAAGAGTATTACACACACAACTTTGTGCCTGGTGACCACTTGATCAAAGGTTATTCACGAGAACCTTTTGGGCTTCCCTGGTGGCTCAGATGGTAAAGAATCCACCTGCAATGCAGGAGTCCCAGGATTGATCCCTGGATCAAGAAAAACCCCTGGAGAAGGAAATGGCAACCCACTCCAGTATTCTTGCCTAGAGAATCCCTTGGACAGAGGAGCCTGGTGGGCTACAGTCCATGGGGCTGCAAAGTGCGGGAAACAACTGAGCAACTAAGTGCATGCGTGCACACACACACTAGTACCTTTCAGTACTGGCATAGTAACTATTATCTACCTCAGGAGGGTCTTGTTACACGTCTGATGCCAGCAAAACTTCTTTAAAAGGCAGTTCCTGGCTTGATATTAGGCACTCGTTGGCAGAGAGAGTCTTGCCAGCTGTATGTGTACATATGGCTGATTCACATTGTTGTACAGCAGAAAATAACACAACATTGTAAATCAGCTATGAAAAAAAGTGTTACTCAGTTATGTCTGACTCTTTGTGATCCCATGGACTGTAGCCTTCCAGGCTCTTCTGTCCACAGGATTCTCCAGGCAAGAATATTGGAGTGGGTTGCCATTTCCTTCTCCACACAACTATTATAGTATTTTTAATTATAGGAAGTCATCTTCTGAGGTGCTTGTATTAAAAACCTCAAATTACTTTCTATCTCTCTCTTCCTCTTAGTATAACATGGGAAATTATTCAATTAGCTAAATAAAAATTTATTTTGTGGGAAATCATTTTCTCTCAGTTCTTGTTCTTGTTCAGTTGCCAAGTCGTGTCCAACTCTGTGACCCCATGGACTGCAGCACACCAGGCTTCCCTGTCCTCCACTATCTCCCAGAGCTTGTTCAGATTCATGCCCATTGAGTCGGTGATGTTATCTAACCATCTCATCCTGTTTCTTCCTTCTCCTTTTTCCTCTCAATACTTCAGTAATTTTTCTCTTAATCCAGTGATCACAAATCTACCATTTTAATTAATCATATTTGAAACTGAAGTGAAATAACATAATTGATAAACTATTAAATTTTAAAACCCTTATAAGACAATCTCATCTTATAGCTCAGTAATATTTTATTGCATGCTTTTTTACTAATACGACAAAGAGGTAATCACCACTCAGTGTAATATGAAGGAAAAATATTAAGTGTTACTCCTATCTTAGGTGATCATCATGCATATGCTTCTGATCTGAAGTTGGCAGCAAGTGAAATTAAATGGTTTTCCACATGACTGCATTGTCAATCTACCTGCTCTCACCTAATTGACTGATTCTCATCATTCTGCCTCCCAAGGGGTCACTTGCAATAATAAGGAGTATGACAATCCCATATGGAGTCAAAGCTCCCTACAACCATGGGTTGGTGCAACCCTATAAGGGGCCTTTTAGACAACACTGAATAGGAATCACTTTCTGCCATGAAAGGAAGGATGAGATATAAACAGGGCACTGCAGAGCGGCACACTCCAATTAACCTTGTCACAATCCTCAGTTTACTCATCTGGAAACTGGAAGACTGCCTTTAAGGTTTTTTCTCAACCTGTAGCTCTGGGTACCACAGAATCTACACTTTCCTGACTAAAAAAATGGAGGTGGGACCCTGAACACCCCCAAGTCTGATTAAAACAGGAGACAGGAGTAATCATAACTGGCATCTAGAAACATGTTTACCACCTTGCAGACACAGATCCAAAGTCCAAGGACACAAGTACAAGAGCAGGGAGGAATCCAAAGCTTCATGTGCACCCAAAGGTGACAGTCATGTGTGACTGCTGCCAGGTCCATAATTGAGCTGTAATTGCTTTTTGTGTGGCTCTCCTGGGGTAAGGCGAGTCTATCAGGACTTCAAGTTGCAAGCAGTATAAAACTTGTCTTACAATGACTTAAACAAAGATGAAGTTTATTTTTTTCCAATAACAAAAAAATCTGAACGTAGGTAGCTATTGACCTTGATCCAGAAACTTGACGACCTCAGAACCAGCATCCTTTACTCATTTGACTTTTTTCTCCTGGTTGACCCTTTGTGATGATAAGATGAATGCCCCAGATCCATATATTTCGCTGACCCAAGGTAGTATGAAAAGAGGATCCAAAAGTTAATGGTTCCAAGACAGGGTTTCTCAAATGTAAGTGATGTAGGGGAAAAAATTAATTTTCCCTCTACCCTTATAGGTTCTTGGCTGAGAATCTCCCTAACAAAAGACATAGTAACAGGAGCAAAACAAACAAATTTAAAAATGTTAATACCGCCTATATACTTGGGAGAGACCCAGGAGAACTGAAAAACTCCCTGAAATGGTCCAAGCAACCATTTAAATTCATCTCCAGGTAAAGACGAGGGCTTCCCTGGTGGCTCAGATGGTAAAGAATCTGCCTGCAGTGTAGAAGACCTGGGTTCGATCCCTGGGTCGGGAAGATCCCCCTGGAGAAAGGAATGACAACCCACTCCAGTATTCTTGCCTGGAGAATCCCATGGACAGAGGAGTCTGGAGGGTTACAGTTTGTGGAGTCCCAAAGAGTCAACAGGACTGAGGGACTAACACTTTCACTTTTCAGCTAAAGACAAAAGAGGATATTGGAGGGGCAGGGGAGGTGGTTTTTGAAGGCTATCAAGCTTTCTCCATTGATAAGCATTTCAAGAGATTTGGTCAACCTCCTCTTCCTGGTACAGTGAGGGAGATGCCCTTACAAATGGAGATTTCCCTAACAAATGTAAATGTCTCTTACCAAAGGGTCCCTTCTACCAGGTTTTCAGACCTTCTCCTCTATCTGCATCTTGTCCAAAATAATCAGTCTCAAACAATCCTTATGCCAAAGAAGGCTATTTTGGGGTGGCAAATTCTGTTCCCCTTCAATGACAATGAGTACTTGATTCTCTGAGCCTCATGCATTCAATAAATATTGCTATGTGCTGACTACATGGGTTAGCAAAACAGTAATAGCCACTGTTCTCAATAGCATGTTACCATTTTTTTCTTGCTGCTACAACAGCAGCATTTTTTTCTTAAAATGTATTTTATTCTGATAAAGAGATCATGAACAACAAAAAAAGAACAAAGGGTGTCACTCATCATCCATTATACACGGTTTAAGACAGAACCCACTGCAGTCATCCACCAACAGTGCACTGAGGGGAATTCAGGATGAGAGAACAGGATAAGGCATTCTGTGCTTTAGATAAACGGGCCCTAGATAGTTAAGATGCACATCTCAGGAAGAACAGACCTCAGTAGATATTTCTCCAAGAAGACATACAGATGGCCAATAGGCACATGAAAAGATGCTCAGTGTCAGTAATTATTAAAGAAATGAAATCAAAACTGCAATAAGGTATCACCTCACACCAGTCACAATGGCGATCATTACAAACTACAAATAACAAAAGCTGGTGAAGGTGTGGAAAAAGGGAGTCCTCCTACACTGTTGGTGGGAGGGCAAATTGGTGTAGCCACTATGGAGAACAGCATGGCAGTTCCTTTAAAAAACTAAAATAGACTTGACACATGATTCAACAATTCCACTCCTGGGCATAATACCCAGACAATACTCTAATTTGAAAATATACATGCACCCATATGTTCAATGCAGCACTATTTACAATAGCCAAGACATCAAAGCAATCTAAATGTCTATCAACAGGTGAATGGATAAAGAAGACGTTTATATATACAATGGAATATTACTGAGACATAAAAAAGAATGAAATAATACCATCTGCAGCAACATGGATACAACTAGTTTGTCATTATGAGCCAAGTAAGTCAGACTGAGAAAAATAAATATATGATATCATATATATGTAGAATCTAAAAAAAATGATATAAATGAACTAAATTACAAAACAAACTCACAAAGAAAACAAACTATGGTTACCAAAGGAAATGGGCTTCCCTGGTGGCCCAGATGGTAAGAATTTGCCTGCAATGTGGGAGATACAGGTTCAATCCTTGGGTCAAGAAGATCCCCTGGAGAAGGAAATGACAAACCACTCCACATACAAATTAACTTATTTACAAAACAGAATTAAACTCACAAAGAAAACAAATTTGTTGGTAACAAATGACTTAGTGGGGGTAGGGGAGAGATAAATTAGATTGGGATTAACATATATACGCTACTCGGTATAAAATAGATAACTAACAAGGACCTACTGTATAGCATGTATAGTGCAGGGAATTATATTCAGTATCTTGTAAGAGCCTATAGTGGAAAATAATCTGAATATATGTGTGTATGTGTGTGTGTGTGTGTGTGTGTGTATGAATAACTGAATCACTTTGCTGTACATTTGAAACTAACAACACTGTAAATTAACTATACTTCAATTGGTTGAAATTGGTTAATTTTTTTTAGAAAAAGAACATTTAAAAATATTTTGGATGGCAAACAAGGCTTATTATTTCTGATGTAGACCCAATATGTAATGTTGCTCCATAACAAGTGTACAGCGCTCTGGTAATCCATCTGGATTTACAGAATACTCGCTTGGCATAGAATTTGATAATGAGAAAAACCTCAAGCAAATTTCAATGCATTCAATTTGCTAAAATTACTGCCACCTCATGTAATGTCCCTACTACTGTTGGAAGCCTTTCATAGCCTGGTACATCACAATATAATGCAAAACTTACAAAGATTGAAAACAGATGATGATCATTTTACCTTTTTACCAAAATTCTACAGTAGCAAAAATCAAATCTACTCGCCATACTGAATGTGCAGGAGGAAATAACGCCGTCCATGAAGGTATTCAGGGTTTGGTGCTGTCAAAAGATAAACTGAGGCATACTAAAAATTTTATGAGCTTATTGGAGTAAAAATTGATTCTAGTGGAATTGGAAATAGTTAGGGGCACACTGCCAGGAGGAGCCAGGGAAGAGATTATATAGAGAAGTGCAGAAGCAAAGAAAGGAAATTCTTTGATGGACTATAGCTTAAAGCCTAGGTGACTTGTTGTGACTGACTGTAGTTAGGTTTCAATTTTATAACCTTGAGGCATTTGCAGGCTTAGGATTTAGTTGACTTACATAGTGGCATTACAGTCACCTCAGCCTAATGATCTCCTTGTTTAATGAATTTAACTGTCCAGGCCAGTACTTCTCTGGCTAGGATTCTACACTGAGAGGCAGGAGTAGCAGCAGCACCATGATTTGAGTCTACTTGGAAACAAACTTCTAGGACATATACTCTTTAGGCCTGATTTATTTCTGCTAATGACATAGTGATATGATTAAGAAGCTCCACTTCTGGTTTAACCTCACCACTCAGAGAGAAAGCTCAGAGAATAATAAGGAAAACTTAAAAGTTTGGAAAACTTGAACTCACCAGTAAAATTGGCCCTGGAGCCTCTGCAATACTAGAGGAACTTGCCCTTTGTTGTTGTGAAAGTCATGATGAGCACTGATTTGCTTTTCCAGAATAACTAGGAAGCTGAAATGGCAACCCACTCCAGTATTCATGCCTGGAAAATCCCATGGACCTAGGAGCCTGGTGGGCTACAATCCATGGAGTCGAAAAGAGTTGGACACAACTGAGCGACTTCACTTTACCTGAGTTAGGATGTTACAAGTCTACCATGAAACACTTCATTAACTAGCAGTCCTATACAATCACAGAAGAAGAATAAGGCAGATACATTTGGTGGCCAAAACCAACATGGTAGCACATGGAAACGTTGATATTCAAACAAAGATCTATGATGGTCCCATGGTTTAAAAGCCTGAAGATAAAAGCACCACAGATTGACTACACAATGTAGCAAGCTCTCTCCAACCTATGAGCGGGATTAGGTACAAGGAGCAAAGATCACAGGTACTGAGAGTAGAGGCCTTGTGATTTGGAGTGGGCAGGGGAGTATGGGTTATGGAACAAGACACTCTGGCTTAGGGCACAGAGAGATACCAGGAAAGTGAAACAGAAGTCAGATTTCTTCTGACTCCTCAAAGTTTAGCTTCTGAGCCAAGTCAGGAGGGTGTCATCCTCTCCCATTCTCTCCACTTTCAGCTTTCTTCCTACCCTCGGCTCCCTGGCCTTGAACGTAAACAAATAATGTTAGTATCAGTGTTTTGGTGCACCTGGTGATCACTGTGCTTATTAAAAATATTAAAGGACAGCATGAGTCTCAAATTACAAGCTTTTGGTTTGTGGTTAACAAGAAATGCATCTTTGGGATCTGATGATGTTTGGTTTGAAGCTTAGTCATGAGGAAAGAGGATTTCTAGTGCTGAAAATACATGTAGAAAAGTGAGGACCCCCTGTGTTTGAGAATAACAGAAATACTAAAAATGAAGATGAAAATGTGACTCTAGTTGAAAAATAGAAGTTAATTTCTTCTGGAAAAATAAAATAAAGGTGACAAGGTTTAATTTAAAGTTGAGAGGCAGTAACATTCTAGACATTATCTAGATACCCCTACAAAATGGCTGACAGGCAATCATGAGTTAGTTTCACAGGGGGCTTTTCTTTTTTTCACAAGTGACAGCCACTGTAAATTCTTTCAAGTGCTGTATGTATTTAAGAATTTATTAAAATTGAGTTAATAAATGGAATTTTCTAAACAACAATTTTCTTTATAGCCTAGTGGGATAATAAAAATAAATAACAAAAATTACTGTCAAATCTAACCTTCTTCAAAGCCATCAAGGAGGTCAGTGAGTGACTAAGAAAATCATGGCTCTGAAATACAGAATTTGGGGAATTTAAAGCTTCTTTTGTTTTGCAAATCTTCCAGTAGACTTGTTCTGCCTCAATATATTCTAAACAGTTAGCTGGAACAAGTCCTAGGATCCAAATGAAAAATAGGTGCTTTCTTATTTAAGGGGAAGGTACTTTTTGTTAACTGAAACAAAGTATGTTGAATATGGATACTAAAACAGTTAAAAAGAACAGAACTCCTGTGAGGGGGTCAATCCTTAAAGAATAGATAGCACACCATAACTTAGCTGTGCTATACTTTTGGATATCTTCATGACTTTTATTGTGGTCTTCCTTAATTTATTTTTATTGGGATAAAGCTTGTGGACTCCCACACTATAACATGAAGGAAAATAGGAGCTTTGAGACCTCTGTTTGTGATAATGTTTTAGAAGATTTCTTTTCTTAACCAAACTTTTCATATGTTGAAATTAATTTGAATGAGGCATTTGAAATCTATAAGATTATCCTTAGATGTAAAAAATATTAATAATTTCCAATATATATCATTTCTGTGTATATAAACACACCCAGCATCTGGTCCCATCACTTCATGGGAAATAGATGGGGAAACAGTGGAAACAGTGGCAGACTTTATTTTGGGGGCTCCAAAATCACTGCAGATGGTGACTGCAGCCATGAAATTAAAAGAAGCTTACTCCTTGGAAGGAAAGTTATGACCAACCTAGATAACATATTGAAAAGCAGAGACATTACTTTGCCAACAAAGGTCCGTCTAGTCAAGGCTGTGGTTTTTCCAGTGGTCATGTATGGATGTGAGAGTTGGACTGTGAAGAAAGCTGAGCACAGAAGAATTGATGCTTTTGAACTATGGTGTTGGAGAAGACTCTTGAGAGTCCCTTGGAGATCCAACGAGTCCATCCTAAAGGAGATCAGTCCTGGATGTTCATTGGACTGATGCTAAAGCTGAAACTCCAATACTTTGGCCACCTCATGCAAAGAGTTGACTCATTGGAGAAGACCCTGATGCTGGGAGGGATTGGGGGAGGAGAAGGGGACAATAGAGGACGAGATGGCTGGATGGCATCACAGACTCAATGGACATAAATTTGAGTGAACTCCGGGAGTTGGTGATGGACAGGGAGGCCTGGCGTGCTGTTATTCATGGGGTCACAAAGAATCAGACACAACTGAGCGACTGAACTGAACTGAACTGATATGCCCTCCTAACAATGTAGATATGTTTATGTTGATAAAAAAATCTCAAAGATTATAAAATAAAAAGGAATTTAAGGAAAAACTTTAGTTGCTCCTATACCACATGTGTCATATAATACTTATTAAAATAGCAATTATGAATTTTTTAAAGGTAGATAGACAGTGAGATAGGTAGACAGGTAAGTAGGTAGATTCTTAACTATAAAAAGCACTTCTATACAAACATGAAAATAAAATACAAAGTAATACATATGCTCTAAATGGTAAAAAAAAAAAAAAGTCTCTTCTTATTGTTTAGATTGAAGTAGAATAAAACCTATCTGGTGATGTGATTGTATTGTTAGGAAATTTGGTTTCAAAACTTTTGGAAACCAATAAATTATTGGCTGAAATGCTCACTATCCATTATGTTGTCATCGGAAAAAGATTCAATTTCTTCAGCAAAGAAACAATGTTAAACTAATAAAGTACAGGTTAGTCATCATATATTACAAGTGTGACTTCATGAAATAACAGGTCTTCGAGTACATCAAAGTTAACTACACTCTTGTATTCTTACTTTGAAGCCAACCTACCACTGGAATAATTATATCAGTTAACACAGACAATGGATGTCTGTACCATGGTTTCTCAAAGTTTGTATCACTGGTTGTATTAGCTAGGGCTGCCAGGACACAAAGTACCACAAGCCAGATGGTTTAAAAAAACAGAAATGCATTGTCTCTCATTTCTGAAGGCTAGAAGTTCAAAATCAAGGTTTGGGCAGAGTTGGCTTCTTCTGAGAGCTGTGAGGGAAGGATTTGTTAGGGTTTCCCTCTTGGACTTAAAGAAAGGGGGGATGTGTCGAAGTTTTCATGTTTGCAGGACATTCTCCCTTGGCACATGTCTCTATATTCAAATTTCCCCTTTATATGACACCAGTCATAATGGGTTAGAGTCGAAACTAATGACCTCATTTTAACTTAATTGCATCTGCAAGGACTCTACTTCCAAATAATGTACGGGGGGTCAGGACTGCAACATATGATTGGGGGGTGCACAATTCAACCTCCAACACAAGTCTACGGCAGATTAGCAATAAGACAAGTCAAACGGTACATGAAGCAAGAGGATAACTGTGTTAAAGAAACTTGTCTTTCAATCTAAACTCCTCAATGAATTCCTGAAGTGGTGCCAACTCTCCTCTATCAATCAAATTGAAATCTTGAACAAATAAAGTACTTAAAGGACACGCTATGACAGGCCTTTTGTGGCAGCTACATCACAGAATCAAAGTGCTGGTAAGAAAGGTGGGCAGTAAACTCTGGACAGATGCTTTAGAAGAGTCTTTACCACAGATATAAGATTTTGGGGAAATGGGACACCAATCTTAGAAAGAAAAAGAGCTTCACAGTCAAGTTCATCCTGAACTCAAGGCATCAAATGGTCAATATATTTTGGAGCAGGACATGTGACTGCTGTCAAAACTAGTACCATCTTCCAGTGATGTTCAGATCTTGGATCTGCAGCTTGTTTCAGTGCTGAGTTGTGATCTGGCTGAAGAAATCCATAGTGTTAACTGTCATCCATTGACAGAGGTCCTCTTCCTCTGGCAAAATGGCAGCTTCCTTCATGTTCCCACTTCCGACAGTGCTTCTGCAGGTTTTAAATGTTCATATTGATGAGGGATGTTCTTGGATTTCAATGTATTAGAGGAATGCCTGCTGAAGGGGAAGCTCGTCTTTTCTTCTTGAGGGTGAGGATAGAGGTTTGGGAGGGAGAGAACACTGGGTTGCAGCGCAGTCAGTATGCAAAGGCAGCACTTGGGAACCAGGAGGGGCAGACACTCCTCAGTCTGCGGACAGCGAAACACAGACTACTGCTACCCCAAGCGGGGGTCAAACTTGGGGCAAAGCCCAGTGCTGTCTCCCCCACACCACCAACCAGAAAAATGGACCCAGCCGTATCTCAAAAGAAAATATTCCACTTACACTGCAATTATAATGTCAGACATCAATTATAATGTTTGGACATCAAATAGGCAAACAATATATAATGATGAATTGTGGTAAATCATATGAAGGGAAAGAAAGAAATTCTCTAAGGAACCCCAGTAAAATGTGAAAATTTGCTGTATGTCTCAAGAATAAAATGAGATAATGTGTGAAAAGTACTCTGCACAGCATCTGGTGTTCAGTAAATGTTCAATAACATGAGCTATTTTGATATTATGATTTTTCCCTATAAGTCCAGACACTAATAGCTTTAAATTTTTAAAATTTATTTTAGCTTTGGCTGCATCAGATCTTTGTTGCTTTGTATGGGCTTTTCTCTAGTTGCAGCGAGAGGGGGGTTACTCTTTATTGCATTATGGTGGCTTCTCTTGTTGTGAAGCACAGGCTTTAGGTGCATGGGCTTTAGTAGTTGCAGCACACAGGCTTGGTAGTGGTGGGGCATGGGCTTAGTTGTACCAGCATGTGGGATCTTCCCAGACCAGGGATTGAACCCATGTTCCCTGCACTGGCAGGCGGATTCTTATATCCACTGCACCACCAGGGAAATTCCTTTAATACTGTCTATATTGAAATGTTTGTTGACTTATAGTGATGGATCCTTCTTAGGAATTCATAGTCCATTATGCAGTACAGTCAATTCACCAACTTGTTTGTCTACCCTTCCATAAAGAAGAATTAAGTATATTCTATGTCACAATTCAAGCTTGTATAGTTTCCTCTCTCTATACCCTAATCACAGCATTCTATTAATGCTATGACTGTCAGACGGAACTGACAAATTAGATTATGATGTTTGTATTATTTTCTGCCAAGACACAAGAAGTTATAATGTCTATATCATGCAAAGATCAGACTGGTATCTAAATCATCCTTGCCAGTTTTTATTGTCAGTCGTTTCCTTAGGTCTCTGTTCAGTCATCCTGCAGAGTCTTACTATTTTGATTTCCTTCAGCTTGATGCCTGTCTCTCCTCCATTAGGAAAGCATTCTTGGCGCGTGGTGCTGGGAGGGAGGGTGCCATCATGGGCAGCCTGTGTGCCATTCCAGGAGCATCCCTGGGTGACTGAAAGGGACCCAAGTGCCCGCCACTGAGGAGGAGAGAATGGAGTTTCCCTCCAGAATGTGGGGCGGGGTCAGCCACAAGCTTGTGCGGAGACATGTCTCTGGTCCCTTCTGCTTGGCCTCTGCTCATGAATTTCCAGGCCACAAGCAGGTCAGAGAGTCAGGTGATTCAAAATATTCAGCCTGTGAGGGCTTTGAGGTCTATTTTATCAAGGCCTTCAAAGTTCACTTCAATCGCTTCTGTAGTTTCTTCATATCAAGTGGCCATTCAAGTACATCCTTTCCCCTTAGAAGAAGGAGCCTTCCATCTCTTTGAGAGCTTTATGAGGAATTTTAAGTGCTACTTTAATTAAGTGAGATCAATATGGACTTGAAACACCCTTATAAACTGGGAAGTAGAGTTTCTATTTATGGAAGGGTTCTCCTAGTCTGTCATAAAGCTGAAGCTGGGGCTGTATCTCCTAAAAAATAATCAACACAATAAAACAGTAAAATAGTAATAATGATGTAACCAAGCAGGACCCTATGGTGCCTTCCCCTCCACATACTCTGCTTTAGCTCCTCTCTGAAGTACCTGGATAATAGTATTGCATTTGATACACATTTTCTGAGTTGCTTTGCAGAAGCAAAAACCTCCCACCAAATAGAAGATATTAACTACTTGATGACCTTGAGCGCAAAGTCCCAGGACTCCTGGAGCCTAAGGACTGAGAAAGTTAACCCTTGTGACACCACCCTGTTGCTTCCTCATCAGACTATCAGAGAATTGTGCATGATTCCCCAGGTCCCCCCATCTGGCTTTTAAAAGTGCTTCCCTTGAAACCCTTCAGGGAGCATGAGGTTCTTCAAATATGAGAGACCTTATCTCCTTGCATGTCTGCTCAGTTGGTAAGTCGTGTTGGACTCTTTGTGACCCCATGGACTATAGCCCACCAGGGTACTCTGTCCATGCGATTTCCCAGACAAGAATATTGGAGTGGGTTGACATTTCCTCCTCCATGAGATCTTCCTGACCCAAGGATTGAACTTGTGTCTCCTGAATTGGCAGGCGGATTCTTTACCACTGAGCTATGGCCGGCAATGAATCTTTCTCTGCTCCAGACTCTGATATTTCACTTTGTTTGGCCTCACTGTGCATGAGGCGCATGGGCCTCATTATAAATAATAGCTAAATTTATTAAATCTTTAATACCGTGTCAGTCAAACACAGTGAAAGGTAAAGTAAGCGCTTCAACCATCAACTCATATGATCTCAGCCACACATACATGCAGGATGTATTGTTATCCCCAGATGGGCCAGCTGAAGCTTGGAGAAGTTGCACATTTTGCCCAAGAATCTATTGCAGAGGTCACGTGATCACTGATATTTTTCCTTAAAATAATGCTGTATATACATGTACTTCTTTAGAGTTGCAAACTTGTTTGGTTTACACTATTTCCACTTGATTTCCCTCCTGACATATTCACAAGGGTCTGCTCCAACTACATCTTGCCTGCTATCTCTTTCATCAGAGAAAGGAGAAAGCATTATCTTTAGAATACTGTTTACATCATAGAAACAATGATTTCAAGTCTGGCCCTAATGGCTGCCTCCATAATTGTTCTGGACCAAGAAAATTTTCTTATCTGGGTAAATGGTGGATTGGGTAGAGAGGCTGATAGTCTCCAATGTTCCCAAGGAGCCCTCCACATAGTCACTCACACACTCAGCACAAACACCAGTCCCCATTTTCCCTCCTCACTGAAGTCACAGCGAAGCCAGGCAGAGCCGGAGTGGGAGGTTCCTTGCTGGCCACTAGAGGGCAGCCAGCCACAGCCGAGACGCTCCGAGCTGCAGGGCGCTACTTTGTACATCATGAGGCCGCAGGAAAATGTTGCTAGAATGTTTTTAGAAGGAAAAACACCCCATATATGTTCAGGCATACTGAGATGCCTCCGGTTCTTAAGGCTTCCGGAGACTTCCCAGAGTGTAAGTCTTAAGGAAAGTAAACAAATAGAGAAGGCGTGTCTCTGGGGTGTCCATCTGAGTCTTCCAAATCACAAAGTTTCATTTTTTCCACCCCCTTAGCTATTTGGAACAAAGCACAATCTCAAGTGTTCTCTTTTTTTCTCTAATAATTTATTTTCTTGAAAGCAATAATATCCTGCCCCATCTTCACTTCTCCTGAGGTTACACACCCATTCTCTTCCTGTTTTTCTTTCCCCTGCTCAGTCCTCTCTGTGTTGCATTTCTGGAAAGGAATGAACACTCCAGGAGAAGATAATTCACTATTGCTGTTTCAACTCCCACCTGGGGGCTGATGACTTACAGAACTGTTCTCTCAGGCCCACACCTCTCCTGCAAGCATCAAAGATCTATTTGATCACTGTTAGACATCTGCATGTAGGTGGGTCCTCAAGGACTGCAACTCAACCAGACTGAACACCAGATGGCACTGTTTGAAATGATCCCAACCACCATAAACATACTTGCAAACATTTGCATTTATAGAGTATCTTTGAAATGATACACCAGAAACCAATGAAGGTGGTTACAGTGCTGGGAGCAGGACAGCCAGGAGACAAGGCTGAAGAAAAACTCACTTCTCTTTAGCCTTTTAAACCGTTTGGATATCACATAATGTGCGTATATATACTAAGTCACTTCAGTCGTATCCGACTCTGTGTGACCCCGTAGACAGCAGCCCACCAGGGTTCCCCGTCCCTGGGATTCTCCAGGCAAGAACACTGGAGTGGGTTGCCATTTCCTTCTCCAATGAATGTACCTACTAAAAAAAGTCATTGTATAAACATTTTAATGTTTACATCATCTAGAGTTCTGCCAAGCTCAGTGTTCTTCTGCCATGGGCTCCCTGGGTAAGCAAGTTTACTCAGTTTCAACCACCAGCTATGAGCTGGCGACTTAGAGATCTGTCATCTCTGGCCTACCCCTGCTGCAAGCTTCAAAGTTCCACTTCTCACTGTCACACATTGGTCTGTGGCTATGACACCAGAACCTCAAACTCCATGTCTCCTACACCCCATTCACCATCTTCCAGCACTTGACCTTGAGGAAGGCCCTTGATAAATCCTGATGAATTGAAGGACAAAACTGCTGCTGCTCTTCCTGAGTTGTCTGTCACAGATGCCAAAGCCCCCTCACAAACCCCTCCTGTCTCACCCCGTCTCCACCAGAACTAGGGCTCATTCCTTCCCTCCCTAACCAGATCCACCCAACCAGCCAGCCACATAGCCCTGCCCCTCCCCTAATATACCTCTCAGATTCAGCCCATCCTCCCCTTTTCTATTACCTTCCAGCTCAGTCCGTAAATAATCTGCCTGCAATGCAGAAGACCTGAGTTCCATCCCTGGGTCAGGAAGATCCCCCTGGAGAAGGAAATGGCAACCCACTCCAGTATTCTTGCCTGGAGAATCCCACGGACAGAGGAGCCTGGTGGGCCAAAGTCCATGGGGTCACAAAGAGTCAGACATGACTGAGTGACTAACAGTTTCAACACTTATCATCTCTTTCCTGGGCCTCCATGCTTCCTCCCAATTTGATTTCCTTTTTCCAGGATTGTGCTTCACAAAGTTCCCCCTGACAAAGCCGCCCAAGGCATGCATATAAGTCCAATAGCACTACTCCTGGCTCACCCCTTGGTTACGGGGCCTCCCTGTACCTGCTGAAGAGGCCCCCACCTCCCAGTACCACATGACATCCTTTTCCCCTCCCCACGTGGCCTTGCCTCTCCCCATATGGTCTTCACAACTTATCTGGCTGCATCTCTTCCCATTTCCTACCTTGTTTCTATGCAACTGTTTCAGTTCAGTTCAGTCGCTCAGTCGTGTTCGACTCTGTGACCACATGAATCACGGCACTCCAGACCTCCCCGTCTAACACCAAATCCCAGAGTTCACTCAAACTCATGGCCATCGAGTCAGTGATGCCATCCAGCCATCTTATCCTCTGTTATCCCCTTCTCCTCCTGCCCCCAATCCCTCGCAGCATCAGAGTCTTTTCCAATGAGTCAACTCTTGGCATCTTTTCCAATGAGTCAACTCTTGGCATGAGGTGGCCAAAGTATTGGAGTTTCAGCTTTAGCATCAGTCCTTCCAATGAACACCCAGGACTGATCTCCTTTAGAATGGACTGGTTGGATCTCCAATAGTCTTCTCCAACACCACAGTTCAAAAGCAGCAATTCTTCGGTGCTCAGCTTTCTTCACAGTCCAACTCTCACATCCATACATGACCACTGGAAAAACCATAGCCTTGACTAGACGGAACTTTGTGGGCAAAGTAATGTCTCTGCTTTCGAATATGCTATCTAGGTTGGTCATAAGCTTCCTTCCAAGGAGTAAGCAGCTTTTAATTTCATGGCTGCAATCACCATCTGCAGTGATTTTAGAGCCCCTCAAAATAAAGTCTGCCACTGTTTCCACTGTTTCTCCATCTATTTCCCATGAAGTGATGGGACCAGATGCCATGATCTTCGTTTTCTGAATGTTGAGCTTTAAGCCAACTTTTTCACTCTCCTCTTTCACTTTCATCAAGAGGTTTTTAGTTCCTCTTCACTTTCTGCCATAAGGGTAGTGTCATGTACATATCTGAGGTTATTGATATTTCTCCCAGCAATCCTGATTCCAGCTTGTGCTTCTTCCAGCCCAGCATTTCTCATGATGTACTCTGCATATAAGTTAAATAAGCAGGGTGACAATATACAGCCTTGACATACTCCTTTTCCTATTTGGAACCAGTCTGTTGTTCCATGTCCAGTTCTAACTGTTGCTTCCTGACCTGCATACAAATTTCTCAAGAGGCAGATCCGGTGGTCTGGGATTCCCATCTCTTTCAGAATTTTCCACAGTTTATTGTGATCCACACAGTCCAAGGCTTTGGCATAGCCAATAAAGCAGATGTTTTTCTGGAACTCTCTTGCTTTTTCCATGATCCAGCAGATGTTGGCAATTTGATGTCTGATTCCTCTGCTTTTTCTAAAACCAGCTTGAACATATGGAAGTTCACAGTTCACATATTGCTGAAGCCTGGCTTGGACAATTTTGAGCATTACTTTACTAGCATGTGAGATGAGTGCAATTGTGCAGTAGTTTGAGCACTCTTTGGCATTGCCTTTCTTTGGGATTGGAATGAAAACTGACCTTTTCCAGTCCTGTGGCCACTGCTGAGTTTTCCAAATTTGCTGGCATATTGAGGGCAGCACTTGCACAGCATCATCTTTCAGGATTTGAAATAGCTCAACTAGAATTCCATCACCTCCACTAGCTTTGTTCGTAGTAATGCTTTCTAAGGCCCACTTGACTTCACATTCCAGGATGTCTGGCTCTAGGTGAGTGACAACACCATCATGATTATCTTGTTCGTGAAGATCTTTATTGTACAGTTCTTCTGTGTATTCTTGCCACCTCTTCTTAATATCTTCTGCTTCTGTTAGGTCCATACCATTTCTGTCCTTTATCAAGCCCATCTTTGCATGAAATGTTCCCTTGGTATCTCTAATTTTCTTGAAGAGATCTCTAGTCTTTCCCATTCTGTTGTTTTCCTCTATTTCTTTGCATTGATTGCTCAGGAAGGCTCTCTTATCTCTCCTTGCTATTCTTTGGAACTCTGCATTCAGATGCTTATATCTTTCCTTTTCTCCTTTGCTTCTCACTTGTCTTCTTTTCACAGCTATTTGTAAGGCCTCCCCAGACAGCCATTTTACTTTTTTGTATTTCTTTTCCATGGGGATGGTCCTGATCCCTGTCTCCTGTACAATGTCACAAACCTCCATCCATAGTTCATCAGGCACTCCGAAATCAGATTGATTATATTCCTTGCAGCCAAAGATGGAGAAGCTCTCTTCAGTCAGCAAAACCAAGACCAGGAGCTGACTGTGGCTCAGATCATGAACTCCTTATTGCCAAATTCAGACTTCAAATAGAAGAAAGTAGGGAAAACCACTAGACCATTCAGGTATGACCTAAATCAAATCCCTTATGAATATGCAACTGTTTACGGTTCCCAAACATCCTCTGCTGTTCTTCCCTGACAACTTTGTGCTGGAATGCCTACTCTTGACCCCCTTTAGCGTCCCTTCATCTTGGCTGTCTCTTCACCTTCATGTGATACTCATACAAAGATATAAGGAAGAAACATGGAATAAAGATATTCTGAGACTGTAAAGATTGAAAACCACCAGCCCTGGGCCTAGTCATCATGCCATTTACAAAGCGAAATTAACAGGAACGTGATTGCCTGCTAGTTTAATTCTGTGGTGTAAATGAAACTTCATTGAAGACATTAACAATCTTGCATAATCATTTAAGGAAATGAAAAGGAGCAAGAGAAAACTCAAATTTCAGCTGCATCATGTGCGGTTGCCCAACAAAAGGTACTGAGTAGGTACTGAGATTCACGGAATTCCCTGTTGTCATGTGACATCTTCCAACAACTTTAATTAACTTTACAAATCAAGTTAGCATCTACCCTCCTCTTAGACTTGGGAACAAACTAATGAATATGATGTGCAGGTAGCAGAATGAAAATGTATTTTTGTCTCTCATAAAGGCTCCTTTTTCATTGCTAGGGTCATATCTTGAGATTCAGGGCAAGTCTGAGTTCATTTGGTGCAGAGAAAATATGTCAGGATTTGGATATTATAGATTTAAATCATAAAACAAAAGTACCTTGAGTCTCAGTATTAATATAAGCTTGCAGTGATACATAGAGGAGACATTTCCAATACCCAAGAGGTCTTGATCAAATAAAATTGGGACTCAATCATTGGTGCTGATATGGGAGACATATGCAGAACATAAGTGTCCAGACTTTGACATCTCCCTAAGATGGCAGAGGAATAGGACATGGAGAACACTTTCTCCCCGACAAATTCATCAAAAGAACATTTGAACGCTGAGTAAATTCCACAAAACAACTTCTGAATGCCGGCAGAGGACATCAGGCACCTAGAAAAGCGTCCCATTGTCTTCAAAAGGAGGTAGGAAAAAATATAAAAGATAAAAAGAGAGACAAAAGAGGTAGGGATGGAGCTCCATCATGGGAACAGAGTCTTAAAAATGAGAGGTTTCCAAACACCAGGAAACACCCTCATTGCTGAGTCTGTGATGAGCCTTGGAACCACAGAGGGCAACATAACCAGGAGGAAAAATAAATAAATAATTAAAACCCACAGATTCCGTGCCCAACAGTAACTCCCCCAGTGGAGAAGCAGCGCAGACACCTGCACCCGCCACTAGCAAGCAGCGGCTGGGCAGGGAGGCGTGGGCTGCACTGCTTAGAGTAAGGATCAGGCCTGAATGCCCCGAGGGCATTCTGAGCGAACTGACTTGAGATAGCAAACCAGTCTGTGGGAGAGCTACCTCTCGAAAAGCCCTAACCTAAGACACCTTCAGGCCTGCTCACAGACGAAGGACTGAGCAGAGTTAGCCAGCTGCAGACCGGCCCATCCCCCTCTAGAGACAGGCAGACGAGGGCAGCCAAAGCCAGAAGGGGGCAATCATGGCCCCAGTGAGGCATTATCTACCAAACTGCAAGCAGGCTTCATTGCTAACCAAGACTTCTTGGGATTCTGGACGGTCAACATCTGCCTGAGAAGGTGCGCCAGTTGTACACCCAGAAAACCGAGTGGCCGGGACAGGGGAGGCGATAAGTCGCACTGACAGCACTCACCAAACTACTGGTCTCCCAAGCTGCTCAGACCTGGGAAGGGCACAAAACGCAGGCCCAACCGAGTCTGCGCCTTTGATGACTACCCAAGTACTTGAACCTGAGCGGCTTAGACCTGGGAAGTGCATAAAACCCAGGGCCAGCCTCAGAGAGTTCCCGGAAGAGCAACCTAGAGCCCAAGCAATGTAGACAGGGAAAGAACACACGCCATGAGTGGGGGCAAACCAGTGTGGCCAAGATAGTGCGAGCACACAGTGTTATTTGTTTGCAGCGCGTACCGCCCTCCCCACAGCACGACTGAACAAGTGAGCCTAAAAAGGTGTCCACCACCGCCCCCTTGTGTCAGGGAAGAAATTAGACACTGAAGAGACCAGCAAACAGAAGCTAAAACAGAGGGAACCGCCTTGGAAGTGACAGGTGAAATAGATTAAAACCCTGTAGTTAGCACTGACTACATAGGAAGGGGCCTACAGATCTTGAGAAATATAAGCCGGATCAAGGAACTATCCAAAAATGAACTGACGCCGCACTGCCCACAACAACACCAGAGAAAGTCCTAGATATAATTTTACTATTTTTACTATCATTCTTTAATTTTTTTTTTATTTTTAAGTCCTCTATAACTCCTTTAATTTTCATTTTTATAACCTAATATTACTTTGCAAAAAAAAGAGAGACCCTATTTTTTAAAGCAAACTTCATATATATATATATTTTATAATTTTTGTGGCTGTCTTTTTTTCTTTAAAATTGAATTTTTGAAAATCCAACCTCTAGATTTTTAATCTTTGCTTTTTGGTATCTGTTATCAATTTTGCACCTTTAAGAACCCAATCTTCAGTATCCATTTTTACCTGGGAGTGAGATTACTAGCTTGACTGCTCTCTCCCCCTTTGGACTCTCCTTTTTCTCCACCAGGTCGCCTCTGTCTCCTCCCTCCACCTTCTCTTCTCTACCCGACTCTGTGAATCTCTGTGAATTCCAGACGGTGGATAACACTTAGGGAACTGATTACTGGCTGAATCTGTCTCTCTCCTTTTTATTCCCCCCTTTTATCCTCCTGGCCACCTCTGTCTACATCCTCCCTCTTCTCTTCTCTGTATAACTTTGTGAACATCTCTGAGCAGTCCAGACTGTGGAGTGCACATAAGGAAGTGATTACTGGCTAGATTGTTCTCTCACCTTTTGATTCCACCTCATCTCATCCTGGTCACCTCTATCTCCCTCCTCCCTCTTCTCGTCTCCATGTAACTCTGTGAACCTCTCTGGGTGTCCCTCACTGTGGAGAAACTTTTCATCTTTAACCTAGATATTTTATCAATGGTGCTGTATAGATGGAGAAGTCTTGAGGCTACTTTAAGAATAAGACTGAAAACCAGAAGTAGGAGGCTTAAGTCCAAATCCTGAGAACATCAGAGAACTCCTGACTCTAGGTAACATTAATCAATAGGAGCTCATGAAACGTCTCCACACCTACACTGAAACCAAGCACCACCCAAGGCCCAACAAGTTCCAGAGCAAGGCATACCACACAAATTCTCCAGCAACACAGGACATAGTCCTGAGCTTCAATCTACAGGCTGCCCAAAGTCACTCCAAACCCACTTACATCTCATAACTCATTACTGGACACTTCATTGCACTCCAGAGAGAAGAAATCCAGCTCCACCCACCAGAACACCGACACAAGCTTCCCTAAACAGGAAACCTTGACAAGCCACCCCTACAACCCCACCCACAGCGAAGAAACACCACAATAAAGACAACTTCACAAACTGCCAGAATACAGAAAAGCCACCCCAAACACAGCAATATAAACAAGATGAAGAGACAGAGGAATACCCAGCAGGTAAAGGAACAGGATAAATGCCCACCAAACCAAACAAAAGAGGAAGAGAGAGAGAAATCTACCTGATAAAGAATTCCGGGTAATGATAGTGAAAATGATATAAAATCCTGAAAACAAAATGGAATCACAGATAAATAGCCTGGAGACAAGGATTGATAAGATGCAAGAAAAGTTTAACAAAGACCTAGAAGAAATAAAAAAGAGTCAATATATAATGAATAATGCAATAAGTGAGATCAAAAACACTCTGGAGGGAACAAATAGTAGAATAATGGAGGCAGAAGATAGGATTAGTGAGGTAGAAGATAGAATGGTAGAAATAAATGAAACAGAGGAAAAAAGAAAAACGAATTAAAAGAAATGAGGACAATCTCAAAAACCTCTGGGACAATGTTAAACCCCCAACATTCGAATCATAGGAATTCCAGAAGAAGAAGACAAAAAGAAAGACCATGAGAAAATACTTGAGATAATAGTTGAAAACTTCCCCAAAATGGGGAAGGAAATAATCACCCAAGTCCAAGAAACCCAGAGAGTCCCAAACAGGATAAACCCAAGACTAAACACCCCAAGACACATATTAATCAAATTAACAAAGATCAAACACAAAGAACAAATATTAAAAGCAGCAAGGGAAAAACAACAAATAATACACAAAGGGATTCCCATAAGGATAACAGCTGATCTTTCAATAGAAACTCTTCAGGCCAGGAGGGAATGGCAGGACATAATTAAAGCAATGAAAGAAAATAACCTACAGCCCAGATTACTGTACCCAGCAAGGATCTCATTCAAATATGAAGGAGAAATCAAAAGCTTTACAGAAAAGCAAAAGCTGAGAGAATTCAGCACCACCAAACCATCTCTCAAACAAATGCTAAAGGATCGTCTCTAGACAGGAAACACAAAAAGGGTGTATGAACACGAACCCAAAACAATAAATTAAATGGCAACGGGATCATACTTATCAGTAATTACCTTAAATGTAAATGGGTTGAATGCTCCAACCAACAAAGACTGGCTGAATGGATACAAAAACAAGGCCCCTATATATGTTGTCTACAAGAGACCTACCTCAAAACAAGGGACACATACAGATTGAAAGTGAAGGGCTGGAAAAAGATGTTCTACACAAATAGAGACCAAAAGAAAGCAGGAGTAGCAATGCTCATATCAGATAAAACAGACTTTAAAACAAAGGCTGTGAAAAGAGACAAAGAAGGACACTACGTAATGATCAAAGGATCAATCCAAGAAGAAGATATAACAATTATAAATTATATGCACCCAACATAGGAGCACCACAATATGTAAGACAAATGCTAACAAGTATGAAAGGGGAAATTAACAATAACACAATAATAGTGGGAGACTTTAATAACCCAGTCACACCTATGGATAGATCAACTAAACATAAAATTAACAAGGAAACACAAACTTTAAATGATACAATAGGCCAGTTAGATCTAATTGATATCTATAGGACATTTCACCCCAAAACAATGAATTTCACCTTTTTCTCAAGCACAAACGGAACCTTCTCCAGGACAGATCACATCCTGGGCAATAAATCTAGCCTTGGTAAATTCAAAAAAACTGAAATCATTCCAAGCATCTTTTCTGACCACAATGCAATAAGATTAGATCTCAATTACAGGAGAAAAACTATTAAAAACTCCAACATATTGAGGCTGAAAAACATGCTGCTGAATAACCAACAAATCACAGAAGAAATCAAAAAAGAAATCAAAATATGCATAGAAACGAATGAAAATGAAAACACAGCAACCCAAATCTTGTGGGACACTGTAAAAGCAGTCCTAAGGGGAAGGTTCATAGCAATACAGGCAAACCTCAAGAAACAAGAAAAAAGTCAAATAAATAACATAACTCTATACCTAAAGCAAGTAGAAAAGGAAGAAATGAAGAACCCCAGGGTTATTAGAAGGAAAGAAATCTTAGAAATTAGGGCAGAAATAAATGCAAAAGAAACAAAAGAGACCATAGCAAAACCCAACAAAGCCAAAAGCTAGTTCTTTGAGAGGATAAATAAAATTGACAAACCATTAGCCAGACTCATCAAAGGGAGAAAAATCAAATCAATAAAATTAGAAATGAAAATGGAGAGATCACAACAGACAACACAGAAATACCAAGGATCATAAGAGACTACTATCAGCAATTATATGGCAATAAAATGGACAACTTGGAAGAAATGGACAAATTCTTAGAAAAGTACAACTTTCCAAAACTGAACCAGGAAGAAATAGAAAATCTTAACAGACCCATCACAAGCACAGAAATTGAAACTGTAATCAGAAAGCTTCCACAAATAAAAGCGCAGGTCCAGACGGCTTCACAGCTGAATTCTACCAAAAATTTAGAGAAGAGCTAACACCTATCCTACTCAAACTGTTCCAGAAAATTGCAGAGGAAGGCAAACTTCCAAACTCATTCTATGAGGCCACCATCACCCTAATACCAAAACCTGACAAAGATGCCACAAAAAAAGAAAACTACAGGCCAATATCACTGATGAACATAGATGCAAAAATCCTTAACAAAATTCTAGCAATCAGAATCCAACAACACATTAAAAAGATCATACATCATGACCAACTGGGCTTTATCCCAGGGATGCAAGGATTCTTCAATATCCACAAATGAATCAATGTAATACACCATTAACAAATTGAAAAATAAAAAAACGTATGATTATATTAATAGATGCAGAGAAAGCCTTTGACAAAATTCAACATCCATTTATGAAAAAAACCCTCCAGAAAGCAGGAATAGAAGGAACATACCTCATAAAAGCTATATATGACAAACCCACAGCAAACATTATCCTCAATGGTGAAAAATTGAAAGCATTTCCTCTAAAGTCAGGAACAAGACAAGGGTGACCACTTTCACCACTACTATTCAACATAGTTTTGGGTTTTGGCCACAGAAATCAGAGCAGAAAAAGAAATAAAAGGAATCCAAATTGGAAAAGAAGAAGTAAAGCTCTCACTGTTTGCAGATGACATGATCCTCTACATAGAAAACCCTAAAGACTCCACCAGAAAATTACTAGAGCTAACCAATGACTATAGTAAAGTTACAGAAAATAAAATCAACACACAGAAATCCCTTGCATTCCTATACACTAATAATGAGAAAATAGAAAGAGAAATTAAGGAAACAATTCCATTCACCATTGCAACGAAAAGAATAAAATACTTAGGAATATATCTACCTAAAGAAACAAAAGACCTATATATAGAAAACTATAAAATACTGGTGAAAGAAATCAAAGTGGATGCTAACAGATGGAGAAATATACTATGTTTATGGATCAGAACAATCAATATAGTGAAAATGAGTATACTACCCAAAGCAATCTATAGATTCAATGCAATCCCTATGACGCTACAAACAGTATTTTTCACAGAGCTAGAACAAATAATTTCTCAATTTGTATGGAAATCCAAAAAACCTTATATAGCCAAAGCAATCTTGAGAAAGAAGAATTGAACTGGAGGAATCAACCTGCCTGAATTCAGGCTCTACTACAAAGCCACAGTCATCAAGAGAGTATGATACTGGCACAAAGACAGAAATATAGATCAATGGAACATAATAGAGAGCCCAGAGATAAATCCACACACCTATGGACACTTTATCTTTGATAAAGGAGGCAAGAATATACAATGGAGAACAGACAATCTCTTTAACAAGTGGTGCTGGGAAAACTGGTTAACCACTTATAAAAGAATGAAACTAAAACACTTTCTCGGGGAAGGCAATGGCACCCCACCCCAGTACTTTTGCCTAGAAAATCCCATGGACGGAGGATCCTGGTAGGCTCCAGTCCATGGGGTCGCTAAGAGTCGGACACGACTGAGTGACTTCACTTTCACTTTTCACTTTCATGCATTGGAGAAGGAAATGGCAACCCACCCCAGTGTTCTTGCCTGGAGAATCCCAGGGACGGGGAGCCTGGTGGGCTGCCGTCTATGGGGTCGCAGAGTTGGACACGACTGAAGCGACTTAGCAGCAGAAGCAGCAAAACACTTTCTAACACCATACACAAAAATAAACTGAAAATGGATTAAAGACCTAAACATAAGACCACAAACTATAAAACTCCTAGAGGAGAACATAGGCAAAATACTCTCTGACATACACCACAGCAGGATCCTCTATGACCCACCTCCCAGAATATTGGAAATAAAAATAAACAAATGGGACCTAATTAAACTTAAAAGCTTCTGCACAACAAAGGAAACTATAAGCAAGGTGAAAAGACAGCCTTCAGAATGGGAGAAAATGATAGCAAATGAAGCAACTGACAAAGAATTAGTCTCAGAAATATACAAGCAACTTCTACAGCTCAATTCCAGAAAAATAAATGACCCAATCAAAAACTGGGCCAAAGAACTAAATAGACATTTCTCCAAAGAAGACATTCAGATGGCTAACACATGAAAAGATGCACAACATCACTCGTTATCAGAGAAATGCAAATCAAAACCACAATGAGGTACCATTTCATGCAAGTCAGAATGGCTGCGATCCAAAAGTCTACAAGCAATAAATGCTGGAGAGGGTGTGGAAAAAAGGGAACCCTCTTACACTGCTGGTGGGAATGCAAACTAGTACAGCCACTATGGAGAACAGTGTGGAGATTCCTTAAAAAACTGGAAATAGAACTTCCATATGACCCAGCAATCCCACTGCTGGGCATACACACTGAGGAAACCAGAATTGAAAGAGACATGTGTACCCCGATGTTCATCACAGCACTGTTTATAATAGACAGGACATGGAAGCAACCTAGATGTCCATCAGCAGATGAATGGACAAGAAAGCTGTGGTACATATACACAATGGAGTATTACTCTGCCATTAGAAAGAATACATTTGAATCAGTTCTAATGAGGTGGATGAAACTGGAGCCTATTATACAGAGTGAAGTAAGCCAGAAAGAAAAACACCAATACAGTATACTAACAAATACATTTGGAATTTAGAAAGATGGTAATGATAAACCTGTATGTGAGACAGCAAAGGAGACACAGATGTATAGAACAGTCTTTTGGACTCTGTGGGAGAGGGCGAGGGTGGGATGATTTGGGAGAATGGCATTGAAACATGTATAATATCATATGTGAAATGAATCACCAGTCCAGGTTTGATGCATGATACAGGATTCTTGGGGCTGGTGCACTGGGATGACCCAGAGGGATGGGATGGGGAAGGAGGTGGGAGGGGGGTTCAGGATGGGGAACACGTGTACACCCATGGCGGATTCATGTTGATGTATGGCAAAATTAATACAATACTGTAAAGTAACTAGCCTCCAATTAAAATAGAGATCAGATCAGATCTGTCGCTCAGTTGTGTCCAACTCTTTGCGACCCCATGAATCACAGCACGCCAGGCCACCCTGTCCATCACCAACTTCTGGAGTTCACTGAGACTCACGTCCATCGAGTCAGTGATGCCATCCAGCTATCTCATCCTCTGTCATCTCCTTCTCCTCTTGCCCCCAATCCCTCCCAGCATCAGAGTCTTTTCCAATGAGTCAACTCTTCGCATGAGGTGGCCAAAGTACTGGAGTTTCAGCTTTAGCATCATTCCTTCCAAAGAAATCCCAGGGCTGATCTCCTTCAGAATGGACTGGTTGGATCTCCTTGCAGTCCAAGGGACTCTCAAGAGTCTTCTCCAACACCACAGTTCAAAAGCATCAATTCTTCGGTGCTCAGCCTTCTTCACAGTCCAACTCTCACATCCATACATGACCACAGGAAAAACCATAGCCTTGACTAGACAAACCTTTGTTGGCAAAGTAATGTATCTGCTTTTGAATATGCTATCTAGGTTGGTCATAACTTTCCTTCCAATTACTATTAAAAAATAAAAATAAAAAAATCTTTATTATCATAAGTATTTGTTTAAAGTTTCACTCACTGAACAGAGTTGAAACTTGAGGGCATGGTAATCACTGCTTTCTGACCATTTTATTTCTAGCCTGTGGTATACTGTATGAATGTTAGGTGAACACCAAAACTCATGTTGAACGCATTAATCAGTAAGCAATAAATAAATGTTATGAGACCTAAAAAAAAAGACTTTGACATCTCTCTAATGTCACTAAGTTGTCACAGCTTATCAGAGATACTATCAGAAAAATTCAGGGTCTGGGTTAGCTTTTGCCTCATCTTTGTGGCACACGCCAAGGATCAAAAAATGGAAACCAGAAGAATAACAACCACAAAGAGTAGTTGTATGCTATAGCTGGGGGAAAAACAAAACAAAACAAACATCAGCCTTATTTCAATTTGTTTATTCACTCATTCCACAATATTTACTGAATATTATGTGCAACAATTTGGAGAAAAGCCATGCTAAAGAGAGTGATAACATATCCCTGTAATGCTTCTAAATGAACTAGTCTCTCTTTTTCAAGGACATTTGTGTAGAGGTGTTGTGAATAAGAAGACATAACAGAATTAAGTTGCATATCCAGTCAGGAATGGGGGTTATCCAAGTCCCTCTCCTTTGTTCTCATGTGAAGGAAAGTTACAGCCACAGAATAAAGGACACAAAATACACATAGATGGGTATGATGATCATACATCTGAAGATTTGGGACAATCTCAATTTTAACATCCTTTTCCCTTGTTTCAAAAAGCATACATGTCAAACCGTATGGCCCAATTATGACTTGGGAAATACAGCTAGCTTGGCAGATACAAAGAGAGGGCATGTAATGCCTTGCCAGTCCTGTCAGGAGAAGAACAAGAGAGAGCAAATCAAAGGCTCCCTAAGAAACACTGAATTTGAAGGTCATGAAGGCAAAGATATGGGTGGCTTTGAATACAGAAGATAGAGCAAAGGGACCTGGACAAGATGCTGTCCAGAATGGAGCTCCTTAGAAACATTTCCTTGGTATTCAGAAAGAGGAGAAAATTTAAAAATAAAATTGAAAAGAAACTAGAAAGACAAGGAGAATGAAGGAAGCACCTCCTGAACTTTTCTTGAAGGTAAAGATAATTTGATAATTTATGAAGAGACTCGCATTAACTCCACATTCCTCATTTTGGAGCTCTAGTAAGCTCTGGGATAATTATTTCTTTCTTTCAGAGGATAAACTACACTAATCTTGGGAGATGGTCATAGATATGTTTTAGTGTAATATTGGTACTGCTGAAACACAAGTAGATAAGTTGGTTTATACAGATAAATCGAATTATTATAAGGATTTTTTCAAGGTTAGCTATACTCTGGGGAATACACCAACACATTGACTAGGTCAGGGGATGGACCACAAATGATGTTTCTAAAGACCAACTCTTCTTCATTCTCTTGGTCTACAGACCAGCTCTTCTACATTCTTTGTAGCTTGGCTGTTCCAAGTCAGAAAATCTGGATTTGAACCTGGTTCTTCTATTTGTTGAATGTTAGATGTGAGACACGACATTTTAAGCCTGAGATTCTTCACTCAAGAAAGGAAACAAGTCCTGCCTTGAAGAGATTTCAGACAGACTAAATAACCTAAAATACATTAAAGTGCTCAGAACATGATAAAATGATACATAAATAATAGTTATCAGTAGTCTTTACCAACTCTCTCTGGCCTGTTGGCCGTGGTACAGGAGAGTGTTCTAAAAGCAAACAAGGAAGAACCCTGGTCAATGAGCTAAAAAATATATTACACAATGGTAGGAGAACTGACTCTCAACAATCATATACTACAAATTTGTGTTATATCTGGGTAACATCAAATTCTATTTAAATGCTAATATCAACTGCTTCTATTTAACTCTGAGCCCTCTAATAAAGATTTTATTTTTATTAGTATAAACAGATAGAATGGCTATCTTGAATAAAGGGGATAGAAATGTTTTATCTACCGTGTTCTTTATCACCAAATAGTCTTACAAATAAGGCCAGAAATAAAGTTACCATTAAAACTAACAAAATGTTTGGTATTACCTCCTGCATGGTATTGGCATGATATTTTGGCTATAATCTTACCTTTGGTTGTCACCAAATGTTTTCCGAATCCTCATCAAATATTCACACTATTCTAGGCATTATTGGGGTCATGATGATGATTAAGGCACACACGCTTTTCATCCCGTGAGGGACAGACAGTGAGGGTAACTGACAAAGCAGCCAGCTGTTATAAGAGTTTTCTGGAAAAGGTTCAAAGTGCTCTGGGAATAAAAGCAAAAGGTAGATTATTTCCAACTGCAGAGGTCTAGGAGGGTTCTGTAGGGAATTATTTGAACAAGGTCATGGGGGGTGGGTAGGACCCCACTGTCAGAATGGCAGTAAAGGGATGGGGTTAGTGGTGAGGTTGAGAAGCAAGCTTGAGCTTGACTCAGAAAGTATGAAAGCAGAATGCATTCAAAACAGTAGCTACAACATTGTGGAATTGTACAGAACACAGGGAGTAAAGAAGACAAATTTGAAAAGGCAGATCAAGAGAACACTGTGGAAGGTTTTAAATGACTGGCCAGCAGACAAGTTTTTTTTTTCTTTTCCTTTCCCTCGATGCAGAAATCCAATGAAGGAAGAATGTCATGATGGATCTTTGTTCTGGAAAGATGCACAACCAGAGTCAGTATGGAGGATTTATTGGAGAGGTGAGAAAGAGATTAAAGGGAAGTCAACTAGATAAGGAGCTCAGGCCATAGGTCAGAGGTATTAAGACCTAGAAGCTGCACAATGATGCAGAAAGCAATAGATGAATGGCACTTTGCTTTTTCATATTTAGGTGCCACACTCCTTGAGTGCACTGGTCTTGGATACACTGTGTTGCTGAGATTAAGGGCCTTGGGCTCTGCTTATCTCCAAGGTAGAAGAATTTCATTTTGTTCCACATGAAAAGATAGAACTCCCTGTTTCTGTTTAGAGATCATTAAGATGATACTTTAATATTCTCCTCACAGATTTTTCAGATATTTATAAAAAAAATCTTCCTGATTTAAATTATCTTGGTCTATAAAGTCAGAAAATCTGCTTCAACTACTACATTTTTACACATGAGAAAAGTTCCCCAAATGTCAAGGACATAGCGCTAGATTTTTAGGGCTTCCCAGGTAGTGCTAGTGGTAAAGAACCCGCCTGTCAGTCCAGGAGACATAAGAGACACAGGTTCGATCCCTGAGTCAGGAAGATCCCCTGAAGGAAGACATGGTAATCCACTCCAATATTCTTGCCCAGGAAACCCCATGGACAGAAGACTTGGTGGGCTATACTCCATGGGGTTGCAAAGAATCTCAAAGAGTCAGACACGACTGAGCAATTAAGCATATGCTTAAAAAGTGAGCACATAAAGCATTTCTTATTAGTATATACAAGCTTTCTCAGAAATCTTTTGGATCATGAGCATGTTTGGAGTGCTAGAAGCCCTGATACCTAAGTAACCAAGGTCAACATAGGACAATGCCCAGGTATCAAACCTTGAACTGAATTCTGAGCTGATCCACTGATTCTCACCCCCAAAACACTGTGATAAGTCCATACTCATATCTCTGATAGTCTCATTTTTCCCTACCTCCATTTTTCTTTGGCAATCAAATCCTTTCTGCTGTTAGGTTCTGTGGCATATACCAGTTGCATGGAGTCATAGGTAGATGTCAGCATATTAGTAAAATAATAAAAACACCCCCCCCCCATAAAATCCTATTAGCTTCTTAAGCCTCCTTAGCACAAAACTCAAGTATTACCTTTTGCTCAGGTCACATTATTGCTCCCATAAGAGTTGGCTGATATTGATATGTATTTATTGGATATATTGTTTAGGTTGCTATAGAAGGGGAACAAAAGAGTTAATTCTTTGCACACATCAGCTCTTTTTTTTTTTTTTTTTTTATGTGATCCTGGTGCCAGGTGGAGTATCAGAGAAGCATGAAGAGTACCAAGTTCTTGTCCTTGACCCTGAAGGAACAGCACATAATTTTAAAAGGTGGGGGTCACAGGGTGGGCCCCCAAAGGGATGCTCTAAAGTTATCCCTGTCCAGCTTGGCTCACCCTCTCCAGCCTGGCAAGTGTAACTACACTTATACAACACAAAACAGACATTTTGTCTAAACTGTCTTTGGAGTCAAAGAAGATAAATGCATAATGATAAAAGGGTCAGTTCAACAGGATTATTTAACATTTATATGAATACAATTCCAATCCCAAAGAAAGGCAATGCCAAAGAATGCTCAAACTACCACACAATTGCACCCATCTCACATGCTAGTAAAGTAATGCTCAAAATTCTCCAAGCCAGGCTTCAGCAATATGTGAACCGTAAACTTCCACATGTTCAAGCTGGTTTTAGGAAAGGCAGAGGAACCAGAGATCAAATTGCCAACATCCGCTGGATCATGGAAAAAGCAAGAGAGTTCCAGAAAAACATCTATTTCTGCTTTATTGACTATGCCAAAGCCTTTGACTGTGTGGATCACAATAAACTGTGGAAAATTCTGAAAGAGATGGGAATACCAGACCACCTGATCTGCCTCTTGAGAAATCTGTATGCAGGTTAGGAAGCAACAGTTAGAACTGGACATGGAACAACAGACTGGTTCCAAATAGGAAAAGGAGTACGTCAAGGCTGTATATTATCACCCTGCTTATTTAACTTATATGCAGAGTACATCATGAGAAATGCTGGACTGGAAGAAACACAAGCTGGAATCAAGATTGCTGGGAGAAATATCAATAACCTGAGATATGCAGATGACACCACCCTTATGGCAAAAACTTAAGAGGAACTAAAAAGCCTCTTGATGAAAGTGAAAGTGGAGAGTGAAAAAGTTGGCTTAAAGCTCAACATTCAGAAAATGATGATCATGGCATCTGGTCCCATCACTTCATGGCAAATAGATGGGGAAACAGTCGAAACAGTGTCAGACTTTGTTTTTCTGGGCTCCAAAATCACTGCAGATGGTGACTGCAGCCATGAAATTAAAAGACGCTTATTCCTTGGAAGGAAAGTTATGACCAACCTAGATAGCATATTCAAAAGCAGAGACATCACTTTGCCAAGAAAGGTCCGTCTAGTCAAGGCTATGGTTTTTCCAGTGGTCATGTATGGATGTGAGAGCTGGACTGTGAAAAAGGCTGAGCACCAAAGAATTGATGCTTTTGAGCTGTGGTGTGGGAGAACACTCTTGAGAGTCCCTTGGACTGCAAGGAGATCCAACCAGTCCATTCTGAAGATAAGCCCTGGGATTTCTTTGGAAGGAATGATGCTGAAGCTGAACTCCAATACTTTGGCCACCTCATGCCAAGAGTTGACTCATTGGAAAAGACTCTGATACTGGGAGGGATTGCGGGCAGGAGGAGAAGGGGACGACAGAGGATGAGATGGCTGGATGGCATCACCAACTCAATGGACGTGAGTCTGAGTGAACTCAGGGAGTTGGTGATGAACAGGGAGGCCTGGTGTGCTCCGATTCATGGGGTCGTGAAGAGTCGGACACGACTGGGCAATTGAACTGAATGAACTGATGAATACACAGCTAAATTTATAAAGCAGATATTGATATATCTCCATATTATGTGTCTTAAATATATAAAAATTCTTTGTGAATCATATATTAATAAAGGTGGAAAAAATACTGACAGTTCTAAAGGCAGAAAGTGACAGCAGTACAATAATAGTAAGAGACTATAATACCTCAGTTAGTGGATAGAACATCTAGACAGAAAATCAAGAAGGAAGCAACTGATGTGAGAACACAATAGAATAAAATGACATAACAGAAATATACAGTAGTCATCATCCAAATGTAGAAGAACTCACATTCTCCTTGAGTTCACAGAGAACCTGCTCCAGGATAGAACACATATTAGGTCACAAAGTAACTGTAACAAATTGAAGACTCCAAATAGCCAAAGCAATCCTGAGAAATAAAAACCATACTTCCTGATTTCAAAATATATTGTGAGGCTACAGTAATTAAAATAGCATCATATTGGCATTAAAATCAGACATAAATACCAAATAAATCCATGGGGCTTCCCAGGTGGTTCAGTGGTAAAGAATCTGCCTGCAATGCAGTGGGGAAGATCCCCTGGAGAAGGAAACAGCAGCGCACTCCAATATTCTTTAAGGGAAAAATCCATGGACAGAAGAGTCTGGTGGGCTACAGTCCATGAGTTGCAAAGAGTCACACACAACTGAGCAACTGAGCACAGCACAGCAGCAGAAAATAACACCCAATGAGGAAAAGATACTCTCTTCAGTAAATGCTGCTGGGAAAACTTGGTATCTACATGCAGAAGAATGAGATTATCTCACATTTAAAAAAAAAAAAAAAAACTCAAAACGTATTAAGATTTAAACATGAAACTGAAACTGTAACACTACTAGAAGATAACATAGGGAAAAAAGCTTCCTGATGTTGGTCTGGGCAATTACTTTTTGGATATATCAGCAAAAGCAGAAATAACAAAAGCAAAAGTGGATGAGAAAAATTTTATCAAATAAAAATGCTTCTGCAAAGCAAAAGGAACAGCCAACAGAGGGAAAAGGCAACCCACAGAATGGGGGAAATATTCTCAAACCATATCTCTCATAAGACTTAATATCCAATATATGTAAGTAAGTCATATAACTCAATGGCTGAAAACAATGCCTCAATTAAGAAAAAATGGGCAGAAGACCTACATTTCTACAAAGAAGACATACAAATGACTAAAAGGTATGAAAGGGTACATGACATCACAAATCATCAAGGAAATGTGAATCAAAATCAAAATGAGATGTCATCTAACATCCTTTAGAATACCTATTTTCAAAAAGACAAGAAATAACACATGTTGTTGAGGAAGGGGAGAAAACGGAACCCTTGTGCATTGTTGGTGGGAATGTAAATTTTTATCACCATTCTTTAAAACAGTATGGAGATTCCTCAAAATATTACAAACAGAACCACCTTATGATATGGCAATCTCACTTCTGGGTATACATCCAAAGAAAATGAAATCAGGATACTGAGATACATTCACTCCCATGTTCACTGTAGCATTATTCACAATAGCCCAGATATGGAAACAAATTCAATATCTATCCAGAGAAGAATAAAGGAAATATGAGATACACACACACATAGGAATATTATTCAACCTTCAAAGAGAAGGAAATCCTACTTTTTGCAACATGGGTTAATCTGGAGGGCATCATGCTAAGTGAAACAATCAAGATGCAGAAAATCAAATATTGCAGGATTTCACTTATATGTTGAATCTAAAAGAGTCAAACTCCTAGAAGCAGAGAACAGTAGTAGCAACAGAGTTGGTTGTCAGAGACCGGTAGGCAGAGAAAGTTGTTGATTGAGGGGTACAAATTTTAAGTCATTTAGGATGAATAAATTCTGAAAACCTAATGTAGAACTGTGAATATAGTTAACAATATATTTGAAATTTTCTAAGAGAGTAGATCTTAAGCCAAGTAAGATGGACAGTATGAGGGATGATGAATATGTTGATTAGCTTGATTGTGGTGATTGTTACATTATGTATATGTTTATCAAATCATCAAGCTGTATACCTTAAAAATATGAAATTTTAAATTATCAATTATACATCACGAAAGCTGGGAAAAAAGATTATACTAAATTTCAAAAGACTGAATAGAAAAAAATCACTTGTACATGAATGTTTGTAGCAATATTCATAACAACAAAAACGTGGAAAAACCCAAATATTCACCAACAGATGAACAGATACATTAAATATGGTATATCTACATAATTGATTAGTATTTGGCAATACAAAGAAATGAAGTACATATACGTGCTACACCATGGATGAAACTCAAAAGCGGTATGACAAATGAGAGAAGCCAGTCAAAAGTGACCACATAGTCTATAATTGCATTTATATCAAATGTCCAGAATAGGCAAATTTAAAAAGACAGAAAGTAGATTAGTGGCTGCCAAGGGCTGAGGTGGCTGGGGGATGGACAAGGTGACTGCCAATGGGTTTGGTGTTCCTTTGAGATTAATGACTCTGTGTCAAAACCGGTTGCTTTGATAGTTGCACAATCCTATTAATACACTAAAAACCATTAGACTGCACACTTTAAAAGAATGAATTGATAATATGTAAGTTCTACCTCAATAAAGCTGTAATTTCAAAAAGGAAGAATCCACATCAGTGTGGAGCAGAGGAGACAGGCTAGAAGGAAGAGAGGCCATAAGAAGAATACAGTCATCTGTCAGCAACCAAAGAAGACTGGTTTCAGGACCCCTTCAGATACCAACATCTACAGATTTCAAGTCCCTTGTATGAAATGGTGCAGTACAGTTGGCCATCCATATCTTTAGGTTATACATCCGTGAACCCAGCTAAATGCAGATGGAAAACACTTGAAAAAAGAAAAATCGAAAAAGCAAAACATGAATTTGTGGTGCAACTATTTATAGAGCATTTACATTGCAAGAGGTATTATAAGTAATCTAGAGATGATTTAAAGTATACAGGCATGTACACAGATTATATGCAAATACTGTACCATTTTACATAAGGGACTTGAACATCCACCGATTTGGGTATCTAAGGAGAGTCCTTGAGCTAATAACCCCAAGCAGATACCAAGGCACCAGTGTGAAATGTTTTTCCTCTGTGAAATCAGAAATGGTAGTTTATCCTTTGATATTCTTCCATATACCAAATATATTGCATTATTACAGGAAATAATTTGCTCCTCTCCTGATAAAGCTGAGTTTCAGCTATTCAATTCTTTACTTTCTAAAACTCCTAACTAAAATATTTGGTTTATTGCTATTCTACAACATTTCTGATGTTTGTTATAGTGGCTGGTTTGCTTCTTTTATTAAAGCTGTACATACTTTACACAATGCATTATACTGGTTGTGGTTTCTTTTGCAAGTCTGGAAATAATATAAGTTTGCATTTTCATACTATTTGCATTTAACTAAGTAGTAAAATAAGAGCTTTCTTGACAGTTTAGCAAGAACAAACTTTGTATCTTTCCATGCTGCTGCTGCTGCTGCTGCTAAATTGCTTCAGTCGTGTCCGACTCCGTGCGACCGCATAGTCGGAAGCCCACCAGGCTCCCCCGTCCCTGGGATTCTCCAGGCAAGAACACTGGAGTGGGTTGCCATTTCCTTCTCCAATGCATGAAGGTGAAAACTGAAAGTGAAGTCGCTCAGTCGTGTCTGACTCTTAGCGACCCCATGGACTGCAGCCTACCAGGCTCCTCCATCCATGGGAGTTTCCAGGCAAGAGTACTGGGGTGGGGTGCCATTGCCTTCTCTGTATCTTTCCATAGTGGAAGCTAAAAACAGGAGGAGATGAAACAGAAGTTCAGAGATGAACAACAACAACAAAAAGATGTGAAAGATGTATACACTGACAACTACAAAATATTGCTCAGATAAATGAAAGAATATATACATAAATGAAAACATGCACCTTTGTCATGGGTCAGGAAACTCAATATTGTTAAGCTGTCAAATATCTCAAAATTGATTCATAGATTCCACAAATCCTTATCAAAATCCCAACAGGTTTCTTTTAAAAGACATTGATAAATTGATTCTAAAATTCTCATATATATATTCAAAAGACCTGTTAGAGTCAAACCAACTTTGTAAAAGAAGAAAGAGATTGGAGAACTAATGCAGCCTAGTTTCAAGGCTTATTGTAAAATACAAAGTAATCAACACAGAGCAGAATTAGAGTAAAGACAGAGAAATCAATGAAACAGAAAAGTGTGTCTAGACATGGACTCACAGAAATATGGACAACGCATACCTACAAAGTTACAAAGGTAATTGAATGGAGAAATTTTTCTCTTTAAAAAAAATAAAAAATTTTGGAACTACTAGATATCTGCAGGAAGAATAAAAATAAAAACTTTGGGACTTAACCTCATGGCGCAGTGAATAAGAATCCACCTGCCAATGCAGGGGACACAGGTTTGATCCCTGGTAGGGGAAGATTCCACATGCTGAGGAGCAACTAAGTTGTTCCCCAAATGCCACAACTACTGAGCCCATGCTCTAGAGCCTGTGCTCCTGCAACAAGAGAAACCACCACAATGAAAAGGCCACACACACAACTAGAGAGTAGCCACTGCTAACTGCAACTAGAGAAAGCCTGATCACAGCAACAAAGACCCAGTACTGTCAAACATAAATAAATATATAAAATTAATAACTTTGATCCATATCTTACATCATCTAAAGAATTGAAAGAGATGACAAATCTTAACATAAAACCTAAAGATTATACAAATTTTAGCAGAATAGGCAAACTTCGGATACGCAAAACTTTCTTAGATACAACATAAAAAGACAAGCCATATACTGGATATATACTTGATATACTGGTCTTCATCAAATGTAAAAACTGTTCTTTAAAAGACAGTATCAAGACAATGAAAAGAAAAATCATAAGTGGAGAAGAAAATGCTTACAAATCATATATTACATCCAGAATACACAAAGAATTCTAAAAATAAGAGATGCCAATCAAAATAATTTATTTTATTTTTTAACTTTACAATATTGCATTGGTTTTGCCATATATCAACATGAATCCACCACAGGTATACATGTGTTCCCCATCCTGAACCCTCCTCCCACCTCTCTCCCCATACCATCCCTCTGAGTCATCCCAGTGCACCAGCCCCAAGCATGCAGTATCGTGCATCTAACTTGGACTGGCGACTCGTTTCATATATAATATTATACATGTTTCAGTGCCATTCTCCCAAATCATCCCACCCTCTCCCTCTTCCACAAAGTCCAAAAGACTGCTCTATACATCAGTGTCTCTTTTGCTGTCTCGTATACAGGGTTATTGTTACCATCTTTCTAAATTCCATATATATGCGTTAGTATACTGTATTGGTGTTTTTCTTTCTGGCTTACTTCACTCTGTATAATAGGCTCCAGTTTCATCCACCTCTTTTTAAAAGTACAAAAAATTTGAATAGATTTGTGTGAGTGCATGCTCAATTGTGTCCGACTCTCTGTGACCCCATGGACTATAGCTCTCCAGGCTCCTCTGTCCATGGAATTGTCCAGGCAAGAATACTGGATTGGGTTACCTCTCCCTACTCTAGGGGACCTTCCCAACCCAGGGATTAAACCCATGTCTCCTGAGTTTCCTGCATTGGCAGGCAGATTCTTTACCACTAGTGCCACCTGGGAAGCCCCTATACACAACTAGAAGAAATATTAACTAGTACAACCAGTTTGGAAAAGTTTGGTAGTGGTCTAAAACATAAAACCTCATCTGCTCCCAGCTTTCCATCAGTTAAAGTTTACCCAAGAGAAATGAAAGTATATGGATATACAAAAACAGAAACACAAATATTTGCAGCAGCCTTGTGATAGCCTCAAACTGCAAATAATCCAAATGTCCATCAAAAGGTGAGTGCATAAATAAGTGATGCTATGTCCATACAACAGACTAGTAACAACAACACAGTAACTACAACAAAAAAGAATGTGCCTTCACTGCATCCTGGGAGAATGCAGGTTTCACATGGCGCCTGCATTGACCCGCCTCCAGGAAGAATCTAGCAGCACCTGGCTACATGGTCTCCTAGCAACCAGAGAAGCCTGGACAACAAACTACCGAAGTGGTGAGTCCCCCTCGAGGCCAGGGGAACCATGGCAGAGAAGAAGTGGCTGCTAGAGCAGGGGCCACTGGAACCGATGCCCCTGGGCATGAACTGCAAGCCCTGGTACAAAGACAAGTTACCCTCCAGTTGTTTCGCAAAGCACAAGAAGGCACTCCTGAAGTTCCCCACATACCTGGACAGCCGGCAGTGGGTATTTGTGAAAGAGGGGCTGGACGACTTCCGGAAGGGCTGCCCACCTTGTAAAGATCTGATCACTCGAGGACCTAATGAGGGCTTTCTCCCCGTGATTGCTCACAGAGTTCCCCAGCATGCCCCACCAAAGAAAAAGCTGCCCGCGGAAGCAGAGGTGTTCTCCACGCTTTCATCAGCCCAGCAAGCACGGAAGGCATTCGTGGAGGAAATCGAAGCCCACCTGACAAGGCATCCCTTGGCGCTCTACCCAAAGCTGGAGGAAGATCTACCTGCAGACCTCTTATTAAAGGTGCTGGAAGTGCTCGATCCTGACAGAAAGCTGAAGGACTTGTGGGCTTACTGTCTGCGTCCCAAGAGAAAAAAGAAGTCCCCCACAAAGCTTCGTAAAAACGCCCTGCGATGGTCCAGCTGGAACCTGTCAAGGAGGCTCCCGTGTCACATCCAGCCAGTTTGTATTATGAAGACAAGAAGTCAAGCAGAAAGGATTCACTCACTGATTTGTCTTTTAATGTACAAAACGGAATTCGGGAATTCTGCAAATGGGTTTCTACTTTCGGAGACTTGCACATTGACGAACAGTTCATCATGAAACTGTGTGAGGTTGGCTGCGACTGCCCACCAACCCACGACAAAGCCCACATGAAGAAAATATCCCAGGTTTCTTCACAGGTAAGGTTCGGCATCAGGATAGGTAAAATGGAGGAGAAAAAATTCTCCGTAGAGGAACAAAACTGGGAGAGGAAACTCCAGAAACCATGCAATCCTTATAAACCTGACTGGGTGAAGATAAGGTATGGTGCATGGTACCTGCAGCCCAAGTTGTGGAAAAAGCTAATAAATGACGAACCTTTGATTGATCCCAAGGCCTTACTTGGAGGTGGGATTTTTGGAAAGAAGTTTCCTAAACAGGACATTTTTGAAGAACTTTATGGAACAATTGCATTTAAAGATTTCATTCTAAGCAAGGGCTACCGGATGCCAGACATCCTTGAGAGGTTGTTCACCAGGAAGGGATGGAAATATGATTCTGTTAAGACTCCTATACACAAAGTGATAAAAATCAACTTAATGGGAGAAGATGATGCACGGGAAGATGCTTAGACATTTTTCTATTTACTACTTAACTTGGCTTTTTTTCTCTCTTATTATAACATCCATCAGAATTCACGGTGAGTGTCCATCCCACCATGTATGTACAACTTTGATTCTACATCTGTAAATTTAATACCTAATGCTTATAAACAGTTCTCAATGACCTTCTGCTTGGGTTTATCAATATTTTATCACTTTTTTCACCTATGAAATCAATATTCACAAATACTCTTCTCATATTTTATAGCATTGTGAATACCACATTGTTGTATCAGTTATTTGTAAAAATAAAACCACAAAAATAATTACTTTTTACGAGCATGATCTAGCTATGTCAGCTACAAAATGGGATCAATTTCAAAATAATTGTGCTGAGAAAAAGGAGACATGCAGTTCCACTTGTATTAAAATCATAATGAGTTAATTATGATAATTACTCTTAAGTACAACTGGTAGCCAAAATAATGTTAGCCCCATTTAATAATGAAATTGCTATCCCCCTTATTAGGATTGCATCAAGCTCCCAAAACAGATGGAAAACTATCAAAATTATAGGTGAAACTTTGTTATGCTGGTTTGTCATGCCTCTCAATTAAATATACTTAAAAAAATTTAACCATATTCATAAAAAATTCACCAAGAAAAAGTATTTCCATAAAACACAGGTACAGAATAGCAGGGAGCTTCAAGTTCTTGGCAAATCTAGTGTGCAAAATAGAGTAAGCAAAACTACACACAGCATCATCAAATATCCACACGTATTTACTCAAGTAAGATTAATTGTTTCATTTCATGAATAGTGACTAAAAACTCACTCATGAATTTAAAAGAAGAAGTCAAGCAACTTCTTTACATTTCCAAAATAACAGGTAAAATTGTCTGGGATAGGAAATTGGTAGTGAGAAAGATTGGAGAAGGCAATGGCAACCCATTCTGTACTCTTGCCTGGAAAATCCCATGGACAGAGGAGCCTGGTAGGCTGCAGTCCATGTGGTTGCTAGGAGTCGGACACGACTGAGTGACTTCACTTTCACTTTCCACTTTCATGTATTGGAGAAGGAAATGGCAACCCACTCCAGTGTTCTTGCCTGGAGAATCCCAGGGACGGGGGAGCCTGGTGGGCTGCCGTCTATGGGATCGCACAGAGTCAGACACGACTGAAGTGACTTAGCAGCAGCAGTAGTGAGAAAGATTAGAAGCACAGATCTGCAGTGCAATTCTATTTCTGGTAATGAAGGAATTCATCTGTAAATGGAAGTATGTGCATATACTTTGCCCGTGTGAGAAGGGAACAGAGCCATCAGGTTGTCAGTCAGTCAGTTCAGTCACTCAGTCATGTCCAACTCTTTGTGACCCCATGAACCACAGCACACCAGGCCTCCCTGTCCATCACCAACTCCCAGAGTCCACCCAAACCCATGTCCATCGAATCGGTGATGCCATCCAACCATCTCATCCTCTGTCATCCCCTTCTTCTCCTGCCCTCAATCTTTCTCAGCATTAGGGTCTTTTCCAATGAGTAAGCTCTTCGCATGAGGTGGCCAAAGTATTGGAGTTTCAGCCTCAACATCAGTCCTTCCAATGAATACCCAGGACTGATGTGAGAAGGGAACAGAGCCATCAGGTTGTAATGTTCACCAATATCCTTACTGCAATCAACTACTCCCTTTTCACTCCTCCATCTTTAGTGAGGTTACTTAGTGTCTGAATTACTGACTTGCTCCCTTTAACTACTCTCAAAGTTCTTGATTCAAATATTCACAAAGACTATCCATTCACATCCTGGCACTGGATCTCACTACCTCCATTCATCTTGTCCTCATCTCACTACAGACAGTAGGTAAGATGATCCTTACAGTCAGACTCTAGCCTTTGTTTCTGGCAATACTTATACCAATTCTAAATCTCAAATTCAGTTATCCCACTTTCCAATCCCTACTTTTTACCTTGTGGATCAGGGCCTTTTAATATTCCCAAACCTCCAATTCTTCTACTCAAACATGTTAACAATCCAATGACCCTCACCACCTTTTCAGCATTAATTGTGCCTTGCTTCAGTTCCTTACCTTCCCAGCTTAGGCTCCACTGACTACTATTATCCCTTCTTTGAGTATACTTTTAACTCCCTTGACTCTTATAGTTCTCTGATAAAACCCCAATCCTGGTTAAATCTTAATCTCTGCCATTCTTGTACCTGTACCCAAATGGTTATACATGGCTAGAGAAAATCACATACCACAGGGACTGGTTACATATGGCATGAATCTTAAATGTGCCTTCAACAGTAGCTGAAATTCTGCTCCATTTATTTCACTCATCAATACATTTTCCCATTTTCTAATGATCATCTTACTTCTGCAATCAGTTGCCCAAATCACTATTTCTATTCCTTCTTCTCAAAGCACTGCTTTGTACTTCACTGAGGAAAAAAAATATTTAGAAGAGAACCATCTTTTCCTCCCATTACCACATCTACCAGGCCACTGACATCTGTACCCATATTCTCCATCCTCTGAAACAAAGGATAAACTCTTTATTCTACTAAGGCAAAGCTTTTCATTTGTGCATTGGATGTCAACATTTTGCCCAATTAAATATTTGTCCTGTATTTTTCTTATTTTCCTATATTATTGTTCTGTCTTGGGGTGGGGGGGATAATTCTTATTAAAAAACAAACAAACCAAAACCAAAAAGGCTATTATAACTCCTATCATGTGAAACAACCAAACCAAATAAAAATTCTCTTGATATATTTTTTCTTTCCAGTTACCACTCTATATTTTCTGCTCCACTTTGTAAAAAAAATTACCAAAAAGAGTTGTTTATAAATCATTGTTTCCACGTCATCATCTCCTAGAGTCTCTTGAATTCATTCCAATCAGAATTTTGTTCTAATTTCCTAGTGACATGTTCTTGTCAAGGTCACCAATAAGGTGTCATGGCAAAATTTAGTATTTTCATCTTCTTCAAGAGCATTGGGCCTAATAAGTAACTCATTCCTTTTTGGATCCCCTCCTTTTTTTGTTCTTCTAACATGACAATTCCTGTGTTCTGGTCCTTCTCCAGTCTGAGACTTAAATTTGAAATTCTCCTGTTTCTGACCTGGATATACCCAGAGATCAATCCTGGGACTAACTCTGCAGGTAATTCAATTGAATAGCATGATTTTATCTCACTCTCTCTCTCTCTCTCTCACACACACACACACACACACTCCCCAGTTTTTAGTGGTGAAGTCCAGATTGCAATATAGTCAATTGCCCACATGACACCTCTACTAGCATGTGTAATATGAATTTAAAATAAAGCATTATCTTCCACATACAAGCAATATCATATGAAATTTGTCTTTCTCTATGCGACTTACTTCACTTAGTATGATAATCTCTAGGTTCATTCATGTTGCTAAAAATGGCATTATTTCATTCTTTTTTATGGCTGAGTAATATTTCATTGTTTATATATACATCTTTATCACTTTTATGTGGAATCTAAAACAAAATGATAAAATGAACTTATTTACAAAACAGAAATAGACTCACAGACATAGAAAGCAAATTTATGGTTACCAAAGGGAAAAGATGGAGGGATTAAGAGTTAGGTATTAACAGATACACACTACTATATATAAAAAATAAACAACAAGGACCCACTGCACAGCATAGCAAACTATATTCAATATCTTTATAATAATCTATAATGGAAAAAATCTGAAAAAGAATATATTTATGTAGGTATAACCATATAAGGGCTCCCCTGGTGGCTCAGTGGTAAAGAATCTGCCTGCAATGCAGGATATGCAGGTTCGTTCCCCGGGCTGCGAAGATCCCCTGGAGGAGGAAATGACAACCCATTCCAGTATTCTTCCCTGGAGAATTCCATGGACAGAGAAGCCTGGTGGGCTACAGCTCATGAGGTCACAAGGAATCGGACACAACTGAAGAGGCTGAGCACACATACACGTAGGTATAACAGAATCATGTTGCTGTATTCCTGAAACTAATACATTACAAATCAACTACACTGCAATAAAAAGAAAAAGCATTATCATAAGAACTCTCATAATTTCCTACTTCTAAATTTGCTCATCTTGTCATGTTCCCTATTTTGGTAAATAGCATCATCACTCAGAGTTGCCAGGCTAGCCTTGACTTCTCCAATTCTATGCTGAAGTTTGATATATCTTCACAATGTATTCCCAAAGGGAGAGCCTCTACTCTTATTACCATCTCTACTCTTACTGCTCTTCTCTGAGCCATCATATCTTGCCACACAATAGCAAAAGCCTCTCACCTTACCTTCTGACTGCAGTTCTTTTCACACTGTAGATTATTTTCCACGGAGTAAACCAGAGTGATCTTTTAAACACTGAATTCAGGTCATATTCCTCTCCAACTACAATGCTCAGAGGTCTCCCATTACACTTGGGATAAAATCTCAAGTCTCCACTGAGAGTGAGAAATACCCCATCTCAGAGCTTTTGAATTTGCTCTTCCTTCTGTCTGCAATGTTCTCTTCCTAGATGCTCATATGGTTCATTTTATTCAGGTATAGTTCAAATGTCACCTCTTTGGAGAGTCCTCCTCAGATTACCATACTCCAGTTATCACCATTGATCATTCTCTACCACCCCACCTTCCCCTGCTTCATCTTTAATTTCATAATATGTATCTCTATGAGATGTGGTGCGTGTGTATGTGTGTGTGTGTGTGTATATATATATATAAAATCACATATATATATGTATATATGTATTTGTTTATTTCCTCTCTTCTCCAGGCTTAACACCCTGTGGAAATAAGGATACTTTTAATTAGCCTCTAAGTTCTCACTACACATAAAATGCAGGATACAAAGTAGATGCTCGATAACCATTTGTTGAATGGATGAAAAGAGGAGAAGCTTTTTTAAATAACAGGATTTATCAAAAGTGCACAATATTTCCCTCACATTTTAATAATCAAACCCTGTTCTACCCTCATCTCCTTTTTTTTTTTATAAACCAAAATGTGAAATGATCCCTATCCAAAGTGGTCTCTTCCTCCCCAAAAGGTCTCCTTCATTTTCCTTCTTTTTTTACTGATCAGAATTCGTCACAGTTTCCAGCATCATAATACATGCCTTTCTCATACTTTCCACTACAATCACATGCAAAACAAAGGCTATTTGTCATTTCCTTTGTATTTAAGGTTAGTACTATATGCATCACTCAATGTGCTAATTATCTGCTTCATCCCATTGTATTTTAACACAAATCACCCATTTTTAAACAAAGGAAAGGGAAAGTAAAGTCGCTCAGTCGTGTACGACTCTTTGCAACCCGTGGACTGTAGCCTACCAGGCTTCTCAATCCATGGGATTCTCCAGGCAAGTATACTGGAGTGGGTTACCATCCTTCTCCAGGGGATCTTCCTGACCCAGGGATTGAACCCGGGTCTCCTGCATTGGAGGCAGATGCTTTAACATCTGAGCCACCAGAGAAGTCACAGACACTCAAATGTTCAACTACATGACTGAATGAATTTCTCTGTGACATAAATATATAAGGTAAGCCAAACTGTAGTGTGAAATGAAACCATGGGCAGTAGTTCATTAGAAGAGCTAGGACGTGCAAGGGAGGTAAGAAAGGAGATTTAGGGCTTCCCTGGTGGTTAAGAATCTGCCAACCAATGTAGGGGACAAGGATTCCTTTGATATATCCCTGGTCTAAGAATTAAGACCTCACATGCTGCAGGGCAACTAAGCCCGCACAGCACAACTACTGAGGCCCACATGTCCTAGAGTTCATGCTCAGCAACAAGAGAAGTCACCACAACAAGAAGCCAGCACACCACAACTGGAGTGTAGCCCTGTTTGCTGCAACCAGAGAAAGACTGAATACAGCAACAAGAGTCCCAGTGAAGACCACAAGAAGCCAAAACTAAATAAATAAAATTGTTTTTAATTTTTAAAAAAAGAAAGGAAATTTGTCTTCCATTTAACCAAAATTGGAATCAATTATCTAAAATTTCCTCAATTTTAAAAGTGCATTAAGGAATATGCACATGTCACAGAAATAGCAACATATTTATAGTCAGAAGATACACTTAGAATACCTTCTTTTCCATATTTGGTTATGTGACCTTGTACTTCAAGACGCATGTCTCCTCATCTATAAGATGGAGACCATATTATTAAACTCAGATTTTGCTGAAAATTAAAGCATCACTTTATATAAGTGCCTAATACCACCAACATCATAGACGAGATACACAGCATACATTTATGAAAGAGAAGGGAGTAAGAAGGGTTTGAAAAGGGTACCTAGGAAAGAAGCCAAAAGGGAAAAAAAAATTTTGATGGTATTTATCCAGGGTGATAGCATTCAACTAAAACCTCACTCAATTAGAATTAAGTTTTTGCTTAAGATGAAAATGCATTTTCAAAATAAGAGTCACGAATAAGGCCACTTATCACTTACTGGTGAAAATAAGTTTCTTCAGTGAAATTGTATGGGTTTCTTCACTGCAGCAATTATCCACATTGGTATTAGTTGTCATACAAACATAAATAGACACAAACAGAATTTAGATTTCTTAACACCAGTGCAACTTCAAATCCACAGAAACCTTTTTAGAAGGAGAGGAAATTCAGGAGAGCTTGATTAGTTATAATTATGTTAGTATAGCTACTTAAAAATTTGTGTTAGTTAGCTACTTAAAATTTTTTTGAAATGCTCATTCACAATCTTTGTGGGGTTTTGTTTGTTTGTTTTGAGGTTGACAACACAGAAAAACCCCAAAGAATTACTATCTCCATCTTATAACTGAGAAAACTTCAAAAAAAGTGAGTTACCTAAGGTCAAGTGGGAGGTCAAAGTCTTCTAATTGTATTATTTCCACACTGACACTCAGCAATATCACGGACAAGGAAATATTTACCTTGAAACCTTGGACCCCCAACCACTGAAACTGGAGGAAGAACATACACAACACTGGAGCCTCAGTAAGGAAAACATAAAGATGTATTTTTATTTTCTGGAACCAGCTATACCCTGCTCTTCCATCTTGCTGGTTACAACAACCACAGCTTTGTCAGTTGTATGGCAGGAGCAGGGTGAAACGAAATTTAGCTCAGGGAGGATGCAAAAATCATAAACCAAGTAGAACTGTATAGCATGGCCAATGAAACCTATGTCATGCTCTCCTGATCTCTTAACAATTAAACAGAAGATAAGGATACTATCCTCTTTGAGGTCTATCATTAGAGCAACTAAGGAATCTTCAGCGTGTAAAATAAAAATTATGCCTTTTTTTTTTTTTTTTAGGTATCAAGAATCTCTTTTATTGATTATCAGAAACATTACAAACATCTAATATGAACAAATTGTAACATGACAGTGATTAGTTTGAACAATTAATACATTTCAGATATATTATTATACATATTTCAATGCTATTCTCCCCAATCATCCCACCCTCTCCCAGTCCCAGAGTCCAAAAGTCTGTTCTATACATCAGTGTCTCTTTTGCTGTCTCGTAAATAGGGTTATTTTTACCATCTTTCTAAATTCCATATATATGCGTTAGTATACTGTATTGGTGTTTTTGTTTCTGGCTTACTTCACTCTGTATAATAGGCTCAAGTTCCATCCACCTCCTTAGAACTGATTCAAATGTATTCTTTTTAATGGCTGAGTAATACTCCATTGTGTATATGTACCACAGCTTGCTTATCCATTCATCTGTGGATGGACATCTAGGTTGCTTCCACGTTCTGGCTATTGCAAACAGTGCTGCTATGAACATTGGGGTACACGTGTCTCTTTCAATTCTGGATTTCTCAGTGTATATGCCCAGCAGTGGGATTGCTGGATCATAAGGCAGTTCTATTCCCAGTTTTTTGAGGAATCTCCATACTGTTCTCCATAGTGGCTGTACCAGTTTGCATTCCCACCAACAGTGCAAGAGGGTTCCCTTCTCTCCGCACCCTCTCCAGCATTTATTGCTTGTGGACTTTTGGATAGCAGCCATTCTGATAAACTTCCAAACTCATTCTATGAGGCCACCATCACCCTAATACCAAAACCTGACAAAGATGCCACAAAAAAAGAAAACTACAGGCCAATATCACTGATGAACATAGATGCAAAAATCCTTAACAAAATTCTAGCAATCAGAATCCAACAACACATTAAAAAGATCATACACCATGACCAAGTAGGCTTTATCCCAGGAATGCAAGGATTCTTCAATATCTGCAAATCAATCAACGTAATACACCACATTAACAAACTGAAGAATAAAAACCATATGATTATCTCAATAGATGCAGAGAAAAGCCTTTGACAAAGTTCAACATCCATTTATGATAAAAACTCTCCAGAAAGCAGGAATAGAAGGAACATACCTCAACATAATAAAAGCTATATATGTCAAACCCACAGCAAACATTATCCTCAATGGTGAAAAATTGAAAGCATTTCCTCTAAAGTCAGGAACAAGACAAGGATGCCCACTTTCACCATTACTATTTAACATCATTTTGGAAGTTTTGGCCACAGCAATCAGAGCAGAAAAAGAAATAAAAGGAATCCAAATTGGAAAAGAAGAAGTAAAACTCTCACTGTTTGCAGATGACGTGATCCTCTACATAGAAAACCCTAAAGATTCCACCAGAAAATTACTAGAACTAATCAATGAATATAGTAAAGTTGCAGGATATAAAATTAACACACAGAAATCCCTTGCATTCCTGTACACTAATAACGAGAAAATAGAAAGAGAAATTAAGGAAATAATTCCATTCACCATTGCAATGAAAACAATAAAATACTTAGGAATATATCTTCCTAAAGAATCTAAAGACCTATATATAGAAAACTATAAAACACTGGTGAAAAATTATGCCTTTAAATAAGGAAACTGTTTACAGCACTGTTCATAATAGTTCTAGCATACCCAGCAAATCTTTGCATTGTGAGGAAGAAAATTGATAGCACATGGAAAGACTGAAAGATAAATGAAATGGCTACTTTTGTAGTTCAATAGCTTGAAGTGAAGTGAAGAGGTGTTAGTTGCTCAGTCATGTCTGACTCTTTGTGACCCCATGGACTGTAGCCCATCAGGCTCCTTTGTCCATGGAATTCTCTAGGCAAGAATACTGGAGTGGGTAGCCATCTCCTTCTCCAGGGGATCGCCCTGACCCAGTGATTGAACCTGGGTTTCCTGCATAGCTTACATAATGGGAAATCTGCTCAGCCATCAGATGGGCTATATGCTGTGCTCCAAAGCCAGGCAGATAGGTGCACTGGGTTCCACAATTTCTCAGAGTCACTGTGTGGGCTTCCTGGCTGGGCAAGCCTAGAGGCTGTGCTCTGGATAAGGCATCTGGATGGGGCTGTTGGCTTGCGACCCTGCCTAAGCAGGGATATAGGACAAATTCCAATGGCTGGGCCAGATTTCTGGCTGGGCACCTCATATGTGTAGAGCTGCTCTCTTGCTCCCTGGACAAATGAGATTACTGGCTCCACACCACAGGTGGGCAGAACTGCTCGCTGTGCTCTCTGATAGGGGTACCACTGCCATCAGGTACACAGTCCATCAAAATCTATGCACTGGATGCTGTAAACCCTGCCCCACCTCCCTTTTATTTCAAGCTCATCCCAGGGAGTCACTCCTTTTTCTCCCAATGTTCCCTGTGAGATGGAAAGAAGTGGATCGCAAGAGAAGTTTCCCAGAATGTTGTGGAACCTGGAAGTTCACACAGGGATCTCTTCCCTGCTGGAGAAATCTTTTGGTGTGGCTCTGTGCTGGCCTGCAGGAGGGGCTGTGTGGTCAGAGTGAAGTTGCTTTGTGCTCCAGAGGAGGGTGCTTCAGTCTCACCTCTGGGTTCTGGGAATTTTCCCCCTCTCCCTCCCCCCAAAGGCCTTCTTGTCTGTGGATAGTTGCTAGCTGGTCTTTCTTTAATGGAAAGTAAAACCAGGAGCCTCTGATTCTGTCATCTTGCCGATTTCACATCTACTGCCACCCAGCCCCTCATCAGACTTTATTTATAGCATCTGTGGAAAGTAACTAAGCTCTAAAAATCACTCAAATCAGCTACACATGGCATATCTGCATTATTTCCTAAATATATTTATATAAAAATATATTCACCTTTATGAGCTTTACCATGCTTTTCATAACACAGTACAGTAACCATTAATACCAGTGTTTAATGGTCTGTATTCAATAGACTAAATACCAATACTCTTGAAATAATTTAAAATAATATCTACTACATGACTACCACACTAAAATAAATTTAAAGAACATGATTAAAATAAGATCTACTACTCTTTGCATTATTATTATTAAGCCTCAAGTAGAGAAATATCCTTGGAAGGAAAGTTATGGCCAACCTAGACAGCATATTAAAAAGCAGAGACATACATTGCCAACAAAGGTCCGTCTAGTCAAGGCTATGGTTTTTCCAGTGGTCGTGTATGGATGTGAGAGTTGGAGTGTGAAGAAAGCTGAGTGCTGAAGAATTGATGCTTTTGAACTATGGTGTTGGAGAAGACTCTTGAGAGTCCCTTGGACTGCAAGGAGATCCAACCAGTCCATTCTGAAGGAGATCAGCCCTGGGATTTCTTTGGAAGGAATGATGCTAAAGTTGAAACTCCAGTATTTTGACCACCTCATGCGAAGAGTTGACTCATTGGAGAAGACTCTGATGCTGGGAGGGATTGGAGGCAGGAGGAGAAGGGGACGACAGAGGATGAGATGGCTGGATGGCATCACTGACTCGATGGATGTGAGTCTCAGTGAACTCCGGGAGTTAGTGATGGACAGGGAGGCCTGGCGTGCTGCAATTCATGGGGTCACAAAGAGTCGGACATGACCGGGTGACTGAAATGAACTGAAGTGAGAGAAAGCTCTGCAATAAAAATAAATAGACATGATCTAATGTCCCTGACTTTAGGAAGTTTACAATTTCCTTAGAGTGCAAAGACAGATACACTTGAAATTAAATAGTAACTCAGGACAATAATATTAGAAATGTCAAAAGGCTATATAAATCTATACTTTTTATAAGCTACGTTTTGAAAATTAATTCCTCTTTCTCATACTAATCTTTGGGATTTATTGATTCCAAAAGCTATTCATATATTTTGTAACTGCATTATCTGCTAACCTTTCCAGCAAAAACAGCATAAAATAGATTTTGCTGTTCCTGCTGCTACTGCTGCTGCTGCTGCTAAGTCGCTTCAGTCATGTCCGACTCTGTGTGACCCCATAGACAGCAGCCTATCTGGCTCCCCTGTCCCTGGGATTCTCCAGGCAAGAATACTGGAGTGGGTTGCCATTTCCTTCTCCAATGTGTGAAAGTGAAAAGTGAAAATGAAGTTGCTCAGTCATGTCCGACTCTTAGCAACCCCATGGGCTGCAGCCTACCAGGCCCCTCCGTCCATGGGATTTTCCAGGCAAGAGTACTGGAGTGGGGTGCCATTGCCTTCTCCGAAAATAGATTTTAGTGTCTAGCTAAAAAAGAGAAAGAACAAAATACGAGGGAAAAGAAAAAGCATTATATTTTCGAGATTTTAATAGAAGAGCCTAAAATTTAAAAATTAAGGTGAACTTTTTATATAGTGAGTAGACTACTTTCTCAGGGTCAGTCTAGTTCCTAAAATAAAAGCTACTTTGTATTGACCTTAATCAATCAACTGTGTAATATTAGCATAATCATAAATGCATCATCTAATCTTCTTAACATCTCATATCATCAGTACCATTTTTCTGATGAGTGAAACACTATAGGCAAGTTCAGACAGCTTGGAAGGCATGGAGTCAGGCTTTCAGCTGATGACTATTTGACACAAAACCCCACATCTTTCACCGCCTCCTAAGAAGGGAGTAAAGAAAGGGTACCTTAAATAATGCAGCAGTATACTGAGAATACAGAACATGCGTGTGTTCTAAGTCATTCAGTCGTGTTCAACTCTTTGCCACCCCATGGACTGTAGCCTACCAGGCTCCTCTGTCCATGGGATTCTCCAGGCAAGAATACTGGAGTAGGTTGCCATTTCCTACTCCAGGGGATCTTCCCGATCAGGGATTGAACCTGCGTCTCTTACATATCCTGCATTGGCAGGCAAGTTTTTGACCACTAGTGCCACCTGGGAAGCTAATATAGAACATGAATCATCTAAATTCTCCAGATTGAAGTGTACATTACACAGAAATTATTGAGAGATTAAATTTTTAAAGTTTACATTTTAGTAGCTAGCAAAAAAATCTCCTGAATCACTTTGTTGCAGGAAGGGGACCCCTTCCAGGGCCCGAAACTGGGCTCTTGTCTAACACTCGGAAATGAATTGTCTGAGGAGACACATGTACTGACAAAGCAAGAGACTGGAAGAGGGCACCCAGGTGGAGAACAGCAGGATAAGGGAACCGAGGAGAACTGTTCTGCCATGTGGCTCACAGTCTTGGGTTTTATGGTGATGGGATTAGTTTCTGGGTTGTCTTTAGCCAGTCATTCTGAGTCAGAGTCCTTCCTGGTGGTGCACGCCTTGTTCAGCCAAGACGGATGCCAGAGAGAAGGATGCTGGTAGGTGGTCGGATATGTGGTATCTCCTTTTGACCTTTCCTGAACTCTTCTGCTTGTTGGGGTTTGTTAGTTTCATGTTCCTTACCAGGATCTCCTGTTGTAAAAGGACTCATGCAGATGGTTACTATGGTGCCTGGCCAGGGTGGGCAGTTTCAGTCAGCGTGCTTCCCCTAACAACTTCATATTAATGAATATGAAAAATGAAGAATAATTCATAACCTCAGTTTTCAACTGACTCAATCCATGATATTTAGTACATGTGTATTTTTTAAAAGTAATAAGGACTTTCCTAGTGATCCAGTGGTTGGGAATCCTCCTACCAATGTAAGAGACATGGGTTCGATCTCTGGTTTGGGGAGATTCCACATGCCATGGGGCAATTAAGCCCCTGTGCCACAACTACTAAGCCTGCGCTCTAGGGCCTGTCAGTCATAACTCCTGAGCCTTCGTGCCCTAGAGCCCATGCTCATCAATAAAAGAGGCCATTGCAATGAGAAGCCTGCACACTGTGATTAGAGAGCGGCCCTGGATCACTGCAACTACAAAAGCCCACTTGCAGCAATGAAGACCCAGGACAGCCAAAAATGAATAAAATAAAGAATTAAAAATTCACATAACGCACACCCACACAATCGGCCAAGATGCATGTTCCCACTAAGGTCTACTTTACCTGGCTAATATACATCCATACCACAATCAACAGTAAGGTCTAAATTTTAGCGAAAGTAACTCTTAGCAATCAAAGGCTAATATTCACATACAAATCATACAAATACATGTATTCCATACACACATAGACACACTGTGGTTTTCTCACATGTTATTCAGACTATCACAAAATGTGAATTGAGCTGTCATATTTTTGCAAAAAGAGTTATAATATTATATTATTACCTGCTTTCTCTTATTTATTTGACTCAAAAGCAGTCCTTTGCAAGAACACAGTCTGAGGGATGCTCCACGTCATCTAGCTATGAAATAGTTTTATAAACACAAGTGTCCCAGAGAGAAGGGCTTGCCAGTTGGCCCAGTGGTGAAGAATCCACTTGTCAATGCAGGAGATGCAGGAGACGCGGGTTTGATCCCTGGGTCGGGAAGATCCCTGGAGGAGAAAATGGTAACCCATCCTGGTTTTCTTTCTTGGAAAATTCCATAGACAGAGGAGCCTGGTGGGTTACAGTCCATGGGTCACAAAGAGTGGGACACAACTTAGCAACTGAGCATGTACAAATATCCCACATAGACATTTACTCCAATAACCTGTTTTGATTCAAAACATAATCTAACCAAACATGTTTAATAGCCTGGCTAGGAAAATCAGTACCACAGTTTATAGAACAGTCTCTCTGGAAAGAAAAGGAGGTAGGCTCTTGTTTCTGCATAAAAATCTTGTTAATCCTATTTATGTTTCCCCTTCCTACATTTGTAACAACTGAATAAAAAAATTATGCTTTTTATTTTGTAGCTGCAATCTCTGTAGACAAACTGATTAAAATGCTTACATTGATCTGATCAATACAGTTAGCAATCAATAAAGATCCAGAAATTGATCCTTAAAATTTAAGGAAATCTGCACCTTGATTCACTTGTGTGCTATTGTCTTTTTTTCTAAAAATTAGGGATTGTTGGTGCAAAAATCAAAAAAGAATTAAGGGGAAAGGGCCACAAAGAGAAGACTTCAGTATTCTACTGCATCATTGAGGAATACATGTTATTAAGGAACAAAGTGATGATTTAGGGGGAAATAAAAGCATATATAATTGAGAAAGAACTCATGAAAGAGGGAAGCAATTGGAACTAACATTTCCCATTATCGTCACTTTTCTTTTGTCCATGACAGTTAAGATCTGAGGATTATTAAGCAATGTTTCCATAGCTGCATGTAGAAGAAAATAATATTCTTGCCACCAGAAGCTGCTCTAGTACATCTTTCTCTTTGTACTCCAGGCCACAGATTCTACCACACAGACACACAAAGGGAAGTGTGCTATCCCTGAAAACTCTTGTCAGTAGTTCTCTTCTCCTCAGTTCGCAGTTCCAACAGCCTCTTCCCTTTCTAAAAAGGCTGCCTTTGGCCTCACCCCTTCCCAAATTCACCAGTTACTTCACAACACATCTGAAATTCCTGTCCTGTAAAGGAATGCGAGGCTTTGTCTTGGTGTTCAGCTTCTCTTCCAAGAGGTATCAGATCAGATCAGTCGCTCACTCGTGTCCGACTCTTTGCGACCCCATGAACTGCAGCACGCCAGGCCTCCCTGTCCATCACCGGCTCTCGGAGGTCACTCAGACTCACATCCATCGAGTCAGTGATGCCATCCAGCCATCTCATCCTCTGTCGTCCCCTTCTCCTCTTGCCCCCAATCCCTCCCAGCATCAGAGTCTTCTCCAATGAGTCAACTCTTCGCATGAGGTGGCCAAAATACTGGAGTTTCAGCTTTAGCATCATTCCTTCCAAAGAAATCCCAGGGCTGATCTCCTTCAGAATGGACTGGTTGGATCTCCTTTCAGTCCAAGGGACTCTCAAGAGCCTTCTCCAACACCACAGTTCAAAAGCATCAATTCTTCAGCGCTCAGCCTTCTTCACAGTCCAGCTCTCACATCCATACATGACCACAGGAAAGACCATAGCCTTGACTATGCGAACCTTTGTTGGCAAAGTGATGTCTCTGCTTTTGAATATGCTATCTAGGTTGGTCATAACTTTCCTTCCAAGGAGTAAGCATCTTTTAATTTCATGGCTGCAGTCACCATCTGCAGTGATTTTGGAGCCCAGAAAAAGAAAGTCTGACACTGTTTCCACTGTTTCTCCATCTATTTCACATGTAGTGATGGGACCAGATGCCATGATCTTCGTTTTCTGAATGTTGAGCTTTAAGCCAACCTTTTCACTCTCTACTTTCACTTTCATCAAGAGGCTTTTTAGTTCCTCTTCACTTTCTGCCATAAGGGTGGTGTCATCTGCATATCTGAGGTTATTGATATTTGTCCCAGCAATCTTGATTCCAACTTGTGTTTCTTCCAGTCCAGCATTTCTCATGATGTACTCTGCATATAAGTTAAATAAACATGGTGACAATATGCAGCCTTGACGTACTCCTTTTCCTATTTGGAACCAGTCTGTTGTTCCATGACCAGTTCTAACTGTTGCTTCCTGACCTGCATACAGATTTCTCAAGAGGCAGATCAGGTGGTCTGGTATTCCCATCTCTCTCAGAATTTTCCACAGTTTATTGTGATCTACACAGTCAAAGGCTTTGGCATAGTCAATAAAGCAGAAATAGATGTTTTTCTGGAACTCTCTTGCTTTTTTGATGATCCAGCGGATGTTGGCAATTTGATCTCTGGTTCCTCTGCCTTTTCTAAATCCAGCTTGAACATCAGGAAGTTCACGGTTCACATATTGCTGAAGCCTGGCTTGGAGAATTTTGAGCATTACTTTACTAGCGTGTGAGATGAGTGCAATTGTGCGGTAGTTTGAGCACTCTTTGGCATTGCCTTTCTTTGGGATTGGGATGAAAACTGACCTTTTCCAAGAGGTATATCTACACACAAATTGTTAGATTTACAGTTCTAACAGCATATTTTAAAGCTACAGAGCTTTATACTTAGCTATATGTTTGTGCATATTAAAGTAAAATTATAAGAATAATTTGTCAAAATTGAATCTCTTTGATTGGTTTTCCTTTTGTACACCCATGGCTGATTGATGACAATATTGTAATTATCCTCCAATTAAAGTAAATAAGTTTTAAAAAAGAAACAGTTTAAATACAAATTTAATACCAATTCCACTCATTGTTTTTTAATTTGGACATATGAAACTAAAACTTTAAAAGGCCACTCAGGGTCGGACATGACTGAGCAACTGAACTGACTGAAAAAACTCAAATCATTCTTATAGATACATAAAAATATACTACTTGTATAATTAGAGTCGTAATGATTAAAAATTATTGAACACTTCCAAAAATAAATAAATAAAAGGCCACTCAGTCTTTAAATCATGTTTCTGAGCTCCTACTTTGTGAAATCTAGCATCAAACAAGTTAAACGCAATCTTTGTTCTAATCCTCATGGTCCAGCCAAACTTTCCAAATTATCAAGAGAGGAATCCAGTTCACAGTGTCACTCTGTATTATTTACAAGTTATGTGATTTAACGTGTTATATACTCTGTAACCCACAATTTCTTTACCTGTAAAATATGGGTAGTAATAGTGAAAACTCAGAAAGTAACTGTAATAAGAGAAGGTAGAGTGAACAGCCCAGTGACAGACAGTATTGATTTTAGATTGATATATCACTTTGTGTATGTGTGTGTTAGTTGCTTAGTTGTGTCTGACTCTTTGCAACCCCATAGACTGTAGCCCACCAGGCTCCTCTGTCCATGGGATTCTCCAGGCAAGAATACTGGAGTGGGTTGCCATTTCATTCTCCAGGGGATTTTCTGGATTCAAGGATCAAACTTGTGTCTCGTATGTCTCCTGCAACTCCTGCATTGGCAGGCAGATTCTTTATTACTGAGCCACCTGGGAAGCCCCATTTAGTAACAATACTGTATTGTATATTTGAAAGCTGCTTAGAGAATAGATCTTAAAAATTCTTATCACTAGAGAAAAAATTCTGTAACTATCTGAGATAATTAATATTAAGCAAATTTATTGTGGTAATCATTTTGAAGTATATATCAAATCGTACATCTTGGACTAATACAATGTGATATGACAATTGTATCTCACAAAAAAAAAAAAAAAAAAAAACCACCTTGAAAAAGACAGAAGACCTGGTATGCTGCAGTCCATGGAGTGGCAAAGAGTTGGACGTGACTTAGCTACTGAACAACAACTTGAAAAAGACATTTGCCTGAAAATAACTTGAATTGGTAGACTCAGTAAAGCAGACTGCCTGCCTTAGTGTGACTAAGCCTCAACTAATCAGTTGAAAGCCTCAAAAAACAAAAAGGCTGATTCTCCTTTGAGTAAGAGGGAACTCCTCCTGTCTGACTGCCTTCAACCTAGGACATCAGTATTTTCTTGCCTTCAAATTGACACATCAGCTCCTCTTGGTTCTCCCCCTATCCAGGCTCTCCTGTACCTTCAGCTGACTGTCAATCTCAGGTATTGCCAGCCTCCATAATGCAGTGATTTAGTAGCTAAGTTGTGTCCAACGCTTGCAACCCCATGGACCATAGCCACCAGGCTCCTTTGTCCATGGGATTCTCCAGGCAAGAATACTGGAGTGGGTTTCCATTTCCTTCTTTAGATCTTCCCAACCCAGGAATCGAACCCAGGTCTCCTGAATTGCAGGCAGATTCTTTACCAACTGAGCTTCAAGGGAAGCCCCGCCTCAATATTTGCATGAGCCAATGCTTAAAATCAATCAATCCTATTGGTTCTGTTTCTCTAGAGAACACTGAATAATACATATACTGACCACAGACATTTCATTTTATGGTCCTATAATTGTTGCAGGGAGGAAGCCAATTCTGACTCCATGTTGGAAACTGTTTCTTTGACTTGGTTTTCCGTTGCTCTTGTTATTATAATCATACTCAATGGCTTGCCTGGAGGACCCTGCCCCTCTTCTTGAGAGTAAACTAAAGTGCCTTTGTTCAGTTCCTGGAGAGATAGTTTGTTCCTGCCCATCTGTGAGTAGAAGAGATTAACACATCCCTTCCATCACTACATGGGAAATAGATGGGGAAACAGTGAAAACAGTGGCAGACTTTATTTTTCTGGGCTCCAAAATCACTGCAGATGGTGACTGCAGCCATGAAATTAAAAGACGCTTACTCCTTGGAAGGAAAGTTATGACCAACCTAGATGGCATTTTCAAAAGCAGAGACATTACTTTGCCAACAAAGGTTCGCCTAGTCAAGGCTATGGTCTTTCCTGTGGTCATGTATGGATGTGAGAGCTGGACTGTGAAGAAGGCTGAGTGCCGAAGAATTGATGCTTTTGAACTGTGGTGTTGGAGAAGACTCTTGGGAGTCCCTTGGACTGCAAGGAGATCCAACCAGTCCATTCTGAAGGAGATCAGCCCTGGGATTTCTTTGGAAGGAATGATGCTAAAGCTGAAACTCCAGTATTTTGGCCACCTCATGCGAAGAGTTGACTCATTGGAGAAGACTCTGATGCTGGGAGGGATTGGGGGCAAGAGGAGAAGGGGACGACAGAGGATGAGATGGCTGGATGGCATCACTGACTCGATGGATGTGAGTCTGAGTGACCTCCGGGAGTTGGTGATGGACAGGGAGGCCTGGCGTACTGTGATTCATGGGGTAGCAAAGAGTCGGACACGACTGAGCGACTGATCTGATCTGATCTGATCCAAAGGCTGGCCATTCCCTTGGAGATGTTTTCCAAGACTGAAGACCCTTTCACTTTAATTCCCTAATGCCTCTCTCTCTTATTCTACATTTTTAATTTAGTTCCTCATTGCTTCCTTCTCTCTGATCTATAAAAGAACCTGGCATCCAGACCCCAATACAGTGATTATTTTGAGGCACTAGCCTGCCATCTTCTCTGTCTGCCAGCTTTCCGATTGAAGTTCTTTTCCTTGCCTCAACACCCCATTTCTTGGATTCACTGGCCTGTCGTGTGGCAAGCAGAGTGATACTGGACTCTGTAACATAATCATATTTTTTAAAAAATACATTCTGCTCTGAAGTTTTCTCATTTTGTGTTTGTACTTAGTTTTATATTCTTAATTAATGAAAAACTGAATGAAATGGTTTATACATACACACACACATATTTCCTTTCTGGAAATTTGAGTCCCAGTCCATGCTTCTTTGTTGATTATTCCTTAGAAATGTTGGTTAAGTTTTAGGGTTCCCTTAGTTATAATATATATTTTACTATTACATACTTATTTAGGATTAATGATAAGGTATAAAATATTTGGGAAACACCATTATCACCCTTTAGGACAAATATATCCATTCAAGAGTATTATTATGATTTTATGGAGTTAAATTGTAGGGATACTAAATATCCAATAAATATTCACTGAATGAATGAAAGATAATTTGAGATCAATGGTATTTCCTACCACTGTGGCTCATTCCAAACAACATAACTGAGGAGTTAAAAAATGCTTGCTGAGTGGCAGCAAAAGGACAAATGAGGCTGGAAGGGATGAATATATCCACATGGCTAAGTGCTTTCTCTAAGAGGAAATGCACTGGCATGCAGACCACAGTATTGCCCTTGCAGAAAAAGTTCACCTAAGTTTTTTCCCTCCAGTTTTGCCAGTTCTTCACATAAAGTTATTGGTTCTCAGAATTGAAAGAGACACGTGTACCCCAATGTTCATCGCAGCATTGTTTATAATAGCCAGGACATGGAAGCAACCTAGATGTCTATCAGCAGATGAATGGATAAGAAAGCTGTGGTACATATACACAATGGAGTCTTACTCAGCCATTAAAAAGAATACATTTGAATCAGTTCTAATGAGGTGGATGAAACTGGAGCCTATTATAGAGAGTGAAGTAAGCCAGAAAGAAAAACACCAATACAGTATACTAATGCATATATATGGAATTTAGAAAGATGGTAATGATAACCCTGTATGTGAGACAGCAAAAGAGACAAAGATATATAGAACAGTCTTTTGGACTCTGTGGGAGAGGGCGAGAGTGGGATGATTTGGGAGAATGGCATTGAAACATGTATAATATCATATATGAAATGAATTGCCAGTCCAGGTTCAATGCATGATACAGGATGCTTGGGGCTGGTGCACTGGGATGACCCAGAGGGAAGGTACGGGGAGGGAGGTGGGAGGGGGTTTCAAGTTGGGGAACACGTGTACACCAGTGGTGGATTCATGTTGATGTATGGCAAAACCAATACAATGTTGTAAAGTAATTAGCCTCTAATTAAAATAAATAAATTTATATTAAAAATAAATCTTAATTCCTAAGTAAAAACAAACAAAAAAAGTTATTGGTTCTTCAAATAAAGTTATTAGTTGATGCATCAATAAACGTGTTTGATTTGTGTGTGTAAATCTGTCACCTTTTAAACCTTAAAACAGATATCCAGGAGTCTCTCCAGCTACCCAGGCCCTGTCCACGTGCAGCTCAGGATCTCCACCAGAGAGAGAAGGTGTTCCATGGGACCATGGAAAACACAAACTCATTCCTCCACTAGTAACCAATATCTGGTGGGGGGTTGTCTGGGGCCCTGGTGAGTGTGAGTGCCTGTGCAGAGATAAAGCATAAGGTACATATATGCAATGGAGTATTACTCAGCCATTAAAAAGAATACATTTGAATCAGTTCTAATGAGGTGGATGAAACTGGAGCCTATTATACAGTGAAGTTGCTGCTGCCGCTGTTACTAAGTCACTTCAGTCGTGTCCGACTCTGTGTGACCCCATAGATGGCAGCCCACCAGGCTCCCCCGTCCCTGGGATTCTCCAGGCAAGCACACTGAAGTGGGTTGCCATTTCCTTCTCCAATGCATGAAAGTGAAATGCAAAAGTGAAGTCACTCAGTCATGTCCGACCCTCAGTGACCCCATGGACTGCAGCCTACCAGGCTCCTCCATCCATGGGATTTTCCAGGCAGGAGTACTGGAGTGGGATGCTATTGCTTTCTCCGATACAGAGTGAAGTAGCCAGAAAGAAAAATACCAATACAGTATACTAACACATATATATGGAATTTAGAAAAATGGTAATGATAACCCTATATGCAAGACAGCAAAAGAGACACAGATGTATAGAACAGTCTTTTGGACTCTGGGAGAAGGCGAGGGTGGGATGATCTGAGACAATAGCATTGAAACATGTATATTATCATATATGAAACAGATCGCCAGTCCAGGTTCGATGAATGAGACAGGGTGCTCAGGGCTGGTGTACTGGGATGGCCCAGAGGGACGGGATGGGGAGGGAGATGGAAGGGGGGTTCAGGATGGGGAGCACATGTAAACCCATGGCTGATTCATATCAATGTATGGCAAAACCCACAACAATATTGTAAAGTAATTAGCCTCCAGCTAAAATAAAATGTATAATAAAAAAAAATGACCTGAAAATCATAATTGGGGTTAATCTAGAGAAAGAATGAAGGGGATGGGGTTCGGCAAGGGTTGAAATGAAGGGGGTTTTCACTTTATTTGAAATTTTAATGTTTAATTCTGGGTAGCAAGAAGAGGGGTCTAGAAGCCAGCTTGGCAAAATCCCTCTTTGACAAGCTCAAAGTGAAGAGAAGCCCTGGTAAATGAAGGCTAGAATCATCTGGCTTCAGAAGGGAATAAACTGCCTATTTTCTGCTCTGTTGCCATCTCATTTCCTTGAGCTATGTAATCAATATTACATAGGTGATTTCATTTAGGCAATATTCCTGTAGGATGAATGGCATTGTCCTTGTTTTATTTTTTTAAAAAATGATAGGTTTATAAGTGGTGTTTGTATGTTTCTTTCAGGTGTTCAGACCTTGAGTCCAAGTTCTCTGTTGTTCCCAGCCCTGAATGACATATTTCATACTTGGTGCTCACTAAACACAGAGGTCTCTTACTCCTCAGCTGCCTCTCTCTACTTTTAGGTCAAAATTGGGCTTCCTAAAAGAGTTATCTGTATTTTTTTTTCCTTCCCTGGAAGAGTGAATTTCTTTCCGTTAAGTTTAGAAGTTGTAATATATCCATAAGATCTGGAAATCAAAGTATATAAAAAGATTTATTGTGAATTATTCATTCTTTCACTGTTCCCAGGCTCCCAATTGTCTCTAGCCAATGGGTGTTTCTATGGAGAGACAGGTCCTTAGGGTTTCTTACTTTGATAGTGATCCTGAAATCAACCTAATTCAACGACTTTAATATATTTACAGAGCTGTACAACCATCATCACAACTAATTTTAGAATATTTTCATCACACCCCAAATACCTCATGCCATTTACAATCACTCTGTAATACCACCCCCAGACCCTGGCAAACAATGATCTATTTTTGGTCTCTGCACATCTGCCCTTTTAAGACATTTACTATAAATGGAAACATAACAATATGCATTCTTTCCTGTCTGCTTTCTTTCATTAGGCATAATGTTTTTGAGGTTTATCTGTCTTATATATTGGTACTTCATTCTTTCTTATTGCTGAATAATATTCTACTCCATGGATTTACTACTTCTGTTCATTCACCAGTTGGAAGACACTTGAGTTTTTACTTATAGGCTTTAGTGAATATTGCTGCTGCAAACATTCACATACAAATTTAAAAGAATATTTTAACTTCTCCTGGCAAGATATTTTAGGATTGATATTGCAATGGCATATGGTGAACATATATGTAACTTCATAAGAAACTGCCAATCTAAATAAAAACAAAAGTAAACAAGTGAGACCTAGTTAAACGTAAAAAGTTTTTGCATAGCAAAGGAAACTATAAACAAGGTGAAAAGACAACACTCAGAATGGAAGAAAATAATAGCAAATGAAACAACTGGCAAAGGATTAACTTCCATAATATACAAGCAGCTCACACAACTCAGTATCAGACAACAACAATCAAACAACAAAATCAAAACAAACAACACAATCAAAAAGTGGGAAAAGGACCTAAACAGACATTTCTCCAAAGAAGACATACAGATAAAACACATGAAAAGATGCTCAATACAGCTCATTATTACAGAAATGCAAATCAAAACTACAAAGAGATATCACCTCACACTGGTCAGAATGGCCATCATCAAAAAATCTACAAACAATAAATGCTGGAGAGGGTGTGGAGAAAAGGGACCCCTCTTGCACTGTTGGTGGGAATGTAAATTGATACAGCCACAATGGAAGACCATATGGAGTTTCCTTAAAAAACTAGGAATAACACCACCATATGATACAGCAGTCTCACTCTTAGGCATATACCCTGAGGAAACCAAAATTGAAAAAGACACATGCACCGCAATGTTCATTGTATCACTATTTACAATAGCTAGGACATGAAAGCAACCTAGATGTCCATCAACAGATAAATGGATAAAGACGTTGTGGTACAAATATACAATGGAATATTATTCAGCCATAAAAAGAAACACATTTGAGTCAGTTCTAATGAGGTAGATGAACCTAGAGCCTATTATACTGAGTGAAATAAGAAAGAGAAAGAAAACATATTGTATACTGATGCATATATATGGAGTCTAGAAAAATGGTATTGATAAATTTATTTGCAAGGCAGCAATGGAGAAACATATAGAGAACAGACTGATGGACATAGGGAGAGGGGAGGAGAGGATGAGATGAAGAGAGTCACATGGAAACTTACATTACCATATGTAAAATAGATAGGCAACGGGAATTTGCTGTATGTCCCAAGGAACTCAAACAGGGGCTCTGTATCAACTTAGAGGGGTGGGATGGGGAGGGAGGTTTAAGAGGGAGGGGACATGGGCATATCTATTGCTGATTCATGTTGAGATTTGACAGAAAAAAAGACAAAATTCTGTAAAGCAATTATCCTTCAATTGAAAGATAAATTAGTTAAAAAAAGAAATTGCCCATCTGTTTCCAAAAATATCCATATAATCTCTCATTTCCATCAGCAATGTGTGAGGATCCAATTTCTGTAATATTTTGGAAATACACAAAACTGCCTATTTACTTTAAATCACAGCCATTCTACTAGGTGTTAAGTAGTACCTTATTGTGGTTTTTAAAAATTTCTCTAATTATTAATGGAGCTGAGTATCTTTATTTATTTATAGATACTATTAATAACTAGAACCCATATGAAGAAATGAAGAATATTGTTAAAAGTAGCTATGTAAATAAATATAAAAGCCACTGTTATTGTATATTTCACTTAGAACTCCTTGTATCCTCTAGGATATTTAAAATGTCATAAAAGTTTGTCATAAATGTATACTAATAGGAACACAATATATGTATAATTTGTGACAGCAACATAAAGGGGGAATATGGAACTGTGTAGTGGCATATTTTGTGCACTACTGAAGCTAATTTACTACTAATTCAAAATACATTGCTCTACATTGAAGATATTAATTGCAATCTGCAGGGTAATCATTTAAAAAGTAAATAAAAATATACACAGAAAATTAATGAGAGGGACTCAGAATGGTTCACTACAAAAAATCAAACATGAAAGAAGTTAGCAATACAGGAACAAGGAACAAAAATAAGATATATAGAAAATAAATAGAAAAACAGCAGAAGTAAGTCTCCCCTTGTTATTAATTCCAAGAATGACTGGAATGCATGTAAAGCTTTGCTTTAGAGGAAAATGTATAACTTAAGAGCCTACACTTAAGAGCTTTGCTTTAGAGGAAAATGTATAACTTAAGAGCCTAAACTTAAAAATATAGGTTTCAAATATCACTTTACACCTTAAGAAACTAGAAGAGCTAGCACAAAGAAGGAAATAATAAAGATTAGAGAGGAGATATATGAAGTAGAGAATGGGAAAACAAAGAAGCAAATCAATGAAACTGATAGTTCTTTCCTTAAAAATATCAACAGTAACAAACTAAAGAAGTAGGAGAAACAAATAACTAAAACCTGGAATGAATATGGGGACATCACTACTGATTTTACAAAAAAAAAAAAGTATCTAACACAATGCAATGAACAGTTGTGTCAACAAATGTGGGATAACCTGGATGAAACAAATTACTAGAAACACAAACTACTATAATTTAATCAAGAAGAAATAATCTGCAAAGATCAGTAACCAGTAAAGAGATTGTTGAGAGGCTGTTTATTATTGATTCAAAGAAAAGTCCAGGATGAATCCTACTGAACATTTAAAGTAGAATACCAATTCTTTCTAAATTCTTCCAAAAAATAAAAGGAACGCTTCTTAATTTAGTCTATAAGACCAGTATTAACTGCTACCAAAGTCCGATACTGACATCAAAAGAAAACTACAGAACAGTATCCCTTATGAGTACAGATATAAACACTCTCAACAGAGTACTAGCAAACTGAATGCAGCAGTATATTAAAAGTACTATATACTGTATTATATAAATACAGTATAATATACAGTATTATATACTATATCATAGGCCAAGTAGAATTTTCCCTAGGAACGCAAGGTTGATTCAATATACAAAAATCAACTAATCATACTAACAGAATGATAGGGAGAAAAAGCATGCAATCATTTCAACGGATGCAAAAATATTTGACAAAATTGAATACCATTTCAATATTAAAACACTCAACAAGCTATAAAGAGAAGGGAACTTCCTCAATATGATAAAGGGCAGCTTTAAAAACTAGAAGCTAACACCATATTCAATGGTGAAACAACAAAAGCTTCCCCTTTAAGGTCAGGAAAAAGAAAATGATGCCTGCTTTTGCCATTTCCATTCAACCAGACATTCTAGCCTTACCATTTAAACAAGGAGAAAAAGACATCTTAATTTAAATGGAAGGAGTAAAACTATCTCTATTCACAGATGACACAACCTTAAATAAAGAGAATCCTGAAGAACAAAAAATTATAAGTAATACTTTCAGGAAAATTGCAGAGCACAGCTTCAACACACAAAAATAAATTGTACTGTATACCTGATCAATGAATAATCTGAAAAGGAACTTAAGAAAACAACTCCACTAAGAGTATCAGAAAGAAAAAAATACTTAAGAATAAGTTTAACCATGGAGGTCCAAGACTTTTACTGTGAAAACTACAAACATTGCTAGGTCAATATGAATGAGAAGACATCTCTTGTTCATTTATTGAAATATTTAATATTATAAATATGGTAACAGTCCCCCAAAGAGTACACAGATTCAATGCAATCTCTCAAAATCCCAATAAAAAATGTATGATAATAAATTTTGGAATTATTTTCACTGTCCCCCAAATAAACCTCATTCCACTTAGCCATTTCCCAAAGCTACTGGGAAAAGGCTACTATATTTTTGCAGTAATGGACATACTGATCCATTACATACAAGTGATCCAGTACATACAAGTGAAAAGAAAAAAGGTGATCAAATGGACTTGATTAAAATTAAAACTAAAAGACAAATTGCAAATGGGAAAATATTATAATATGTATCTATGACAAAGAAATTACATAACATTTAATTTTATTTGTCAACTTGACTGGACCGAGGGATGCCCAGATATTTGGGCAAATATCATTATGAGTGTGTCCCTGAGGGTGTTTCTGGGTAAGATTAAACTTTGAATCAGTAGAATAAACAAATAAAGCAGACTGACTTCCCTAACGGGGGTGAACCTCATCCAATCAATTGAAGGTCTGACTAGAACAAAAAGGCTGACCCTTCTTTAAATGAGGGGGATTTTTCTTTCTTTTGGATTTGAACTGAAACATTAGCTCCTACGGGGTATTGAGGTTGCTGACCCTTAGACTGGAACTATACCATCAGCTCTCCTTGGTCCCCTGCTTGATACTGCAGATGTGGGACTTATCTTTCTCAATATAATTTCATGTCTTTTTCTCAGCACACTTTAGAGCCTTCTTTTGAAAAAACGAATTTACTATGGCATCATTCATATACCATATAATTCACCCTCTGAATTTACATCCAAGAACTTTTAGTATATTCATAGTTATACATAATTTTAAAATATTTTACATAAATTAAGTTACACATAAATTTTAGAATATTTTCATTGTCCCCCGAATAAACTTCACTCCACTTAGGTAGCATTTCCCAATATCCCTATCTGCCCAATCCTAGGCAATTACTAATTTGCTTTCTGTGTAGTATAGATTTGTCTATTCTCTACATTTCATGTAAATAGAACCGTACAATATGTGTTCCTTTTTGGCTTCTTTAACTTATCATGTTTTCAAGGTCCATTCATGTTGCAGAATACATTATTACTTTATTCTTTTTATTAATGAATAATATTTTGTTAGATGGTAATTATCACACTTTATATATCCATTCATCATTTGATGGGCATTTGGATTGCTTCCACTTTAAATAATCTCCCAGGGCTGTGGTAACAAATTGCCTTGAACTGATGACCACTCCCCTTACCCTGCCATAAAACAAAAACCACATACTTATTCTCTTAGAGGTCTGGAGGCCAGAAGCACCAAAATATGTTCATTAGGCCCAAATCAAGGTGTCAGCTACTATATATATCTTCTGGAGGATCCAGGGGAGAATCCTCCTTTCTCCTTCCACTTTCTGTTTGCTGCTAGAATTCCTTGGCTTCCGCCTGCATCCCTCCAGTCTTTAAGGCCATCATCTTCAAATCTTTGTTCTATCTGCCCATTACATTTTCCTCTCTGAGTGTGAAACCTCTATCTCCCTCTTAAGTGGTTGTGTCTGACTGCATTTAGAGCCCACCTAGATAATCCAGCGTAATATTCCCATCTCAAGGTCTTAAAAGTAACCACATCTAAAGACGGTCTTAGTTTTGCCATATAAGATTACATTCATGAGTTTCAGAGATTCATATGTAGATTATTTTTTGGTAGTGTAATTTTCAGCTTACCATAGTCTTCCCTCTGGCCCCCAAAGGTTCACATCGACATCACATGTGAAATACATTCATCCATCCCAACATCCCATTGAATCTTAATCCTTTACAGTGTAAACTCAAGTCCAAAATTTCATATAATGAGTCTAGAAGTCCAAAACCTAATTATCAGCATTATCTAAATCAGAGAGTGAGACTCTGCATATGATCCATCTTAGGACAACATACTTGTCCATCTCTATACCTGTAAAACTAGAAAACAAGTTGTTGTCGTCTTGACTCTTTTGTGACCCCATGGACTGTAGCCCACCAGGCTCCTCTGTCCATGGGATTTCCCCGGCAAGAATGCTGGAGTGGGTTGCTGTTTCCTTCTCCAGGGGATCTTCCCAGACCAGGGATCAAACCTGTGTCTCCTATATTGGCAGGTAGATTTTTTACCATTAAGCCACCAGGGAAGCCCAGAAAACAAGTTACCTCTCTCCAATAAACAATGCTAGAACATATCAAGTATAAGAGCTTTAGCCATTCCTATTCCAAAATGGAAAAAATCAGAACAAAGAGGTCACTGATTCCAAGTGATTTCAAAGCCCAGTATGGATATTTCATTAGGTTGTCAGGCCTAGGAGGAATTCCTTGCCGGTCAAGATTTCCCCCTCTGTGCTGAAGGCTCCATGTTCTGAGCCCAAAGTTCTTCTCTTAAAGCTATTCTTCATTTTTCTTAAAGGGTAGCATATGTTTGTATCTGAGTAATTGTAGCCTGTTTCCTGCATATAGGATTTGGACACCTTGTGACATTGCTTTGTTTCATCTTCTCTCTGTTGTACAGGGACAGCCTTGGCTTTCTCTCCACATGCTTTCATAACAGTGAATCTCCTAATTTTAGCACCTTTTCCAGTCTGGAGAGGTAAGAATACCTCCAATTTTGTACTTTATCACTAGGCCTGTTGATCCATTTTGAGTTAATTTTTTGTCACTGTAGTACATCTTTCTCGGTCATAACAAATACAAAAAGCATAAAGTCATTTTCTATAAAATTCACAAATGAAACTATTGAACATCTAATCATATAAAATTCAAAACTTATAAACTCAATAAGTTACAAATGTCAACCAATTATCATGGAGTGATTTGTTTAACACCCTTACAAATTTCTTCCTTAGCAAACAAATTACAGCAATCTCAATATTTATCTATGTCTCATCCTATAGAAATAATCACTGAGTTAGACTACATTTTTTGTGATTTGGTAGGCCTTAAATCTTGTTGAATAATTTTTCAATTTGAGAACAAATTCTCTACCAGCAACTGGTATTGACAGAGTTATATATAAACTGAGAATCAAATAAGGATTTGGAACTGTGTGCAGTATATTAAGTTGCATGATGATGTCCCATCTGTTATTTTTTACTAGGTTCATTAGTCAGTTTCAATTGTAATTTTTTAATTAGTTGTAGTAATTCATTTCTACAGTTTTTCAAAGTATACATGTTATCTGAAACAGAGGTTAGTAAACAATGGCTTACAAGCTGAATCTGAGCCATCATCTATTTGTGTACAGCACACAAGCTAAAAATGGCTTTTGTATTTTTAAATGATCGGAAAATGTTAAAAGAACAGTACGGATGACATGTAAAAGTTTTTCTAAAATTCAAGCTTCAACAGCCATAAATACAATTTTATTGGAACACAGCCATGCTCATTTGATGACACCCTGTCATTGGGGTGCTTTTGCACCTACCTGGTTGTGTATACACTACAATGGTAGAGTTTTCCTAAGTTCACTTGCCTTATCAGTCTTACAGGTAAAACTGACCCACTGAAAAATAGACACATGAGGCAGAAAAATCATCACCCTTCTAAGGATCAGACATCTGATTTCATAAGAGCTCACTAACAACTGAAAACTTCATTTAAACTCACACACCTATGGTTCAGTTTATCTACCACAAAGGAGGCAAAAATATACAATGTAAAAAAGACAGTGCCTTCAATATGTAGTTCTAGGGAAAACTACACAGCTACATATAAAAGAAATACATTAAAACATTCTCTAACATCATACACAAAAATAAACTCAAAATGGATCAAAGACCTAAATGTAAGACTGGGCACTATAAAACTCTTAGAGGAAAACATAGGCAGAACATTCTATAACATAAATCACAGTAATATCTTTTTTGATACACTTCCTAGAATAATAAAAATCAAAATAAACAAATAGGACCTAATTAAACTTAACAGCTTCTGCAGGGCAAAGGAAACCATCAAAAAAAAAAAAAAAAAACACGAAAAGACAGCCCACAGAACGGGGGAATATATTTTTAAATGAGGTGAGCAACAAGATACTAATTTCAAAATATACAAACAGCTCATGCAGCTGTATGTCAAAAAAGCAAACAATAAAACAATGAGCAGATCTAGATTAACATTTCCTCAAAGAAGACATATAGATGGCCAAAAAGCACAAAGCAGATGAAAAGATGCTCAACATCACTAATTATCAGATAAATGCAAATCAAAACTACAATGAGGCATCTGCTCATACTGGTCAGAATGGCCATCAACAAAAAGTATACACACAATAAATGCTGGAGAGAATGTAGAGAGAAGGGAAACCTCCTACACTGTTGGTGGGAATGAAAACTGGTAAAGCCACTATGGAGAACAGTATGGGGGTTCCTTAAAAACTTAAGATAGGAACTACCATATGATCCAGCAGTCCCACTCCTGAGCAGGCATTGGAGAAAGCCATAATCCAAAAGGACACATGCACCTCATTGTTCATTGAAGCAGGATATGGAAGCAACCTAATAGTCAGGACATGGAAGCAACAATATATCCATCAACAGAAGAATGGATAGAGACGATGTGGTACATATATACAATTAAACACTATTGTTGTTTAGTCACTAACTAATGTAAGGCTCTTTGCGACCCCATGGACTGTAACCTGCCAAGCCCCTCTGTCCATGGGACAGCCCAGGCATGAATCCTGGAGTGGGATGCCATTTCCTTGTTCAGGGGATCTTCTTCTCCCAGGGATTAAACCCATGTCTCCTGCATTGGCAGGCTGATTCTTTAAGGCTGAGCCAACAGGGAAGCCCACAATGAAATATTACTCAGTCAGAAAAAAAGAACAAAATAATGCCATTTGCAGCAACAAGGATGGACCTAGGGATTATTATACTAAAGTCAGACAAAGATAAATGTCATATGTTATCATTCAAATGCAGAGTCATTTTTTTAAAAAAATAAAGGTACAAATGAACTTATTCACAAAACATAAAGAGACTTACATATATCAAAAACAAACTTATGGTTACCAAAGGGGAAACGTGGGGAGAGGGATAAATCAGGAGCTTGGGATGAATATACACACACTATACTATATAAGATAGATAACCAACAAGGCTCTGCTGTATAGTACAGGAAACTCTACTCAATATTCTGTGATAACCTATATGAGAAAATAATCTAAAAGAGAGTGGATATATGTATGTGTATAAATAAATCATCTTGCTCATCACCTGGAACTAACACAACATTGTAAATCAACTATATTTCAATAAAACTAATTTTAAAAAATTTAAAAAAAACTGTATTTAAAACTCCAGCTGGAGATTGCTTCTCTTTCATGTTGCCTTCCTTTTTCCAGAGATTCAAATAAGCAAAAATTATCACTTATCGAGATGTGTTGTTGTTTACTCACTAAATTATGTCCAAATCTTTGTGACCCCATGCACTGTAGCCCACCAGGCTTCTCTGTCCATGGGATTTCCCAGGTAAGAATACTGGAGTGGGTGGCCATTTCCTTCCTTCCCCAGGGGATAGTGCCAGCTCAGGGATCAAACCTGCACATTTCCTGTGGCTCCTGAATTGGCAGGCAGGTTTTTTTGTTTTGTTTTGTTTTTACCACTAAGCCCCTAGGGAAGCCTATGAAGATTTACAGTTTTCAATATTCAAAGAGTTCAAATTCCAATCAGCCCAGCAGTGGGAAAGAGCAAGGAAAGTATATTCCACTAATGCTTTTTTTCCCCCAGATTTCCCTTGCAACATTTATATAATTACAAGAATATTTTATATCCATGTCATCATACACCCAGAAGCAATTAGCCACAAAGTACAAACTCATTTTTTATGATTCTTGCTTATTCTTCAGCACAGATTATTCACTCAAACCTGTAACAAGAAATTCAAAATGTATGGTTTTAACATTACAGATCCTAGGGACTACCCTTGTGGTCCACTGGTTAAGATTCCAAGCTCCCAATGCAGGCAGCCAGGGTTCAACTCTTGCTCAGGGAACTAGATCCCACATGCTGCAACTAAGAGTTTGCATGTCACTAAAGATCCTGCATGGCACAGCAAAACTCCAAGATCCCACGTGCTGCAACTAAGACTTGGTGCAGACAGATGCATAGATAGCGGGATGGATGGATAAAAAGATCAATCAATCAATATTAACATTACAGATCCTGCAGATCTGGTTTGGAATATGACATAGAAGGGCAGTGCAGTTGCCATAAGAGCTAAGTCAAAGAAGTGGCTGGAGTGTCCCCTCCTGCCTTTCTCCCTTTTGTGATTTATCTAAAGCTTTGCTTCAGTCCTGAGAATTCAATGTAACCATTTTCCTCGCACTTGGAGGATCAGATCAGATCAGATCAGTCGCTCAGTCGTGTCCGACTCTTTGCGACCCCATGAACCGCAGCACGCCAGGCCTCCCTGTCCATCACCAGCTCCCAGAGGTCACTCAGACTCGCATCCATCGAGTCAGTGATGCCATCCAGCCATCTCATCCTCTGTCGTCCCCTTCTCCTCCTGCCCTCAATCCCTCCCAGCATCAGAGTCTTCTCCAATGAGTCAACTCTTCGCATGAGGTGGCCAAAATACTGGAGTTTCAGCTTTAGCATCATTCCTTCCAAAGAAATTCCAGGATTGATCTCCTTCAGAATGGACTGGTTGGATCTTCTTGCAGTCCAAGGGACTCTCAAGAGTCTTCTCCAACACCACAGTTCAAAAGCATCAATTCTTTGGCGTTCAGCCTTCCTCACAGTCCAGCTCTCACATCCATACATGACCACAGGAAAGACCATAGCCTTGACTAGGCTATGCAGAGTTCCAAAGAATAGCAAGAAGAGATAAGAAAGCCTTCTTCAGTGATCAATGCAAAGAAATAGAGGAAAACAACTGAATGGGAAAGACTAGGGATCTCTTCAAGAAAATCAGAGATACCAAAGGAACATTTCATGCAAAGATGGGCACGATAAAGGACAGAGATGGTGTGGACCTAACAGAAGCAGAAGATATTAAGAAGAGGTGGCAAGAATACACAGAAGAACTGTACAAAAAAGAGCTTCAAGACCTAGACAATCATGATGATGTGATCACTGACCTAGAGTCGGACATCTTGGAATGTGAAGTCAAATGGGCCTTAGAAAGCATCACTACGAACAAAGCTAGTGGAGGTGATGGAATTCCAGTGGAACTATTCCAAGTCCTGAAAGATGATGCTGTGAAAGTGCTGCACTCAATATGCCAGCAAATTTGGAAAACTCAGCAGTGGCCACAGGACTGGAAAAGGTCAGTTTTCATCCCAATCCCATAGAAAGGCAATGCCAAGGAGTGCTCAAACTACCGAACAATTGCACTCATCTCACACGCTAGTAAAGTAATGCTCAAAATTCTCCAAGCCAGGCTTCAGCAATATGTGAACCGTGAACTTCCTGATGTTCAAGCTGGTTTTAGAAAAGGCAGAGGAACCAGAGATCAAATTGCCAACATCCGCTGGATCATGGAAAAAGCAAGAGAGTTCCAGAAAAACATCTATTCCTGCTTTATTGACTATGCCAAAGCCTTTGACTGTGTAGATCACAATAAACTGTGGAAAATTCTGAGAGAGATGGGAATACCAGACCACCTGATCTGCCTCTTGAGAAATCTGTATGCAGGTCAGGAAGCAACAGTTAGAACTGGTCATGGAACAACAGACTGGTTCCAAATAGGAAAAGGAGTACGAAAGAGTACGTCAAGGCTGCATATTGTCACCATGTTTATTTAACTTATATGCAGAGTACATCATGAGAAATGCTGGACTGGAAGAAACACAAGTTGGAATCAAGATTGCCGGGAGAAATATCAATAACCTCAGATATGCAGATGACACCACCCTTATGGCAGAAAGTGAAGAGGGGCTAAAAAGCCTCTTGATGAAAGTGAAAGTGGAGAGTGAAAAGGTTGGCTTAAAGCTCAACATTCAGAAAACGAAGATCATGGCATCTGGTCCCATCACTGCATGGGAAATAGATGGGGAAACAGTGGAAACAGTGTCAGACTTTGTTTTTCTGGGCTCCAAAATCACTGCAGATGGTGACTTGGAGGATAGAACAATGTAAACGTTTAACATTTTGCACCTGCTCAAGCTTATTTTTTGGAAATGTGGGGGCCCTTTCTCCTGCATCCTAGAGGCAATACAAAAACCAAAGGCTTTTTGGACACTTTTCCTCCGTTAGCCTGCATGGCTAAAAGCAGTCAGGGGAAGGAGCAAGCCAACTCCCCTTTCACATTCCATAGTTACCTTTCACCTCTCACAACAGACAGCAGCCCACCTGCTGTTTCATACCGTGGATGTCTCCATACCCGAATTCTCCATGCCATGCATTCCCCAAAGGAGAAGGTCACTGAATAACTGACACACTCTGCCCTCCAATACAAATGGGACTGTACATGAAATGGACATCCCCGCTCTAGAGTTGATCCATGCTAATTAGCCAGGCAAATCAAATGAGTCCTTTATTCCTAAGTTTAAGTGGAGAAAGGTTTGTAAGATATTGAGGGAAGTAAAAGAGAGGATCATGATGAACAAAACAAACTATTTCTGGACGAAAACTCACAGACATAATACAGAAAACTGAAGAGAATATCATTAAACCATCAAACACAGAAACATAATGTAGAAGGAAACAATCAGTGCAGGTCTCCCAAACACCCTGGTGGGAACGGCTCCACATGGCAGAAAGTGAGTGTTGGGCACATAAAGCTTCACCTGTATTGACCCTCGCTCCTGATCGTTCATATTACCACCTGAGTGCTACCTCCTGACACAGCAGTGACATTAGATTCTCAAAGGAGAACAGACCCTACTGTGAACTGTGCACCTGAGGGATCTAGGTTGTGCTCTCCTTAGGAGAATAATCCTGAAAACATACTCTCCCTCCAAGGGGAAAAATTGTCCTCCAGGAAACCAGTCTCAAGTTTCAAAAATGTTGGAGGATGCTGAATTAGAGAATGAGAAAAAGTTCTTTCAAATTATTAGTAATGCAAAAATTTAGGCATCAGGTGCTCAAGTCAAAGCATTCTTGCCTCACCCAGGCTTTGATGGAGAAGGCAATGGCACCCCACTCCAGTACTCTTGCCTGGAAAATCCCATGGATGGAGGGGCCTGGTAGGCTGCCGTCCATGGGGTCGCTAGGAGTTGGACACGACTGAGCGACTTCACTTTCACTTTTCACTTTCATGCATTGGAGAAGGAAATGGCAACCCACTCCAGTGTTCTTGCCTGGAGAATCCCAGGGACGGGGAGCCTGCTGGGCTGCCGTCTATGGGGTCGCACAGAGTCGGATACGACTAAAGCGACTTAGCAGCAGCAGCAGCAGGCTTTGATGGTTGGACTCAGCGCTCTTGCCCCGCCCACAGGCCCCGCCCACCTGGTGACCTCTTCCTTAAGGGACCCAAAGCGCAGGCGCTCACCCTGCACCAACTGTCACCATTTCCTGTCCATCCCAGAGCCCGCACCCAGCCACCTGCCCCCGCCGTCATGGGTCACCGTGAGAAGGCTCCGAGGAGGCGGCCAGGACCTCCACACCCACTGCTGCCCACCCCGCTGCTGCCCCCGCCGCACCTCCCTCATCCGAGATGCCTTCCGGATGGTCTTGCCGCCGCCCGCCATGTTGCCCGCAGCGGCCTCGCAGGCGCGCTACCACTACCACCCCGAGGGCCAGGCCGCGGTCAACAGCCGCGGCACCCTGGAGCTCCACGCCTCCTTCCAGTGCCTGGCCAGGGCCTGCTCCCTGCACCACCACCACGACATGGCCCTGCAGCACTTCTCCCGCTTCTTCCTGCTCCGCTCCCAGGAGCACAGCGAGACAGCCGAGAGCCTGATGTTCCTGCAGAACCAGCGTGGGGGCCGCATCTCCTTCCTGGACACCAGGATGCCCGAGACCCAAGAGCGGGAGAGCAGCCTCCAAGCCACGCAGGACACCCTGCACCTGGAGAAGAGAGTCAGCCAGAGCCTGCTCGACCTGTACCACCTGGCCACCGAGAGCAGCGACGCCCACCTGTGCCACTTCCTGGAGACGCGTCACTTGGACCAGCAGCTCGAGTTCATCAATGAGCTGGGGGACCATCTCACCAACGTGCACAAGATGGGGGCACCAGAAGGCGGCCTGGCAGAGTACGCTTTTGACAAGCTCACCCTGGACATCAGTGACAAGGAGGAACGAGCGGGGACTGGACTTTGCCCCCAGACCCGGGTGACTGTCCAAGGTCACCTTGCCTGCCATGCAGACCACAGTATTTCCCTTGCAGAAAAAGTTCACTTAAGTTTTTTTCTTGCAGTTTTACCAGTTCTTCACATAAAGTTATTTGGTTCCTCAATAAATAAAGGTCTCTCTGTTTGATTTTTGTGTGCAACTCTCTCATCTTTTAAACTTTAAAACAGGTATCCAGGAATCTTTCTCAGCTACCCAGGTCTGGTCCATATATAGCTCAGGATCGCTGCAGAGGGATGGAGAAGGGGTTCCTGAGATCCTGGAAAACAGAGGACCCCCATGAACAAAGTAGGTGGAGAGGGTGGGGTGGGCCATCTGAGGCCCTAGTCTATGTGGGTACCTGTATGTGGTAAAATTATACACACACACACACACACACACACACACACCAGTACGGCATTCAAAATACTGGTTGTCTCTTAGTGAGAATTGAAGGAGATTAGACAGGGAGTAAAATAAGGGAGTCTTCAACTTTACCTGAAAACCTTTAGCTCAATAGATTATGCAAATGTTGAAGTCTATTGCTTCTGAGTAGCATGTGGGGTCCTAAACAGGTATGGCACAGTCCGTCTTTAACAGTGTCTCCCTGGACAACACTGATACTGGTAACTAAGCCATAGGCTGACTTCCCTATAGACACAGGAGTAACATCCTAGCTCACCATGCTAGTCATGCATATTGCCCTTAAAAACATCCATCATATATGTTGTTCAGTCTATAAGTCATGTCCAGCTTTGCAACACCATGGACCACAGCATGTCAGGTTTCCCTGTCCTCCACTGTCTCCCAGAGATTGCTCAACTTCATGTCCATTGAGTTGGTGATGCTTCATGTCCACTGAGTTGGTGATGCTAACAATCTCATCATCTGCCACCCTCTTCTCCTCCTGCCTTCAATCTTTCTCAGCATCAGAATCTTTTCTAATAAGTCAGCTCTTCACATCAGGTGGCCAAAGTACTGGGGCTTCAGGTTCAGTCTTTCCACTGAATATTCAGGGTTGATTGACTTCAGGATTGACTGGTTTGATCTTCTTGCAGTCCAAGGGACTGTCAAGAGTCTTCTCCAGTACCACAGTTCAAAAGCATCAATTCTTTGGCACTCGGCAATTTATGGTCCAACTCTCTTTCTCTGTCTCTCACACATACACACATGTGTTCCCCCGCTCCCTTCCACTGTAGTCTTTGTTCCATTAAAGTAATCATACCAGAAAACTCAAACTACCTCAGGAGAAGGGCTGAAAAATATGTGGTCAAGGTTAATGTCAAATTTTTTTTTCTGAATCAAAAATAAGATAAGACTCCCCGTATATTAAGCCAGTGATTTTGGCTCCTTTAAAGAAAGTAGATGAGTGATGGTGAGTTGAGGCTAGGAGACAAATTAGGAGACATGGTAGCAGGGCAGAGGGACAGTGGTGGCTGGAATTAGAGTGGTCGCTGAGGAAATGAGATCTTCGTATGTTCCAGATGGATTTTGGAGACAAGAGAAAAATAGAAAATGGTGGTAAATAATCTCCATTCCAGGTTTTGCACTTGATCACCTGGGTTGAAAGTATTGCTATTAATTAATCTGGGAACGTTAACAGGAAGACCAAAAGGATGTGGGAAGGCATGTCATGTAAGTCTCTGATGCCTATTAGATTCGAAAGTGGAAACGCCTTGCAGGCAGCCAGAAAACTGAATCTGAAGCTCATGTGGAAATCAAACATTGCTCTGTAGGGTGTTTCTGGGGTTAGATTCCTGTGTGCCCCTCCCACCTCTTGTTCCTAAAAAAGCTTACAGCAAATTTAATCAGAGAACTGAGAATGTACAGAAACAAATGAAAACACTCAGCCAAGAACAAATAATAGTTTAGCCATTAAAACATCTTCAGTTTCTTCTCAAGGGCTTTATATAATATTCTGAAATATGCCCTTGAGTTGTTTTGCAGTTAATAAAACCCCACCATGTAGAAAGAGTTAACTACATGCTGACCACAAGAATGTATAACCCAGACCTGCTGAAACCAGAAGGTTCATGACTGAGATTCCTGAAAACATTACCTGTTACCTCGCCATTAACAGATCAGAGAATTGAGCACAAGGTGATCATGCACCCTGAGACCCTTTGCCTCACACTGTTGTTAAAAACCTTCTGGTAAAAGCAACTGGAGAGCTTGGGTCTTCTCAGCATGAGCTGCTGGTTCTCCTTGCTTGGCCTGCAACAAAGGCTGGACTTTCCCTTATACAACCTGTGCCAGTAGATTGGTTTCTTTGTGTTTGAGGGAGTGAATCCCAGTGTGGTTGAGTAACAAGGTGAGATAACAGTAGTGAAAATAAACATAGGGGAGCCAACATCTTCTTGAGAGTGCTGGACTCACAGGACTGGGTAAACTAACTATTGGACAAGAAGATAAGCAGAGTCCTGGAAGATTAAGTGAGAGATCACAAAGGTCAGGCCACCTAGGCTTTCTAGTTAGACTTCTTTGGTACTGAAGTAGTTTGAAAGTGAAAGTGAAGTTGCTCAGTCGTGTCCGACTCTTAACGACCCCATGGACTGCAGCCCACCAGGCTCCTCCATCCATGGGATTTTCCAGGCAAGAGTACTGGAGTGGGGTGCCATGTAGTTTATATGGTATCTAATGTATCATGAGCTCACTAACCAACCTAGGCCTACTGAACCAGTTCATCTAATTAACAAGTGCTCCCCACAATCTGTGTATAGGAAGCAGCTTATGTGATGCAGGGCTATGTGGGTTGCTCTATTTTACAAGTCTGTATAGTCAAAGCTATGGTCTCTGCAGTAGTCATGTATGGATGTGAGAGTTGAACCATAAAGAAGGCTGAGTGCTGAAGAATTCATGCTTTCAAATTGTGGTGTTGGAGAAGACTCTTGAGAATCACTTGGACAGGAAAGAGATCAAACCAGTCAATCCTAAAGGAAATCGGTCTTGAATATTCACTGGAAGGACTGATGCAGAAGCTCCAATACTTTGGTCACATGATGGGAAGAGTCGACTCATTGGAAAAGACTCTGATGCTGGGAACGATTGAAGGCAGGAGGAGAAGGGGATGACATAGGATGAAATGGTTGGATGTCATCACTGACTCAATGGACATGAGTTTGAGCAAATTCCAGGAGATAGTGAAGGACAGGGAAGTTGGTCCTGCCGCAGGCCATGGGGTTGCAAAGAGTTGGACATGCCTTAGTGACTGAATAACAATCTCAACAACTTGCCAAGTCTAGAGGAAGGGATGCTACACAATAGAGACGAAAGTCTTCCACATCTTGCTTGTCTCAACAGGATCCACATCTGTCCTCTCTTCTCACTGTCCCATCCCTTCCTCATCTCTCCATCTGCTCATCCAGTGGATTCCATGCCGAGGGCTCTAAATTCTCGCTACCCAAAGTAAGCTCCCTGACACCAAGAATACTGGCTTCATTTGGGAGTTTGCTAGAAATGCAGGTTCCTAGCTGGACCCCAGACCAAGTCAGTCAGAATCTGTACTTGAATGGAATCCCTAGTGATTCATGTGCAAGGTAAAGTTTGAGAAGCATTGATCTACAGAATCTTCTCAGGCACTCACCGTGCATAATGGTTGCCATTTCCTGTCCATCCCAGAGCCCACACCCAGCCACCTGCCCTGTGGCCCAGAACCCACCTCTGTCCTCTGTCATGTGTCACCGTAAGAAGGCTCCGAGAAGGCAGCCAGCATGTCTGCACCCGCTGCTGCCCTTGCCACACCTCCCTCATCTGAGACGCCTTCCGGATGATCTTGCCACCGCCCGCCATGCTGTTTGCAGTTGCCTTGCAGGTGTGCCAGCGCTACCACCATGAGTGCAACAGCCACGCCACCCTGGAGCTCCACGCCTCCTTCCAGTGCCTGGCCAGGGCCTGCTCCCTGCACCACCACCATGATGTGGCCTTGCAGCGCTTCTCCTGCTTCTTCCTGCTCCGCTCCCAGGAGCATAGCAAGACTGCCGAGAGCCTGATATTGCTGCAGAACTGGCATGGGGGTAGCTTCTCCGTCCTGGACATGAGAAACCCCAAGACCCAAGAGTGGGAGAGTGGTCTCCAGGCCATGCAGGACACCCCTGCACCTGGAGAAGTGCGTCAACCAGAGCCTGCTCAACCTGCACCAGCTGCCCACTGACAGCAGTGATGCCCACCTGTGCCACTTCCTGAAGACTCGCCACTAGGACCAGCAAGTGGAGTTCATCAAGGAGCTGGGAGACCATGTCAGCATCCTGAGCAACAAGGGATCCCTGGAAGGCGGCCTGGCAGAGTATGTCTTTAACAAGCTCATCCTGGGTGACGGCGACAAGAAGGACTGAGCCTGGACTGGACTTGCCCCAAGTCCCAGGTGACTGCCCAAGGTCACCCTGTTGGCCATGCAGACTGCAGTACTGCCCTTGCAGAAAAAGTTCACTTAAGTTTTCCTTCTTTCAACCCTAAAGATTCCACCAGAAAATTACTAGAACTAATCAATGAATACAGTAAAGTTGCAGGATATAAAATTAACACACAGAAATCCCTTGCATTCCTGTACACTAATAACGAGAAAATAGAAAGAGAAATTAAGGAAACAATTCCATTCACCATTGCAATGAAAACAATAAAATACTTAGGAATATATCTTCCTAAAGAATCTAAAGACCTATATTTAGAAAACTATAAAACACTGCTGAAAGAAATTAAAGAGGACACTAATAGATGGAGGAATATTCCTTGTTCGTGGATTGGTAGAATCAATATAGTGAAAATGAGTATACTACCCAAAGCAATTTATAGATTCAATGCAATCCCCATCAAGCTACCAACAGTATTCTTCACAGAGCTAGAACAAATAATTTCTCAATTTGTATGGAAATACAAAAAACCTCGAATAGCCAAAGCTATCTTGAGAAAGAAGAACGGAACTGGAGGAATCAACCTGCCTGACTTCAGGCTCTACTATAAAGCTACAGTCATCAAGACAGTATGGTACTGGCACAAAGACAGAAACATAGATCAATGGAACAAAATAGGAAGTCCAGAGATAAATCCACGCACATATGGTCACCTAATCTTTGACAAAGGCGGCAAGAATATACAATGGAGTAAAGACAATCTTTTTAACAAGTGGTGCTGGGAAAACTGGTTAAACACTTGTAAAAGAATGAAACTACAACACTGTCTAACACCATACACAAAAATAAATTCAAAATGGATTAAAGAGCTAAATATAAGACCAGAAACCATAAAACTCCTAGAGGATAACATAGGCAAAACACTCTCTGACTTACATCACAGCAGGATCCTCTATGACCCACCTCCCAGAATATCGGAAATAAAATCAAAAATGAACAAATGGGACCTAATCAAACTTAAAAGCTTTTGCACAACAAAGGAAACTATAGGCAAGCTGAAAAGACAGCCCTCAGAATGGGAGAAAATAATAGCAAATGAAGCAACAGACAAACAACTAATCTCAAAAATATACAAGCAACTTCTACGGCTCAATTCCAGGAAAATAAACGACCCAATCAAAAAATGGGCCAAAGAACTTAATAGACATTTCTCCAAAGAAGACATACAGATGGCTAACAAACACATGAAAAGATGCTCAACATCGCTCATTATCAGAGAAATGCAAATCAAAACCACTATGAGATACCATTACACGCCAGTCAGAATGGCTGCGATCCAAAAATCCACAAGCAATAAATGCTGGAGAGGGTGCGGAGAGAAGGGTACCCTCTTACACTGTTGGTGGGAATGCAAACTAGTACAGCCATTATGGAGAACAGTATGGAGATTCCTCAAAAAACTGGGAATAGAACTGCCTTATGACCCAGCAATCCCACTGCTGGGCATACACACTGAGAAAACCAGAATTGAAAGAGGCACATGTACCCCAATGTTCATAGCAGCACTGTTTACAATAGCCAGGACGTGGAAGCAACCTAGATGCCCATCCACAGATGAATGGATAAGCAAGCTGTGGTACATATACACGATGGAGTATTACTCAGCCATTAAAAAGAATACATTTGAATCAGTTCTATTGAGGTGGATGGAACTGGAGCCTATTATACAGAGTGAAGTAAGCCAGAAAGAAAAACACAAATACAGTATACTAACGCATATATATGGAATTTAGAAAGATGGTAACAATCACCCTGCTTATGAGACAGCAAAAGAGACACTGATGTATAGAATAGACTTTTGGACTCTGGGACTGGGAGAGGGTGGGACGATTGGGGAGAATAGCATTGAAATATGTATAATATCATATCTGAAACGAGTCAGTCCAGGTACGATGCCCGATAACAGATGCCTGGGACTGGAGCACTGGGATGACCTGGAGGGATGGTGTGGGAGGGGGGAGGGAGGAGGGTTCAGGATGGGGAGCACGGGTATTCTGGTGGCGGATCCATCTCGATGTATAGTAAAAGTAATACAATATTGTAAAAAAAAATAAAATAAAATAAAAGTCAAAAAAAAAAAATAAAGTAAAAAAAAAAAAAGTTTTCCTTCTTTCAGTGTTGCCAGTTTTTCCAATAAATTGCTTCCTAAAGAAATAAAAGTCCCTTGTAGATACATGCGTGCAAACCCTTAACCTTTCAAGTTTTAAAACAGGTATCCAGGAGTCTCTTGAGCTACCAATGCCCTGTCCACAGGCCGCTCAAGATCTGCACAGAGGGAGGGAAGAAGGGGATCCATGGGATCCTGAACAATACAAAATGTACCTTCCCCTAATAAACAATGTGGTACATGGGGTGGGTGTGGGTGAGGTGAGGCCCTGGTGAATGTGGGTGCTTGTGAGTAGATAAGACATAAAAATATGGCCTGAAAATCATGATTGGGGTTGATCTCCAGAAATAGTGAAGGGAAAGGGATTGGGAAGGGAATGAAATAAAGGGGTCTTCATTTTGTTTGAAGCAGACATCTGGGTAGCAAGATGGGTCGCTGGATACTGACATAGCAGAGTTTCTTTCTGACAAGCTCACCCTGGGCTTCAGTGACAATCTAAGGGTAGCAGGGCTGGCTTTCCTAGAGACACACTTCCTGTGGTCACCACTGTTGAGCATGGATGCTGCCCTTACAAAATATCCATGTGTGATTTTTTTTACTTGAGTACCACCCTGCGATAAAGTAACATGATAGCACTCAAAATTTACCTCAATAGAAGGGCTGAAAAATATGATATAAAAAATATTTGGTTTATTGATATGGCAGGAAACATTACTTTCTCAACATATTCATATACATTACATAGAGTATGTCAAATACCTAAGAATAATTATGAAATAGCATTTCCGATCATCATACTTTAAGTATGACCATCTCAAGAAAAATAAAGAACTGACTTGTTCACAGTAATTTTTTTCACAAACCACAGACTGTTAGGACTCACTCTTATAAACCTCTAGTGTACCTGGGCTGGAAATATGAAATTTTTAAAAACCAGTCTTCCCAGGTTATATTTATGACTGGAGCAGGATTGCAAGATGCCTTCTTAATATTACAAAGGGGACCAACAAGTTGCTTTTTTTTTTCTTTCCTTATAACACAGTAAACATAAGACTTGAGAAAGCACTTCAGTACCTCCATATTTGCTGGATGTAATTCTGCAGTTTTATTTTTCCAGTCAGATGGGGAAAGCATAGCTCATGAACTTCTGTTGACTGAAGTGCTCTGTTCTTCAGAGCTATAGCTCACATAACTGTCAATTTACATGAAATGGTCCCTTGGCGACATTCACTCTTACAATGCAGGACACTTTGAGAGCAAAGTTCTCATCTTTGAAACTGCTTTGCCTTTCCAGTTATAAATACAAAACTTTTCAAAGTACATTTAAAGGTAGTGTGGTATTATTTGATTTAACAAAGGGTTCAGTTATATAGATGCACACTGAAATATTTATGCATAAAATATCTTAGCATTTCTTCAAAGTAATAATGGGTGAAGAAATATTGCAAGGAGTCAGTAACTGTTGAAGGTGGGAGATGGTATAACTGAGCTTGACACTGTGGGTCCTTTCTAGGAGAGACCCCTCCCCCATATCCTCTGCCTTAGCTCCTTTCTGAAGTACCTAAATAATAATACCTTTATGTACATTTCCTGAGTTGTTTTACAGATGTTAAAACCATCACCAGAGAATTCTCTGGCAGTCCAGTGGTTAGGACTTGGGGCTTTTATTGCCAGGGGCCCAGGTTCAAGCCTTGGTCACCTGGTTGGAGAACTAAGATCCCTCAAGCCACATGGCACTGTCAAAATAATGTTTTGTTTTGTTTTTAATTAAACACCACCAAATGGAAGAAATTTAACTACTTGATGATCTAAGCATATACCTCCCTCCAGACTTACTGGTGCCTAAGGATTGATAATGTTGACCCCAGTGACATTGCTCTGGTACCTTACCATCAATCAATCAAAGAACTATGCACAAACTGATCACATACCCTGAGATGCCCCTTCCTCAACTTGCCTTTCAAAATGCTTTTGAAACCCATCAGGGAGTTTGGATGTTTTGAGCATTAGCTATCCTGAATTCCTTGCTTGGTTCCCTGCAGTAAATGTTGCATTTCTTTGCGCCAAAACTCAGAGTCAATAGATTGGCTTTACTGCATGAGGGCAAGTGGACCCAAGTTTGGTTTGGTAACAATGGGAATATGAGAATTTATTGTAATATTCTGTCTACTTTTGTATACATTTGAAACAGACCACAATGTAGAGATAACTCATACCTTCCAAAGCACACCAGTATAGTTTTGTTACAAAGTATTGCAAAAACAGTAATTTTAATGGTTTAATGTGAAATTTATAGCATTGTTTTAAGGTAAATCTTGTTTATAATAACCAAAATAACTTGAATAAAATCTAGTTAGTTCTCCTTCACATTCATATATCTCATGAGATGAGTTTCTAGTATTTATACCATTTTTATAATATATTCTAGAACCTTCTGTGGTAACATTTTTTTAGTATTTATATACCAATATTCTTGGATAATTTAACCTTGAGAAAATATTTTTCATTCCTGAACAAACCATGCATAAATCTTTCACTGCACGTGAAGAGATATGAAGAAAATAGGAGAATGTGCAGTTTTGTTTTTATGTATAAGAAACATATGATTATGCTTTTTTTGAAATTGTTGATGGACAATATGGAAAAATTATTTATATTTAACTTCCAAAATTAACTTTACTCAAAAAAATTCCCTTTGGCAATTAAGATTTCAAAAGCAGATGAAAGGCAATGACTTGGTGTCCCATTTACAAAATGTAGTTTTACAAGTTATTACATTGAACAACTAACCTAATGTGTAGGTCATGGCCACTTGAACTATTTCCCAGTTTGACAAAGCAACAATTTTATTCAGCACCACTGATTAAAAGGATTAGCACCGATTTTGGAAACATTGAAATATGATTTGAAGCTTATTTCTGAAAGGTTGTTGTTGAATCACGCAAAGACGCCGGGATTCTTGGCCCCCGAAGGAGAACAATTTAATCCAGGGCCAGAGACGAGGCTTGATTGCTCAGAGCTTTTGTGTAATAAAGTTTTATTAAAGTACAAAGGAGATAGACAAAGCTTCTGACATAGGCACTAGAAGGGGGCAGAAAGAGTACCCCCCTGCTAGTCTTCAGCTGGATGTTATATAGTCACTAGCAGACTGTTAATGAAAGAAAGGAATGTCTTAAAACTCAGAATGGCACCAGGCCTCTCACCCATAAGATGCATTTTGGGATAATCTTGGCACCAAATGGTTCATCCTGGGCCATAAAATGATTAACTTGAATCTTGAAGAAGGGCAGATCACCATACAAATAGTTTCGTTTACATAGATTAGAGGAACAATATCTGAGTATAACATACTGGTTTGTCAATTAGGTTCTGAGCCAAGAGGCAGAACCAACTTGAAGACAGAGTTTGGGATAAATGCATGATACATTAGTATCAGATCAGATCAGATCAGTCGCTCAGTCGTGTCCGACTCTTTGCGACCCCATGAATCGCAGCACGCCAGGCCTCCCTGTCCATCACTAACTCCCGGAGGTCACTGAGACTCAATCCATCGAGCCAGTGATGCCATCCAGCCATCTCATCCTCTGTCGTCCCCTTCTCCTCCTGACCCCAATCCCTCCCAGCATCAGAGTCTTCTCCAATGAGTCAACTTTTCACATGAGGTGGCCAAAATACTGGAGTTTCAGCTTTAGCATCATTCCTTCCAAAGAAATTCCAGGATTGATCTCCTTCAGAATGGACTGGTTGGATCTCCTTGCAGTCCAAGGGACTCTCAAGGGTCTTCTCCAACACCACAGTTCAAAAGCATCAATTCTTCGGCCCTCAGCCTTCTTCACAGTCCAGCTCTCACATCCATACATGATCACAGGAAAGACCATAGCCTTGACTAGGCGAACCTTTGTTGGCAAAGTAATGTCTCTGCTTTTGAATATGCTATCTAGGTTGGTCATAATGCTTAAGACAAACATTTCCATAAGAAAAAGGCATTAGTTATCTCTAGGTTTAAGAATAGTTAATTTCAGGTGAAACCAGGTGTCATTAAGGCAACATAGTATTTTAAGAGAAACCTCCTTTTAAATTTGTATAGGGAAGGAAAAAATATTGCTAGTTTGTTTCCTCCTGCCGCTTAAGGGAGATAAAAATATCTGACACTTGCAGGCTATTTCCTCCATTTGGAGACCCCTGGCCTTCCTGCCTGTTACCCTCTCATTTCCTAACATGGAGGAGCCTACAAAATGTGTTGTTTCTAAACTGTAAACATGATTAAGGGATCCAAATGACAACATGTGAATCATGACTTTAGACCCTAAACAGTTTTTCTCCCATTAAGTATCTCTTCTCTCCTCAGAGACAGTATTATTACTCAGGGCCCTCAACCACCACCGCCACCATCTCCTCCATCCCTTCCTCTCCCCCAGCAGACGCACTCATGTGACATTTTCCCACATAATCCCAGACCAGAAGTTTGGATTCTACAGCAAAGTTTGATGGTGATGACTGAAGAGAGCGGGGGCAGTTGATACCAAGGCTTTGGTATGTGATCCATTAGTGTGGCTCACTTCCAGTACTCTGGGCCCACAGATTTGCAGATACTTTCACACAAGCCCTTAATTATCTCATCCTTTACATACTGTTCACAGTCTTTTGTATGTTTTTAAAACAGTGTATATTATTAATCACTTTCATCAGAACACAACATTGTAACATATGAAATACCACCCTCTGTCCGATCAGTATTTCAGATGACATTAATAGCACCAAATTGATTTTCACCCTATTTGGTACTTTTCTCTCGTTACTGACTTTAAAAGCTAAAGATCATGCCAGAAACCCCCTTAATTGTCTTGTGAACTCTTACATTCCATAAGTTCATCTAATACTTTATTAACCTCATGAATATTTTGAAGCTATACACCCTATCAGTGAAACATGTCCTTCACATCCAGTCTCTACTTTGTAAAGTATGCACTGGTGCCTTTAATTTGACCTATTTTTTTCAACCTCCAAAGAGTGACTATTCATCCTAGAATTTTAAAAAACAAATTTATGTTAATTTTCTCTATATACATTCAGATTTTATATGCTTCAATCTCACATTCTTATTAGTATCTGCTTTTGAAGACTAAAGAGTTCTTTCTTAGAAAATTTCCCTCAGTAAAGTTCTCCAGCCTCTCAACTATATAAACTGCTATCACTGAAAATGTTTCCAGCACTGCTAATGTTACACCTGTACTCTGTAGCCAGAGCTGAACAAGGAAATCTGCGTGTTAAAAAAAGATCAGTGTGGATTTCTGCTGGGTACCATGACATTTGACAATTTATACCTTGAGACAGTTACTGCCTTTCTCAGACTGCCCCCCAAACCACAGCATATGATTGCATTCATTGGTTGGTTGATTTGTTCATTTGTTAAATCATTCATTTTGTAAAAATAATAATTATCTAATAATTACTGTCTGCCATGCCTGGTTGGGGTATTGTTGGTACAATGGTGATTGTGCCCTCATGGCAATCACAATATGCATAGTCTTTCTCTTCCTAAAAGGAAATTTAATTTGGCTAACACTGAAAAACATGTAAATCCAGTTTGAACCTCTGCAAGTTCATGGTTCACGAACTGCTGAAGCCTGACTTGGAGAATTTTGAGGATTACTTTGCTAGAGTGTTGAGATGAGTAAAATTGTGTGGTAGTTTGAACTTTTTTTGGCATTGCCTTTCTTTGGGATTGGAATGAAAACTGACCTTTTCCAGTCCCGTGGCCACTGCTGAGTTTTCCAAATTTGCTGGCATATTGAGTGCAGCACTTTCACAGTATCATCTTTCAGGATTTGAAATAACTCAACTGGAATTCCATCGCCTCTACTACCTTTGTTCATAGTGATGCTTTCTAAGGCCCACTTGACTTTACATTCCAGGGTGTCTGGCTCTAGGTCAGTGATCACACCATCATGATTATCTGGGTCATGAAGCTCTTTTTTGTACATTTCTTCTGTACAGTCAGCTCCTGGTCTTGTTTTTCTGACTGTATATAGCTTCTCCATCTTTGGCTGCAAAGAATATAATCAATCTGATTTCGCTATTGACCATCTGGTGAAGTCCATGTGTAGAGTCTTCTCTCATGTTGTTGGAAGAGGGTGCTTGCTATGACCAGTGTGTTCTCTTGGCAAAATTCTATTAGCCTTTGCCCTGCTTCATTTTGTACTCCAAGGCCAAATTTTGCTGTTACTCCAGGTAGCTCTTTACTTTCTACTTTTACATTCCAGTCCCTTGTAATGAAAAGGACATCTTTTTTGGGTGTTCATTCTAGAAGGACTTGTAGGTCTTCATAGAACCATTCAACTTCAGCTACTTCACCATTACTGGTTGTGGCACAGACTTGGATTACTGTGATATTGAATGGTTTGCCTTGGAAACAAACAGAGATCATTCTGTCATTTTTGAGACTGCACCCAAGAACTGCATTTTGGACTCTTTTGTTGACTCTGAGGGCTACTCCATTTCTTCTAAGGGATTCTTGCCCACAGTATTAGATATAACAGTCATCTGAATTAAATTCACCCATTTCAGTCCATTTTAGTTTGCTGACTCCTAAAATGTCGATGTTCACTCTTGCCATCTCCTGTTTGACCACTTCCAATTTACTTTGATTCATGGATCTAACATTCCAGGTTCCTATGCAATACTGTTCTTTACAGCATCAGACTTTACTTCCATCACCAGTCATATCCACAACTGGGTGTTGTTCTTGCTTTGGCTCTGTCTCTCCATTCTTTCTGGAGTTATTTCTCCACTCTTCTCCAGTAGCATATTGGGCACCTACCTACCGACCTGGGGAGTTCATCTTTCAGTGTCCTATCTTTTTGCCTTTTCATACCTTTCATGGGGTTCTCAAGGCAAGAATACTGAAGTGATTTGCCATTCCCTTCTCCAGTGGACCATATTTTGTCAGAACTCTCCGCCATGAACCGTCTGTCTTGGGTGGCCCTACATGGCATGGCTCATAGTTTCATTGAATTAGACAAGGTTGGGGTCCATGTGATCAGTTTGATTAGTTTTCTGTGACTGTGGTTTTCAGTCTGTCTGCCCTCTCATGGATAAGGTAAGAGGCTTCTGTACGCTTCCTGATGGCACAGAGTGACTGAGGGGGAAACTGGGTCCTGTTCTGATGGGCGGGGCCATGCTCAGTAAATCTTTAATCTAATTTTCTGTTGATGGGCGGGGCTGTGTTCCCTCCCTACTGTTTGACCTGAGACCAAACTATGGTGGAGATAATGAAGATAATGGCAACCTCCTTCAAAAGGTCCCCTGCATGCTGCACTCATACACTACATCTTCTTTATGCATTCATCTGTTGATGGGCACTTGAGTTGCTTTGGTATCTTGGCTATCATAAGTAATGCTACTATGAACAATGGGGTGCATATATCTCTTCAAAGTGGTGTTTTTATTTTTCTTTCCCCGATATACACTTAAAAGTGGAATTGCTAGGCCATATGGTAGCTCTCAGAGAAGGCAATGGCACCCCACTCCAGTACTCTTGCCTAGAAAATCCCATGGACAGAGGAGCCTGGTAGGCTGCAGTCCATGAGGTCGCGAAGAGTTGGACACGACTGAGTGACGTCACTTTCACTTTTCACTTTCATACATTGGAGAAGGAAATGGCAACCCACTCCAGTGTTCTTGCCTGGAGAATCCCAGGGATGGTGGAGCCTGGTGGGTTGCTGTCTGTGGGGTCACACAGAGTCAGACACAACTGAAGTGACTTAGTAGTAGTAGTAGTAGTAGTAGTAGTAGTATGGTAGCTCTATTTTTAGTTTTCTGAGAAACCTCCATACTGTTTTCCATAGTGGCTTCACCAATTTCCATTCCAACCAACGGTGTAAAAAGGGTTCTTTTCTCCACATCCTCTCCAACATTTATTATTTGTGTTCTTTTTGATGTCAGGGGTGAGGTGATATCTCATTGTGGTTTTGATCTGCATTTCCCTGATGATTAATGATGCTGAACATCTTTTTTCTATACCTGTCAGCCATCTCCACCATATGCTACTTTATAAAAGAAACTTATCATACCTACTCTGTAAAGAACCAAAGCCAAATAACTGGCACCTAGGAAATACTTTTTTCTTTGCGTGTAGAATACAGGGTCATGCTGCTCCTTGAGCTCACTGGTTTTCATGGTAACTGAGTCTTAAGACACTACATAAGAGTAAACTTATCCTCTTCAACAGATTTGCATTCAAGCATTTGCTAAAGTGAATTAGGACAAGAAAAGCGATTTTAACAGGTACCGATTTGCAATGGCTAACAACCACTATATTGATAACTGACAGTAACCAATCTGGCTGCTATCATTCCATACAGGGGAACCACATTCGTAAAATATCTAGGTATGAAACTCTTGTGTAGGGAGTAGCCTTAGAAAATTTTGCTGCAGTAAAGCTGTCTAACAAGCAACCTCAAAATCACATTCACAGGACTGCAGATTGACATTTTCAGGAGTCAGCTTCTACCTGCTAGCCTTGGCTATAGGTTGAGTTTGGTTGAGCTAGATTCCATTCTGTTCTACATGTCTCATTTTTCTACAACCTGCCTAGGCCATGTTCTTCAAATGGTGGATGGAAGAAACATAAGAGGCCATGAACAACCATGCAAGCACTTTTACATCTTTTGGTCAAACTTGACAAACCCTCAGATCAGATCAGTCCCTCAGTCGTGTCCGACTCTTTGCGACCCCATGAATCGCAGCACGCCAGGCCTCCCTGTCCATCACCAACTCCCGGAGGTCACTGAGACTCACATCCATCAAATCAGTGATGCCATCCAGCCATCTCATCCTCTGTCGTCCCCTTCTCCTCCTGCCCCCAATCCCTACCAGGATCAGAGTCTTCTCCAATGAGTCAACACTTCACATGAGGTGGCCAAAGTACTGGAGTTTCAGCTTTAGCATCATTCCTTTCAAAGAAATCCCAGGGCTGATCTCCTTCAGAATGGACTGGTTGGATCTCCTTGCAGACCAAGGGACTCTCAAGGGTCTTCTCCAACACCACAGTTCAAAAGCATCAATTCTTCGGCACTCAGCCTTCTTCACAGTCCAGCTCTCACATCCATACATGATCACAGGAAAAACCATAGCTTTGACTAGGCGAACCTTTGTTGGCAAAGTAATATCTCTGCTTTTGAATATGTGGTCTAGATTGGTCATAATTTTCCTTCCAAGGAGTACGTGTCTTTTAATTTCATGGCTACAGTCATCATCTGTTGTGATCTCGGAGTCCAGAAAAATAAAGTCTGACACTGTTTCCACTGTTTCCCCATCTATTTCCCATGAAGTGATGGGACCAGATGCCACGATCTTTATTTTCTGAATGTTGAGCTTTAAGCCAACTTTTTCACTCTCCACTTTCACCTTCATCAAGAGGCTTTTTTGTTCCTCTTCACTTTCTGCCATAAAGGTGGTATCATCTGCATATCTGAGGTGATTGATATTTCTCCCAGCAATCTTGATTCCAACTTGTGTTTCTTCCAGTCCAGCGTTTCTCATGATGCACTCTGCATATAAGTTAAATAAACAGGGTGACAATATACAGCCTTGACGTACTCCTTTTCCTATTTGGAACCAGTCTGTTGTTCCATGACCAGTTCTAACTGTTGCTTCCTGACCTGCATACAAGTTTCTCAAGAGGCAGGTCAGGTGGTCTGGTATTCCTATCTCTTTCAGAATTTTCCATAGTTCATTGTGATCCACACAGTCAAAGGCTTTGGCATAGTCAATAAAGCAGAAATAGATGTTTTTCTGGAACTCTCTTGCTTTTTCCATGATCCAGTGGATGTTGGCAATTTGATCTCTGGTTCCTCTGCCTTTTCTAAAACCAGCTTGAACATCAGGAAGTTCACGGTTCACATATTGCTGAAGCCTGGCTTGGAGAATTTTGAGCATTACTTTACTAGTGTGTGAGATGAGCGCAATTGTACGGTAGTTTGAGCATTCGTTGGCATTGCCTTTCTTTGGGATTGGAATGAAAACTGACCTTTTCCAGTCCTGTGGCCACTGCTGAGTTTACTCATGTATCATTGACCAAAACAATTGGCTGGGAACACCCCAAGTCAGAGAAAGTGAAAATGAAGTTGCTCAGTCGTGTCCGACTCTTAGCAACCCCATGGACTGCAGCCTACCAGGCACCTCCATTCATGGGATTTTCCAAGCAAAAGTACTTGAGTGGGATGCCATTGCCTTCTCCTCCAAGTCAGAGAAGAGAGGAGTATTTACCACCATCAATGAAGCCATGTTTAGGACAGGGAGCGAAGAAAGAATTTGAGTAAATAATGCAATCTACCACAAGGAAAGGGAATTCTTGCAGTGGCAAGGAGAAGGTAAATGGTAAGAGTCCAATCTCAGTCCATCTTGGGTCTCCAAACAGGTGGCAGGACTAGACTGACTTATGGTTTGGATGACTGTAATGAGTGACAACAACATCAATAATTTACTCAGACTGGGCAATTATGCAATAAACACAGATGACAATTCAGACTTTAAAAACCAATGACAGCTTAAAGAAAAATCTGGTGACAGCTTTTGTTCATGCCACAAATCTAGTTTGAATAAATCAAGGGATCACAAAAAACTATCATTTGAAAATGTAGATGTTGTTAGGCTTCCATCTAGTGGCCACCAAGAGCATCTGCTCAAGATGGATGCTGAATAAAGCATGTTAAAGGCAGAACAAAAGCGAAAACAAACAAAAATGCCTTATACATTTAGTATGGGTGAGGCTGAAAAGTCAAATTCAATCGATGTTAAAAGACAGAGTATCTATAGGCCAGGAACTTGTTTCTCAAGGATTTCTTTCTTCTGTAGTATACCTAGAACAGTTTCACACACAGAAATTAACAAGTAATTATTGATGGATTCAATAATAGGGCTTAGTATTTGCCAGGTGCTGGAGGGAAGGGGATTGGGAAGTGACTGCTAATGGGTATGAATGGGTACATGGCTTCCCTGGTGACTCAGATGGTAAAGCTTCTGTCTGCAATGTGGGAAACACGGGTTCGATCCCTGGGTTGGGAGGATCCCCTGGAGAAGGGAAATGGCAGCCCACTCCAGTACTCTCGCCTGGAAAATCCCACGGGGGAGGAGCCTGGTAGGCTACAGCACATGGTGTTGCAAAGAGTCAGAAACGGAAGGAGGAGCTAAGATGGCGGAGGAATAGGACAGGGAGAACACTTCTCCTCCTCAAATTCATCAAAAGGACATCTAAACACTGAGTAAATTCCACAAAACAATTTCGGAATGCTGGCAGAGGACATCAGACACCCAGAAAGCAACTCATTGCCTTCTAAAGGAGGTAGGAAAAAATATAAAAGACAAAAAAGAGACAAAGAGGGAGGGACGGACCTCTGTCTGGGGAAAGGAGTCTTAAAAAAGAGAAGTTTCCAAACACCAGGAAACACTCTTACTGCCGAGTCTGTGCCAAATCTGGGAAGCACGGAGGCCAACATAACAGGGAGGAAAATAAATAAACAATTAAAACCCACAGAGTACGAGCCCTACGATAACTTCCCCAGTGGAGAAGCAGTACAAACACCTGCATTCGCCATTAGCAAGCAGGGGCTGGGCAGGGAGGCACTGCACGGGCTGCTTCGCAGGCTGCTTTGCGGGCTGCATCGGCCTGAATATCCCGAGCGCTACCTGAGCGGAATAATTTGGGCTGGCAAATCAGACTGTGGGATACCTACCACACGAAAAGCCAGCCCTAACCCAAGACACCACCAGGCCCGCGCACAGAACAAAGGACTGTACAGAGATAGCCGGCTGCAGTCCGCTCCCCTCCGGTGACAGGCAGCCAGAGCCGGAGGGAGGCAATCGCAGCCCCAGAGAGACATTATCCACAAAATGTAAGCGGCGCTAGACATTATCCACAAAACTGTAAGCAGGCTTCTTTGCTAACTAAGACTTCTTGGGGCTCTGGTCGGCTAACATCCGCCTAAGAAAGTGCGTCGGTGGTACACTTAGAAAACCGAGTGGCGGGGAGGCGATAAGTCGCAGAAGCCGCACTTGCTAAACACCTCATTACCTGTGCTGCTGGATTCTGCGAAGGGCACAAAACGCAGGCCCAACCGAGCCTGGGCCTCTGAGGACTATCTGAGTGCCTGAACTTGAGCAGCTTAGACCTGGGAGGGGCAAGCAGCCCAGGGCCGGTCGCGGATGGTTCTGGTGGGGAAACAGAGAGCCTAAGAAGAGTGGGCAGGGAGGCTACACATGCCGTGAGCGGGGGCAGGCCCAGTGTGGCTGAGCCACTGCGAGCACATGCCAGTGATATTTATTTGCAGCGTCCCTCCCTCCCCACAGCGCGACTGAACAAGTGAGCCTAAAAAAAAAAAAAAAAGGTGTCCACCACCGCCCCCTTTGTATCAGGGCGGAAATCAGACACTGAAGAGACCAGCAAACAGAAGAAGCTATAACAGAGGGAACTGCCGTGGAAGCCACAGGCAATAAACTAAAACCCTGTGGTTAGTACCAACTACAGAGAAAGGGCCTATAGACCTTGAGAAATTTAAGCCGGAACAAGAAACTAGCCAAAAATGAACTGAACCCACAATACCCACAACAATAACAGAGAAAGTCTTATATATATTGTTACTATTTTTACCATCATTCTTTCTTTCTTTTTTTTTTTTTTTGTTTTATTATATATTTTTTATCCTCTAAAAAAATTAAAAAAAAATTTCGTATCCTCTAGTACTCCTTTAATTTCCACTTTTAGAACCTATTATTACTTTTTAAAGAAATATAATAAAAAAAATATAAATAAATAAAAGACCCTTCTTTTTAAAGGAAAAAAAAACCAAACAAACCATACTTCATATATATATTTTTAATAACTTTTTTTTCTTTTTTCTTTTTTTTTTCCTTTTTGTCTTTTCTATTTTTCTTTCCTTTTTGCTTTTCTTTAACATTGTATTTTTGAAACTCCAAACTCTGCTCTAGATTCGTAAGTTTAGCTTATTGGTGATTGCTATCAATTTTTTACCTATTCATTTTTTTAAATACCTTTTGTGACTATTTTTTTCCCTCCCTCTTTCTATATCTTCATCTTTTCTTTGACATTGTATTCCTGAAACTCCAAATTCTAATCTAGATCTTTAATTTATGCTTTCTGGTATATGTAATCAATTTGTGCCTATATCTTCTTTATAATTGTTGTGACTTTGGTTTGTTTTTTGTTTTTTTTTATTTTCTTTCTTTCTTTTTCTTTTTCTCTTTTTTCCTTCTTTCTTTTTCTTCTTCTTTTCTTTAACATTGTATTGTTGAAACTCCAAACTCAACTCTAGATTTTTAACTTTTGCTTTTTAATATTGGTTATCATTTTGTACCTATATTTTCTTTATAACTTTTGTGACTCCTTTTTTTTTTTCTTTTTCTTTTTCTTTCTTTTCCTTCTTCTTTTCTTTAACACTGTACTTTTGAATCTCCAAACTCTACTCTAGATTTGTAATTTTTGCTTTTAGGTATTTGTTACCAATTCTGTACCTTTAAGATCCTAATCTTCAGTACCCACTTTTTACTAGGGAGTGAAATTACTGGCTTGACTGTTCTCTCCACCTCCGGACGCTCCTTTTTCTCCACCAGTTCGCCTGTGTCTCCTCCCTAATCCCTCTCTACTCTATCCAACTCTATGAATTTCTGAGTGTTCCAAATAAAGGAAAACACTTAGGGAACTGATTACTGACTGGATCTGTCTCTTTCCTTTTCATTCCCTCCTTTTATCCTCCTGACCACCGCTGTCTCTTTCCTCCCTCTTCTCTTCTCTGTTTAACTCCGTAAACATCTCTGAGCGGTCTAGTTGTGGAGAGCAGTATAGCAGGAGAAGTTTTGGAGACTACTGTAAAAATAAGACCGATAACTGGAAGCAGGAGGCTTAAGTCCAAACCCTGATCCCACGGAACATTAATTGACAGGAGCTCATCAAATGCCTCCATACCTACACTGAAACCAAGCAAGACACAAGGGCCAACAAGTTCCACGGCAAGACATACCAAGCAAATTCTCCAGAAACACAGGAACACAGCCCTGAGCTCCAATATACAGGCTACCCAAAGTGACCGCAAAATCATAGACATCTCATAACTCATTGCTAGACACTCCATTGCACTCCAGAGAGAAGAAATCCAGCTCCATCCACCAGAACACCGACACAAGCTTCCCCAACCAAGAAACCTTGACAAGCCACCTGTACAAACCCACATAGAGTGAGGAAACGCCACAATAAAGAGAACTCCACAAACTGCCAGAATACAGTAAGGACACCCCAAACTCAGCAATTTAAATAAGATGAAGAGACAGAAGAATTCCCAGAAGGTAAAGGAACAGGATAAATGCCCACCAAACCAAACAAAAGAGGAAGAAATAGCAAATCTACCTGATAAAGAATTCCGAACAATGAGAGTGAAATTAATCCAAAATCTGGAAATCAAAATGGAATCACAGATAAATAGCCTGGAGAAAAGCATTGAGAAGATGCAAGAAAGGTTTAACAAGGACCTAGAAGAAATAAAAAAGAGTCAATATATAGTGAATAATGCAATAAATGAGATCCAAAACACTCTGGAGGCAACAAATAGTAGAATAACAGAGGCAGAAGATAGAATTAGTGAATTAGAAGATAGAATGGTAGAAATAAATGAATCAGAGGAGAAAAAAGAAAAATGAATTAAAAGAAATGAAGGCAATCTCAGAGACCTCCAGGACAATATTAAACATTACAACATTCGAATCATAGGAGTCTCAGAAGAAGAAGACAAAAAGAAAGACCATGAGAAAATACTAGAGGAGATAATAGTTGAAAACTTCCCTAAAATGGGGAAGGAAATAATCACTCAAGTCCAAGAAACCCAGAGAGTCCCAAACAGGATAAACCCAAGATGAAACACCCCAAGACACATATTAATCAAATTAACAAAGATCAAACACAAAGAACAAATATTAAAAGCAGCAAGGGAAAAACAACAAATAACACACAAGGGAATTCCCATAAGGATAACAGCTGATCTTTCAATAGAGACTCTCCAAGCCAGGAGGGAATGGCAAGACATACTTAAAGTGATGAAAGAAAATAATGTACAGCCCAGATTATTGAACCCAGCAAGGATCTCATTCAAATATGAAGGAGAAATCAAAAGCTTTACAGACAAGCAAAAGCTGAGAGAAATCAGCACCACCAAACCAGCTCTCCAACAAATACTAAAGGACATTCTCTAGACAGGAAACACAAAAAGGGTATATAAATTCGAACTCAAAACAATAGAGTAAATGGCAATGGGATCATACGTATCAATAATTACCTTAAATGTAAATGGGTTGAATGCCCCCAACCAAAAGACAGAGACTGGCTCAATGGATACAAAAACAAGACCCCTACATATGTTGTCTACAAGAGACCCACCTCAAAACAGGGGACACATACAGACTGAAAGTAAAGGGCTGGAAAAAGATTTTCCATGCAAATAGGGACCAAAAGAAAGCAGGAGTAGCAATACTCATATCAGATAAAATAGACTTTAAAACAAAGGCTGTGAAAAGAGACAAAGAAGGTCACTATATAATGATCAAAGGATCAATCCAAGAAGAAGTTATAATAATTATAAATATATATGCACCCAACATAGGAGCACCACAATATGTAAGACAAATACTAACAAGTATGAAAGGAGAAATTAACAATAACACAATAATAGTGGGAGACTTTAATACCCCACTCACACCAATGGATAGATCAACTAAACAGAAAATTAACAAGGAAACACAAACTTTAAATGATACAATAGACCAGTTAGACCTAATTGATATCTATAGGACATTTCATCCCAAAACAATGAATTTCACCTTTTTCTCAAGCGCACACGGAACCTTCTCCAGGATAGACCACATCCTGGGCCATAAATCTAGCCTTGGTAAGTTCAGAAAAATTGAAATCATTCCAAGCATCTTTTCTGACCACAATGCAGTAAGATTAGATCTCAATAACAGGAGAAAAACTATTAAAAATTCCAACATATGGAGGCTGAACAACACGCTCCTGAATAACCAGCAAATCACAGAAGAAATAAAAAGAAATCAAAATCTGCATAGAAACGAACGAAAATGAAAACACAACAACCCAAAACCTGTGGGACACAGTAAAAGCAGTCCTAAGGGGAAAGTTCATAGCAATACAGGCGTACCTCAAGAAACAAGAAAAAAGCCAAATAAATAACCTAACTCTACACCTAAAGCAACTAGAAAAGGAAGAAATGACGAGCCCCAAGGCTAGTAGAAGGAAAGAAATCTTGAAAATTAGGGCAGAAATAAATGCAAAAGAAACAAAAGAGACCATAGCAAAAATCAACAAAGCCAAAAGCTGGTTATTTGAAAGGGTAAATAAAATTGACAAACCATTAGCCAGACTCATCAAGAAACAAACGGAGAAAAAATCAAATCAATAAAATTAGAAATGAAAATGGAGAGATCACAACAGACAACACAGAAATACAAAGGATCATAAGAGACTACTATCAGCAATTATATGGCAATAAAATGGACAACGTGGAAGAAATGGACAAATTCTTAGAAAAGTACAACTTTCCAAAACTGGATCAGGAAGAAATAGAAAATCTTAACAGACCCATCACAAGCATGGACATTGAAACTGTAATCAGAAATCTTCCAGCAAACAAAAGCCCAGGTCCAGACAGCTTCACAGCTGAATTCTACCAAAAATTTAGAGAAGAGCTAACACCTTTCCTACTCAAACTGTTCCAGAAAATTGCAGAGGAAGGCAAACTTCCAAACTCATTCTATGAGGCCACCATCACCCTAATACCAAAACCTGACAAAGATCCCACAAAAAAAGAAAACTACAGGCCAATATCCCTGATGAACATAGATGCAAAAGTCCTTAACAAAATTCTAGCAATCAGAATCCAACAACACATTAAAAAGATCATACACCATGACCAAGTGGGCTTTATCCCAGGAATGCAAGGATTCTTCAATATCCGCAAATCAGTCAATGTAATACACCACATTAACAAACTGAAAAATAAAAACCATATGATTATCTCAATAGATGCAGAGAAAGCCTTTGACAAAGTTCAACATCCATTTATGATAAAAACTCTCCAGAAAGCAGGAATAGAAGGAACATACCTCAATATAATAAAAGCTATATATGACAAACCCACAGCAAACATTATCCTCAATGGTGAAAAATTGAAAGCATTTCCTCTAAAGTCAGGAACAAGACAAGGATGCCCACTTTCATCATTACTATTCAGCATAGTTTTGGAAGTTTTGGCCACAGCAATCAGAGCAGAAAAAGAAATAAAAGGAATCCAAACTGGAAAAGAAGAAGCAAACCTCTCACTGTTTGCAGATGACATGATCCTCTACGTAGAAAACCCTAAAGATTCCACCAGAAAATTACTAGAACTAATCAATGAATGTAGTAAAGTGGCAGGATATAATGTCAACACACAGAAATCCCTTGCATTCCTGTACATTAATAATGAGAAAAGAGAAAGAGAAATTAAGGAAACAATTCCATTCACCATTGCAATGAAAAGAATAAAATACTTAGGAATATATCTTCCTAAAGAAACTAAAGACCTATATATAGAAAACTATAAAACACTGGTGAAAGAAATCAAAGAGGACACTAATAGATGGAGAAATATACCATGTGCATGGATTGGTAGAATCAATATAGTGAAAATGAGTATACTACCCAAAGCAATTTATAGATTCAATGCAATCCCGATCAAGCTACCAACGGTATTCTTCACAGAGCTAGAACAAATGATTTCTCAATTTGTATGGAAATACAAAAAACCTCGAATAGCCAAAGCTATCTTGAGAAAGAAGAACGGAACTGGAGGAATGGAACTGCCTGACTTCAGGCTCTACACAAAGCCACAGTCATCAAGACAGTATGGTACTGGCACAAAGACAGAAATATAGATCAATGGAACAAAATAGAAAGCCCAGAGATAAATCCACGCACATATGGACACCTTATCTTTGACAAAGGAGGCAAGAATATACAATGGATTAAAGACAATCTCCTTAACAAGTGGTGCTGGGAAAACTGGTCAAACACTTGTAAAAGAATGAAACTAGAACACTTTCTAACACCATACACAAAAATAAACTCAAAATGGATTAAAGAGCTAAATGTAAGACCAGAAACCATAAAACTCCTAGAGGAAAACATAGGCAAAACACTCTCTGACATACATCACAGCAGGATCCTCTAGGACCCACCTCCAAGAATATTGGAAATAAAATCAAAAATAAACAAATGGGACCTAATTAAACTTAAAAGCTTCTGCACAACAAAGGAAACTATAAGCAAGGTGAAAAGACAGCCTTCAGAATGGGAGAAAATAATAACAAATGAAGCAACAAAGACAAACAACTAATCTCAAAAATATACAAGCAACTCCTACAGCTCAATTCCAGAAAAATAAATGACCCAATCAAAAAATGGGCCAAAGAACTAGGTAGACATTTCTCCAAAGAAGACATACAGATGGCTAACAAACACATGAAAAGATGCTCAACATCACTCATTATCAGAGAAATGCAAATCAAAACCACTATGAGGTACCACTTCACGCCAGTCAGAATGGCTGCAATCCAAAAGTCCACAAGCAATGGATGCTGGAGAGGGTGTGGAGAAAAGGGAACCCTCTTACACTGTTGGTGGGAATGCAAACTAGTACAGCCACTTTGGAGAACAGTATGGAGATTCCTCAAAAAACTGGGAATAGAACTGCCTTATGATCCAGCAATCCCACTGCTGGGCATACACACTGAGGATACCAGAATTGAAAGAGACACGTGTACCCCAATGTTCATAGCAGCACTGTTTACAATAGCCAGGACTTGGAAGCAACCTAGATGTCCATCCAAAGATGAATGGATAAGAAAGGTGTGGTACATATACACAATGGAGTATTACTCAGCTATTAAAAAGAGTACATTTGAATCAGTTCTAATGAGGTGGATGGATCTGGAGCCTATTATACAGAATGAAGTAAGCCAGAAAGAAAAACAGAAATACAGTATGCTAACGCATATATATGGAATTTAGAAAGATGGTAACAATAACCCTGTTTACGAGACAGCAAAAGAGACACTGATGTATAGAACAGACTTTTGGACTCTGGGAGAGGGAGAGGGTGGAATGATTTGGGAGAATAGTATTGAAATATGTATAATATCATATCTGAAATGAGTCGCCAGTCCAGGTACGATGCCTGATAACGGATGCCTGGGGCTGGTGCACTGGGAGGACCCAGAGGGATGGTATGGGGAGGAAGGAGGGAGGAGGGTTCAGGATGGGGAACACATGTATACTTGTGGCAGATTCATTTTGATGTATGGCAAAAGCAATACAATATTGTAAAGTTAAGGAAAATAAAATTTAAAAAAATAAAATAAATAAAATGGGCAAACAACCAGAAAATAAATAAATAAATAAAATTTTTTTAAAAAATAAAATAAAAGGAACTCTCAGTCTGTCCCAGGTCTTTGTTTCAGTATCTTTCATCATCATACAGTAGAAAGACTTCTCACTTAGACATCTGTTCCAAATGGCCAGTTCAACGACAGACCCTAAAGTTGACCTAAAGACTGCTTTTTGTTTTTTAATACAGGCGTTTGGTTCTTATACATTTCCATCTAAGCACTGATTTAGCCACATTTTACAAATGTTGATATGTTGTATTTTACTTACTGCCTGCCAAGTCACTCCAGTTGTGTCTGACTCTTTGTGACCCTATGGACTGTAGCCTTCCAGGCTCCTCTGCCCATGGGTCCATTCCAAATAATTTTAATACACCCATTATTCTTTGACTTTTGGATTGTTTAGAAGTATATTTTATTATTAGCTTTCAAATATTTGGGGATTTATCAAATATCTTACTGTTAATGATTTCTAGTTTAATCCCACTGTGGTCAGAGAACATCTCGTACATGATTTAAATCTGTTAAAATTTACAGAGACCTGTTGTGTGGCCCAGAATTTAGTCTGTCTCAGTAAATGTTCCATGTATACTCAAAAATTACATGATTCTAAAGAATAAGTTTCTAAAGATTCTTTTCTTATGTGTCTATGATTTTTCTTCACATGAATATTATTTCTTTTTCTTCCTCTTTCTTCTCCTTATTCTAATAATACTCCACAGATTGACTGCAGAGAGAAAACTATGTGGTTTTTAAGCCATGCAAATGTATTAACTTTTTTAAAAAACAAGCATTTTATTTTCAAATAGTAAAAAGTGATAGTTGACTCATACTGGCAGACTAGAAACAAAACAATTATCTAAATGAGAAAGGAAATAGTTAGCAAACCAGAGATTTTGAGGCATGCATGAAAGATAAAACCATGATATGCTTTCACAATTATAAAATCAGAGAATTAAACGTAACTGCAGCAGACTACTGGGAGATCAAGATAGCAAAGGAGGAGGGTGCTGAGCTTACCTCCCCTCATGAGCAGATCAAAAATAAATCTACACATGGAGTAATTTATCACTGATAACAAAATGGAGACTGACAGGAAGGCTCTTCTATTCTACAATGAAGACTGGAAGAAAGATACATATAGGAAGGAAGGGAGGGAGGGAGGAGAAGCAACAGAATTGGGACCTGTGCTCCTAGCAGGGAACACAGACGAGGGAGATCACATGTGCTTGGGATCTTCCCTGGAGGGTGAGTGGTTCAAACCACATACTGGGCACCCCAGACCTGGGGTCTGCACCGGGGAAGATGAGTCCCCTTGGCTGGCTTGAAGACCAATAGCACTGGCAAGGGTGCTGTGAGAAACCTAGACACCACTCATGTACCCACTTGCTGGCTGTTAAAACAAGGCAGAGGAAGAAGATTGAGACTGACTGGGACTCTAACCAGTTTCCAGCAACCACCCTAGTGCATACTCCAGTCCATTCCAAGTACATGCTCTGGCCCATCTTGTTCCATCACACAGCTCCCCACTAAGGCAAAGGCCGCCATTGCTGAAGAGAGTGCACAGTTGTGGGGTATGGAGCTGGCTCAGACCCAGCACTACATCTAAATGGGGCAAGGGCAGCCAATGATGACACTCTAGAGAGGCAGCAGGTCAGGAATATCTGGAACTCAGACTGGGTGCTGGGACGAACCAAGCACAAGCCCAGACCCACACAAGGAACCCACTCTGGCCCCTCTTGCTCCAGTGCTGCTCCCTTCCAGGGTCAAAATGTTGATGCTGGGAGAAGGGAGAACATACATTTAGAGGAAACATAACCCTCTAGGCTTCTGCTCCAGCACTTTGGGACTCAATCCCACCCCTCATAGAGTAGCATTTGCCACTCAGCATAGGAGAAGCCCCATCTCACACCTGGCTCTGACTCTAGCTCCTCCATCTCTAGCCTTACTGCCCACCAAGGTGATAGTTGCCAGGAAATCCTTGGGGAAGATACGATTCATGCTCACTTCAGATTCAGTTCTACCACCAAAGCTACTGCTACTGCTGCTAAATCGCTTCAGTCATGTCCGACTCTGTGCGACCCCACAGACGGAAGCTCACCAGGCTCCCCTGTCCCTGGGATTCTCCAGGAAAGAACACTGGAGTGGGTTGCCATTTCCTTCTTCAATGCATGAAAGTGAAAAGTGAAAATGAAGTCGCTCAGTCGTGTCCGACTCTCAGCGACCCCATGGACTGGAGCCTACCAGGCTCCTCCGTCCATGGGATTTTCCAGGCAAAAGTACTGGGGTGGGGTGCCATTGCCTTCCCCGACCAAAGCTACTGGGCATACACAAATTGTATAAGGATGCTCCCACAAAAGGACACCCCTTCAAGAATGGGATTGGTAACTGTTTTACCTAATTTCAGAGAGACAAAGTTAAACAAAATGAGAAGATGAAGGAATTTATCGCACACACACACAAATACGAGAAAAAAACTCTGAAAAAAATACTGAAACAGATAATTAATCTACCAGATAAAGAGTTCAAATAATTAGTAATAAGAATGCTAAGTGAACTAGGGAAAAGAATAGATGACTATAGCAAGAATTTTAACAAAGATCTAGAAAATATAAAAAAGAACCAGTCAGAGCTGAAGAATACAATAAGTTAAATGGAAAAAAAAAAAAAAAAAAACACTACAAGGGATTAACAGCAGACTAAGTGATAGAGAAGCATGCATAAGTGACCTGAAAGATAAAATAATGAAAACCACTCAATCAGAACAGAAAAAAAAAAAAATCCAGTTCAAGAAATGAGAACAACTGAAGGGACCTCTAGGACAACATCAAATAATACTAACATTTGTATTATAGAAGTCATAAAGGAATATAGTTAATTAAAAAAAACAGAGGTCAAAAATAAATTTGATAGATTTATGGATGAAAAATTCTCAAACCTGAAGGAAATTGGTATCCAGGCATAGGAAGCCGAGAAGTTCCAAAATAAAATGATAGCAAAAGGACCTACACTAGAACGCATCATAATTAAAGTGGAAAAATTAAACAGAATTCTAAAGGCAACAAGAGAAAAATAGAATCATATACAAGGGAACACCCATAATGCTATCAGACAGCTGAGAGCAGAAACTTTGCAAGCCAGAAGGTAGAGGCATGGTATTTTTAAATTGATTAAAGGGAAAACCCTATAATCTAAGATACCCTACCCAGCAAAATTATCATTCAGAATTGAAAAAGAGATAAGGAACTTTCCAGAGAAGCAAAAACTAAGAGTCCATCAACACTAAATCAATCCTAAAGAAAATGGTAAAGAATCTCCTCTGCATAGAAAATCAAAGGCTATGACAAGAACTAAGAATCTACAGAAAAGGAAAAACCCCACTAGTAAAGGCAAATATATAGTAAAAGCTATGGAGTAACCACTTAAATAAGCTAGTACAGATATTAAAAGACAAAAAAACTGAAAAATCAACTATAAATACAATAACAGTTAAGGCATAAATATGAAGATGTAAAATATGACATCAAAAATATCAAATGTGAAGGAAGGGAGCTAAAATAATGAAGACCTTTTACAATATGTTTGAATTTAAATCACTACCAGTTTAAAACAATTATAGTTATAAGTCACCATATCTGAATCCCAAAGTAACCACAAATCAAAACCCTAAAACAGATTCACAAAAACTAGAGAGAAAGGAACACAACTATACCACTAAAGAAAATCATCCAATCATCAGGGAAGAAAGTGAAAGAAGAACAGAGGGTCACTACAAAAACAACCAGAAAATAAATAACAAACTGGTACTAAGTACATACACATCAATAATCATTTTAAAGGTCAATGGACTTAATGATTCAATCTCAAGAAAAAAAGGTGGATGAGTGGATTAAAAAAAATATTACTGGATAGAAAAAAAGACCATCTATATGCCACCTACAAGAGACTTATTTAAGAGCTAAAGACAAGCATACGCTTAAAGTGAAAGGATGGAAAAAGGTTTCTCATGCAAATGGAAATGACAAAAAAGCAAAGGTGGCAATACTCATATGAGACAAAATAGACGTTAAAACAAAGTCTGTAACAAAAGACAAAGAAGGGCATCATAAAGGAATCAATACCAGAAGAGGATATAACATTTGTTATCATAAATGCATCTATTATAGGAACATCTAAATATATAAAGCAAATATTATCAGACATAACAGGAGACACAAACAATAATACAATAATAGTAGGGAACATTAACACCTCACTTATATCAATGGACAGATCATTCAGACAGAAAATCAAATAAGGGAACAGTAGTCTTAAATGACACAATACACCAGTTGGACTTCATAGATATCTATAAGACATTCTATCCCAAAACAGCAGGATACATATTCAAGTGTATATGGAATATTCTCCAGGTTGGATCACATACTAAGGCCAAAAAACCAGTATCGACAAATTTAAGAGGAGAGAAAGTATATCAAGCATTTTTTCAGACCACAATGGTATAAAACCAGAAATTAATTACAGGAAGAAAAATGGGAAAACACTACAAAAACCAGTGGGTCAATGAAGAAGACAAATGACAATGGAAACACAACTTTCCAAAATCTATGAGAAAAGGAGACTTCTTTGGCAGTTCAGTGGTTAAGACTCTGCACTTCCAATGCAGGAGGTGTGGGTTCAAATCTGGTTGGGGAACTATTAATAAGATCTCACATGCTATATGGTATGGTACCCACTCCAAACAACCACCACCACCACCACCAAAAAAAAAAAAACAACACCCACAGAATAAACCCCAAATCTATGGGTTGCAACAGTTTAGCAGTTGCAACAGAACAGCAGTTCTAAGAGGGAACATTATAGTGATACAAGCAAACCTCAGGAAACAAAAAATCTCAAATAAACAACCTAACCTACCATCTATGAGAATTAGAAAAATAAGAACAAAGTTAGTAGAAGGAAGAAAATTATAAACATCAGAGAGAAAATAAGAGAGACTAAAAAACCAATAGAAAAGATCAATGAAACCAACCAAGAGCTTTTTTTTTTTTTTTAAAGATAAAACCACAATATTGATTATTCCAATCCAAGAATATGGTATACCTCTCCATCTGTTTGTGTCATCTTTAATTTCTTTCATCAGTGTCTTAGAGTTTTCTGCATACAGGTCTTTTGTTTATTTAGGTAAACTTATTCCTAAGTATTTTATTATTTTTGTTGCAATGGTGAATGGGATTGTTTTCTTAATTTCAATTTCTGACTTTACTTTGTTAGTGTATAGGGGTGCAAAGGATTTCCAGGTATTAATTTTATACTCTGCCACTTTGCTGTACTCAATGATTAGGGCTAGTCATTTTTTGGTATCATCTTTAATGAGAAATAGATTTAAGGGCCTAGATCTGATAGATAGAGTGCCTGATTAACTATGGAATGAGGTTTGTGACATTGTACACGAGACAGGGATCAAGACCATCCCCATGGAAAGGAAATGCAGAAAAGCAAAATGGCTGTCTGGGGAGGCCTTGCAAATAGCTGTGAAAAAGAAGAGAAGGAAAAAGCAAAGCAGAAAAGGAAAAATATAAACATCTGAATGCAGAGTTCCAAAGAATAGCAAGAAGAGATAAGAAACCCTTCTTCAGCGATCAATGCAAAGAAATAGAGGAAAACAACAGAATGGGAAAGACTAGGGATCTATTCAAGAAAATCAGAGATATCAAAGGAACATTTCATGCAAAAATGGGCTCGATAAAGGACAGAAATGGTATGGACCTAACAGAAGCAGAAGATATTAAGAAGAGATGGCAAGAATACACAGAAGAACTGTACAAAAAAGAGCTTCACAACCCAGATAATCATGATGGTGTGATCACTGACCTAGAGCCAGACATCCTGGAATGTGAAGTCAAGTGGGCCTTAGAAAGCATCACTCCGAACAAAGCTAGTGGAGGTGATGGAATTCCAGTGGAGCTATCCCAAATCCTGAAAGATGATGCTGTGAAAGTGCTGCACTCAATATGCCAGCAAATTTGGAAAACTCAACAGTGGCCACAAGATTGGAAAAGGTCAGTTTTCATCCCAATCCCAAAGAAAGGCAATGCCAAAGAATGCTCAAACTACCGCACAATTGCACTCATCTCACACTCTAGTAAAGAAATGTTCAAAATTCTCCAAGCCAGGCTTCAGCAATATGTGAACCGTGAACTTCCTGATGTTCAAGCTGGATTTAGAAAAGGCAGAGGAACCAGAGATCAAATTGCCAACATCTGCTGGATCATGGAAAAAGCAAGAGAGTTCCAGAAAAACATCTATTTCTGCTTTATTGACTATGCCAAAGCCTTTGACTGTGTGGATCACAATAAACTGTGGAAAATTCTGAAAGAGATGGGGAATACCAGACCACCTGATCTGCCTCTTGAGAAATCTGTATGCAGGTCAGGAAGCAACAGTTAGAACTGGACATGGAACAACAGACTGGTTCCAAATAGGAAAAGGAGGACGTCAAGGCTGTATATTGTAACCATGTTTATTTAACCTATATGCAGAGTACATCATGAGAAATGCTGGACTGGAAGAAACACAAGTTGGAATCAAGATTGCTGGGAGAAATATCAATAACCTGAGATATGCGGATGACACCACCCTTATGGCAGAAAGTGAAGAGGAACTAAAAGCCTCTTGATGAAAGTGAAAGTGGAGAGTGAAAAGGTTGGCTTAAAGCTCAACATTCAGAAAACGAAGATCATGGCATCTGGTCCCATCACTACATGGGAAATAGATGGAGAAACAGTGGAAACAGTGTCAGACTTTCTTTTCTGCTCCAAAATCACTGCAGATGGTGACTGCAGCCATGAAATTAAAAGACGCTAACTCCTTGGAAGGAAAGTTATGACCAACCTAGATATCATATTCAAAAGCAGAGACATCACTTTGCCAACAAAGGTTCGCCTATTCAAGGCTATGGTCTTTCCTGTGGTCACGTATGGATGTGAGAGCTGGACTGTGAAGAAGGCTGAGCGCCGAAGAATTGATGCTTTTGAACTGTGGTGTTGGAGAAGACTCTTGAGAGTCCCTTGGACTGCAAAGAGATCCAACCAGTCCATTCTGAAGGAGATCAACCCTGGGATTTCTTTGGAAGGAATGATGCTAAAGCTGAAACTCCAGTATTTTGGCAACCTCATGCGAAGAGTTGACTCATTGGAGAAGACTCTGATGCTGGGAGGGATTGGGGGCAAGAGGAGAAGGGGACGACAGAGGATGAGATGGCTGGATGGCATCACTGACTCGATGAATGTGAGTCTGAGTGACCTCTGGGAGTTGGTGATGGACAGGGAGGCCTGGCATGCTGTGGTTCATGGGGTCGCAAAGAGTCAGACACGACTGAGCGACTGATCTGATCTGATCTTAGGGTTTTCTATGAAAGAATCATGTTATCTGCCAACGGTGAGCGTTTTACTTCTTCTTTTCCAATCTGGATTCCTTTCATTTCTTTTTCTTCTCTGATTCTTATGGCTAGGACTTCCCAAACTATGTTGAATAATAGTGGTGAGTGTGGGCACCCTTGTCTTAAATGACCATATTACTCAAAGCAATCTATAGATTCAATGCGATCCCAATCAAACTACCAGTGGTATTCTTCACAGAACTAGAACAAATAATTTCAAAATTTGTATGGAAACACAAAAGTCCCCAAACTGCCAAAGTAATCTTAAGAAGAATGGAGTTGGAGGAATCAACTTCCTGACTTCAGATCATATTATAAAGCTACAGGCATTAGTACACTATGGTACTGGCACAAAAACAGCAATATGGACCACTGTGTTCCACTGGTCTACATTTGTATAGATAGAAAGCCCAGAGATAAATCCATGCACCTATTGGCACCTTATCTTCAACAAAAGAGGCAAAAACATACACCAGAGAAAAGACAGTCTCTTCAATAAATGGTGCTGGGAAAATTGGGCACCTACATGGAAAAGAATGGAATTAGAGCATTTCCTACAACCACACACACTCACACACACACACACACACACACACACACACACACACACACACACACACAACTTAAAATGCATTAAAGACCTAAATGTAAGGCCAGAAACTGTAAACTCTTAGAGGAAAACATAGGCAGAACACTCTTTGACATAAATCACAGCAAGATCTTCTATGACCTACCTCCTAGAGTAAAGAAAAACAAAAATAAACAAGTGGGAGCTAATTAAACTCAAAAGCTTTTGCACAATGAAGGAAACTAGAAGATGAAAAGACAACTCTCAGAATGGGAGAAAATAATAGCAAATGAAACAACTGACAAAGGATTAGTCTCCAAAATATACAAGCAGCTCATGCAGCTCAATACCAGAAAAACAAACAACCCAATCAAAAAGTGGGCAGACCTAAACAGACATTTCTCCAAAGACATACAGATGGCTAATAAACACAAGAAAAGATGCTCAACATCGCTCATTATTAGAGACATGCAAATAAAAACTACAATGAGATATCACCTTACACTGGTCAGAATCACCATCTTCAAAAAGTCTACAAACAATAAATGCTGGAGAAGGTGTGGAGAAAAGGGAACCCTCCTGCACTGTTGGTAGGAACGCAAATGGATACAGCCACTATGGAGAACAGTATGGAGATTCCTTAAAAACACAACAAAAAACTAGAGTAAGAGTATCATATGACCCAGCAATCTCTTCACTGGGCATATACTCTGAGGAAAGCATTATTGAAAAAGACACACATATCCCAATGTTCATTGCAGCACTAGGTACAATAGCTAGGACATGGAAGCAACCTAGATCTCTATGGGCAGATGAATGGATAAAGAAATTGTGGTATATGTAAGCAATGGAATATTACTCAGCCATAAAAAGGAACACATCTGAATCCGTTCTAATGAGGTAGATGAACCTAGAGCCTATTGCACAAGGTGAAGCTAAGTTAAAAAGAAAAGACAAATATCATATATTAACGCATATATATGGAATCTATAAAGATGGTACTGATGATCCTATTTGCAGGGCAGCAAAGGAGATACAGACATAACGAACAGACTTAGGGTCACTGAAGGGGAGGGAGAGGGTGAGATGACTTGAGAAAGTAGTACTGAAACATATACATTACCATATGTAAAATAGATAGCCAATGAGAATTTGCTGTATGATGCACGGAACCCAAAGCCAGTGCTCTGTGACAACCTAGGGGGTGGGATGGGAGGTTTGAGAGGGAGGGGACATATGTATACCTATGGTTGATTCATGTTGATGGATGGCAGAAGCTATCACAATATTGTAATTATCATCCAACTAAAAATTAAAAGAAAAAATAATTTAAGATAAACAAACCCAAAAGCCTAAAGACAAAAAGAGAGAGGACCAAAGTAAACCAAATAAGAAATGAAAGAGGAGAAATTATAATTAATATCACAAAGGTACAAAAATCATAAAAGAATATTATAAACAATTATATGCCAACAAATTGGACAACCTAGAAAAAAATGGATAAATTTCTACAAATACAAAAATTTCCAAGACTGAATCTGGAAGAAACAAAAAATCTGAACAGACTGTTTACTAGTAGTAAAGTTCAATTAATAATAAATGAACTATCAGAAAGGGAAAGCAAGAAAACAACCTCATTTAAAATCTCATGAAGGGGGGACGAGCTAAGATGGCGGACGAGTAAGACGGGGAGAATCCTTTCTCCTCCACAAATCCATTAAAAGAACATTTGAATGCTGAATAAATTCGATAAAACAACATCTGAATGCCGGCAGAGGACATCAGCCACTTAGAAGGACAACTCATTGTCTTCAAAACGAGAAAACGAGCCCTGCGGTAACTCCTTTTGTGGAGAAGTGGCGCGGACACCAGCATTTGCTATTGGCAAGCGGGGGCTGGGCTAGGAGGAGCAGCGAGGCCTGCATTGCTTTGAGAAAGGATTTGGCCTGGCTATCTCGGGCGCTATCTGAGCGAAATAACCAGACTGTCGGTTATCTACTACATCAAAAGCCAGCCCTAACTTAAGATACCACCAGGACTCCCTATGGAACAAAGGGCTGCATAGAGTTGGCCGGCTGCAGGCCGTCCCACTCTGGTGACAGGCAGCCAGGGCCGGAGGCGGGCAATTACAGCCCTAGAGAGACACTGTCTAATGGAACTGTGAGTAGGTTTCTGTGCTGACTCACGTTTCTTGGGGCTCTGGATGGTCAACATCTGCCTGAGAAAGTGTGCTTTTTGTATACCCAGAAAACTGAGTGGCGGAGAGGCGGTAAGTTGCAGCAGCTGCGCTCGCTGAACATTTCATCACCTGCGCTACTTGGACCTGGGAAGGGCATAAAACGCAGACTCAACCAAGTCTGTGCTTCTGAGGATTATCCAAGTGCCTGAACCTGGCCGGTTTAGATTTGGGTGTTCATCTCTGCCCCCTCTGTAACAAGGCAGAGATTAGATATTGAAAAGACCTGTAAACCGCCTCAATAAAGAGAATTCAACAAACTACCAGAATATAGTAATGACACTCTAAACTTGGCAGTTTTAACAAAATGAAGAGACAAAAGAATACCCAGCAGCTAAAGGAACAGGATAGATGCCCACCAAACCAAACCAAAGAGGAAGAGATAGGGAATCTACCTGATAAAGAATTCCAAATAATGATAGCGAAATTAATTCAAAATCTCGAAATCAAAATAGAATCATAGTTAAAGAGTCTGGAGACAAGGATTGAGAAGATGCAAGAAAGGTTTAACAAGGACCTAGAAGAAATAAAAAAGAGTCAACACATAATGAATAATGCAATAAATGAGATCCAAAACACCCTGGAGGCAACAAATAGTAGAATAACAGAGGCAGAAGATAGGATTAGTGAATTAGAAGATAGAATCCTAGAAATAAATGAATCAGATGAGAAAAAAGAAAAACGCATCAAAAGAAATGAGGACAATTTCAGAAACCTCCAGGATAACATCAAACGCTACAACATTCGAATCATAGGAGTTCCAGAAGAAGAAGATAAAAAGAAAGATCATGAGGAAATACTTGAGGAGATAATAGTTGAAAACTTCCCTAAAACAGAGAAGGAAATTACCACTCAAGTTCAAGAAATCCAGAGAGTCCCTAACAGGATAAACCCAAGGCGAAACACCCCAAGACACATATTAATCAAATTAACAAAGATTAAATATAAAGAACAAATATTAAAAGCAGCAAGGGAAAAACATCAAATAACTCACAAGGGAATTCCCATAAGGCTAACAGCTGATCTTTCAATAGAAACTCTCCAAGCCAGGAGGGAATGGCAAGACGTAATTAAAGTGATGAAAGAAAATAACTTACAGCCTAGATTATTGTATCCAGCAAGGATCTCATTCAAATATGAAGGAGAAATCAAAAGCTTCACAGATAAGCAAAAGTTGAGAGAATTTTGCACCACTAAACCATTTCTCCAACAAAAACTAAAGGACATTCTCTAGACAGGAATCACTAAAAAAAGGGTGTATAAATTCGAACCCAAAACAATAAAGTAAATCTTATTTATCAATAATTGCTTTAAACGTTTATGGGCTGAATGCCCTAATCAACAGACAAAGACTGGCTGAATCGATACAAAAACAAGACCCCTACATACCTTGTCTACAAGAGACAACCAAAAGACTAAAATGGGTCAAATGGATACAAAAACTAGACCCCTATATATGTTGTCTACAAGAGAACCACCTTAAAATACGGGATATATACTGACTGAAAATGAAGGCCTGGAAAAAGATTTTCTATGCAAATATGGACCATAAGAAAACAGGAGTAGCAATACTTATATCAGATAAAATTGACTTTAAAGATCTTGAAAAGGAGACAATGAAGGTTACACATAACGACTTAAAGGAACAATCCAAAAAGAAGTTATAACAATTATAAATATATATGCATCCAACATTGGAGCATTGATATATCTAAGACAAACATTAATTAATATGATAGAAGAAATATGCAGCAATACAATAATAGTGGGAGACTTTAATACCCCACTCATATAATCTGGCTGTAATAGACAAAGTAAAGAGCAAAAATTATTTACTTATGAGCCTCAAAAAATTCAGTTCACTCAGGAGAGTTTAAAAAAAAAAAAAGACGTATTTGTTCACTCTGTAAAGGTTTATTGACTATTTTATGGGTTTGGTACCACTTTGGGTAGTAGGGAGGAAGAGGTGACAAATGTGATCCTGTCCTAAATAATATACTGTGGTAAAGATAGACCTACCAATACAAAATACCAAGATGTGCCTAAAGATGAGGACACCCAAACTGGACTATTTGTTTCCTGAACTTTTCATTTCGAGAACAAACCTCCTAATATAGGATGAATTCAACATGATTTTTTTTAAGTGTTCTTTGTGATTAAAAACAAAAAGCCATTGGTTAAGAAATTACATATACTCCTCCCCACCATCACTCCCCTTCTTTCTTCCCATTTCCCTCCCACCCTCATTGATCCTTTCCTTTGTCCATTTTCCCCTGGGGGGGGGGGGAATCACATGAAAAAAATATATAGGACTAAACTTAACCAAGGAAGTGAAAGACTTACACTCTGAAAACTATAAAACACTTATGAAGGAAACTGAAGATGATACAAAGAAGGGGAAAGCTATGGCACCTTCATGGATGAGAAGAATACTGCTAAAATGTCCATACTGTCCAGAGCAATCTACAGATTTAATGCAATCCCTCTCAAAATACCCATGACATTTTCCACAAAACTTAGAACAAATAATCCTAAAATTCATATGGAACCACAAAGACAAAGTAATCTTAAGAAAAAAGAACAAAGCTGGAGCTATCATGCACGGTGATTTCAGACTATGCTACAAAGCTACAGTATCAAAACAGTAGCTAAAAAAGGCACCAAACAGATGCATAGATCAGTGGAACAGAATAGAGTCCCCAGATATAAAGCCATGCACATTATGGTCAACTAATCTACCACAAAGGAAAGCAAGAGTATACAACAGAAAAAAGACAGTCTCTTCAATAAGTGGTGCTGGGAAAACTGGACAGCTACATGTAAAAGAATGAGATTAGAACATTTCCACGCCATATACAAAAACAAACTAAAACTGGATTAAAGACCTACATGTTAGACCAGGAACCGTAGAACTCCTAGAAGAAAAAACACTATTTTATATAAAAGGTAGCAGTATTTTAGACCTATCTGCAAAAGCAAAGGAAATAAAAGAAAAAATAAACAAATGGGACATAAGTAAATTTAAAACTTTTGCACAGCAAAGGAAGCCATCAACAAAACGAAAAGACAACCAGCTGAATGGGAGAAAATATTTTCAAATGATATGAATGATGGGTTAATATGAAAAATATGTAACCAGCTCATACAACTCAAAAAAAAAAAAAAAAACAAACAGAACCCAAACAAGCCAATTGAAAAATGGGCAGAACGCATGAGTGGACATTTTTCCAGGGAGGACATACAGATGGCCAAAAGGCACATGAAAAGATATTCAACATCACTAGTTAGAGAAATGCAAATCAAAAACACTTGAGAAATCTCCTCATACCTGTCAGAATGGCTATCATCAAGAAGACCACAAATAGCAAGTGTTGGCAAGGATGTGAAGAAAAGAGAACCCTAGTACTCTGTTGGTGGGAATGTAAATTGGTACAGCTACCGTAGAAAACAGTATGGAGAATTCTAAAAAAATGAAAAAAGGACTACCATATGACCCAGCAATTCCACTCCTGGGCATATATCCAAAGAAAATAAAATAAAAACACTACTTTGAAAAGATGCATGTAACCCAATGTTCATAGCAACATTATTTACAATAGCCCAAGTATCCATCAACAGATGAATGGATAAAGATGTGGTGTACAGAATACTATAATGGAATACTATTCAGCCATAAAAAGACAAAATCTGCCCCTTGCAACAACACGAATGGACCTGGAGGATATTATGCTTCATGAAATAAGTCACAGAAAGACATATATTGTATGTTATCACTTATATTTAGAATCTAAAAAATAGAGCAAATGAATCTAACAAAATAGAAAGAGATTTACAGATTTAGATAACAAACTAATGGTTACCGGGCTCCACGAGTAGGGAAGGGGAGACAGAAAGGGAGAGGGGAGAAGGAGAAAGCAAGGAAGAGGTACAAGACAGGAGTAGGGGATTAAGAGGTACAAACTACTCTGTATAAAATAAGCTACAAAGATATGTTATATAGCACAGGGAATAGAACCAATTATTTTTATAGTAACTTTGAACAGAGTATAGTCTATAGAAATATTGAATCACTAAGTTGTACACCTGAAACTAACATAGTATAAATCAACCGTACTTCATCAAAAAAAAAAAAAAAAGAAAACTAAAACAATATGCCTGTAGTAGAAAGCCAAGCACATTCAAAGAAAGTTCAGGAACAGAGTTGATGAAATCCAAGCAGTGCAGAAGGTCCTGGTGGACTGTGAGGTTGAAGAGTTCCTCTCTGAACAACAGTTCTGTTTTCCACACCCAAGCTCTGACCCTACCCCAATCTTCCTTACACTGGACAAAGCCAAAGTGGCATTTGATCAGCTTAATCTCCCAAAACTACACTCCAAAGACAGTGAATTACTTGACCAGGAAAGGAACTCAAATTAGAGCAGACATGAGGCAAAACAGAAGGATACATCCATCTGAAGAGCGATCCACTTAAGTTTTCTGATGTCAGAGAAATGCCATGCTTTTAGCATTTGGAAGGGTCCCTATACTACCTTCAAAGTTTTATGCCACATACACCCAAAGGAACTGACACATGTCCCCCTACCATACAAAGGAGATGCATGTTGACGAAATGGACGCCATAACTGTACATCAGACCCATGCTAATCATTTGATTCTGAGGCTAATCCAATGAATCCTTTACTCCAAAATACGGATGGATAAATGCTTGCCAGAAATTTGAGGGAAGTGAATGAGAGGATCATGATGAACAAACAGAACTATTTCTGGAGGAAAAAAATATAATACAGGGAAAGAAAAGAACATTACCAAAAACTGCAAATTCATATCCTCTAAGGAAGCCAGTGGGTTTATAAAATGAGAATAGGGTGCTGTAAAGGGGAGCAATTAGAGAACAAGAGAAAGTCAGTCCTTGAAAAACAGAAATATTGCAGCAAAATTTAAAATGTAATAGATGCCAGGTTCTGAGCTCAGTCTCTGCCCCACCCAGGCTCTGGTGGAACCTGGAACTCTGGGCTCGGGCTCCGCCCACCAGCACGCCCCCTCCCCAACAGAAATGGAATGTCCGTTCCCCTCGTAAACCTGGTAACGGAACACTCTTCCAGTTCGTCCCAGAGCTGCCGCCCTGATTTGAACCGCCTGTCTCAGGCCACCTTAATAGTCCACCATGGGTACTCTCCCAGGCCACATGTACCGGCGCCGCGGCTTCGCGGTCACTCTGGCCTTCTCACCTGGCACACCTTCGGTGCGAGTTAGGGAGCCCGCACCGCCCTCGCAGGTACGCCAGAACTACCAGCCAGAGTGTGAGGCCGCGGTCAACAGCCACGCCGCCCTGGAGCTCCAGGCCTCCTTCCAGTGCCTGGCAGTGGCCTTCTACCTTGACCGTGATGATGTGGCCTTAAAGCACTTCTCCCGCTTCTTCCTGCTCCACTCCCACGAGCATAGCAAGAGGGCTGAGAGCCTGATGTCCCTGCAGAACCGGCGCGGGGGCCGCGTCTCCTTCCACAACATCAGGAAGCCGGAGACCCAGGAGTGGGAGAGTGGTCTCAAAGCCATGCAAGATGCTATGAACGTAGAGGAGCACATCAACCAGAGCCTCCTCGACCTGCACCAGCTGGCCACCGAAAAGCGCGACCCCGACCTGTGCCACTTCCTGGAGACCGGCTACCTGGACCAGCAGGCGGAGTTCATCAAGGAGCTGGCGGGCCATGTCGGCAGGCTGAGTAAGATTGGGTCCCCGGAAGACGGCCTGGCAGAGTACCTCTTTGACAAGCTTACCCTGGGTGATGGTGACAAGAAAAACTGATACCTGGACTCTAAGTCCAAAAGTGGACTTTTCCCAGAGTCAGGGGTGATTGCACAAGGTCACTCTGTCTGCTATGCAGTCCCCAGTATTGCCCTTGCAGAAAAGTTCATTGAAGTTTTTCTTCTTTCAATTTTGCCATTCCTTGCAATAAAGTTATTGGTTCCAAAAGAAATAAAGGTCTCTGGTTGATGTGCGTGTGCAAACTTCTAACTTTTCAACTTTTAAAACAGGTATCCAGGAGTCTCTCCAGCTACCAATGCCCTGTCCAGAGACAGGTTGGGATTTCCACAGAGGGAGGGAGAAGGGGTTCCATGGGACCCTGGAAAATACAAAATCCATTTTGCCCTAATAAGCAATGTGGTATATGGGGAGGGGGCGGTGAGGTGAGGCTCTGGTCAATGTGGGTGCCCGTGATTAGAAGTATGAACATCACAACAATGGTGCCTCTGGAGGAAGAATGAATGGAATGGTATGGGTCATGGATTAAAATAAAGGGTTCCTAAATTTTACCTGAAAACTCTGAGTTTACTAAAATATGTAAATATTAGTATTTGTTGATTCTGGGAAGCAGGAGGGAGATCACAGAAGCCAGACTGATGGAGACCCTCTTTGGCAAGTGCACCCTGGGTGACGGTGACAAAGGTAACTGAGCCTTAGGCTGGACTGTCCTCAGACAAAGGGGTGACTCCCTAGGTCGCCATGCTGGACATGCATGCTGTCCTTACAAAACATGCAAAAGTATTTTTATTGTGCACTTCCTTCCATTAAGGTTACATGGCACCCCAAGCCCCAGATTACCTCAGTGGAAGGACTGAAAAACATAAGGCCAAGATTGAAGGTCAATTTGTAGTATTAAGTATCAAGCAGCATAAATCTCTCTGAATGTTAAGATTCTGACTCTGACTCTGGCTGCTTTGAAGAATGCAGAGAGTGAAGAGAGTTGAAGCTAGAAGACCAGCTGAGAGACTGTAGCAGGCCTAGAGAAACAATGGTGGCTTGAACTGTGGCATTGGCAGAGGAAGAGATGTAGACAAATTTCAGATGAATTGCATAAGTCTATAATGTTTGCTTTATGGACCAGCGGTGACGGATGGGAAATGGTGAAAATAACCTAGGATCCAGTTTGGATTTGAACACCCTGGCTGATATTCGTGCTATTTATGAAGCAGGGGGTGTCTTCAGGGGGACTCCAGGAGCTGGGAAGACATGTCATGTAAATTCTGGGATGCCTATTAGACACCCAAGTGGAACTGTCATGCAGGCAGCCAGAAAAATGAATCTGACGCTCGGGTGGGAGATCAGGTTTGGAAAGACACATATGGGATATATTAGCGTATACATAGGTGGGTTGAGGTCATGGAGTAGATTAAGCTGACCAGAAGGCAAGTAGGGAGATTATGGCATAGGCAGCCCCAAACCCAGGGCAGCCAAGCTTCAGAGGATGGGATGAGGTGCTGGAACACCTAGAGGGCTGCTGGGCCCATCTGGATCGTTACCTCATTCCAGACTGTGGCCACCTATGTCTACTCAGTTGATCTCAAAATCAGCTTCTTCCTAACCTCAGCGTGGCCTCTGGCTCCTGCTCTGTAGATGTGGAGAGGCATGACCCTATTACCTTATCTTCTTGACAGTGGGTAGACATTATTTCCTGGCAAAAAGGTTTCCCAAGGAAAGAGTAGACCTGATTTTCTGTTGTTTTTCTTTTTTTCTGTTCTCCTTTTAAAACTCTTGTGTTCTTTCAATCTGTTCTTTATTTACCAGATAAAATCTGTTCCCATGTAAACCCTCAGGCTGGTTTGTCTGAGAAAAAATACTCAGAACATACAGTATTATTTCTTCTGTGTCATGTACAGTGTTCAAAGATCAAAGTTAGAAATTTGCAGACTTGGTATCCTGTTTTCAAAGCCACATAGATAGCTTGAGCCATTTTTGAGATAATAGATTGCTTTTAACATTCACTAAAGTATGAACAAGTTTAGCTAAACAGTACTTTCTTTCTATATTTCCTCATAATTGTGCTTTAATACTTTCTTAAAAATGAAGATTATAGCCCTCTTAGTTTCCAGAAAATGGTAGTAAATGGTATTTGCCCTTTTACTCTTTTTAGTCAAATTTGTTCAAATATGTTTAGTCAAACATATATATATACACATATACATATATGTACATATATTTGAGATTAATATATATATACACACACACATATAGTTGTTGTTTAGTCATTAAGTCGTGTCCAACTCTTTTCAACTCCATGGACTGTAGCTCGCCAGGCTCCTCTGTCCATAGGATTCTCCAGGCAAGAATATTGGAGTGGGTTGCCAATTCCTCCTCCAGGGGATCTTCTAGGCCCAGGGATTGAACCCAGGTCTCCTTCACTGGCAGGCAAATTCTTTACCATGAGCCACCTTGGAAGCCTATATATGTATATGTGTGTGTGTGTGTGTGTGTGTGTGTGTATTCATGTTCTCCTCTAGATATGAAGAAGCACAGGATGAGCAGCTGCTTGTCTGTAACTATAATATAAATCCTCCTTGTCTTATTTTGGAGAAACAGTTTAGTGTCATGCATTCTTGAACACAGATGCCCTGAGTTCAAATGGCAGTTAAACTACTTATAAAATTGGGGGAACTTGGGAAAGTTACTTTATTTCTGTGGGTCTTGCATGTAAAATAGGGATAATAAAAGCATCAGCCCCACCAGAGAAAATATTTGTAAATGACACAAACAATAAGGGCTTAATTTCCAAAATACACAGCTTGTACACATGAATAACAACAAAACCTAATCAAAAAATGGGCAGAAGACCTAAATAGACATTTCTCCAAAGAAGACATTCAGTTCCATTCAGTTGCTCATTTGTGTCTCTATGCGATCCCATGAATCACAGCACGCCAAGCCTGTCCATCACCAACTCCCAGAGTTCACTCAAACTCATGTCTATCAAGTCGGTGATTCCATTCAGCCATCTCATCCTCCTTCATCCCCTTTTCCTGCCCCCAATCCCTCCCAGCATCAGGGTCTTTTCAAATGAGTCAAGTCTTCTCACGAGGTGGCCAAAGTATTAGAGTTTCAATTTTAGCATCAGTCCTTCCAATGAACACCCAGGACTGATCTCCTTTAGGATCCATTGGTTGGATCTCCTTGCAGTCCAAGGGACTCTCAAGAGTCTTCTCCAACACCACAGTTCAAAAGCATCAATTCTTCGGCGCGCAGCCTTCTTCACAGTCCAGCTCTCACATCCATACATGACCACAGGAAAGACCATAGCCTTGGCTAGGCGAACCTTTGTTGGCAAAGTGATGTCTCTGCTTTTGAATATGCTATCTAGGTTGGTCATAATTTTCCTTCCAAGGAGTAAGCGTCTTTTAATTTCATGGCTGCAGTCACCATCTGTAGTGATTTCGGAGCCCAGAAAAATAAAGTCTGACACTGTTTCCACTGTTTCCCCATCTATTTCCCATGAAGTGATGGGACCAGATGCCATGATCTTCGTTTTCTGAATGTTGAGCCTTAAGCCAACTTTTTCACTCTCCACTTTCACTTTCATCAAGAGGCTTTTTAGTTCCTCTTCACTTTCTGCCATAAGGGTGGTGTCATCTGCATATCTGAGGTTATTGATATTTCTCCCAGCAATCTTGGTTGCAACTTCTGTTTCTTCCAGTCCAGCGTTTCTCATGATGTACTCTGCATATAAGTTAAATAAACATGGTGACAATATACAGCCTTGACGTTCTCCTTTTCCTACTTGGAACCAGTCTGTTGTTCCATGTCCAGTTCTAACTGTTGCTTCCTGACCTGCATACAGATTTCTCAAGAGGCACATCAGGTGGTCTGGTATTCCCATCTCTTTCAGAATCGTCCACAGTTTATTGTGATCCACACAGTCAAAGGCTTTTGAAGTCAATAAAGCAGAAATAGATGTTTTTCTGGAACTCTCTTGCTTTTTCCATGATCCAGCGGATGTTGGCAATTTGATCTCTGGTTCCTCTGCCTTTTCTAAAACCAGCTTGAACATCAGGAAGTTCATGGTTCACGTATTGCTGAAGCCTGGCTTGGAGAATTTTGAGCATTACTTTACTGGTGTGTGAGATGAGTGCAATTGTGCGGTAGTTTGAGCATTCGTTGGCATTGCCTTTCTTTGGGATTGGAATGAAAACTGACCTTTTCCAGTCCTGTGGCCACTGCTGAGTTTTCTCATATATCATTGACCAAAACAATTGGCTGGGAACACCCCAGGTCAGAGAAAGTGAAAGTGAAGTTGCTCAGTCGTGTTCGACTCTTAGCAACCCCATGGACTGCAGCCTACCAGGCACCTCCATTCATGGGATTTTCCAAGCAAGAGTACTTGAGTGGGATGCCATTGCCTTTTCCTCCAAGTCAGAGAAGAGAGGAGTATTTATCACCATCAATGAAGCCATGATTAGGACAGGGAGCGAAGAAAGAACTTGAGTAAATAATGCAATCTACCACAAGGAAAGGGAATTCTTGCAGTGGCAAGGAGAAGGTGAATGGTAAGAGTCCAATCTCAGTCCATCTTGGGTCTCCAAACAGGTGGCAGGACTAGACTGACTTATGGTTTGGATGACTGTAATGAGTGACAACAACATCAATAATTTACTCAGACTGGGCAATTATGCAATAAACACAGATGACAATTCAGACTTTAAAAACCAATGACAGCTTAAAGAAAAATCTGGTGACAGCTTTTGTTCATGCCACAAATCTAGTTTGAATAAATCAAGGGATCACAAAAAAACTAGCATTTGAAAATGTAGATGTTGTTAGGCTTCCATCTAGTGGCCACCAAGAGCATCTGCTCAAGATGGATGCTGAATAAAGCATGTTAAAGGCAGAACAAAAGCGAAAACAAACAAAAATGCCTTATACATTTAGTATGGGTGAGGCTGAAAAGTCAAATTCAATCGATGTTAAAAGACAGAGTATCTATAGGCCAGGAACTTGTTTCTCAAGGATTTCTTTCTTCTGTAGTATACCTAGAACAGTTTCACACACAGAAATTAACAAGTAATTATTGATGGATTCAATAATAGGGCTTAGTATTTGCCAGGTGCTGGAGGGAAGGGGATTGGGAAGTGGCTGCTAATGGGTATGAATGGGTACATGGCTTCCCTGGTGACTCAGATGGTAAAGCTTCTGTCTGCAATGTGGGAGACACGGGTTCGATCCCTGGGTTGGGAGGATCCCCTGGAGAAGGGAAATGGCAGCCCACTCCAGTACTCTCGCCTGGAAAATCCCACAGGCGGAGGAGCCTGGTAGGCTATAGCCCATGGTGTTGCAAAGCGTCAGACACGACTGAGTGACTTCACTTCACTTCGTTGATGGATTCAATTTTAACAGTTTCCTTTTCCCATAAAGAGTATTAAATCCTTTTTTCTCAGTGTTTTATTAATCTTATTCCACTGCTGGGTGGTAGAAAAGAAGCCATCATTAACATGAAAATTTGCCTCCTTCAATATTGCCAAATAATGAAAGTAGTAACATTTCATGACAAATGAGCTGCACTGCCTACTCTGAATTTCATCTCTGTTGCACAGCCTGATCTTTGGCTGACACACTGTTCCTTTTTAAAAAAAAATAACAGCCTTATCAAGATATGATTGCATACCATACGATTCCAAGTATACCACTCAATGTTTCTTAGTACATTCGAAGAGTAATGCAACAATCACACGACTACATCATTTCAAGGCATTTTCATCATCCCCCAAAGAAGCCATGTACCCATTCATACCCATTAGCAGTCCCTCCCCATTCCCCTTCCCTCTAGCCCCTGGCAAATACCAATCTACATTTCTTTCTCTATAGGTTTGTCCATTCTAGACATTTCACATAAATGGAACCGTGCCATATACAGCCTTTTGATATGGATTAAAATTAAATTTTTAAAACATATCACGGAAAATCTAGAAAGGAGATGCATCATGCTTCAAGGGCAATCGTAGCATGAAGGTTGGATTTCCATCTTTTTCCCTAGAGGCAGGAAGTTAGATAACTGAAAAGAAGGATATATGATTCTGAATTGGCTCTTTTTCTCCAGTCACTTGCTTCCAGGCACAAAGGTCTTTCAAAGGACCAAGCCTCAATTTTCCTCGGCCCAGAGCCTAAAAGGAACTCTCACCTACAGCCCAGATTATTGTACCCAGCAAGGATATCATTCAAATATGAAGGAGAAATCAAAAGCTTTACAGACAAGCAAAAGCTGAGAGAATTCAGCACCACCAAACCAGCTCTCCGACAAATACTAAAGGACATTCTCTAGACAGGAAACACAAAAAGGGTATATAAATTTGAACCCAAAACAATAAAGTAAATGGCAACGGGATCATACTTATCAATAATTACCTTAAATATAAATGGGTTGAATGCCCCAACCAAAAGACAGAGACTGGCCGAATGGATACAAAAACAAGACCCCTACGTATGTTGTCTACAAGAGACCCACCTCAAAACAGGGGACACATACAGACTGAGAGTGAAGGGCTGGAAAAAGATTTTCCATGCAAATAGGGACCAAAAGAAAGCACGAGTAGCAATACGCATATCAGATAAAATAGACTTTAAAACAAAGGCTGTGAAAAGAGACAAAGAAGGTCACTACATAATGATCAAAGGATCAATCCAAGAAGAAGATATAACAATTATAAATATATATGCACCCAACATAAGAGCACCGCAATATGTAAGACAAATACTAACAAGTATGAAAGGAGAAATCAACAATAACACAATAATAGTGGGAGACTTTAATACCCCACTCACACCAATGGATAGATCAACTAAACAGAAAATTAACAAGGAAACACAAACTTTAGACGATACAATAGACCAGTTAGACCTAATTGATATCTATAGGACATTTCATCCCAAAACAATGAATTTCACCTTTTTTTCAAGCGCACACGGAATCTTTTCCAGGATAGACCACATCCGGGGCCATAAATCTAGCCTTGGTAAGTTCTGAAAAATTGAAATCATTCCAAGCATCTTTTCTGGCCACAATGCAGTAAGATTAGATCTCAATAACAGGAGAAAAAGTATTAAAAATTCCAACATATGGAGGCTGAACAACAAGCTGCTGAATAACCAACAAATCACAGAAGAAATCAAAAAAGAAATCAAAAGCTGCATAGAAACGAATGAAAATGAAAACACAACAACCCAAAAGCTGTGGGACACTGTAAAAGCAGTCCTAAGGGGAAAGTTCATAGCAATACAGGCGTACCTCAAGAAACAAGAAAAAAGCCAAATAAATAACCGAACTCTACACCTAAAGCAACTAGAAAAGGAAGAAATGAAGCACGCCAAGGTTAGAAAAAGGAAAGAAATCTTAAAAATTAGGGGAGAAATAAACGCAAAAGAAACAAAAGAGACCATAGCAAAAATCAACAAAGCCAAAAGCTGGTTCTTTGAAAGGGTAAATAAAATTGACAAACCAATAGCCAGACTCATCAAGAAACAAAGGGAGAAAAATCAAATCAATAAAATTAGAAATGAAAATGGAGAGATCACAACGGACAACACAGAAATACAAAGGATCATAAGAGACTACTATCAGCAATTATATGGCAATAAAATGGACAACGTGGAAGAAATGGACAAATTCTTAGAAAAGTACAACTTTCCAAAACTGGATCAGGAAGAAATAGAAAATCTTAGCAGACCCATCACAAGCACAGAAATTGAAACTGTAATCAGAAATCTTCCAGCAAACAAAAGCCCAGGTCCAGACGGCTTCACAGCTGAATTCTACCAAAAATTTAGAGAAGAGCTAACACCTATCCTACTTAAACTGTTCCAGAAATTTGCAGAGGAAGGCAAACTTCCAAACTCATTCTATGAGGCCACCATCACCCTAATACCAAAACCTGACAAAGATGCCACAAAAAAAGAAAACTACAGGCCAATATCACTGATGAACATAGATGCAAAAATCCTTAACAAAATTCTAGCAATCAGAATCCAACAACACATTAAAAAGATCATACACCATGACCAAGTGGGCTTTATCCCAGGAATGCAAGGATTCTTCAATATCTGCAAATCAATCAACGTAACACAACACATTAACAAATTGAAAAATAAAAACCATATGATTATCACAATAGATGCAGAGAAAGCCTTTGACAAAGTTCAACATCCATTTAAGATAAAAAATCTCCAGAAAGCAGGAATAGAAGGAACATACCTCAACATAATAAAAGCTATATATGACAAACCCATAGCAAACATTATCCTCAATGGTGAAAAATTGAAAGCATTTCCTCTAAAGTCAGGAACAAGACAAGGATGCCCACTTTCACCATTACTATTCAACATCGTTTTGGAAGTTTTGGCCACAGCAATCAGAGCAGAAAAAGAAATAAAAGGAATCCAAATTGGAAAAGAAGAAGTAAACCTCTCACTGTTTGCAGATGACATGATCCTCTACGTAGAAAACCCAAAATACTCTACCAGAATATTACTAGAACTAATCAATGAATATAGTAAAGTTGCAGGATATAAAATCAACACACAGAAACCCCTTGCATTCCTGTACACTAATAATGAGAAAATAGAAAGAGAAATTAAGGAAACAATTCCATGCACCATTGCAACAAAAAGAATAAAATACTTAGGAATATATCTTCCTACAGAAACTAAAGACCTATATATAGAAAACTATAAAACACTGGTGAAAGAAATCAAAGAGGACACTAATAGATGGAGAAATATACCATGTTCATGGAGTGGTAGAATCAATATAGTGAAAATGAGTATACTACCCAAAGCAATTTATAGATTCAATGCAATCCCCATCAAGCTACCAACGGTATTCTTCACAGAGCTAGAACAAATACTTTCTCGATTTGTATGGAAATACAAAAAAAAACTCGAATAGCCGAAGCTATCTTGAGAAAGAAGAATGGAACTGGAGGAATCAACCTGCCTGACTTCAGGCTCGACTACAAAGCCACAGTCATCAAGACAGTATGGTACTGGCACAAAGACAGAAATATAGATCAATGGAACCAAATAGAAAGCCCAGAGATAAGTCCACGCACATATGGACACCTTATTTTTGACAAAGGAGGCAAGAATATACAATGGATTAAGATAATCTCTTTAACAAGTGGTGCTGGGAAAACTGGTCAAACACTTGTAAAAGAATGAAACTAGAATACTTTCTAACACCATCAGATCAGATCAGATCAGTCGCTCAGTCGTGTCCGACTCTTTGCGACCCCATGAACTGCAGCACGCCAGGCCTCCCTATCCATCACCAGCTCTCGGAGGTCACTCTGACTCACATTCATCGAGTCAGTGATGCCATCCAGCCATCTCATCCTCTATCGTCCCCTTCTCCTCCTGCCCCCAATCCCTCCCAGCATCAGAGTCTTCTCCAATGAGTCAACTCTTCCCATGAGGTGGCCAAAATACTGGAGTTTCAGCTTTAGCATCATTCCTTCCAAAGAAATCCCAGGGCTGATCTCCTTCAGAATGGACCGGTTGGATCTCCTTGCAGTCCAAGGGACTCTCAAGAGTCTTCTCCAACACCACAGTTCAAAAGCATCAATTCTTCGGCGCTCAGCCTTCTTCACAGTCCAGCTCTCACATCAAAATGGATTAAAGATCTAAATGTAAGACCAGAAACTATTAAACTCCTAGAGGAGAACATAGGCAAAACACTCTCTGACATACATCACAGCAGGATCCTCTATGACCCACCTACCAGAAGATTGGAAATAATATCAAAAATAAACAAATGGGACCTAATTAAACTTAAAAAGCTTCTGCACAACAAAGGAAACTGTAAGCAAGGTCAAAAGACAGCCTTCAGAAAGGGAGAAAATAATAGCAAATGAAACAACAGACAAACAACTAATCTCATACATATACAAGCAACTCCTACAGCTCAATTCCAGAAAAATAAATGACCCAATCAAAAAATGGGCCAAAGAAATAAATAGACACTTCTCCAAAGAAGACATACAGATGGCTAACAAACACATGAAAAGATGCTCAACATCACTCATTATCAGAGAAATGCAAATCAAAACCACTATGAGGTACCATTACACGCCAGTCAGAATGGCTGCGATCCAAAAGTCCACAAGCAATAAATGCTGGAGAGGGTGCGGAGAGAAGGGAACCCTCTTACACTGTTGGTGGGAATGCAAACTAGTACAGCCACTATGGAGAACAGTATGGAGATTCCTCAAAAAACTGGGAATAGAACTGCCTTATGATCCAGCAGTCCCACTGCTGGGCATACACACTGAGAAAACCAGAATTGAAAGAGACATGTGTACCCCAATGTTCACAGCAGCACTGTTTACAATAGCCAGGACCTGGAAGCAACCTAGATGTCCATCCAAAGATGAGTGGATAAGAAAGCAGTGGTACATATACACAATGGAGTATTACTCAGCCATTAAACAGAATACATTTGAATCAGTTCTAATGAGGTGGATGGAACTGGAGCCTATTATACAGAGTGAAGTAAGCCAGAAAGAAAAACACCAATACAGTATACTAACGCATATATATGGAATTTAGAAATTTGGTAACAAGAACTCTGTTTACGAGACAGCAAAAGAGACACTGATGTATAGAACAGTCTTTTGGACTGAGGGAGAGGGTGGGATGATTTGGGAGAATAGCATTGAAATATGTATTATATCATATCTGAAATGAGTCGCCAGTCCAGGTACGATGCCTGATAACGGATGCCTGGGGCTGGTGCACTGGGACGACCCAGAGGGATGGTATGCGGAGGAAGGAGGGAGGAGGGTTCAGGATGGGGAACATATCTATACTTGTGGCGGATTCATTTTAATGAATGGCAAAAGCAATACAATATTGTAAAGTTAAGGAAAATAAAATTTAAAAAAATAAATAAATAAAATGGGCAAATAACCAGAAAATAAATAAATAAATAAAATTTTTTAAAAAAATAAAATAAAAGGAACTCTCAGTCTGTCCCAGGTCTTTGTTTCAGTATCTTTCATCATCACACAGTAGAAAGAGTTCTCACTTAGATGTCTGTTACAAATGCCCAGTTCAACGACAGACCCTAAAGTTGACCTAAAGACTGCTTTTTGTTTTTTAATACTAGCGTTTGGTTCTTATACATTTCCATCTAAGCACTGATTTAGCCACATTTCACAAATGTTGATATGTTGTATTTTACTTACTGCCTGTCAAGTCACTCCAGTTGTGTCTGACTCTTTGTGACCCTATGGACTGTAGCCCTCCAGGCTCCTCTGCCCATGGGTCCATTTCAAATAATTTTAATACATCCATTATTCTTTGACTTTTGGATTGTTTAGAAGTATATTTTATTATTAGCTTTCAAATATTTGGGGATTTATCAAATAACTTACTGTTAATTATTTCTAGTTTAATCCCACTGTGGTCAGAGAACATCTCGTACATGATTTAAATCTGTTAAAATTTACAGAGACCTGTTGTGTGGCCCAGAATTTAGCCTGTCTCAGTAAATGCTCCATGTATACTCAAAACTTACATGATTCTAAAGAATAAGTTTCTAAAGATTCTTCTCTTATGTGTCTATGATTTTTCTTCACACGAATATTATTTCTTTTTCTTCCTCTTTCTTCTCCTTATTCTAATAATACTCCACAGATTGACTACAGAGAGAAAACTATGTGGTTTTTAAGCCATGTAAATGTATTAACTTTTTAAAAAAACAAGCATTTTATTTTCAAATAGTAAAAAGTGATAGTTGACTCATACTGGCAGACTAGAAACAAAACAATTATCTAAATGAGAAAGGATATAGTTAGCAAACCAGAGATTTTGAGGCATGCATGAAAGATAAAACCATGATATGCTTTCACAATTATAAAATCAGAGAATTGACTTCTGGTTAAGATGGCGGAGGATTAGTACGGGGAATACGCTTTCTCCTCCACAAATTCATCAATGGGACATCTGGGCGCCGAGTAAATACCACAAACAGCTTCGGAGTGCTGGCGGAGGACGTCGGACACCCAGAAAAGCAACTCACTGCCTTCTAAAGGAGGTAGGAAAGAATATAGAAGCCAGAAAGAGACAAAGAGGGAGGGGCGGACCTCTGTCCGGGGAAGGGAGTCTTAAAAAGAGAAGTTTCCAAACACCAGGAAACACTCTCCCTGCGGAATCTGCGCCGAACCTGGGAAACACGGAGACTATCATAACAGGGAGGAGAACAGTTGAGCAATTAGAACACACAGACTGCGGGCCCTGCGGTAACTTCCGCAGCGGAAAAGCACCGCTGCAAATGCCCGCATCTGCCATTGGGGAGCCGGGGCTGGGCAGGGAGACGCCTTGGCCGTTCCCACGCGGGACGCTCCCCTGCCGGCGCTCCCCAGAGGGACGCTCCCCCGAGGGACTCTCCCCCACTGGACGCTCCCCCGCCGGCCACTCCCTCGCAGGCGTGCCCCCGCCCGCTGTGCCGGCGGCTCCCACGAGGGCCACCCCATCCCCCTCCCCCCACCCGCCCGCCCGCCATTCCCGTCGCCGGCCCCTCCCCCTCTGCGGGCCTCAGCGCAGACTGCGTTCACCTGATTGTCTGGAGTACTGCCTAACTGGAGTAGTTTGGGCCGGCAATCCAGATTGTGCAAGGCCGACCACACGAGTGGCGGGCCTTGGCCCAGAACACCGCCGAACCGTGCACAGAACAAAGAACTATACAGACCAACCACAGAGAAAGGGGCCTATAGATCTTGAGAAATTTAAGCCGGAACAAGGAACTAGCTGAAAATGAACTGAACCCACAACAATAATAGAGAAACTCTTATATATATTGTTACTATTTTTACCATCATTATTTCCTTTTTTTTTCTTTTCTTTTTTTAATATATATATACTTTTTAAATTTTTATTATTTTTTAATTGGAAAAAGGAAAACAAAATTTTTTTTTCCTTTTAATTTTTTTTTGTTGTTTGTTTTGTTTCTTTTATTTTTATTTTATTTTTATCCTCTAGTACTTCTTTAATCTCCACGTTTAGATATAACTTTTGCGACCCTGTTTTGTTTTGTTTTTTTTTCTTTTTTCCTTTTTGTCCTTTGCTTTTTTCCTTTCCTTTTTTCTTTTCTTTACTGATTACTGACTAGATCTGTCTCTCTCCTTCACACTCCCTCCTTTTATCCTCCTGACCACCTCTGTCTCCTTCCTCCCTTTTTCCTTCTCTGTATAATTCCGTGAACATCTCTGAGCGGTCCAGTTGTGGAATGCATTATAGAAGAAGAAGTTTTTGAGACTACTGTAAAAATAAGACCAATAACTGGAACCAGGAGGCTTAAGTCCATACCCTGATCCCACGAAACACTAATTGACAGGAGCTCATTAAAAGCCTCCATACCTACTCTGAAACCAAGCATCACACAAAGACCAGCAAGTTCCACAACAAGACATACCAAGCAAATTCTCCAGAAAAACAAGAACACAGCCTGAGCTCCAATACACAGGCTACACAAAGCGACCCCAAAAGCATAGACATCTCATAACTCACTACTAGACACTCCACTGCACCCCAGAGAAAAGAAATCCAGCTTCACCCACCAGAACACCGATACAAGCTTCCATAAACAAGAAACCTCGACAAGCCACCGGTACAAACCCACATATAGTGCAGAAACGCCACAATAAAGAGAACTCCACAGACTACCAGAATACAGTAAAGACGCCCCAAACTTAGCAATTTAAACAAGATGAAAAGACAGAAGAATTCCCAGCAGGTAAAGGAACAGGATAATTACCCACCAAACCAAACAAAAGAGGAAGAAATAGCGAACCTACCTGATAAAGAATTCCGAATAATGATAGTGAAATTAATCCAAAATCTGGAAATCAAAATGGAATCATGGATAAATAGCCTGGAGAAAAGCATTGAGAAGATGCAAGAAAGATTTAACAAGGACCTAGAAGAAATAAAAAAGAGTCAATATATAATGAATAATGCAATAAATGAGATCCAAAACACTCTGGAGGCAACAAATAGTAGAATAACAGAGGCAGAAGATAGAATTAGCGAATTAGAAGATAGAATGGCAGAATTAAAGGAATCAGAGGAGAAAAAAGAAAAACGAATTAAAAGAAATGAGGACAATCTCAGAGACCTCCAGGACAATATTAAACGTTACAATATTCGAATCATAGGAGTCCCAGAAGAAGAAGACAAAAAGAAAGACCATGAGAAGATACTAGAGGAGATAATAGTTGAAAACTTCCCTAAAATGGGGAAGGAAATAATCACTCAAGTCCAAGAAACCCAGAGAGTCCCAAATAGGATAAACCCAAGATGAAACACCCCAAGACACATATTAATCAAATTAACAAAGATCAAACACAAAGAACAAATATTAAAAGCAGCAAGGGAAAAACAACAAATAACACACAAGGGAATTCCCATAAGGATAACAGCTGATCTTTCAATAGAAACTCTCCAAGCCAGGAGGGAATGGCAAGACATACTTAAAGTGATGAAAGAAAAGAACCTACAGCCCAGATTATTGTACCCAGCAAGGATCTCATTCAAATATGAAGGAGAAATCAAAACCTTTACAGACAAGCAAAAGCTGAGAGAATTCAGCACCACCAAACCAGCTCTCCAACAAATACTAAAGGACATTCTCTAGACAGGAAACACAAAAGGATATATAAATTCAAACCCAAAACAACAAAGTAAATGGCAACGGGATCATATTTATCATTAATTACCTTAAATGTAAATGGGTTGAATGCCCCAACCAAAAGACAGAGACTGGCCGAATGGATACAAAAACAAGACCCCTCCATATGCTGTCTACAAGAAACCCACCTCAAAACAGGGGACACATACAGACTGAAAGTCAAGGGCTGGAAAAAGATTTTCCACGCAAATAGAGACCAAAAGAAAGCAGGAATAGCAATACTCATATCAGATAAAATAGACTTTAAAACAAAGGATGTGAAAAGAGACAAAGAAGGTCACTACCTAATGATCAAAGGATCAATCCAAGAAGAAGATATAACAATTATAAATATATATGCACCCAACTTAGGAGCACCACAATATATAAGACAAATACTAACAAGAATGAAAGGAGAAATCAACAATAACACAATAATAGTGGGAGACTTTAATACCCCACTCACACCAATGGATAGATCAACTAAACAGAAAATTAACAAGGAAACACAAACTTTAAACGATACAATAGACCAGTTAGACCTAATTGATATCTATAGGACATTTCATCCCAAAACAATGAATTTCACCTTTTTCTCAAGTGCACACGGAACCTTCTCCAGGATAGACCACATCCTGGGCCATAAATCCAGCCTTGGTAAGTTCAGAAAAATTCCAAGCATTCCAAGCATTTTTTCTGACCACAATGCAGTAAGAGTAAATCTCAATAACAGGAGAAAATCTATTAAAAAGACCAACATATGGAGACTGAACAACACACTCCTGAATAACCAACAAATCACAGAAGAAATCAAAAAAGAAATCAAATTCTGCATAGAAACGAATGAAAATGAAAACACTACAACCCAAAACCTGTGGGACACTGTAAAAGCAGTCCTAAGGGGAAAGTTCATAGCAATACAGGCATACCTCAAGAAACAAGAAAAAAGCCAAATAAATAACCTAACTCTACACCTAAAGCAACTGGAAAAGGAAGAAATGAAGCACCCCAAGGTTAGTAGAAGGAAAGAAATCCTAAAAATTAGGGCAGAAATAAATGCAAAAGAAACAAAAGAAACCATAGCAAAAATCAACAAAGCCAAAAGCTGGTTCTTTGAAAGGGTAAATAAAATTGACAAACCACTAGCCAGACTCATCAAGAAACAAAGGGAGAAAAATCAAATCAATAAAATTAGAAATGAAAATGGAGAGATCACAACAGACAGCACAGAAATACAAAGGATCATAAGAGACTACTATCAGCAATTATATGGCAATAAAATGGACAATGTGGAAGAAATGGACAAATTCTTAGAAAAGTACAACTTCCCAAAACTGGATCAGGAAGAAATAGAAAATCTTAACAGACCCATCACAAGCACGGAAATTGAAACTGTAATCAGAAATCTTCCAGCAAACAAAAGCCCAGGTCCAGACGGCTTCACAGCTGAATTCTACCAAAAATTTAGAGAAGAGCTAACACCTATCCTACTCAAACTGTTCCAGAAAATTGCAGAAGAAGGCAAACTTCCAAACTCATTCTATGAGGCCACCATCACCCTAATACCAAAACCTGACAAAGATCCCACAAAAAAAGAAAACTACAGGCCAATATCACTGATGAACATAGATGCAAAAATCCTTAACAAAATTCTAGCAATCAGAATCCAACAACACATTAAAAAGATCATATATCATGACCAAGTGGGCTTTATCCCAGGAATGCAAGGATTCTTCAATATCCGCAAATCAATCAACGTAATACACCACATTAACAAACTCAAGAATAAAAACCATATGATTATCTCAATAGATGCAGAAAAGCCTTTGACAAAGTTCAACATCCATTTATGATAAAAACTCTCCAGAAAGCAGGAATAGAAGGAACATACCTCAACATAATAAAAGCTATATATGACAAGCCCACAGCAAACATTATCCTCAATGGTGAAAAATTGAAAGCATTTCCTCTAAAGTCAGGAACAAGACAAGGGTGCCCACTTTCACCATTACTATTCAACATAGTTTTGGAAGTTTTGGCCACAGCAATCAGAGCAGAAAAAGAAATAAAAGGAATCCAAATTGGAAAAGAAGAAGTAAAACTCTCACTATTTGCAGATGACATGATCCTCTATGTAGAAAACCCTAAAGATTCCACCAGAAAATTACTAGAACTGATCAATGAATATGGTAAAGTTGCAGGATATAAAATTAACACACAGAAATCCCTTGCATTCCTGTACACTAATAACGAGAAAATAGAAAGAGAAATTAAGGAAACAATTCCATTCACCATTGCAATGAAAACAATAAAATACTTAGGAATATATCTTCCTAAAGAATCTAAAGACCTATATATAGAAAACTATAAAACACTGGTGAAAGAAATCAAAGAGGACACTAATAGATGGAGAAATATACCATGTTCATGGATTGGTAGAATCAATATAGTGAAAATGAATATACTACCCAAAGCAATTTATAGATTCAATGCAATCCCCATCAAGCTACCAACGGTATTCTTCACAGAGCTAGGACAAATAATTTCTCAATTTGTATGGAAATACAAAAAACCTCGAATAGCCAAAGCTATCTTGAGAAAGAAGAACGGAACTGGAGGAATTAACCTGCCTGACTTCAGGCTCTACTACAAAGCCACAGTCATCAAGACAGTATGGTACTGGCACAAGGACAGAAATATAGATCAATGGAACAAAATAGAAAGCCCAGAGATAAATCCACGCACATATGGTCACCTTATCTTTGACAAAGGAGGCAAGAATATACAATGGATTAAAGACAATCTCTTTAACAAGTGGTGCTGGGAAAACTGGCCAAACACTTGTAAAAGAATGAAACTAGAACACTTTCTAACACCATACACAAAAATAAACTCAAAATGGATTAAAGATCTAAATGTAAGACCAGAAACCATAAAACTCCTAGAGGAAAACATAGGCAAAACACTCTCTGACTTACATCACAGCAGGATCCTCTATGACCCACCTCCCAGAATATTGGAAATAAAATCAAAAATGAACAAATGGGACCTAATCCAACTTAAAAAGCTTCTGCACAACAAAGGAAACTATAAGCAAGGTGAAAAGACAGCCTTCAGAATGGGAGAAAATAATAGCAAATGAAGCAACTGACAAACAACTAATCTCAAAAATATACAAGCAACTTCTACAGCTCAATTCCAGAAAAATAAATGACCCAATCAAAAAATGGGCCAAAGAACTCAATAGACATTTCTCCAAAGAAGACATACAGATGGCTAACAAACACATGAAAAGATGCTCAACATCACTCATTATCAGAGAAATGCAAATCAAAACCACTATGAGATACCATTTCACGCCAATCAGAATGGCTGCTATCCAAAAGTCTACAAGCAATAAATGCTGGAGAGGGTGCGGAGAGAAGGGAACCCTCTTGCACTGTTGGTGGGAATGCAAACTAGTACAGCCACTTTGGAGAACAGTATGGAGATTCCTCAAAAAACTGCGAATAGAACTGCCTTATGATCCAGCAATCCCACTGCTGGGCATATACACTGAGAAAACCAGAATTGAAAGAGACACCTGTACCCCAATGTTCATAGCAGCACTGTTTGCAATAGCCAGAACGTGGAAGCAACCTAGATGTCCATCCACAGATGAATGGATAAGCAAGCTGTGGTATATATACACAATGGAGTATTACTCAGCCATTAAAAAGAATACATTTGAATCAGTTCTAAGGAGGTGGATGGAACTGGAGCCTATTATACAGAGTGAAGTAAGCCAGAAACAAAAACACAAATACAGTATACTAACGCATATATATGGAATTTAGAAAGATGGTAAAAAATAACCCTATTTACGAGACAACAAAAGAGACACTGATGTATAGACCAGACTTTTGGACTCTGGGACCGGGAGAGGGTGAGATGATTGGGGAGAATAGCATTGAAATATGTATAATATTATATCTGAAATGTATTAATTGTTCAAACTAAACACTATCATGTTACAATTTGTTCAAAAAAAAAAAATAAATAAAAACAGACCTGTGAAACTCATTGCCATGTTTAAAAAAAATAAAATAAAATAAAATAAAATTAAGAATGAAAAAAAAAAAAAATCAGAGAATTAAAAGTAACCGCAGCAGACTCATGGGAGATCAAGATAGCAATGGACTCGGAGGGTGCTGAGCTTACCTCCCCTCATGAGCAGATCAAAAATACATTTACACATGGAGTAATTTATCACTGAAAACAAAATGGAGACTGACAGGAAGGCTCTTCTATTCTACAGTGAAGACTGGAAGAAAGATACACATAGGAAGGAAGGGAGGGAGGGAGGAGAAACAACAGAATTGGGACCTGTGCTCCTAGCAGGGAACACAGACGAGGGAGATCACATGTGCTTGGGATCTTCCCTGGGGGGGGGTGAGTGGTTCAAACCACATACTGGGCACCCCAGACCTGGGGTCTGCTCCGGGGAAGATGAATCCCCTTGGCTGGCTTGAAGACCAATAGCACTGGCAAAGGGTGCTGTGAGAAACCTAGACACCACTCATGTACCCATTTGCTGACTGTTAAAACAAGGCAGAGGAAGAAGATTGAGACTGACTGGGACTCTAACCAGTTTCCAGCAACCACCCTAGTGCATACTCCAGTCCACTCCAAGTGCATGCTCTGGCCCATCTTGTTCCATCACACAGCTCCCCACTAAGGCAAAGGCCGCCATTGCTGAAGAGAGTGCACAGTTGTGGGGTATGGAGCTGGCTCAGACCCAGCACTACATCTAAATGGGGCAAGGGCAGCCAATGATGACACTCTAGAGAGGCAGCAGGTCAGGAATATCTGGAACTCAGACTGGGTGCTGGGACGAACCAAGCACAAGCCCAGACCCACACAAGGAACCCACTCTGGCCCCTCTTGCTCCAGTGCTGCTCCCTTCCAGGGTCAAAATGTTGATGCTGGGAGAAGGGAGAACATACATTTAGAGGAAACATAACCCTCTAGGCTTCTGCTCCAGCACTTTGGGACTCAATCCCACCCCTCATAGAGTGGCATTTGCCACTCAGCATAGGAGAAGCCCCATCTCACACCTGGCTCTGACTCTAGCTCCTCCATCTCCAGCCTTACTGCCCACCAAGGTGATAGTTGCCAGGAAATCCTTGGGGAAGATACGATTCATGCTCACTTCAGATTCAGTTCTACCACCAAAGCTACTGGGCACACACAAATTGTATAAGGATGCTCCCACAAAAGGACACCCCTTTAAGAATGGGATTGGTAAGTGTTTTACCTAATTTCAGAGAAACAAAGTTAAACAAAATGAGAAGATGAAGGAATTTATCGCACACACACACAAATACGAGAAAAAAACTCTGAAAAAAATACTGAAACAGATAATTAATCTACCAGATAAAGAGTTCAAATAATTAGTAATAAGAATGCTAAGTGAACTAGGGAAAAGAATAGATGACTATAGCAAGAATTTTAACAAAGATCTAGAAAATATAAAAAAGAACCAGTCAGAGCTGAAGAATACAATAAGTTAAATGGAAAAAAAAAAAAAAACACTACAAGGGATTAACAGCAGACTAAGTGATAGAGAAGCATGCATAAGTGACCTGAAAGATAAAATAATATAAACCACTCAATCAGAACAGAAAAAAAAAAAAAATCCAGTTCAAGAAATGAGAACAACTGAAGGGACCTCTAGGACAACATCAAATAATACTAACATTTGTATTATAGAAGTCATAAAGGAATATAGTTAATTAAAAAAAACAGAGGTCAAAAATAAATTTGATAGATTTATGGATGAAAAATTCTCAAACCTGAAGCAAATTGGTATCCAGGCATAGGAAGCAGAGAAGGTCCAAAATAAAATGATAGCAAAAGGATCTACACTAGAACGCATCATAATTAAAGTGGAAAAATTAAACAGAATTCTAAAGGCAACAAGAGAAAAATAGAATCATATACAAGGGAACACCCATAATGCTATCAGTCAGCTGAGAGCAGAAACTTTGCAAGCCAGAAGGTAGAGGCATGGTATTTTTAAAGTGATTAAAGGGAAAACCCTATAACCTAAGATACCCTGCTACTGCTACTGCTAAGTCGCTTCGGTCGTGTCCGACTCTGTGCGACCCCATAGACGGAAGCTCACCAGGCTCCCCTGTCCCTGGGATTCTCCAGGCAAGAACACTGGAGTGGGTTGCCATTTCCTTCTCCAATGCATGAAAGTGAAAAGTGAAAGTGAAGTCGCTCAGTCGTGTCCGACTCTTAGCGACCCCTGGACTGGAGCCTACCAGGCTCCTCCGTCCATGGGATTTTCCAGGCAAAAGTACTGGGGTGGGGTGCCATTGCCTTCCCCGAAGATACCCTACCCAGCAAAATTATCATTCAGAATTGAAAAAGAGATAAGGAACTTTCCAGAGAAGCAAAAACTAAGAGTCCATCAACACTAAATCAATCCTAAAGAAAATGGTAAAGAATCTTCTCTGCATAGAAAATCAAAGGCTATGACAAGAACTAAGAATCTACAGAAAAGGAAAAACCCCACTAGTAAAGGCAAATATATAGTAAAAGCTATGGAGTAACCACTTAAATAAGCTAGTACAGATATTAAAAGACAAAAAAACTGAAAAATCAACTATAAATACAATAACAGTTAAGGCATAAATATGAAGATGTAAAATATGACATCAAAAATATCAAATGTGAAGGAAGGGAGCTAAAATAATGAAGACCTTTTACAATATGTTTGAATTTAAATCACTACCAGTTTAAAACAATTATAGTTATAAGTCACCATATCTGAATCCCAAAGTAACCACAAATCAAAACCCTAAAACAGATTCACAAAAACTAGAGAGAAAGGAACACAACTATACCACTAAAGAAAATCATCCAATCATCAGGGAAGAAAGTGAAAGAAGAACAGAGGGTCACTACAAAAACAACCAGAAAATAAATAACAAACTGGTACTAAGTACATACACATCAATAATCATTTTAAAGGTCAATGGACTTACTGATTCAATCTCAAGAAAAAAGGTGGATGAGTGGATTAAAAAAAAAATTACTGGATAGAAAAAAAAAAGACCATCTATATGCCACCTACAAGAGACTTATTTAAGAGCTAAAGACAAGCATAGGCTTAAAGTCAAAGGATGGAAAAAGTTTTCTCATGCAAATGGAAATGACAAAAAAGCAAAGGTGGCAATACTCACATGAAACAAAATAGAAGTTAAAACAAAGTCTGGGATTTCTTTGGAAGGAATGCTGCTAAAGCTGAAACTCCAGTATTTTGGCCACCTCATGCGAAGAGTTGACTCATTGGAGAAGACTCTGATGCTGGGAGGGATTGGGGGCAAGAGGAGAAGGGGACGACATCTCATCCTAGCCAGAGGATGAGATGGCTAGATGGCATCACTGACTCGAATGTGAGTCTGAGTGACCTCCGGGAGTTGGTGATGGACAGGGAGGCCTGGCGTGCTGTGGTTCATGGGGTCGCAAAGAGTCAGACACGACTGAGCGACTGATCTGATCTGATCTTAGGGTTTTCTATGAAAGAATCATGTTATCTGCCAACGGTGAGCGTTTTACTTCTTCTTTTCCAATCTGGATTCCTTTCATTTCTTTTTCTTCTCTGATTCTTATGGCTAGGACTTCCCAAACTATGTTGAATAATAGTGGTGAGTGTGGGCACCCTTGTCTTAAATGACCATATTACTCAAAGCAATCTATAGATTCAATGCGATCCCAATCAAACTACCAGTGGTATTCTTCACAGAACTAGAACAAATAATTTCAAAATTTGTATGGAAACACAAAAGTCCCCAAACTGCCAAAGTAATCTTAAGAAGAATGGAGTTGGAGGAATCAACTTCCCTGACTTCAGATCATATTATAAAGCTACAGGCATTAGTACACTATGGTACTGGCACAAAAACAGCAATATGGACCACTGTGTTCCACTGGTCTACATTTGTATAGATAGAAAGCCCAGAGATAAATCCATGCACCTATTGGCACCTTATCTTCAACAAAAGAGGCAAAAACATACACCAGAGAAAAGACAGTCTCTTCAATAAATGGTGCTGGGAAAATTGGGCACCTACATGGAAAAGAATGGAATTAGAGCATTTCCTACAACCACACACACTCACACACACACACACACACACACACACACACACACACACACACACAACTTAAAATGCATTAAAGACCTAAATGTAAGGCCAGAAACTGTAAACTCTTAGAAGAAAACATAGGCAGAACACTCTTTGACATAAATCACAGCAAGATCTTCTATGACCTACCTCCTAGAGTAAAGAAAAACAAAAATAAACAAGTGGGAGCTAATTAAACTCAAAAGCTTTTGCACAATGAAGGAAACTAGAAGATGAAAAGACAACTCTCAGAATGGGAGAAAATAATAGCAAATGAAACAACTGACAAAGGATTAGTCTCCAAAATATACAAGCAGCTCATGCAGCTCAATACCAGAAAAACAAACAACCCAATCAAAAAGTGGGCAGACCTAAACAGACATTTCTCCAAAGACATACAGATGGCTAATAAACACAAGAAAAGATGCTCAACATCGCTCATTATTAGAGACATGCAAATAAAAACTACAATGAGATATCACCTTACACTGGTCAGAATCACCATCTTCAAAAAGTCTACAAACAATAAATGCTGGAGAAGGTGTGGAGAAAAGGGAACCCTCCTGCACTGTTGGTAGGAACGCAAATGGATACAGCCACTATGGAGAACAGTATGGAGATTCCTTAAAAACACAACAAAAAACTAGGAGTAAGAGTATCATATGACCCAGCAATCTCTTCACTGGGCATATACTCTGAGGAAAGCATTATTGAAAAAGACACACATATCCCAATGTTCATTGCAGCACTAGGTACAATAGCTAGGACATGGAAGCAACCTAGATCTCTATGGGCAGATGAATGGATAAAGAAATTGTGGTATATGTAAGCAATGGAATATTACTCAGCCATAAAAAGGAACACATCTGAATCCGTTCTAATGAGGTAGATGAACCTAGAGCCTATTGCACAAGGTGAAGCTAAGTTAAAAAGAAAAGACAAATATCATATATTAACGCATATATATGGAATCTATAAAGATGGTACTGATGATCCTATTTGCAGGGCAGCAAAGGAGATACAGACATAAAGAACAGACTTAGGGTCACTGAAGGGGAGGGAGAGGGTGAGATGACTTGAGAAAGTAGTACTGAAACATATACATTACCATATGTAAAATAGATAGCCAATGAGAATTTGCTGTATGATGCAGGGAACCCAAAGCCAGTGCTCTGTGACAACCTAGGGGGTGGGATGGGAGGTTTGAGAGGGAGGTGACATATGTATACCTATGGCTGATTCATGTTGATGGATGGCAGAAGCTATCACAATATTGTAATTATCATCCAACTAAAAATTAAAAGAAAAAATAATTCAAGATACACAAACCCAAAAGCCTAAAGACAAAAAGAGAGAGGACCAAAGTAAACCAAATAAGAAATGAAAGAGGAGAAATTATAATTAATATCACAAAGGTACAAAAATCATAAAAGAATATTACAAACAATTATATGCCAACAAATTGGACAACCTAGAAAAAAATGGATAAATTTCTATAAATACAAAAATTTCCAAGACTGAATCTGGAAGAAACAAAAAATCTGAACATACTGTTTACTAGTAGTAAAGTTCAATTAGTAATAAATGAAGTATCAGAAAGGGAAAGGAAGAAAACAACCTCATTTAAAATCTCATGAAAAAAATATATAGGACTAAACTTAACCAAGGAAGTGAAAGACTTACACTCTGAAAACTATAAAACACTTATGAAGGAAACTGAAGATGATACAAAGATGGGGAAAGCTATGGCACCTTCATGGATGAGAAGAATACTGCTAAAATGTCCATACTATCCAAAGCAATCTACAGATTTAATGCAATCCCTCTCAAAATACCCATGACATTTTCCACAAAACTTAGAACAAATAATCCTAAAATTCATATGGAACCACAAAGACAAAGCAATCTTAAGAAAAAAGAACAAAGCTGGAGCTATCATGCATGGTGATTTCAGACTATGCTACAAAGCTACAGTATCAAAACAGTAGCTAAAAAAGGCACCAAACAGATGCATAGATCAGTGGAACAGAATAGAGTGCCCAGAAATAAAGCCATGTACATTATGGTCAACTAATCTACCACAAAGGAAAGCAAGAGTATACAACAGAAAAAAGACAGTCTCTTCAATAAGTGGTGCTGGGAAAACTGGACAGCTACATGTAAAAGAATGAGATTAGAACATTTCCACGCCATATACAAAAACAAACTAAAACTGGATTAAAGACCTACATGTTAGACCAGAAGCCGTAGAACTCTTAGAAGAAAAAACACTATTTGATGTAAAAGGTAGCAGTATTTTAGACCTATCTGCAAAAGCAAAGGAAATAAAAGAAAAAATAAACAAATGGGACATAAGTAAATTTAAAACTTTTGCACAGCAAAGGAAGCCATCAACAAAACGAAAAGACAACCAGCTGAACGGGAGAAAATATTTTCAAATGATATGAATGATGGGTTAATATGAAAAATATGTAACCAGCTCATACAACTCAAAAAAAAAAAAAAAACAGAACCCAAACAAGCCAATTGAAAAATGGGCAGAACGCATGAGTGGACATTTTTCCAGGGAGGACATACAGATGGCCAAAAGGCACATGAAAAGATATTCAACATCACTAGTTAGAGAAATGCAAATCAAAACACTTGAGAAATCTCCTCATACCTGTCAGAATGGCTATCATCAAGAAGACCACAAATAGCAAGTGTTGGCAAGGATGTGAAGAAAAGAGAATCCTAGTACTCTGTTGGTGGGAATGTAAATTGGTACAGCTACTGTAGAAAACAGTATGGAGAATTCTAAAAAAATGAAAGATAGGACTACCATATGACCCAGCAATTCCACTCCTGGGCATATATCCAAAGAAAATAAAATAAAAACACTACTTTGAAAAGACGCACGTAACCCAATGTTCATAGCATCATTATTTACAATAGCCCAAGTATCCATCAACAGATGAATGGATAAAGATGTGGTGTACAGAATACTATAATGGAATACTATTCAGCCATAAAAAGACAAAATCTGCCCCTTGCAACAACACGAATGGACCTGGAGGATATTATGCTTCATGAAATAAGTCACAGAAAGACATATATTGTATGTTATCACTTATATTTAGAATCTAAAAAATAGAGCAAATGAATCTAACAAAATAGAAAGAGATTTACAGATTTAGATAACAAACTAATGGTTACTGGGCTCCACGAGTAGGGAAGGGGAGACAGAAAGGGAGAAGGGAGAAGGAGAAAGCAAGGAAGAGGTACAAGACAGGAGTAGGGGATTAAGAGGTACAAACTACTCTGTATAAAATAAGCTACAAAGATATGTTATATAGCACAGGGAATAGAACCAGTTATTTTTATAGTAACTTTGAACAGAGTATAGTCTATAGAAATATTGAATCACTAAGTTGTACACCTGAAACTAACATAGTATAAATCAACCGTACTTCATCAAAAAAAAAAAAAAAAAGAAAAGAAAACTAAAACAATATGCCTGTAGTAGAAAGCCAAGCACATTCAAAGAAAGTTCAGGAACAGAGTTGATGAAATCCAAGCAGTGCAGAAGGTCCTGGTGGACTGTGAGGTTGAAGAGTTCCTCTCTGAACAACAGTTCTGTTTTCCACACCCAAGCTCTGACCCTACCCCAATCTTCCTTACACTGGACAAAGCCAAAGTGGCATTTGATCAGCTTAATCTCCCAAAACTACACTCCAAAGACAGTGAATTACTTGACCAGGAAAGGAACTCAAATTAGAGCAGACATGAGGCAAAACAGAAGGATACATCCATCTGAAGAGCGATCCACTTAAGTTTTCTGATGTCAGAGAAATGCCATGCTTTTAGCATTTGGAAGGGTCCCTATACTACCTTCAAAGTTTTATGCCACATACACCCAAAGGAACTGACACATGTCCCCCTACCATACAAAGGAGATGCATGTTGACAAAATGGACGCCATAACTGTACATCAGACCCATGCTAATCATTTGATTCTGAGGCTAATCCAATGAATCCTTTACTCCAAAATACGGATGGATAAATGCTTGCCAGAAATTTGAGGGAAGTGAATGAGAGAGGATCATGATGAACAAACAGAACTATTTCTGGAGGAAAAAAATATAATACAGGGAAAGAAAAGAACATTACCAAAAACTGCAAATTCATATCCTCTAAGGAAGCCAGTGGGTTTATAAAATGAGAATAGGGTGCTGTAAAGGGGAGCAATTAGAGAACAAGAGAAAGTCAGTCCTTGAAAAACAGAAATATTGCAGCAAAATTTAAAATGTAATAGATGCCAGGTTCTGAGCTCAGTCTCTGCCCCACCCAGGCTCTGGTGGAACCTGGAACTCTGGGCTCGGGCTCCGCCCACCAGCACGCCCCCTCCCCAACAGAAATGGAATGTCCGTTCCCCTCGTAAACTTGGTAACGGAACACTCTTCCAGTTCGTCCCAGAGCTGCCGCCCTGATTTGAACCGCCTGTCTCAGGCCACCTTAATAGTCCACCATGGGTACTCTCCCAGGCCACATGTACCGGCGCCGCGGCTTCGCGGTCACTCTGGCCTTCTCACCTGGCACACCTTCGGTGCGAGTTAGGGAGCCCGCACCGCCCTCGCAGGTACGCCAGAACTACCAGCCAGAGTGTGAGGCCGCGGTCAACAGCCACGCCGCCCTGGAGCTCCAGGCCTCCTTCCAGTGCCTGGCAGTGGCCTTCTACCTTGACCGTGATGATGTGGCCTTAAAGCACTTCTCCCGCTTCTTCCTGCTCCACTCCCACGAGCATAGCAAGAGGGCTGAGAGCCTGATGTCCCTGCAGAACCGGCGCGGGGGCCGCGTCTCCTTCCACAACATCAGGAAGCCGGAGACCCAGGAGTGGGAGAGTGGTCTCAAAGCCATGCAAGATGCTATGAACGTAGAGGAGCACATCAACCAGAGCCTCCTCGACCTGCACCAGCTGGCCACCGAAAAGCGCGACCCCGACCTGTGCCACTTCCTGGAGACCGGCTACCTGGACCAGCAGGCGGAGTTCATCAAGGAGCTGGCGGGCCATGTCGGCAGGCTGAGTAAGATTGGGTCCCCGGAAGACGGCCTGGCAGAGTACCTCTTTGACAAGCTTACCCTGGGTGATGGTGACAAGAAAAACTGATACCTGGACTCTAAGTCCAAAAGTGGACTTTTCCCAGAGTCAGGGGTGATTGCACAAGGTCACTCTGTCTGCTATGCAGTCCCCAGTATTGCCCTTGAAGAAAAGTTCACTGAAGTTTTTCTTCTTTCAATTTTGCCATTCCTTGCAATAAAGTTATTGGTTCCAAAAGAAATAAAGGTCTCTGGTTGATGTGCGTGTGCAAACTCCTAACTTTTCAACTTTTAAAACAGGTATCCAGGAGTCTCTCCAGCTACCAATGCCCTGTCCAGAGACAGGTTGGGATTTCCACAGAGGGAGGGAGAAGGGGTTCCATGGGACCCTGGAAAATACAAAATCCATTTCGCCCTAATAAGCAATGTGGTATATGGGGAGGGGGGCGGTGAGGTGAGGCTCTGGTCAATGTGGGTGCCCGTGATTAGAAGTATGAACATCACAACAATGGTGCCTCTGGAGGAAGAATGAATGGAATGGTATGGGTCATGGATTAAAATAAAGGGTTCCTAAATTTTACCTGAAAACTCTGAGTTTACTAAAATATGTAAATGTTCGTGTTTGTTGATTCTGGGAAGCAGGAGGGAGATCACAGAAGCCAGACTGATGGAGACCCTCTTTGGCAAGCGCACCCTGGGTGACGGTGACAAAGGTAACTGAGCCTTAGGCTGGACTGTCCTCAGACAAAGGGGTGACTCCCTAGGTCACCATGCTGGACATGCATGCTGTCCTTACAAAACATGCAAAAGTATTTTTATTGTGCACTTCCTTCCATTAAGGTTACATGGCACCCCAAGCCCCAGATTACCTCAGTGGAAGGACTGAAAAATATAAGGCCAAGATTGAAGGTCAATTTGTAGTATTAAGTATCAAGCAGCATAAATCTCTCTGAATGTTAAGATTCTGACTCTGACTCTGGCTGCTTTGAAGAATGCAGAGAGTGAAGAGAGTTGAAGCTAGAAGACCAGCTGAGAGACTGTAGCAGGCCTAGAGAAACAATGGTGGCTTGAACTGTGGCATTGGCAGAGGAAGAGATGTAGACAAATTTCAGATGAATTGCATAAGTCTTAATGTTTGCTTTATGGACCAGCGGTGACGGATGGGAAATGGTGAAAATAACCTAGGATCCAGTTTGGATTTGAACACCCTGGCTGATATTCGTGCTATTTATGAAGCAGGGGGTGTCTTCAGGGGGACTCCAGGAGCTGGGAAGACATGTCATGTAAATTCTGGGATGCCTATTAGACACCCAAGTGGAACTGTCATGCAGGCAGCCAGAAAAATGAATCTGACGCTCGGGTGGGAGATCAGGTTTGGAAAGACACATATGGGATATATTAGCGTATACATAGGTGGGTTGAGGTCATGGAGTAGATTAAGCTGACCAGAAGGCAAGTAGGGAGATTATGGCATAGGCAGCCCCAAACCCAGGGCAGCCAAGCTTCAGAGGATGGGATGAGGTGCTGGAACACCTAGAGGGCTGCTGGGCCCATCTGGATCGTTACCTCATTCCAGACTGTGGCCACCTATGTCTACTCAGTTGATCTCAAAATCAGCTTCTTCCTAACCTCAGCGTGGCCTCTGGCTCCTGCTCTGTAGATGTGGAGAGGCATGACCCTATTACCTTATCTTCTTGACAGTGGGTAGACATTATTTCCTGGCAAAAAGGTTTCCCAAGGAAAGAGTAGACCTGATTTTCTGTTGTTTTTCTTTTTTTCTGTTCTCCTTTTAAAACTCTTGTGTTCTTTCAATCTGTTCTTTATTTACCAGATAAAATCTGTTCCCATGTAAACCCTCAGGCTGGTTTGTCTGAGAAAAAATACTCAGAACATACAGTATTATTTCTTCTGTGTCATGTACAGTGTTCAAAGATCAAAGTTAGAAATTTGCAGACTTGGTATCCTGTTTTCAAAGCCACATAGATAGCTTGAGCCATTTTTGAGATAATAGATTGCTTTTAACATTCACTAAAGTATGAACAAGTTTAGCTAAACAGTACTTTCTTTCTATATTTCCTCATAATTGTGCTTTAATACTTTCTTAAAAATGAAGATTATAGCCCTCTTAGTTTCCAGAAAATGGTAGTAAATGGTATTTGCCCTTTTACTCTTTTTAGTCAAATTTGTTCAAATATGTTTAGTCAAACATATATATATACACATATACATATATGTACATATATTTGAGATTAATATATATATACACACACACATATAGTTGTTGTTTAGTCATTAAGTCGTGTCCAACTCTTTTCAACTCCATGGACTGTAGCTCGCCAGGCTCCTCTGTCCATAGGATTCTCCAGGCAAGAATATTGGAGTGGGTTGCCAATTCCTCCTCCAGGGGATCTTCTAGGCCCAGGGATTGAACCCAGGTCTCCTTCACTGGCAGGCAAATTCTTTACCATGAGCCACCTTGGAAGCCTATATATGTATAGGTGTGTGTGTGTGTGTGTGTGTGTGTGTGTGTGTATTCATGTTCTCCTCTAGATATGAAGAAGCACAGGATGAGCAGCTGCTTGTCTGTAACTATAATATAAATCCTCCTTGTCTTATTTTGGAGAAACAGTTTAGTGTCATGCATTCTTGAACACAGATGCCCTGAGTTCAAATGGCAGTTAAACTACTTATAAAATTGGGGGAACTTGGGAAAGTTACTTTATTTCTGTGGGTCTTGCATGTGAAATAGGGATAATAAAAGCATCAGCCCCACCAGAGAAAATATTTGTAAATGACACAAACAATAAGGGCTTAATTTCCAAAATACACAGCTTGTACACATGAATAACAACAAAACCTAATCAAAAAATGGGCAGAAGACCTAAATAGACATTTCTCCAAAGAAGACATTCAGTTCCATTCAGTTGCTCATTCGTGTCTCTTTGTGATCCCATGAATCACAGCATGCCAGGCCTGTCCATCACCAACTCCCAGAGTTCACTCAAACTCATGTCTATCAAGTCGGTGATTCCATCCAGCCATCTCATCCTCCTTCATCCCCTTCTCCTGCCCCAAATCTCTCCCAACATCAGGGTCTTTTCAAATGAGTCAACTCTTCTTATGAGTTGGCCAAAGTATTGGAGTTTCAGCTTTAGCATCAGTCCTTCCAATGAACACCTAGGACTGATCTCCTTTAGGATGGATTGGTTGGATCTCCTTGCAGTCCAAGGGACTCTCAAGAGTCTTCTCCAACACCACAGTTCAAAAGCATCAATTCTTTGGTGCTCAGCCTTCTTCACAGTCCAACTCTCACATCCGTACATGACCACTGGAAAAACCATAGCCTTGACTAGACGGAACTTTGTGGGCACAGTAATGTCTCTGCTTTTGAATATGCTATCTAGGTTGGTCATAATTTTCCTTCCAAGGAGCAAGTGTCTTTTAATTTCATGGCTGCAGTCACCATCTGTAGTGACTTTGGAGCCCAGAAAAATAAAGTCTGACACTGTTTCCACTGTTTCCCCATCTATTTCCCATGAAGTGATGGGAACAGATGCCACAATCTAAGTTTTCTGAATGTTGAGCTTTAAGCCAACTTTTCACTCTCCACTTTCACTTTCATCAAGAGGCTTTTTAGTTCCTCTTCACTTTCTGCCATAAGGGTGGTGTCATCTGCATATCTGAGGTTATTGATATTTCTCCCAGCTATCTTGATTCCAGCTTGTGCTTCTTCCAGCCCAGCTTTTCTCATGATGTACTCTGCATATAAGTTGCAGATGGCCAAATATTATAAGAAAAGATGCTCAAGATCACTAATTAGAAAAATGCAAATCAAAACTACAATGGGGTATCACCTCATATTGATCAGAATGGCCATCATCAAAAAATCTACAAATAAGTGCTCAAGAGGGTTTATAAAAAAGGGAATCCTCCTACCCTGTTGGTGGGAATGTAAATTGGTATAGACACTATGGTGAACAGTATGGGAGGTTCCTTAAAACACTAAACACAGAACTACCACATGATCTAGCAATCCCACTCCCTGGTATATATCCAAACAAAACTAAAATTCAAAAAGATACGTGCACCTCAATGCTCACAGCAACACTCTTTACAATAGCCAAGACACAGAAGCAACCTAAGTATCCATTGACAGATGAATGGATAAAGAATATGGGGGATACACATACACACGAAGTGGACTATTAGCCATAAAAAGAATGAAAGAATTCCATTTGCAGCAACACGGATGAATCTAGAGATTATCATACTAAGTGAAATAAATCAGAAAAATAAACATCATATGATATCATATGTGGAATCTAAAATATGACACAAGTGAACTTATTTTCAAAACAGAAAAAGGCTCAAAGATATAGAAAACAAACTTTTGGTTACCAAAGGTAAAGGGAAGTGAGGAAGGAATAGATTAGGAGTTTGGGATCAGTGGATACATACCACTATAAATAGAATAAACAACATCCTACTGTATAGTACAACTATATTCAAGATCTTGTAATAAATAATAAGAAAAAAAGAGTATGAAAAAGAACATATTTATTTATAAATGAACTGCTTTGCTGGATACCAGAAACTAACATATGGTAAATCAACTGTACTTCAATTTTTAAAAGTCAACCCCACTGGGTTGCAAAGAATAAATGAGTTAATATTTTTAAATGTTCACAACAGTGCCTGGCACATATAGTACATATATTACTTGTAAGCCATCATTTATCATCATTATCATCATCATCATTCACTTAATTTCTAAGTCCCTCTGAGGTGTTTATGACTTGTTTATGAAAGGATTTCACATCTATACTTTGCCACTGGGGGTCTCTCTTGCATTTCTACCAACTGTGTCACTCTGCATATCAAGAAGGAGAAAGTCTCCCTAACTGCTTGGCTGTCAGTTGCTGCCAGGCTTCAGGAGAGTAGATTGCTATTTCTAGTGCCCCAAACTCGGGCCCAGGCCTGGAGGTGAGTTTTGCTGTGACAACTCTCTCTGGTAATCCCCCATTCATCTCAATCAGCCTTCCCTTTAAATAGGCCCCTAGAACAATTTTTTGCTTCTCTTTCCCCAACTCAGTTTCCCTGAGCCTCCTCTTTCCTTCCTGAACTACAGTCCACTCCTCAGAGTTGGGGAAGATGGAAAGGATGAAGAGCTAAGCCTGAACCCACTGTTTTCTGGATGTTTGGTTCTGAAAAGGAGAGGAATCGATGGAGTGAAAGGGGAGATGGGCAAAAGGGCTCCTGATAAGACAGTAAGTGAAACTGACAAGTCACCACACACTTGATCTAGCACAGAAGTTCTCAAGCTGTGGTGCACCTTAGCATCACCTGTGGAGCTTTTAGAGTTCTCAATGCAAGGCCACCTCCCAGACCAATTACATCAGTGTTGGGGCCAGGCCCTAGACATCCCAGGCATTGAAAACTCGTGAAAGCATCTTGCTACACAAAATGTGGTCCATGGACAAACAGGTCAGTGTCATCTGACAGCTTGTTAGAAATGCCAAATCCCAAGCTCAACCTCAGACCTACTAAATCAGAATCTGCATTTAACAAGATCCTAGGTGATACATGGGCTTCCCTGGTGGCTCAGAGGTTAAAGAGTCTGCCTGCAATGCAGGAGACCTGGGTTCGATCCCTGGGTCGGGAAGATCCCCTGGAGAAGGAAATGGCAACCCACTCCAGTATATCTTGCCTGGAGAATCCCATGGGCGGAGGAGCCTGGTGGGCTACGGTCCACAGGGTCACAAAGAGTCGGACACGACTGAGCGACTTCACTAGGTGATACATATGCACATTGAATTTTGAGTAGCATTCTTTTTTTAATAAACTTATTTATTTTTAATTGGAGGATAATTGCTTTACAGTATTGTGTTGGTTTCTGCCATACATCAACACGAATCAGCCATCAGTATACATATGTCCCCTCCCTCTTGAACCTCCCTCCACCTCCCACCCCATCCCACTCTTCTAGGTTGTCACAGAGCATGGGATTTAAGCTCCCCACCTCACACAGCAAATTCCTACTGGCTATCTATTTTACACGTGATAATATATATGTTTCAATGTTGAGTAGCAGTCTTTAGCATCCTATTTGTCAAACATGGCGGCACCTTGGAATCGCCTGGGGTGCTGGAAAGTAATACCGATGGTTTGATTTAACCAACTCACTCAGTCATACTCTCATGTAAGTACTGGACCAAGAACAATAAAAACATACCAAACACAATAAAAGCTCCAACAACAATAAGTGAACCAACAATTATTGATTACACACACATATTTAAATAGTGGCTTTTACACAATCTGCTGTTTTGTCTCCAAATGGTGTTTTTCAAGTATGGGTTGGCCAACTACCGTCTGCAAGCCAAGTCTGGCCCCAGCTGGTTTTGAAACAAAGTTTTACTAGAACACACATACACCCATTCAATTACCTATTGTCTGAGGCCGCATCCACTTACAACAGCAGAGTTAGTCACTGCAACAAAGACCGTATGGTCCGCAAAGCCTAGAAGGTTTACAGGAAATCTCTGCCAACCCATGTTTGACAGTAATTGGCCACAAGCCCTGAAGTCATCTCAAGCTGTCACATATTTTAAACTTTTCACCAGTCTTTGTGCAGCTCTTTGGCTTCTCCTGTTTCATTTTTCCTCACTTTTAATGTCTATACTAGAAAGGCTTAGCTGTTTATAATATTTTTTAAACATCCCTAGCCCTCAGAGTGCCCAGAATTGTCACGGCCACCTTCCAGACTGACATCTTTGTGTATTTCAGCAAGTCAACCTGTTGACCTTCTTTGTCTTCAGTTTCCCTAGGCCCATACTCTAGCTTTGTTAATTGAGGGCCATTAGTCATCTGTCTACTGGGAGCATTAGAGTGGGACTAGCCTTTTTGACTGATTCTCCATAATCACACATTCATCACAGATGCTGTTTAAAGTGCACTCATTTTTAAGTTATTGCAGTCTATTCCAATCACTTTTCTTACTGTGAGACATTTAAATTTCATTAATATGCAAAGCTACTGCTCTGCCTGAGGAAAAATAGACTTCTTCCCTTTAATGTGTATTTTAACGTTTATTTTTTGGTCACATTTCTTCTGGTTTACAATGTATTATATCTGATATTAACTATACCATGTGCAACAAGAAGATTTATTTTCTTTTTTTTTCCTGTGGAATATTTCCCTGGGCATGATTTTTTTCTCCCCAAAGTTTAGTTTACCCATAAAGTTCATGGAGAAGTAAAAGTTCCAATGTAAAATATTTTTAGAATCATAATTCAAGAAATAAACCTAAAATAAAGCATTCTAGGAGGGAGCATTCATGCAGCTTGGGAAATTTGTAACCAAGTAGCCAGTTCTTTCAGCAAATGATCCTGGATTCTGTGAAGTGTTCTTTGCTATGCTTGGCACTAAGAATGTAAGATGACTATGGGGCTGCACAGAGTCGGACACGACTGAAGCAACTTAGCAGCAGCAGCAGGGTATGGTTACTGCTCCCAAGTGAGGTGGAAAAGATTGAGGGAGATACCTCAAGTCTATTTGAGTAGGATCTAAAAGAGGTGGCTTGAGTATACTTGTGGCGGATTCATTTTGATGAATGGCAAAAGCAATACAATATTGTAAAGTTAAGCAAAATAAAATTTAAATAAATAAATAAATAAAAGAGGTGGCTTGGGACTTCCCTGGTGGTTCAGTGGCTAAGACTTCATGCTCCCAATGCAGTGGGCCCAGGTTCAATCCCTAGTCAGGGAACTAGATCCCACATGCCACAACTAAGGGTTCATATGTCGCAACTAAAGATTCCACATGATGCAACTAAATCTCGGTGCAGCCAAATCAATAGACAAAAATATTAAAAAATAAATAAATAAAAGAGGAGGCTTACAAGGTATAAAGTGAATACATGAGAGGAAAAAGGTCTGTATCTTACATCCACTAAGGTGACATTGGGTCTTCAAAGAGGAACTGGAGCCCTAAAAGTGTAAAAGAGAGGGAAGGACATTTTAATGATGTTTATTTGCTGCAGAGGAGCCAATAGAGAGGGAAAGGTTACAAATTCAGGAGTGATCTGGGATACAGTGAACTAAAGAAGATCCAGAGAAGAGAGGGGAGGTGGAGGATTTACGTGACACCGGAGATGGGGACGTTTTTCCCTTAAAGGAACTCTACCAAAACTCTTCTCTCAAAGATAACCACTGGCTTTCTACTTTACATTACCAGGGGTCTCTCTTCATCACCTGTCCTGCTTGATCATTCTGTAGTTCTTAATAGTGTCCTTCTTTCCTTACCTCCCTTGTCTTTTCATGGTTATATAAGGTTTGTTTATAGAGAAGTATATAGACCTAACCATTCCCTGGTTTCTGCTGTTGGCCTCTTCAACTCTTGTTCTATATATATTTCCTCTCCAATTCAGCCACATCCATGAGCTGATATTTGTCTGTCTGTCTCTTTCTCCTCCCAGACACTCCTCTTGACCATGAAATTTGCATAGTCATCTATGAAACATCCCCCTCTGAATGCATCCAGAAAACTCAGACTCAACAAGTCCACAGACGAACTCAATATCCTTTCTCTAAACTCCTTCTAGTTGTGCCACACCTTCTTGTAGTCTTGCAAGTAAAAAAAATTCAGAGTCAACCCTAGGCCTCTGGCTCTTACTCAGTCTGAAATGTCTCTCTCCTCTCCTTGGGTTCTCTTACCAGATACCCCATCTTTTATAGGCTCTAATCACCTGCTGCTGCTGCTAAGTCGCTTCAGTCGTGTCCGACTCTGTGCGACCCCATAGACGGCAATCCACTAGGCTCCTCTGTCCCCAGGATTCTCCAGGCAAGAACACTGGAGTGGGTTGCCATTTCCTTCTCCAATGCATGAAAGTGAAAAGTGAAAGTGAAGTCACTCAGTCGTGCCTGACTCTTCACAACCCCATAGACTGGAGCCTACCAGGCTCCTCCATCCATGGGATTTTCCAGGCAAGAGTACTGGAGTGGGGTGCCATTGCCTTCTCTCTAATCATCTAGGACCTAACAATTTCCATCATCTCTGAACCTGTCAGGGTTCTTGGTGGCAAACCACAATGCTGCTGCTGCTGCTAAGTCGCTTCAGTCGTGTCTGACTCTGTGCGACCCCATAGACGGCAGCCCATCAGGCTCCCCTGTCCCTGGAATTCTCCAGGCAAGAACACTGGAGTGGGTTGCCATTTCCTTCTCCAATGCATGAAAGTGAAAAGTGAAAAGTGAAAGTGAAGTCGCTCAGTCGTGTCCGACTCTTCACAACCCCATGGACTGCAGCCTACCAGGCTCTTCCGTCTGTGGGATTTTCCAGGCAAGAATACTGGAGTGGGGTGCCATCGCTTTCTCCAAACCACAATGCTAGACTCTGGCTAATCAAAACAGAAAAGGCATTTTTAGAAGGATGTCTAGTGGCCTCTGGGGAAGGACTGAGAACTTTGCTGAGAAAATGCAAAGCATCACATGGAGTGGAGCCTTGTCTTCCATCTGTCTTGACATTTCTCCCTCAACAGGAAGGTTACTCAGATGTTGGGCTGCCCAAAGTGATAAACGTATCATCTAGCTTTTTCTAATCCTCTTGTAGCAGACGTTACTGGTGCTCTGCCCACATCAAGTTGACCAGCCAGGACAGCTAAAGCCCCAGTCGCTTCAGCCCCAGACTGAAGCTGACAGCTTATGTCTGTGATGTTCTCAGCATTGCCCTTGGCTAACCAGAAGAGCCAATGACAGGTATACAAAAGCCTGGATCGTTTTGCCCCATCTCTGCAGTGAGACTTGCTCTCCAGAATCTGTCATGTTAGACTCAGCCTGAGATCACATCCTTGATTCTTTCTCCTGCTGTATTCAGCCTCCCTTCCTTCTGTACAATTTTCCTCTGAGTGTACTCCTTCAATAAATCCTTGTCTCCAGCTCTGTTCACAGGAAACTCAACCTAAAAATCCACCCTTAAACAACATAACCCCTACTTCTTTTAATGACATTTACCACTCTTATGACAATTTTTTTCTTCACATGCCTATATTTCTTAATAGACTATAGAATCCTTGAGTGCAAGGATTACATGTTTTTTCCCCTCTCTCCTTAAACCCTGGCATACATGCAATAGAAACCTTAAAAAATAGCAAGCTGAACTTAATTGAAAATAAAGGCCAGATCACAGTGAATTTAAAAATGAATAGAAATGAGATAGTGGAGATAATAAAGGTAGGCTATTCTGTCTAATGTCTAAATGTCACTATTGGCTTACCTGTTTTATCCTCCTACTAGACAGTGGATGATAGAGCAAAAGCAAGTTTTTAGTAATTAGTCTCTGATCAAAAGGATTTCATAACAAGACAAGGTTTATGCAATCTGGTTAATTTCCCAACTGGGTAAGATGTATTCTTTCTTTCTTTGCTAGTTTCATCATTACCTACTCAGGAGGGGTTCAAGTTTAAAATTTTGTGGCTTGGCAATCTGTTCCATTCGAATGTCTGAAAATATGAATGGCCAGAATGGATGGCCATTCTGGATGGCCAGAATGAAGGATTTCACCCACTGTGTTTGCATTTTTGAAGCCTGTGTTCCTTATCACTCACCTATTATGCACAATTATTTTGAATTTGGCAAATGATTCCAGTTTTATTACCATGTTGGTTCAAAGGTAGGAGTCTGTGTGTGATGGATATGGATAATGTTTACTGAGCATTTATTTTATATATATATATATATATATTTCATCAATTGTTGGGGCTAGACCATTGACAACAAAGAATAGAAAGTATCTCCATGTGGAAGGAGCTCAAGACAGCTAGAATCATGGCATCCAAGAAGTAGGATCACATACAGAGAACCTCCATCAAACATTTTCAAACTGATCAATAATTAATGCTGAGTCTGTAAGAATCAAGAGGGTGCAGTGCAATGGGATGATAAGCAAGCTTAGGTCAGTCAAGAAAGAACATCATTTGGAGAGAAATGTTTAAGTGCACACTTATGAACCTCATTTTAAGACACTTTCTCAACATTTCCTTCTAACCCATGCCCCCCTACTCATGTTTACTCGTGAATTCTCAAGACATGATTATGGACATGATATAACCAAACACTGGGACAAACTGAGTGGGTGGTGATCAGCCTGGCTTTTAGGCTAGGATGTTGCCACTTAGTGAAATATCATTGGTCCAAGTTCTGGCCCTTGTACTCACAAATATAATTCATGGCTTCCTTTTTCTCAGTGAACCCACTGAGAAAGATGAACAGTTTCTGTGAGGGGTCAGCAACCTTTTTCTATAAGGCATATATATATTTTAGAATTTACAGACCTATGGTCTTTGTCACAGTTCCTCAACTCTTACTGTAATGTGAAAGCAGCCACAGAGAATATGTAAATGAGTAAGTGTGGCTGTAGTCCCAATAAAATTTTATAAAGAACAAGTGGCTGGTCACATTCAACACACAGGTTGTCCTTTGCCAATCCCTGTTCTAGATGACTGACTTATACCAACAGGATTTCAAAGAGTCACTAATCAGCCAGATAAGACTCACATATAATCAAGACAGATTATCTGCAAAGAACATCCTACCAGAAATTAGCCATTATGTAACTAAATACAAATCAAAAGTCTGCTTAGTAAGCAGTGAGTTAGGCAAATTAAACTGTTCTCGGGTTTTGTTTTCCAGAAGTGATCCTGAGAAAATAGTTTAAATGCAAGTGTTTACTTGGCAGATAATCCCTGGAATTACCAGTAAGGAAGCACAAAAGTAAAGCAGGGAATGGAAGGAAGCCAGTAAAATCTCCACAGATGAGAAGGATCACTAAGAGCAACTTCTTGATAGAACACACCTCGAATTGTAATTCAGAAAGATACATGCACCCCAATGTTCATTGCAGCACTATTGACAATAGCCAAGGCATGGAAGCAACATAAATGTCCACTAACTGACAGATGAATGGGTAAAGAAGATACATATACCATGGAGTAGTACTCAGCCACAAAAAAGAACAAAATAATGCCATTTGCAGCAACATGAATGGACCTAGAGATTGTCATACTGAGTGAAGTAAATCAGACAGAGAAAGACAAATATCATATGATATCATTTAAATGTGGAATCTAAAATATCATACAAAGGAATGTATCTATGAAATAGAAATAGAATCGGGGACATAGGCAACAGACTGCTGGTTGCCAAGGGGAAGGGTGGAGTGGAAGGTTAAGGTTAGCAGATGTAAACTTTTATACATAGAATGGATAAATAACAAGGTCCTAGTGTATAGCACTGGGAACTATAGTCAATCTTTTATAATAAATAATAATGGAAAAGAACACTTTTAAAAAGAATGTATGTATGCACAGCAGAAATCAAAACACTGTAAATCAACAATATTCATGTATATATTATATAAGAATTAAATACACACACACACACACATATAATGAAAAAAAGGAAACATGGGGCTTGCTAACCTGAGGTGAGGGCAACACTTGTCCCATTCTTGTTTTGCTTCTGTCTACAGCGGTTCAGGACACTATGTGCCCTGTACTGCCATGCTTATTATAAGAGGAGACCAAAGGCTGGCCTATGGAAGAGCAGAAAGTGGACTAGCAGTGGAAGAAGAAAAGTGGGCAATGAGGCCAGAGGACGAGGACCAGAGAGAACCAGAAGCAGTGGGGTTTAGACAGAAGTAGGGTGAGCAATCGGGGAAGGCAATGGCACCCCACCCCAGTACTTTTGCCTGGAAAATCCCATGGACGGAGGAGCCTGGTAGGCTCCAGTCCGTGGGGTCGCTAAGAGTCGGACACGACTGAGCGACTTCACTTTGACTTTTCACTTTCATACATTGGAGAAGGAAATGGCAACCCACTCCAGTGTTCTTGCCTGGAGAATCCCAGGGACAGGGGAGCCTGGTGAGCTTCCGTCTATGGGGTTGCACAGAGTCGGACACGACTGAAGCGACTTAGCAGCAGCAGTAGCAGCAGCAGGGTGAGCAATAATCATTGCAGCCTAGGGGGAAAGGAAGAGATAGAAACAGATCTCTTCTGACTCCTAAGATCAATCTGTTACTAGTAGTAATAGTGGTGGTGATGGGAGGTTTTGAGAGTATTCATCTTATGTAGCCAGCATTTGTGCTTTCTGCTTCTCTCCATTGCTCTTCAACAGAGACTGCATTTTCTTCTGGTTTGGCTGTTTGGGCTTGTAGTTCCACCCAGAGTCACTGCTTCTGATCACCTGTAACCTATTTCAGGGGATCCAGGATCAACACAATAGTAACAGCTGAATGCAAGGATATGGATGATCATGGCTATCTTCTTTGTCAGGTCATGTGAACCCTCAGGGGTTGACTAACCAGGTAGTTACTCCGGAGCAACTATGGAGAACAAGAGTGGGTCTGTACTTTCTGAGTCCACACCCCGGGTTTTGGAACACAAGCCCATAAAAGAAAGTGAAAGTCGCTCAGTCGCATCCGACTCTTTGTGACCCCATGGACTACGTAGTCCATGGAATTCTCCAGGAAAGAATACTGGAGTGGATAGCCTTTCCCTTCTCCAGGGGATCTTCCCAACCTAGGGATCGAACCCAGGTCTCCCACACTGCAGGCAGATTCTTTACCAGCTGAGCCACCAGGGAAGCCTGAGAATACTGGAATGGGTAGCCTATCCCTTCTCCAGTGGATCTTCCTGACCCAGGAATCGAACCAGGGTCTCCTGCATTGCAAGCATATTCTTTACCAGCTGAGCTACTAAGGAAGCCCATGAAAGAAGGACCTCCACAGTTCTGGCGTATTTGGGACAAAACAGTTTTTCAGCTGTTTCACTGACTTTGTGAACCACCATCACCCTCTTTGGAAGTCAACCAACAACAGTAAGCCTAGCAGTTGAGAGCATAGATTTTGGCATCGTGCAGACCTGATATTGACCATGTCTCAGCTACTCAGTGCTGCTGCATGGTATATTCATCCAGACATACATGTCCATAACTCATCGAGGACCCTGTGAAAAATGCACTCTCACAATAGCATTTAAGGCCAATGTAGACTTAAGATTCCACAGCAGAAATCAAGAACGAATCTGTATCATGCCACCCAAAGTAATCAATGTTAGTATCTCTGACATTTATCATCTCCCAAATCCCTTCTTAGCCTTCCTTGATATAATGATCTTCTCTCTGTCCTTCATACAGTGTCCAGCATCACTGACTCCATTCTTATCAACCTTATCCCTAATTATTTTCTCTTCTATCTTGCTACACCACTGAGTCCCCTCCAGATCTCCAGCTCAGCAACATAAAAACTTCACCATGTAACAGGACCTTCTGAGAAGGCAAATGGGGTTATATGGTATTAGTTGCAAGAAGCAGAGGGAATTATTTCTTATGTCTCAAGGACTTCCCCTTCATTGGTATTTCTTTCTGGGTTTCCACTTCATTCCTTGAGAAAGAAACACATGGGATCACCATTTCCTGCTTGTCTCCGCTCTCTGGCCCACTTCTCTTCAAGGGTAAAGGAATAACCTTTCTAAACAAAGACACTAAGAAAACAAACACAGTAGGTCTATATGGCAGCCCTGGAGGGGTGTCGCTCAGATCTGCCTTCAAGAAAGAACTTGCCAGTGAGTTGCAACAAGTCAAGTTAGTTGACAGCCTCCAGATTTTGAAAACCATGTTCTTCTCCTTGGGCAGCCCCAACCCATGACTAAACAAAGTGGAAGTGCCAAGGCCTGGCCACTTTCTGCCTAAGGTGGTACCCCTTTAAGAGACAAGGTTTGCTTTGGAGGTCCCCATGGGTTGGCAGGGGCTTTGTCAAATGTGCATTGAGATCCCAGGCTCTCCTGCCCTATTGTGCTTTCCTCCTTTTTTATCTTTCAAAACTTAAACTCTCAATAAAATTTTTGCACTCCTGGGTCTCAGAGTCTGCCTCTCAGAAGACCCAGCTTCACCCCTTCCCCATCCCCCCTTCCCTCCTCTGTTTCTCTGTGTATCTCTGTGTTTTCTCTCTGTGTTGTCTCTGTGTGTGTGTGTGTCTCTGCGTTTGTGTGTGTGTGTGTGTCTCTCTCTCTTTCTCTCTGTGCATCTGTGTGTGTGTCTCTCTGCTCTGTCTGTATGTGTCTCCCCCCACCCCTCACAAACGCCATGTGGTAAGTTCACCAGGAAAGATTTTCCCCCACAAGTGAGAGGCTACATTTTCTCATGCGCTGTCAGGAAGGGAGGTTCTGGGAGACTCCTTATGGCCATACATTCAGTTTCATTCTGTAATTCAATCTTAAGAGTGACAGAGCTGATATTTTTATCTCATCCATTTGATTCTTATGTCTCATGTCTCAATTGGTTTTGGGCTCAAGGAGGGAAACAGAGTTGATTTATTTTCAACTCCAGCATGAATAGGAAAAAAAAAGAAACTCTTACATGTAACTGGAATATTTGAATGATTTCCTGGAGGCCATATAGGGCATTTCTTCTACTCTTTTGTAATGAGTTCATTAAAAAAAAAGTTCTTTAGGAAAAGAAAAAAATAAAATATAAGGAGAAATAAAGACATTCTCAGACAAGCCAAAAAAAAAAGAGTTCATCAGGGACTTCCCTGGTGGTTCAGTGGCTAAGACTCTTCACTCCCAACACAGAGAGCCCCAGGTTCAATCCCTGGTCAGGGAACTAGATTTCACATAGTACAACTAAGACCCAGCAGAGTCAAATAAATAAAATAAATATTTTTAAAATTCAAAGGCATGATCTTAAAAGGTGATGAATATTTAGCAGGGTGACAGGCGGAACTGGGTACATCCCCAGTTTCCTCACCCTCTTGGAGGGACAGTTCTGCAGCATGATCCCATTCTCTCAGAGGATCCCTTGGAGAATCAAGCTCCACAGCATTAACTTACTTCCTCTATTATTGAACTTACACCCTTTCTCTCGCTTTTCCCTCTCTGTGCTTCCTGTTTTCAGTCCAAAACTACACTGCTTGCATTCAACCCTTTTCTTAGTATATATTCTGGGGGAAGACGCAAACTCAGACACCTCCTAGAGCCTATCAGACTTTCTCCAGGAAATGAGAAGAAAGAGCGAGTTGGTGAGAAAACAGGAAGCAGCAGACATGGTGAGTGCGGTCAAATCACAGGAACTGTGCAGCTTCCATGTGAACGACCAGGAACTCCTGCAGTGATGGTTTCCGGAAAGGCCTCAACCACAGATTACAGAAGCCCTCTCGGGTTTTAGCTCCCGTGAGGCTCGGTTCCATGTCCGTGAGGTCGCCTGCTGCCCGACTAAGTCTGTTTCTGTTCCTTGCAGATTAAACAGCCTTGACCCGACCAGAAGGCCAAGTAACTCCAAGCTTGCTCCCAATACGTCTCTTCGGATCAGGTTATTCTCACTTGCAATGCAGAAGCTGAGATCACCAGCACATTCATCATAAACAACAGTCCTTTTAAACCATCACATTCTAAAAGATGTTGTAGAAGCTCCAGGCCCAATGGCAGCTGGTTATTAAATCATTCTGAAGTTAGGGATTGAGTGGGGAAAGAAGGTCCCTGCAATCACAGTCAGCTTTGAGAAATACATTCCTTGGGGTCCTTATCACTGCCTAGTTCAGAAGTCCAAATAGATAAAGTCAGGCTTGTTAAACCAAACCTCTCTGCAACCAATCAATACAGGACTCAGGTTCTGAAGAACATGGTTTTCAGCTAGTGTAGTTTTGGATTTTGAGAGAATGCTTTATGAGTTCCCTTCCTCTAAAGAGCTATCTACATAGTGTTCCTTCCTAGGAAAGAGAATCAGCAGGCCCCCTCAGGGGTTACTGTGTAAGTATTGCAGATGGTAGGGTTTGGCAGAAGGAGGTCTAGAGAAACTATGTAAGCTGGGATCTTTGGTGAGGTCCCTTAGCTGCAGGACTAAACCACAATGGCCAGCACCACAAGGAACCACACTTAACCCTAACTCTTGCCAAGTTTGTATCTAGTTCAGGTCACAGAGGGATTTTAGGTACTTCCTGCTGTGCAGACTTTCCTTCCTATTTCCTTCCCCACCCCATCCCTCTAGGCTGTCCCAGAGCACCCAGAGCTCTGGGTGCCCTGCATCATGCATCAAACTCGCACAGGTCATCTATTTTACATATAGTAATGTACACGCTTCTAAGCCATTCTCTCAAATCATCCCACCCTCGCCTTCTCACACTGAGCCCAAAACTCTGTTCTTTATGCCTATGTCTTCTTTGCTGCCCTGCATGTAGGATTAGTGGTACCATCTTTCTAAACTCCATATATATGCAATAATATACAGTATTTGCCTTTCTCTTTCTGACTTACTTCACTCTGTATAATAGGTGCCAGTTTCATCTACCTCATTAGAACTGACTCGAATGCGTTCCTTTTTATAGCTGAGTAAGGCACCAGAGATCAAATTGCTAACATCTGCTGGATCATGGAAAAAGCAAGAGAGTTCCATAAAAACATCTATTTCTGCTTTATTGACTATGCCAAAGCCTTTGACTGTGTGGATCACAAGAAACTGTGGAAAATTCTGAAAGAGATGGGAATACCAGACCACCTGATCTGCCTCTTGAGAAACCTATATGCAGGTCAGGAAGAAACAGTTAGAACTGGACATGGAACAACAGACTGGTTCCAAATAGGAAAAGTCGAAAGTCAAGGCTGTATATTGTCACCCTGCTTATTTAATTTATATACAGAGTACATCATGAGAAATGCTGGGCTGGAAGAAACACAAGCTGGAATCAAGATTGCCGGGAGAATTATCAATAACCTCAGATATGCAGATGACACCACCTTTATGGCAGAAAGTGAAGAGGAACTAAAAAGCCTCTTGATGAAAGTGAAAGTGGAGAGTGAAGAAGTTGGCTTAAAGCTCAACATTCAGAAAACAAAGATCATGGCATCTGGTCCCATCACTGCATGGGAAATAGATGGGGAAACAGTGGAAACAGTGTCAGACTTTATTTTTCTGGGCTCCAAAATCACTGCAGATGGTGACTGCAGCCATGAAATTAAGACACTTACTCCTTGGAAGAAAATTTATGACCAACCTAGATAACATATTCAAAAGCAGAGACATTAGTTTGCCAACAAAGGTCCGTCTAGTCAAGGCTATGGTTTTTCCAGTGGTCATGTATGGATGTGAGAGTTGTACTGTGAAGAAAACTGAGCACCGAAGAATCCGTGCTTTTGAACTGTGGTGTTGGAGAAGACTCTTGAGAGTCCCTTGGACTGCAAAGAGATCCAACTAGTCCATTCTAAAGGAGACCAGCCCTGGGTGTTCTTTGAAAGGAATGATGCTAAAGTTTAAACTCCAGTACTTTGGCCACCTCATGAGAAGAGCTGACTCATTGAAAAAGACTCTGACACTGGGAGGGATTGGGGGCAGGAAGAGAAGGGGACAACAGAGGATGAGATGGCTGGATGGCATCACAGACTCGATGGACGTGAGTTTGAGTGAACTCCGGGAGTTGGTGATGGACAGGGAGGCCTGGCATGCTGCAATTCATGGGGTCACAAAGAGTCAGACATGACTGAGCGACTGAACCGAACTGAATATCCCATAGTGTATATGCACCACAACTTGCTTATCATGCTGTGCTGAAGATACCCTGCTAACAAAACTCAAAGACCCCCACTTAACCAAATGTCAAAGATGTTATTACCAACAGCAGATAAACTAACATCACATGCTTCCTGACGTGGTGCTCTAAGGACACAAACTCATATATGTAATGTTTCTGCCAGAAGAGCACATAAACCAAATCTATTCATGAGGAAACATCAGACAAACCCAAACTGAGAGACTCCTCCACAACAGCTAGCAAGTAATCTCTAAGAATATCTGTGTCATGAACAACCAAGAGAGGCTAAGAGCTGACCCATGTCAAAGGAGGTTAGGGATTTCCCTGGTGGTCCAGGGGTTAAGACTTCACCTTCCAATGCAGAGGACATGGATTCGATCCCTGGTTGAGGAACTAAGATCCCTCATGCCATGCAGTGGGCCAAAGGAAAATAAAAAAAAGGAGGCTAGAGAGACATGGTAGTTAAACACAGAACACATATACCAGGATTAGATCTAGGGGGGAAAAATTGCCAGGATAACACTGTTGTGACAATTGTTGAAAACTGAATGCAGACTATAGTATGGGCTTCCCTGAGAGCTCAGTTGTTAAAGAATCTGCCTGCAATGCAGGAGACCCCAATTCGATTCCTGGGTCAGGAAGATCCCCTGAAGAAGGCATAGGCTACCCACTCCAGTTTTCTTGAGCTTCCTTGTGGCTCAGCTGATAAAGAATCTGTCCACAATGCGGGAGACCTGGGTTCAATCCTGGGTTGGGAAGATCCCCAGGAGAAGGGAAAGGCTACCCACTCCAGGACTCTGGCCGGAAGAATTCCATGGACTAGTCCATGGGGTCGCAGAGAGTCAGATATGGCTGAGCGACTTTCACTTGGTGAAAACTGAATGCGGGCCATATTATATAGTATGTACTGTGTGCGGTGCTTAGCTGCTCAGTAGAAATTTGAATACTTACAGTATAATTTTGTTTTTAATTTCATTTATTTATTTTTTGGGGGGCCCTGCAGCATGTGGCAGAGAAGACAATGGCACTCCACTCCAGTACTCTTGCCTGGAAAATCCCATGGATGGAGGAGCCTGGTGGGCTGCAGTCCATGGGGTCGCTACGAGTCGGACAAGACTGAGCGACTTCACTCTCACTTCCATGCATTGGAGAAGGAAATGGCAACCCACTCCAGTGTGCTTGCCTGGATAATCCCAGGAATGGGGGAGCCTGGTGGGCTGCTGTCTATGGGGTCGCAGAGTCGGAAATGACTGAAGTGACACAGCAGCAGCAGCAGCATGGGGGATCCTATTTCCCCAACCAGAGATCAAACTCATGTCCCCTGCATTGGAAGCATGGAGTCAACTGCTGTAGCCCCACAGAAGTCCCTATAGTTTTCTAAGAGAATTGTTTGTTCTTAAGCTAAATGAAGTGGTGTTAGCTGCAGCCATCTGCCTCAACTTGAAATAAATAAGCTTATATATATGTACACATATGCATATATGTGTATATATGGGCATATACAACATGAAAAAAATGTTAACAATTGACATATCTAAATAAAAGGTTAAGTTAGGGGGATTCCCTGGTGGCTCAGTGGTAAAGAATCTGCCTGCCAATGCAGAAGACATGGGTTCAATCCCTGATCCAGGAAGATTCCACAGGCCAAGGAGCAACTAAACCCATGCGCCACAACTACTGAGCCTGCTCTAGAGCCTGGGAACCAGAGCTACTGAAGCCCGCGTACCTAGAGTCCGTGCACTGTCAGAAGACAATAGCCTCCACTCGCTGCAACTAGAGAAAAGCCTGTGCAACAATGAAAACTCAGCACAACCAAAAGTTAATAAACAAAATTAAAGCTAGGGAGGTATGCATATGATATATACAATTCTTCTGTAAGTTGTAAGATTTTCTTTTCTTTTTTTTTTTTTGGTTTCTACTTTTTATTTTTTTTTTTACATTTAATTTTATTTAGCTTTACAATATTGTATTGGTTTTGTCATATATCAAAATGAATCTGCCACAGGCATACATGTGTTCCCCATCCTGAACCCTCCTCCCTTCTCCCTCCCCATACCATCCCTCTGGGTCGTCCCAGTGCACCAGCCCCAAGCATCCAGTATCGTGCATCGAACCTGGACTGGCGACTCGTTTCATATATGATGTTATACATATTTCAATGCCATTCTCCCAAATCATCCCACCCTCTCCCTCTCCCAGAGTCCAAAAGACTGTTCTATACATCTGTGTCTCTTTTGCTGTCTCATATACAGGGTTATTGTTATCATCTTTCTAAATTCCATATATATGTGTTAGTATACTGTATTGGTGTTTTTTCTTTCTGGCTTACTTCACTCTGTATAATAGGCTCCAGTTCCATCCACCTCATTAGAACTGATTCAAATGTATTATTTTTAATGGCTGAGTAATACTCCATTGTGTATATGTACCACTGCTTTCTTATCCATTCATCTTCGGATGGACATCTAGGTTGCTTCCAGGTCCTGGCTATTGTAAACAGTGCTGCTATGAACATTGGGGTACACGTGTCTCTTTCAATTCTGGTTTCCTCAGTGTGTATGCCCAGCAGTGGGATTGCTGGATCATAAGGCAGTTCTATTCCCAGTTTTTTAAGGAATCTCCACACTGTTCTCCATAGTGGCTGCACTAGTTTGCATTCCCACCAACAGTGTAAGAGGGTTCCCTTTTCTCCACACCCTCTCCAGCATTTATTGCTTGTGGACTTTTGGATCGCAGCCATTCTGACTGGCATGAAATGGTACCTCATAGTGGTTTTGATTTGCATTTCTCTGATAATAAGTGATGTTGAGCATCTTTTCACGTGTTTGTTAGCCATCTGTATGTCTTCTTTGGAGAAATGTCTATTTAGTTCTTTGGCCCATTTTTTGATTGGGTCATTTATTTTTCTGGAATTGAGCTGTAGGAGTTACTTGTATATTTTTGAGATTAGTTGTTTGTCAGTTGCTTCATTTGCTATTATTTTCTCCCATTCTGAAGGCTGTCTTTTCACCTTGCTTACAGTTTCCTTTGTTGTGCAGAAGCTTTTAAGTTTAATTAGGTCCCATTTGTTTATTTTTGCTTTTATTTCCAATATTCTGGGAGGTGGGTCATAGAGGATCCTGCTATGGTGTATGTCAGAGTGTGTTTTGCCTATGTTCTCCTCTAGGAGTTTTATAGTTTCTGGTAGATTTTCTCAATACAAATTTTTAAAGGCCCACTTTATGATTCTTTTATTAAAAATAAATAGAGGGAAAAAAAGGTAAATACCTTGATGCCACAGTAAAGTGGAAAGAGAATGGGCCAGGACACCCTGAGTACTCATTACTCAGAGTTCTACCAATAAATAACTGAGCATTTTGGGAGAAAGTCACTAAATCCCTTCATTTATAGAAAACTGAGTAAAACTCAGTTTTCTATAAAATGAAAGAGCTGCTCGAGATAATCTACAGGATGAGTTCTTGTTCTCACACTTCCCAAGACTCCTCTCTCCACATCTTCCCTCTAACAATACCACGTCATAAACTTGAGTATATTTATTCTTTATTGATTTCTTTAAATATAGCAGCCTTCTTCCTGAAAGCAAAGCCACAAACCGGCAACAGTAACCAGTTTCAATATAAATGGTCTGCAAATGCAATTTAATGCATTTTTAAATAGGAGTGCACTCACAGGCAGTATAATTAACTCAGAGGCATTCTTTTAGAGTAACCCTGGGTTTTTGGTATAGGTTCACTTCATCCATAGAGTCAAGAGAACATAATTGAGGTATATAAAAGTCAGCTCATTGGACACATTTTAACAGGGAAGATACAGTTGGCATCTCAAGTAAATAAAGCAATGATAAAAAAAAAATGAATAATCTCATCAATAGATTATGATATTATCTGCTAGCAATATTAGTCTGATGCTTACTGATACAATATAAGCCTGACAGTCAGTTATAAGAGTAATGAATCTGAGCAAAAATTGATTACAAAATGTTCTTGGTTTAAACCTCGGGTAACCAACCTGCTGACCTGACAGAAATCCATGCAGTAAATTGCTTTGGGAGGTGTAAGGATCCAGAAAACTCTGCCTGTAAAGGGTAAAGCATCATTTTCATTTTGAGACCTACTTTCAGGTACTAAATTCAATTTTAGATGGCCTCAGCTTTTTTTTTCCTGTCTCTAAAAGACCCAGCTCACAAATCTGTCAGGCCTTCAGTTTCAGAAAATTGGCAATGGTAGGCTTTTTTCCAGATGAATTCCAAGGCTCGTTCAGCTTGGTTAGTTAATTACAGTCATTATCATGAAAAATACTAGGTCATGTTAGTTCCATTTTTTGCAGAAGAGTAACGTGTGGCTGTTTAGCCTGGTCATTTTGTATTCAGCAACTAACGCTGGCTTTTATTGGTGGTGGTGACATTGCTAGAGGTCAACTGCAAAGCACTGAGCAGGCAGGACAGCATAACATGTCAGGAAAGTGACAACTGCCTAGTGCCACAGCACTGATTTTTCCTTCAACATGAATGCACTGAGCCACTGCCTCCCTGCGAATGCTGTCATCTTTGAAAAATGACTTGACTTCTCTGTCCCCAAAATATTCTAACTGTAAAATGGGGGTATCATTTTTTGTCTTAAAGATCAACAACTAACTATCTGCTAAAGAGAACATAGAGGTCTTTGTAAGGAATTTTGAAGCCAAAAATCTAAGACTTTCCTTTGTTTCTTTCTAAAGCTCCACCAAAACAACAGAAAGGAAATTTTCTAAAGGGAGAAACCTGAAGGGATGTCTTTTTTTTTTCTTTTTTTTTTAAACTTTACAATATTATATTGGTTTTGCCATATATCAACATGAATCCGCCACAGGTATACACGTGTTCCCCATCCTGAACCCTCCTCCCTCCCCGTACCATCCCTCTGGGTCGTCCCAGTGCACCAGCCCCAAGCATCCAGTATCGTGCATTGAACCTGGACTGGCGAGTTGTTTCATATATGATATTATACATATTTCAATGCCATTCTCCCATATCATCCCACCCTCCCCCTCTCCCACAGAGTCCAAAAGACTGTTCTATACATCAGTGATAAGTCTTAATATAAGATAATGATACTGCAGGGCCCTGTGGGGCTCCTGGGCACTAGGTCTTTGTGTCCTCCATTTCCTTGATTTTAGGAAACCACCTTCATTCAGCCTCCATGACCTTCCCTGAGTTCCAATGGGTAGATTCGAGCAGTTAATTAGGGAAGGGAGAAGATAGGAGACCAGGGAGAAACAGATAAGAACAGCCTTGGGGTAATGTCCTGTTACCCCAATTAACAGGAGTACGTCAAGTCTGTATATTGTCACCCTGCTTATTTAACTTATATGCAGGGTATATCATGAGAAACGCTGGGCTGGAAGAAGCACAAGCTGGAATCAAGATTGCCAGGAGAAATATCAATAACCTCAGATATGCAGATGACATCACCCTTATGGCAGAAAGTGAAGAGGAACTAAAAGCCTCTTGATGAAAATGAAAGAGGAGAGTGAAAACGTTGCCTGAAAGCTCAACATTCAGAAAATGAAGATCATGGCATCCAGTCCCATCACTTCATGGGAAATAGATGGGGAAACAGTGGAAACAGTGTCAGACTTTGTTTTTCTGGGCTCCAAAATCACTATAGATGGTGACTGCAGCCATGAAATTAAAAGACGCTTACTCCTTGGAAGGAAAGTTATGACCAACCTAGACAGCATATTAAAAAGCAGAGACATTACTTTGCCAACAAAGTTCCGTCTAGTCAAGGCTATGGTCTTTCCTGCGGTCATGTATGGATGTGAGAGCTGGACTGTGAAGAAAGCTGAGCACTGAAGAATTGATGCTTTTGAACTGTGGTGTTGGAGAAGACTCTTGAGAGTCCCTTGGACTGCAAGGAGATCCAACCAGTCCATCCTAAAGGAGATCAGTCCTGGGTGTTCTTTGGTAGGACAGATGTTGAAGCTGAAACTCCAGTACTTTGACCACCTGAAGCAAAGAGCTGACTCATTGGAAAAGACCCTGATGCTGTTCCACAGAAATGCCAATGTTGTTTCTTAGGTTTGAGTTTATTTAATTTTCTATATGTAATATTCTGACAATAAATATCAGCTTGGAAAAAAAAAAAAAAAAAAAGACCCTGATGCTGGCAAAGATTTAGAGCAGGAGGAGAAGGGGACAACAGAGGTTGAGATGGTTGGATGGCATCACCGACTCAATAGACATGGGTTTGGGTAAACTCTGGAAGTTGGTGATGGACAGGGAGGCCTGGTGTGCTGCGATTCATGGGGTCGCAAACAGTCGGACACGACTGAGCGACTAACTGAACTGAATGTCCTGTTTCCCCATCCATGGATATACACAACAGTGTCTCTGAACTATTCTGCAGATACTGAATCCCTCGCCCCCAGGTGGGAGAAGTTAACGATTAATAATGGTATGCTGCCCACAAGCATGTAGACCCCAGACCACTTGGACCTAAAGTTTGATGATACTGACTCCTACTTACCTCAGCACTAACCCATCAGAAGAATGTCCACAAGCTGATCACATCCTTTTGAACCATTACTATAAAACTTCTCAGTATCTTCTCCAAGTAGGACACAAGGTTTTGAGGGCCTGTGGTGGCCCCCTTAGAGAAGGCAATGGCACCCCACTCCAGTACTCTTGCCTGGAGAATCCCATGGACGGAGGAGCCTGGAAGGCTACAGTCCATGGGGTCGCTGAGGGTCGGACATGACTGAGCGACTTCACTTTCACTTTTCACTTTCATGCATTGGAGAAGGAAATGGCAACCCACTCCAGTGTTCTTACCTAGAGAATCCCAGGGACAGGGGAGCCTGGTGGGCTGCCGTCTATGGGGTCACACAGAGTCGGACACGACTGAAGTGACTTAGCGGCAGCAGGTAGCCCCCTTTACCTGGCAAAGCAATAAAGCTACTCTTTTTACTTCACCCAAAACTCCATCTCCAAGATTCGATTCAGCACCGTTGTACAGAGAAGCTGAGCTTTTGGCATCAATTTGACAAGTTTCCAAACAAAATCTGGAAACTGGAAAGCAGTAAATGATTTAGAAAACTTGAGGAATCTGAATCCCTAAGTGGCAGCAGGGGAAGCTGAGAACCAATCTGATCTACCCAGAGCACCTTGAAAAGCTTATAAATTGGTAATAACAACTAATTGTGGAAGCTGGGGAATGAGGGTGGGCCTGAAAGTAGGATGATCGGGTCAAATTATTTTCATGAAGACTAGATTCCAGACACCCTATGTCTCCATATGCAGCATTTGACTGGACTATCTATTACTCTGGCAGCAAGTGGGGTGTTGGTCTTTGGAGAGAACAGGAGACTTCTGGCCCGGAGAACACCAGGTACAATTGAAGTTAGGAGCATTGTATGAAAAATAGGGATGAAGTCAACAAGTATATACTAAATTTGATAGGCTACTTCTCTTAGCCCTCTTCCACTCAGATCCTATTGCAATGACAGCTAGACTTATGCCTTCCAGGCAGGTCACTGGATAATCCTTCTTTGTGGATATAGACATCAAACGTTCCCCACGGGAATATGTCAGTCATGTCACCACTTTACCATGTCACCCACATTCAATAAGACCAACCGACTACCAGTCAGCTTTTAAATACTTCATTCTCAAGTATGAACTGAAGAGAGAGACCTTCTCAGGAACACCTCTAACCTGAAAAGACTGAAGTTGAACAGAACAAAACATACATGCCAACAGAAAAAGGAGTATGTCAGGGAGGAAATGAATTTGCAAGGAGAAGAAAACGTCAGAGCATTCCATTAATGTCCTTAAAGAGAAAAGAGCATACTGCATCCATGAGATGAGAAGAGGGTGCTAGTAAAAGGAATATTCAGAGAACTACCCCCAGAAAAAAAACAGGTATTATAGAGATGAAAACTATGATACAGAAATAAACTGTGTGGCAGATTAAATTGAAGAAATCTTCCATAAAGCAGACAAAAGACACACTGTACGGATAAGAAAACTCAAAGCCCAATCCAGATAGTCCAACAGCCAGTTAACAAGAATTGAAGAAAAGCAGAAGAAAATGGAGAGGAAGAAATTCTTAAACAACTAGCAATAAAATGCCCCACAACTTAAGGACAAGAGTTTTTTAAAGGACCTATTAAGTGCCCAGCAAAATTCGTAAAAATAGACCTACAACAAGACATATCATAACTAATTTTCAGAACTCGAGAGGGAAAAAAAGAGATGATCTTATATGCTTCCAGAGAGCAGAATAAACTGTGTCTATTCTAAAGGCTACATATTAGAATGACTCCAGTCCTCTAAATAACAGCACAGTACCAAGGTAATAGGGAAACGCCTTCAAGAGTCTGAAGGAAAATGACTCTCAAGCTAGACTTCTATTTAATTACCAATGAAGTTTCAGAGTACAATGAAACTATTTTTGTACAAGTTAAGTCCCCCCAAGTTTGCTTCTTTTAAGTCCTTTCCCAGGAAACTCCTACAGGATGAGCTTCATCAAAAGAAACAAATAAATCAATGAAAAGGGAGGTAAGGAACCACGCAACAGTGGATGCAAGTAAAGGAGCCACAGAAATTCACAGGCTGAAGCGGGTGGGAGGTTCACAGAATGGCACCTGTGTACCAGGAGTAGAGAGACCCAGCAGTCCAGGTTGGAGGTGTCAGAAGACTTTAGCTTTATTATTTAAGATATTTGAAATGGAGAGAACACCTGATGTATCAAAATTGTTAAGAAGAGATTTAGACAATAGATAGAGAGTCGGGGTTGAAATGGAAATATGAATGTAGAAAATCAAACAAGCAAACAAACATTGGTGATCATTCACTCCAGGTAAAAATAAATAGTTGTACAAAAATAGAAAAACTAACCACAGTATTTTAAGGAGCTCAGTTGTGACTAGAATTTACATAGTCAACTGAACTCACCATAATTATGCTGTAGCTATATAAAGATGGTGGATGACGAGTACAAGTGCATGATGGGGGCTAGAAGGATGAAAGGGAGCTAAAATGTTAGTAATGAGAAGTCAACAGATAAGGCTGAAAACTGAAAACAAAGAAAGTGATAAGCACATTATTTAAAGATATCAAACTAATTAGGTAAAAATCACTGACAATTATTGCCATTGGAAGGGGACATGTGGAAGAGGCTTGAATTTTTATACTCTGTGCAGAGCTTCACTATAAATAAAAACTCAATTATGAGAAAGAGGATATCAATAAGACTAAAAATAATGAATGCACATCAAATATGTTTAAAAATATGTAAGGAAAACAAATCATTGTTTTGAAAGCTGTCTTCTGTTTTAGAAGTACTCCAGCAATAAATGAAGACAAAATGATAGAGTTACAATATTACCATTTTGTGACCCTAGTAAAATAATGAATCTGGAACATGATCATCAGTGTCTGCTAATTACACAAAAAGGCAAGGAAACATTATGAGCCTGATGATGGAAGTACACAACCCACATATGATGTATTGCCAAAAATTCAAATTAAGCAAAACAAACCTTTAGAGAAATTTGAACACTGACTGATGATTTAAAGGAATTGTTATTTAATCATTTCATTAAGATTATTTTCCCTAAGTGTTCTCATGTTTTAGTAGAGGGGTTCTCAAATTTGAATGTACATCAGCAACATTAATAAAAAACTGGTTAATTTAAAAAACAGATTGCAATTAAAAAGAATGCATCTGAGTCAGTTCTAATGAGGTGGGTGAAACTGGAGCCTATTATACAGAGTGAAGTCAGAAAGAAAAACACCAATACAGTATATTAACACATATATGTGGGATTTAGAAAGATGGTAATGACAACTCTATGTGCAAGACAGAAAGAGAGACATAGATATAAAGAACAAACTTTTGGACTCTTTGGGAGAAGGTGAGGGTGGGATGATTTGAGAGAACAGCATTGAAACATGTATGCTCAGTTCAGTTCAGTCACTCAGTTGTGTCTGACCCTTTGCCACCCCATGAATCGCAGCACACCAGGCCTCCCTGTCCATCATCAACTCCAAGAGTTCACTCAAACTCATGTCCATCAAGTCGGTGATGCCATCCAGCCATCTCATCCTCTGTTGTCCCCTTCTCCTCCTGCCCCCAATCCCTCCCAGCATCAGAGTCTTCTCCAATGAGTCAACTCTTCACATGAGGTGGCCAAAGTATTGGAGTTTCAGCCTCAGCATCAGTCCTTCCAATGAACACCCAGGACTGATCTCCTTTAGGATGGATTGGTTGGATCTCCTTGCAGTCCAAGGGACTCTCAAGAGTCTTCTCCAACACCACAGTTCAAAAGCATCAATTCTTCGGTGCTCAGCCTTCTTCACAGTCCAATTCTCACATCCATACATGACCACTGGAAAAACCATAGCCTTGACTAGATGGACCTTTGGTGGGAAAGTAATGTCTCTCCTTTGCAATATGCTATCTAGGTTGGTCATAACTTTCCTTCTAAGGAGTAAGTGTCTTTCAATTTCATGGCCTCAATCACCATCTGCAGTGATTTTGGAGCCCAGAAAGATAAAGTCTGATACTGTTTCCACTGTTTCCCCATCTATTTCCCATGAAGTGATGGGACCAGATGCCATGATCTTTGTTTTCTGAATGTTGAGCTTTCAGGCAACGTTTTCACTCTCCTCTTTCATTTTCATCAAGAGGCTTTTTAGTTCCTCTTCACTTTCTGCCATAAGGGTGGTGTCATCTGCATATCTGAGGTTATTGATATTTCTCCCAGCAATCTTGATTCCAGCTTGTGCTTCTTCCAGTCCAGCATTTCTCATGATGTACTCTGCATATAAGTTTAATAAACAGGGTTACAATATACAGCCTTGACGTACTCCTTTTACTATTTGGAACCAGCCTGTTTTTCCATGTCCAGTTCTAACTGTAGCTTCCTGACCTGCATACAGATTTCTCAAGAGGCAGGTCAGATGGTCTGGTATTCCCATCTCTTTCAGAATTTTCCACAGTTTATTGTGATCCACACAGTCAAAGGCTTTGGCATAGTCAATAAAGCAGAAATAGATGCTTTTCTGGAACTCTCTTGCTTTTTCGATGATCCAGCAGATTTTGGCAATTTGATCTCTGGTTCCTCTGCCTTTTCTAAACCTAGCTTGAACATCTGGAGGCTCACGGTTCATGTATTGCTGAAGTCTGGCTTGGAGAATTTTGAGTATATGAGATGAGTGCAGGGTCATGGTGGAGAGGTCTGACAGAATGTGATCCACTGGAGAAGGGAATGGCAAACCACTTCAGTATTCTTGCCTTGAGAACCCCATGAAGAGTATGAAAAGGCAAAATGATAGGATACTGAAAGGGGAACTCCCCAGGTTAGTAGGTGCCCAATATGCTACTGGAGATCAGTGGAGAAATACCTCCAGAAAGAATGAAGGGATGGAGCCAAAGCAAAAACAACACTGAGTTGTGGATGTGACTGGTGATAGAAGCAAGGCCTGATGCTGTAAAGAGCAATATTGCATAGGAACCTGGAATGTCAGGTCCATGAATCAAAGCAAATTGGAAGTGGTCAAACAGGAGATGGCAAGAGTGAACGTCGACATTCTAGGAATCAGCGAACTAAAATGGACTGGAATGGGTGAATTTAACTCATGACCACTATATCTACTACTGTGGACAGGAATCCCTTAGAAGAAATGGAGTAGCCATCGTGGTCAACAAAAGAGTCCAAAAGCAGGACTTGGATGCAATCTCAAAAATGACAGAATGATCTCTGTTCCTTTCCAAGGCAAACCATTCAATATTATAGTAATCCAAGCCTATGTCCCAACCAGTATCGCTGAAAAAGCTGAAGTTGAACGATTCTATGAAAATCTACAAGACCTTTTAGAACTAACACCCAAAAAAGATGTCCTTTTCATTATAGGGGACTGGAATGCAAAAGTAGGAAGTCAAGAAACACCTGGGGTAACAGGCAAATTTGGCCTTGGAATACGGAATGAAGCAGGGCAAAGGCTAATAGAGTTTTGCCAAGAGAACGCACTGGTCATAGCAAACACCCTCTTCCAACAACACAAGAGAGGACTCTACACATGGACATCACTAGATGGTCAACACTGAAATCAGATTGATTATATTCTTTGCAGCCAAAGATGGAGAAGCTCTATACAGTCAGCAAAAACAAGACCGGGAGCTGACTATGGCTCAGATCATAAGCTCCTTATTGCCAAATTCAGACTTAAATTGAAGAAAGTAGGGAAAACCACTAGACCATTCAGGTATGACCTAAATCAAATCCCTTATGACTCTACAGTGGAAGTGAGAAATAGATTTAAGGGACTAGATATGATAGATAGAGTGCCTGATGAACTATGGATGGAGGTTCATGACATTGTACAGGAGACAGGGATCAAGACCATTCCCAAGAAAAAGAAATGCAAAAAAGCAAAATGGCTGTCTGGGGAGGCCTTACAAATAGCTGAGAAAAGAAAAGAAGTGAAAAGCAAAGGAGAAAAGGAAAGATATAAACATCTGAATGCAGAGTTCCAAAGAATAGCAAGGAGAGATAAGAAAGCTTTCCTCAGTGATCAATGCAAAGAAATAGAGGAAAACAACAGAATGGGAAAGACCAGAGATCTCTTCAAGAAAATTAGAGATTCCAAGGGAACATTTCATGCAAAGTTGGGCACAGTAAAGCACAGAAATGGTATGGACCTAACAGAAGCATAAGATATTAAGAAGAGGTGACAAGAATACACAGAAAAACTATACAAAAAAGATCTTCACGACCCAGATAATCACGATGGTGTGATCACTCACCTAGAGCCAGACATCCTGGAATGTGAAGTCAAGTGGGCCTTAGGAAGCATCACTACCAACTAAACTAGTGGAGGTGATGGAATTCCAGCTGAGCTATTTCAAATCCTGAAAGATGATGCTGTGAAAGTGCTACACTCAATATGCCAGCAAATTTGGAAAACTCAGCAGTGGCCACAGGACTGGAAAAGGTCAGTTTTCATTCTAATTCCAAAGAAAGGCAATGCCAAAGAATGCCCAAACATGTATATTACCATACATGAAATAGATGGCCAGTCCAAGTTCCATGCATGAAACAGGGCACTCAAAGCCAGTGCACTTGGATGACCCAGAGGAATGAGATGGGGAGGGAGGTAGGAGGGGGGTTTGGGACAGGGGGACACACGTACACCCATGGCTGATTCATGTCAATGTATGGCAGAAACCACAATATTATAAAGTAATTAGCCTCCAATTAAGATAAGTTAATAAAACAAAACAAAACATTGCTGAGACCCTACCCCTAGAGCTTTTGACTTGGTGGATCTGTGGTGTTGGAGAAGACTCTTGAGAGTCCCTTGGACTGCAAGAAGATCCAACCAGTCCATCCTAAAGGAGATCAGTCCTGGGTGTTCATTGGAAGGACTGATGCTGAGGCTGAAACTCCAATACTTTGGCCACCTTATGTGAAGAGTTGACTCATTGGAAAAGACTCTGATGCTGGGAGGGATTGGGGGCAGGAGGAGAAGGGGACGACAGAGGATGAGATGGTTGGATGGCATCACTGCCTCAATGGAAATGAGTTTGAGTAAACTCCAGGAGTTCATGATGGACAGGGTGGCCTGGAGTGCTGCAGTTCATAGGGTCGCAAAGAGTCAGACAAAATTGAGCAACTGAACTGAACTGTAGAATTTGCATTTAAGACGAGTTCCCAGATAATGCTGAGTCTGCTGATATGGGGACTGCAAACTGAAAACCACTGTTTCAGAGATACATAGTGAAATATTTACAGATGTAATTATATGATATTTGAGATTTGTTTCAAAATTATCTGGGAAGCAGAGCAAAGAGTGGGTTAGGGAATGCACTGTAAAGATAAACCATGAGTTGGTACTTGTGGATATTGGAAGATTAAAACATGAATGTTCATTATATTCTTCTGTTTACTTTTATATATGTTGGTAATTTTATGTAGTGAAAGGTTTTTTTTTTTTTTTTTTTTAAAGGAAGGAAGGAATAAAGGTAAGAAGACAACCAACATGAAATAAATTTAAAAAAAGACAAACCATTTAGAAGGATTTTCTTTAGGGGCGTTCTGATTTTTTAAAGAATGACCATATATTATACTTATTACTCAGAAAAATTATTAAAATTTATTCACACCTTAAAATGCTAATTTGATATATTATTAGAATGAATGAAAAAGACTTCAGCAATGTTTCTGGATGTACGGGCAACACCCAAAAATCAAGTGCAGTCTTATACACAATAAATAAATAGTTAGAAAAGGTAATTTCCAAGATGGATGATGATCCACATTACCAATAAAAATATACCTTTATATATATGGAAGGGATAAATTTAACAAAAGTTCAGGAAAACTTCTGTGCCCCAAAATTTTAAACGATTCAAAGATGATAAAGGTCTAAACAAATATAGAGATAAATCATATCAATGGATAAGAACACTCAATATTTTAAAGATGTGTACTCCACATATTAATCAATACATTCTATACAATTTCAATGAGAATTTCAATCACATTTTCGTGGGACTTTAGAAGCTTATTTTAAAATTACTATGGGAGAACAAAGAACCAAGAATAGGTGGAATTACTTTGAAAAGAGATAGAGAGAAGGCTTTATCAGATATCAAGATTCATTAGAAAGCTAGAGTATCTAATACACAGTAGTATTGATACAGAGATAAATAGACAAATGGACTGACTAGAAAATTCAGAAAACAGACCTGTTTATATATAGAAACCTTACATGTGATAGAAGTGGTATTGCAATTCAGAAATGATAAATGGCTTAATAAGTGGGGTGGGATAATTGGTTAACAATAGATAAAAAACTTGAATCAATATTTCATGGCATACACAAAAAACAATTTGGATAGGTTGTGATAATTAAAACTTTAAAAATTTGAGAAGGAAATTAGAAGTTAATAAAACAAATTTTAATCTATGATTTGAGGTTCAGTTTGGTTGCTCAGCCGTGTCCAGCTCCTTGTGACCCCATGACCTGCAGCACATCAGGCCTCCCTGTCCATCACCAACTCCCGGAGTTTACCCAAACTCATATCCATTGAGTCGGTGATGCTATCCAACCATCTCATCCTCTGTTCTCCCCTTCTCCTCCTGCCTTCAATCTTTCCCAACATCAGGGTTGGGAAGAACTGACTCATTTGAAAACCCTGATTTGAGGTAGAGACGGGGTTCTTTTTCTTTCTTTCTTTTTTGGCCACATGGCATATGTGATCTTAGTTCCCCAACCAGGAATCAAACTGCACCCTCTGCAGTGGAAGCATGGAGTCTTAACCACTGGACTGCCAGAGAAGTCCCTGGGAAGGGGTTCTTAAACAGACATTAAAAGTATCAACTATATTGGAAAAGATTAAGAAGTTGGAAAAGTTTATATTAAAATAAAAAAATGTCTATTCATCAAAAGATACCACAAAACAATGACAAGACACAGACTATGAGAATTTTAGAACACATATAACTGACAGAATTAATAAGAATATAATAAAAGCTACTATAAATATAAGAAAGGCAACCGAATCAAAAGTGGGCAAAAGATACGAACAATCAATTCACAGACCAGAAAGACTAAACAACCAATGAACAGAGCAATGATGCAATGTGGGAGATGAATATTAAAGCAATCATGAGGTACTATTTCATATTAATTATATTGACAAAACTTTAAAAGTTTTGAAAATATCATGGGTTGATGAAGTGTAAATCATTGCAGTCTCTCAGTTACTGCTTGTAAGGATAAGATGCCTCAATTATTTTTTTAATTCAGCATTACCTAGTAAAATATGAGACATGTATATTTTATGACCCAATAATTCAGATCATAGGTATACTCCCTAAAGAAACTCTCATACATAAAAATGATTAGATGTCTACAGCATTATTTTGGTAGGAAAAAGAGTTAAACAGCTCTAATATCCATCAATGTAAAATGAGTAAGTATAATATGGCATACCACAGTCATATAATGAAATACCATACAATGAAGAAAATTAATGAACTAGAGCTACATGCATCAACCTCAGAGATAGACCTCCAAACCCTATGCTGATCAAAAAAGTAAGGTAAAAAGGTATGTACAATATACCATTTGTCTATAGTTTATCAACATGTATATATACATATTATATATATACATACACACACACACACATATATATACATGCATTAAAAAGCAGAGACGTCACTCTGCTGACAAAGATCTATATAGCCAAAGCTATGATTTTTCTAGTACTCACGTATGGATATTAGAGTTGGACCATAAAGAAGGCTGAACACCAAAGAATTTCAAACAGTTGTGCTGGAGAAGACTCTTAAGAGTCCCTTGGACTGCAAAGACATCAAACCACTCCTAAAGGAAATCAGTCCTGAATATTCATTGGAAGGACTGTGCTGGAGCTGAAGCTCCAATACTTTGGCCAGCTGATGCAAAGAAATGACTCATTGGAAAAGACCCTGATCCTGGGAAAAATTGAGGGCAGGACGAGAAGGGGACAACAGAGGATGAGATGGCTATATAGCATCACTGACTCAATGGACATGAATCTGAGCAAACTCTGGGAGACAGTGAAGGACAGGGAAGCCTGGCATGCTGCAGTCCATGGGATTGCAAAGAGTCAGAAGTGACTTAGCAACTGAACAATATATACATATATAGATTATATATATATATATATATATATGGGCATAAACTATAAAGATATGAATAAAAATAGCAAATTTAGGATTGTGGTAACCTCAAGAGTGGGAGGATACATAGTGTTCAGTAAGGATACAGTTTTAATATCCAATTAAAAAATAATAAGAGAATGATTATATACCATTTTCAAAGTCTCACCACTGATTACTTTATGTACATGAAGTATTCAGGGAACTTTAATTCAGTAATAAAGTCACTAAGTGCTACCTGCATGTGTGAGTGCCAAGTCACTTCAGTAGTGTCTGATTCTTTGCAACACTATGGAATGTAGCCTGCCAGACTCCTCTGTCCATGGGATTCTTTAGGCAAGCATACTGGAATGGGTTGCCGTGCCCTTCTCCAGGGAACCTTCCTGACCTACAGATTGAACCCGAGTCTCTTACGTCTCCTGCATTGGCAGGTGCGTTCTTTACCCTAGTGCCATCTGGGACTGCCCTGCGTAAATCATAAAAAGCCATCACTAGCACTCTGTGAAACTGAATAATGAGAGTTACTGTTCAATCATTGCTATAATAAGAAAGATGACTATTCCTCCTTCAAACAACTCAGAGCAAAGCTGATTGCACCTTATCTGCCAAAGGCTATTTCCATTGGTTGGCTTGAGCTATTTTAAGTATGTCAGGTCTTGAGCAATTTCTATATCTCTCTTTGGCAGAAGTCCCAACATCCAAATTAGCAACTAGAGGTATGAATAACCAAGCAAGATAAGAAAGTGCTGTATGCTTTTAAGCTAAGCCCCATTTGTTCAAAGGGAAGGTAGAATCCAACTCATTAACAGAAATATCCCTGTAACATAATTTAGTTGTCATTTATAGTTATATAATTTTAATGTGAGACTTCACTATAGGTCTTTGCTTTTAGAAATGAGAGAGTATGAAAAAATAAAAATGAGAGTGTGCTAGTCTAGTATAAGTTATTCAATTATTTAAGTTCAGGGCTTTGCAGGTAGGTCAGTGGTAAAGAATCTGCCTGCCAATACAGGAGAATCGGGTTCCATCCCTAAGTCGGGAAGATCCCCTGGAGCAGGAAATGGCAACCCACTCCAGTATTCTTGCCTAGGAATCCCATGGACAGAGAAGCCTGGTGGGCTACAGTCCAAGGAGTCACAGTCAGATATGACTGAGGAATTAAACAACAACATTTAAGTTCTTCTGTGACATATACTATGATGAACCACTCTGTCAAAGAAGGGTAAGGATATTATGTCCCATGCTGATTTATAAAAAGTAATTAAATACTAGATAAACAACAGTCTATAAATGTAGCCATTATAGATATCTAATAAGGACCTACTGTATAGCACAGAGAACTCTATTCAGTACTCTGTAATGACCTATATGGGAAAAGAATCTAAGAAAGAGTGGATATGTGTATATGTAAAACTGGTTCACTTTGCTGTGCACTTGAAACTAATACATTATAAACCAACTATACTATAATAAAGATTTTTTAAGGGGCCGCTTTTTTTTTTTTAAAAAAACTATATTTTATGGTACTTTTAATAGAAAATACAGCTCTTTCACAGTTAAAAAATTAAGACACCTGTGTAAATGCATAAAATTATGGAAGGAATATATGAAAATGTTATATCTCCTTAGGTGTTGGGTTTTATTTTTCAAAAACTCTTATCATAAGCACATATTGCTTTTCTAAATGGAATTTTTTTTTTTTTACTGAGAATTCAGTATTATAATGTAGGTAAGTGTTTAAAGGATATACTTTTGATCCTAATTGCTGAGTTATTAATAGAAAGCCTAAATGGTTGACTACTGCAGTATGAAACTTCATTTGCATGTCTTGGCAATTTTTGTTCATTAGAACAAAACATTAAGTGTTCTATTCAAACCAGAAACAATAGTTCTTCCACTTTCTAAAATCCTCTCTTCAAGATTTTTTTTTTCTTCCTCTAAATGGTACTTTGCCTACATGTCACAAATAACCCCTGGTCATTTGCATGTGCATTTATATCTAGCTGGGATGGCTCTCAGTTTGTGCTGTTTATTGGAATCACCTTGGGAATTCTAAAAGCTTCTAATGCTCAGGCCACACCCCTGACACATTAAATCAGAATTTATGTGGGTGGAATCTAGGTACTAGCAGTTTCAAGAGTTTCCCAAGTGATTGCAGTGTACAGTCATTGCTGAGAAGCAGTGAACTAGTCTTGTTACTCGAAGTGTGGTACAAGGACCACAAGCACTGGCATTACTTAAGAATTTATTAGAAGTATAGAATCTTTGGGTCCACCCCAAACCTACTAAATCAGAATCTGTATTTAGATATGATCCTTAGACTATTCATATGTATGTTAAAGGTTGAAAGGGCTGTTCTAGAGTCCTCAAACAAGTGACTGAGATAAGATTAAGGTTATGATTGTGACCCATGTTCTAGTCAGTAGTTTTGAAACTATATACATCAGATTGGGACTTGAACTCATGTGTCAGAATTCACACTTAGCCAAACCTCAGTTTGAGACTTAACCCACATGGCTGTGACTTGAATCCAGCCCAAATTCAGTCTTCCAACTGAGATCACAGACCTGGTTTTGTTGTAGTCACGTGTTTCAGGAAACAAACTCACTGAGAAGGACAATGAAGATAGTGGAGTGCAGTTTATTACACCAGCGGGCCCAAGGCAGAGTCTCCTCTTAGCCAGGGACCCCAACCAGTTTTTGCGAAAACCTTATATACCTTAAGTGTACGTGCCGAACCCACCTCCCCAAATTTCCTGAAACTAGTCTGAACAAAGGAAAAGAAAGATACAATAAAAGTTAACCCATGATCCATATGCCTTAAGCCTAGGTAGTTAACAGTGATAACAATTATCAATAGGCCTGTGGACATACCCAAATAAGCATAATAGAATGTACGATTCTATTCGGTTACACAGATAATTAGGGTATTATTTTAGGCGGTAGAGAGTCTAGGTATGAGTCTTGGGGCTCTTCCTTCCATGGGCCTGGTTTTCCAGTTGGTTTGTCGTTTCCATAGATACTGAGCATATAGCTAAAAGTCCACAGTCTGGCCCAAGATGGAGTCCTGCTTTCAAGATAGAGCCTGTTCTGTTTCCTTCTTTAGTTTCAGAACATAATGAAGCTCAGGTTTTTGATGTCTCATCTCAGAAAGGATTCAGTGAGAAAAAAAGTGATGGGTGAGAGTGGATTTATTCAGAGAGAAACACCTCATGGAGTGTGGGCCTTCACAGAGGGTGAGTGCAGCCTCAAAATGTGGTGTGGTTAGCTTTTATGGGCTGGGTAATTTCATAGGCTAATGAGTGGGAACTGCGGTGTTGGAGAAGACTCTTGAGAGTCCCTTGGACACCAAGGGGATCCAACCAATCCATCCTAAAGGAAATCATTCCTGAATATTCATTGGGAGGACTGATGCTGAAGCTGAAACTCCAATACTTTGGCCACCTGATGCAAAGAACTGACTCATTTATAAAGACCCTGATGCTGGGAAAGACTGAAGGCAGGAGGAGAAGGTGATGACAGAGGATGAGATGGTTTGCTATGGCATCATCAACTCAATGAACATGAGTTTGAGCAAGCTTCAGGAGTTGGTGATGGACAGGGAGGCCTGGCGTGCTGCAGTCCATGGGGTCGCAAAGAGTTGGGCATGATTGAGCTACTGAACTGAACTGAATGAGTGGGAGGTTTATTCCACTTATTTTGGGGAAGGGGTGGGGATTTCCAGGGGTTGGACCACAGCCCACCTTTTGGTCTTTGATGGTAGACCTTGGAGTTGTCATGGTGCCTCTGGGTGTGTCATTTAGCTTGCTGATGTGTTTCAACGTGCATATGCTAAAACTCCAGTACTTTGGCCACCTGATGCGAAGAGTTGACTCATTGGAGAAGACTCTGATGCTGGGAGGGATTGGGGGCAAGAGGAGAAGGGGACAACAGAGGATGAGATGGCTGGATGGCATCACTGACTCAATGGATGTGAGTCTGAGTGACCTCCGGGAGTTGGTGATGGACAGGGAGGCCTGGCGTGCTGTGATTCATGGGGTCGCAAGGAGTCAGACACGACTAAGCAACTGATCTGATCTGATACTGAGGATAAAGGTCTAGCCAAGTTGACTAGTCTGCTAACTTGGACCCATTTTGTCCTAATCAGTTTATGTTGTGCCCTTGGTCTATGTCATTCTTTCAAAGGTTGTGCCCTGTTCCCTTCCCTCCTGTTTCAGTTAGGCTATGTTTCAGACAGGTAATCCCTAGCATTTATGTTTAATATTTTCTGATGTTAAGATCCTGCACATGGATAGTCTTTTGTATCCATGGATACATGCATGATTGTAATGACCTCCCAGAGTAAAGGAAATTCTGTTCCTTGCTCAAAGTTCTTTAGTAAACCAGTGATACCAAGCAGGACCCTGTGGAGCCCTCATCAAGTACAAACGATTATCTTGTCCCTGTTTCTAGTTTGAAGGAAAAAGTCATCAGCCTCCTAGACCTTCCCCAAGTTCCAAATGGCAAATTCAAACAGTTGCTAATCAGGGAAGTAAGGAAATGCAGAGACAAAGGAAGAATAATCAAGAGACAATAGTGAAACGATTAAAGCAGGGTCCTGGTTCTTGCTCAAAGAAGATAGGTAACAATATCTTTGAGTTCTTCTGCCCAAACTAAGACCCCCACCCAGGTGGAGGATGGTATAATAACTTCAGGCTGAGCACAAGATTCCTGGAGCACCGCCTGTTACCTCACCACCAACCAGAAGAAAGTCATACCTGCAGCCCTCATCCCAAAATTTGCCTATAAAATCTTCTACAAACTATCAGGGAGTTCAAGGTTTTTGAGCACAAGTCACCGGTCTCTTTGAATGGCCCTGCAATAAACCTTCCTCTGCTCCAAACTCCAATGTTTCCATTTGTTGGGCTTCACACACATCCCAGTGCACGGATTTGTTTGGTGACACTCAGAAATCAGTTAATGACTTAATTACTCTGACAACATTTATGAACCTCATCACACAAGAGTTTTCACAATCAGATTCTACCTCCTCAGTTACACTCCTGCTGGACCCCAAAGTCTTTCAGTATGTTGATTCACAGGAGCGGTTGTAGTGAAGAATTCTGACAAAACGTGGTCCACTGGAGGAGAAAATGGCAACCCTCTCCAGTATTCTTGCCTGGAGAATCCCATGGACAGAGGAGCCTGGAGGGCTACAGTCCATGGGGTCGCAAAGAGTTGGACACAACTGAGCGACTAAACAGAACAACACTGTTATTCTTGCCTTCAAGTGGGCAATAACCCTGACTAGAATCCCCATCCCCTCCCTCCTCACCTGGCATATGCAAACTTAGCATACAAACCCCAACACACATTTTCTGTGTAGCATCTCCCTAACCCTTAAATAAAGAGACCCTTCTGTGTGTGGCCTGTGATTATAATTCATCTGCAGTGAGGCTGTAGCTCCTGCTACTCTGTGTGCTCCTTCAGGGGAGGGAGCAGATGTCCTTGAACTCCTAAGGCTCCCAAACCCTCCAAAAATATGCATATAATGAATCAATAATTAAAAGAAAGAACCATTCTCCTCAGGGAGATATGCCAAGTGCCTGGTGAGGTTCTATTCAGGCAGGAAAGAAAACCACTAGAAAGCATCCAGTTTTGAAAATGATAGGGTTATGAGATGTATTTGTCATGAGGTATTTATTGTTTAAGGGGAAAAAAATTAAGATTGCATTGCTTAAGTCTTGAACTATAGTCTCTTATTTCATGTACAGGGTTTCCAAGGAAAATTTTACATTATGAAAATTGGATTTTATCTGCTCCTTGTCCACTAATTAATTCATTGCCTCATTGATTCAACAGGAAGTCATTTTAAATATCTACTCCAAGGCGTTATCTGTTTTAACTGCCTACAGAAGGGTGCAGAGAAAGAGATGGTTGGATGGCATCACCGACTCACTGGACATGAGTTTGAGTAAGCTCTGGGAGTTAGTGATGGACAGGGAAGCCTGGCGTGCTGCAGTCCATGGGGTCTCAAAGAGTCAGACACAACTGAGCAACTGAATTGAACTGAGAAGGGTGCAACAATATGAATGTATCACCCCTTAGCAGGATTAAGTACAAATAGTATCATCATATCATAAGTGTTATGATCAGAGATGATGTATAGTTTACTATCAGGCAAAACAGGCCACACTTGGCTATAGAAGGCATAATGATCCCTTTTTACGGTTTGTGTGTGTCCCTGCCTCAACTTTGGTGGGCTTTCAACAGCCAGGCCAATACCTACAGCTCTTCTTCTGAAAGGAGACTTCCCTGAGGCTATTGGCACTGCTTGGTACTCACTGTGGATATGGAAGTATGAAACACATCAGGTGGGGATGACTGAAGTGTAACTTACACTCCAGAGTTCCCTCATGAAAATACATTAAAGCTATGCTCCATGAAATGTGGCCTAAAATGGAACTTGGCTTTCTCTCTTTTCTCTTTCTGCTCCTTCCACTCCCAGTATTAGAGCCTTCCTCCAGCTCCCCTACTTCATCCACCACTCTATCATGGCAATGTGTCCTTAATAAATCACTTGCATACAAGCCTCCTCTCAGGGTCTGCCTCTGAGATTCATGACCTAAGGCAGTTTTTAACACTGTATTTCTATATAAACACACACACAAAGCTTTAGCTGTCACTCTTTAGCATGTATTTTATTCTGCCTTTATCAATTAGTCATTTATATTATTTATATATCTGTACTTCTTTCTGTCCTAATGGAAATCAACCCTGAATATTCATTGGAAGGATTGTTGCTGAAGTTCTAATACTTTGCCCACCTGATGCAAAGACCCAATTCATTGGAAAACACCCTAAGGCTGGGAAAGATTGAAGGCAAAAGGAGAAGGGGGCGGCAGAGGATAAGATGGTTAGATAGCATACTGACTCAACGGACATGAGTTTGAGCAAACTCCGAGAGGTATTAGAGGACAGAGGAGCCTGTGTGCTGCAGTCCAAGGGTTCACAGAATCTGACATGACTTAGCAACTGAACAACAAACTTTCTCTGGGTTCTTGAGAATGTGAAATGCTTTATTCCCTCTGTGTCCCCTTATCTCTTCCCTCCTTACTGCCCACAACACCCCACAGACCACCCGTACAGAATATGTGCTCAATAATGTGTTTTTTCAAACCTGATAGGATACACATACACTTTATAGACATGTACATTAATTAAAAAGAGTCAAAGAACTTAAACCATATGTTATTAAAAGATCTTTTTTTTTTTTTTTCCCTAGGCAGGCAGAACATATTTTTTTAAAGTCTTATGACTTGAAAATAGCCAAGTGAGGGACTTTTCCTGGTGGCCCAGTGGATAAGAATCTACCTGCCAATGCAGGGGACATGGGTTTGATCCCTGGTCCAGGAAGACCCCACATGCCCTGGAGCAACTAAGCCTGTGCACCACAACTACTGAGCCTGTGCTCTAGAGCCTAGGAGCTGCAACTACTGAGCTACACACCTAGAGCCCGTGCTCCACAACAAGAGAAGCCACCACAATGAGAAGCCCACACACCACAACTAAGAGTAGCCCCCACTTGCCACAACTAGAGAGAGTCCACGCACAGCAACAAGGACCCAGCACGGCCAAAAATAAATAAATATGTAAATAACCAAGTGAAGTTTTCCTTAAAATAAATTCATCAAAAGGGTTTTTAAGTAAGAAATGGTGAAAATATAATAATAATTACACCACTGCTACTGCTGCTGCTAAGTCGCTTCAGTCCTGTCCAACTCTGTGCGACCCCATAGACAGCAGCCCACCAGGCTCCCCCGTCCCTGGGATTCTCCAGGCAAGAACACTGGAGTGGGTTGCCATGAAAGTGAAAAGTGAAAGTGAAGTCGCTCAGTCATGTCTGACTCTTAGCGACCCCATGAACTGCAGCACGCCAGGCCTCCCTGTCCATCACCAACTCCCGGAGGTCACTCAGACTCATATTCATCGAGTCAGTGATGCCATCCAGCCATCTCATCCTCTGTCGTCCCCTTCTCCTCCTGCTCCCAATCCCTCCCAGCATCAGAGTCTTCTCCAATGTTCAACTCTTCGCATGAGGTGGCCAAAATACTGGAGTTTCAGCTTTAGCATCATTCCTTCCAAAGAAATCCCAGGGCTTTTGTTATTAAATCCCAGCATTTGTTATCCCACATCATTTGTTATCCCACATCATTTGTAATCCCACATCATTAATGCCTACTAAAATTACTTATGGTCTCACACAAATTTTTCAAAATTCCATAATTAGAAATGAAAAAGATGAAAATTTTCCTCAAATCTATTTTGCCATCCAATGCAGTCCTACCCAATGCCTTTTCCCTACCATCCTTCAGCTAAGCCCATTTGGGACACACATGTAAAATCCTCCCAGCAGGCAAATGAACTTGGTAACCTGGCTGCCCTTCCTATCATCTCCCAGATGTGACAGTCCCCAGAACAAGTGAAGTGGCCCTTCCTAACTCTGGTTCCTTTAACTCAGTTACCTAAAATGCCTTGGAATGATCTTTCAATCAAGCACTTGTACATTAAATTTCAGAAGTCATCTTATCAGAAAGAAAATTGATGACCACCTTCAACCAATTTCCATGCAAATTAAGCTTGGCTAAACATATAGCCTGAAAATACAAGCTGCTGCAAAAATTCCATAGACTGAAGTATTTTTCATGACTTGTCATATGTAATAAAGAATAGTCATTTTTCCCTGGGCTTCTCCATGATTGAGTTGCTGACTCATGCCAGCTTTTTACAAAAGTCCACAATTATTGCAATGTAGCTGTTGTTAATTCTATAGTTCTTCATTCATTGTCATGGTCGGCCCTTATTGCCAAAGTACCAGAAAGTGTTGCCAGAGAATATTTCCTAGCACTGGGGCATGTGGATAGAGATGTGAAATTCTAAGCCAAGGCCAAAAATGATGATGCCTCTGTGCAGACAAATGTCTGTTTCTCAATTCTTTTCAAGGATATTCCATGCTCTTGGAATGGAAGAATATTGTTAAAATGACCATACTATCCAAATAAATCTATAGATTTGATGTGATCCCTATCCAATTACCCATAACCTTTTCCACAGAACTAGAACAAATAATCCTCAAATTTATATGAACCACAAAAGACTCAGAATTGCCAATGCAATCCTGAGGAAACCAAACAAAGCAGGAGGTATAACCCTTTCAGACTTTAGATACTACTACAAAGCTACAGTAATCAAAACAGGGTAGTATTGGCACAAAAATAGACATGCAGATCAATGGAACAGAATAGAGAGTCCAGAAATAAATCCCACACATCTGTGGTCAACTAATCTTCAACAAAGGAGGCAAGAATAGAATATGGGGGAAAAAAGGCAGTCTCTTCACCAAGTGGTGCTGGGAAAGTTGGACAACTGCTTGTAAATCAATGACGTTAGAACACACCCTCACACTAAGAACAAAAATAAACTCAAAATGGCTTAAACACTTAAATATGACACCATAAAATTCCTAGAAGAGAACACAGGCAAAATATTCTCAGGCATAAATTGTACCAATGTCTTCTTAGGTCAGTCTCTCAAGGCAACAGATATAAAAATGGAAATAAACAAATGGGGCCTGATCAAACTTACAAGCTTTTGCACAGCAAAGAAAACCATAAAAAACGTGAAAAGACAACCAATGGAATGAGAGAAAATATTTGCAAACAATGCAACCAATAGTACTTAATTTCCAAAATACATTTACAGCTTTTACAACTCAACAACAACAAAACAAACAACTCAATCAAAAAATGGGCAGAAGACCTAAACAGACATTTCGCCAAAGAAGAAATACAGATGGCCAATATGCACATGAAAAGATGCTAACACAGCAAATTATTCAAGAAATAAATCAAAACTACAATAAGATACCACCTCACACCAGTCAGAATGGTCACCATTAAGAAGTCTATAAATAACAAATGCTGAAGAGGATGTGGAGTAGGGAACCCTCCTACAGTCTGATAGGAATGTAAGTTGATGTAGCCACTGTGGAAAATAGTATGGAGGTCCCTGAGAAATCTAAAACTAGAATCACCATATGATCCAGCAATCCCACTCTTGGGCATAAATCTGGGCAAAACTATAACTCAAAAAGATACATACACCCCTATGTTCACAGCAGCACTCTTCACAATAGCCAAGACATAGAAACAACCTAAATGTCCATCAACAGATTAACAGATACAGAAGATGTGAAGATGTGGTACATTTATATAATGGAATTCTACTCAGTCATTAAAAAAAAAAGAATGGAATAATGCCATTTTCAGTGTTATGGATCCAAATAGAGATTATCATGCTAAGCGAAGTCAATCAGACAGAAAGACAAATGTGCAATATCACTTATATGCGGAATCTAAAATATGGCACAAATGAACCTGTCTACAAAACAGACTCACAGACATGAAGAACAGACTTGTGGTTACCAAGGGGGAGAGGGAGTTGGGGAAGGATGGACTGAGAATTTCAGGTTAGCAAATGCAAACTATTGCATATAAAGTGGATAAACAATAAGGTCCTAATGTATAGCACAAGGAACTATATTCAATATCCTGGAATAAACCATAATGGTAAAAATACTAAAAATAATGTATATATGTATATAACTGAGTCACTGTACTGTGCAGCAGAAATGAGCACATTGTAAAACTTCAATAAAGCAATTTTAAAAGAAGAACCACCTAAATCATAATCTGTTGGTAAGGCTTATTTAAAAGCAAATTCCCAGGATTCACCTTTTGAACCTCAACTTCTAGAAAGAAGGCCCACTCTTTTATCAAGCTCCACTTGACCATTAATGATTGGCCCAGGAGTGAGCCTATCACTCAAACAGAGACAATCAGAGCTCTTCCTTAGAATTTTAAATTTGGGGCTCCTGGACTGGAAGTTCCATGAGGAGCAGAAACTTTGTTTTGTTCTCTGATGTATTCCTAGCACTTCAAATAGTGTTGATAACATAGTAGGAACTCATTACATTGAATTAAGAGTAAGTCTCAGTTTCCCTTGGATGGTGAACATTGGCAACTGTGAGGGTGCCATATTCCCCTAAGTTTAGAAAAAGAACAGAGACAGAATGAGATTGTCCTAGAAATACTCAAGCCCCTAATTTCAGTTGTCCATGAGGTCTATCTCCCTGCTTTGTGAGCCAATATACTACTTGAATTTATTGTCCCACCTTGCTTGATGTGGGTTTCTGTCACTTGCAACCAAATGTATTCTAATAAGTATAGCCAGCATCTTAGCATCTCTCCCTTTAAAAAAATTTAAAAAAAACACAAAACTGTGTTTATTGACTGCACAGATCTTAGTTGTCTCATGTGGGATCTTTAAGTTGCAGAATGCAGGATCTTTTAGTTTCAGCATGCAAACTCATATTTATGGCATGTGGAATCTAGTTCCCTGACCAGATCCAGGGTCCCCTATATTGGGAGCACAGAGTCTTAGCCACTGGATCACCAGCAAAGTCCCTCAGAGTCTCTTATCTGTAAATTGTTTTATGATATTTTACCACACTGTAGTCAAAATCAGCCTCTGAAATAGCAAAATTTGAGATATAGAGGTTGAGAAGACTTGCCTAAGGTCATATGCTAGTGTGTGGAAAAACCAGGACTAAAATGTGTATTGACTTCCCTTGCTGGTGGAAAAGGACAGATAAAACTTGGGAGAGACTGACAGCCTTGAAATTGCTTCTACCTTTAATGCTTTCCAATTAGCTTATTATAGCATGACTGGTTCAATGAGGAGGGTGAGTTTCGGCCACCAGGTACTTTCAGAAATCTCATTCTACTAAAGATATAATATCTGATAAATTCTTGTTTAGCCTCAGTAAACATTTCATCTGTCAATGGAGAGTTAGGGTAAAAAGGGAGTAGTTGTTTTTTATTTAATTCTAATCACAAGCAAGAATTCGGTGGTGATGCAGAAATGTTAGGAATCTGAAGAATATTATGTCATTGTCTTAGAAATTGTCTGAATTAGATGACCCTGGATATGTCTGTATAGATATTTGATAAGCAAAGATTTCAAATTTTTCACAGAAGAAAATCAGGAATAAACTCTCTACAGTTGTGTTATAAGTGTAGGGGTGAAAGACTAAGGACAGTTTGGGGTATTTTGTTTGCCCTGCATTCCTCATCCTTTGCTTTGGCAGCAACACCCTATTTTATATATAAATAAATATGAATGTGTATAAATAACTTGGTCATACTTATGACCAAAGTCTGGACAATCAGATTTCTTCTAGAATAGGCATGTGACCCAAATCAGGCCAAAGCAAGCCAAAACTTTGAGAGAAGCACTACTATTAAAGAAAAGTAAAAGTAAGTGTTAGTTGCTCAGTCATGTCCGACTCTTTGCAACCCCATGGACTGTAGCCGCCAGGCTCCTCTGTCCATGGGATTTCCCAGGCAAGAATACTGGAGTGGATCTTCCCAACCCAGGAACTGAACCCAGGTCTCCTGCATTGCAGGCAGATTCTTAACCAGTAGAGCCACCAGGGAAGCCCATTAGGGTGTTAACTTTTAGCACTTAAGGCTGTCTCCACTGTCTAATGTTATTTTGTCAGTATAAGGAAAGAGGAAGCAATTAACAAGGAATCCAATATATGCAGTAGAGACAGCGAGAGAAGAAGAGAGGTTTAACTATCTCCTTGTTTTGTGAACCAATAAATTGCTGAATTTATTGTCCAAATTTGTTTGATTTGGGTTTCTGTCACTTGCAACCAAAGGTATTCTAGTAAGTATAACCAGGATTGTGAAGCCTCTCCCTTGTTCAAAAAATATATATTTAGTTATTTGGTTACACCAGATCTAAGGGAGAGGGATGGGGAGGGAGGGAGGGAAAGAAAGAAGATATATTAACATCATCATTTTAGCACTTGATTCCAGCCAAGGCAGGATATTTTGGTTATGAGCCTGTAAGTTCCCTTTTGGCAAAACCTGCATAGAGAGATTGAGTTGAATTCTGCCTAATTTAGGCATCTAAAGGATCTAATGTAGTTGCATAGGGTATTTGCTGAGCAACAAAGATTTCAGAAAGACAAAGGCAAGATAGTGCAACTAACCAAATAGGAAGGAGGAGTAGCATGAAGATCTAGGGGAAGCATTAAGAAGACAGAGTTTAAGCCATTAAGTGTGCAAAAATAAGATACAATCTTCTTTAAAAAACTATTTTCTCAGCAAGAAGATATAGGAAACTATAGGAGTATTTGTTGGGTGATAACAGAGGATAGAAGCAAAGTCAAAATGATTCCACTTCTGTTTCTATTGCTTTTCCACTGAGGAAAAATTTTTTTAAATTGAAAGTGTCGGAACAAGGAAGATCAGGAGAAAACAGAACCCAGGAACACTTACAGAGATTGGAGGTTATTTCAGTCTGAAAACAACTTTGGCTGATTTGAACACAAAAGTGATTTAGTTACAGGAAATTGGGTAGCTCATAGCAACTCTGAGAGAAGTCAAAAGCTAAGCTCAGAGATTATAAAAGCAGGGACAGTGACCTAAATGACCCGGCAGAACAGCCTACTGAGAAATCAGCTACCACCGTCTCTGGGCAGTGGATACTATAGTTTGTGCCATAGCTACCACAGTGTCAGACATTACACACTGCCACTAGAATTCTGTCTCTGCTGCCCTGGGAACTCTATCTTGACACAACCATACTTTCCACCCAAGATGAATTGCCACAGCTATGGATTTTATGCAAAGTTGGCTCCAGCCCAAAGTCTGAATGGAATGACAAGTGTATCTGAGTACGAAAACATACGTATGTACTTACATCCTACAGCTACAGGGAGGCTGGGAAAAATCAGTGTGGTATTTCCCTATTCTATAAGAGGAGGTAGACTCTGCTTCTCACTAAAACTTACAAAGTGTGAACTCCTCAATTTTTTCATATATACTTATTGATGTGTTAACATCCTTTCTATATGTAGCTTTTTCAGAGTCTAACATGAAAGGGCATTGTATTTTGTGAAATGCTTTTTGTGCATATATTGAGATAATAATGTGATTTATATCCTTAACTCTGTTAATGTGCTGTATCACATTTATGAATTTGGGTATGTTGAATCATCCTTCCATCCCAGGGATTAAATCCCACCTGATCATAGTGTGCAATCCTTTTAATGTGCTGTTGAATTCAGTTTGCTAGTACTTTGTTGAGAATTTTTTTAATCTATGTTTATCAGGGATATCGATCTGTAGTCTTCTTGAAGTATTTTCCTCTACCTTTGTTATCAGGGTAATACTGGTCTCATAAAGAGAGTTTGGAAGTCTTCCCTCTGGTTCAATTGTTTTGGAAGAGTTGAAAAGGATTGGCATTATTTATTCTTTAAATTGTTGGGCAGAATTCATTCATGAAGCTATCTGATCCTAGGCTTTTCTTTTTATTATTTTTTTAAATTTTATTTTATTTAACTTTACAATATTGTATTGGTTTTGCCATATATCAAAATGAATCTGCCACAGGTATACATGTTTTCCCCATCCTGAACCCTCCTCCATCCCCACACCATCCCTCTGGGTCGTCCCAGTGCACCAGCCCCAAGCATCCAGCATTGTGCATCGAACCTGGACTGGAGACTCATTCCATATATGATATTATACATATCCCAATGCCATTCTCCCAAATCATCCCACCCTCTCCCTCTCCCAGAGTCTTTTCTTTATTGGGAAGTTTTTGATTATGGATTCAATATTCTTACTAGTTGTACTAAGAATTTTTTTTCAGATTTTTTATTTCTTCATAATTCAGCTTTTGGTAAATTATGTTTCTAGGAATTTATTCATTGTTTCCAGGTTATCCAATTTCCTAGTGTATACTTGCTATTAGTCTCATAAACCATTATATTTCTGTGGCATTGGTAGTAATGTCTCCTCTTTAATTTCTGATTCTGAGTCCTCTGTTTCTTAGTCTAACTAAAGTTTTGTTAATTTTGTTGTTCTCTTCAAAAAACCAAATCTTACTTTTGTGGTTTTTTGTTCCTGTTCTCCATTCCATTTATTTTCGCTTTAATCTTTATAATTTCCTCCCTTTTGTTACTTTTGGGTTTAATTTTGTAACTGAGGACTCCATGGGGCCTTCCTGGGAAAGAACACCCCCCAACCATGTTATCTGCCTGCCTCTTGTTTGTAGAAGAACTTTAGCCCCCTAAGTCTTCCCCAAATGCCAACAAATTTAATCAGAGAAGAAAATACAGTAACACAGGAAAACAAGAGAAAATAATATTTTAGCTATTAAACAAAGTCAAGGACCTTTAGCTCCTCAAGAGCTCAGGTAATATTCTGAGCCAAATCCTTTGAGCTGTTTTGAAGTTACTGAAATCCCCAAGAGGTGGAAGAAGGAGCATAAGCATAGAGACTTCAGACCAGTTGGAACCAGGCTTATGATGTTGACTCCTTATCACCAACCAATCAAAAGACTGTCCATGAACTGATTACACACTCTGCAACCTTCCCTCTCTCACTTTTAAAACCTTTCCCTGAAATACTTTGGGGAGTTCAAGTCTTTTAAGCATTACTTGGCCTTACTCCTTGTTTGGTGCCCTACAGTAAATGCTGTGCTTTTCTTTACCATAACCTGGTGTCAGTATATTGGCTTTACTGTGGGCAGGCAAACTAATATTTGTTATTTGTACATTTTGTGATGATAGCCATTCTGATAGGTAGGAGGTGATATATGATTGTGGTTTTGATTTGCATTTCTCTAATTAGCGATCTTGGGCATCTTTTCATGTGCCTGTCAACTACCTGTATGTTCATGAATACTTTTCCTGAAATCCTTGAGCATCTTTATGATAGTTATCTTGAATTCTTTGCCAAGTAATTCACATACTCCTGTTTCTTTATTGTCAGTTTCTTGAGATTTATTTTATTGCTTTGACTGGGCCGTTCTTCCTTGCTTCTTTGTGTTCCTTGTAACTTTGTGTTGGTATCTGCACAGTTGAAAAAGCAGTCAACTCTTCCAGTCTCTTATGGACAGACTGAATACAGGGAAATACCTTTACCAATCAACCCAGTTAAAGATTCTGGGGGCCTCTCAAACCATTTTTGTGGATGTGTCTTCTCTGAACTTGTGCATGTAAATTGTTAATTAGAGGGACTTGCTGGGTTTTTTCCCAGTGGTTTGTAATCTCTTGCTCCCTCTGTTGTCTGTCTACTGTACTGCAGGCCCTCTGAAGCAGCAGCATGCTAGACAGCTCTTTTTCATTCTCAGTGGGCCACCAAACATTAGAGAATGCCAGTTCCTATTTATGCTGAGATAGGTGAGACAGAAACTACTCCCTTGCATAGCCCTCTCAAAACTCAGAATGTTGGACGCACACTCCAGTCCTTTTCCCTTGAGGGAGAGGCCACCAAGGTGTATCAGCCTTTGTCTATTGTATTGTGGTTTCCCTGGAGCTCTAGTGTGCTTCACAGGTAGTGCTCGTGGTAAAGAACCCAAGTGCCAATGAATGAGATGTTAAGAGATGTGGGTTCAATCCCTGGGTTGGGATGATCCCCTGGAGGAGAGCTTGGAAACCCACTCCAGTATTCTTGCCTGGAGAATCCCATGGACAGAGGAGCCTGGAGAGCTGTAACCTACAGGGTTGCAAAGATTCAGACACGACTGATGTGACTTAGCAAGCAGCCTACATGCCTCATAAGGTATGTAGCTTTAGCATGCCATTCAGTTCAACAACCTCCAGGCATCTCGACTGTTCTGGTTCACATAAGTGCTCTAAGGTGAAACAGAAACCAGTCCCTTGGGCAGATCCCTAAAAATCAGAACATTGAAAGTAATGTCCAGTGTTTCCTTTCATTTCCCATGGAAAATCCAGGGGCTAGGAGTTTGCTCCAGATTACAGAGCACCGTAGCAGGGAAAGAGACTATAGCAAGAAATAGTCACAAATTTTCCTACAGATGTCACAGTGACTGGTTGCATACTTGTATCAGTATTTTCTTGGGGGAAAAAGGTCTAGGGCCAATATTCTGCCATCTTTCTGGCACTACTCTCTATACCTTTAACTTTAAAAAAATAGGAGAGAGAAACACACTTCTATTGTACTTAGAATTTTTTAAATATATTTTCTCTTTATAAGCAGCTAAATATAATTTAGTAGATGCAGGTAAATGTTTACTTTTGATGGTAGGAAATACTAGATGAAGTTTTAAAACTTTACAAACCTAGGATGATACAAATCTAAGATTCAAATTAATTTTCTTCTCCCAAATATTTGATGAAAAAAGAGGAAGTTTTAAGAAATGAGGAAAATGAGGGGGCAGGAGAAGAAGGGGACGACAGAGGATGAGATGGCTGGATGGCATCACCGACTCGATGGACGTGAGTCTGAGTGAACTCTGGGAATTGGTGATGGCATGGAGGCCTGGCATGCTGCGATTCATGGGTTCGCAAAGAGTCGGACACAACTGAGCAACTGAACTGAAAACCTAGAGTCAGCAGAAGGAAGGAAATAATAAAGATCAGAGAGGAAATAAAAGAGATTAGAAAAATGGAAAAAGTCAATAAAACCAAGATCTGCTTCTTTTGAAAGAATAAATAAGATTGACTAGCCTATGGTCAGGCTCACCAAGAAGAAAAGAAAGAGAATCCAAATAAAAAACATAGAAATGAAAAAGGAGACATAACAACTGATACCACAGAAATACCAAAAAAATAAAGAAGGGAATATTATGAACAATTACATGTCAACCAATTTCACAACCTATGGACAAGAAATGGAGAAGATTCTAGAAACATACAGCCCACCAAAACTGAATCAAGAAAAAATAGATAATTTGAACAGACTGATCACCAGAACCGAAGCTATCTGCAATTTAACAACTCCCTACTAATAAAAGTAGGGAGGACCAGATGGTTTCACAGGTGAATTCTACCAAACACACAAAGAACTTATACCAATCCTTCTCAAACTCTTCCAAAAAACTGAAGATTATTATTTCTAACTTAGTTAGAAATAAATCTCACAAATAAGGTGAAAGAATTATACACTGAGAACTGTAAAATATTACTAAATGAAACTGAAGATGGTTCAAAAAAATGGAAAGATACCCCATGCTTTTGGACTGGAAGAATTAATACGTTAAAATGGTTGTACTACCCAAAGGAGTCTATGGATTTAATACAATCACTATCAAATTGCCCGTGACCTTTCTCACAGAACTAGAATAAATAATCCTTAAATTTATATGAAACCATGAAAGACCTAGATTTACCAAAGCAATCCTGAAGAAAAAGAACAAAGCAAGAGGTGTGTCCAACTCTTTGTGACCCCATGGACTTTAGCCCTTCAGGCTCCTCTGCCCATGGAATTTTCCAGGCAAGAATACTGGAGTGGGTTGTCATTTCCTAATCTAGGGGATCTTCCTGACACAGAGATCAAACCCACATCTCTTGTGTCTCCTGCATTGGCAGGAGACACTGCCATTTACCACTGTGCACCTGGGAAGCCCAAGAATCATCCCAACTTCAGATAATACTATAAAGTGATAGTAATCAAAGCAGCATGGTATTAGGACAGAGACATATGGAGTAATGGGACAGAATAGAAAGCCCATATATAAACCCACACACCTACAATCAATCTTTGACAAAGGAGGCAAGAATATACAATAGGAAAAAGTTTCTTCAGCAAGTAATATTGGGAAAGTTGGACAGATCAGATCAGATCAGTTGCTCAGTCGTGTCTGACTCTTTGCGACCCCATGAATCACAGCACGCCAGGCCTCCCTGTCCATCACCAACTCCCGGAGGTCACTCAGACTCACGTCCATCGAGTCAGTGATGCCATCCAGCCATCTCATCCTCTGTCATCCCCTTCTCCTCCTGCCCCCAATCCCTCCCAGCATCAGAGTCTTCTCCAATGAGTCAACTCTTCTCATGAGGTGGCCAAAATACTGGAGTTTCAGCTTTAGCATCATTCCTTCCAAAGAAATCCCAGGGCTGATCTCCTTCAGAATGGAATGCTTGGATCTCCTTGCAGTCCAAGGGACTCTCAAGAGTCTTCTCCAACACCACAGTTCAAAAGCATCAATTCTCCGGTGCTCAGCCTTCTTCACAGTCCAGCTCTCACATCCATACATGACCACAGGAAAGCCCATAGCCTTGACTAGGCGAACCTTTGTTGGCAAAGTAATGTCTCTGCTTTTGAATATGCTATCTAGGTTGGTCATGACTTTCCTTCCAAGGAGTAAGCATCTTTTAATTTCATGGCTGCAGTCACCATCTGTAGTGATTTCAGAGCCCAGAAAAATAAAGTCTGACACTGTTTACACTGTTTCCCCATCCATTTCCCATGTAGTGATGGGACCAGATGCCATGATCTTTGTTTTTTGAATGTTGAGCTTTAAGCCAACCTTTTCACTCTCCACTTTCACTTTCATCAAGAGGCTTTTAGTTCCTCTTCACTTTCTGCCATAAGGGTAGTGTTATCTGCATATCTGAGGTTATTGATATTTCTCCCAGCAATCTTGATTCCAACTTGTGTTTCTTCCAGTCCAGCATTTCTCATGATGTACTCTGCATATAAGTTAAATAAACAGGGTGACAATATACAGCCTTGACGTACTCCTTTTCCTATTTGGAACCAGTCTGTTGTTCCATGTCCAGTTCTAACTGTTGCTTCCTGACCTGCATACAGATTTCTCAAGAGGCAGATCAGGTGGTCTGGTATTCCCATCTCTTTCAGAACTTTCCACAGTTGGACAGCCACATGTAAATCAATGAAGTTAGAACATGTTCTCTTACCATACAGAAAAATAAACTCAAAATGGCTTAAAGACTTAAACATAGGAGAAAACAAAATAAAACTCCTAGAACAGCAAAACAGGTTCCGCTGTAAATTATACCAATGTAAGAGAAGCTAAAGGCAAAGGAGAAAAGGATATTCCCATCTGAATGCAGAGTTCCAAAGAACAGCAAGGAGAGATAAGAAAGCCTTCCTCAGTGATCAATGCAAAGAAATAGAGGAAAACAACAGAATTGGAAAGACTACAGATCACTTCAAGAAAAGTAGAGATACCAAGGGAACATTTCATGCAAAGATGGGCTCAATAAAGGACAGAAACGAATTGGTATGGACCTAACACAAGCAGATGATATCAAGTAAAGGTGGCAAGAATACACAGAAGAACCATACAAGAGAGATCTTAATGACCCAGATAATCACAATGGTGTGATAACTCACCTAGGGCCAGACATCCTGGAATGTGTAGTCAAGGGGGCCTTAGGAAGCATCACTACAAACAAAGCTAGTGGAGGTGACAGAATTCCAGTTGAGCTATTTCAAATCTTAAAAGATGATGCTGTGAAAGTGCTGCACTCAATATGCCAGCAAATTTGGAAAACTCAGCAGTGGCCACAGGACTGGAAAAGTTCAGCTTTCATTCCAATCGCAAAGAAAGGCAATACCAAAGAATGTTCAAAGTGACGTGAAGTCACTCAGTCATGTCCGACTCTTTGCGACCCCATGGACTGTAGCCTACCAGGTTCCTCTGTCCAAGGGATTTTCCAGGCAAGAATACTGGAGTGGGTTGCCATTTCCTTCTTCAGGAGATCTTCCCAACCCAGGGACTGAACCCAGGTCTCTTGCTGTAGGCAGACGCCTTACCGTCTGAGCCACCAGGGAAGTCAAACTACCGCACAATTGCCCTCATCTCACATGCTAGCAAAGTAATGCTCAAGATTCTCCAAGCTAGGCTTCAACAGTATGTGAACTGAGAACTTCCAGATGTTCAAGCTGGATTTAGAAAAGGCAGAAAAACCAGAGATGAAATTGCCAACATCTGTTGCATCATAGAAAAAGCAAGAGTTCCAGAAAAACATCTATTTCTGCTTTATGGACTATGCTAAAGCCTTTGACTGTGTGGATCACAACAAACTGTGGAAAATTCTGAAAGAGATGGGAGTAAGACCACCTCATCTGCCTCCTGAGAAATCTGTATGCAAGTCAAGAAGCAACAGTTAGAACCAGACATGGAATAACAGACTAGTTCCAAATTGGGAAAGGAGTACGTCAAGGCTGTACACTATCATCCTGTTTATTTAACTTATATGCGGAGTACATCATGTGAAATATCATGCTGGATGAAGCACAAGCTGGAATAAAGACTGCTGGGAGAAATATCAATAACCTCAGATATGCAGATGACACAACCCTTATGGCAGAAAGCAAAGAAGAACTAAACAGCCTCTTGATGAAAGTGAAAGAGGAGAGTGAAAAATCTGGCTTAAAACTCAACATTCAAAAAAACAAAGATCATGGCATTCTGTCCCATCACTGCATGGCAAATAGATGGGGAAACAATGGAAAGAGTGACAGACTTTATTTTCTTGAGCTCCAAAATCACTGAAGATGGTGACTGTGGGCATGCAATTAAATGATGCTTGCTCCTTGAAAGAAAAGCTATGACCAACTTAGACAGCACTATTAAAAAGCAGAGACATTACTTTGCCAACAAAGGTCCATCTAGTCAAAGCTGTGGTTTTTCCAGTAGTCATGTATGGATGTGAGAGCTGGACCATAAAGAAAGCTGAGCATCAGAAAATTGATGCTTTTGAACTGTGGTGTTAGAGAAGACTCTTGAGAGTCCCTTGGACAGCAAAGAGATCCAACCAGTCCATCCTAAAGGAGATCAGTCCTGAATATTCATTGGAAGGACTGATGCTGAAGCTGAAACTCCAATACTTTGGCCACCTGATGCGAATAACTGACTCATTGGAAAATACCCTGATGCTGGGAATGATTGAAGGCAGGAGGAGAAGGGGATGGCAGAGAATGAGATGGTTGGATGACATCACTGACTCGATGGACATGAGTTTGAATAAGCTCTAGGAGTTGGTGATGGACAGGGAAGCCTGGCATGCTGCAATCCATGAGGTCTCAAAGAGTTGGACACAACTGAGCAACTGAAGTGAACTGATCCCCAGGCAAAAGAAATAAAAATGAAAAGAAACAAATGGGGCCTAATAAAACTCGCAAGCTTTTGCACAGCAAAGATAACTATCAACAAAATGAAAAGACAACCTACAGAATGAGAGAAAATATTTACAAATGATATGACCAACAAGGGCTTAATTTCCAAAATATACAAACAGCTCTTACAACTCGACAAACCCAATCAAAAAATGGGCAGAAGACCTAAATAGATATTTCTCCAAAAAAGAAATACAGATGGCCAATAGGTCCATGAAAAGATGCGCAACATTGTTATTTGAGAAAAGCCAATCAAAACTGCAATGAAATTTCACCTCACACCAATCAGAAGGGCCATTATTAAGCAGTCTACAAATAAATGCTGGAGATGGTGTGGAGAAAAGGGAACACTCCTACACTGTTGATGGCAATGTAAGTTGGTGTGGTTACTGTGGAAAACAGTATGAATGTTTTTCAGAAACTAAAAATGGAATTACCATATGATCCAGCAATCCTACTCTTGGGCAAAGAGTAGGATTGCTGGATCCTACATCCAGACACAACTGTAATTCAAAAGATACATGCACCCCTACGTTCACAGCAGTGGTCTTCACAATAGCCAAGTCATGGAAACATCTAAATGTCCATCAATATATACAATGGAATACTATTCAGCCACAAACAAGGAATAATGCCATTTGCAGCAACATGGATATAACTAGAGATTATCATACTAAGTGAAATAAGTCAGAAAGAGAAAGGCAAACACCATAAGTCACTTATATGTGGAATCTAAAATATGACACAAATGAAACTATGAAACAGAATCAAGGACATAGGTAATAGGCTGCTGGTTGCAAAGAGGGAGGGAGTGTGAGAGGGTTGGATTGGGAGTTTGGGATTAGTAGATGCAAACTGGTATATATAGAATGGATAAATAACAAGGTCTTACTATATAGCAAAGGGAACTATATTCAATATCCTATGATAAACCATAAGGGAAATAAATATGAAAAAGAATGTTTGTGTGTGTATAATTGCATCACTTTGCTATACAATAGTAATTAATGCAACATCGTAATTCAACCATAGTTCAATAAAAAATAAAGAAATGATTTAAATGCATAAACTTATAGTTCCCAGTAAAGCAAGTCCTCCTTTTTTATTTATTTCTGTTTTTACCCATAGGAAAACAATGACTTTCATGCTGTTTTGGATATTTAGAAGGAACAGAACAGACATCCAGATGTTAATCCCTTAGCTAGTCTCTTTTACACATCTTTCTTTGGTCTGGATATGAAGTCTGCATCAGAAACCCACATCAGCTTGTATTAAATAAATGGTCTCATTTTATTTATATTTAACCATTTGGTAAATGAAATAAAGCCATTAGGAGAGATAATAGACCTCAGATTTTAAAACAAATGTTAGGATGAGATAAATATCTCTGCTTTTCCATGACATTTATCTGGCAGCAGGAACCTATTAGACTGTCATGATGTTCTAGTCCTTTGACTTATTGCCAGGCTCCCTTTTATAGAAGGCCAATCTTTCAGATGCTTTTATACTCATCATTTATACGTACTTACCTATTTATCTTTTCTGCATTCACTAGTATTCTATATCTGAGTTCCATTAATGGCACCCCACTGCAGTACTCTTGCCTGGAAAATCCCATGGACGGAGGGGCCTGGTGGGCTGCAGTCCATGGGGTTGCTAGGAGTTGGACCCAACTGAGTGACTTCACTTTCACTTTTCACTTTCATGCATTGGAGAAGGAAATGGCAATCCACTCGTGTTCTTGCCTGGAGAATCCCAGGGACGGGGGAGCCTGGTGGGCTGCCGTCTATGGGGTTGCACAGAGTTGGACACGACTGAAGCAACTTAGCAGTAGCAGCAATATGAAACTCAAAGTCCAAATGCACAAAGTTCTTGACAGGAAAAAAGGCTTAATGTCCCCATCTGAATAAAAACCAACTTTACTGAAGATTCAGTTATGTGGAAGTTCTATCTGTGAATTTCAAGTGATCACATGTGAGCCACTTACCTGCACGTTCAATAGAAAGATAATATTGATGATTTTATAGACATCATAATTGAAAAATAAAACAGGACTTCCCTAGTGGATGACTGGCAAAGAATTGGCCTGCAAATGCAAGAGACACAGGTTTGATCCCTGATCCAGGAAGATCCCACATGCCTCAGAGCAGCTAGGCCTGTGTGCCACAACTATTGAGAATGTGGTCTACTGCCCAAGAGAAGCAACTATGGAAGCCTGCACACACTATAGCCCATGCTCCACAACAAGAGAAGCCACTGCAATGAGAAGCCTGTGCACAGCAATGAGAGAGTAGCCCCTGCTTGCTGCAACTAGAGAAATCCCACACAGAGCAACATCCAGCAAAAATAAATAAATCTACAGAAAATTTATATAACTAAATTTAATTTATAGCTTACATAAAGAAAATTTATATAAATAAATTTAATATAACCTCTGAGCCACCAGGGAAGCCCATAATACATTTATAGAAAATATAAATAAATTTATACATAAAAGAAAAGACAAGACTGAATATACTGATTTCTTAAGTTTGTCTTGTACAACTTCCAGCCATTAATAAAACTAGATTTCTCTATCAATCTTTTCAAAAGCAGCTCAAATAACCAACACGCCAAAAATATCTTGCAGGTTTTCTCTTCAAAATTGTGAGACAGTGATAAAGGATAGAGAAATTATGGAAAGCTTCAATTGTGTTTAAGAGACTGAAAACCAGAGTCAAATATCCACCTCATGTAGTACATGCCTATGCTGTCTTTGCAGACATGCTCACCTGTATGGCTTTATGTCACATGCTTTTACTTTCCTGCCCACTCTTACCCCTGTAGAACCAGAAAAACCTAGAAAAAGATTGATTTTATTCTGTATCATGCATTAACAACAAAATTTGTCAACTTGAATCTTTATTATCGGTGATCACATTAAAGCTGAAAAACACAGCATAATTTCTCTTTTCACCTTAGAAGTTGAATTTGTCACACTAAAAAAAGAAAATTATTTAGGCTTGTAAATGGAACACATTTGATTTAGGAATCATTGAGAAACAATAAGCAAACCCTCTCCCCCGCCCCGTCCATGACTCTTTTCTAAGGAGAACCAGTTTAGAAAACGAGAAAGGGTAGGTGGTAAGCAGGCAATGGGAATTCATTGCTTGAAACAACTACATGCAGAAAAATGATGATTTTAGACAAAGGCTAACATTTATTCAGCGTTAGACAACAAGTTATACCCTTTATAAGTATCACCCTAAACATTCTGTGAGAAAGATTCTATTATCATTACCAACTTACAGATGAGACAATTGAGGTTCAGAGAGGTTAAATAACTTCCTCAAGGCCACACGGTTAGATCTGGTGAAGAATTTGACATTAGGTCTCAATTAAACACCTCCACTAAATCACTGCTCAAGAGCTGTTCTCAGTCAATTCTTGTTCTCAATGATTCTCTCAAACATGCCTCCATAACTGTGTCAAACATTTTCCTTGCTCCTCTCCCTATATACCCAGCTTTTCTAAACAATCATGGCAAAGCACTTCAAATGATCAAAAACCCAAATCAGTCCGGCCATCTTTCTTTTGCAAATGACAGTCACCCCCTTGAGCAAAAGCAGAAAAGTACTGAGCCTTATAACTGAACAGTTATTCAGCAAAGGCCATGTGCAGGCATGCCAATGATGTTATCAGGTCACACTTTTCATCTGTTACTCAGTTCTGCTTTCCACTGTGTGACCTGATCCTCAGCTTGCCTTCTTGCCATCATAGGATGGCCACCAGAAACTGTATGTTTAATCCTTTCAGTTTAGCAACCCAGCTTTCCCAATGTTTCTAGCCAAGAAAGCTCAGAATTACTTCTCCTGGGGCAGGCCTGGGATATATGCTTCCCCTTGGGAACATGGAAATGGTTTAGCTCCTCTCAAATCACATGTTATGGGAATGGTCGGCTTTTAAAGGAAACTCAAGATATTATTGATAGGATATAATGGAAGCTGGGTTAGCAAGCACAACAGTCCTCATTCTGAAGTCTAGCCACATGCCTCTTTCTGTATCATCACTATCTGATAGCATTTTCAAAGCTGACCTCCATCAGCTTCCTTTAGCCAGTCTTCCTGAAATTTGAGTGCATCTTCAGGACTTCAGTACTGAAATTTTGTACACACACACACTCCCATAATGACTATAAAGTCATACTTGGCAGCTTCAAAACTGTATTAGCCACTCTCCTTTGCCTCCTACTTCATACCTATTCTACTACCTGTATACTTTGGCTTGGTGTACAGCATCCCCACTGGCCCGATTGTCCAGAGTAGAAAACAGCCATAATCTTTAACTCTTATCCTATATTACTCCCATTTCTAGTCTTCATCAAACCCTGTAAATCCCATCTGCTTAACATCTCGAGTCCTTCTAAGTCTGTCCATCTTTCCTGCTACAGACCTAGCTCAGATTTCCTCATTTTTTGATTATTTTACTTATCATCCCAATACATCTTACTCCTTTCAAGCATATTTTCCAGTTTTCCAGAAAAATAAGCTTTCTAAATCACAGATAAGATTCCACCTCTCTCCTCTTTAAAACTATTCAGTAACTTCCTGTTTTATGACTGCCAGAGGTCTCAGTTTCCTCATTGTTAAAGCAACAGATTAAAGTAATTATCTCTTGGATCCTTCCAGCGCCATAATTCTTTTCATCTTTGCTAACCTAAAGCAGTTATCTTTCTTTGGCCATCTGGTAATGGGTTTTTCTGCCTTGTGGACTATGGGCTAAGATCCAGGTTCTTTCTGTGTATCACTCCTTATTGTACCTTATAGGAACACAGGGTCAAGCTATCTTCAGAAGTAATCTCACACTGAGAACAGTTGGAAAAGTGTGAGCATTGACATTTAAGATTCATAATCAATTATCAATTATTTGAGACATATCTGATCCTTTATGTCTTGCTGCTGCTGCTGCTGCTAAGTCACTTCAGTCGTGTCCGACTCTGTGTGACCCCATAGACAGCAGCCCACCAGGCTCCCCCGTCCCTGGGATTCTCCAGGCAAGAACACTGGAGTGGGTTTCCATTTCCTTCTCCAGTGCGTGAAAGTGAAAAGTGAAAGGGAAGTCGCTCAGTCATGTCCGACTCTTAGCGACCCCATGGACTGCAGCCTACCAGGCTTCTCCATCCATGGGATTTTCCAGGCAAGAGTATCGCCTTCTCATTCATGCAAATATATAGAGAGTGACCATATCAGAGAATAAACTATTTCTGATATTGAAACTTCTTCCAACAATGAGAACTATAGACGTAGAAGTAGAAATATTGCTTTACCATAAGATGAAAAGCAGGAGTATTAGTGCTTTATTCATTACTACATTATTTGACAGCTGTTGAGCTATAGCGCCATAGAGATCCTTAACCACTCCTTTCCTCTTAATATCCTGAATACTGGAGAAAACCTTAGAAATGACTACATGTAGGAAACTGTTATAATATTCAAGCTAAAGGATTTACTCTAACCAAATGAACACTTCCATCTGCACTTGTTGATTTAAGGTAATGACACAGATTCATCAATTTAAAATAGAGGCAAATATTTACTGTACACCTGGGACCAACACAACACTGTAAATCAACTATACACCCATATAAAATAAAAATAAACAAAATAGAGGCATATCGGTTTTAGCACTGTCATACAACAATGATTTACTATAGTACATTCAAATCTTATATCCATACACACAAATTATAGTACCCATAGAAAAATAGTAAATATCTCTCTCTCACATCCAATACAGGAGGATGTGATTATCTGCTCTTGGTCAATGTGACTGATCGAACTGGGCGGCCCCTCCTTCAGATGGAGTGATGGGCACCAATTCATTTACTTACTGCACCCGGTGTCTGATTCTGCCATGATTATGTTTGGCTTATAATGGCTAAAAAAAGCTTCACATTGATAATACTGGAAGTAGAGATTAATACTGGAGGTATAGAAAGAGAGACAAGAATCAAATCCTATGTCAAAAATGCACATTTTTATGGCTTCCTGTGCAGAGGAGCACAATCAGGAAACTGATTGTTTCATCAAAGCTGACAGCAAAGCTCAGCCATCAGTTAGGGACTGGTGGAAGTTTTCAATATTCTGAAGGGTATCACAGACATCAGTAAATATCTGTTAAGCAAATATTGTGTGTCACATCATTAATCCAGATGCTGGGGATAAAAGAGGCAACAAGAGAGACAAAAATTCCTGTCCTCATGGGGATTACATTCTAGTGCAGGCAGACAGAAAAGAAAAGAAAGTATATAGTTTCTAGACACTAATGGTTGGGGGAAGGGTTGTAACTTAAAATAACAAGTCAGGGAGAGACCTATTCACTGGGAGAGATGTGAAGGGGCAAATCCATGAGCATTTCATTTGAAGAGTATACCAGGAAGGGGAAACTTCAAAGGAAACTTTCTAAGTTAAGGCTATAAATAATATGTTTGAGGAACATCAAGGCAGCCAGTGTAGCTGGAACTGAAGGAGCAAGACAAGGAAAAGAGGAGAAGTCAGGGAAGTGATGAGGGTGAGATTCCTGTGAGCCTTTTAGGCCATCCAATGCACACCAAATTTTACTTTCAAGGACCTTGTGAAACACTGACATCATCAGTTAGATGATATGGCCTACATCGTTCTAGCTGCTATTTTGAGAACAGCCTATAGAGGACAGAAAGAATAGAAGCAAGAGAAATTTTCAATCAGGTTGCTGAGCTAAAAAAAAAAAAAAAAAAAAAAAAAAATCAGAGATGTGGTATCTGGTTTGGACTTGTGGAGGCAGCCTTGAGGTCCCAGCTGAGCTGTCTTAGGCAGCTACTGTTGGTGCATTTGGGAGAAAAGAGAACCAGTAAGGCAGCCACATCATACTGCTTGGCTCTTGGAGGCCAGAAGATGCATATCTGAACAAACCACTTGACCTGACAGTGGAGACAAGATCGCAGAGTAGAAGGATGTGAGCTCAGTCTGTCTCATGGTAACATCATCAAAATCACTACTAACTGCTGAACAACCATCAATTAGAAAGAAATGCTGCTGCTGCTGCTAAGTCACTTCAGTCGTGTCCGACTCTGTGCAACCCTATAGACAGCAGCCCACCAGGCTCCCCCGTCCCTGGGATTCTCCAGGCAAGAACACTGGAGTGGGTTGCCATTTCCTTCTCCAATGCATGAAAGTGAAAAGTGAAAGTGAAGTCATTCAGTCGTATCTGACTCATAGCGACCCCATGGACTGCAGCATACCAGGCTCCTCCGTCCATGGGATTTTCCAGGCAGGAGTACTGGAGTGGGGTGCCATTGCCTTTTCTGAGAAAGAAATGCTGAAACCTACCAAAAAAAGACATCCTCCAAAGACAAAGAAGAAGCCACAATGAGAAGGTAGGAGGGGCGCAGCTGTGATAAAATCATGTGGAAGCTAAACAATATGCTAAGAAACCACCAATGGATCACTGAAGAAAAAAAAAAAAAAAACACCTAGAGACAAATGAAAATGAAAGCATGACAATCTAAATACTAAGGGATGCAGTAAAAGCACTTCTATGAGGCAAGTTTATAGCAATACAATCTTACCTCAGGAAATAAGAAAAACATCAAATAAATAACCTAAGCTTACACTTAAGGCAAAAGAACAAACAAAACCCAAAGTTAGTAGAAGAGATCATAAAGTTTAGAGCAGAAATACATGAAAGAGAGACATAGAAAAAAGAAAAGCTCAGTGAAACTGAAAGCATTTTCTGCATCTTTGAAAAGATAAACAAAATGGATAAACCTTAGCCAGATTCATCAAGGGAAAAAAAGGAAAAGGGCTCAAATCAATAAATATAGAAATGAAAATGGAGAAGTTATGATGGATACGAGAGAAATACAATGGATCATAAGGTGCTGCAAGCAACCATATGCCAATAAAATGGACAACCTAGAAGAAATGAACAAATTCTTAGAAAGGTACAATCTCCCAAGACTGAACCAAGAAGAAATAAAAAAATATGAACATACCAATCACAAGTACTGAAATTGAAACTATGGTTTAAAAACTTCTAAGGAATCAAAGAATTTGAAAAAGAATGGATATATATATATATATATATATATATATATGTATAACCGAATCACTTTCTATACACTTGAAATTAATACAATATTGTTAATCAACTATACACAAATATAAAATCTGTCTTTCCTATAACCAAAATAAATACATACATATATAGATATTTAAAAAAAAACTTCCAATGAACCAAAGTCCAAGACCAGATGGCTTCACAGGAAAATTCTATCAAACATTTAGAGAAGAGTGAATACATATCCTTCTGAAACTATTCCAAAAAATTGAAGAGGAAGGAACACTCCCAAGCTCATTTTATAAGGCCACCATCACCCTGATATCAAAACCAGACAAATATACAACTGAAAAAAAAGTACAGGCTGATGAATGTAGACTCAAAAATCCTCAAAAAGACTAGCAAACTGGACTTCCCTGATGGTCCAGTGGTTAAGAATTTTCCTGCCAGTGCAGAGGACACAAGTTCGATCCCTGCTATGGGAAGATTCCACATGCTAGGGGGCAACTAGGCTCATGTGCCACAACTACCAGAGCCCGCATATCACAATTACTGAGTCTGCATGTGCCCTAGAGCCTGTGCTCTGCAGCAAGAGAAGCCACTGCAATGAGAAGCCCATGTACCACAATGAACAGTAGCCCCTGCTCACTGCAACTAGGGAAAGCCTGCGAGCAGCAACTAAGACCCAGTACAGCCAAAATCAAATAAAATTTAAAAACAAAAGGAAAAAAAAAGACTAGCAAACCAAATCCAACAATACATTAAAAGGACCATACACCACGAACAAGTGGGATTTATCCCAGAGATGCGAGGATTTTTCAATATATGCAAATCAACCAGTGATATACCACATTAATAAACTGAATAAAAACCATATGATCATCTAAATAGAAGCATAAAGAGCTTTTGACAAAATTCAACACTCATTTATGATAAAAACTCTCCAGAAAATCGGCATAGAGGGAACACACCTCAACATAATAAAGGCCTACAGCTAATAACATCATACTCAACAATGTAAATCTGAAAACAATTCTTCTAAAATCACGAGCAGGCCAAGAATGTCCACTCTCGCCACTTCTATTCAACATAGTTTTGGAAGTCCTAGCCATGGCAATCAGAGAAAAAATAAGGGGAATCCAAAATGTAAAATAAGTAAAACTGTCACTGTTTGTAGATTGCAAGGATACTATACATTGAAAATCCTAAAGATGCTACTAGAAAACTATTAGAGCTCATCAATGAATTCAGTAAAGTTGAAAGATACAAAGTTAATACACAGAAAGTTGCTGCATTTCTATATACTAACGAGAGATCAGAAGGAGAAATTAAAGCAACAATCTCATTTACCATTGCATCAAATAGAATAAAATACCTAGGAATAAACCTAACCAGGGAGGCAAAAGACCTCTATTCTGAAAATAAGATGCTGATGAAAGAAATTGAAGATGACACAAACAGATGAAAAGATATACCACGTTCTTGGATTGCAAGAATCAGTCTTGTCAAAATGAATATACTCATAAGGCAATCTACAGAGTCAATGCAATCTTTATCAAATTACCAATGAGATTTTTCACAGAACTGGAACAAAAAGTTTACCATCTGTATGGGAACACAAAAGACCCCTAATAGCCAAAGCAATCTTGAGAAAGAAAAACGGAGCTGGAGAAATCAGGCTCTATGACTTCTGTCTATACTACAAAGCTACACTCATCAAAACAGTATGGTACTGGCAGAAAAAAAGAAATATAAAACAATAGAACAGAATAGAAAGCCCAGAAATAAACCCATACAACTTTGGTCAGTTAATCTATGACAAAAGAGGCAAGGCTATACAATGGAGAAAAGACAATCTCTTCAATAAATGGTGTTAGGAAAATGGTACAGCTACATGTAAAAAATGAAATTAGAACATTTTTTCATACCATATTCAAAAATAAACTCAAAATGGATTAAAGACCTAAATGTAAGACCAGATACTATAAAACTCTGAGGAAAACATAGGCAGAACACTGACATAAATTGCATCAACATTTTTCAGTCTCCTAGAGCAACATACATTAAAACAAAACAAAAAACAAATGGCATCTAATTAAACTCAAAAGCTTTTGCACAGCAAAGGGAAACTGTAAACACAACGAAAAGAATCCACAGAATGGAAAAAAAATATTTGCAAGTGATGTGACTGACAGGGGATTCTTGATCAAAATTTACAAACAGCTCAGGTAGCTCAACATAAAAAAACAAACAAACAAACAAACACAAACAACCCAATCAAAAAATGGGCAGAAGACCTAAATAGACATTTCTCCAAAGACATAAAGATAGCCAAAAAGCACATGAAAAGATGCTCAACATCACTGATTATCAGAGAAATGCAAATCAAAACTATAGTGAGATATTATCTCACACCAATCAGAATGGCCATCATCAAAAATCTATGAACAAATTCTGGAGAGGGTGTGGAGAAAGGGGACCCTCCTACACTGTTGGCAGGAATGTAATTGGTTCAGCCACTATGAAGAAGAGCATGGAGGTTCCTTAAAAAACTATAAGCAGAGCTACCATATGATCCAGCAATCTCACTCCTGGGCACATATCCAGAAAAAAACATGATTTGAAAGGAAACAGTCACCCCTATGTTAACTATAGTGTGGTTTATAATAGTCAACACATAAAAGCAATCTAAATGTCCACTGACAGATGAATGGATAAAGATGTTGTATGTATTTGCCATAGAATATTACTCAGCCATAAAAATGAATGAAATAATGCCATTTGCAGCAACATGGATGGACCTGGAGATTACCATATATGGCTTCCCAGGTGGTGCTAGTAGTAAAGAATCCACCTGTCAATGTGGGAGTCATAAGAGACATGGGTTTGATCCCTGGGTTGGGAAGATCCCCTGGAGAAGGGCATGGCAACCCACTCCAGTATTCTTGCCTAGAGAATCCCATGGACAGACAAGCCTGGCGAGCTGCAGTCCATGGGGTCTCAAAGAGTCGGACATGACTGAAGCAACTAAGCAAGCATATCGTGTGCTCTCTCTCTCTCTCTCTCTCTCTCTCTATATATATATATATATATATATATATCTGAATCACTTTGCTGTACACCTGAAACCAATACACTATAAATCATATTCAAATACAGTGCAAAATTTTTTAAAAATCAGAGATGCATCTCCAAAGAAAATGTGCTATAAGAACTGGACATTGCACTGATTCAATTATCAAAACCATTTCCAGGATGCACAGTTTGAGCAAAACTTTGGAAAACTCTAATAGTATTTTTCAGATGGTTTATCCCATAAAATGTACTAAACTTATGTGTTGAGGCTTGACAGTTATACAATGACTGTTTTTATTTTCATAGTCACCCTTAGAAAGCAAGGATTTGTATTAGAGCAACCCTTTAACATTTTTCCTGATAGCTTTGCATAATTTTTACATGAGTTCCTTGATAAACCCACTAAAACTATTTTCTGTTCATAGTTTTGCATAATCTGCCTACTAAGGAAATACTGAGGAAGAGCTCAGAACTGAGCAATTCAGCAAGATCACAGAAACCACGTGTAGGGAGCTGCCTGTCAGCAAATGCTACTAGAGATTCTATAAGTATCAGGAAAAATCTTGCAGGTAAGGGTCAAATAAATGGCTTTGGCCGGTTTGTATAGGCTGCATATTTCTTGCAGAGTCATTGATACTTCTAAAGAGTTCAAGTAGAATAATTATTTTAGAATAGTGTCTTTTCTGAGTGCCTAGGATTCTGATGGAGCTGTGGTCATCTGAAGGCTCAACTAGGCTGTATATCCAAGGTGGTTCATTCACATAACTGTCAGTTGATGCTCTCAGTTGGGTTGTTGATCCAAGCACCTACAAATAGCCTCTCTATGTTGTCTTGCACTTACTTACAAAATGGCAGCTTCACTTAAGACTCTTACAAGGCGGCTCAATGCTCCAAATAGGAGCATGCCAGCATGTAACATGGAAGCTGAATCATCTTTATTACCTAGCCCTGTATGGCATGCTGTGTCATTTTGATCACATTCCATTGGTTACAAGTAAATCATAAGCCCACTCAGATTCAAGAGGAGGGGTACATACCTTACCTCCTGATGAGAGAAGTGTCAAGGTAATGTTGCAGGGGAGCATGTGGCAGAGCAGATATTGCTGGGGCCATATTTGGAAAATAAAACTTGCTACACAGGGCTAGTTATTAAAAATAGAATGTGTGAAGTCACTGAATTCAAGGTAAAGTATAGAGGTCACCAGGCTTGGAGAAAAAACAAAGTAAGGAGGCAGAAACTGCAAAATGTTTACATTCGCACATTCACAAGAGCAGAAGGATCCAGGAAAACAGTGGAAGTTTAATCAAGTCAAGATTCAATACAGGCTTCACTCTGCCTGCTACACCCCAGCTGACTTGTCAATGGTGCTCTTACGGCAATTCATTCATCCTTTCACAAACTTCTGGTGAGTGCCTACTACATGTGCCAGGGACTAGTCCAGGTTCTTTGCACAGATGAGTAAGCAAATATAGCAACAAGCCTTACCCTTGTGGAGGGTGTATTCTAATGGATGCATATTCATAAAAAATAAACAACACTATTTGCAAATTAAGTAAATCATCATTAGAGGCAAAGCCGTACATGGTCTAACTAGCTAACTCTGCCCTAAAGAATATTCTAGGCTAAGTTTTGCCAGGTAATTGTCTAACAGCCACAAGTGGTGAGGTCTTTGGGAAAGAGGTTTACAGGTAAAAGGGTTCATCTGTCCTGTGAGTTTAAGAGGGCTACTGGATACCACCCATCTCTTGCTTCTCCCAAACTATTAGGGGAAGCACACTGACTGAAACTGCCCACTCTGGCCAGACACCATAGTAACCATTTGCATGAGTTGTTTTATGACAGGAGGTCCTGGTATGGAACACAGAACTAATAAGCCACCACCAACTGGGAGAGTTCAGGAAAGGTCAAAAAGTGACACCATGTGTCCAACCACCTCCCAGAATCCTTCTCGCTGGTATCCCTCTGGGCTAAACAAGGCATGCACCACCAAGAAGGACTCTGAGTCAGAATGACTGGCTAAAGCTAACCCGGAAACTAATCCCATCGCCATAAAACCTGAGACTGGGAGCCACGTGCCAGAGCAGTTCTCTTCATTTCTCTTACCCTACTGCTCTCTGCCTGGGCAACTCTCCCCAACAGTCTCTTGCTTTGTCAGCACACGTGTCTCCTCGAACAATTCATATCCGAGTGTAAGACAAGAGCCCACTTTTGGGCCCTGGAAGGGGCTCTCCCTTCCCACATTAAAACCATACTGTTTCTCAATCATCTGATGACCTTTGTTCTACTTGGGGGCATCACTGTCCAAAAGAAACTCCTTGGAACCCTAATACTTCACCCTACCCTGTACACACATCCTTTGTCACGTAGCTGTGGAGTTCCATAAAGACACCATGTATTTCCTGGTGTGATTTTCCAGTTGAATAAGGCAGACAACAATGTGTCAGCTCTGAGACCAGCCCTACGGAAGTCCTGCCTGTTCCCCCTCAAATCTTGTTCCTCTGCCATCACAAGGCAGGCATGCCGGGACTGAAGCACTGAGGATGAGAGACATGGACCAGAGACTAGTCGACCCAGTCTCCCCAAGCAACAGGCAGCCCACTCCCAGAGCCTGCATGATCCCAGACCCATGAGCAATCCACTTATTGTCCTATGCCACAAGATTTTGTGGTTGCTTGTAATGCAGCATTTTGGGGCAAGGCAGGGCACAAGGGTGGCAGGGGGACACAACTGGTAAAAAAGCAGAGCTCCTTCTCTTGGATACCTGCTTCCAGTTTTATTTTGAAAGCAATCAGCCCATGTCCCTGTCATTGCTCTTGGCACTACCTTGGTGCTGGGCAGTGTGGAAGGATAATCAGTCAGAATTAACAGAGTTGCCTGGAGATTCATGACAAGGGTGAGGGGGGATAAAGTGGAATATGGCTTCCTTTTCTGCCTATGAAGGTTTGCATTTGATATTGTTACCGAGTCCAAGCTTGCTCTGCTTGTCACATGATACACCAATGAATCCAAGAGACGAGGTGTTGGGGTGAGGAAGAGACTTTAATTGGGGAGCCGACAGCCCGAGAAGATGGCAGGCAAGTGCCTCAAAATAACCATCTTATGGGGTCTTGATGTCAGGTTCTTTTATAGATCAGCGATGAGGGAAAGTGAGGAAGCAAAGTAAAAGGCCATTAATCTTGCAAACATCTCCTAGCATGGCAAGTTTCAGGCAGGGGATGTGTTAATTTCTTTCTTACTACCATCCACAGGTGGACAGGGTTCTGAACAAAGGCACTTTAACAGTCAGGCAAAGGGGCAGGATCCTCTGAGGCAAACCATTCTGTATGATTATAATAACAAAAGCAACTAAAAGCAAGTCAAAGGAACAGTTCTAACATGCAGTCGGAATTGGCTTCCTCCCTGCAACAATGTCGCAGGAGGCAGTGGCACCCCACTCCAATACTCTTGCCTGGAAAATCCCATGGACAGAGGAGCCTGGTGGGCTGCAGTCCATGGGTTCACTATGAGTCAGATGCGACTGAGCAACTTCACTTCACTTTTCACTTTCATGCACTGAAGAAGGAAATGGCAACCCACTCCAGTGTTCTTGCCTGGAGAATCCCAGGGACGGGGAAGCCTGGTGGGCTGCTGTCTATGGGGTCGCACAGAGTCGGACACAACTGAAGTGACTTACTTAGCAGCTACAACAATGTCTCTGTGCCTAAAAGGGTAGAAATCACTCCTAAGGCCTACTACAGCTGATGGAGGAAGAAGCCAGGAGAAGAAATCAAACATTCCAGTTGCTCCTTTGACACCCTTAGCCCAACACTGAACTCCCTGCCTACAAGTGGACTTAGCTTTTTATTACTATAATGAAAAATGAACCTGTTCTGGCCCTCACCGGAGAATGGAGGCCATACCATCCATTCTTTGGATGTCAGTCCTGGCAATCATCTTGGCCAACTAAACTCCCTCCCCAGAAAATATCAAGCAAGGACAGAGCAGCAGGCTATTTAATCTCTGCTTCCAAAATCACTGTGACTATTAACACTTTTGAGGAAAAAAATTACCTCCAAGCAAAACTAGCCTTTCAAGTCAGTGGAGCAGTTGCTCTCCCCACAGTGTCACAAACTTTTCCGTGAGTCACTTATTCTTTCGTGGCTTGCTCGGTCCCTATCAAAATGCAAATACCCCTGGGAAAGATGACCTCTTTGGCCTTCACTGGCCAACACTTTGGGAAAGGAAGAGTCATTTCAAAATAACTGAGCAAAAGAAAGGCAATTCATTTGTGTCATTGTTCACTTTCTGTGTTTGCCACTGGACTGTAACCTCCCCAACATCTAGGACCATGTCTATTGTTTATCCATCTATTTTCAGGGTTTGAGACCCATAGGAGACACTGAAAATGTTGCAGAAACGACTTTCAAGAAACCAAACACCACACTCGAAGAGTTGGAGAACTCAGGTTTATTACGCCAGTGGGCTCAGAGGAGTTAACACTCCAAGCTCTGAGCCCTGAACAAAGGGGTTACAGAGTTTTTATAGACCTACTATAGTGGGCAACACTAGCTGCTAATAGGCTGGTTTAAACTAAGGGGTTTCCTGCGCCTGGGAACAGTAGTCAAGATGGGGAGGGGGGATCCCTGACTTTTACACGGACAAGCATGATTAAGCAGGTTTGTAGGGGCTGGGCAATTGCAAAGTGCAGGACAAGGGTGAGTGAGATAAACCCCAGTTCCTAGTATTATAAGTCCCCACTTTCTGACATTACGTGACCTACGTGATCCAGACTTTGCAAGGAGCAAGCTGAGTTAGAGACAGAAGGAGCAGGAGGTTATGTAAAATTTTAACTTTTCCTCTTCAAATATGCCTGAGGTGGGACGAGTTGGGGGTAGGGGGACAGAAGGAAAAAAAAACATGGGAAAGAAAGAAAAGAGTGAAGGAAATAACTAAGGACACACATAAAATGGTTCAAAATGCCGAATTAAAATTCTCAGCAGCATTTACCCTTAACTTCACTGGTTAATGACCTCAGGTCACTTATGGGGTCCACAAGGTGCCTGAATAGGTCTGGGGGGGCTGGTCTCTAGAAGACAGAATCTCCATTCCTTACCTTATCCTGGTGTGATTCTCTGAACTTCTACTCCTGGGGATTCCGAGAAAAACAACCCGACAGCCAAGGCTGAGGAAAAGTTTCCCTATGGGGCACTTCATCGTTTTACTGCATTCAAATCCCTCAGCCTTTGGGATGAAACACTCAGAAGACTGAGAACGCCAAAGTGACCGAGAAGAAAACACAACTTTCAGGAGGGCGCTTAGCTTTTTTCCCCAGAAGCCTCTACAAGTTCCGCGGCTTCTCAACCTTTTCTGTGCATGCGAATCACCTGGGGCTCTTGCTAAATATCCTGACTGTGATTCACTAGGTCGGAGGCGAAGTAGGAGCCACTGCATTTTTAACGCGCTCCAGGTGATGCTGATCTGCTGACCCTCGGAGTAGACGAGGGACTCCAGGTCTTCACCTCCCGGCCAGGTGTGCGTATGCCCAGCCTCGGCTTTCCGGCTCGCTGTCCCGCGCGTCCCTGGCCTTCAGCCGAGAGGGGAGGAGTCGGGGGCGGAGCGGGAGGAGTGGCGTGGCCCCCCGCGTGGGTCCTGCCGGAGATCACCACGGCCCCTTGGCGAGGAAGCCAAGCTGCGGCGGCGCAGGAGGGGGCGGGTTCGGCGAGGGCGCGGCCTCTGGGAGGGGGGCGCACGACGCACATCCCCCGCGCTCTCCGGGGCCACAAGGGAGCCTCGCGGCAGTCCGGTGCCCCACTTGGCAATCCGCTCCGCGCTGCTTCCTCGCGCCCGCCTCCTCTTGTCACCTCCCGTCTCAGCCTCCTCGCTCCATCCCGGCTGTATCCACCGCCATCCGAGTGCCTCAAAGAGCGAGAGGTGGTGCGCGGGACCGCAAGGCGCGTCCTCCAGCAGACCCCGGCTCGGCCTTGGTGGGGGCACGGGCGGCAGCATGGACACCAAGCGCTGCTTTGCCAATCGCTTCGATGACTACCAGGGCAGCCTGCTGGCGGGCCAATGCGAGGAGGCGGTGGCGCCCTTGGTCACCGCCACCATCGAGCGCATCCTCCAGGAGCTGCCCCCGCTCGGGGGCGGCCCGGAGGGTCGGGGGCGGCAGCCGCGGCCAGCAGCTGCCAGTGGGGACTGTACGGCGGCGTGGCCGGGGTGGCCTACATGCTCTACCACGTCTCTCAGAGCCCCCTCTTCGCCGGGGCTCGGGAGCGCTACCTGCGCTTGGCCAAGCGCCTCATCGACGCGTGCGCCCGCGCTGAGGGAGTGGGGCGAGCCGGACGCCGACACCCGCGCCGCCTTTCTGCTCGGGGGCGCGGGCGTGTATGCCGTGGCCACGCTCGTGTACCACGCCCTGGGCCGGCCCGACTACGTGCAGCCGCTGGGCAAGTTCCGGGCTCTGTGCGCCGTCTGCGCGCCCGTCTCCTTCCTCGAGTGCGGCTCCGACGAGCTATTCGTGGGCCGCGCGGGCTACTGTGCGCCGCGCTCGTGCTCAAGCAGAAACTCGCCCAGGAGGTAAGAGGCCACCCCGGCCGCAGGGGGGCGCGTGCCGCCCTACCACCCGGCTCCCGGCTCCCGGCTCCGGGAGCGGCGCCCCGGCTGTTCTCCATCTCTCTTTGTTACTCTTTTGACTCTATGGTTTCTTGAGGTTTATCCCCTGCTTTTGTCCGTCTACCCCCGCCCCGCCCTACCCCCAACTGCTTTCAGTCTCTCAGTTGGGATTATGCGCCTTTGCTCTTTGTTCGTGTTTTACTGAGACATGGCATCTCCCCAAATGCCTCTTTGCCCAGGTGTTGTCTGGAGGTCCTTTCAAGTGAGATTTTTAAATATCCCAAATGAAAGAGATTTCCCTTCCTTTAAACCCTCCTGTCAAAAGCTGAAGTACCCTAGCATGTCAGAGTACTAGAAAGTCATAGAAGTTTGGGAATTGGGCTGACCTATGCTAGTATTGTTTCCATCATTAAGGTGAAGGTAAGTTGTTTCTGCAACCTCCAGGTCTGTATGTGCTTCCTGTGTTGCTTTCTATTCAGTAAATTGCACGGGTCTTATAAAATGCATCTCTGAGGGGAGTGTCCTCTATTAAATACATAAATGTAGACAGAATTCTACACTATTGTAATCGAAAGTGCTTCCCCCCCCCCATTTTAAAATGAATCGTTAGGATTGTCAAGACGACAGCATACTTGACAGGGCAGGTTTTCTTAATGAATAGCTTTCCAGGGGCTCCTTGAAGTGAATTGGATTTCAAAACTATATGTGTTTGTTTTTTTTTTCCTGGATTCACTTTGAATACAGCGTGTGAATATTAGAAGAGAGAGTGCCAGTTTCTGTGGTGTAGGGAAAAAAAAAAAGTCCTCCAAAGGATCATAGTAACTAGAACTGAAAGAGAGGCACTTCATTCATAACCCACTGGAGCCAAATACCGTTTAGGGAGGAAGTGACACATTTAACTTGGCTCCATGTGGGTGAGAGAAGCGTTTGAAGACAAATTAAAGGTACACAGTGTTTTTAAAGTGTAATTAACTTAGATAACCTCTACAGAGGCAGTCTTGATTTTTTTTTTTTAATTTATAGCAGATGAGGTTAATTCAAGTAAGAAAGATTACTAAAGACTGTGCACTGTGCTAGCAGGGAAGCAAAGGGTTGTGTGACAAAGTTGTCTTGAAATAGTTTACTCTGCTTTGGAGTCACTGTTACCAGCTAGCAGTTTCCCAAGGGCCTTTCCAGTTGTAGAAAACCTCTGAGAAGGCCACCAGGCTATTTACATATCATTTGCATTATATTTGCATCGGCTCCTCAGACCTTGCAGTCTGGTGGTAGGCGGTTTTCAAATTTGTGGGGATTTCTCCCCCTAGTTGTTTTCCTTACACATGCTGCTTTCCCTTTCTATGCTTTTGTCCAGAATGGAATATGCAGAGTGGGAGAACCATCAGGTTATGCGCAGGTGGCAACTGATCAGAAGGACTCCTTGCCTGAAGACTGGTGGCCCAGGGCCAGTCTGCAGTGCTCATCCACAAAGACATTTCTTAAGACCTCTCTTGTGCCCTGCTGCCAAACTGGATCTATCTTTTTATACGAATCAAGTTGAGGTGCTCTAGCCCCTGCTCCCAGGAGACAGAACAAGTTCTAAGGCTGTTTTTTTTTTTTTTTTTTTTTTAAAAGCAAAGAAAAGCTCTTAACCTGAGCAAATCAGCTAGTTTCAGTGGCAGCCTCAGCTGTGGTCATCCAAAAAGTTCAGGCATGAAAGGACAGAGGCTAAGCATGCCAGGCTTGAAGCCCTTTGAGGGGAAAATACAAGTCTTCTGCACCATCCCCACCCCCATGTCCTAGCCTGCATATGGCTTTGCCCTCGGTAGATGATCCATAAACCTTGATTAAATTGAATTGCGAACTTCTGTCATTTCTCTGTGAATAATCTGTCATTCTGCCCTGGGTTTCTTTCCCTCCAAGGTCATTTATATTCACTTTCCTCTTGGCAGTGCCCTCAGTTATCACCCCGGTCTAACTCCTCCCCACCCTACTTGGCACATCTCTGCCACCTAATAAATAGTTGAATGAGTGAATCACCCTGTACTGGGATTAGTACTCTCAGCTAGCTTCTCTCACTCCAGCCATTCCATGTACCTCTGAGAAACCAGGCTGCTTATAAACACTTTTCATTATGTCACTACCCTGCTCAACGTCCTGCAATGGCTCTCTATTTCCTTTTCTCCAGTGGCTGCTCATCTCGCAGTTAAAGCCAAGATCCCTAAAATGGCTGACAAAGCGCCATGTGATCTGACCCCAGCTTACCTACTCTACTTTTTGCTCACTCTGCTTCAATCACACGGCCCTTCTTGCTGTTTCAGGCATTTATTGTCTCAGGGTGTTTGTACTCACTATTCCCTCTGCTTGGAATACTCTCCCCCTATCTCTTTTTATAGTTAGGTCTCTGACCTTGTCTGAGTTATCTCCTAAGTGAGTCCTTCCCTATCTACCCAATTTAAGACTGCCACCTGTCCCCTGACTTAGGCCCTTTTCTTGCTTCATTTAACTTATTTTCTTTACATCTTCTTCACTTAGAATGTAGCTCCATAAGAGGAGAGGGTTTCCATTTCATTGGTGGACTTAAGCATTAAGATTGTACCTGGTACATATGTGGGTTCTCAACTTTCCTTGTTTTGGTTGTGGTGGAAATATTTTCAATGCTTTGCTTCATCTCTCAGTTCTAATAGCATCCCATTTACCAGTATTTTCCTTTATGGTGGTGCCTTTGATATTATGTTTAAAATAATCCTTTCCTGTTTCTGTAAGAGCTTAAAAAATCCTTTCCTACTGCCAAGGTATCAGTATTTGTTGAATGTGTGAAAGAACACTGCTACTGCTAAGTCACTTTAGTCGTGTCCGACTCTATGCGACCCCAGAGATGGCAGCCTACCAGGCTCCCCGATCCATGGGATTCTCCAGGCAAGAACACTGGAGTGGGTTGCCATTTCCTTCTCCAATGAACACTGCTTTCTTACAAATTTGACCTCAAAGCAAGCTTAACCACTAGACCAGTGTTTGTTAAACTTTAACATTATAGGCATCATCTACAGATCATGTTAATAAAATGCAGATTCTGTTTCAGCAGACCTGGTGTTAGGCCTGAGACTCTGCATTTCTGTCAAGGTGCTGCTGACAGTCCAGGGATCATGCTCTGAATAGCAAGGTAGTAATACATTAGTGCATGGATTTTGGCATTATACCAGCCCCATCTATTAAGATGCTGTTTTGTGAAGCTTGTATATTTATTTATAAAGTTATAGTTTAGAATACTGATTACTATATCCTACCATACTTTTGTTTTAACAACATGCAAGAGGAATTTCTGTCAGGGCTTTGAAACAGGAAGAGTTGTACTCCTCCTGGAAATGAATTGAATCTTTTTAAATCTCCAGGATGAGTTGTATAACTGATCATGTTGCTCACTTTATGTTGACTCCTAGGAAGCATATGGTCAGAACTGTGGTCCACATAGCTTGTGTACAATATTGTATCACCTGTATTCTTATATACTAAAATTTACATTCGGTTTATCTGTATTTTTTTTCTTCCTCCATTTACCCTTTTCTGAACTTTCTTCCTTACATCTGATTTTATTGTTTGTATTTGTTTAGAACATTCAGAGATGGAAAAAAATGTGTGTGTGTAGACAGACATAGAGACAGAACCATTCTCTCCAGGTAATATATTTTTTATTGGCCTTCCTGGAAATACTCCAGGGAAATAGCTTAGAGCAGGGGTCCCCAACCTCCAGGATCTAATGCCTGGTGATCTGAGGTGGAGCTGATGTGATGATAATAAAAATATTAAGTGCACAGTAAATGTAATGTGCTTGAATCATCCTGAAGCCATCCCCGCCCCCCATCCATGGGAAAATTGTCTTCCAGGAAACTGGTCCCTGGTGCCAAAAAGGTTGGGGACTGCTGCCTTAGAGGGTTTGTTAGGCAGATATCCTTAAGAAATGGAGCACGGAAGTCTTAAGAAATTGCACTGTAAAAACTTGCATTGGTTTGTTCTGCTTTCCAGATTGGTGGAAATGTAGCAGGGAAAAGGAAGTGAGAATGGTGGTGGGGTTAAGGGAGAGGTCTGGGGAACTACAGTTAAAATAATAACTTTTGCTCCTTGGTGACCTTGGACAAATAATTTTAACATCTTGGAGCCTGAATGTCCTCACTTGTAAAATGGACAAATAATAGCTTCTTCCTTCGCTTATTCTGTCATTCACTCACTCAGTGAATGTCAGGTTTCTCTGTATGCCTGGAACCTTGCTAGATGCCAGGGTTGAGCAGTGAACAAAAATCAATATAGTTATGTTGTCAGAAGTGCTCTCAGAAGGAAGTAAACAGGAAGTGCTGGTGGGGTGGGAGCGGGCGGGGTGCTGCCTGGCATACATTAGCGGGCAAGGATTCTCGGTGGAGGTGACGTCCTGGCTTATCACTGAAGCATGAGAATGAAGCAGCTGCCTTAAAAGCAGGCATTCCAGACTGAGGGGATGGCAAGGACAAAGCCCCTGAGGCAGGAAACTGCTTGGAGATTTCCAAGAAAAGGAAGGTGGTGGCCCTGATGGAGACGAGTGAGCAAAGGCTAGAGGGCTAGACGCCAGGGAGGAGCTGTGAGCAGGGGAAAGGCAGGTCTGGCTGGGCAAAGTTAGGAGTTGGGCATTTGTTTCAGTTGGAAATAGGGCAATGTCTTCATCTGATTCACCTTATAAAACAATGATACAGATTGGTTTTCTGTATAAACAGTGAATTGAACAGTATTAAGAAAGGTCACAGGAGGACTTTTTAGAGGGAATCTAAAAACCACTTTTGTGCCAAGGACTCCTTTATAAATATGGTAAAACCTCCAGTATTTCTTTTGAGAAGAACGTTTTTAGATGCAGAAAATAAAACACGCAGGATTACAAAGGAAGCCAATTATCTTAACATTCAGTTACCAAAACATTTTCAAAACGTGTGATGCACTAGCATATGTGCTGCTTGATTAACACATTCAACGCGGTTTTGCAGTGGGGCCTAAGGAGTATGGTACGTTTGCAGCAGTGATGAGGGGCAGTGATATTTCGAGATGTCTTCAACAACTGCAGTGTGACATGATCGTATCTGTGATTTCTATAGGTGGCAAAGTAACAAGTACTCCTGGTGTTTCGTGGTCTGCATTTGTAATAAAAGGAAATGCCAAGCTGTTTAAATAAGGTTGGAGAAAATAGAGATGTGATTTTCTTTTCTTGGCCAAAGGGGACTGGTCTGGAGGTGGCTGCGATGACTCACCCAAGATAAAGTGCCTAGCGTAGTGCTTGGCACAGAGTAGCTGCTTAATGAAATCCATGTTATGCCCCTACTAACAAAAAATCAAAAGTGATTCTGAGCATCACATAGACAATTATGCCCAAGGAATCTATCTTCCTACCATGATTAAAGGAAAAAGCCTTTTGCTAGATTGTTCACTGGGTCCTTAACTCATTCCTAAGCATGTGGTTGGCAGCTAAATGGGGATACCTTAGGTGGATATAATAGAATGTCTGATAGAAAGTGATTTATAAATAACAGAAACACTTATGACCTCACTTGACAAGGAGTGTAGAGCTAGGTCATTCCAGGTTTGGTTAAGCAACTCAGGAAAATCATCAGAACCCAAGCCCTCTCCATGTTTTTCTCTGCTATTCTGTGTGTGTGAGCTGTGCACACTAAGCTGCTTTAATCATGTCCAACTCTCTGCGACCCTAAGGACAGACTCCTCTGTCCATGGGATTCTCCAGGCAAGAATACTGGAGTGGGTTGCCATGTCCTCCTCCAGGGGATCTTTGTGACCCAGGGATCTAACTGGTGGCTCCTGCGCCTCCTGCATTGCAGGCGGATTCTGTACCACTGAGCCACCAGGGAAGCCTTGGTGAGCTATAGCACTCTTCAGGATTGCAAGATGGCTATTGCCTTTCCAAGCATTATGTTCTCATATAACTGAGGCTGGGTTTTTTTTTTTTTTTTTTCTTGAATTTTTTTCTTATCATATGGAACAGTCTGTCCTTAAAGAATTTCCATTCTGCCTCATTGCCCAGCACTTGGTCAGCAACCCAGCTCTGACCACTCCTGGTTTCTGGGGAGGCCAGAAAGGCTAGTATTCTTTATTTCCAGCCTCTTATCAGTGGATGCAGATTCTTTCAAGAAAGGAAGAGGGAATGGCTGTTGGGTGGTTACCAAAGTGTCTGCTTTTGGCTCACTTACCGAGGTCTGTCTCATGACTTCCCTCTTCCTTGACTCTTGTCAACAATGTTACAGTGAACATGGAGATGAAGATACCTCCTCCAGATCCTGTTTTTATTTTGTTTGGATAAATACCCAGAAGTGGGAATGCTGGATCATATGCTAGTTCTCTTTTTACTTGTTTGAGGACTATCCATACTGCTGTCGGTAGTTGTTGTACCAATTTAGGTTACTACCAACAGTGTACAGGGTTCTCTTTTCTCTGCATCCTCGCTAACACTTTTTGATGATAGCCATTCTGAGAGATGTGAGAATATACCTCATTGTGGTTTTGATTTGCATTTCTCTGATGGTTAGTGATACAGAATACCTTTTCATCCAACTGTTGGCTGTTTGTATTTCATCTTCAGAGAGATGTCTATGCAGTTCCTCTGCCCATTTTTAAAAATGAGTTGTTTGCTTTGTATTTGTATGAGTTCTTTATATATTTTGAATTTTAACCTCTTATCAAAATGTGGTTTACAGGTATTTTTTCCTACAGTGTAGGTTGCTTGTTCTTTTTGTTAATTGTTTCTTTTGGCTGTGCAGAAGCATTTTAGTTTGATGTAGTTCCACTTATTTTTTGCTTTTGTTGCTTGTGCTATTGGTGTTATATCTAGAAAATCATTGCCAAGACCAATGTAAAGGAGCTTTTTCCCTATGCTTTCTTCTATGAGTTTTACATTTTCAGATCTTGTGTTTAAGTCTTTAATCCATTTCAAGCTCATTTTTGTGAGTTGTGTAAGATGGGGTCCAGTTTCATTTTTCTGCATGTAGTTATCCAGTTTTCTCAATACTGATTATTATTTAGAATATTCTTTCCCCATTAAGTATTCTTGGCTCTCATATCAGACGTTAGTTGACCATATATGTGGGACTATATTTATGGGCTCTTGATTCTGTTCCATTGAACTGTTTTTATGTCAGTACCATACTGTTTTGATAATATAACTTTGTAATACAGTTTGAAATCAGGAAGTATGGTACCTCTAGCTCTGATCTCTTTCTCAAGATTTATTTGGCTCTTTGGGATCTTTTTTGGTTCTGTATGAATTTTAGGACTCTGTTTTTCTTTCTGTGAAAAATGACATTACAAATTTCAGAGCAATTGCATTGAATCCATAGATAGCTTTGAGTAGTGGTGGTGGTTAGTCACTGAGTCGTGTCCAACTCTTGCCATCCCATGCACTGTAGACTACCAGGCTCCTCTGTCCATGGGATTTCCCAAGCAAGAATACTGGAGTGGGTTGCCATGTCCTTCTCCAGGGGATCTTCAGGTATCCAAACCTGGCCTCTTGCACTGCAGGTGGTCTCTTCCATTGCAGGCAGATTCTTACTGACTGAGCCACCAGGGAAGCCCAGTATGATTACTACAGTTATATTCTGGTAAAGAATCAATTGTGTCTGATTCTTTGGGACCCATGGACTGTAGCCCACCAGGCTCCTCTGTTCATGGAATTCTCCAGGCAAGAACACTGGAGTGGGTTGCCATTCCTTCCTTCAGGGGATCTTCCCAACCCAGGGATCAAACCCAGGTCTCCTGCATTGCAGGCAGATTCTGTGGCTCAGATGGTAAAGTGTCTGTCTGCGGTATAAGAGACCCAGGTTCGATCCCTGGGTTGGGAAGATCCCCTGGAGAAGGAAATGGCAGCCCACTCCAGTATTCTTGCCTGGAAAATCCCATGGACCGCAGAACCTGGTAGGCTACCGTTCATGGGGTTGTAAAGAGTAGGACACGACTGAGCGACTTCACGATTCTCTACCATCTGAGCCACCAAGGAAGCCCTTAGTAGTATGAACATCTTAATAATATCAATCCTTCTGATCCATGAATACAGAATGTCTTTCCATTTATTTATCTTTAATTTCTTTCATCAAAGTCTTACAGTTTTCAGTGTACAAAATTTTCACCTCCTTTGTTAAACTTACTCTTCAAGTATTTTATTTTTGATGCTATTATAGTGGGATTTCTTTATTTTTCAGATAGTTCATTGTTTTCTTAGTATGTAGAATCATAACTGATTTTTGTATGTTGATGCTATAACTGCAACTTTACTGAATTACTAGTTCCATCAATTTTTTGGTAGAGTCTTGAGAATTTTCTGTATGTAAGATTATATCATCTGCAAAGTTTTACTTCTTCCTTTCTGATCTGGACAGTTTTATTTCTTTTTATTGCCTGATTGCTTTGGCTAAAACTTCAGTAGTATGTTGAATAAGAGTGAGAGTGGGCAGCCTTATCTTGTCCCTGATCTTAGAGTAAAAGTTTTCAACTTTTTACCACTGAGTAGGATGTTAGCTGTGGGCTTGTCATACATGGCATTTATTACGTTGAGGTATATTCCTTTTATACCCAATTTGTTCACTTTTTATCATGAAAGGATGTTGAATTTTGTCAAATTCTTTATCTGCATCTATAAGCCTTTGACTGTGTGGATCACAATAAACTGTGGAAAATTCTGAAAGAGATGGGAATACCAGACCACCTGATCTGCCTCTTGAGAAATTTGTATGCAGGTCAGGAAACAACAGTTAGAACTGGCCATGAAACAACAGACTGCTTCCAAATACGAAAAGGAATACGTCAAGGCTGTATATTGTCACCCTGCTTATTTAACTTATATGCAGAGTACATCATGAGAAACACTGGACTGGAAGAAACACAAGTTGAAATCAAGATTGCTGGGAGAAATAGCAATCACCTCAGATATGCAGATGACACCACCCTTATGGCAGAAAGTGAAGAGGAACTCAAAAGCCTCTTGATGAAAGTGAAAGTGGAGAGTGAAAAGGTTGGCTTAAAGCTCAACATTCAGAAAACGAAGATCATGGCATCAGGTGCCATCACTTCATGGGAAATAGATGGGAAAACAGTGGAAACAGTGTCAGACTTTATTTTTCTGGGCTCCAAAATCACTATAGATGGTGACTGCAGCCATGAAATTAAAAGATGCTTACTCCTTGGAAGGAAAGTTATGACCAACCTAGATATCATATTCAAAAGCAGAGACATTACTTTGCCAACAAAGGTCCGTCTAGTCAAGGCTATGGTTTTTCCTATGGTCATGTATGGATGTGAGAGTTGGACTGTGAAGAAGGCTGAGCGCCGAAGAATTGATGCTTTTGAACTGTGGTGTTGGAGAAGACTCTTGAGAGTCCCTTGGACTGCAAGGAGATCCAACCAGTTCATTCTGAAGGAGATCAGCCCTGGGATTTCTTTGGAAGGAATGATGCTAAAGCTGAAACTCCAGGACTTTGGCCACCTCATGCGAAGAGTTGACTCATTGGAGAAGACTCTGATGCTGGGAGGTATTGAGGGCAAGAGGAGAAGCGGACGACAGAGGATGAGATGGCTGGATGGCAGCACTGACTCGATGGATGTGAGTCTGAGTGACCTCCGGGAGTTGGTGATAGACAGGGAGGCCTGGCGTGCTGCGATTCATGGGGTCGCAAAGAGTCGGACACAACTGAGCGACTGATCTGATCTGATCTGATTGAGACAGTCATGATTTTTATCTCTCATTATATTAATGTGAGGGATTCCCTGGTGACTCAGATGGTAAAGAATCTTCCTGCAGTGAAGGAGACCTGGGTTCAAACTCTGGGTCAGAAAGATCCCCTGGAGAAGGGAATGGCAACCCACTCTAGTATTCTTGCTGGAGAATTCCCTGGACAGAAGAACCTGGAAGGCTATAATCCATGGGGTCTCAAAAAGTCGAGCAAGACTGACCAACTAACACTTCCACTTCCATATTAATGTGATGTATCACATTTTTAAAGGAAAACATTTTTTTTACTCCTTCCATCACTTATTGAACAGACTATGTGGCATGCAGTGTCCTTTGTACTATGTATACATATTTATTTTCATTTTTTCAACTGTACTGAGATATAATTGAAAAAATTGTAAGATATTTAAAGTGTGCATTGTGGTGGTTTGATGTATGTATACTTTGTAAAAGAATTCTCACCATATAGTTAATTAACACATCCATCGCCTCACATATTTGCATATGTTGAACCATCCTTATATCCCAAGGATTAAGTCCCTGGGTATGATCCCATTAATGTGCTCTTGAATTCAGTTTGCTAGTATTTTGTTAAAATTTTTACATTTATGTTCATCAGGAATATTGGCCTATAGTATTGTTTTCTTGTAGTGTCCTTTTCTGACTTTAGTATGAGAATAATTCTGGCCTCATAAAATGAAGTTGGAAGTGGCCCCTCCTCTTCTTTTGGAAGAGTTTGGGAAGGATTGACACTAATTTTTCTTTCAATGTTTGGTAGTATTCTCTAGTGAAACCATCTGGTCCTGGACTTTCCTTTGTTGGGAGATGTTTTATTAGTGATTCAGTATCCTTACTCATTATTGGTTTGTTTATATTTCTGTTTCATCATAATTAACTCTTGGTAAGTTGCATGTTTTTAGGAATTTATCAATTTCTTCTGGTTGTCCAACTTGTTGGCATATAAGTAATTGTTCATAGTAGTCTCTTATTTTGTATTTCTGTGGTATCATTTTTAATGTCCCCTCTTTAGTTTCTGATGTTGAATTTTCTTTTTGTCTTAGTCTAGCTAAAGTTGGTCAATTTTGTCATTTCAGAGAACCAATTCTTAATTTCATTGATTCTTTTCTCCTGTTTTCCTGTTCTGCATTTCATTTACTTTGGTTCTAATGTTTGTTTATAATTTCCTTTCTTCTGCCAACTTTAGGCTTAGGTTCCCCCTGCCCCCGCCCCCAGTTCATGAAGGTATAAATGTTAGATTGTTTTGAGAGTTGTTTTTCCCCAAGTTTTTCTTTAAAATTATTACTGTCATACAGGGTAAACACAAACAGTAGGAGGATCCAGGAAGATATAGAGGCATATTTCAAAGATACTGTGGATTCAGTTCCAAACCACTGGAATAAAGTGAATATCTCAATAAAGCAACCCACATGAATATTTTGATTTCCCGGTGCAGATAAGTCACATTTACACTTATACTTTAGTCTGTTAAGTGTGTAATCGTTATGTCTAAAAAAACAAAGTGCACACCTTAATTAAAAAATACTTTATTGCTAAAAAATGCTAACCCTCTCAGCCTACCTTTAGTGAGTCGTGGTGCTAACATCACAGATCACTGATACAGACCATCATAACAAATATAATAATAATGAAAAAGTCTGAAATGTTGGGAGAATTACCAAAATGTGACTGAAAGACAGAGTGAACAAATGCTGCTGGAAAAATGACTCTGATTTGCTCAACACAGTGTTGCCACAAACCTTCAATTTGTAAAATAATAAAAAGTAAAAACGGAATGTCTACAAAGCACAATAAAGCAGAGAGCATAAAACAAGGTTTGCTTGTTTTAAAAAGTCCACTTTGAACATAAAACATTTTCTTTTTACAGAGTGAAGTAAGCCAGGAAGAAAAACACAAATACAGTATACTAACGCATATATATGGAATTTAGAAAGATGGTAACAATCACCCTGTTTACTAGACAGCAAAAGAGACACTGATGTATAGAACAGACTTTTGGACTCTGGGACCGGGAAAGGGCGGGATGATTTGGGAGAATAGCATTGAAATATGTATAATATCATATTTGAAACGAGTCGCCAGTCCAGGTACGATGCCTGATAACGGATGCCTGGGGCTGGTGCACTGGGACGACCCAGAGGGATGGTATGGGGAGGGAGGAGGGTTCAGGATGGGGAGCACGGGTATACTGGTGGTGGATCCATCTCAATGTATGGCAAAAGCAATACAATATTGTAAAATTAAGCAAAATAAAATTTAATTTTAAAAAAATTAGATAAATCAATAGAGACTAAAGAGTAATGGTTGCTTAGGGCTTGGAGGAGAGGAAAGGATGTTGTGACTGCTAGTGGGTCTGGGGTTTCTTACCAGGGTGATAAAAATGTTCTGAAATTATATTGTGTTTATTTCACTGTTCTATGTATAAATAACCACTGAATTGTACACTTTTAAAAGATAAATTGTACAGTATGCTAGAGTTCAATAAATTTGTTGTTAAAAAAATAAAACTGATTTCTGTAGGAAAAAAAATATTCTGGTTATGTAAACTACCTGTATTTTTGCCCATTTATGTGATATTTGTGTGTGTGTATGTGTGTGTGCATATATATGTGACACACCTTGTTTTCATATGTACCTTCCCTGGTAGATGGTAAAGAATCTGCCTGCAATGCATGAGACCCCAGTTAAATTCCTGGGTCAGGAAGTTCCCCTGGAGAAGGGATAGGCTACCCACTCCAGTATTCTTGTGCTTCCCTGGTGGCTCAGACAGTAAAGAATCCTCATGCAATGCAGGAGACCTGGGTCCAATCCCTGGGTTGGGAAGATCCCCTGGAGGAGGGCATGGCAACCCACTCCAGTATTCTTGCCTGGAGAATCCCTATGGACAGAGGAGCCTTGGTGGGCTATAGTACCTGCTGTCTCAAAAAGTTGGACACGACGGAGTGACTAAGCACAGCACAGCATAGAGAGATCTCATTCTTTATACTGGTTTGATTTAATGGCTATACTACAATTTAACTATTATAGACATTAAGTTGATTCATTTTTTTTCCTTTTTTGCTATCAGAATTAATGCTGTCAAGTATACACAGTAATACATATAATGCACATATATACATATATGACATTTACATGTAATATATACATATATGTGTCTGTATATGTATCTTTGCCTTCTGTTACAAGTATATAACATTGAAATATGTATAATATTATATCTGAAATGTATTAATTGTTCAAACTAAATACTGTCATGTTACAATTTGTTCATATTAAAAAAAAAAAAAATAGAATAGCACACACACACACACAAAAAAACCAATTGCTGAGTCAAAGTTTATAGATGTTTTTCACTCGATGGAGATTATCAAGCTGCTATCCAGAAAGGTTACATCAATTTCCATTCCCTCCAGGAGCATTTGGGGGTGCCTGCATTCCAACATTATTGTCAATACTCGGTTTCATCAGACTTTTTAACATATGACAGACTAACGGGTAAAAAAAAAAAAATGAAGATAGAGATTTCTCGGATAGAAAATGTGTCTCCTTATCTTTTCATTCAATACTCACTGAACAAAATGCATATACAGGATTTCACCCAGTCTAAATCTGAGTGGTCCCTAGTTTGTAAGCAGTGGTGTGTTGTGCATTGTGCAAGTAAACCCGGCAGTTTGGCTTGAAATGACAGCAGGTTAGGGAAGCTAGATTTTTGTAAGCTGAATCCAGTTCATAATTGCTTGATTATAGACACATTAGGAAATGGGGCACTTCCGTGGGCTGTAGCTTGGATCCTTTGTTACTCTTGATCCGGAACCCTGTGATGGCTAAAAGGACATAAGAACTAGCACTACTTGATCACTTAGTGTCCACCCTGTCGTGAGCCTTTTCCATATATTATGTCATTTAGTACCAATACTTAATATTTGACTTCCCTGGTGGCTCAGATGGTAAAGTGTCTGTCTACAAAGTGAGAGACCTGGGTTCAATCCCTGGGATGGGAAGACTCCCTGGAGAGGGAAATGGCAACCCACTCCAGTACTCTTGCCTTGAAAATCCCATGAACGGCGGAGCTTGGTGCAGGCTACTATCCATTGGGTCACAAAGACTCGGGCACAACTGAGCGACTTCACGTTCACTTTCTTTAGACCAATATTTAGGACTAGGCACCATATCATCTTCCTCCTCCCCAGTGAGGGAACTGAGGCACAGAGAGGCTGTGGGATTTGTTCCAGGTTCCACAGCTAGTCAGCGGCAGAGGTGGGGTTCCATCCAACACAGGCTGGTCGCCAAATCTGTGCTTTCAATGAGCACTCTTCACACTTCAATGTGCACTCAGATCTCCTGGCGATCCTGTTAAAAATCAGGTTTTGATTCAGCAGATCTGGGATGAGGCCCAAGATAGTGTGTCTCAACAAGCTCCCAGATGCTGCTGCTGCTGGTTCATTGAGCAGATTTGAGTAAAAACCTTGAAATCATTAATTTTTTGTCAATTTTATGGGATTGCCTGTCAACAGATTTCACTGATCCCTGCCCTGCCCTCCTCCCACCACCCGCCACTTCATGATGTTCATCAGTTGGCCTTTCTACTGAAAATGACTTCTTCCACAAATGCCAGAATATCAGCTTTCCAATTCATAGGGGCTGCTGAAGGACTTTTTGCAGGTTTAAGGACTCTGTTAACATCTATGAGTGAATGTGTGGATTTTCTTTTCTTCTGATAAATGTAATTTTACACTCTACATACAAAGATGTTTTCTTTTAGGATTCCTTTAAAGGCCCAAATAGACCATGTTCCAGCAGTTTTAAATGATTTCATAATAAGAGACACTTTATCATTCCCACATCAGATTGAAAACATGATGCTCTGATCATTTTTCAGGGCATGAATGGAGCCACTCCTGTTTCAGAATCATTCAGTTAAATTTACCAATCTGACGTAAAGGAGTGTTGCCCCAACTCGAAATTAAATGGAAGATGCTTAGACATTTTGTGTTTTGTTTTTTTTTTTTTCTGATACAAAGATTTAACACTGAGAATAAACTTGATTTCCTTAGCGATAACTTACCCTTTTACTTAGTGCACTAATATACATTCCACTAAAAACTAAACTTATTACTTGTAATTATTTGGAGAGCATGGTTCATAATTTTCTTATTACTGAATAAATAAATTGGGGAAATGTGGATAATAAAAATTCTTTTAAATGTTCTGGATTATTTGTTTTGCCAGTAACCTGACCTCCCAGTGTTCCATAAGAAGGTGGTTTTAATGGAACTGCGCTGTATTTATGACTTCTGAATGTGAAAATGACAGATTGTATTAATTTCTTATTAATTTGGCTAATTTCCTTTTCACTGGTTAATGAAAGATGTTTGTCTCTTGACTGGCTCCTACACAATGCACAGATTTCCTCTGTGTAGCAGGGGAAGAGCGTCCTTTAATATCCCCATGTGGAGATGGTCTCTTGGTAAACTGGCCAGCAGTCCATGATGTGTCCAAATAAGTGTTTCTCCTCAAGATTCACTTTTACTGATTACTCTCTGACCTACATTCACTAATTAAGTACAGTGCCTTGGATGTTGGTTTGAGTCAAAGAAAAACATGTTATTCTCATGCATTATTTACATATATCGAAGTACCTCTTATCTTTTCCTGGTTATTTTCTGTATGGATTTAGTTACTAAGAAAACTTACCAAGTTAACAGCCTTATTATTCCTGGGGTGCTAGCCACTTGAACAAATGGAATTTTCAAGAAGTCATTTGATCCATTCTTTCTTTTAGCAAGCTGAACAAAGAAGTGTTTTGTGTAAGGTCACATTTCCTTTTCTAAACAGCTTTACCCATTCAACAACCCAGACAAATGAACGCCTTTGACACATTGAAGTGTGAGTGTTGCTACCTGGGCCATAAAGAAGCTGGTTCTCAGATGAGAAGCAGTCATAAAAGCTTCATGGCTGAGAACATCATCTAAATGAGAGGTGGCAAAACAAATATTGGTCATAGCATTATGTGCAGCTAGCTGTTACTGTGCCCATCTGCTGGCTCCATTGCTTTGCATGGAGTGGATTCCTTATGCTCAGTGGTATATTGAAATCTGGTGTCCATGGCAACCAAAGCATCACCAATCCAAAGCAAGCGCTGTGGGGACCAGCTGAATCTACACTCCTACAATGACTTTAGAAGGGAGCCACATCCCTAACAGACTTTACAACTATCTAAGGCTGAAGAGTTCCAGTGATCCACCAGAAAGGAAGTATTGTTCTCATGCACATTTTGGTAACATAATTTTGCTATTTAAAATGTTTCTTCTTTCCTTGTGAGGCAAAGAGAATTGCATGAGTTATCACCCATTGCAGCTGTTGAAATAGTTTAGCATCTCAATGAAGGCATTAAAAGATGATGGTTAAGAACAGGGCTTTCAGAGTCCCATAACCTTGGTGTTGAATAGTGGCTCCATCCTGGTTGACCTTAGCCAGGTTACTTTATCATCTTTAAAGTTTGATTTCCTCATCTGCAAAAGGTAAGGTGAGCACCCCCTTCTTAGGTGTGGTAGGAAGATCCACTGAGAATGTGTGTGTAACACACTTAGCAGAGGGGTCTGCCAGGCACATAGTAAAGACTCTGTGTAAGTCAGTCCTTGTTTTATTAGTATTTTGAATATTGTCATTAATGTGAAGTGAGACCCTCTGTGGACTAAATGATACAGCTGTGTTTTAGGGGAAGTTTAGCCCATGTAATATTCCCTGTGGTGGTATTCAGAGCTGCTATGCCCCTGATCACAACAGCAAAGCTTTGAGATCTTCAAACAGAGGCCATAAAGTGCTGGACAGAAATATTCTTTTCTCTGCCACATGGGAGATTAAGCTGAGCTGCTCAGAGAGATTATGTGTCAAAGTAAATTGAGTGGCTGGTCATCACCCCTGGAACCCGAACCTGTTCAAGTTGCCCTCTGCACTTTGGTTCTTCCAGGAAGAGGGTGTTCTTTTCTCTTTTTGCTAAGTTCAGGCTCTTTGAAGACTTAATCTAGGAATTGGGTTTCCTGTGTCTGATTTGTGCTTCTCAGAGTAAATCACCTAATTGGCTTTATCAGCAGAGATTTGCTATGCAGGTGATGTTGGGATGTTTGTTTTTTTTTTGCTCTCTTCCCCCCAGAATCTGAGGAGGAGATTCAAGGAGCTCTTTCCTGCGCTTAAATCCTCATCTTTGCTTCTAAAGATCATTTGCTTGTATGGCACTAATTCAGAATTTCAGGCAAATTTCAGTAGTTGCCTCTCTGGTGAAGTGACAGTTTCAAATGAGTTTTCCTCAGCAAATGTTCCAGATCATGTACAGTCAGTAGCTTGTCTCAGCAAAGGATTAATACAATTAAGGATTCTTCCAAGTGTTTCTTCAGCTTCTGGGCCCAGAAATTATGTTTTTTCTTGCATTAGTGAACATTTCTATTTGTATTTCAAGGCTGTGTCATACATATAGACTCACTGTTGGTTTTACAAACTTAAATCTACTCTTTAGCTCCTATTCATACTCATTTATGACATTATCTTGACATTTACAACTACACTACTCTAATAGTAATGGAGTAGCAAATGGCAACCCACTCCAGTATTCTTGCCTGGACAACCCCATGAACAGAGGAGCCTGACAGGCTACAGTCCATGGAGTCACAAAGAGTCAGGTATGACTGAGTAACTGAACACATACTCTAATAGTAAAGGCATTATTATGATTTCTTCTTATCCCTAATAACGGAGTTGTTGTGTATATCCATTCAGTCATTTCAGTCGCTCAGTCACGTCTGACTCTTTGCAACCCCATGGACTGCAGCATGCCAGGCTTCCCTGTCCATCACTGACTCCCGGAGCTTGCTCAGACTCATGTCCATTGATTTGATGATGCCATCCAACCATCTTATCCTCTGTCGTCCCCTTCTTCTGCCTTCAATCTTTCCGAACATCAGAGTCTTTTCCAATGAGTCAGTTCATCGCATCAGGGGCCCAAAGTATTGGAGTTTCAGCTTCAGCATCAGTCCTTCCAATGACTATTCAGGACTGATTTCCTTTAGGATTGACTGATTTGATCTCCTTGCAGCCCAGGTGACTCTCAAGAGTCTTCTCCAACACCACAGTTAAAAAGCATCGGTAGCTTGATAGGGATTGCATTGAATCTGTAGATTGCTTTGGGTAGTATACTCATTTTCACTATATTGATTCTCAGCCATTAAAAAGAGAACATTTGAATCAGTTCTAATGAGGTGGATGAAAGTGGAGCCTATTATACAGAGTGAAGTAAGCCAGAAAGAAAAACACCAATACAGTATATTAACACATATATATGAAATTTAGAAAGATGGTAATGATAACCCTGTATGCAAGACAGCAAAAGAGACACAACTGTATAGAACGGTCTTTTGGACTCTGTGGGAGAGGAAGAGGGTGGGATGATTTGAGGGAATGGCATTGAAACATGTATAGTATCATGTAGGAGGCGGATTGCCAGTCCACGTTCCATGCAGGATACAGGATGCTTGGGGCTGGTGCGCTGGGATGACCCAGACGGATGGTATGGGGAGGGAGGTGGGAGGGGGTTCAGGATGGGAAACACGTGTACACCCGTGACGGATTCGTGTTGATGTATTGCAAAACCCATACAATATTGTAGAGTGATTGGCCTCCAATTAAAATAAATAAATTTAAATTAAAAAAAAAAAGCATCAATTCTTCGGTGCTCAGCTTTCTTTATAGTCTAACTCTCACATTCATACATGACTACTGGAAAAATCATAGCTTTGACTAGACGGACCTTTGTCAGCAAAGTAACGTCTCTGCTTTTTAATACATGGTCTAAGTTGGTCATAACTTTTCTTGCAAGGACCATGCGTCTTTTTAATTTCATGGCTGCAGTCACCATCTGCAGTGATTTTGGAACCCAAGAAAATAAAGTATAGCCATTCAATTCAGTTCAGTCGCTCAGTCATGTCCGACTCTGTGCGACCCCATGAATTGCAGCACGCCAGGCCTCCCTGTCCATCACCAACTCCCAGAGTTCACTCAGACCCACGTCCATCGAGTCAGTGATGCCATCCAGCCATCTCATCCTCTGTCGTCCCCCTTCTCCTCCTGCCCCCAATCCCTCCCGGCATCAGAGACTTTTCCAGTGAGTCAACTTTATAGCCATTAGTTCTGCCTAAAATCTCCAATACCCCAACAGCTGTCTCTAGGTCTGTGGCCTTTGTCTCCTTGGGGGTCCATAATATCTTTCCCAGATCTGTGGCCGTAGGTCAGTGTTTCTCACACTTGAATGTTTATGAGAATCCCTTGGAGGACTTGTTCCAGCCCCAGAGTTTCTGATTCAATGGATCTGGAGTCAGACCTGAGACTTTGCACTGTGAACAAGTTTCCACTGATGCTGCTGCTTGTCTGGAGACTACATTTTTAGAACCACTGCCTTATACTATACCCTTAATCTTGGCCAGACATCTCTGAAATGTGGGAACTGAGTGAAGGCCGTACAGTGGTAGTACCACAAACTTACCACCACCACCACCAGAAAATAACTCGAAAGATAGGACTGACTCTATGACAGGTACTGTGATGAACATATTATATCCATTTCAGGGGAGAATACTGGAACTTAGGTTCAGGAACTTGCCTGGCATATACAGCTGGGCAAGTAGTTGAACCCACATCTTCCTGATTACAGAGCTGCTTCTAGAGATTTAAGTCAGATAAGACTTCTGCATGTTTTTCTGCTGAGGTATTCATGGCCAAGAGGAGAGCGAGTTGTACCCCAAGACACCTGGAATGATAGTTTGAACTCGACTCTCTGAACTTCAAGGTGTTTTTGAAGTTTAACTTAAGAGTGAATAAAAATGGTGGTACAGGAGAGTGCTCTGCATGGATTCTGAAGTTCCAGAAGCCAGTTAATCTCAGCTCAGCTTTGTCAGTTGCAACTTTGATAGGTCCTTTCACAAACCTGAGCAACTCGGTGATACTCTTAGGCTAGGCTCTCCAGTGAGGTGTGGATATACTTCATTCAGGAAGGACTCTCAGAGAAACCAGTATAGGAGTAGGGCAAACAGTGAAGAGTGGGAAGCCAAGCAAAGGTGTGATTTTTAGGCTGAGTTACAGCTTCCATCTCATTCCTTAAAGAACCCCAGAGGGCAGATAGCATCTCATAGTTTGTCCTGACTTGAGTCAAGCACTCCCACCACCATTTCACTACTAGATGGAGGTGTAATCTTCCCGGTACTTCCAGGCTTCTGGAATTGTGGGGCAAATGTGAAAAACAGAACTTTCTAGATTTAAGGGAACCCCTCCTCAGCAATGTTGGATAGAAAAAGAATAAAGAAAAGATTCTAAAGGCTTCTAAGAAGAAAAATAAAACAGCTTCCTTAAAAGGATTTCCACTGGACTTTCAGTAGCAACTTAAGCTACCCAACAGTGGAGCAAGGCCTCCTAAGTTCACAGAGAAAATTATCAACTAGAATTCTGTAGCAGCTAAAATTATCAATCAACTGTGAGAGTAGAAAAAAATCTTTACAAGTTCTCAAAAAAAAAAAACAACACTTTTTTTTTTCTTTCAAAAGTGTAAGGCATAGGTAATTTTGCTTCACAGAATGTATTTAAAGAATTTACAGACCAGACATTCCAAATGAAGCAACCACTGTCTGGAACACTGCAGGAGCTGGTAAAACATTTTTGAGGGAGGTCCATGGTGTTGGTGGAATGAACCAAGAAATAGGGAAGTATGAGATTTCAAAACCTGGAGCTCCAGTGCAGATGAGATCAGAAAACTTCAAGAGTGATGGTAAAGGACAGCCCAGGATGAAGCTGGGTATCAAGTCTTGAAGGAAGCCTAAGTACTGAAGCAGAGCTACAGCTAGGATGATGCTAAAAGAAAAATAATAGAATAGGTGAATTACCTGATATGCTTGGCTGTACCTAAAGGAGTTATGCAAGTTAGTTGGAAAGTTAAGGTGCGAATTTGGTATAGACAAACTAGAAAACCAAACAATGTAGAAAGAAAAGGAAGTTATCTTGCAGGGGGAAGTAGAGGGAGAAAGGAAATATTAATCATTGAACATGGTTTTGCTTAATGAATATTCATTTAACCTGATACTGTTTTGGTAAAAAAAAAAAATGATACAGTTATCTTGGGTGTTTGGGAAAGGGGAAACGTATGTGTGGGAGATTATAAGAGAGCTCAGTCTTCATCTTCCATGTTAGGAGATGAATAGATAACACCTTTAATGGAGAAGTCAAAAAATAGCTGTATAAGTGTGTCATCTAATATGAAGATTAATAGCTTTAAAAAAAGGCAAAAAAATATTTTCAGCTTTTGCTGTGGATGAGGAGGGGTGGGACAGAAGCTTGATGTTATTTTAAGGAACTCCACTTTTTAAGTTATATATATGTATTGGGTTGACCAGAAAGCTTATTTGGGTTTTCCCGTAATATATTATGGAAAAGCCTGAACAAACTTTTTGACCAACTTAATATTTCTTTGAGAAATATAAATACCAAGAACATAAGGGCTATTTTTCTTAATCTCACCTGTGCTTTTTAGCTGTGATTTCACCATATACTCTTCTTCATAGTCTTATTCCTGCTTAGTGATTAACAAATGTTCTTAGAGAACATCTATGGAATATTACCTAATGATAGAAATAATGTCATTTATAGATAAATTTTGTCAGCATATTTCCTCATCAAAAGTGTGGCTTGATACATTCCTTATATTCTAATAAGTAATACTAAATTAGGATTTAATGACATTAGTTTGGCCAAATAGCTCTGTGTCATTTAAAATCTTCATATGGTGTAATTTAAATAGTTGTACCTTTAAACATATTGAGTAAAATAATGAATATCAGAGCTATATTTATTAAACTTCTACCCAGAAAGGAGGAGAGATTCCAGTTAAAATAATTAAAAGTAAAAAGATAGATGGTTAGAATACAGTGAAGATTTGTGGAATCACATATATAAAGCAGAATAAGAATATAGTTTTTTTTTTTTTTTTCATGGCAGTGGCTCTAAGATGCTCCAAGATTCTATAATGCTTCCAAGTCATTGCAACCAGTGGTAACTAGTAATTATATAGAACATTAAGTCGACTAACTACTTGTTACATAAGCTGTCTCATTTAATTCTCACAATCTCTCTTCAAGTTAGATATTATTACTACTACATTTTCAGAACAGAAAATAGAAAACATTGCAGAGAGGTTTAGTATCTTCCCCAAGGATGTAGGGTTGAGAAGTAGGATAATGATAACATTTATTGCCCAAGCAGGATACTTTTGGTAGGAACCAGCCAGTTAAGATTCTAAGACAAGAGAGATAAACCAAGGCTTACCTGTGGGATTTATGATCCCCAGTTGATAAGGGATTGAATCTTGTCTAGAATTCAGGTTCTTCTGCAAATTTGCGCTCTTTCTGCTGCCTTGGGCTAGTGGTACCCTTTGTTGTTCAGTTGCTCAGTTGTGTCTGACTCTGCAACCCCATGGACTGTGGCATACCAGGCTTCCCTGTCCTTCACCATCTCCTGGAGTTTGCTCAAACTCATGTCCCTAGAGTCGGTGATGCCATCCAACCATCTCATCCTTTTTCACCCCTTTCTCCTCCTGCCCTCAATCTTTCACAGCATTAGGGTCTTTTCAATGATCCAGCTCTTTGCATCAGGTAAAAGTGAAAAGTGAAGTATTAGGTGCTCAGTCATGTCTGACTCTTTGGAATCCCATGGATTGTAGCCTACCAGGCTCCTCTGTCCTTGAAATTCTCCAGGCAAGAACTCTGGAATGGGTTGCCATTTCCTTCTCCAGGGGATCTTCCCAACTGAGGGATTGAACCTGGGTCTCCTGCATTGCAGGCAAATTTTTTACAGCCAAAGTATTGGAGCTTCAGCTTCAGCATCAGTCCTTCCAATGAATGTTCAATCCTTTAGGATTGACCTGCTTTGATCTCTTGCCTGTACATGGGTGGTACCCTTCATGTTAAATGAAATTCCCCATTTCCTAAATATACCAATAAATGTTAACTGATGAATGGCAAGTAGTTGTTTCTGTTCATTGAGAGAACCCTTGAGGCAGTGGGTAGAGTGTCTGCATATCCATTCTGGAGTTTCAGGACCGAATGCGTTGCTGACTCCCACCCAAGATGCCACTCAGTAGCCTGAAAACTCAAAGAGAGGAAGTGTCTGAAAGGCATTCAGACACAGTTGACATGTTCCCAAATAGAACATGCTAGAAGAGAGAATTGGAGACAAGCGTGGACAATTAAGGGTGAGGATAGAAGTGGATGGCCAACTGTGAGAAGAAGGATCCTTAGCAGGAAGTGCCTAACACCGTGTTTGTTCCCTGAGTTTCTTTTGTTACTTTTCTCACAAGCCTTTCCTCTGCACTTCTGGCTGCCCTTTTGGGTGTACTGTTCACTGCACATTTCATGTTTGTTTCCTACACAATTCCCAGAGAGCCTTGCTTGCAGCAAGACTGTAGCAGCTCTAAGCTCTTCATCTCCACTCCCTTTTCACTAATACTGACCTGAATAATAGGCAAACCTGGCAAACAGAAGATTCCTAATACATATTCACAGAAGAGAGGAAGGGATGCACATGAACTGTTTTAATTTCACAAAACTAAATAATCCCCTTTATTGGAGTCTCAAGAAGGGGACAGCCCACATTTTAAAAGGAGCTCCTATCAAAATGTGTTTTAGCTTTTCTGGGTCTGACAGCAGAGCTACTTAGGATCTTGGGATGAAATATTTGATCGACAGGTTACCTGGTTGGTCATGAATTCTGTCACATTTTCATTTACCATCAGCCTCATGACAGCCAGTGGATGGTAAAATTCTCCCACTTTTACACTACAAAGTGAAAAATGTGCCCAGCTGATGACAGGTCAAAATTATCTGCTTGTGCATTTCCGTGCTGACACACAGAACTCTCTCATTGTTAACATTTAAGAGACCCTTTAGGAAACTCTATGTTTGGACTTGTATAGTTTCAGACATCTGAAATGATTTTTGTTTTTAAAATAATCTGTTACTTTTATATTCATACAGCTGATAAAGTCTTGTGTATGTTTCTCAATCTTTATCTCCATCTGTTGAAAACTTGCATTCACTTTTGATAAATTAAACACTGGCAGATATAGATAATCAGTTGTTAAGAATTCCTTTTTTGTTTGTCTGGAAGGAATTATGCTGTCCTACAAACAAGAACTTAATGTAGAAAACCGCCTCTTTAATTACATATTAAAATATCATTCTGCAAACAACTGTTAAATACTTATAAATAAAAATATGTAGAGGAATAGAAGAATCAAAGCCAGTTTACAGTAAGTATACTTTTACTACAGCTAAGAAATGAGTACCTCATCACGTCCTTCCTAGAGTGAATAAACAGATACCTGAAGAGATAGTTAAATCAGAAATTAGAAAGAAGATGTACCCTCAGAATTTGTTTACAGCATACAATGATTTAATATTTCTTTTCATTTTAGATAGCATGAGCTTTTAATTAGGTGGTACACAGTATGGGACAGCTGTTTCTGACTCATACTATTGAATATTGACCAACATATAACTAACTCCCTATCAGTTTTTTAGCAGTCAGAGGAAAGCCCCAAGTTCTTGGTGCAGGTAACTTATTAGAGACTTTAACTAAAACTACTATGTAAATGGCTTTTGACATTTAGCTTTCAAGCTTGATGCATTTTTTTTTTCATCAGCCAAGCTGTGTTCTACAAACCATTCAATATCACGGTAATCCAAGTCTATGCCCCAACCAGTAATGCTGAAGAAGCTGAAGTTGAACGGTTCTGTGAAGACCTACAAGACCTTCTAGAACTAAAACCCAAAAAAGATGTCCTTTTCTTTATAGGGGACTGGAATGCAAAAGTAGGAGGTCAAGAAACACCTGGAGTAACAGGCAAATTTGGCCTTGGAGTACAGAATGAAGCAGGGCAAAGGCTAATAGAGCTTTGCAGAGAATGTACTGGTCATAGCAAACACCCTCTTCCAACAACACAAGAGAGGACTCTACACATGGACATCACCAGGTGGTCTGCACTGAAATCAGACTGATTATATTCTTTGCAGCCAAAGATGGAGAAACGGTATGCAGTCAGCAAAAACAAGACCAGGAGCTGACTGTGGCTCAGATTATGAACTCCTTATTGCCAAATTCAGACTTAAATTGAAGAAAGTAGGGGAAACCACTAGACCATTCAGGTATGACCTAAATCAAATCCCTTACGATTATACAGTGGAAGTGACAAATAGATTCAAGGGATTAGATCTGATAGACAGAGTGCCTGATGAACTATGGAGGGAGGTTCGTGATATTGTACAGGAGACAGGGATCAAGACCATCCCCATGGAAAAGAAATGCAAAAAAGCAAAATGGCTGTCTGAGGAGGCCTGACAAATAGCTATGAAAAGAAGAAAACCAAAAAGCAAAGGAGAAAAGGAAATATATACCCATTTGAATGCAGAGTTCTACAGAATAGCAAGGAGAGATGAGAAAGCCTTCCTCAGTGAACAATGCAAAGAAATAGAGGAAAACAATAGAATGGGAAAGATTAGAGATCTCTTCAAGAAAATCAGAGATACCAAGGGGATATTTCATGCAAAGATGGGCTCAATAAATGACAGAAGTGGTATGGACCTAACAGAAGCAGAAGACATTAAGAAGAGGTGGCAAAAATACATAGGAGACCTATACAAAAAAGATCTTCATGACCCAGATAATCATGATGGTATGATCACTCACCTAGAGCCAGACATCCTGGAATATGAAGTCAAGTGGGCCTTAGGAATCATCACTACGAGCAAAGCTAGTGGAGGTGATAGAGTTCCAGTTGAGCTATATCAAATCCTAAAAGATGATGCTGTGAAAGTGCTGCACTCAATATGCCAGCAAATTTGGAAAACTCAGCAGTGGCTACAGGACTGGAAAAGGTCAGTTGTCATTCCAATGCCAAAGAAAGGCAATGCCAAAGAATTCTCAAACTACTGCATAATTGCGCTAATCTCACACGCTAGTAAAGTAATGCTCAAAATTCTCCAAACCAGGCTTCAACAGTATGTGAACTATGAACTTCCAGATGATCAAGCTGGTTTTAGAAAAGGTAGAAGAATCAGAGGTTAAATTGGCAACATCCATTAGATTATTGAAAAAGCAAGAGAATTCCAGAAAAACATCTATTTCTGCTTTATTGACTATGCCAAAGCCTTTGACTGTGTGGATCACCACAAACTGGAAAATTCTTCAAGAGATGTTAATGCCAGACCACCTGACCTGGCTTTTGAGAAATCTATGTGCAGGTCAGGAAGCAATAGTTAGAACTGGACATGGAACAACAGACGGGGTGGTTCCAAATAGGAAAAGGAGTACATCAAGGCTGTATATTGTCACCCTGCTTATTTAACTTATATGCAGAGTACATCATGAGAAACACTGGGCTGGAAGAAGCACAAGCTGGAATCAAGATTGCGGGAAGAAATATCAATAACCTCAGATATGCAAATGACACCACCCTTATGGCAGAAAGCGAAGAAGAACTAAAGACCCTCTTGATGAAAGTGAAAGAGGAGAGTGAAAAATTTGGCTTAAAGCTTCATATTCAGAAAACTAAGATCATGGCATCTGGTTCCATCACTTCATGGCAAATAGATGGGGAAACAATGGAAACCATGAGAGACTTTATTTTGGGGGGCTCCAAAATCACTGTGGATGGTGACTGCAGAAATTAAAGATACTTACCCCTTGGAAGGAAAGTTATGACCAACCTAGACAGCATATTGAAAAGCAGAGACATTACTTTGCCAACAGAGGTCCGTCTAGTCAAGGCTATGGTTTTTCCAGTAGTCATGTATGAATGTGAGACTTGGACTATAAAGAAAGCTGAGTGCCAAAGAAGTGATGCTTTTGAACTGTGGTATTGGAGAAGACTTTGGAGAGTTCCTTAGAGATCCAGCCAGTCCATCCTAAAGGAAATCATTCCTGAATATTCATTGGAAGGACTGATGTTGAAGCTGAAACTCCAATACTTTGGCCACCTGATGCGAAGAGCTGACTCATTTGAAAAGACCCTGCTGGCTGGGAAAGTTTGAAGGTGGGAGGAGAAGGGGACAACAGAGAATGAGATGATTGGATGGCATCACCAACTCAATGGAGATGAGTTTGAGTAAACTCCGGGAGTTGGTGATGCACAGGGAGGCCTGGGGTGCTGCAGTCTATGGGATTGCAGAGTCGGACATAACTAAGTGATTGAACTGAACTGAAATTTAGCTTCCAGTGGAATCACCTTGGAAACCTTATTAAAACATGGGTCATTGTGCTTTATGTGGGTCTGGGGTAGAGAGAGAATTTGCACTTCTAAAAAGTTCCCAGATGATGCTGATGCTGCCGTTCTAGGGACCACAATTCCAGAACCATTGCTCTAGACCACCATATTGCTGGAAGCAGGAACTTGTCACCAAGGATTTTCAGCTTGGTCTGTAGGATGAAAAATCCTGATGGTCTTTTGGAAAGTTCCTGCTTCCAGTGGTCATTTTTAAGATTTATCTCTCTCTCACTTTTTTTTTTTTTTTTTGTATCCAAAACGTGTTTATTGGGATAGTTTCCCATTCTTGATACAGAGTACTTTTAGTGCTGCTTCTGTCTGAAGGAGTATCCTTTGTAGCTTTGCTTTTCCTCCTGTAGGCTAGCAGAGGACAGCAGAACAGCCAACACACAAAACTGCTGTTTGTGCATGGCTAAAGATGGTGGTGATGTTATAGCTCCTGGGCATTTCACATCCATGAAACAGGAATTGGGGCTCTGCAACAGGCTCTTCTTATGTTTCCTATTCTCTTTTGGAGAGGGATACAGGAGATCCTTTGGGAGAGGCATGTTCTCATGGGGAGGTTGTCATTGCCAGAAAGCTTTTATTCATTTCTTTTTTTTTTTTTTTTTTTTTTTTGATGGGGACCAGTTTTGAAGCCTTTATTGAATTAGTTACAATATTGATTCTGCTCTTTTATGTTGGGCCCTAAGGTATGTGGGATCTTAGCTTCCCCATCAGGAATCAAACCTGCACCCACTGCATTGAAAGGTGAATTCTTAACTGCTGGTTTGCCAGGGAAGTCCCACTTTTGTTTTAAATGAATTCTGTATAACTTCTCTAAACTTCATTTGTTTAATCTCCATTCTGTGCTGCACTGTTCAGAACATCACTGGCTTTAAGGGCTGTCACATTCAGTGTAGATGGCAAGATATTGATATATGTAATCATGTTTGATATTCACCCTCTCCTTACAAGAGCAAATGGACATTTTCTTTTTTAAGTGAATTGGTGCCATGATTAGGTGTAAATAAGCTCCCAGTTCTTTGGATAATGCCATTGACAACCCATTAACAGCATTCTTGGGTCTGATCAAATAGCACCAATGCCCAGGAAAACCCTTTCCAGTGGTATAAACCAGACCACACACCAGACTTCTGAGTTATTTGTGTTGCCTTGTTGAGGTGACAGAGGGAAGCATCTTTATGAAAAATCGCTATCGTATATCCATTGTGTAGTCACAGCAACAACTCTCGTTATCACTGTCATCTTGAAGAATATGTGTTAACCTCAGAGACCTTGATAAATGACCCTTTAGGGGGAAATTAATATCTTTAGGCAAGTCAAATATATTAATCATTGGTGCCACGGACAGAGTGAATTTCCTTCTTGCTGCTGTGGCAAATACTGTAAATCCTTGCAAGGTCCACAGGCAACATTTATGGCCTTCTAAATACTGAGCAGTGCCAGCCATTCACTGGAGTGGGAGTAAGTAACATCCCCTGACTTCAGGTGTTCTAACATTTTAGGAAAATTGTCGAAACCAGTGCTTCTCAAGTTGTAATGTACCCGAATCACCTAGAGAACCTATTGAAGATCTGGGGCTTGGTCCTGCAGTTAACAATCCACCTGCCTATGCAGGGGACGTGGTTTGATCCCTGGTCGGGGAAGATCCCACTGAGCCCATGCTCCACAACAAGAGAAGCCCACATACCCACAGTGGAGATCAGCCCACACTCACTGCCACTAGAGAAAGCCTGCATGTAGCAGCAAAGACCCAGCAAGCCAAAAAAAAAAAAAAAAAAAATGTGGGGTGAGATCTAAGATTCTGCATTTCTGAGAAGTTGTAGGTGGTGCCAGTGTTCCACTGAGTGGTCCTTCGCTCAACATTTTTGAACCACCTGCTTTCATAGAGCATCCTTTCTTATAGCCTAGCAAGACCGGTTGGAGAAGGTAATGGCACCCCACTCCAGTACTCTTGCCTGGAAAATCCCATGGACAGAGGAGCCTGGTAGGCTGCAGTCCATGGGGTCGCTAAGAGTCAGACATGACTGAGTGACTTCATTTTCATTTTTCACTTCCACACATTGGAGAAGGTAATGGAAACCCACTCCAGTGTTCTTGCCTGGAGAATCCCAGGGACGGGGGAGCCTGGTGGGCTGCTGTCTGTGGGGTCGCACAGAGTCGGACACAACTGAAGCGACTTAGCAGCAGCAGCAGCAAGTCCGGTACTGGTATAGCTCTTCACCCAGAAGCTCAGCCTGGTCACCTAAACACATTGCCCTCTTCTTGACGTTCTTTTAGTAAAAACATTTCTGCTTACTCTGTGGACAAGATTCATATTGGCAACTATTGCTTTTATGTCTGTGTCCTTTAAGAACTTTTTACTTTGGTTGTTAGAAAGGTCAACTTCTCATCAGAAAATACTGCTGGGGGAATTACTTGATTGTCCAGTGGTTAGGAGCGCAGATTTCATCTTTGGTCAAGGAACTAAGATTCTGCAAGCCTCACAGCACTGCCAAAAAAAAAAAAAAAATTGCTGTTGGGGGAAGAGTTGTCATGAACGTCCGATTGAAGGTTATTCCATAACACTGTGTTGTTGTTTAGTTGCTAAGTTGTATCCAACTCTTTTGTGGCAACCCTATGGACTGTAGCCCACCAGGCTCCTCTGTCCATGGGATTTCCCAGGCAAGAGTAGTAGAGTGGGATGCCATTCCCTTCTCCAGGGGATCTTCCCGACCCAGGGATCAAACTCAGGTCTCCTGCATTTCAGGCAGATTCTTTACCACTGAGCCACCAGGGAAGCTGCATAGGATTGTATGAGAGAGGCAAACCCCAAATTCCAAGGAGAGACTTACGATGCAAACTCTGTGCTATGGCATTTAATGATGTTCTCAGAAGAGCATAGCTTTCCTTTGTAAACTTCAGCTTGTGATCAGTGATCACTGGTGCATGACGCCAAGTACAGCTTTAGTAAAATGGTTTCATTGCTGGCTTTGGTCTTGGGCAAAACAGGAGTGATGAAAGATACTGTTAGAGCCTGTATGGAGCCATCACTCAAATGGTTCTATTCCCAAGGAACAGACAAATTACCGTAACCTAACAGGGATTATTTTAAACAACGAAATCTACTCAGATCTGAGGGTGGAAGCTGGATTCCTTTCCTGGCTTAATATATCTGTTACCAGTGCTGTTAGCTGTAGCTGATTGAAAACCTGACTATGGTGGTTTCAACAGATTGTTGTTGTTGTTGTTCCGTCATTCAGTCATGCCCAACTCTTTGTGATGCCGTAGACTGCAGCATGCCAGTCTTCCCTGACCTTCGCCGTATCCCAGAGCTTGCTCAAACTCATGTCCATTGAGTCGGTGATGGCATCCAGCCATCACATCCTCTGTCACCCGCTTGTCTTCCTGCCTTCAATCTTTCCCAGCATCAGGGTCTTTTCCAGTGAGTCAGCTCTTCATATCAGGCAGCCAAAGGACTGATGCTGAAATCAGTCATTCCAATGAATATTCAGGGTTGATTTCCTTTAGGATTCACTAGTTGGATCTCCTTGCAGTCCAAGGGACTCTCAGGAGTCTTCTCCAACACCGCAATTTGAAAGCATCATTTCTTCGGTGATCAGCCTTCTTTATGGTCCAACTCTCACATCTGTACACAACTACTAAAAAAACTGTAGATTCGACTATACGGACCTTTGTTGGCAAAGTGATGTCTATGCTTTTTAATACACTGTATTCTAACATATAGAGAGGTCTGCCATCAGATGGCTGCTGGTATTGGTACAATGAGTTGGTGATGTCAGTGACTTTCCCAGGTCATGGTTACAGAATCCATGGGGAAGGTCCAGATATCATGTTTACATTCAAGATAGGAAGCAGAGGGAAGGCTCCACTGATCAGGGAAGCAAAAGCTGTTCAAGACATTTCCAAATTTCTCCTTGTATCTGTTGACCAGGACTGTTGTATGGCCACACATGGGAGACTAGGAAAGCTTGCCTTTATCTAGGCCACCTTGAAAACTGCTGGGGTTCTGAAGGGAGAAATGGATATTGGGTAAGCAACTAACTAAACTAAATTTCCCTGCCTCTATTATTCAACTTTGCTCTTTTTTTTCCCCTTGCAGAATCCAATATTCAGTACTAGGAAAGAGAGTGAGTGTCTGCTGCAGGTAGAGGATGGGTTTGGCAGAGGGAAGAAGCAAAGATCAGCCTTTCAACCTCCAAACTCCATTTCCCCCCAGTGAGATAAGTATACAGATTGGGTTTTGAAGGCACAAACTGCACCTAAAATCAAAAGGAAAGGTAAATGGACATCACACTGTGCACACAGAGTAGTTTGGAAATTCAACAATGGAATTTCCAAAGTCATAAATATGGTGGTACCCCTTATCCTGCAATGTCATTAGACAGTTCAAGTGTTAAACAGCTTGTGTTGTCAGCTTAGTGAATCCCTAATGATTTTGAGAGAAGACCTTGTACTATTAATTATCATTGGTCTGCCTCTCTGGACACCCAGATTCTTGATAAGGAGCAGTTGATAAGGTCGTTTGATAAAGAATGAAGCAGCATGGAACGTGAACATCTTGGGGGTATTACATTCCTTTTAAAAATGCCCTGTAGACATTGATTCTTAAATAATGAGGGTCTTTCCAATGCTATTACTATATTCTTCCTGTTGATTTTTAGATGACGTTTTGCATCAATTAGAGTTAATTAGACCTGCATTAGATTAGGATTTTTTCCACCATGGAGCTGGGTAACTGCTTTTTGCTTCTGCTTCTTCATTTAACCTTATTAAAATAATTTAGTTGCTAGGAGTTCATTCTTATTTTAAAAAGGAAAGAAAATACAGTTTGGTAGGTGACAGAATGATGTATTTCTCTTTCTTGATTAAAAACTGTGTGTGTATGGTCAAGATCAGGCTTTTCAGCTTGGCTTTGTAACATTTTGAAGGTGATTGCTTTGTTTAATCCTCTGACTCTGCTTTGTGCCTCTGAATTAGCTCGTACATTTTTATCTGTAGCCTGGTCACTGGATGAAAGGGAATGATTTCTCTGTTGTGTAGATTTCAGAATTTGGAGGGGAAAAGTGTGATAAAAGACAATTTTGCATTTTGTTTCATCTGCGTAAAGGATATAGAAGTGTTTCATGGATTCCCATAGAAAGTCTGGCAGAAGATGGAGGTTGGGAAGAGAGAGGGATGGGCTTCTTTTGCTGTCTTAAAACAGGAGATTAGTTCTTCCAGAGAATTTCCTTTCACCCTTTCCAAAATGAATGCAGAATAGCTTGTGTCAGGGTCTAAAGGCTGGTTGGGGTCCTGGTGGGATTGTGTGGAAGAGATGAGACAAAGTAGAGTTTTAGGGTTTTTCACAAGAACCTCCTGGTAGATGGCCTGAACTCACTCACCCTGGGAGAAGTGAACATCACAGTGCTGGGCACTCACTTTACATGGGTGCCTCTAACCTTATTGACAAACTTGTAAGCATGACTCTCTTTTGTGTTGGCCTAGAATTTGCAACCTGCTTCCATCATAGCATTTGATATTTCATATCCTAAGCTCTGACAGGGCTGATAAGATTTCTTTCTCTCTTTTTTGTTAAGATTTTCTTTTTTTGATGTGGACCATTTTTGAAGTCTTTATTGAATTTGTCACAATATTTCTTCTGTTTTCTGTTTTGGATTTTTGGCCCTGAGGCATGTGGGATCCTAGCTCCCTGACCAGGGATCTAACCCACACTCCCTGCATTAGAGGGAAAGTTTTAACCACTGGACCCTCCAGGGAAGTCCCCTGAGAGCTCTTTGAGGGCAGACCAAGACCTCAAACTCCAGAGGACAAGGAGTATGTTCTGTCTTGCTCTTCATAGTACATGGTACCAAGTAAATGAATGCAAGATTGAAGCAACCCACTGCAGTGTTTCAGTGTGAGTTTGTCTCTCATTTCATGATCCTCATTTTCATGGGGACATTAGGTCTGCTTTCACTGTACTTCTTTGACTGGTGTCTAGAAAGTTCTTGGTATGGATTTAAAAGGCACTTGAAGGGGGTGGTCCTAAGATGGTGGAGGAATAGGATGGGAGACCACTTTCTCCCCCACAGATTCATCAAAAGAACATTTGAACGCTGAGTAAATTCCACAGAACAACTTCTGAATGCTGGCAGAGGACATCAGGCACCCAGAAAAGCAGCCCATTGTCTTCAAAAGGATGTAGGAAAAATATAAAAGATAAAAAGAGAGACAAAAGAGTTAGGTACGGAGATCTGTCCCAGGAAGGGAGTCTTAAAAAAGAGAGAAGTTTCCAAACAGCAGGAAACACTCTCACTGGCAAGTCTGTGGTGAGCCTTGGAACCACAGAGGGCAACATAACCGGGAGGAAAAATAAATAAATAATTAAAACCCACAGATTGCATGCCGAACAGTAACTCCCAGTAGAGAAGCAGCGCAGACACGCGCAGATGCCCACATCCGCCACTAGCAAGCGGGGGCTGGGCAGGGAGGCCCGGGCTGCATTGCTTAAAGACTGGGCCTGAATGCCCTGAGGGCAATCTGAGGGAACTAACTTGAGATAGCAAACCAGACTGTGGGATAGCTACCCTTCAAAAAGCCCTAACCTAAGACACCTCCAGGCCTACTCACAAAACAAAGGACTGAGCAGAGCTAGCCGGCTGCAGACCATTCCCCTCCAGAGACAGGCAGGCGAGGACAGCCAGAGCTAGAAGGGGGCAATCACAGCCTCAGAGAGGCATTATCTACCAAACTGCAAGCAGCCTTCATTGCTAACCAAGACTTCTTGGGATTCTGGATGGTCGACATCCACCTGAGAAGGTGCGCTGGTTGTACACCCAGAAAACTGAGTGGCAGGGACAGGGGAGGCGATAAGTCTCAGCGACTGCACTTGCCAAACAACTGGTCACCTGAGCTGCTCAGACCTGGGAAGGGCTCAAAACGCTGGCCCAACCAAGTCTGCACCTCTGAGGAGTACCTGAGTACCTGAACCTGAGCAGCTTAGACCTGGGAAGTGCATGCAGCCCAGGGCCAGCCTCAGACAGTTCCTGGTAGAGCAACCTAGAGCCTAAGCAGTGTAGACAGGGAAAGCACACACTCCATGAGTGGGGGCAAACCCAATGTGGCTGAGATACTGCGAGCACTCCCCACAGACACCAGTGTTATTTGTTTGCAGCGTCTCTCCCTCCCCACAGCACAACTGAACAAGTGAGCCTAAAAAAGTGTCCACCACCGCCCCCTTGTGTCAGGGTGGAAATCAGACACTGAAGAGACCAGCAAACAGCAGAAGCTAAAACAGAGGGAACCAGCTTAGAAGTGACAGATGGAGAAGTCTTGAGGCTACTCTAAGAATAAGACTGAAAACCAGAGGCAGAAGGTTTAAGTCCAAATCCTGAGAACACCAGAAAACTCCTGACTCCAGGGAACATTAATCGATAGGAGCTTATCAAACACCTCCATACCTACACTGAAACCAAGCACCACCCAAGGGCCAAGTTCCAGAGCAAGACATACCATGCAAATTCTCCAGCAACACAGGAACATAGCCCTGAGCTTCAATATACAGGCTGCCCAAAGTCACTCCAAACCCATTGACATCTCATAAATCATTACTGGACACTTCATTGTACTCCAGAGAGAAGAAATCCAGCTCCACTGACCAGAACACCGACACAAGGTTCCCTAACCAGGAAATCTTGACAAGCCACCCGTCCAACCACACCCACAGCCAGGAAACTCCACAATAAAGAGAACTCCACAAACTGCCAGAATATGGGAAGGCCACCCCAAACACAGCAATATAAACAAGATGAAGAGGCAGACAGATACCCAGCAGGTAAAGGAACAGGATAAATGTCCACCAAACAAAAGAGGAAGATATAGGGAATCTACCTGATAAAGAATTCCAAATGATGATAGTGAAAATGATCCAAAATATTGAAAACAAAATGGAGTTACAGATAAATAGCCTGGAGACAAGGATTGAGAAGATGCAAGAAAGGTTTAACAAGGACCTAGAAGAAATAAAAAAGAGTCAATATATAATGAATAATGCAATAAATGAGATCAAAAACACTCTGCAGGGAACCAACAGTAGAATAACGGAGGCAGAAGATAGATAAGTGAGGTAGAAGAATGGTGGAAATAAATGAAACAGAGAGGAAAAAAGAAAAATGAATTAAAAGAAATCAGGACAATCTCAGAGATCTCTGGGACAATGTTAAATGCCCCAACATTTGAATCATAGGAATCCCAGAAGAAGAAGACAAAAAGAAAGACCATGAGAAAATACTTGAGGAGATAATAGTTGAAAACTTCCCTAAAATGGGGAAGGAAATAATCACCCAAGTCCAAGAAACCCAAAGAGTCCCAAACAGGATAAACCCAAGGCGAAACACCCCAAGACACATATTAATCAAATTAACAAAGATCAAACACAAACAACAAATATTAAAAGCAGCAAGGGAAAAACAACAAATAACACAAAAGGGAATTCCCATAAGGATAACAGCTGATCTTTCAATAGAAACTCTTCAGGCCAGGAGGGAATGGCAGGACATACTTAAAGTGATGAAAGAAAATAACCTACAGCCCAGAGTACTGTACCCAGAAAGGATCTCATTCAAATATGAGGGAGAAATCAAAATCTTTACAGAGAAGCAAAGCTGAGAGAATTCAGCACCACCAAACCAGCTCTCCAACAAATGCTAAAGGATCTTCTCTAGACAGGAAACACAGAAAGGGTATATAAACTCGAACCCAAAACAATAAAGTAAATGGCAATGGGATCATACTTATCAATAATTACCTTAAATGTAAATGGGTTGAATGTCCCAACCAAAAGACAAAGATTGGCTGAATGGATATGGAAACAAAAACCCTATATATGTTGTCTACAAGAGACCCACCTCGAAACAAGGGACACATACAGACTGAAAGTGAAGGGCTGGAAAAAGATATTCCATGCAAATAGAGACCAAAAGAAAGCAGGAGTAGCAATACTCATATCAGATAAAATAGACTTTAAAACAAAGGCTGTGAAAAGAGACAAGGATACTACATAATGATCAAAGGATCAATCCAAGAAGATATAACAATTATAAATATATATGCACCCAACATAGGAGCACCGTAATATGTAAGACAAATGCTAATAAGTATGAAAGGGGAAATTAACAATAACACAATAATAGTGGGAGACTTTAATACCCCACTCACACCTATGGATAGATCAACTAAACAGAAAATTAACAAGGAAGCACAAACTTTAAATGATACAATAGGCCAGTTGTTCTAATTGATATCTATAGGACATTTCTCCCCAATACAATGAATTTTACCTTTTTCCCAAGCGCACATGGAACCTTCTCCAGGATAGATCACATTCTGGGCCATAAATCTAGCCTTGGTAAATTCAAAAAAATTGAAATCATTCCAAGCATCTTTTCTGACCACAATGCAGATTAGATCTCAATTACAGGAGAAAAACTATTAAAAATTCCAACATATGGAGGCTGAACAACAAGCTGCTGAATAACCAACAAATCACAGAAGAAATCAGAAAAGAAAGTATGCATAGAAATGAATGAAAACAAAAACACAACAACCCAAATCACCTGTGGAACACTGTAAAAGCAGTGCTAAGGGGAAGGTTCATAGCAATACAGGCATACCTCAAGAAAAAAGTCAAATAAATAACCTAACTCTACACCTAAAGCAAGTAGAAAAGGAAGAAATGAAGAACCCCAGGGTTAGTAGAAGGAAAGAAATCTTAAAAATTAGAGCAGAAATAAATGCAAAAGAAACAGACCATAGCAAAAGTCAACAAAGCCAAAAGCTGGTTCTTTGAGAGGATAAATAAAATTGACAAACCATTAGCCAGACTCATCAAGAAACAAAGGGAGAAAAATAAAATCAGTAAAATTAGAAATGAAATGGAGGGATCACAACAGACAACACGGAAATACAAAGGATCATAAGAGACTACTATCAGCAATTATATGCCAATAAAATGGACAACTTGGAAGAAATGGACAAATTCTTAGAAAAGTACAACTTTCCAAAACTGAACCAGGAAGAAATAGAAAATCTTAACAGAGCCATCACAAGCACAGAAATTGAAACTGTAATCAGAAATCTTCCAGCAAACAAAAGCCCAGGTCCAGACAGCTTCACAGCTGAATTCTACCAAAAATTTAGAGAAGAGCTAACACCTATCCTACTCAAACTCTTCCAGAAAATTGCAGAGGAAGGGAAACTTCCAAACTCATTCTATGAGGCCACCATCACCCTAATACTAAAACCTGACAAAGATGCCAAAAAAAAAAGAGAGAAAACTACAGGCCAATATCACTGATGAACATAGATGCAAAAATCCTTAACAAAATTCTAGCAATCAGAATCCAACAACACATTAAAAAGATCATACATCATGACCAAGTGGGCTTTATCCCAGGGATGCAAGGATTCTTCAATATTTGCAAATGAATCAATGTAATACACCATTAACAAACGGAAAAATAAAAGCCATATGATTATCTCAATAGATGCAGAGAAAGCCTTTGACAAAATTCAACAGCCATTTATGATTAAAAAAAAAACCCCTCCAGAAAGCAGGAATAGAAGGAACATACCTCAACCTAATAAAAGCTATATATGACAAACCCACAGCAAACATTATCCTCAGTGGTGAAAAATTGAAAGCATTTCCCCTAAAGTCAGGAACAAGACAAAGGTGCCCACTCTCACCACTACTAATCAACATAGTTTTGGAAGTTTTGGCCACAGCAATCAGAGCAGAAAAATAAAAGGAATCCAAATTGGAAAAGAAGAAATAATACTCTCACTGTTTGCAGATGACATGATCCTCTACATAGAAAACCCTAAAGACCACCAGAAAATTACTAGAGCTAACCAATGAATATAGTCAAGTTACAGGATATAAAATCAACACACAGAAATCCCTTGCATTCCTATACATGAATAATGAGAAAATAGAGAAATTAAAGGAACAATTCCATTCACCATTGCAACGAAAAGAATAAAATACTTAGGGATATATCTACCTAAAGAAACAAAAGACCTATATATAGAAAACTATAAAACACTGGTGAAAGAAATCAAAGAGGACACTAATAGATGGAGAAATATACCGTGTTCATGTATCAGAAGAATCAATATAGTGAAAATGAGTATACTACCCAACGTAATCTATAGATTCAATGCAATCCCTATCAAGCTACCACAGAGCTAGAACAAATAATTTCACAAGTTGTATGAAAATCAAAAAAAAACCTCGAATAGCCAAAGCAATCTTGAGAAAGAAGAATGGAACTGGAGGAATCAACCTGCCTGACTTCAGGCTCTACTACAAAGCCACAGTCATCAAGACAGTATGGTACTGGCACAAAGACAGAAATATAGATCAATGGAACAAAATAGAAAGCCCAGAGATAAATCCACACACATATGGACACCTAATCTTTGACAAAGGAGGCAAGAATATACAATGGAGGAAAGACAATCTCTTTAACAAGTGGTGCTGGGAAAACTGGTCAACCACTTGTAAAAGAATGAAACTAGAACACTTTCTAACACCATACACAAAAATAAACTCAAAATGGATTAAAGATCTAAATGTAAGACCAGAAACTATTAAACTCCTAGAGGAGAACATAGGCAAAACACTCTCTGACATACATCACAGCAGGATCCTCTATGACCCACCTCCCAGAATATTGGAAATAAAATAAAAAATAAACAAATGGGACCTAATTAAACTTAAAAGCTTCTGCACAACAAAGGAAACTATAAGCAAGGTTAAAAGACAGCCTTCAGAAAGGGAGAAAATAATAGCAAATGAAACAACAAACAACTAATCTCAAAAGTATACAAGCAACTCCTACAGCTCAATTCCAGAAAAATAAATGACCCAATCAAAAAATGGGCCAAAGAAATAAATAGACATTTCTCCAAAGAAGACATACAGATGGCTAACAAACACATGAAAAGATGCTCAACATCACTCATTATCAGAGAAATGCAAATCAAACCCACAATGAGGTACCATTTCACACCAGTCAGAATGGCTGCAATCCAAAAGTCTACAAGCAATAAATGCTGGAGAGGGTGTGGAGAAAAGGGAACCCTCTTACACTGTTGGTGGGAATGCAAACTAGTACAGCCACTATGGAGAACAGTGTGGAGATTCCTTTAAAAACTGGAAATAGAACTGCCATACGACCCAGCAATCCCACTGCTGGGCATACACACCGAGGAAACTAGAATTGAAAGAGACACGTGCACCTCAGTGTTCATCACAGCACTGTTTATAATAGCCAGGACATGGAAGCAACCTAGATGTCCATCAGCAGATGAATGGATAAGAAAGCTGTGGTACATATACACAATGGAGTATTACTCTGCCATTAAAAAGAATACACTTGAATCAGTTCTAAGGAGGTGAATTAAACTGGAGCCTATTATCCTGAGTGAAGTAAGCCAGAAAGAAAAACACCAATACAGTATAATAATTCATGTATATGGAATTTAGAAAGATGGTAACAATAACCCTGTATGCGATATATAGAACAGTCTGTGGGAGAGGGCGAGGGTGGGATAATTTGGGAGAATGGCACTGAAACGTGTATAATGTCATATAAGAAACGAGTCGCCAGTCCAGGTTCAATGCGTGATACAGGATGCTTGGGGCTTGTGCAGTGGGATGACCCAAAGGGATGGTATGGGGAGGGAGGTGGGAGGGGGGTTCAGGATGGGGAACACATGTACACCTGTGGCGGATTCATGTCAATGTATAGTAAAACCAATACAATATTGTAAAGTAATTAGCCTCCAATTAAATAAATTTATATTTAAAAAATAAAAGGCACTTGAAATATCTTGACTTTTTCTTTTCAGGGAGCAAGGATTACAGGGGACACCTGGTGTAGCTGTCAAGCCAAAAAAACAAAAAACGTGGGGAGTCGAGGAGAGTGAAAAAAGCATGGAGGTTGATGGGCATGGATACATTCAGGTTTTCAATTAACTCGCCATGTTGCTGCCTAAGATGCATACAAGAAAATGGGCAGCTCTGTCATTCTTGGGAGATGAGACTATTCTCTCAGCTCTACAAAATGAGACTGTGGTGATATTGAAATGCTGCCAGTCTCCCCACTGGGCAAACTGCCTGCATTTCACCCAAGCCCGGAGTTCTTTCTCAGCTGCTCTGGAATCTGCCCTTCCTGCTGTTCCCTTTCCACCAAAGGCCAGCCTCCCTGAGCTGAGAGAATCTGCCCTTTGTTGTACTTGAGTGGAGACTGTTTCCAGCGTTTCAATTGCTCTTCTCCTGGGGAGCGAGAGAGAGGGAGAGGGAGAAGCTGTGTGACAATTGTTTGACTCTCAAGCCAAAATGCAAGGGTTCTCTGAAGCTATCCCATCTTTGAAGTGAGCAGTCTCCCTCCGAGTCCTTCTGGCTTTGAAGTGGTCATCAGCCCTGCATTTGTCCTGAGAGAGCCCCTGAGAGACACTGCAGTGATTTCAATTTTGGAGTCCCTGTCAGGAGGCACCTGTACAGCTTTGGCTGAGACACTCAAGCTTGGGCACGCATCTCGGTCACCTCTGGCTGCCAAACAACATGAAATCCTCCCGGCTTCTGTTTGGGTTGTGATTATCACTCCTGACTCCCATCTAGTGGCTCGGCTGGTCAGGGCCAGTCTTGGCTGATCATGGCTGGATTGCCAGTGTGTCGGCACTGAGAGGGAAGGTTGGCTGGAACTGGCTGGTCTGGGTGGCCTTGCTTATATATCTTTCCATTGGCCAGCTATTGGCTGAGGCCATCAGGGTGACTGAACTCCCAAGACTGGGGACAGAGGCACACAAGGCCTCTGGAGGCTTTGATTCGGAATCACTGAATCACCACTTTCACACATGTCGACTGAAGCAAAGTCATGTAGACGCTCCAGTGTCAAAGGGTAGCCATCTGGATTTCACTTCTTGATGAGAGGAACTACAAAAAAAAAAAAAAAAACAAGTGCCTGGATGCAGAGGGGGAAAGACTTTGTGGCTGGCCTTGCAGCCCATGGCAGCCTGTGATGTCAGGGGCAGCGTGAAGTTGTGTGTCAGGTGTGGATATATATTCTCAGGGTTCTAGGCTTGGGGGAGATTTGGGGGGATGGGTGTGCTGGAGAGGGGTAGGGCAGATGCTGAGGGGCTTTATACATCCCTTTGGCCTTCAACATCTTTCATTAGGTATGCCATACATAGGCCAAAGGTGCGTCCTTCACCTCATGAGTATCATAGATTCTTTATCTTCCTGCCCTTCAAATAAAGCCAATGTGTGTGCTCAGTACCTCAGTCATGTCTGACTCTTTGTGACCCCAGGGACTGTAGCCCATCAATCTCCTCTTTGCATGGGATTCTCCAGACAAGAATACTGGAGTGGGTTGCCATGCCCTCCTCCAGGGGATCTTCCCAACCCAGGGATTGAACCTGGGTCTCTTGCATCTCCTGCATTGGCAGGCAGATTCTTTACCACTGAGCCACCTGCTGCTGCTGCTGCTGCTAAGTCGCTTCAGTCGTGTCCGACTCTGTACGACCCCATAGACAGCAGCCCACCAGGCGCCCCCGTCCCTGGGATTCTCCAGGCACGAACACTGGAGTGGGTTGCCATTTCCTTCTCCAATGCATGAAAGTGAAAAGTGAAAGGGAAGTCACTCAGTCATGTCTGACTCTTTGCGACCCCATGGACCACAGCCCACCAGGCTCCTCCATCCATGGGAGTTTCCAGGCAAGAGTACTGGAGTGGGGCTGGGAAGCCTTAATAAAGCCAATACTAGGTATTAAATTAGAGAAGGCAATGGCATCCCATCTGTGGGGTGGGCTACCATCTATGGGGACACACAGAGTCGGACACGACTGAAGCAACTTAGCAGCAGCAGCAGCATTCATATGAAAAGTCAAAAATGAATAGTGTTTATTTAACTAAATTATTAAGTGATTACAGTTGACCCTTGGACGACTGGGAGGTTGGGGGCAGTGAGCCTCTGTGCAGCCAAAACTCTGCATAAAACTTTACAGTCAGCCCTCAATATCCACAGTTTTGCATCCGTGGGATCAAAGATCGGATTATGTAGTAATAAAACAAATATTTATTGGAAAACAATATCAGACCTGCACAATCCAAACCCATGTTGTCCAAGTGTCAATCCAGTATGATTACTTTTGCTGTAGTTTTTGCCTTAAGGTTGAGATACAGTTACTTAACACCTGAGATTTTCCCCCTCATACCAACATGAAGGTCCATGGGTCACATATTTTTGTTTATTTTCCCTACCCTAGTCATGTAGGCTCCCTCTGCCCAGCACATATACAAAATTCCAGACTCCCAGGAGGAAAGCCAGTGTTCAGAATCAACTATATTGTTCACACACACAGTTGAGGCGCACCCTTACTAGTCCTGGGCTTGGTTGTCCAGAAATCCAAGTTCTCAAATGCCAGCCAAGGCCAGCCTTGCCAACAGGCCTATCTAAGGATGGCAGTCTCTGGCCTGTTATGCTACCCTTTTTCTCCATACCACGCAAGAATCTAAGCTCCTTGAGGGCCAAGATCTTTGTGTTGTGATGTGCCTCCTAGAACATCGTGTTACACACAAGTGCCCAACAAATATTTATTGAATGAAGAGAGGGAATACAGGCCCTTGGGTGGACTTTTCCCTATGACAGAAATAACGCCCAAAGGAAGAACAGTCTCTTGATTTCCCCCACCTAGACTTTCCCTGAAGCAGCAGGCCTGTATACGACTCCCATCCAGGCAGCCCCTTGTCCAGGGAACCTGAAACAAGCCCAGCTTCCACACCCTCTCAAGGCCATCTGGACACAGGAGCAGTGTGTCCAGAGTAACCTAGTTAGTTGCTTGGTGAGGCTGCAGGTCACTCTCTTTTTTTAAGAAAAAAAAATTTTAGTAGAATAAAGTATACTGTATTGTTACATGCAGGAATCACTGACTTTTTCTCTTTTTTTTTTTTTTTTTTTTAAATATATTTTTTTAGCCAGGGCGTCCACATCTCTTGATCCTGGTTTTCCTCTTCAGCCTGTTTGTTTTTCGCCTTCCTTTAGTGCTTGGGGTTGAACTGAATCCTGGCCTAGGTGCGGACCATTTGATTTGACCTGCATCTGATTGTGATCTTTATACCAGCAATGTCTTTGTTTCTTCTTCTAATGTTTATTTTTAAAGGCAAGAAGACCATTTGAAAGGACTTTCCCCTTACATAGTATACATTTCCTCCTCTGTTTACAGATCCAAAACCATTTTTCACTGTGACTGTGTAAGCTCTTTACCTGTGATCAGTGACTCCTCAGGGTAAAAATTTCATTTTTTCATTCCCTGTTCCTTCAGTAATAGAAAGATTAAGCTAATTTCAAAACTACTTGTGTCAGGATTTCATTCCATCTGGAAAGTCTATTTCATCAAAGGCTTGTTTGTCACATTCTGAATTTTGACAAATGGATGCAATGAATCATTGGTTGAAATTCAACAAAGAGTGCCCAGCCCTGTATTCTCTGTCTTGGCTTAAGATTGGTCTCAGCTCAAAAATACTCAGTTGAATTTATCAGCAGGGTAAAAAAAATAAAAGGTTTTAAAAATGCATATCATAGTACCATCTGAGAATATAAATCTTATGTAACATTTGTCATCAAAATTAAATTTTAATATTATTTCAAGAATATGTTGATCCATCATTTCTACCCATAGAATATGCTAAGTTGGCATATTAATATTAATTCTAATGCTGAGTCACTTTTGTACAGGGAGAATATTCTTCTGAATGAAAAGAATTATGAATCTATTCTTAGGGCAAATAAAAAATAATTGCCCATCAAGACTCCTGGACTGATGAGATGAATTAATATTTCTGGCTGAGAAATGATAAATTCTGAGGGAGAAAACTGTCAGGGAGCATTCACCAGCAACTTTAATAAATGACTTGGCCTTGACAGAAATGTTTTAAATACAGCTTCTAGATGTTTAAAGTATTTAGTCATCTTGACAAGAGTGGGTTTGCCTTTCCTAACTTTAAAAAAGAAAGAAAGAAAGAAAACTGATATGTTAGAAAAAAGAGAATCACCTGGCAGGGTATCAGAGTCCTTGGCTAGTGTTCTTGAGGGCAGTGGCTTTTTACTTTCTGGAGCTTGTAGGAACCTAAAAGAATTTCTGAACTTTGTTCTTCATTGTATAGTTTATAAAACTGAGGTCCAGAGAGGTGCAGCAACTTGATGGAGGCCACACAGTAAACGGAAGCAGAGCACAGAACAGAACTCAGGTTCTTTCACTTTCAGGTTGCTATGCTTTCTCATCCAATTAATTATATGATCGGAGGCAGGGGGCCCCAACCTCTAGGCTGTGGACTGCTACCTCCTATCAGATCAGCAGCAGCATTAGGTTAGAAATAAAGTGCACACTAGAGCCTGTTATACAAAGTGAAGTTAAGTCAGAAAGAGAAAAACAAATATCATTAGTTTTTCCTATATATGCACTATATATTAGTGCATATATCAGAATCTAGAAAAATAATACTGATGAACCTGTTTACAGAGAAGAAATAGATTTGAAGATGTAGAGAGTGGACTTGTGGACATGGCAGGGGGAGGAGAGGCTGGGAGAAATTGAGAGAGTAGCATTGACATATATCTACTATCATGTGTCAAATAGATAGCTAGTGGGAAGCTGCTGTATAACACAGGGAGCCCAGCCTGGTGCTCTTTGATGACCTACTAGGGTGGAATTGGGGAGGAGGGAGGATCAAGAGGGAGGGGATATATATATATATATATATATATATATATATATATATATATATATATATGTATATGTATATAAAATTATGACTGATTTGAGCTTTGAGTTGATGTACAACAGAGACTACCACAACATTGTAAAGCAATTATCCTCCAATTTAAAGAAGAAAAAGTGCACAATAAATGTAATGCACTTGAATTATCCCAAAACCATCTCCTTTTCCCTGGTCTGTGGAAAAAATTGTCTTCCACAAAATCAGTCCCTGGTGCCAAAAAGGTTAGGGACCACTTGTCTAAGGCAGTGGTTCTCAAAATCTGGGAGGTTCAGGATTGCCTGGAGAGCTTGTTCATACACAGCTTTCTGGACCCTACTTCAGAGATTGTTTCTATAGGTGTGGAGTCAGGACAGGGAATTTGCATTTCTCTCAAGTTCTCAGGTGATGCTCTTGGTTCTTGTCCAGGGACCACACTTGGAAAACCCCGGAGCTAAGGGTTGGAGGAGATAGTCAGGAAGCTAAGAATAAATGTGCAATTTTCTGCAGGGGAAAGGAAATAATTGACTGATTTTAGCTATTCCTGAGTATCTTTGTACTCAGAGAATAGAAGATCTGTTAGTAATTTTACTTTTCCTCTTGTACTTGTAATTATTGTTAAATAAGGTTTCTACTATTAGCCCCAGTACCTGGTAAATTTCTTTCCTGAGTCAGAATTGTGACCCACTGGGGGCCTGGATAATGGGTAAAGGGGACCACAGCAAATCTGTGCCAAGGAAAAGAAAATCCCTAAGAGGTATTTTTTAAATACAGAACAAAACGGATGCCTGGGGCTGGTGCACCGGGACGACCCAGAGGGATGGTATGAGGAGGGAGGAGGGTTCAGGATGGGGAACACATGTATACTTGTGGCGGATCCATCTTGATGTATGGCAAAAGCAATACAATATTATAAAGTTAAGCAAAATAAAATTTAATTTAAAAAAAATAAATAAAATACAGAACAATGGCTGATTATAAAACCTCTTCAGAATCAAAATCACTACCAGGAAATCATCAGATTGTCTTTATTCATTTTTAACATTTCCATTAAAGTGGGAAAAAAAGAGAGAGCCAGAAACGGTGACTGCAGACAGACAGAAAAGTTGGTTAATTGAGTTGACAAAGAGAATTGAACTTAAAGCAGGAATTGTATCCCTCCAAATACTGTTTTTTCTGGACCAATTAACAAACTGCTTACCAGAAATGTGTTTTATGTTTTCCATGGTGCCACAGCATGGAAAGACCACCTGGTTTAAAGATGATATGTAAAAATCAAAGAGTTTTTTCATTAACATGAAGTTTATTTCTTCTTTTTACCTTTTCATCAGTAATCATTAACTAAATTGAAATGGATGCTATGTAATATATTAAGACAAAATCACAATCAGTGGTTGCAAACCTCCTTCCCTCCTCTTTTCAGAAATCTACCTGATTAAAAGAAATCCATGTTTATCTGCTCAGAATCCTTCTAAATTGTTCCTTTCACCTTCCTAGAGTAGGAAAAAGTTATTCCTTGCTGGCCTAGAAACTAAACCATGGTTTGGGGAGAAGGGGAGAGAAAAGAGAGAGTGGAGGAAAAGGATCAAGATGGATTCTGCAGACAAACAACTAATCTCAAAAATATACAAGCAACTCCTACAGCTCAATTCCAGAAAAATAAATGACCCAATCAAAAAATGGGCCAAAGAAATAAATAGACATTTCTCCAAAGAATACATACAGATGGCTAACAAACACATGAAAAGATGCACAACATCACTCATTATCAGAGAAATGCAAATCAAACCCACAATGAGGTACCATTTCACACCAGTCAGAATGGCTGCAATCCAAAAGTCTACAAGCAATAAAAGCTGGAGAGGGTGTGGAGAAAAGGGAACCCTCTTACACTGTTGGTGGGAATGCAAACTAGTACAGCCACTATGGAGAACAGTGTGGAGATTCCTTAAAAAACTGGGCATAGAACTGCCTTACCATCCAGCAATCCCACTGCTGGGCATACACACTGAGAAAACCAGAATTGAAAGAGACACATGTACCCCAATGTTCATTGCAGCACTGTTTATAATAGCCAGGACGTGGAAGCAACCTAGATGTCCATCAGCAGACAAATGGATAAGAAAGCTGTCGTACATATACACAATGAAGTATTACTCTGCCATTAAAAAGAATGCATTTGAATCAGTTCTAATGAGGTGGATGAAACTGGAGCCTATTATACAGAGTGAAGTAAGCCAGAAAGAAAAACACCAATACAGTATACTAATGCATATATATGGAATTTAGAAAGATGGTAACAATAACCCTGTATACAAGACAGCAAAACAGACACTGATGTATAGAACAGTCTTTTGGACTCTGGGAGAGGGAGACGGTGGGACGATTTGGGAGAATGGCATTGAAACATGTATAATATCATATATGAAACGAGTTGCCAGTCCAGGTTCGATGCATGATACTGGATGCTTGGGGCTGGCGCACTGGGACGACCCAGAGGGATGGTGTGGGGAGGGAGGAGGGAGGAGGGTTCAGGATGGGGAACACATGTATGCCTGTGGCAGATTCATTTTGATGTATGGCAAAACCAATACAATATTGTAAAGTTAAATAAAATTAAATTAAATTTTTTTAAAAAAATGGATTCTGTGCCCAGTTTGACTCTTTGCAACCGTATGGACTGTAGCCCTGTCTCCTCTGTCCTGGGATTCTCCAGGCAAGAATACTGGAGTGGGTTGCCATTTCCTTCTCCAGGAGATCTTCCCAACCCAGAGATCAAACCTGCATCTCCTATGTCTCCTTCATTGCAGACACAGCCTCCAGGGAAGCCCAGATGGATTCCAGGACTTGAAAAATCTTTTGTGTGTAAAAGTTTCCGAAGCAGCTGTGAGGAACAAAGGAATTGGAGATCGGGGGAAGGGGTTGACCAAGTGTTACATGGGTTTTGAAGGGATCTCTATTACATTGTTTTGAATATCAAAAAGAGCTGCTTTTTTGATGGTCTGTAATTCCTAAAAGAGATAGTGCTCCAAGATTGGACCACACGGGTCCTTGGATTTATTAAGTTTACTCAAAGTGCCTACAATTCAATCTCTGCTCTAATAACATTTGTTTGCAAGAGGGAATCAAGGGAATCCATGGAAAATTAGGTTTCCAAGGAAACCAGCTTGGATGGGATAAGAGGAAGATTAGGCCTTTCTGTCAATTAACAAATATTTATAGTCACATGAAGACTCTTGCTGTTGGTGAGAAGGGAAGCATTCCCTACTGCTCCAGTGAAAGTGCTAGAAGAGATGGAGATACAGGGGAGAACTTGAGACAGCAGACCCCCAAAAGGGAAAAATATACTGTGGCTTAAAAAAAAAAGATTCTGACAAAAACTCTCCATCAGTTACCCATCACTGCATTATAAACGGCCTCAAAACTCAGTAGTTCAAAATAACAGTCTTTTATTTTGCTCAAAAATCTGCAATTTGGGGGACTTCCTTGGTGATCTAATGGCTAAGACTCGATGCTCGCAATGCAGGAGGCCCAGGTTCGATCCCTGGTCAGGGAACTATATCCCATGTGCCACAATTAGGACTTGGTGCAGCCAAATACATAAAATAAATATTAAAAATTTGCAAATTGGATAAGGTTCAGCAGGGAGGGTTTGTTTTTCTTCTTTTGTCCACTAGGAAGGCTCACCTTGGGGCTACTGAAACCATTTTCAAGATGGGTGGCGAGTTGGTGCTGGTTCTCTACTGGGAGCTCACCTGGAGTTGGGAGCCTTGGTTTCTTGCCCCATTGGCCTTTCTCTGGACTGCTTGGGCTTCCTTGCATGAAAAGAGAAAGTGTCAGTCACTCAGTCGTGTCTGACTCTTTGTGATCCTATGGACTATAGCTTGCCAGGCTCCTGTGTCCGTGGGATTCTCTGGGCAAGAATACTGGAGTGGGTTGCCATGCCCTCCTCCAAGGGATCTTCCCAACCCAGGGATCGAACCCACATCTCTTCTATCTCCTGCATTGGCAGGTGAGTTCTTAACCACTAGCACTACCTGGGAAGCTCCAGTGCTATACAGTAGGTCCTTATTAGTTATCAACTTTATATTGGGTTAGCCAAAAAGTTCGTTTGGGTTTTTCCATACAATGGTGTGGAAAAACCTGAATGAACATTATTGGCCAACCCAATATAGAGTGGTGTGTCTGTGTCAATCCCAGTTTCCCAGTTTATCCCTTTCACCCTTTCCCCCTGGTAACCACAAGTTTGTTTTATATATCCAAGACGTCTTCTCATTTAAAACGAGGATTGGGCCTGTGGTCCCCTTCCCATGTGGGAAATGGAAGAGGTTCTTGAAAGGCCAGGGTCACAGTCATAGTATTAATAAACATAGCTAGAAGATACAGGGGAGAAGGCAATGGCACCCCACTCCAGTACTGTTGCCCGGAAAATCCCATGGATGGAGGAGCCTGGTGGGCTGCAGTCCATGGGGTCGCTAAGAGTCGGACACGACTGAGCGACTTCACTTTCACTTTCCACTTTCATGCATTGGAGAAGGAAATGGCAACCCACTCCAGTGTTCTTGCCTGGAGAATCCCAGGGACGGGGGAGCCTCGTGGGCTGCCGTCTATGGGGTCGCACCGAGTCGGACACAACTGAAGCGACTTAGCAGCAGCAGCAGAAGATACAGGAATTGAAGGAGAAGACTGATACAGGCCAGGGTTCTTAAAGTGATGCTCCTCCACCACCCACATATCTGGCCTGCTTGATGAGAATATAGGCTGAGTGGCGATAGACTGGGGTGCTGCTTCAGAGCTTTGGGTCCAGCGGCTTGAGTTTGAATCCTATAACTCCTCATAGTTGTGTGACCCTGGGCAAACTACCTGAGCCTTCTGTGCCTCTTTCGCCTCATCTATAAAGGGTATCACCGAATAGTTTTGTTGTTTAGATGGGAGAGACCATGGAATGCATCTAGAACAACACCTGGCAATTACTTAGTGCTCAGTGATGCTTGTTGTAGTTTTTATTATTGTGCTTGTCCATATCCCTTCATGAATCATAATCTCCAAAGAGAGAGCCTGGAAATCTTCATTTCTAACCAGCCCTCTCCTGTGTGATTCATATACGTCCCAAAGTGTGAACACCACTGCTCAGGACAAGAGAGCAATCAGGTGATGTCAAGGCAAGATGGACTAGCCCAGGAGCATCTCACTTCCCAGCTTGGGGAAATGAGGATTTTCCTGTAAGTCAGGTCTCCAGTTGGCTGACACTTTTCTCTTGTTTTAAACACCCAGTCATCAAAGTTAAAACTTGATCAGTTATTCATTCTAAAGTCTAAAATCTGTTATATGCTTGCACAGAGAATTGTAGAAAATAGTGGTGGTATTAACAGTATTTGGGAAGGTGACTCAGTGTCATCAAGGCAGTCACAGATAGTACATATTTATAGACTCCCTTGTTGTGTCCCCTTATTGTGGTGGGAACTGAGAATACGACAAACAGGACCCAAACTCTGCCTTCAAGAGGCTTACCGTCTAGTGAAGGAAAGGCCAGGAGATGGCGCTGATGCAGTAAGAGAGGTGACAGAACAGAAGGCTGTTTTGAGCTTTGTCACAGGGATATCCTAAAGGCTACAGAAGTGTGGGAACAGGGGAGGCGGGGGGCTCATGCTGGGCCCTCTGGGTGCTTGGGCCACTCATTTGACGGCTGCTGCATCCTGCCTGGCTGTCAGTTGACACTCCTCACTCCTGTCAATTTGTCTGCCTTCAAATGACATTCCTGTCCTCATCAAATACACTGCTTCTAATCTGCTGTGGGCTGGAAACTGGACACCCTGAGCTTGCTGGAACGCTGCCCTCTCAGAAAGGCCTTCTCTGACCTTGCCATCTAAAATAGTGCTCCACTCCCACCACCCTCCCTGCCCTCACACATGGTCTGCAACCTCTTACCCAGCTTGACTTTCCCCCGTAGCATGTATCACCTCCTGATGTTACCTGTCTGCATTTATATCTGATGTTTGCCTTCTTCACTAGGTTATAAGTGCCAAGAGGACACTTAGTCCACCTCTGTGTCCAGTACCTGGTACCTGACCTGACTCAGAATAGGCTTTTAATAAATATTGAGTGTGTGCATGCTCAGTCATCTTCGACTCTTTGCAACCCCATGCACTGTAGCCCACCAGGCTCTTCTGCCCATGGAATTCTCCAGGCAACAATACTGGAGTGGGTTGCCATGCCCTTCTCCAGGGGATCTTCCCAATCCAGGGATCGAACCAGGGTCTCCTGCATTGGCTGGCAGATTCTTTACCACTGCTCTACCTGGGAAGCCTAAATATTGAGTGAATGAATAATAGTAATAGATAAATTTCATTTTCTTTTTTTGTCGATGTTTTACTTGTACTCAGTGGCTCAGCAGTAAAGAATCTGTCTGCCCCGCACAGGAGACATAGGTTTGATCCCAGTCAGGAAGATACCCTGGAGAAGGGAATGGCAACCCACTCTAGTATTCTTGCCTGGTGAATTCCATGGACAGAGGAGCCTGGCGGGCTATAACCTATGGGGTCACAAAGAGTCTGACATGACTTAGCAATTAAACAACAACAAATAACTTGCACTCAGTAAAATGCACCCATCTTATGTGTTCAGCTCAACCAGCACAGGCACATGTGTGCACACATTGTAACTCTACCTAGAGCAGGATACAGAGCCTTGCTGGCAGCCACCCAGCAGGTCCCTCAGACCCTCCCAGCCCATACCTCCTCCAGAAGGTACTCACTCTTCTGACTTCTACCACCATTGATTAGTTCTGCTCAATCTTGAATTTCATAAGTATAATCATGTAGTGTTTTTTCTTCTGTGTCAACCTTCTCAACACTGTGCCTATGAGGTTCATCCATGCTGTTGAGTGGAATGGCACTTCATGCTTTATTTCATTGCTTGTAATGTTCAGGCTGAATTTACTACAATAAATTTCACCCCTTTTTCTCACATGTGGATTGTTTCCAGGTCTGGCTGATAAAGAAAATGAGTTTTGAGAATGATCATGCAAGGCTCTATGAGTTAAAGGGCATGAATGTCATGGCAACTTTTTGGGATGGTTTACTTGTTACCCATTTTCTTAGTCCTCCATTTCTGGAACCCCTGCCCCCCTCTTCATCCTCCTTCAGGGTTCTGATTTATGCTTGGACTTGTGTGGTGTGCCCAGAACTCAGTCAAATTTACAAAACCCTTAGTTGGCCTGCTGGAGCAAAGCCACATTCCTGGTGGTTCATTCCCAAGACACAGAAGCAAAACGCTATTAGCTATTCCCTCATAGTGACCATCCCTTCTCTTCCTCTGTTGCCTTGATTCTTGTTCACTTTCTCCTAATTCCCTCCACTGACTGAGGACACCTTTAGGCTGAATATATGTCATAATAGGTGTTATCAACCATTGCTGCACATTACGATCACTTGGGGAACATTAAGTAGCATCATGCCTGAGCTACACTCCACAGCAATTAAACCAGATTCTCTGGGATGGTGTCTGGGTATCAGTGTTTTGGAAATGCTTTTCAGATGATTCTAAGAGACAGCTCAGTTTGAGAACCATTACAGGACACATCTTGTGGCTTCTGAGGTAGCTCAGTGGTACAGAGTCTACCTGCCAATGCAGGAGATATGGGTTCCATCCCTGGCTTGAGAAGACCCCCTGGAGGAGGAAATGGCTACACACTCCAGTATTCTTGCCTGGGAAATCCCATAGACAGAGGAGCCTGGCAGGCTACAGTTCATGGGGTTGCAAAGAGTCCAATGTGACTGAGCAACTGAGCGTGCGCACGCACACACACACACACACACACACACACACACACACACGAAACATCCTAGGAGATGGTGCAGGTGTGTAGAATCAGCTCAGCCCCTTTCCCCACATCAGGCAGAATCAACCAGTTCCCACAGGACTTACGAGCTAGGGCTCTTTCACATGCTGTCAGCTTTATAACTTGCAGGGAGAAATTTTTATGAGAATGGCTTAAAATGAGGAAGTCAAGGAATATGGCCTTTTGTTCCACCATATTAGTCACTCCATGGTGTCTGGAGCAGTATTAATTCGAGTTTGACTCATGTATTACAATCGAGATCCATCATTTAAACTCCAGGCTGTAGCAGAGAGCAGAGGTGCCTTGATTACCATTGGATGGGCACTTCGGAAAGACTGTTATTTTTTTTTTTAATTTACTTTATTGAAGTATAGTTGATTTAAAATATTGTGTTAATTTCTGCTCTACAGTGAAGTGATTCAATTATACATAGATATTCATTCTTACTCATATTCTTTTCCATTGTGGTTTATCACAGGATATTGAATATAGTTCCCTGTGCTATACAGTAGGACCTTGTTGTTGATCCCTTGTATATATAGTAGTTTGCATCTGCTAACCCCAAATTCCCAATCCTTCCCTTCCCCATCCCTTCTCCCTTGGCAACCACATGTCTGTTCTCTATGTCTGTGAGCCTGTTTCTGCTTTGTAGGGAAGTTCATTTGTGTCATATCTTAAATTTCCACATGTAAGTAATATCATACGGTATTTGTCTGAAAGACTGTTACTTGTGATTATGTTTAAGTGGGTACTACGTATAAATAGAATTAGTACCACCACTTCAGAAGTGTCATGAGGTCAGGGTCAATTTTGTAATCATCTCTTTCCTGCCAGTGGGCTTTCCTGGTGGCTCAGAGGTTAAAGCGTCTGCCTCCAATGCAGGAGACCCAGGTTCGATCCCTGGGTCAGGAAGATCCCCTGGAGAAGGAAATGGTAACCCACTCCAGTATTCTTGCCTGGAGAATCCCATGGACGGAGAAGCCTGGTAGGCTACAGTTCACGGGGTCGCAAAGAGTTGGACAAGACTGAGGGACTTCACCTTCACCTTCCTGCTAGTAGCCAACAGTATTTTGTCCAGTACAGCTAACAATTGTTATTTATTGCACTGAGTGTTTAAACCTGTTAGTCATCAGCTATCACAACAGCCCTAATGAACACTTAGGCACTGTCCCCTTTTCTAAGCTCTTTACATGCATTCATTCATCTACTCTTCTCAACAGCCCTGGGAGTGGAGTTGTTATTATCATCTCCATTTTATGGATAAGAATCTGAGGCACAGATTGGTTCAGTTCCTTACCAAGGGCTCACAGCTGATAACCAATAGAGCTAGGATTCAAGCACTGTGGGTTCAGAGACTGTTTCCTTATCATCTACCCAGTGCTTCTCAAATTTTAACATGCATAGGAATCACCTCGGAATCTTATTAAAAATGCAGGTTCTGGCTCACTAGATCTGGGGTGAGGCCCAAGATTCTGCATTTCTAACAAGCTCTTAGGTGGTGTCAATGCGATAGGCACTGCATTCATGATCTGCATTTTGAGTAGCAAGGACGTGCCCTGTGAGATTATTTCTTTTCCTGTCCCCATTTTCAGGTGAGCATTCTGAGGCTTGGGGCTTCCCGAGTGGCTCAGTGGTAAAGAATCCACCTATCAATGCAGGAGAGGAGAGTTCGATCCCTGGGTTGGGAAGATCCCCTGGAGAAGGAAATGGCAACCCACTCCGGTATTCTTGCCTGGAGAATCCCATGGACAGAGGAGCCTAGAGGGTTACAGTCCATGGGGTCGCAGAGTTGCACACGACTGAGCGACTAGATAACAACAAACAATTCAGAGGCTCAGAGAGGAGCCCAGTTTCACCAACTTCTTGCAGAAAATATACAGTGAAGCTATGATTAGAATTCCTGCAATGAGGGTCTCAATTTAATCACTATGCTTGGGTGCTTGGTGTATGGCTATTGAGTGCATGAGTAAACCGCCACCAAGTGCTGGGTCTGACAGGTCACCATTGTGTAGCCGGAGGTTGGAAAGAAATGAATAGAATCTAGGTAATCACATGTCTTTCATCTGTGCTTTTTACAGCTAGGAAATGAATCTAGTATCAGTTTTTATCTTCATATTTTCTTCTCATGGCGTAGACAGGTCCTTCCACCATTGCTGTTGATGAATCATAAAGGAAGCAGCTCAGTGAGCATTTGTGGGGGATACCTTGCCACGTGTCTGTTTGCCATCACCTTTACTTTGGAAAAGTAAGACCTGGCATCCAGCTGACATGAATGCTGGTTCTTAAACTGACAGCAGAATCAAGAGATGCAGAAGCAATGCACATTCAGAAATAATGCCACTAGTTAAGCTTTTGACGTCAGCAAAGAGATTGTTTTCTACTTTTGGGAGGAAAGAAAATATTTCCACAAATAGCCTTGACGTCCCCACCCCTGCCCCTGCCCCAGGCTCAAAGCAATTGTGTGGTGGATGAGATTCAAGCTCTCATCTGCCCACTCTGTCCTGATACCAGAGATTTACTCCCTGAGGGACTTCCTGAGAACAAGGCCTTGAGAACAAAATCAGAATGTTCATGTTCATGTTCCTTGCAATAATTCAACAATTATAGGTTCCAGGAAGAAACCTCTAAGCACTCCCACCCCTCTGGACAATGTTTTCCAGCTAGATAGTGCAACCAGTGAGCCCTGTGTATCCACGGCCTCCATGTCTGCTGATAAGGAGAGCTGACAGTAAGAGACGTGATCATCCTTGGATTTTGGTAGCCGTGGGAGGTCCTAGAGTCAATTCCCCATGAACATCGAGGGATATCTGTATGTGTGACAGAGAGGCTTTGCTTGGAAGAAAATTTATTTACTTATTAGATTATTTTAAGAGGTACTTCTTGCCTCAGAGAACTGAAGGGGTCAGACTGTGTAATAGAAAATATGTGACTCAAAAATATATGACTTCATGCAACAGAAAACAGGAGTGAAATCCTGGCACCTCCACATTGTCATGGGGTCAAATGTTAAAGAAAACACTCTTACCTGTATTTTATTGATTAGAATTCTGAAGCTGTGATTCTCTCTGCAGAAATGTCAGTTGAGGTACTAGCTTGTCTCATATTTATCACTGCTGGGAATGAGAAACCAGACCTGAAGATGAACAGCTGTATTCACTTCACTCCATCACTCATTCATTCCATTCAGTTTCTCAATAAAAGTTGTGGAGTGCCACTGTGTTAGGTGCTCTGGAGGTCTCCTGGAGCTTAAAACAAGGTGCCTATCCTCAGGGGGTTCACAAAACTACTAAGAATGCAATACAAAGGTTAACAATAAGAACTAGTGTGACAAGGATAATACAAAAGGTACACAGTGCCACGGAGCAGTATTTCCTCAAAAAGCAGACCTGGGTTGTGCTTCAGCATCATCTGGGAGCTTATTTGAGATGCAGATTCTTGCCCTCACTCCCAGGCCCACTGAATCAGAAGCTCTGTGGTTGGGGCCCAGGGATCTGCATTTTAAACAAGATCCTAAGGTGATTTGTAAGCACATTAAAGTTTTAGAAGCACTGTTTTAAAAGATCACTTGTATCAGAGGAAGAATACACTAAGGTCTTGTCCTCAAGGGCTGGTGATGTGAAAGGAAAGATGAGATTTGAATATGAATAATCAAGTGGGATAAAGAACATGAACAGATATGACTGTGGGAGCAAAGAAGGAGGGGAGGTGCAGAGCTTGCTGGGAGGGGTGTGGCAGGGAGGGACTGCAAGGAGATCCAACCAGTCCATTCTGAAGGAGATCAGCCCTGGGATTTCTTTGGAAGGAATGATGCTAAATCTGAAACTCCAGTACTTTGGCCACCTCATGTGAAGTGTTGACTCATTGGAGAAGACTCTGATGCTGGGAGGGATTGAGGGCAAGAGGAGAAGGGGACGACAGAGGATGAGATGCCTGGATGGCATCACTGACTCGATGAATGTGAGTCTGAGTGACCTCCGGGAATTGGTGATGGACAGGGAGGCCTGGCGTGCTACGATTCATGGGGTCGCAAAGAGTCGGACATGACTGAGCGACTGATCTGATCTGGAGAGGATCTTGTGTGCTGAGTCATTCAGTTTGTCCAACTTTGTGACCCCATGGACTGCAGCCCATCAGGCTCCCTTGTCCATGGGGATTCTCCAGGCAGGAATACTGGAGTGGGTTGCCATGCTCTCCTCCAGGGGATCTTCCCAACCCAGGGATTGAACCCAGGTCTCCCACATTGCAAGTGGATATTTTACCAACTGAGCCACCAGGGAAGCTGGAGAGGGCCTTGGAGGATAGGAAATGTATCAGTTAGGCAGGCCCGTGGCTATGAGTAACAAAACCTGATGGAGAGTGTGTAGGGTAAGGCAGTTAGAGAAGGCGAGGTTCAGAAAAAGAACGAGACCAGCACTTTACAGAAACAGATCACCTTTAATGAGGCGAGAAGGGGCAGCAGTCAAGATTAGTGCGCTGCTTCCCTAACCCAAGAAAAAAGTATACATAGCCATATGTGTGCGAATCTACTGTCTTAAGGGGGCCTGTTCTTCTCCAAGGTTGTTGGAAGTAGTTATCTCTTAAATGGCTGGGGCAAGGAATTCTGGAGATTGGCCAGAGGCTGAACTAGCTGGGAGCTGGGCGTAATCAACCTTAGTGTCCTTTTTATTTTTCTTCCAGTGAGAGAGTTCTTTGTTTTGCATAGAATGGTTGGGAGGACCAGGAGGGAGTTTTAACTCCAGGCTATTTTGAGCCATGTAACTTTCCTTCATTCCAGACCCTAAGGAATATATACAAAAAGAGAGAGGTGGACGCCGTTAATGTTCAGGGCTTCTTCGTGCTGATAAATGAGGGTCAGGGGTTTGTGGTCTGGGAGGAAGGAAGCCTAAGGCCCGTAGTTTTGATTTTTTTTCCCTACCCATCAGGGTTTCAAGCAAAAGAACAGTCTTGACTTGGTCTCGAGAGATGGCCCGAATCCGTTCTTGGAGAAACCTTTGAAAGAGATTGAAGAGACAGGGTCCAAATAAGAGGAATAAAATGATAAGTACCAATGGTCCCAAGAAAGGGAGCAACCAAGGGAGGGCCTGTTGGAACAGGTTTGGGGGAGTGTAAAGGTTTTGTAACTCTTTTCTTCAGCGTTCAATTTTGTCTCTAATTTCTTTGACTCTGCCCTGGACTATGCCTATTTCATTAACAAGATAGCAGCAGTCCTCGCCTAGGAAAAGGCAGGTCCCTCCCTTTTTTTTGTGGTGAGAATATCCAGGGCTTGCCTATTTTGTAGGGCCACAGAAGCTAATGAGTTAATTTGTCTTTGGACTGAAACGAATATCCTTATTAAGTTCTTGGGACAGCTTGTAGTAGTAAAAATGGGCCGAGGTTGAGATGCCTCCAATCCCAGTGCCTAGGGCTGCTCCTATGCTGGTCCCAATCAGGAGGGGGCTATGACAGCTCATCTTTTCCTGTGGGAAAGTTCCCTGGGGGTAGACTATTTGTTCTCAGGGTCAGGAAGACCAAGATGCAAGGTCCGGAGGGTCAAGGGGGAGACATGAATATGCATAGGTCCCGCAGAGAATGAAGATTTCTGGGTTGGTGCAATTATTTGTGCTGTTCCAGAGAACCCAAGTGGAACAGAAGGAGGGAGCGGAGTTTGTAAGACCAGTGTAGTTGGGACTAGAGTAGTTGATACAGGTTAGGTTTGAAGAGGCTGAGAGTAGGACATTGTCAGAGACTAGCCCAATGAGTTGTGTAGTTTTTTGTTGGGAAGGGGACGTATAGTTGCCCTGTGACAGCCAGGTTGAGGATAAGGGAATTGCTATGTGGTGAGGGAGACAGTGACATGCATATCCAACACTGGGATGTGTGTTGTGTGTACTGGAAGAATTGGAAGGAAGAGTTGAGAAGGCAAGTAAGGTGTTGGTTGCCAGAGGGAGGTTTTAAGAGAGGCTGTAATTGGGAAAGGAGGTCTAGGCATTTCTAAGGCTCAGGAGTCACCTGTAACCAGGAAATGATGTTCTTTATAACTTGTTCTTGTTTCTTTTCCCAATTTTGATCTAGTACGCTGCCCCCATCTGAGTACCTCCAGTGGGTAATGGCAGAGAAGGCAATGGCACCCCACTCCAGTGCTCTTACCTGGAAAACCCCATGGATGGAAGAGCGTGGTGGGCTGCAGTCCATGGGGTCACTAAGAGTCGGACATGACTGAGCAACTTCACTTTCACTTTTCATTTTCATACATTGGAGAAGGAAACGGCAACCCACTCCAGTGTTCTTGCCTGGAGAAAATCAGGGACAGGGGAGCCTGGTGGGCTGCTGTCTATGGGGTCACACAGAGTTGGCCACAACTGAAGCGACTTGGCAGCAGCAGCAGCAGTGGGTAATGGGATAGAAACATATGTTTCTTCCATTTGGCTTATGGCAGGTGCTCATGAAACTCCCTCTCTTTTGTACTTTTAACAGTGAGTAGGGACTTAGCAGCAGCAGCAGGGATTTGGACTTCCCTCCCCTCCACCTGCTGCCCTGAGGTTCATGGTGCATGGTCTTGTAGCCGTATTATGTAACATGAGGAATGAACATAGGGATAAATGTCTGAGCAGGGACAGGGACTAGCCAGAAGGCTGGGGAGTGCAGCAAGGATAAGGGGCAGGGGAGTCATGGGTCTGTTAGTTAGGCAGTGTGGAGGAAATAGCACCTAGGAGTAGAACACAGCTAACAATGCAGGCAATACCCATGAAGAGACAAAGGATAAGTGGCCAGTCCTGAGGAGAGACAGTTACTAGGCCTATAGCAAGGACTAAGATTAAGAGTGCAGTTATCATTAGAAAGACGGGGAGAGGCCAGTCAGGGCGAGGGGGCGGAAGGCCCCAGATTGGTGGTTGCTTGAATCTGAGGAGGAACAGTGTTCATTAGGATGAAGAATGATGTAGAGAATGAAAGTAAAGAAATCAATTTCATCTGGAGTCAGGTTGTAGAAGGTTCCCTGAAGCCACAGTTGAGACACCAGCGTGGTCAGGTCTTCGAAGGAGGTTCCTGTCGGGGCGCTGGTCCAGAGGTCTTGTAATAGTTGGGTCAGGAACAGTTGTAGGTTGAAGAGTGTCCAGGTCATCCCGTGTCTTCTTGGATGGTTGACACAGGTTGTCACCGGGTGAATTTTAAGGGAGGTAGGTCCTGTGAGGGAGACCTAATAGAGGTCAGTTAAGGAGGGCAGCGCAGGATCGGAGGTGACCCGTTTTAGGCGAGAGAGGTATACCCAGGAGGTGACCTTCTCGAGTTTAGCTGCAGTCAGGGTAAGGAGAATAATTTTGAATGGTCCCTGCCATTTTGGGGTTAGGTCACCCTGGGGATTATCAGACAGGTAGACCATGTCCCCAGTTTGTAAAGGGGGCAAGGAGGTTGGGGGTCAGGAGCAGGCAAGTTGTGGTTGATGTATTTCCAGAGGGCACTGCAGACTTCCACCAGCAGAGGGGAGTGTAGGAAGCTTGGTATGGGAGGCGGTTAGGGGGGAGTCCAGGAGGGAGCATGGGCCTTCCGTACATCACCTCATAGGGGCTCGGCCCTAGGGGCTTTCTGGGCAAAGCCTGCACTTTGAGGAGAACAATCACAAAAGTTTAGTCCAATCCAGATGTACTTCGAGGGTTAGTTTGGTAAGAGTTTCTTTGATTATTCTATTCATCCTTTCTACCTTTCCTGAGGACTGGGGATGATATGGAATGTGAAATTTCCAGGGTATCTGTAAGAATTGGACAAGTTGTTGGGTGACCTTGCATGTAAATTCTAGGCCATCATCAGACTGTAGGGATGAAGGCAGGCCAAACCTGGGAATAATTTCTGTGAGGAGGATTTGGGCCATGGTGTGGGCTCTTTTGTTTGTAGTGGGAAATGCTTCTACCCATCCCAAAAAGGTGTCCACAAGAACCAGGAGGTATCTGACTCTCCGAACTGGGGGCATATGAGTAAAGTCTATCTGCCAATCCTGTGCTGGGAGGCTGCCTTGCATTTGACGGGTTGGAAAGGAGGTAGGTTTAAGGTTGAAATTGGGATTAGTACGTTGACATGTTTGACAGGAGTGGGTGAAAGTGAAGTTGCTCAGTCATGTCCGACTCTTTGCGACCCCATAGACTGTAGCCTACCAGGCTCCTCTGTCCATGGAATTCTCCAGGCAAGAGTACTGGAGTGGATTGCCATTTCCTTCTCCAGGGGATCTTCCCAACCCAGGGCTCAAACCCAGGCTCTCCTGTATTACAGACAGACGCTTTACCGTCTGAGCCACCAGGGAAATGTCTAAATAATGTTGGTCAGCAGTCCATGAGGTCGCTAAGAGTCGGACACGACTGAGCGACTTCACTTTCATTTTTCACTTTCATACATTGGAGAAGGAAATGGCAACCCACTCCAGTGTTCTTGCCTGGAGAATCCCAGGGACGGGGGAGCCTGGTGGGCTGCCGTATCTGGGGTCACACAGAGTCGGACATGACTGAAGTGACTTAGCAGCAGCAGCAGTGGATATGGGGAAATAGTTACAGAGGAACTGTTGGAGTGTCTTGGATGAGGGATGAAAGAGTGAGTATAGATAAGAGTGGATTTCTCTGGTGTTGGGAGGGTTGGATGGAGTCAGAGCTAAGATGACAGGGGACTGGCGGGAGGGATGGGACAGGGATATCTCCTTTGCCTTTGGGTCTACAGCATTGTTGTAGGCTGATATGAGACTTCCCTTTTGATGTCCCCTACAGTGGAGGATGGCAACTTTGTTTGGTAAGAGTGCTGCCTCTAGAAGTTTGTGGATCAGGTCTGAATTAATAGTGGGGGATCCCTTTGGGGTTAGGAAACCTCTTTCTCTCCATATTAGGGTGTTTGAGTGAAGTATGTTATAGGCATATTTGGAGTCTGTGTGGATGTTAACCCTTAGATTTTTAGCCAGAGTCAAAGCTCTGGTGAGAGCTATCACTTCTGCCTGTTGGGAGGTGGTGTGAAGTGGCAGAGGTGAAGCTTCAATTGTCTGGGTCCCATGATTATAGCAAAGGTCCCCCTGGATGATTGCATATCCTGCCACAAAGGGTGGGGATTTTTGAGAGCTGCCATCAACAAACCAGTGTGGGGCGTCTGGGTCTAGGGATGGGCTGATCTGTTAAATATTGAAAGGGGTTTGGGGTAAGATCTACTGTTAGGCTGCAGCTATGTAGGAGAGGGTCTGTTGTAGAGGATGTGGGTAATAAGCTGGCAGGGTTAAGGGGAGAGCAGAGGGAGAATGAGAGCCGAGGGTCGAGGGAAAAAGGCATGTAGGACCTGTACCTTGGAAGGGGGAAGGGAGAGGAAAGCCCGATGTGATGGTAAGTCTCAGAAGGTGTGTGGAGAACAGACTGTTAAAGGGGCATGCCTAGAGAGTTTATTTTCTTCGGGTATGAGGGCTGCGATAGCAGCCATGGCCTGTATGCAGGGAGGCCACCCCTTGGTCACCATGTCAAGCTGTTTTGACAGATAGGCTTTGGGAGCCCAGGTGTCTCGGGCCTGCTGACATAGAAGTCCCAGGGCTTATCCTTGGTTGGAATGGGCAAAGAGAAAGAATGGTCTGGTGTGATCTGGCAGGTGGAGAGTTGGCACTCAGAGGAGGCTCTGGGTGAGCTGGCAAATAGGACTGGCCGGTGAGGAGGGATTAAAGAGGGGCTCATCCAGACATCCCTTAGTTGCCTCATAGAGCGGCTTTGCAATGAGGGAGAAGTTAGGGATCCAGATACGGAAAAAGTTGAGGAGGCTGAGGATAGGCAGGAGTTCTGTTTTGTTTTTGGAAGTGGACAGTTAATTAAGGCCTGGATTCTATTTAGGGGAATAGTTCTTTGTTGATGGGATATGGGGAGCCCCAGGTAGGTGACGTTTGTCTGGGATATTTGGGCCTTGGATCGGGACACCCAATAACCCCAGGATCCCAGGACCCCAAGGAGTTTGGCAGCATGTTGGAGACAGAGTTTTTGGGTTGGGCTACAAAGGAGGAGGTCATCTACATATTGGAGGAGATGACTTGGGGCTAGGTTGAGTGTCTGTAGGTCCTTTTGTTTAAAAAAAAAAAAGGACCAAAAAAGTGGGGACTGTCTCTGAACCCCTGGGGAAGAACTATCCATGTTAGTTGTCGGGAAACATAAGTCTTGGGGTCTTGCCAGGTGAAGGCAAAAAGGGGTTGGGAGAGGGGGTGGAGGGGATGGTGAAAAAGGCATCTTTGAGATCTAATTTTGTGAAGTGGGTTGCAGTCAGGGGTTTGGCAAACAGAAGGGTGTAAGAGTTAGGGACTACTGAAAATGTTGATGTGATAGCCTCATTGGTTTTTTGCAGATCCTGGACCAGTCTCCAAGAGTTTGGTCCCTTTCTTACTGCCAGAATAGGGGTGTTGTGTGGTGAATGGGTAGGAATTAGGATAGAGGCTTGAAGAAGATGGTCTATGATAGACTAAGTCCCTTGTGGGCCTCCAGGGTGAGAGAGTACTGTTGTTGGGTGATTATAGTCGAGGGGTCTTTTAGGGTAATGTGGACTGGGGGATGATGTTTGGCTATGGGTGGGTGATCAGTGTCCCAGACTTAGGGGTCTAAGGTGGGTAGATCCAAGAGAAGGTCAGGGGCGAGGGAGAGGGACAGTCCAGGTGCCATCTGCATGCAGAATATAGAGACTGTATCTAGGGAGGAGTATGGTAATAAAGACCCCCCAATTTGGATAACAAATCTCTCCCTAGGAGTGCCATCGGGCACTTAGGCATTATGAGGAATGAGTGTATGAGAGTCGATTTTTCAAATTGACAGAGTGATGGAGGGCTGATTTTTGGCCTTAAGGGAACTCCAGAGACCCCCTTGATTGTGAGTTCTGAGTCTTGAGTTGGGCCAGAGTAGGAAGTTAAGAGAGAGAAAGCAGCTCCAGTGTCTGCCATAAAGGAAGTTTTTTACCCGGCCACTACCCCGTCTACCCGAAGTTCTGAGCTCATGTCTGGGACACGGGCCGGGGGAATGGAACTCAGGCCCGTCATTAGAACAACTCTCGTAGGGTTGGGCTGAGGTTCTGGGGAGAAGTGGGGATCTCCCCAGGGGCACCAGGGCATCCCTGTGGACATTTCACTCTCTAGGTCTGGTAGGTGGGGACTTCCCCAAGGGTGTCAGGGCATCCCTGGGGACAGTCCATCTTCCAGTGTCCCCACTGACCACAGGTTGGGCATGCTTTTGTGGGGGGCCGTGGGTTTGGGCATGCCTTTGTCCAGTGTCCTGACTGGTTGCATTGGAAGCAGGGTCTGGGGTGGGTGGTGGGTCTTAAGTCCCAGTCTGGGATGACTTGGACTGGGCTGATCTCTTCCCTTAATTGCTACTGCCAAAAAGGAATATTTAGCTTTTCTCTCACAGTCTTTTTTCTCTCTTAGCCTCCTCCTTTCTGTTATTGAACACCTTGAAGGCTACTTCTAGAAGGTCTCTTTGAGAGGTCTCAGGGCCCTTCTCTAGTTGTCTAATGTCAAGGGCAGACTGGCTGATGAATTGAACATGAAGGTAGAGCAACTCAGCAGGGGCGGTGATATCTAGGTTGGTATACTTCTGGACTGCCTCTATTAGGTGTGTCAAGAATAAGACTGGATTTTCGTCTGCCGCTTGGGTGATTTCCCTGACTTTATCATAATTGACATGGATATGAGTAATTTTCTGCATTCCTTCTAGAAGTCAGGTAATCATATGATAGAGTCTCCTGATACCTGGGTTACCAGGCTGGTTTAAGTCCAGTGGGGATCTATTTGAGGCACAGCCTCATCAGCAACTGGGCCATCCTGGTCTTGGTTATGTAAGTGATCAGCATGGGTTTTCACCGCTTGCCAGATATGGTCTTTTTCATCCAGGGTGAAAGTGGCATTTAGGATATAATATACGTCACTCCATGTGAGGTTATAGGCCTGGGAGAGTCTCAGGAATTCTTTTCTGTATCTGGTAGGATTTTAAGAAAATGATCCTAACTTTTCTTCTATCTGGCTCATGTCTGACAATGAAAATGGCACATGGACTCGGGTGGGGTGCTCTGGTCCTGCCACCTCTCTCAGGGGAAACGTGTTGGGTACGTGACTGTGTGGCAGGAGAGGAGGGAAGGGGGGAGAGGGAATCAAGGAGATGGGGTAGCAGGGTTGAGGGGGAGTCAGGAGAGGTTTCAGGGTTAGTAGGTGAGTTGGATGAGGGGGGAAGGAGAGGGTTGGCAGGGTGGCAGATAGGCAGGGGGCTCGTCCACGGGGTTGAACTCCGGGGGTGCAGAAGGTCGTGACCAGCGGTTAGTTGAAGAAGAGCCCTTTTGCTTGGGAGGCAAGGTGCATAGAATGACCTCATGGGTGGAGCAGGCCTTGCATAGGGAGGGCCCAAAAGGTTTGGGCATATGGGACCTCCGACCATTTGCCATTCCATTTCAGGAAGTTAGTGAGATCTTATAAAATATTGAAATCAAAAGTCACAAACTCAGGCCAGCGGTTTTGGTTATCCAGTTTGTATCGAGGCCAAATTTGAGTGCAAAGTGATTCGAGTTTATGAACCTTGAGATTGGTTAAGAGTAGAGGTTTGAGGTTTCATTTTACGCAGGCCAAGGGAGAGTCCCATGGGACAGATTGGCTTGACCCCATAGCAAATGGCTCCGACTGTCCGGTTGAGAGAAAAGGTCATCACCTAATCTTTTGACCGGGCAGAGAGAGAGACTCTGAAGGAGGGAGAGGTGTCCCCAAGTACCTCCCCAGAGGGCCTTTTAGCCGGAGGATTCCCTGGGAACCCAGAAAGGACGATAGTCTATGGTGCCCTAGAATACAATCCGAGCTTACCTGGGCTACTGGGTCAGGCGAGAACTCGTGGTGGATGGAGGCCTCTGTTCTGGAGTTGATCGGTCTCGCAGAAAAAAAAAAAAAAAATGTAGAGAAAAGAGGAAGAGAGAGAGACCAATATTCCTCGGGTTATGTGGAAAACCAATAAAGCCCTTACACAGGACTTGTACCGCTCACAAAGGTACAGGAGGTCTTGAAAGCCCAGGCAGGAAAGTGAGCTTGTCGGCAGGCTTCCACACTCCGAAGAGCTGGCTGTGGAGAATGAGAAGGAACCTCAACCCTCCCGGGTTTTGGCACCAAAAAATGTAGGGTAAGGGAGTTAGAGAAGGCGAGGTTCAGAAAAAAGAACAAGACGGACACTTCACAGGAACAGATAACCTTTAATGAGGCGAAAAGGGACAACGGTCAGATTAGTGAAAGTGAAAGTGAAGTCACTCAGTCGTGTCTGACTCTTTGTGACCCCACGGACTGTAGCCTACCAGGCTTCTCCATCCATGGGATTTTCCAGGCAAGACTACTGGAGTGGGTTGCCATTTCCATCTCCGGGGGATCTTCCCAACCCAGGGATGGAACCTGGTCTCCCACATTGTAGGCAGATGCTTTTACCGTCTGAGCCACCGAGCTGCTGCCCTAACCCAAGAAAAGAGTAAGTATATATGTGGAAATCTACTGTCTTAAGGGGGCCTGTTCTTCTCCAAGGTTGTTCTCAGTAGTTATCTCTTAAATGGCTGGGGCAAGGAATTCTGGAGATCGGCCAGAGGCTGGACTGGCTGGGAGCTAGGAGTAATCAACCTTAATGTCTGTTGTTTTTTTTTTTTCCTTCGGGTGAGAGAGTTCTTTGTTTTGCATAGAACGATGGGGAGGACCCAGAGGAGAATTTTAACTCCAGGCTATTTCGAGCCCTGTAACTTTCCTTCAGAGTGATTTAAGGAAGAGGACTGGTTCTTTCTTACACAAGAAGTAGCCTGGCCCTTGATGGCCTCTGGCGCTGATTCAGATATCTGAGCATGTCAGCCCTCTTTCTTTCTCCCCTCAAAATCACAAGATGGCTGTGGTAGCTCTGAGAATCGCATCCTCTGCTGACTTACATCAAATGTAAGATGCTGAGGGGTAGGGGACAAAGAATTCTCCTGCTTTCTTATCCAGGAGGCAGCTATTTCCTAGAGACGTTCTAGCAAACTCCCCCCTCACCCCTTGAACTGGGCCTGGGACATATGACCACTGGTAGTTGCTCTACCTTCCATGGCTTCTAGGACTCCTAGCCTAATATTTAAGTAGAACTGGGATTCTTATAAGCAGAAAATATGTTTTGGGGGTTCTTTTTTAAGGTTTGTTTGTTTGTTTGACGTGGACCATTTTTAAAGTCTTTATTGACTTTGTTACAATATTGCTTCTGGTTTATATTTTGGTTTCTTGGCCAGGAGGCAGGTGGGATTTTGGCTCCCTAAGCAGGGATCAAACCCATGCCTCCTGCAGTGGAAGGCAAAAGCTTAACCACTGGACCATCAGGGCAGTCCCTAGGGAGTAGCTGTTTTTAAGTGGCAGAGCTTTGGAGTACTCCACCAACACTGTAGGGCTCAGGAGGACTTCAGTGGGTGGAGTCAGGAATAAGGGTGTTCCAAGGAGAGGGAGAAGGCAATGGCACCCCACTCCAGTACTTTTGCCTGGAAAATCCCATGGACGGAGGAGCCTGGTAGGCTGTAGTCCATGGGGTCACTAGAGTCGGACACGACTGAGCGACTTCACTTTCCTTTTCACTTTCCTGCATTGGAGAAGGAAATGGCAACCCACTCCAGTGTTCTTGCCTGGAGAATCCCAGGGACGGGGAAGCCTGCTGGGCTTCCGTCTATGGGGTCGCACAGAGTCGGATACGACTGAAGTGACTTAGCAGCAGCAGCAAGGAGAGGGAGAGGTGTTAACAAAAGCCTGGGGCAGGTGGGAAGTGGGGTGGGGGGTGGGGGAGTGGGGGGTGGTAGAAAGTGTGTAAAGAATGGTTACCCCCTATAAGTTTGACTGAAGCATAGGGTCATACAAAAGGATTTCCAGACATTTATCTTTACTCTGTGGAAACTCAATTCACAGAAGAAAGGACAGCATCACTGCTTTGGTCAGAAGTAGCCTGGAAAATCCCATTGATGGAGGAGCCTGGCAGGCTTCAGTCCATGGGGTCGCTAAGAGTCAGACACGACTGAGCGTCTTCACTTTCACTTTTCACTTTCATGCCTTGGAGAAGGAAATGGCAACCCACTCCAGTGTTCTTGCCTGGAGAATCCCAGGGATGGGGGAGCCTGGTGGGCTGCCGTCTATGGGGTCGCAGAGTCAGACATGACTGAAGCGACTTAGCAGCAGCAGCAGCAGGATGGGAGGCCTGGAGCCGGCCTACTTGGCCTCTGCCTTACCCTAGCTGAAAGAGGGCTGCTGCTTTTGTGTTTTTTCCCCAGATTTGTTAGGATATAATTGACACACACAGTGTTTACAGTGTCCAGCATAATGATTTGAGGGCTTCCCAGTGGCTCAGTGGTAAAGAACCCATCTGCCAATGCACAAGACCTGGATTCGATCCCTGTGTCAGGAAGATCCCCTGGAGAAGGAAATGACAGCCCACTCCAGTATTCTTGCCTGAGAAATCCCATGGACAGAGGAGCCTGGTGGGCTACATACATGGGGTTGCAAAGAGTCAGACACGACTTAGTGACTAAACAGCAACAGCATAATCATTTAACTTACATGTATGGTGAAATGATTACCACCATATGTGTAGTTACTAACATCCATCACCTCATATAGTTACAAAAAATTTTTGTTTCCTTGTCATGAGAAATTTTGGGATTCACCTCTCTTAGAAGCTTTCAGATATATCATACAGTAGTGTTAACTATAGTCATCATGCTGTAACAAAAGGGTTTATTCAAGACCAGACTGAAAAGCAATGCCCCAGGCCCTGCTCCTTTGACCCCTGCCACACCCAAGGTTCCCTGGGGCTCTCTCCTTGAAGGAGGCTGTGAGGCACAGTTAGCAACATCCCCCATCTGGCCTCAAACAGGAACTTCACAGGTATATAGGGAAAAGAGATTGGGTTTGTTTGGGTTTTTCCATAACATCTTATGAAAACTCCAAGTGTACTTTTTGGCCAGCCCAATATAGTGATCCAGCCTGGGTCCGTATGCTGTGTTTTCGTGGCAGTGGGCTTTGAAAATGCCACGTGGGGCCCCACACCTCTTAATCCTATTCCTGACCCTGAATCACTAAAACAGGAGTGGAGGAGAGCCTCATGAGAAGTGGTCTGCTTCCTCACATCCTGCCCATACCACCCTGTACTAGATGCCCAGCGCTGTTGTCACAAAATACTATGTACTTGATGGCTTAAACAACTGAAATGTATTGTCTCCCTATTCTGGAGGTCAGATATCCAAGACCAAGGTGGGGGCAGAAGTGGTTCCTTCTGAGGGCGAGTAGAGTCTGTCCCAGGCCTCTGCTTTAGCGTTTGGTGCTTCGCTGGCAGTCGTTGGCATCCCTTGGCTTGTAGATCTCTGCCTTCATCTTCATGTGGTGTGTTCCTTCTATGCCTTCACATTGTCTTCCCTGTGTGCATGTCCATCTGTGTGCGATTTTCCACTTTTTAAAGAAAAAAATGTATCAAACCATAGTTGATTTACAATGTTGTGTTAGTTTCCTGCATGCAGCATAGTAATTCATTTATATATATATATATATATATATATATATATATATATATATATATATATTCATCCTTTTCAAATTCTTTTCTCATATAGGTTATTACAGAATACTGAGTACAGTTCCCTGTGCTATACAGTAGGTCCTTGTTGGTTATCTATTTTATATATAGTAGTGTGTGTATATTAATCCCCAACTTCTAATTAACCCCCCCATGCCCCCTTTGGTAACCATAAGTTTGTTTTCTAACTCTGTGAGTCTCTTTCAGTTTTGTAAATAACAGATTCCATATATGAATGATATCATATGATATTTGTCTTTGACTTACTTTGTTTATTACTGTCATCTCTAGGTATGTCTATGTTCCTGCAAATGGCAATATTTCATTCTTTTTTATGGCTGAGTAGTATTCCATTGTATATATGGACCACAGCTTCTTTATCCCTTCGCCTTTCAGTGGACATGTAGATTGTTTCCATGTCTTGGCTTTTGTGACTAGGGCTGCAGTAACAAGTTTCCACTTTTTATAAAAACACAGTCAAATGAGATTCAGGCCCACCATAATGACCTCAGGTTAATCATCAATGTCTAAATAAGGTAACATCCATAGATACTGGAGGTTAGGACCTCAACCTCTCTTCTTTGGAGCAGCGTCACTTAGTCCATAACACATCCCACATTGCAAACCTGCACTTCCCTTTCTCTGGGGCCTACTCCTCCCACTCTTGATTCCAGTGGCCAGTCTAGTCACCTAACTCTTATACCACTGAAATTTGGCAGAGGAAGATGGGTGACTTTAAGGAATATTTTACACTCACTGTTCTGCTTGAAGGGATAATTGTGTAGAATGTGAGAAGAAACTCTGGACTAAATTATATACCTATGTTCAATCTTGTGCATGGGATCCTAAGTTTGAATAGAAAAGAATGAAATCAAAAGACTGAATAATAATTATTATAATTTTACCACTATTATCATTTATATAACATTTTCACATAGAGTCTCATCTGGAAGCACAGTCCTTTTTTTTTTTTTTTTGCCAGTAATGAAGATCCTTTGTTCCCATCCCCTTTAACCTCATAATAAATTCTCCTTGAGGATGTTTTCTGGCAGGGTTGTCTGCAGAAAACCCTGTGTTTAAAGATGTAACTGGATCTTCCTAAATTTAGCAGAGGTGAAACCCAAGTAAGGGAAGATGGAGAGAGATAGTAAATGAGACACTGAAAAAATATAAAATGGAATTTATAAAAAAAAAATCTCTCTTTTTTTTGGTCAGGGCACTGACAAAAGTGGGGTCAAAATTTCGTTAAGTGCCAATTCTTTTGAGATTATATGGTTCTAATTTGGCGATGTGCTTTCTTTTTAAAGTTGGAAACTTGCTCATGAAACACTAGTTACCAGTGACAAAATCTGCCCTTGATCAAGGAAGCAAAAAGGTGAAGTTACAACACTGGCTGTGGTCTATCAACTTTCTTACATTCAGCCATGTTGTCAGATGTTAAGATGGTTTCCTCTTATGCAGTGGAAATTTCCTCTTGCCCCATTTTCCCTGGAAATGTAAAACAGCTTCACAGAACCTCCATTCAACCCTCCCTGTATGCAGAGATTCTTATTTGTGTCATCACGTCTTCTCTCTCCATTATCCTGGTTCATCAACAGGCTCGATTCAGTTCTCTTCTTCAAAGTACAATAAGCCCGACACCAAGCTTATACTGTCACGCCTACCGAAAATGCTTTTCCCTCTGAACTTTATGCCAAAATATATCCTTGATTCCTTGGATACTTAGCCAAGGAGAGAGTTCTGGAGCACATCCAGGAGAGCATAAAATGGGGAATCCTGAAGTGATACAGCGTGGCTTCTTCATCTCTCCCTGTAGCCCCCCTAGTCGTCCATGCCTCAGATGCTAACCATCATTGCCCAGTTGGGGTTTTCTGATACTCTACTTTTCTAAGACCCAGTTAACTTCTAGGATGAAATGTAGAGTGTGGGAGTCTCCAGAGAAAGAAGGCCTATGGTGAAATAACAGGTGACTCTTGAGGTCTCAGACAGGGAAGACCACTACAATCTTGGTCTTGGTATTCTTGGAGGTCTGGGTACCACTTAGCCTGCTAAAGGATGAAACCCCTCCTAAAGAATGGAAAGGAAACAATATTCAGACCTGTCATGGATTCAGTGAATTTCACCTACCCAGTTTCTCTCAGGTCTGAGGAAATAGGGACCAGCTCCAGAGTCTGGTCAACTGCTGGGGCCAGTTGCAGAGAAATTCCGGGGACTTAAGTCCAGTATAGCCTGATTTGGGTACCACCCGAACACAAACTCTTCCCAGCTCATGCAGTTCTTAATCTCTGTTGGCCCCACATCCAAATGAGACCCCAGCATTCCTGTGGCCATTTTGTGCCCCACTGCCACAGGGCATTTGCAAATGGGGCCAAGACTGTAGAACTAACCATAAGACCAAAACTGAGGGGTTCAGCTATATTCCTCAAGACCTTCGGAGCCTTGATAGCAACTGTTGAAAACTGACAAATGAGATCTTGTCTCCAGTACAATCATTTGGATCCTTGGTGGTTCTTTAACATCGAATCCCACATGCAGGGCCTAAAGGAGTGTTCGCGCCATCACATGAATTCTTCTAGGACACTCCTGAAATGACCTAAAGGGCTGGTGAAGTGGCACCGATACTTACCTTACAACTTCTCAACACTGATCCCCACAGATCACATTGTAGTATCTGTCACATCAATAGCTCCCCAGTTCAGTTCAGTTGCTCAGTCGCTCAGTCGTGTCCGACTCTTTGCGACCCCATGAATCACAGCACGCCAGGCCTCCCTGTCCATCACCAACTCCCGGAGTTCACTCAGACTCGCATCCATCGAGTCAGTGATGCCATCCAGCCACCTCATCCTCTGTCGTCCCCTTCTCCTCCTGCCCCCAATCCCTCCCAGCATCAGAGTCTTTTCCAATGAGTCAACTCTTTGCATAAAAGGGCTTCCCTGGTGGCTCAGTGATAAGGAATCCACCTAACGGTGCAGGAGACACAGGTTCAATCCCTGACCCTGAAAGATCCCACATGCCGAGGAGCATCTAGGCCTGTGCACCACAAATATTGAGCCTGTGCTCTAGAGCCAGGGAGCCATAATTACTGAAGCCCTTGAGCCCTAGAGCCTGTGCTCTGCAATAAGAGAAGTTCCTGCTTGCCCAAACTAGAGAAAAGCCCAAGCAGCAATGAAGACCCAGCACAGCCAAAAATAAATACATACATTTAAAATAAATAAATAAATGTGTTTCACTTGTTCTTTAAAAAACAAACAAACAAACAAAGAAAATCTTAATACAGAATTTCATTGTTTCTATATTGGATCAGTCTGTCTTTGGATATCTCAGTAACAAACACCTTTGTCCTTTTCAGCCCATTATTTTGCTCCTAAGGCAATGTCTGCAACTCCAGCGTGTACTACAGTATTTGTGTAACCCTGCCCCTTTTGTCCAGTTATACATACTTCGAGGTCACACACTATGTCCTTTATTAGTTTCTCAGACTCTACATGGAGCTTGACACAGCGTTTCCTGAACATGTGAGATATTGTTGCTTAACATCTAAAATTCAAGGTGTTTGGTTGATTCTGAAAATGAATTATGTTGTCTTTCTCTAACTGTAGGCATTCAGTTCCAGAAAACCCAGAGGTTAAAGGAAATCCTGGTTCAAGGTCATCTTTACGGAAGAAGTAAGGGTGGTGGATCAACAGCAACCCATTACAGATATTTTTGCATTAAAAGCAGCATTGTAAATAGAATACCAATAACATTTTATCACCTTTAATTAACATTTGGTATTTTTTCCCCTATTTTCCTCAGCTTGCATGAGAATTATGCTTTCTCTCCAATTGTAATAAAATTATGTGCTTTGTTGCAGAAAATATTCATGTATGAAAAGCCACTTTTGGCCTGTGTCTCATCCTATGTCCAGCATTTCAATCCTTCTGATTTTAGGACTCCAAAATGGTTGACCTTGAACTTCAAGTGGTCCACCTTAGGGAACCACTGTATCCTAGCGTTGGAGAGACACTTGGAAGCTTGAGATGGAATAAGCCATGTTGGGGTGGCTCAGCTCCTGCCTGAACTTCCCTTCACTGGCAGGAATCCCCTCGGCCTCACCTCCACAGCCCAAGGCAGAGCACCTGCCATCAGCTTCTCTCACACACGTGTCTCTCCAATGTGAGTTTTCAGTTCTGAGGTCTAGATTGATCTCATCTTCCTTTGTCTTTCTGAGTACATCATTGCAAGAGCCCCTACTGCTCTTCACTGTCTATTTTACCTCCTAATTCTCAGCTTCTTCTTTATTCTAAGACCACCTCCCCCACACAGGATAGACCTCCCACATGGCATCTCACCAGTTCTTAGGGTAGTGAAAAGGTGTCAGAATTGTATGTACATGAGAGGGAAACTCAAGTTGGAGAAACCTGTGTACTCATCACAGAGATTCCAGTGTTTCCATGTCCATACTTTAACCATTTTATTGGGTGGGCCAAAAAGGTTCTTTTGGGTTTTTCAGTACAATGTTATAGAAAAGCACAAAATTATTTTTTGGCCAACCTAATACAAGCCATAGTTTATGGACCTTGTCTGTCCTTAGATCTCTTCCCTTCTCCAGAATGGGTTTCACCATTGCCTCCCTGGTATTCCCCAGAGCCATGATATTATTGCTGCTGCTGCTGCTAAGTCACTTCAGTCATGTCTGACTCTGTGTGACACCATAGATGGCAGCTCATCAGGCTCCTCCGTCCCTGGAATTCTCCAGGCAAGAATACTGGAGTGGATTGCCATTTCCTTCTCCAATGCATGCATGCATGCTAAGTCGCTTCAGTCGTGTCCGACTCTGTGTGACCCGATGGACAGCAGCCCACCAGGCTCCTCTGTCCACAGGATTCTCCAGGCAAGAATACAGGAGTGGGTTGCCATTTCCTTCTCCAATATGATATTATTGGAGGTAGTGTAAAAAGCTTTGTCAAATATTTCCTTCGCAAACTCTAACCCACTCTTGGAGATTCATACTACACTGAGGAATTGTACATGGGAGGAATAAAACCCACTTTTTAAAAACTTAATATTTCTCAAATATTTAACCACAAGCACCAGGACTGTGCCCCTCGCCCCACCACCCCCATAGATCATCTGTTATCATTGAGTAGGACTGAATTTTGCAAACACTAGGGTAACACAAGTTGCAGATTTCCACATGGTTTCCAAGCCTGCTGCAAACTTGACTGAGCTTCGCTCATCAGCCTGAACATTCTGTCTCATCTTCACAACATGATGTCTATGCCACCAGGTGCCATTTTCACCATTTGCTGGTAATCCACCTCTAGGCCTTTGCTCATGCCTTTCACCTACCTGAATATCCTTGCCCTTAGGCACAACCTATGTTCCAAATCCCCTGTGAAGCCTTCTCCAGCTTTTCCAACTGCCTACACCGCTTTTGCCAATATACTTTGTCTCTGGTCCTACACCAGTTAAAGCCTCGTTCTGACCCTACCACAAACCTGTACATTCTCATTAGGCATGATCATAACATGTCCAACTGCACAGTTTTTCCTCTGCTTCTTTTGAGAATATATTAAAAAAAATGCACTTACCACCTCTTCATTGACTGATGGATAGCCAGATACTATAGAAGTGGTACCTTTTTATCTCCACTTTTGGGGGCATTGAGTGTGGTTTTGTTAACCATGTAGAATTCAGTTCTTCCTAATAACATAGCTACCCTGCCTTTACCCCCATGAAAGTCCAGCACACTTATTTGTACTTTTATTTTAAGGAAGGAGAGAATGAATGTTATGGGGTTCCCCTCCCCCCGATTTAACAGAAGTGATGGCTTAGAAATTTCATAATGGCTCAGTGCCTAAGAAACATTTTGATTCTCCTGGACCAGTCATGCCATTGTGGCAACTTACGGGTGCTGGCCCTTCCTCCTCTCTGCAACAGAAGATGAGCCGTGAAGATAATGCAGACATTATCTTTCCTATGTCCTCAGAGTTATGTAAATAACCCTACCTTCCTTACTGATGGAAAAACTGTCATTAGTTTGCTTTTTCAGGTCACTCTGTGTCTACTGAATGAAATTCAATAGTCCTTGGAAATTCAACCTTCTGCAGTCTAATCACTAGATCATTGTTTTCTAAAAAAACCAAAGGTTATCATTTTAAATGCATTGATTTTTTTTCTGAAGTAATAGAAAGGCAGTTAGGTTTTGTTTTTGTTTTTCCTTTACACCTTTAGGGGCTGTTCAATTTTTGTTTTTATTAACTGGATTTTCATTTTGAAAAGTATGGCATGTGCTTGGTAAACACACACACACACACACACATCCAAGTGTACAAAGTGTATACGTTGGGCCCTCTGTATCCCCAGGTTTCGAATCCACAGCTTTGCAGGTCTGTTAGTTGAATTGTATGTGTGTGTGTGCGCACTCATGCACATGTGCATCTGCACACACTGTGCTTAGTCACTAAGTCATGTCTGATTCTTTTGCAACCCTATGGCCTGTAGCCCGCCAGCCTCCTCTGTCCATGGGATTCTCCAGGCAAGAATACTGGAGTGGGTTGCCATTTTCTTCTCCTAGGATCTTCCCTACCCAGGGATCAGACCTCTGTCTCCTGTGTCTCCTGCACTGGCAAGTGGATTCTTTACCACTGCACCACCTGGGAAGCCCATTGGTTGAACCAGGGGATGGAAACCCACAGTTACAGATGGCTGCTGCTACTGCTAAGTCACTTCAGTCGTGTCCAACTCTGTGCGACCCCATAGACGGCAGACCACCAGGCTCCCCTGTCCCTGGGATTCTCCAGGCAAGAACACTGGAGTGGGTTGCCATTTTCTTCTCCAATGCATGAAAGTGAAAAGTGAAAGTGAAGTCACTCAGTCGTATCCGACTCTTAGCGACCTCATGGACTGCAGCCCACCAGGCTCCTCTGTCCATGGGATTTTCCAGGCAAGAGTACTGGAGTGAGGTGCCATTGACTGTATTTATTGTACTACGCACTCTTATATAAGGATCTTGAGCATCCAAGGATTTTGGTGTCTGAGAGGGTCCTGGAACCAATTCCCTGCAGATACTGAGGGACAGCTACATAAAACAAGAAGTAAGTCTTCCTCTCACCTTAGATTCCCAATCTCCAGCTATCCCCATAGGTGAACAGTCTTACCTATTCCTTGTATATCTTCCAAGGGATATTTTTACATCTCCACCACACACATGTGTTAGTGGAACGTGCTACAAACACTGTTATATACTATTTTTTAAATACAACCAGACATGTTGGAGAATTTTCCATATCAGCACATATAGATCTATTTTATACCTTTCATTACTGAGTATTTCATTGTGTGGGTGGTACCACACTTCATTTAACTAGTACTCTCATAACAGCCATTGCTTCTAGTCTTTTGCCATTGTTTTTAATGCTGTAGTGCACATATGTACATATATCTTTGTACACTTGGGAACAAATGTTTGTTGAAATTGATAAGACAATTTTTGATCAGTGTTGAGAAATACCTTTCCAAGAGGCAGCAGCTATTTACCTCCCTGCTTAATAGTATATGAGCTTTTTTCCACAAAAGTTTTGTGTGGTACAAATTTTACTTACCCATTTCTACCCCTCTGCTAGATTAAACATGGTATCTAATTTTAAATTGCTTCTCTCTAATTATGTATGACAATGATCTTTGCATATGTTTTTGCATATCATTATATGCAGACTCCTTGCTCATGTCCTTTTCTTTTTCCCTCTAAATTGTTTCTCTGATTTTTTTGTGAAATTTTAAATGTTAATATCATCCATCACGTCTTACCAACATATGCAACATCATTTCTAACATGTTTTCTTCTACAACTTTTATGATTACTTTTAAAATATTGTTTAAATATTTTATCCATTGGAAAATTATTTTATTATACTAAATTAAGTTCCGTGGGAATAGAGGCCAAGTTTTTAATTAGCTGTTGCATACCTAATATCTGACACATTTTTTTAATACCAGTTGTTGCCAGAATATAATGGGTAACCCATTTCTGGCATTTTCTTTGCTCTTTTAAACAACTTTCTCTCAAAAGATTCTCTGACCTGAAGTTTGGGAGGGATAAGCCATACCACACTACATATTTTACTGAAATATCAGCAGTTGGGCAGTAGTGGTGGAGGTGATGGTGATGTTTAAGGAATCAGCCTCCACCATGGCCTCCAGTGCTTCCTCCTCATGATGGGCCTTGGGTAACCCCCAAAAGTGCATCATCCCACATTCAGAACCTTTCCAACACTCCCATGTGAGTTTTGGTCATCTTTCAACTGCCTCTGAGTAGGAGAAAACCCATAGAACTGTATACCAGTCAAACTGAGGGCAGTGGGGAGAGGGGGGTGTTTTAGAAGATTCTTTGGAATGCTCTTTGACTAAGGTAGCTACATGCAGTGCCATGTGCAGACACCCCTGAGTGGTTATCTAAAACTGATAGCCAGATGGATCTGAGTGAGCTTCAAAACACTAACCATTTTAAAATTTCTTACAAACACCCCTAAATCTCAGTGGCTTAAAACAACAAATATTTATGCTCCCTCACTCCTGGGGAAGCTCTGTGTGGGTTCAGCTTGGCTCCATGTGTGTCCTCATTCTCCTTGGGCCATCATTTACCTGGAGTGTGTTCTTCTCATGGCAAGTGCCAAAGAAGGGTCCGAATCATGTGACCATATTGAGCTCACTGTGGTCAAGTTGAAGGGACTTCAAAGTAGCTTCTGCCTACCTCTGATAGAACACAGTATAGGGAACTGGTAAAGATAATGGACATTGGAGCCTGACAATACTGGGACAGCAGACACTGTTGAGTGTCTGCTCAAAAACATTTATCTCCTCTTCCTTCTATGGTGATGGACACTAGTCCCCATAATAGGGACTTATAATGCCAGATACTTCTCTAGCCTCTCTTACAGCTATAGGTAGCCATGTTACACAGTTTTGGCCAGTCAGACATCAGGAGAACCCTGCTGGATGCCCCTGGGAATTTATTTTCCTATTTGAATCATCCACTTAATTCCTCATCTCCCTGGTGTTCTCATTTTCTAGTTGGGGCTAGATATATTCCACAGAGTTTTTGTATTAGTCAGATTTACTTTGTAAGAGAGAATCCCACATCTAGGTAACTTACAATAAATAACATATATTGATTTTTTTTCTTGCTAATGGTCTGCAGGTTTTCTGGAGGGGGTGGTGTGGCTCTGCTTCAGGCCATGGGTAGGATTTAGCCCCATTTCATGTGTTTCAGAACATGACAAACTATGCAAGCATATTTAAAGCTCCTGCTTATGTCATTAGCACTTCTTTGACCAAACTAGTTCACATAGCCAAGATGATCAATAAATAAGGCAGCAAAATATGCTCTCCCCACGATGGGAAGTACTGCAGTTACATGGCAAAGGTGTGAACGTATAATCCTATATGAGTAGAAAGAAGATTTAGAATAAGAACCCAACCTCTTGCACTTCCTAGATGTGTGAGCATTAACAAATCACTAGCTTCTAAAAACGGAGAAGGAAATGGCAACCCACTCCAGTACTCTTGCCTGGAAAATCCCATGGACGGAGGAGCCTGGTAGGCTGCAGTCCATGGGGTCGCAAAGAGTCAGACACAACTGAACGACTTCACTTTCCCTTTTCACTTTCATGCATTGGAGAAGGAAATGGCAACCCACTCCAGTGTTCTTGCCTGGAGAATCCCAGGGATGGGGGAGCCTGGTGGGCTGCCATCTATGGGGTCCAACAGAGTTGGACACGACTGACGCGACTTAGCAGCAGCAGCAGCAGCAGCAGCAGCTTCCTAAAACCTTAGTTTCTTCATTTTCAAAATAGCACTGAGCTCTTTTCTCTGCATGCGTTTGAAGGTTAAACATAAACCATGAAGCATAGGTGGCCCTTAAGGAAAGTTAGCCCTCCACCCCCACAACCAAATTCTGATTGTTTACTAAATGAGTTCCTCCCCGAAGTCAGGTATGGCTCATGATTTAATGTTGGCTTCCCCCTGAGGTTGATGAGTGGCTAACAGGGAAGCGGCACTTATTCACTAAGCACACATTTCCTGAACACCCGACCATTTCAAGGTCATTGTCATGCTTTCATGCTTCAATAAACTGTCACTGTGTTTTTCTTTTTTTTGGCAAATGATCCTTAATTCACTCTGACAAGATCGAAGGAACACTGGTATTTTAGGGTTGCTTTTTGGCTGTTTCATAGGCTCCCTCTGCTGGAGTAAAATGTCCTGTTTGGTCCTCAAGATTTGAACATCCTTTCCCTTTAATTGAAAGCAAATGTAATCAACAATTTGCTGCATGGTTAGACTGGCTTTTCACATAGTGTTTCTCCTGCCATGTCCTCAATTTACCTTCCACAGAGCTGTAATACCCAACTGACATTCTTGCCTTTTCAAAACAGAGCCTTACGAAAGAGACTGACTTTAAAGAATTTGCCAGACCTGTGAATTGTTAATAATAACCAGGTTCTTGTTTCCTGTGAGTAATGCCCTTGCTACTTCCATTCTAACCTTCTCAGTTTGAGAACATCTGGGAGTATTATGGGAAGGCTGTGACAAACCTATTTACAGGTGCTTGCTGAAAGGAAATTAGCCTGAGTCACCAGGTCTGTTATGTTATGGATGTGGTGGTGTACTCCCTAAGTCATGTCCAACTCTTGTGACCCTAAGGACTGTGGTCTGCTACGCTCTTCTGTCCATAGGATTCTCCTGGCAAGAATACTGGAGTGGGTTGCCATTTCCTTCTCCAGGGGATCTTCCTGACTCTGGAATTGAACCTGGGTCTCCTGCATTGCAGGCAGATTCTTTACCAACTGAGCTATGAGGCAAGCCCTCATATTATTGTTGTTATGAAGGTAGACTATAATTTTGTGTAGAAAAAGTGAGGATTGCTGTAAATTTAACACTTCCTCTGCCAGGGGGAGCCATCCCTTTTCAGGACACACAGTTTTTCAGGACCATCAACACGAGACTTCACGTGAATTCATTTTTTATAAGGCCATTGTTCACTTGTGTTGTTGTTGTTTAGTTTGCCAAGTTGTGTCCGATTCTTAGGGACCCTATGGACTGTAGCCTGCCAGGTTCCTGTGTCCATGGGATTCTCCAGGCAAGAGTACTGGAGTGGGTATTTGCTTGCCATTTCCTTCTTCAGAAGATCTTCCTGACCCAGGGATCAAACCAGCATCTCCCACTTCGGCAGTCGAATTTTTTTCCACTAAGCCACCTGGGAAGCACCATTGTTCACTACTTTCCATTTATGGAGTTCCACTTTATTTCTGGCTTTGCAATGTGCCAGATATGTTGTCTTTTCCTTTTTCACCTCTCTATCTTTTAGGAGTCACTTTTGGGATTTAAATGACTTAGGAGAGTATTCAGTGAATTCTGAGCTCCTGGGCAATGGTATTTAGAGGAGAGGGGAATGTCACAGTAAAGGCAACTCCAAGGTACGTGTGGAAGTGTCAGCACCTCCATTTCTGCCACAGCCTAAAACCGTGTTCTCTGACAGTTCTAGAACTCCAAGTGCTGTTTGAACCAGCACCACTGGCATCACCTGTGGATTCGTTAGAAATGCAAAACTTCAGTCCTCACTCCAGACTCGGCACATTCACAAGATCCACAGGCATCCAGATACATATTAAAATGTGAGAAGCATTGGTCTGGGGTAATGGGAAGTCTCAGTGTAATGCCACGCCTGAGGTATGTGAGAGTACAGTCACCTCAGGAGCTGCCAAAGCCAGAAACACCTTACTCTTGCCCGCCTCTGAGGTCTGTGACTAACACCCCCAGAGCTGGTGGGCCAGCTCCACCCATTAGCTTTATAAAGCCAAGCAGTGAACCTGTAGCCCTGGCCTGCAACCAGTATTTACTATCCTTTTTGACTGGCACTTTGACCTCAGTGGGCTCTGACTTCCGGGACTTACCTGTCTGCTCTCCACCCACTCAGCTGACTCATTGACTCCCAGAGTCTCTTTAATAGCTGTTCTGCTTTGGCCCAAACTCCTAAGTTCTGTGCTTTCCAACTGGGATATAGCCAGGCCTTAAGTGATGACACCTTACTGTGGAGATGATGTTAAAAGAACCTGGGGGATCTTCAGCAACTCAAGCTGTCAATTAGTCATAACTTTAAAAAGTCTAGATGATAGAAATTCAAGTTGAAGTAGCTTAACTTTAAAAGGGGGAAGATGGGCACCTGTATGGGTCAAATATGACATCACTTCTGGGAGCTTTCTATCCAAATGCATAACTATAATCTGATCGTGAGGAACATTGTACATATCCAAATGGAGGGGCATCCTATGAAATAAATTGTCCATTTTTTTCCAAAATGTCAAAGACAAAGGCTAAGAATCTGTTACAGACTAATGAAGTCTAAAGGGTGTGACAACTAAGTCCAATGTGTGATTTTGAGTTGGATCCTGTAACAGAAAACGCACATATATGTATTTATGTATGTGTATATATGTCTGTGTGAATATGTATATATACATATAGTTGTTGTTTAGTCATTCAGTCGTATCCAACTCTTTTTGTGACCCCATGGGATATAGCCCACCAGGCTCCTCTGTCCATGGAATTTTCTAGGTAATAATACTGGAGTGGGTTGCCATTTCCTTCACCAGGAGATCTTCCCAACTCAGAGATCAAACCCACATCTCCTGCATTGGCAGGCAGATAAGCCACCAGGGAAGTCCAGATAGAAAGATGGATAGATAGATAGAGATATATAGATATATCTTTCAGGGGCATTATTGGGATTATTGGGGAATTGTAAATATAGACTATAGATTACATAATAATACTGCATCAATATTAAACTTCCTGATTTTTTAATAGTTACACTGTAGTTAGGTAAGAGAATGTCCTTGTTTATAAAAAATATACACTGAAATATTTTAGGGTAAGGGCTTCCCTGGTGGCTCAGTGGTGAAGAATCTACCTGCCAATTCAGGAAACATGGGTTCGATCCCTGGGTAGGGAAGAGTCAGACATGAATTAGCAACTAAACAACAATAATTTTGGGGTAAAGGAGCATCATGTCTGCAACTTACTCTAAAATTCCCCATTCGAAAATAAGCAATGGTAAAGCAAATGTTAACAAAAGATGACTATGGGTAAATAGTATATGGGAAATTTTATACCACTCTTATAATCCTTTGGAATTCTATACTAATCATTAACAAAAATAAAAAAATGAGAGTGCGTTACATTAACAGAATAGTGGTGAACTTTACAGAATTAAGTGAAGAAATGTCAGACTAGGGTAGTCTGGGGATCTTGGGAACTTGAAATGAAGACTTGAAACCACCAGAGCAAACTCTGACCTCAGTAAACTTCTTTAGAATTTAGAGCAACAAAGGGCTTTTAAGGTTCTTTAATGTCTCCATTTCATGAGTGAAAAAACTGAGATCCACACAGCAAAAGTAATTTGCCCAGGGAATCACAGATAATTATTTCAATTTCCATCTGTAGACTTTTAGGATTCTTCCTCATATTGGTTTATAAATTAATCCCCAACATTTATTCTTTTCCTTCCACTTTGAAGTTAGGATATGAGTTGAAGGAAGAACAAGATTAACATATGTAAGTATTCAAAAATAACAAGAACCTAGGTTTTATGAACAACTGTCTAAACAAGATCTCCCCCATTAACATGGTTCTCCCCCACTTTTGTCATTAAATGTATATATGATAACTACATATTTAAATATAAAAAGCAGTGCCATTGTCTTTAAAGATGATTTTATTTGTATGTTAAAATCAGCTAGAAGATTAGAATTTCTTCACTTACCATGGCATACCATATGGGTAGGTACATTCTGCCTTTTTCCATGGCCTTTCTCTCACCTCATAGAATACATCATCTCTCAGTTAAAAGGTTATGCTAATCTACATTTGTTTCTTGGAAATGTCCCTCATAATTTGAAGAGACTGATTACAGACTATTTAGAAAGCACAATATTAATAGTGTGCATGTAGGGATGCCTGGGAGCCATCTAGTCCCACCCATGCCTTTGAAAGGTGAGCCTGCCTATGGTTGGCTATTCCTCTCCCCTCAACTCTTATACCGGCTTCTACTAAGGAACAGGTTTTAAAAGTGAATACGATCTATTTGCATATATTGAAATACCTTTGAGATCACTTCTGAAATAGCAGTATAATTAGAGAAAGCAGAGCTCTTTTGATCATGCTTCCTAAAATCCTGTATTGTCTTTTGGTACCAAAAAGGCATTTGTATAGCATTTGGACCGTTAGACCGGGAGCTGATAAACCTGCCCTGACCAGTTTCCTCCCTGACAGCTTTTGAGAGAGAATGCAAACCCTAGCCGAAGGATCCTAGGTGGTGCAGTGCAGAATTGAGTGGCTTAGTGTGTGACGAGAGGCAATGGATTTTTTTTTTTTAAGGAATTAAGAGTGCTTTCCATCACCTGTGTTCGGACATGGTCGTGAATGACTAACATAAATTTTTCAGAAAAGGTGGATTCCTATGGTTCTGTCTGGTGGCAAACACTGTCTGCTACCTCCCAAATACTCATTTTCCACATTGTCTTTACTAACAGAAGCCTAATCTTGGTTGGCATAGCGATGTTCTCAGATAATTATTTGGTTTTCCAACCTCTCTGTCAGGGTGGCTATGTCAAACAGTACTAGCTAATGACATGTCAATAGAAGTCTGCTTGGAGTTTGGGGAAGCATTTTGCTCTCCTGAGAAAACGGGCGTGACTGGTGCTGCCCTTCCCCATTTCTTCCTGCCTTGAATGTAAACATGACACCTGGAGTTACAGCAGCTATTTTGTGCCCATGGGCCAACATGAGGGAAGGAAGAGAGAATTGTGACATCCTGGCTCTGACATCACAAGTAAACAATATCAGCCAGCAGTCAGCTACTTCTAGACTATTTTTTTTAATGCAAAAAGATAACCTTTTATTGCATTAAGCCACTGGGTTGTCAAGTTTTCTAATAGTTTGCGAGTGTAGTAGACTTTGGGAGAAGTCTGCTTAGCTCGAAATAATCCTAGTTCTTTATGAAACACCGTCCCACCCTACCTGGGTGGGGATATTGCACCCATATTGATGCATTCAGGGTAAATGCACCTGACCAAGGCTGAGCCAATCAGATTTTCTCTCAGGAATTCAACATTAGGTTTCAGTGGTTCTAGGTGATCCTCAAGTATGACTGAGACTGAGGGACATTATAAACCTTGGAAGCTGTTGTGTATTATGATGTGGTGGAGGTGACCTTCAGCCATAGAGAAGTCAAGAAAATGGGTCTGTAGAAGGTGACAGAGGCAGAGACCGGTGTCACCAAAAGAGAGAACACTGCCTGGGGTCTGGCAGCTTTCTGGATTCAAGTGTGAGTCCTTTTTCATGCTTGGCTGCTCCCAGATCTCTGGTTTCCTTCCAGAAAACTGGGCAGCCCTGTGATCGTCAAGGTTGCCTACACAAGGGCATCTGGTCAGAAGGGCAAGGGACGTGAAACCCAGCCTCTGTGTTTTGGTCACAAAGCCTTGGCCTGGCACTACATCAGCCCAGAGGTAATGTGCCACTTTATGCAATTCATCTGCCCAGAATGGAGCCTGCTTTTCTTTTTTTCCTTAAACCTCACACAAGACTAAGAAAGGCCCTTCTTCACCAACCTAACGCTGTTGGTATCTTCTGTCCAAAGGACCTTGATGCTCAGACAAAATGTGTTAACAAACAGCTAGACTGTTCGTTCTATCATTCGATAAGTAAACTGTTCAATACCTTGATTTATTTTGATTTGTAAAAGTTGTATAGTTTACATATAGAAAAATGTATAAATCTTAAGTGCATGCTATGCTATGCTAAGTCACTTCAGTCATGTCTGACTCTGTGCGACCCCATAGACGGCAGCCCACCCAGCTTCCCCGTCCCTGGGATTCTCCAGGTAAGAACACTGGAGTGGGTTGCCATTTCCTTCTCCAATGCATGAAAGTGAAAAGAGACTCTTAGCGAACCCATGGGCTACAGCCTACCAGGCGCCTCCGTCCATGGGATTTTCCAAGCAAGAGTACTGGAGTGGGGTGCCATTGCCTTCTCCCTTAAGTGCATAGTTCAGTGATTTCACTGTCGAATATACGTTACCCAGCTTAAGGAAAAGAATGTTTCCATCATCCCCAAAAGTTCCTTTATCCCAGTTAGTACCACTTGCCCTGCCCCACCCCACCCCCCGACACACATACAAAAGATGCTGGAGGTAACCACTCTTTTGACCTCTATCACCATAGTTTGATTTTGCCTATTCCTGAACTTCAAATAAATGGAATCATCTAGTGTACTCTTATGGGCCTGGCTCCTTTAGTTCAGTATGTTTGTGAGCTCCATCCCTGTTATCAGATCAGATCAGATCAGTCGCTCAGTCGTTCGACTCTTCCCGACCCCATGAATCGCAGCACGCCAGGCCTCCCTGTCCATCTCCAACTCCCGGAGGTCACTCAGACTCACATCCATCGAGTCAGTGATCAGTAATTTGTTATCTTTATTGTTGAATAGTATTCCATTGTGCGAGTGTTTCAAATTTGTTCATTTTATCGATGGATGATTAGGATATTTCCAGGCCTTATGAATAAAGCTTATGAATAGGAATTAAGGTGCTGTGTACCTCCTAAACAGTGGCCCTAGATACTTCTTTCCCTTGGAAACTGATGTACTATAGTAGAAGTCCAAATTCTCCACTTCTCACAGTAAATCTGTATATCTTACATGCATCTATCACCTGGATCAATTTTGTCTGGAGTTCTTCTTTCATCGTGTACTTGGGATACTTTATTTTGTAAGTGCCTCTTCATTACTATTTTAGGTTGGTGCAAAAGTAATTGTAGTTTTTGCATTGTTGAAATTTGCCTTTGATATTAGAATATATTCTTAAATAAATGTGGTTATGTTATCCATCACTTTAATGTGCATTTCTTGTTTTATGTTTTTTGCTAATGACTTATTAGATCAGAGATCAGATCAGATCAGTCGCTCAGTCGTGTCCGACTCTTTGCAACCCCAAATGACTTATTACTTGCTATTTATTTTATAATTAGACTATAGAATTGATGTTATACAAAAAGCAAATCTGAGCAATTTTCTTATTCAAGTTCAAAATGGGTCATAAAGCAGCGGAGACAACTTGCAGCATCAACAATGCATTTGACCCAGGAACTGCTAACCTATGTACAGTGCAGTGGTGGTTTAAGGAGTTTTATAAAGGAAAAAAAGAGCCTTGAAGATGAGGAATGCAGTGACCAGCCATTGGAAAGTGACAATGACCAACTGTTAGCAATCATCGAAGCTGATCCTCTTACAACTACATGAGAAGATGCTGAAGAACTCAACATGAACCATTCTACAGTCATGTGGCCTTTGAAGCAAATTGGAAAGGTGAAAAGGCTCTCGATAAGTGGGTGCCTCATGAGCTGACTGCAAATCAAGAAAATCATTGTTTTGAAGTGTCATCTTCTCTTATTCTGGGCAACAATAACAAACCATTTCTTGATCAGATTGTGATGTGCAACAACAAGTGGATTTTATATGAAAACCAGCGATGACCAGCTCAGTGGTTGAACTGAGAATAAGCTCCAAAGCACTTCCAAAAGCCAAACTTGCACCAAAAAAAAGTCATGGTCACTGGTGGTCTGCTGCCAGTCTGACCCACTACAGCTTTCTGAATCCTCACGAAACCATTACAAGTGAGAAGTAGGCTCAGCAAATCAGTGAGATGCACCAAAAATTGCAATGCCTGCAGTCGGAATTGGTCAACATAATGGGTCCAGTTCTTCACAACATCATGCAGCCACATGTCGTACAACCAGTGCTTCAAAAGTTGAACGAGTTAGGTTATGAGGTTTTGCCTCATCCACCATATTCACCTGACCTCTCACCAACTAACTACCACTTCTTCAAGCATCTTGACAACTTTCTGCAGGGAAAACGCTTCCACAACCAGCAAGATGCAGAAAATGCTTTCCAAAAGTTTGTTGAATCCTGAAGCATGGATTTTTATGCTTTGGGAATAAACAAACTTCTTTCTGATTGGCAAAAATGTGTTGATTGTAATGGTTCGTATTTTGATTAATAAAGATGTGTTTGAGCCTACTTCAGCTCAGTTCAGTTCAGTCACTCAGTCGTGTCTGACTCTTTGTGACCCCATGAATCACAGCACACCAGGCCTCCTTGTCCATCACCAACTCCCAGAGTTCACCCAAACTCATGTCCATCGAGTCAGTGATGCCATCCAGCCATCTCATTCTCTGTCGTCCCCTTCTCCTCGTGCCCCCAATCCCTCCCAACATCAGGGTCTTTTCCAATGAATCAACTCTTCACATGAGGTGGCCAAAGAATTGGAGTTTCATCCTCAGCATCAGTCCTTCCAATGAATACCCAGGACTGGTCTCCTTTAGGATGGACTGGTTGGATCTCCTTGCAGTCCAAGGGACTCTCAAGAGTCTTCTCCAGCACCACAGTTCAAAAGCATCAATTCTTCGGCGCTCAGCTTTCTTCACAGTCCAACTCTCACATCCATACATGACCCCTGGAAAAACCATAGCCTTGACTAGATGGACCTTTGTTGGCAAAGTAATATCTCTGCTTTTTAATATGCCATCTAGGTTGGTCATAACTTTCCTTCCAAGGAGTAAGCATCTTTTAATTTCATGGCTGCAGTCACCATCTGCAGTGATTTTGGAGCCCCCAAAAATAAAGTCTGCCGCTGTTTCCACTGTTTCCCCATCTATTTCCCATGAAGTGATGGGACCGTATGTCATGATCTTAATTTTCTGAACGTTGAGCTTTAAGCCAACCTTTTCACTCTCCTCTTTCACTTTTATCAGGAGGTTCTTTAGTTCTTCTTCACTTTCTGCCATAAGGGTGGTGTCATCTGCATATCTGAGGTTATTGATATTTCTCCCAACAATCTTGATTCCAGCTTGTGCTTCCTCCAGCCCAGCATTTCTCATGATGTACTCTGCATATAAGTTAAATAAACAGGGTGACAATATACAGCCTTGATGTACTCCTTTTCCTATTTGGAACCAGTCTGTTGTTCCATGTCCAGTTCTAACCGTTGCTTCCTGATCTGCATACAGGTTTCTCGAGAGGCAGGTCAGGTGGCCTGGTATTCCCATCTCTTTCAGAATTTTCCACAGTTTATTGTGATCCACACAGTCAAAGGCTTTGGCATAGCCAATAAAGCAGAAATAGATATTTTTCTGGAACTCTCTTGCTTTTTTTGATGATCCAGCAGATGTTGGCAATTTGATCTCTGGTTCCTCTGCCTTTTCTAAAACCAGCTTGAACATCTGGAAGTTCACAGTTCACGTATTGCTGAAGCCTGGCTTGGACAATTTTGAGCATTACTTTACTAGCCTGTGAGATGAGTGCAATTGTGAGCCTAGTTACAATGATTTAAAATTCAGTATCTGAAACCGCAATTACATTTGCACCAACCTAGTAATTCTATATTTAATATATCTTCATGCTTCACATATTAAACATTGAGCTTCTCTTTCAGTATCCTGGAGATGCATTCTTTTGTGTGTGTGTGTGCGTGCTCAGTTGTGTCCAACTCTTTGCGACCCCATGGACTGTAGCCCACCAGGCTCCTCTGTACATGAGATTTTTCAGGCAATAATACTGGAGTGGGTTGCCATTTCCATCTCCAGGGGATCTTCCTGACCCAGGAATTGAACCCATGTCTCTTGCTTCTCCTGCATTGGCAGAATAATTAATTGGTAAATGGTCAGTAATATTTTGTGTTACAAGCAATGAAGGATATTTACAGAGACATACCTGGCATTAAGCTTATAATTAAGAGTCTATTCTGTGACCAGGAATAAAAACAGCCCAGCTCATGTGAACCAGATAAGGTTAAGCTGAGTTCCTTGTTCTAACCACCTGTGATATTTGCAATACTAAATCATGCTGGATTTGCAATGCAAAGCCCTGTAAAGAAGTGTCTGTGCCCCAGCATTCTGAGTGGACCTTTAAAAAAAAAAAAAGAAAGATAAGTGTTCAGTTCTACCTCCTTTAAAGTCTTAGTATAGAGTGGGGCCTCTGTTTTTAAACATTTCCTGTGAATTATCTGCTACAGCAACTGGCCAGCTGGCCATTTCTCTCCTGTGTCCATACTTTTACTTTTGGTGATTACCCTCCATCGAACATTGGAACCTATGAATGGATTTCATCTCCTGTTAAAGTGTTCCCCAGGCAACCTGAGATGAGGCACACAATTTACTTAACATTGATTTCTTTCTGAAGACAGCCCCATTAAAATAATAACAAATGATGGAGAGTGGCTGCACAAGACATATTGGGGGTAATAAAATATGGAGCATAGTATGCATGTATTCAAAGTGAAATGTCATCTCCACAATGGCAGGGATTTTTCTCTCTTTTGTTGACAGATGTTCTCCTAGTGTAGGGCTCCATATATTTACAGGATAAATGGTTTGTATGACAAAGACCTTACTAACTTACAAGGTTATAAATCCTGCTTTGCTTAGTACTGGTTATACATCCTGGTGGTTCACTATCTCCAAGCCTTTGTAAGGACCAGGATGGAGCCCCTAGCTGTGTTCATTGCACAGCAACCACATGGAATTTGCAGATGCTGAAATCTAAGGAGGTGGCTCTGGGGAGTGTACTTAACAGAGTAAAGGTGTTGATCTAATACTTGACTCTCCTCTCGTCTTCAGCCTCAGAGCCAGGCCCTCCTGAGATCCATTCTTCCTCTTCCTCCTTCCCCTGGCCCTAAAATGAAAATTGAAAGCAGCCACAGAGATGCTTGTATTCATCCTGGCTTCCTGGCCCCTAAAGAAGTGGGAGGGCTTGCAGCTCCCTCCAGCATACTTGCATGCCCAAGTCACCCCAAATCTCCTTTTTTAATTTTTTTAAATTGAAGAATAACTGCTTTACAGTATTGTGTTGGCTTCTGCCAAACATCAACACAAATCAGCCATAGGTACACCCATGTCCCCTCCCTCTCCCTCCCACCTTCCTCCCCATACCACCCCTCTAGGTTGTTCCAGACCCCAGGGTTAAGTTCCCTGAGTCATACAGCAAATTCCCATTGGCTATCTATTTTACCTATGGTAATGTAAGTTTCCATGTTACTCTCTCCATACATCTCACCCAAAATCTCCCTTCTTAATGTGTTGTTTATATAGAAAGGGATTCTTTTGGAATCTTAGGATATAGCTTTCCTAAAGATCCCTGGCTAAAACTGTTTCTGAAATGATACCAGAAAACAAGAAACCAGAATCATTTTCCCGTCCAAGTTTCTGAAAGCACAGTGTGTCACCATGATGGAACCACTTCAAACACGATCATGCAGAGAATTCCTTCCAGTACCTCAATGATACATGGGAAAGAAGGAAAGTTAGATGCATATTTATAAACCGTCAGGAACCAGAAAGGCCCCAGGAACTTATTTGGTCAGCTACCTCATTTTGTAATTAAAAAAAAAATTTTTTTTTTAATTTTTGGCTATGTTGTGTCTTCATTGCTGTGCAAGCTTTTCTCTAGTTGCGGCGAGCCAGGGATACTCTCTAGTTGGAGTGGTAGGCCATTTCATTTCGGTGGCTTCTCTTGTTGTGGATCACAGACTCTAGGCACTCTGGCTTCATTGGTTGTGGACCCCGGGCTCTAGAGCACGCCGGTTTACCTGCTTCATGGCATGTGGAGTCTCTGGAGCAGGAATCGAACCCGTGTCTCCTGAACTGGCAGGTGGACTCTTTACCTCTGAGCCACCAGAGCAGCCCCAGCTACCTCATTTTACCAGTGAAGACTGTGCAAGCAGAAAGGTTACATCACTCATTCAGGGCCATATAATCACAAAACCAAAAATTCCAAATTTTCCCACCATGGTCATCCAATCCACCCCACCGCCCCAATACCTTTAGGTTTTATTTTGCATGCAGAGAAGGTACCATTTATGGCCTTAGCTTCCTTTAGACCCTAGGAACACATTTATTAAAAATGTATTTTAAGGTATTGGGAAAAAAAGAAGACTAAAAGATTTAAGCTGTTGTAAAGCATCTCTGCCTTCTCTCCCCGACTTTGACCATCAAGGCACCTGTCATTCCCACAGGCCCATGGAATAGAAACCCTTTCAGCTTATTCTGTCCAAAATATCTAGGCAAAAGAGTTATTAAGCCTTAAAATGTCACAAATGGTTCAGATACTGTTCTTCTAGGACCATTTTCATGAATAGCTCTCTCTCAAGTGACAGGGCAGATAGTACATAATACAGTTACTTAAGTTGAGGTGACAGTGGTTTTTGGTATAGAAGGTGATTGCTTCACAGAACTTGTTGCTGAGGCTCCCACAAGTCTCCTCGCTGTCTCCCCACATCAACTTTGAGGGTTTGAGGATCTACTGTCCTGGGGAAGCTTCAAGAGTGTCCCCTGTCCCTGACCTGGAACAAGATAAGTGCAAGGAGTTGGGAGGTCACACAGGGCAGTGGCAGCAAGGTGACAGTGTGTTTGCTAGGCTTTGTCTTTGGGCTCTACGATAGCACTTAACAAGAAAAATCAATCACAACCTTGTGAGTACTGCCAGCACTAAAAACTGCATTTGAATTTGTCCACTCAGGCAGTCAGTTTCACTATAAAGAGCTCTGGAGCTAGAGGTTTCCATGGAAACAGAGGAGTATGTGGGCAAAAATTGCTTTACAGGGAAATGAATGTTAGCAGTGCTGTTAGATTGGCACTTTATGGCTGCCCAGTTGATGTGAGTTTGTAAGTAATCCAATGAACAATGACTTTAAGAAAGGAAATACTTTTTCTCTCATAACAAAAGAGTTATGGAGATAGGTGGTCCTGGTTGTGGTACAGATGCCCAGTGATGTCCAAAACCCCCAGGATTTTTCTCGTCTATTGTTCTTTGAATGTTGGGCGTGCTGCAGTTCATGGGGTCGCAAAGAGTCAGACACGACTGAGCGACTAATCTGATCTGATCTGATGTCATCCACAAGCTTGTTGCCTCAGGATGCAAAATGGCTGCTATAGCTCCAGGCCTCACATAAACATTCAAGGCGCCAAAAAGAGGAAAAGCCAAGTGTGTCCATTTTACTTCCATTTATGCTGAAATCAAGAGCTTTCCAGGAAGCTCCCACCTCAGCAGATTTCCCCATTGATCAAAATGAAGTCACATAGCCAACTCTAGCTTCACGGACTGCTGAGAACTGAATATCTGGCAAGGGACAGTGGGGACAACTGACACGACTGGCTAAGGTTGATATTCACTATGACCTAGAGCTAGATACAATTGTCAGCTTAATAAAATTGGAATTTGCTATTTCAAACTGCTTTTTTTTTTTTTTTGCTTTTATAAAAATTTAAAGTACAATTGATTTACAGTGTTGGGTTAATTTCTGCTGTACAGAAAGTGACTCCATTATATATATATATATATATATATATATATACACACATATATATATACACATTCTTTTTCAAATTCTTTTCCATTCTGGTTTATCACAGGATATTGAGTATAGTTCTCTGTGCTATACAGTAGAATCTTGTTATTTATCCATTCTATATATACCAGTTTGCATCTGCTAACCCCAAATGGGAACTGCTTTTTTTAAATAGGTCTCACTGTCACCTGAGGGGGTAGAAGGGGCAAATCACTGTGAACCAATTTTTGTAGAAAAGGCAGCTCAGGCTCTGAGATATTTCATGTCTTGGAGGAAACAGAACAAAATCATCTAGTGACCCTTTCTGCAGACTGGGTTACCAGGTACTTATAATAACTCTTTCAAACTGACAGTCAGTCTGCAGGAATGGGGTAAAACCTGTTTTGCTTTTCTGGTTCCCAGTGTTTTCCTGGATTAGGTGTCTCGGCATGAGAAGGGAAAAGAAACAAGTTTGAAATGGTGTCTAGGACCAAATGTTTGTAAGTGAAATTCCCTGCTGAATCCCTTTGATGATTGGAAGATAATCATTAACTAGAGTAACCTGCCTCCAGTTCCTCATCGCCCAGCATAATAATGGTCATAGAGCATCAGGAAAACTAGATGCAAGGGACTTGCTCCTTCTGCACCAGCACATGCGCTCTATTTGGAGACTAATTAAGTTAAATAAAAACCTGGTCACATTGGCTAAGAGAGCTCCCCACTGGGGTTTGCAGATTTTGGAGGGACTTTTCCTCCACATGGCAAAATGGAAGAGAATTTCCCATTGTTATCGCTTCTCTTTCCTGGGTTCCGGTCTTTGAAATTACAGCTGTGGTGTTCTTGCCTCTGGGGCACACTCTTGCTTCCTCAAACGTTCTTTGGGAACTTCCTACAGTTCCTTCCATCTAAATTCTCACCCTTTCCAAGAGAAATCCTCTCCTGCAGCCAGCCTCCTTGCTCCCATAACCCCTTCCTGCTTCAGATGTGGTCTAGGTGAGGTCAGCAACCTCGCCTGGGAGCTTGTTAGAACTATAGAGTCCTGGTCCCATCCCGGACTCATGGAATCAGAATCTGCATTTTAACAAGAGCACCAGGTAATCTGTGTGCACACTGCAATTTGGGAAGCCTGGCCATAATACACAGGGTTTTCTCCATCCCACCACTTAAAATACCTTCTCTGCCTCCCCCCATCTCCTTTCATTTATTCACTTCCTAACTGTCCTTCAAAGCTTAGCTCATATCCCTTTCCCTCTGTGAAGCCCTCAATATTCTCTCCCTCCACCTTACCCCTATAGATCATGACTTTGAGAATTTAAACAAATGCAAAATATTTCACTATTTAAAAGATTCAGATGTTAAGTCTATTTATTGAGATTATATCTTGTCTTGGGACTTCCCTGGTGGGCCAGTGGTTAAGATTTCGGCTTCCATTGCAGGGGGTGCTGGCTCGATCCCTAATCAAGGAGCCAAGATCTCACATGCCTCACAATCAAAAAACCAAAACATAAAACAGAAGCAATACTGTAACAAGTTCAATAAATATTTAAACAATGGTCCACATCAAAAAAAGAAAGAAAAATATATCTTCTCTCAAAGTGCCCAGCATAGGCCAAGCACATACTATAAATTGTCTGATTCATCAATATCTGTTTCCTGTTTGAAAGCCTTCCCTTAGTTGTGCATGCTCAGTTGCTGAGTCATGTCCAACTCTTTGGGACCCCATAGACTGTAGCCTACCAAGCTCCTCTGTCCATGGAATTCTCCAGGGAAGAACACTGGAGTGGGTTGCCATTTCCTTCTCCAAGGGGTCTTCCTGAACCAGGGATCAAACCCATGTCTCCTGCATTGGCAGGCAGATTCTTTACCACTGCACCACCAGGAAAGCCTGCCTCCCGTAGCTGTACCTTATCTCTTTAAGCTTCTTCTGCGTCAAAGCAACTCCTATAAGTTTTTGTCTTCTCAACACTTTACATACATCTCCACCCACTCCAGAGATTTCCTGAAGGCCTGACTCTTATCTGTAACTTAGTGGCTTTCAACTGAATCAAAGCCCCAAAGAGGCCTCTAACCATTTGTTTGTATTTTGACTTTGTACCAAAAAAAATTCCCTAACTTCTAAATTTGGACAGGGAGTTTTGTTAGAAAAATTTACTTTTGGATATAGGATGTTTTTCTGCTCCATCATGGTACCCACAGGGAACTTGGGATTGCTTCTGTGTCTCTTGTGGACATGCTATGTAGCAGTATCTCTGTTATTGGCCCCAGACCCTGAGACAAGAGCCACATCTCTAAGTCTGCTATCTCCCCAAATTCCAGGTGGGAGGGAGGGCACACATCCTAACTACCTATAATTTTCCAAACCTTTTCAGGAGATTATAGGATCTTTCCTAATGCCTATTGCAAGGGAGTGGAGCTAGGACAGCAGGAACTCCACACTGACTTTCAACTTCCTGGTTTCTATTCCTTGTCACCTCTGCTCGCCTTGAACAGCTTTAGCTTTATCCTGACTCTATATAGCCTTCAAGTCTATTGTTTATCTTATCAGTTTTAAGTACTAAAATACCCAGGATCTTAATAACTCAAAAGCCGTTTTTCCTCAGAGGTATTATCTCCATGGGTATCATAAAAAGAAGGAAGAGGGGACTTCCTGGCGGTCCAGTAGTTAAGACTCCACACTTCCAGTGCAGGGGATGTGGGTTCAATCCCTCGCCGGGGAGCTAAGATGCCACGTGCCAAGCAGTGCACAAAAAAAAAAAAAGAATGAATATATGTATATGTATAATCATATCACTTTGCTGTATACTTTCATGGAAAAAGCAAGAGAGTTCCAGAAAAACATCTATTTCTGCTTTATTGACTATGCCAAAGCCTTTGACTGTGTGGATCACAATAAACTATGGAAAATTCTGAAAGAGATGGGAATACCAGACCACCTGATCTGCCTCTTAAGAAATCTGTATGCAGGTCAGGAAGCAACAGTTAGAACTGGTCATGGAACAACAGACTGGTTCCAAATAGGAAAAGGAGTACGTCAAGGCTGTATATTGTCACCATGTTTATTTAACTTATATGCAGAGTACATCATGAGAAATGCTGGACTGGAAGAAACACAAGTTGTAATCAAGATTGCCGGGAGAAATATCAATAACCTCAGATATGCAGATGACACCACCCTTATGGCAGAAAGTGAAGAGGGGCTAAAAAGCCTCTTGATGAAAGTGAAAGTGGAGAGTGAAAAGGTTGGCTTAAAGCTCAACATTCAGAAAACGAAGATCATGGCATCTGGTCCCATCACTGCATGGGAAATAGATGGGGAAACAGTGGAAACAGTGTCAGACTTTGTTTTTCTGGGCTCCAAGATCACTGCAGATGGTGACTGCAGCCATGAAATTAAAAGACGCTTACTCCTTGGAAGGAAAGTTATGACCAACCTAGATAGCATATTCAAAAGCAGAGACATTACTTTACCAACAAAGGTTCGCCTAGTCAAGGCTATGGTCTTTCCTGTGGTCATGTATGGATGTGAGAGCTGGACTGTGAAGAAGGCTGAGCGCCGAAGAATTGATGCTTTTGAACTGTGGTGTTGGAGAAGACTCTTGAGAGTCCCTTGGACTGCAAGGAGATCCAACCAGTCCATTCTGAAGGAGATCAATCCTGGAATTTCTTTAGAAGGAATGATGCTAAAGCTGAAACTCCAGTATTTTGGCCACCTCATGCGAAGAGTTGACTCATTGGAGAAGACTCTGATGCTGGGAGGGATTGAGGGCAGGAGGAGAAGGGGACGACAGAGGATGAGATGGCTGGATGGCATCACTGACTCGATGGATGCGAGTCTGAGTGACCTCCGGGAGCTGGTGATGGACAGGGAGGCCTGGCGTGCTGCATTTCATGGGGTCGCAAAGAGTCGGACACGACTGAGCGACTGATCTGATCTGATCTGAAACTAACATGACATTGTAAATCAACTCTACTCCAATAAATTTTTTTAAAACCTAAACAAAAGTCATTTTTGTGTTCATTGATCATCAAATGGCTTTTTTCTTTCTCAAGCAGAAATTTGTGCTACCACCAGAATGGTGGGGAAAAGGAGTGGGTGAAATACATTGCTGAAGGAGATCACCTCATGTCAGCTAACCTGACATTAACTGCATTAGAGACTTGCTCTCTTACATGTGTGTTTGGCATGATTTTGGAGTGACCTTTTGCATTCCATCTGGCTGGGCAGTCACCTACTTGGGGCGTTTTGAACTGTTTCTTGCTCATGCTGGCTGTGGTTGATAGTAAGCTAGCAAAGACTGCCACTTCAGAGGGCCTGTGGGTGGGACACTTCACCCTGAAAAAGGTCTGTGGTGATGCAAGCTTTCTGTGGCTTAGCCCATTTAGTTTATTTCCTTAAGAAAGATCATGTATCCTCAGTAGGGAGGTGGTTGCATCAGAGCTTGACCTTTAGGTTGGGGCCAAGCAATATAGCATGAGCTTTATTGTGCTCTCATCTCTTCATGGTCACAGCCCAGCCCCATAGGACTCTTTCACAACAGACACCTCTGTTCAAGGACCAGTGAAGGCAATCAACTAAACTAATCAAACTATTTACACCAAACCACCAGAGACTTGCTTTGCATGTTTGACATATCTTAATTTATTTCAATTCAGTGTAAAAAATTTATTTAAAGAACCAAATCCAAATACCATATGCTGTCACTTATATGTAGAATCTAAAATATGTCACCAATGAACATGTCTTTGAAACAGAGACTCATGGACATAGACAACAGACTTGTGGTTGCCAAGGCAGGGCTGGGTTGCGGGAGGGGTGGACTGGGAGTGTGGGATTAGCAGATGCAAAGGACCACATACAGAATGGATAATCAGCAAAGTCCTACTGTGGTAGCACAGGGAACTATGTTCAATATCCTGTGATTACTGTAATGGAAAATAATATAAAAAGAACATATATATGTATATAACTGAGTCCCTTTGCTGTACAGCAGAAATTAATACAACACTGGAAATCAACTATAGTAAAAAATAATAATAATAATAATTAGAAAAGAGAACCAAATCCATCCAAGACATCAGTATGCAAATAACCTTATTATATGCTACAAATACAGGAGAGGGAATTTGGGTGTGTTCTGATAAAGGCCTAATGGGCAGGGAGCCCCTCTCTGCCATCCGCAGTCACTCCTTTCCCCCCAGTGGAAATGCTGTTTCTTCATTCCTAAGGCTTCAGCAGGTTTTAGAAGCTGGGAGGCCGTCTTCTTCGCGGTATGTGTGCTTGTGTGTTACTCTGCACTGGGAGTGGGACCTGGAAGGATATTGGAGAGGGCAGACCTATGAGAGAATATGAAGCAGCTACTGTCCACTCCCACCCCTCCACCATGTCATCTCCTTCCTTCCTAATGTACTGTGCGTTAGGGGGAAGGACGGTGAGACCAGGACCCTCTTCCTCGATAGTCTCCTCCACACACTTTTCACGAGCACTCTTCACATTTTATTTGCTGATCAATAAAGCCAAGGGTAGGTCTTGCCTGTTCCCAGCGATAAAGAACTGCACGCATAACTGGTCTTTATCCAGCCCAACAAGTGCCGTTTCTCTTTGTTTTTTCACAGTGTTTCTGAGAGATAAGAGGAAACCGCCCAGACATGATGCATGACCGGGGGAGGTTTTGCAGTATTTTATAAACTCATTCTCTATTGGGAGCTGTGGATTAGGGGTGGAAAGGAAAAGAGAGGGCACCACATAGAACCAAAGTTGATTTTTTTTCCTAAAAACAAGCAGGTGGATGGGACTTCCCTTGGTGGTCCAGTGTGGTTAGGACACCACACTTTCACTGCAGGGGGCAAAGGTTCAATCCCTGGTCAGAGAACTAAGATCTCCTATGCGGCACTGTGTGGTCAAAAAATAGAGAAAAAAAAGAAAAACAAGCAGGTGGAGGAAAAGGAGACATGAATATATGTTCAACGGAGGAAAAAGTAATCCAGTTTTCAATTATCAGCACGGAAGTCAAATAGGGAGAACTTTAGTCATTCAAATGAGTACATACCCTGAAACTCCAGTGGCCTTTTCCTGTCACAAAAACTGTCTCTGTTGTATGGATTCAAGACCAGAAGAGGCAAACAGGACCTCAGTTCAGGTGAAGAGCCAAATATATTCCCAGGGAATTATGGATGGTACCAGGATAGACTCATTTTAAGTTCATGCCTTTTGAGGCTCTTAGCAAGTTTCTGAGAGTGTGCCAGGATGGCAGGGTTGATATGAGACTGATAATGCAAGACATTAGGTAGAGTCAGACCAAATGTGAGATCAGTTGATGCCAATAAAGGCACAGAGAAAGATGTTTTTAGTGGCAAATTGAAATTTTGGTAGCAATTTGATAGATGCAGAGTGGTAAATATAAGAGAAATGGGCTGTTCAGCTAAGGAAAGACCTGGAGCTAAGCCTTGAAATGATGGTGGGAAGGAGTCGGAAGATACGTCTTTGGGAATGTTAGACAGGAAGGAGTAAACCCAAGAGGCAAAGATCAAATCAGATCAGATCAGTCACTCAGTCATGTCCGAATCTTTGTGACCCTATGAATCGCAGCATGCCAGGCCTCCCTGTCCAACACCAACTCCGGGAATTCACTCAGACTCACGTCCATCGAGTCAGTGATGCCATCCAGCCATCTCATCCTCTGTCGTCCCCTTCTCCTCTTGCCCTCAATCCCTCCCAGCATCAGAGTCTTCTCCAATGAGTCAGCTCTTCGCATGAGGTGGCCAAAGTACTGGAGTTTCAGCTTCAGCATCATTCCTTCCAAAGAAATCCCAGGGCTGATCTCCTTGAGAATGGACTGGTTGGATCTCCTTGCAGTCCAAGGGACTCTCAAGAGTCTTCTCCAATACCACAGTTCAAAAGCATCAATTCTTCGGCACTCAGCCTTCTTCACAGTCCAACTCTCACATCCATACATGACCACAGGAAAAACCATAGCCTTGACTAGACAAACCTTTGTTGGCAAAGTGATGTCTCTGCTTTTGAATATGCTATCTAGGTTGGTCATAACTTTCCTTCCAAGGAGTAAGCGTCTTTTAATTTCATGGCTACAGTCACCATCTGCAGTGATTTTGGAGCCCAGAAAATAAAGTCTGAAACTGTTTCCACTGTTTCCCCATCTATTTCCCATGAAGTGATGGGACCGGATGCCATGATCTTCGTTTTCTGAATGTTGAGCTTTAAGTCAACGTTTTCACTCTCCACTTTCACTTTCATCAAGAGGCTTTTTAGTTCCTCTTCACTTTCTGCCATAAGGGTGGTGTCATCTGCATATCTGAGGTTATTGATATTTCTCCTGGCAATCTTGATTCCAGCTTGTGTTTCTTCCAGTCCAGCATTTCTCATGATGTACTCTGCATATAAGTTAAATAAGCAGGGTGACAATATACAGCCTTGACATACTCCTTTTCCTATTTAGACCCAGTCTGTTGTTCCATGTCCAGTTCTAACTGTTGCTTCCTGACCTGCATACAAATTTCTCAAGAGGCAGATCAAGTGGTCTGGTATTCCCATCTCTTTCAGAATTTCCCACAGTTTATTGTGATCCACACAGTCAAAGTGTTTGGCATAGTCAATAAAGCAGAAATAGATGTTTTTCTGAAACTCTCTTGCTTTTTCCATGCTGCAGTGGATGTTGGCAATTTGGTCTCTGGTTCCTCTCCCTTTTCGAAAACCAGCTTGAACATCAGGAAGTTCATGGTTCACATATTGCTGAAGCCTGGCTTGGAGAATTTTGAGCATTACTTTACTAGTGTGTGAGATGAGTGCAACTGTGCAGTAGTTTGAGCATTCTTTGGCATTGCCTTTCTTTGGGATTGGAATGAAAACTGACCTTTTCCAGTCCTGTGGCCACTGCTGAGTTTTCCAAATTTGCTGGCATATTGAGTGCAGCACTTTCACAGCATCATCTTTCAGGATTTGAAAGAGCTCAACTGGAATTCCATCACCTCCACTAGCTTTGTTCGTGTGATGCTTTCTAAGGCCCATTTGACTTCACATTCCAGGATGTCTGGCTCTAGGCCAGTGATCACACCATCGTGATTATCTGGGTCGTGAAGATCTTTTTGTACAGTTCTTCTGTGTATTCTTGCCACCTCTTCTTAATATCTTCTGCTTCTGTTAGGTCCATACCATTTCTGTCCTTTATCGAGCCCATCTTTGCATGAAATGTTCCTTTGGTATCAAGATAGGTACCTAATAAAAAGAGAAATTTAAGTTGAAACTCATGGCATACCTGTAATTGTTTCTGAGCAGCCAAATGGAAAATGGGGACCCAAAGTCTTAGTGAAGCTGATATGTTACATGCTCTGCACTACAGCTTCTTTCCACGCCTGCCTGGGCTCATGAACTTTTCTTTTTTAATTAAAGAAAAAAATTTAAGTTGTTTTACAATGTTTCAGATGTACAGCAAAGTGATTAAGTTATATTTTATATATATATTCCTTTTTTCAGATTATTTTCTCTTATAGGTTATTACAAAATACTGAATATAGTTCCTTGTGCTATACAGTAGATCCTTGTTGGTTATCTATTTTATATATAGTAATATATATCTGTTAATCCCAAATTCCTAATTCATCTGTCCCCCCCACCTTTCCCCTTTGGTAACCATAAGTTTGTTTACTCTGTTAGTGAGTCTATTTCTGTTTTATAAATAAGTTCATTTATGTCTTTTTTTAGATTGCACATATAAATTATGTCATATGATATTTGTTTTTCTCTGACTTTCTTCACTTAGTATGATAATCTCTAGATCCATCCATGTTGCTGCAAATGGCATTGCTTCATTTTTTTATGGCTGTGAAATATTTCATTATATATATAAACCACATCTTTATACATTCCTCTGCCAACAAACATTTAGGTTGCTTCCTTGTCTTGGCTGTCATAAACGGTGCTGCTGTGAACATTGGGGTGCATGTATCTTTTCAAATTAGAGTTTTCTCCAGACATATATGGTATTTCTTTTTTGAATTTTTGAAGGAACCTCCATGCTGTTCTCCATAGTGGCTACACCAATTTATATTCCCACCAACAGTCTAATAGGGTTGGTTCCCTTTTCTCCACACCCTCTCCAGCATTTATTATTTGCAGACATTTTGATGATGGTCATTCTGACGTGAGGTGGGCTTGTGAACTTTAATTGCTCTATTATAGACTTTTGTCTAAAAAAATTGTTTCCCAGGCTTTCTAGAGTTCCCCCACAATACCTAAAAGAGGGCCTCACTGGACTAGTAGCTCAGTAATGTTAATTGGCAAATTAATGAACAACTTCATTTTTATGTAATTATTTTTCCAAATTAAATGCTAGATTTGAAGAGGCCAAATCCTGGATTATAGTTTGCCCTTCTGTGCGTGCATGGATGCTAAGTTGCTTCAGTCATGTCTGATTCTTTGCAACCCTAAAGACCATAGTCCACCAGGATCCTCTGTCTGTGGGGATTCTCTAGGCAAGAATACTGGAGTGGGTTGCCATTTCCTTCTCCAGGGGTCTCCCCAACCCTGGAATCTAACCTGTGTCTCTTAGTCTCCTGCATTGGCAGGTGGGTTCGTTACCACTAGTGCCACCTGGGAAGCCCCTTCTAATGTTGGGTAAATCAGAAGCCCCTTCTAATGTTGGGTAAATCTCCTGCATTGGCAGGTGGGTTCTTTACCACTAGCGCCACCTGGGAAGCCCCTACTAATGTTGGGTAAATCATGATTTAAGAAATCATTAGTTATTTCTAAAGGATTGGGTGAGTCAGATGGCAGATACCACATAGGAAAATTTGATGTGTGAGTCTTTAGAGAAAAAACAAAATCCAATAGACTTGATCCCAGATTCATTCATTCAGGCCAAGGCTGAACTGTAGGTGATTTTTCTTTTTTTTTTTTTTGGTTACTCTGACTAGAACTTTTCTTACATAGGTTTGCCTTTTTGGAAGGTTGGCTTCATGAGAGTAAAAGTCTTGTCATCCTGTTTATTGTTATGTCTCCAGCATCTGGGACAGGTTTTCCTGCCATGTGATACTAAGGGCTTAAGAAATAATTTCGGAAGGAAGGGGAAATGGCTGGGGGGTGGGCGGATGGAGTAAAGGAAAGAGGAGAGGGAGGACTCTGCTTTTCATGCCAGTACAGCTGGCTCTTACTCACTCATCAGTTACCAAAGGCCCCCTCAGGCTCAGCATTAGGAACCAAGGATACCAAAATGATGAGACGTCAGGGTCTTTGCATCTGATCATCCACTAGAGAGAAAGAGAGAAAGAACACAGTGGGTGCTGTGCCAAGAGTAACGGGGACGTGAGAGGGTGCCAGAGGGAGTATCCAGTCAGCCCTGAGGCTGAGTGGGTGGCAGAGAACATTGCATACCTGAGCAGAACTCTAATAATTGCAGTGATGCTTCGTAGGCTTGAGAACATTTTAATCTCTATAGCCCTCAAACTTACAGTGGGGAAATTGAATAAAATATGGGAGATGGCATGTCATGCATTGCCTTTTGGCCATTCTCTATTCAGTCATTTTGTTTTTGATGTGGGATCTTCATTCCCCAACCAGGGCTGGAACTCCTGACTCTTGCAGTGGAAGCAGGGAATCTTAACCGCTGGACCAAAGGGAAGTGCCCAGAGTCATTTTGATAGTGAAAGTTCTTTTGTATTGGTCCTTACTGGACTTTGGTTTCCTTCTGCTCTGTTGTGCTGTGCTCAGACGCGTCTCACTCTTTACAACCCTATAGACTATAGCCCACCAGGTTCCTCTGTCCATGGGAGTCTCCAGGCAAGAATACTTGAACGAGTTGCCATTTCCTCTTCCAGGAGATCTTCCTCACGTGGGGATAGAACCCATGTCTCTTGTGTCTCCTGCCTTGGCAGGCACCTAGGAAGCCCTTCAGAGACTGCAAAAGCAGGCTCTATTGAGTCTGTCGTGTAGCAGTTGTCATAGAATTGTGGCTTTATAAGCACAATCAAAATGACACAAACTGAAGGCCTATTGTCTGAGCCAGACCCATGCCATATATCAGGAGTAACAGCTTTGTTAAGCGTGGTCACTTAGGACCAGTCTTTGTTCTTTTCTGAGCAACTGCTTGTTCTTGTGACAAGGATTAATGACATAACAGCTGTAAGGTGGTCTTTGCCTTTTACAAAAGCCTATAGCAGTAAAGATTTGTGTTTGCCATCAGAACAGCAAATTTTCTGAAGAGGGGAGATAAACTTGACAGCAGAGAGAGAGGTGGTTTTGAAAAAAAGGTGTGGTGGACTGAGCTTATTTACAAAGAAGAGGAGTGTGGGGGGTTTATGCTGATGGACTATTTAAGCAAGAAAATCTGGTGTCAGAGGAATAATGAAGATCCCGACTTTCCTTCTGCTTCTTGATTTCCTTACTCAGGTGCTGACCCCAGCCCAGATCAAGTCAATTTGTCAGGCCATCCTGGACTCTGGGAAACAGTATGCCATGAAAAAGAGGAAGCCATTCCCGCTGATGTATTCTTACTATGGAACTGAATACTTGGGTGAGTGAAGGTGTTGGCCAAGGCCCGGAGGAGGAAGGCAGTCTAATAGCCACTTTTACTTAGGTCATCACTATCACTGGGAACCTTTTAAAAAGCCATTTGAAAATAAATATTGATGGATACTTCAAATCACAATTTCATATTTATTTTCAGAGTCTACCTGTCAGAAAGGTAACTGTTTTAACAATGTGTGTATGTGTGTGTGTGCGTGAGAGTCAGTCAGTCATGTCTGACTCTATGTGATCCACCCCATGGACTGTAGCCCACCAGACTCCTCTGTCCATGAGATTTCCCAGGCAAGAATACTAGAGTGGGTAGCCCTTCCCTTCTCCAGGGGATCTTCCTGATCCAGGGATCAAACCCAGGTCTCCTGCATTGGCAGGCGGATTCTTTACCACTGATTCACCAGGGAATTTCACTAAAGACTAAAATACTTTATTCTTGATTGTGAATTCATTGGCCTATTTTTTGCTGAAAGTTGAACAGCTTGTACAATCACTGCCAGTAGTACCTGTGCACAGGGAAACAGGATTCAGCCGCTGACATCTTCAAGTTTTTAATATTAATGGATTAACTTCAAACTGGTCCTCCTCCCAATTGAATTAACGATGCTTCTCTTGTCTGTATAGGAGCAGCTCATGGCCTATCGTCCATCCTCCAGATGCTTCTTTCTTACCATGAGCACCTCAAGCCCTCGGACCAGGAGCTGGTGTGGCAGAGCGTGGACTTCCTTATGGAGCAGGAACAGAACTGCAACTGGCCCCCTGAGCTCGGCGAGGCCATCGAGAGAGAGAATGAGCTGGTGCACTGGTGCCATGGCGCCCCAGGTCTCACTCCCATTCTTATCGGAAAACATTGCCTTTCAGCGGGGTTAGCCAAACACACATGCCTTTTCTGAGAAGTGAGGGTATTTCTCACCTTACACCATTACCACAGGAGGTGAAAAGGTCAAGAGGACACTTTTCAAAGGCAGAAAAGTCTCCATCAATTAAAGATCTCTAGAAATGATCCTGTGTTTAATATATAAATGATCAGTATCTATTTGCATACAAATTAAACTAGTGTTCTCCAATAAAATATAATATGAGCCACAAATGAAATAACTGTTTAGTAGCCCTAGTAAAACCACAGAAACAGGTGAAATTAATTTTCATAATAGATCTATCCCAGTATACCCCAAGGGGCTTCCCTGGTAGCTCAGACAGTAAAGAATCTGCCTGCAATGCAAGAGACTGGAGTTTGGGTCAGGAAGATCCCCTGGAGTAGGAAATGGCAACCCATTCCTATATTTCTTGCCTGGGAAATTCCATGGCCAGAGAAGCCTGGCGGGCTATGGTCCATGGGGTCGCAAAGAGTTGAACACGACTGAGTGACTAACACTTTCAGTACACCCCAAATGTTATTTCAACATGCAGCCAATTTAAAAATCGAGTAGGATTTCACAGTTTTGAAATACTGTCTTTGAAATCCCATGTATATGTTAGACTTACAACCCATCCTGATTCAGACTAGCCATGTTGCAGGTGCTCAGGGGCTTCATGGGACAGTGCAGGTGTGAAACCTGACAGTTCAAAACTTGGTCCCTGGACCAGTGGCATGGGCCACCTGGACACTTGTTGGATATCGAGAATCTCAGGCCCCACCCCAGCTCCAGTGAATCCCAATCCAGATTTCAACAAGGTCCCTAGTCAATTTGTATGCACATTAAGGTTTAAGATGGACTGTTCTGTAATTCGTCTTCAAATGACAGTTTCCATTATCACCTAATGAAAAGTCTAGAGAAATGAGAAGCCATTTGGGGTGAACTCTCTGGAATTGAGTCTGGAAACTTATCAGACCCCATCTTTTCACTTTCTTTCTTTCTTTTTAACCCCATTATACCACTAATTAGGCCTTAGAGAAGATGCAATTCAAAATAAATTAAATTCAGAGAAAACAATTAATTTTCGTCTATTGGCCAGGGGAGAGACTTAAAATACCGAAATAATGCACATTTTTGATTAGCAGTGTATTTAATTTTCAAGGCTATGCTTCAATGCCATGAGTGAGTACAGCTTTAAAATATATTTAATTTGTCTTTAGTTTGTTACGTGATTTTTATTACTTCCTTTCCCCTCCTTATCTATGTAACATCCTTTAATCCAAGTGGAATTTCATTTTTTACTTCAGTACAGTCTGAGATGACAAATAATAGAAGTCTTAGTCCATTGGCTAGATTTTCTCTGCCTGCCACTTTTACTTAAGGGAGGACTTCAAAGGATCCTGTGTGTGCTTGTACCACCACCAGGGCATTGTACATTATGTCCAGGCTAATTTCCACCAGTGATCATTTGAGTCCTTTTTTTTTTTTTTTCTGGCTTTGAACTTTTTCTTGAAGAAAAACAGCAGTTATTTACCATTCTGGAAATGATATTTCTTCATGTTATGCTCCACATTCTCATTTCCTATTCCCTTTAATTATTAGCACTGATGGCCATTGGATATCCTTCAAGTACCCCAGGATCCTTGAATTTTGGAAATGTCCCAAATTAAATACAGCCTATTTTAAAAGGATCCAATGTATAGTAAAAGCCCTGTAAAGAGTGGGCAGATTGTCTACTAAAATAAGTGGCTGGGTCACTTTTGATGTGGGGGGTCTTGAAAGATAGTTACTCCATTTTTACTGTACTGTACTTCACATCCCATCTGTCTTTGTAAATCATGGACCATAACAGTACAGCATAGGATTCATTACCCTGAGGACTTTATTCTCATATATCATTCATGTTCAGTATCTTGGTAAGATTAAATGTAGGTTGCAAAGCAAAAGCATTCAATCCACGTATTCACCAGACTGCCAAAAATAAGCCAGTTCACAAATGAATAAACAACCAAATGGAGCCCTTTATGTCTGCCAACTACCACTTCCATTCTCAAGGGTATAGGTCTTCTTTTTAAGAGATGTGGTAAAAATAGCACCAAGAGGGATTACGAATGTGATAAGTGCAGGTTAAAAATCAAGATTCCTCTGAAGTTGGCAACAGTAAGCTCTCCAAAAATTCTAAAGCAGGAGATGACCTAGAAAAATAATTCTCACTTGTATGAGGAAAGCATTTTTTTTTTTTTTTGAGAGTAGATTTATGAACAGTACAGATGGTTTGGGGCAGCAGGCTGATTCTGTGATTAAAAACCTGCCAGATATAGTCCACAATGTGGAATTTCATCAATGATATCTTATCTCCCACTATAATTGTTTCCTGTTGAATTTCCTTCAACCCATCTCTACAGGTGACAGCCTTAGTTACCATTTATGCAGTGTGAATATACTTCTGGGCTCTTAATAACTCTGAATTCCAATTGTAGCTCCAACACTAACCAGTTAAGTAACCTTGAGAAAACCACTTTGTTTCTTTTGTGCTTTTTTGTTGCTTCATCTGTGAAAGGAGTAAGTGGGGATGGAGTAGGAAAACTTTTTTTTTTTTTTTAATCACTACAGAAACCTTTTATCCTGTGGTCCCTTGCCGTTCCTGAGGGATATGGCCCCAACAATTTGCAGACACTCACATTTATAAATACCTAGTGAAACGTCGAGTTTTTCTCACTAAATGCAGACAGATTCACCTGACCCCTTCCTAGCCTTAGTGATTCTGAAATACAAGATGAAAACTATTTACAAAATCATTAAAACAAATGCCATGGCTAAAATAAAGTCTGGATGGCATTATGTTACATCATTATTGTGGTCACACTGACAGTTCATTTCCTTTACTCTGGGTGAAACACAGGTGTAGCTATTTTTTTTTTTTTTTTTTTTTAATCATTTCACGAGGACTACTGGATAGGTGACTTTTTTCTTTGTTGTTTGTTTTTTTATTGAAGTATAGTGAATTACAAAGGGTGACTTTGAATAGATAACAGCAGGGATTTGTACATGTGGGTGTCTGACCACTAAGCTTTGTAGTGTACACTGTACAGTGCCTGCTTCAGTGCAATTACAGATCCCAGAATGGACCTGTGTGCTGATTCTACAGGATGTTTAAATAATATGTACCAAGTCTGACTATTATGAGGCTCTGCTAGATCACATGTTTTCAAAGAATCAGTCTCCAAACCATATTTCTTAAGTAATAATTCCTTTTCCTAGTTGTATTAATATTTGACAAAGACATATATCATTTTTGCCTGGGAGTTTCGTGTCAGTGGACAATAATCAGTGTTTCCATGATGACATGACAGTGTTCCCAGCAAAAGCAAAGAAAGCCAACATCCTTTCCTTTTAGATTAAGCCACCTGATTGTGGACTTCTCTAGGTTAGGTAAGAAGACAATAGGTTTAGGAGTTTTTCAAGGTCCCTTCCATGTACCATTCTTTGATCTGGGCTGCAGGAAGAGGCCCTTTCTCTCTGACCAGAACCCTAGGATCAATACCCATTAAGCTGCCAGGGGCTAGTGGCCTGGTTTAGCAATGGGACCATCTCAGCCCATCTTCCTTCCACATATCTCATCTCCACTTCAGCATCCGCCTGTACCGGGGTGAGAAATGAGACATTACAGGGTCAGCAGGCATTTGTGGAGGCCTTGACATGGGTCAAACACCATGACATAGGTCGGAGAGCAAAAATGAACATGACAGAGTACCTGCCTTTAGTTAGCTGGCACTATATGAGGGGCGGCAGACATGAAAACAGGTAATTTTAACAGATTTACCAATACAGAAAACAAACTAGTGGGTACCAATGGGGTACCCGAGGGCTTCCCTAGTGGCTCAGTGGTAAGGAGTCTCTGCCTGCCAATGAAGGAGACATGGGTTCCATCCCTGAGTTGGGAAGATCCCCTGGAGGAGGAAATGGCAACCCACTCCAGTATTCTTGCCTGGGAAATCCCATGGACAGAGGAGCCTGGCAGACTACAGTCTATGGAGTTACAAAGAGTTGGATACAACTGAGCGACTGAACATGAGCACAGTGAGTACTAGAGGGTGGGCAGAAGGGAGGAAGGGCAAGATACAGGTAGGGGATTAAGAGATACAAACCACTATGTATAAAATTGCTAAGTAACAACTATATGTTGTATATTGTTCAGTTGCTAAGTTACTCTTTGAGACCCCATGGACTGTAGACTGCCAGGCTCCTCTGTCCATGGGATTCTCTAGGCAAGAATACTGGAGTGCGTTGCTATTCCCTTCTCCAAGGGATCTTCGCGACTCAGGGATCCAGCCGAGTCTCCTGCATTGCAGGCAGGCTCTTACCATCTGAGCCACCAGGGAAGCCCATATGTTGTATAGCGCAAGGAATTACAATTTTCTTATAATAACTTTTAATGGAGTTTAGTCTGTAAATGGAGAAGACAATGGCAACCCACTCCAGTGTTCTTGCCTGGAGAATCCCAGGGACAGGGGAGCCTGGTGGGCTGCTGTCTATGGGGTCGCGCAGAGTTGGACACGACTGAAGTGACTTAGCAGCAGCAGCAGCAGCAGCAGTCTGTAAAAATGCCGAATCTCTATCCTGTACACCCGAAATGGATATAATATTATAAATTACTATACAAAACTCCAGTACTTTGGCCACCTCATGCGAAGAGTTGACTCATTGGAGAAGACTCTCATGCTGGGAGGGATTGAGGGCAGGAGGAGAAGGGGACGACAGAGGATGAGATGGCTGGATGGCATCACTGACTTGATGGATGCGAGTCTGAGTGACCTCCGGGAGCTGGTGATGGACAGGGAGGCCTGGCGTGCTGCGGTTCATGGGGTCGCAAAGAGTCGGACACGACTGAGCGACTGATCTGATCTGATCTGATACTTCAATTTAAAAATAAGTTATTATATTTAAAAACAAGTAATTTTAATATGATAACTGTATAAGTGCTCAGATTTGTAGGAGTGATGGGAGCTCAGAGGAGGCATCTCTGGCCCTTCTCCAGATTCCAGGAAGGCTTCCTGGAGGAGGTGATGCCTGGGATAAATTGGCCAGACCAAGAAAGGTGACTGTCTGGGGAGGCCTTGCAAATAGCTGCAAAAAGAAGAGAAGCGAAAAGCAAAGGAGAAAAGGAAAGATATAAACATCTGAATGCAGAGTTCCAAAGAATAGCAAGAAGAGATAAGAAAGCCATCTTCAGCGATCAATGCAAAGAAATAGAGGAAAACAACAGAATGGGAAAGACTAAGGATCTATTCAAGAAAATCAGAGATACCAAAGGAACATTTCATGCAAAGATGGGCTCGATAAAGGACAGAGATGGTGTGGACCTAACGGAAGCAGAAGATATTAAGAAGAGGTGGCAAGAATACACAGAAGAACTGTACAAAAAAGAGCTTCACGACCAAGATAATCATGATGATGTGCTCACTGACCTAGAGCCAGACATCCTGGAATGTGAAGTCAAGTGGGCCTTAGAAAGCATCACTAGGAACAAAGCTAGTGGAGGTGATGGAATTCCAGTGGAGCTATTCCAAATCCTGAAAGATGATGCTGTGAAAGTGCTGCACTCAGTATGCCAGCAAATTTGGAAAACTCAGCAGTGGCCACAAGATTGGAAAAGGTCAGTTTTCATCCCAATCCCAAAGAAAGGCAATGCCAAAGAATGCTCAAACTACCGCACAATTGCACTCATTTCACACGCTAGTAAAGTAATGCTCAAAATTCTCCAAGCCAGGCTTCACCAATATGTGAACCGTGAACTTCCTGATGTTCAAGCTGGATTTAGAAAAGGCAGAGGAACCAGAGATCAAATTGCCAACATCCGCTGGATCATCAAAAAAGCAAGAGAGTTCCAGAAAAACATCTATTTCTGCTTTATTGACTATGCCAAAGCCTTTGACTGTGTAGATCACAATAAACTGTGGAAAATTCTGAGAGAGATGGGAATACCAGACCACCTGATCTGCCTCTTGAGAAATCTGTATGCAGGTCAGGAAGCAACAGTTAGAACTGGTCATGGAACAACAGACTGGTTCCAAATAGGAAAAGGAGTACGTCAAGGCTGTATATTGTCACCATGTTTATTTAACTTATATGCAGAGTACATCATGAGAAATGCTGGACTGGAGGAAACACAAGCTGGAATCAAGATTGCCGGGAGAAATATCAATAACCTCAGATATGCAGATGACACCACCCTTATGGCAGAAAGTGAAGAGGAACTCAAAAGCCTCTTGATGAAAGTGAAAGTGGAGAGTGAAAAGGTTGGCTTAAAGCTCAACATTCAGAAAACGAAGATCATGGCATCTGGTCCCATCACTACATGGGAAATAGATGGAGAAACAGTGGAAACAGTGTCAGACTTTATTTTTCTGGGCTCCAAAATCACTACAGATGGTGACTGCAGCCATGAAATTAAAAGACGCTTACTCCTTGGAAGGAAGGTTATGACCAACCTAGATAGCATATTCAAAAGCAGAGACATCACTTTGCCAACAAAGGTTCGCCTAGTCAAGGCTATGGTCTTTCCTGTGGTCATGTATGGATGTGAGAGCTGGACTGTGAAGAAAGCTGAGCGCCGAAGAATAGATGCTTTTGAACTGTGGTGTTGGAGAAGACTATTGAGAGTCCCTTGGACTGCAAGGAGATCCAACCAGTCCATTCTGAAGGAGATCAGACCTGGGATTTCTTTGGAGGGAATGATGCTCAAGCTGAAACTCCAGTACTCTGGCCACCTCATGCGAAGAGTTGACTCATTGGAGAAGACTCTGATGCTGGGAGGGATTGAGGGCAGGAGGAGAAGGGGACGACAGAGGATGAGATGGCTGGATGGCATCACTGACTCGATGAATGTGAGTCTGAGTGACCCTCCGAGAGCTCGTGGTGGATAGGGAGGCCTGGCGTGCTGCAGTTCATGGGGTCGCAAAGAGTCGGACACGACTGAGCGACTGATCTGATCTGATCTGAAGAAAGGTGAGAAGTTTATTCCCAGAAAAGTCAGAGGCATGGAGCCAACATGGTGAAGGAAGGGAACCATGGGGCTGGTTTGGTTTTACTGAAGTGAAAAGCTCCACAGAGGGAGAGGGAGAGGAGTGGCCAGGGGACAGAGTAGAAGCTGGGTGGCCAAGGGCTCTCTGTCTCACCTAGACAGGAGCTTCACCTGGATTCTGGAGGTGGAGAGCTAAGAACTACAAATCACACTGCAGAGTTAGTCCACCTTAAAGCAGAGGGAGCTGACCTATATGTCTGTTAGTCATTGGCCAAAATTCCTTGGGGGTGGCAGTACATTGCCTAGCCTCCCATTTGGCTGAGGGCATATCCCCCAAGAAGAGGGAAGCTGTGAGTTTTGTCAGCAGCCAACTCACAGCAGCTGGGAGATGGGTCACCTGCTGGTAAAGAAAAGGGATCTGATAGAGTGCCAAGGGCTTCCGGTTCACCTTCAGTACCCAGGTTAGATGGTGTCACATTCCTCGTGGGTCTTTCCTTCCTCCACATGTGGGTTAGGAGCCTTCCTGTGTGTTTCCACAATGCCTTGCTTTCCCCTCACATGGCCTAATGAATGCCCCCAGTTAGGTTGTAAAGACTATGAAAGGAGGGACTTTTAAAAATCTCAGCACCTACTACTGTCCTGGTATATAGTAGATAATTAATATCTAAGCAGCCACCAAGCCTGTGAGCTGTCTCTTTCATTAGCCTCTTTGTCATCTTTCTGCCAACACGATCAGCTCATAGCTACCCTATTGCCCTTCTTCAGGTCTTGGTTGACTGCACAGTGGGGCATTTTGTCTATAACAGTAATCATCATTAAAAAGATAAACCAAAATATTCACAACAAAACACTCCCACTGGTTCCCTACCGCCCACAAATACATTCCAAGGTGCCCAATTTGACTTGTAAAATCATCCTAAATGTGAACGCAATCTACCCTTCCATTGTCCTGTTGCTTAGAACACTCTGCCCCACTGGTCTCCATGTGACTTGTTTATCGTGGCTTAGAATCTTTGCCCTTGCTGATTTGAATCCTAGAATGCTCTCTCCCTCTCTCTTTTGGCCTGCAGTTTCCTATGTATCCTACATAGTTCTGGAGAAAGCTTCCCTTGACAGTCTCCCTCAGGGAATTTAGACTTTTCTGATCCCTCTAGTATGATTTTCAGTGCCATTCATTTTATGTTCCAACATCATCGTAAACTGCATGTCTTATTATGTATCTGTCACAAGTACATATTATTTTCTTCCTTTCTAGATAGTGCCTTCCTGAAGGGCAGGCATTGTGTTGAGCTATCATTCATTTTATATCACCCAGGGCCAGAACTGGCCACATAATTTGGGGGACCCAGTACAAAATAAACACGCAGACCCCTTTTTGAAAAAGGATTAAGAAATTCAAGATGGCAGCAACAGAGCCTTCAGTACAGGGTGGGGCCCTCCTGGAGGTCCTTTGTGAGGCTGTACAGGTCACCCGCCCATGAAGCTGGCCCTGCCTAGGGCTCTGAATACAGCAGATCATCACTGCACATTTTCAAATGAATGGATACAGTGAATGAATGAATGCATAATTAACCAAGTGAAATTTCTTTAAAAATCATTCTTTGTGGAAATGACACTTTCTTCCTAAAACTGAAGGAGGATAGTGCTATAGGTGACCATTGTCAGTGGTTCTCTGGAAAGCACTGGCTGAGGAGAGCCCGTTGTTAGATGTTCATCATAAAGTGTTAAAGAATACCTTTTTTTTTTTCCTTTTTTGCCACATGGTGAGGAATGTGGGATGTTGGTTCCCCAACCAGGGATCAAACCCATGCCCCCTGCATTGGAAGCATGGAGTCTTAATCACTGGTCTTCCAGTGAAGTCCCCAAAGATACGTATTTAAAAGAGAATAAAATCATGACTCTCAGACAAATATAAAACAAACATGTAAACAATTTTATTTAACTCATAAATTAGTGAGGGAACCAGAGAAAGGTGTTATAACTGGCTCAAAGGAATCTCCAAAGAGCAGATGTATCTCTAAGCCATGAAGAAGGCTGACATGAGTTTGCTTAATAGATGCAAAAACTAGCTGCTTCCACAAAGACTGAGGGAAGTCAACTCAACATCTATCGGACAGAATGTGACGTTTCTAGAGACAGGTATTATTTACATTATTGTCAGTTTTCTACAAGGTGATTTCTGTCTCTACACAGTTGTAAAATAGGCCAGTCACAGACAAAGGCAGAGATAACTCTGATGGATGAGCTAGTCCAAATATCTACTAAATTCCAGTCTGTCCCTCTCTGGCGAGGCAGGAGAGAGTGATTTTGGGCTACTAATCTCCTCTCCCAAAATGAGCACCTGGAACTTAAGGGAAATGGTTTCTATTAATAGCTATCACTTCTCTTGTTTCCGTTCCTGCCTGTGTAATGGAGAGTGCCTTGGTTAAGCAGTGTTGAAGGAACGATCTTTCTTTGGAACAGTCAAGACGTCAGGGCCTCACTTCACAGCTGAAGCCAGAGTGTTGGCCAAGTCACTTGGAATCATTGTTGTTTTTGGAAGGACTCCCAGTTTGTCTCTTAAGAAAAGGTGTATAGTTTTAAATACTTTTAACATGACAAATTCTGAATGTCCGTGGGGGGATGGGCAAACTGTATAAACATTTAGCCTTTCCAAAATAGCAAGACATGCGTAATGCTTACCAGGGTATTTGTCATTAAATATTAACCCATTTGCAAATTATGGATTTTATCTGACTAGGTGCTTGTTGGCTCTTTCATTCGGTACTGATAACCACCATACAATTCAAACAATTTAAATCTCACAGGTACAATAAGACTCCCTTGGAGAAGATTCTATAGCCTTGCTACTTAAAATGTGGTCCCTGGAAGGGTCATTGTTAGAAATGCAGTACCCCTGGCCCCACCTTAGACGTACTGATTAGAATGGATATTTTACCAATACCCTGATGTGTGGGCCTCTTGCAGTTTGAGAAGTTTCACTCTATAGTATTAAGCCTTGAAAATCACCTCTAATATCTGTGATGTTTTTACAGGAATTGCCTATCTGTTTGCCAAAGCTTATCTGGTTTCCAAGAAACCACAGTACCTGGACACATGTATCCGGTGTGGGGAACTCACATGGCAGAAGGGCTTGCTAAAGAAGGGCCCAGGGATCTGCCACGGGGTGGCTGGCAGTGCCTATGTCTTCCTGCTGCTCTACCGGCTCACCGGAAACTCTAAATACATCTACCGAGCCCAAAGGTCAGCCTTTCTTTGCATGTTTTTTTGTTTTTCTAAATGTTAATCCAGTTAATGTTCAGAACAAGTAATAGTTACATAGTTTTAGAAGTGTAAACACAGATACTTCCACGGTGCATTTTAGCAATTTAGTTCACTTCCCAGGAGATGGTTACCAGTATCTTAGTTACCTTCTCAGAGCTATACATATCTGTATGTGTGTGTATGTGTGTGTATATATATATATAAGCAGATAAGTGTATATGTAAAATTTTGTCCCTCTTTTTTGATACAAATGGTAGCATTTTGCTATCATAGTGATTACCCTCAATCAGTAAATAAAGAACTTTTTATCTTTGTTGTTGTATAGTATTACATCTGCCTGGAAAATCCCAGGGACTGGGGCGGGCCTTGTGGGCTCCCATCTCTGGGGTCACACAGAGTCGGACACAACTGAAGCGACTTAGCAGCAGCAGCAGCAGTATTACATCTTATGAATAAGCCATATGGAGGGCAGTTTGGATTCTTTCCAGTGTTTTGCATTACTTAAAATGCTATGATGAATAATCTTATACATATATCATGCTGTTCACCTATGGGTATGAAAGTGTGTTAGTTGCTTAGTTGTGTCTGACTCTTTGCAACCCCATGTACTGCAGTCCGCCAGGCTCCTCTGTCCATGGGATTTTCCAGGCAAGAATACTGGAGTGGGTTGCCATTCCCTTCTCCAGGGGATCTTCCCGACCCAGGGATCAAACCTGGGTCTCCTACATTGCAGGCAGATTCTTTACCATCCTAGCCACCATATCTGTAAGGTAAATCCCTAGAAGTGGAATTACTGGGTCAAGGGGTATGTCCATTTGTGATTTTTTAATTGTGGTAAGAACACTTGATATGAGCTCTATTCTCTTAGCATATTTTTAAATGTACCATATTGTTAGCTACAGGCACAGTATTATACAACAGATTTCTGAAACTTACTCAACTTCAATAACAGAAACTTTCTACCCATTGAGCAAAAACTCCCTATTTCCCCTCCTACACCCCGACCCTTGGCAACCTTCATTCTATTCTCTACTTCTATGGGTTTAACTGTTGTAGATTTCTCATGTGTTATCGTGGAGTATTTGTCTTTTTGTGCCTGACTTATTTCACTTAGCATAATGTCCTCATTTATCATTTAGAACAATGCCTGACACAGAGTATCTGCAGTGTATGTATTCAATGTTATCATCACTAAAAATTTGAGTTATATCATTCTAGACATTTCTCTATGCATAAATGTATATTCTTATATCTATGTATATATATTTTAATAAAAACCTACAATTATGTATGTGTAACTGTACTATACATGACTGTTTGCAGTTTATAATTTTAAATAAACAATTGTTAAGGGACACCCTTTATTTCAGTTCGTGTAGATCTAGCTCATTGTTTTAATGACTATATAGTCATTTATTACAGTTGTACCATGATTAATTTAACCAATCTTTAAGTAATGGACACTTAGTGTATGTGCAGTCTTTACTAAAACAAACAAAATTGTCCCAAATATCCAATACATATCTTTTGGTACACTTGTCAGAAAAATTTTAAAATTGACGTCATTAAATCTAGAGGTATTTTTAAACTGTCTTTATCTTTTGCCCATTTTTTTTCTGTTATGATGCTTATTTTGAGTACTGTAACTCTTTGTCAATGTATGCTATAAATATTTTTCTACTTTGCCATTTTTCTTTCAGCTTAGTTCATGGTCTTTTGTCAGACCAAAATTTTTATGTATCTCTCTTGAAAAAATTGTCAAATTTTTTAAATTTCCAGATTTTGTATTATACTTAAAGAAACCTTTCCCACTCTAAGATTAAAAAATAATGTTAATTTACATGGACCTTTAGTACTTTTGGGCTTCCCTGATGGCTCAGTTGGTAAAGAGGCTGCTTGCAATACAGGAGATCTGGGTGTAATTCCTGGGTTAGGGAAGATCCCCTGGAGAAGGGAATGGCTACCCACTCCAGTATTCTTGTCTGGAGAATTCCTTGGACAGAGAAGCCTGGCAGGCTACAGTCCATGGAGTTGCAAAGAGTTAGACACGACTGAGCTTTTAGTACTTTTATTATTTTATTTTAATTTTTAAAATAAATTTATACCCCTTTGCCCATTTCTCCCACCAATTTAAAAGTTACTTTAACTTTTAAATCTTTGATTATCTTGGAGCTTACTTTTTAAAATAGAAATAGTGTCAGATGGGTGTCTATCTTTGTGTTTTTTAAAAATCTTTTTTGTGTGTTTTTTAATAAAAAAATGAAACTTCCTCATAATGTCTGTTGACTCCAATGATTTGAAATTCCAAATTTATCACAGACTGAATTTATATAAATGTATGAGTTTGTTTCTGGACCTTATGTCGTTATTCATTTATTTCTAGTTTTTCTTAGCTGTACTCTCTCTTTTATACTTCCAATTGTATTTTAGAATCAGTTTTTCAGAAGTTAAAAAAGCCTGTGGACATTTGATTGGGATTTCAATGAAAGATTCTGCCTACAATGCAGGAGACCTGGGTTCGATCCCTGGGTTGGGAAAATCCCCTGGAGAAGGGAATAGCAACCCACTCCCATATTCTTGCCTGGAGAATTCCATGGACAGAGGAGCCTGGCGGGCTATAGTCCATGGAGTTGCAAAAGAGTTGGACATGACTGAGCAACTAACATACACAAACTCATAAAATCATGTAGTTCATATGGATTTTTTTTTTTTTTTGAATCCTTGATGTAAAGATCTAAAAGTACAGTTCCATGGTATTTAAAATTTCCCATGTCTGTGATTACATGCCCTTTCACATTTCTAATGCTTTTGTTTTTCCCCAGTGATGGTTTAGTCTCTAAGTCATGTCCAATTCTTGTGACCCCAGGACTGTAGCCTGCCTGGCTCCGCTGTCCATGGGGATTCTCCAGGCAAGAATACTGGAGTAGGTTGCCCTTCCCTTCTCCAGGGAATCTTCCCAACCCAGGAATCCCAACTGGTGGTCTCCTTCATTATAGGCAGATTCTTGACCAACTGAGCTACTAGGGAAGCCCTGTTTTTCCCCAGACGTACCAGCATTTTGTCTATGTGGTTTATCTTTTAAAGAAACTGGCTTTTGGTTTTTGTTCTTTTTGTTTCTCTCTTTTGCTTCCTAATTAATTGTTTTCTGCCTTTATTTTTTATTTTCCAGTGTTTATTCCCTTTACTTTGTTATTCTCTACAGTTTTTAAAAAATGCTTAATTAGAATACCTTTCATCTTTATAATAACAACTCAGATCAATGACTTTTCCTCTGAGTTCCATTTTAGTCATAATCAATAGGTTTTGATATGTAATGCTGCTGCTGCTGCTAAGTCGCTTCAGTCGTGTCTGACTCTGTGTGACCCCATAGACGGCAGCCCACCAGGTTCCCCCGTCCCTGGGATTCTCCAGGCAAGAACACTGGAGTGGGTTGCCATTTCCTTCTCCAATGCATGAAAGTGAAAAGTGAAAGTGAAGTCACTCAGTCGTGTCCCACTCTTCACAACCCCATGGACTACATATGGCCTACCAGGCTCCTCCATCCATGGGATTTTCGAGGCAAGAGTACTGGAATGGGGTACCATTGCCTTCTCTGTATCTGTAATTCTTTTTAGTTCCATAATTATCATTCTGACTTCTATTTTTACAGAATTTCTTAGAAAATTGAATTGGTTAGTTTGAATTTTGCACCATTGGGTATATTTTAGAAACAATCATTCTCACTTTAATATGATAACATGTAGTATAGGTCAGAGTGCAGTGAAACTGCTAATGCTTTTATAAATTGCTGTATATCATTTAGAAGTTATTTTGAAAAGCACAAAAATATTTATCATGTTATTTTTAGGTTAAAAATATAGGATATTAAATATTATACAAAGTATGATTTCAGTAGTATAATAAATCAAACCCTGGTGGGGAAAGGTCAGATGAGGAAGCAAAATTAACTGTGCATTTCTCTTAAAATATAGTGAAATGGTTGTCTATCTTACAAATATTCTGCTATACTATGTTTTTTTTTAAAAAATGCATATTTACCAGTATTGAATGCTTGCTCTTTGCCCCGAGCCCTAATATATGGTATCTTTAATCTATACAGATAATTTTACACAACTCTGCAACTTCATCATTTTAAAGTCAGATTAAGAAGTTTGCTAAAGGTCATCTAACTTGAAATTATCAGAGTTAGGTATTGCAACCCCAAAGCCCTTCCTCTTTCTACCACACCAGGGCTTTGTGTGTGTATATATCTGTGTGTCTGTGTATGTGTGTTAGTCACTCAGTCATGTCTGACTCTTTGTGACCCCGTGTACTGTAGCTTGCTAGGCTCCTCTGTCCATGGAATTCTCCAGGCAAGAGTACTGGAGTGAGTTGTCATTCCTTTCTCCAGGAGATCTTCCCAACCCAGGGGTCGAACCCAGGTCTCCCACATTGCAGGCAGATTCTTTACAATCTGAGCCACCAGGGAAGCCCCAGGACTTTGTGATCTAGGGTTTGTCAATTTACTTGAGAAAAGTATTACATTTTACACTGAAAGGTAGCATTTCCTTCAATTCTGAGTCTGCAGTAGACACGACTCTGTCACCAGTAGAAGTCATAGATATTCTCATGCTATTCCTATTGTTGCAGAAACTGTGAAATGTATTTTGCTCCAATCACTAGTTAGAAATGTCAGCAGTTATTAGATCCACTACTGGATCTTGTTATTTAATATGCTAATTCAGAATCCATTTATCATTGTATCACAAATTTGGTTAAAAAAATTCTGCTAACTGTACTTCAATATAATTAATTTCCTTGGAAATCCTGTGTATTTTACTTTATGTATATGGAGACTTTTTTTTTCTGATAACGAATCCAGATTGCCAAATAATACAGAACACTAAAAAGGTAGCTATACCAGGAAGTTTCAGTGTGTTAATTATAAATTTTGAATTAACTCTTAAGATGCATTATTATTCTACTGTTTAAAATTTTGACTTCTATTAAAAATTGTTGCATATTCAGGAAAACAGTTGAGAGAAAAATTAGCCTAAACAAAATTGCAATATGTTTCCTGCTCATTTATTTTAAGCTACTGTCAATAATTCCAAGAGTCTGAAAAAGATCAAATAAGTAATAACTCTTCATAGGACCCCCTATGTAGTAGCAATAATCTAAATTTATGGCAGAATCAGCTGTCGGGCCTTTTCAACTTGTGAGCTCTAGCCTTTGAATGGGTGATTATTTTTATTGTTGATGGGAATCAGTAGAGCAAGTCTGTAAAGAGGTGACAGCACTTTAACACCTGTAAACTACTAAAAATGGTACTCGTTAGAAATGATTTGAATAGGCTTTGTGACAAATACAGGTAAAAGAAAAAAAGATCTCTTATTGAGAAGTTAGAGATCAGTGATTTGTTTTTAAGGCAGATGTCCTAAAAATAATCTATCTTGTAGCTGAGTTTGCTGTTTGATGTCATGATTATAAAATGTTGCTTGCCTTTTCCCATTCATCTTATTCTTTTGTTTGCCCAAAGCAGAGATCGTACAATATCTTGCCCATTTATTTTCATAGTCTCTGCTCTCTGTCACATATAAATGAAACCTAGCTCAGAAATAACATGCCTGCAGAAACACAGCATATTTACTTTTTTAAAGGCACAGGCATATATCAGCTTGCCTCTACTCAAGATAAATAAAAGTGTGGCTACTTATCTGTCTTTTACTTTCAATTATTGGATGGTAGATGGAATGAAATCCTCAGAAAGTGCTTTGCTTTGCAAATGCTGAAAATAGTCAAATTTGCTTGCCAACCTAGGCTGTGAACATACACAATGGCATAATGGTGTCTCCATTTCTTAACAGAGAAGAAGGCCTTCTTAAAATCTTATATACATCTGTAAAGAGAATGGTGCTAAAACTTGAACTTATCAGAGAGGAGGATGAAGCAACCCAGGGTCAATATTATGGAGACACTCATATGAAAACTGTTCATATCTTCTTCTTCTCTTAGGTTTGCTGAATTTTTATTTACGGAGGAATTCAAGGCTGGTTCCCGGGTCCTTGAAAGTATATACAGCTTGTATGAAGGCTTCTCTGGGACCGTGTGCTTTCTGATCGATCTGCTGCAGCCCAACCAGGCTGAGTTCCCTCTCTTCAGCGTCTTTGTTTAGAAGGCTCCATGTCCCATCATGGCCCTGCAGAAGGTTCCTGAGATTTCCTGAGCCTACTACCTGAGGCAGTTTCCACATAAGCCACATTCAATGGTATCACAACCATGAGCCTTAACATTGCTGCCAGAAGGAAGGAAGGGAACAGGCAGGTGAAGAAGGCAACATGATTCCAGGTTGAAGGGACAACAGCGTGAGAACGTGCAAGCATAAAGACACCACAACTCTTCTAAAACCCCTAGAGATGGAACAGTTCAGGGAATGGATGTGACACCAAAGATCAGAGGAAAAAGGGAAAGAAAAATAATCTGTCTCACTTAAACCAACATTGAGATGTGGATTATGGCAATGGAATGCCAAAAATATTTTTGCAATTGGAAAGAGAATTTGACCACTTGTGGGTGCCCTCCACCTCTAAATTCAGAAATAAAGACCATCAGAAAACTAAAGTCATTGCCCAGCTGAAAACTGCTAGGAGGGATGGGTCAGGTTGCCAAAGGACAAAAAGGGAAACTCTTGGTTGTCCTTTGCCTTTACTTACTGAAATTCATGATTTTTAATGCATGGAGAAATTTGCTTATGAATCTATTTTTATCATTACCCTGGGCACTTTAAAGAAATCATACCATAACTTAGCTTCAACCCCAAATTCCAAGTTCCCTTAGGCCTTAGAGCATATCTTTTCCTGGTTCCTTCTTCTTTCCTAAAGCCCAATTAGAATAACAAAATTCACAGGCTAGAAAATAACATAGCAGGTGTTGCTGTCAAGTGTTTTTCTCAATTTGAAGCATAAGCTATGTACTGTCTATTGTTAGTAATTTTTTAAATGCCTATGTAATCTCAATGAAGCTATTAGCGGAACTGTAAAATATGCTTATGGCAAAAATCTCTCATCTCAAAGATGAGGGTAAACACCAAGGAGGTGGGTCGTTTCTGCCTTGGGTGGAATACTGTGTCCCCTGGGACACACACTGGCCTAGAAAGGGACCAGTGATTATGAAAAGAACATTGCTCAATTTTATACTATTAGATTAAGATATGTGTGAATTCCCCAGCTGATCATCATATCCTCCAGGACACAGGCTCCACTAGAATTTGTCTACAATATCCATTGAGCCAAGCTGTCATATTAAATTCAGCCCTGCTGTAAACACATAGAAGCTGTAAAACTATTTCAAGTAAGTATTGGTTTCCAGAACACTTTGGGAGCATCTGTCACTTCAATACTCAGAACACGAGTCTATCCGTTTCCTAGAATTTGGTCACTGGCAATTTCATATATCAGAATGAGGAGGAAATTGAATGCATTGTAAGATTTCACAGTTATTTAAATAGTCATTAAGTATTTGGATATACGTGATAAATGTAGAATATATATGTATCAATAGGCACTTTGGTTTACAGGGGGATAGATGTATATATACATCCGGAGAAGGAAATGGCAACCCACTCCAATATTCTTGCCTGGGAAATTCCATTGACAGAGGAGCCTGGCAGGCTACAGTCTATAGGGTCACAAAGAGTCAGACATGATTGAGCGAATGAACAATGACAATACATCTGTTCCTATTGTAAATTTAAGCACTTACTTTGTTCAGTACTTCCAACATCTGGATTTATAGATGAACTTTGGGAGGAGTTGGGGAATATTCTGTTGCCTAAAAATGTGTGTGTGTGTGCACATGCACATACTTTTTTCTGGAAAGATCTCTAGCATTTACAAGATTCTCAAAGAATCTGGGACTGAAGAAGCAGTAAGAACTGTCTTTGTATATTTTATGACTTTGTTATGTGTGTGTTCATCAGAGCAAGCTAAGACAAAGTGGTTTTGAAAAGCACATACCTTTTTAGCTCATTGTTTCCTTTTCCTATCCTCATATGTAAATACATAAAATTGCCCTCAGTTGTTCATCTTTGAAGATACTCAGATTGGGGCAGTACCACATAAATAGCAGCTTGCAGGTGACTCCCAAAGTTGGGTTCTAGATGTTCTTTCAAGAATTGAATGGTCAAGGACCTCTCAGAAAGCCTTAAGAGAAAATGTCTTCTACACAGTAGTCTCCTTTTGAAGTGATAGTGGTACCTGCTTTTCACCATTTGGATGTAAATTAATTTCATTTGACCCCTATAGGCTGACAATAATGAGCATTCAATATACAGGGCTTTAGTAATGCATGCTTTCTTTCATCATCCAGCAACCCTTCGAGGTGATTTAAATTACTGATTCAAAGTCTCACAGTTAGAAAGGGGCAGAATAAGAATTTGGATTCAGGGTTTCACTTCCCATGTGTATTTATTCCATATTCTAGACTAGAACCTGGGGATACAGCGGTGAACAAAATACCCTAGAAGTTAGCTTCTATTTCTGTTTGCTGATCCTTCCACCCTTCATCCTTAAGACCTAAAACCTGAGGTCTAAGAAGTGGTAATCTAGCTCGACATGCCAGTTTCATTTCTAGGAACTTCAGAAAAACTGGACACATTTCTGCTCACCCACGCTTTGGAGGTCTAGTCGGGTAACTGTGTTGTCCTTGTGAAAAGGCAACATTTTTGTGTATCAAATCCAAGAAGAGGCCATGTTTGTGTCTTTATGAATTGATGCCTCAGTAAATTAGAGACAAAGATAAACTTATATAGCACTTAAACCTGTGAAAAGTTTTCATTTTCCTGAGAAAGTAGAATTAAGGGTTTGGGAAGGTCCTCTTCTATCTTGTTTTCCCAAGAAGGAGGAAAGAGACACTTTAGTCTTGCTGTAGAAAAGTGTGGCATGTCACTTCTTATTTAACTAACCAATGTGTTCCTGTCTATGTAGTAATAGTCTTTTTTGAATAATGCTAAAGTGTGTCACCTCTTGAAGGCTACAGGGGTATTTTCACCACCTCTAGCATTACTTTCATATTATTTACTATATGTGGGCATGAATAATTATAAATCTTGAAGGTAACTGTGGAAATATTTGAGGATAGATTAAAAGAATCTCTCAACAATGAGAGAGACTGCCTTATACTGGGTTAGCCAAAAAGTTTGTTTGGGTTTTTTAACTTTTTGGCCAACCCAATACTTGACAAACAGGAAGCATCAGAAAATATTTCAACTCTCTGTGTTTTGTTTCATTTACACAATTATGTACCTTCTCCTTCACACCTCCCCAATGTATTTTTATTTTGCCTAATCGCATTTTAGTCATCAGATTTTACTTTTTCTTTCCATTTGTAACTTGGTAACGGAGAGCAGCTGAAACTGAAAGCTGAAACTCCAGTACTTTGGCCACCTCATGCGAAGAGTTGACTCATCGGAAAAGACTCTGATGCTGTGGGGGAATGGGGGCAGGAGGAAAAGGGGACGACAGAGGATGAGATGGCTGGATGGCATCACTGACTTGATGGACGTGAGTCTGAGTGAACTCCGGGAGTTGGTGATGGATAGGGAGGCCTGGCGTGCTGTGATTCATGGGGTCGCAAGGAGTTGGACACGAATGAGCGACTGATCTGATCTGAACGGAGAGTAGAAGTTTGACAGCGTATATTCCACCATGCTGTAGGTAATTGACTATGCTATTAAGATAATAGTATTTACTTTCTGATAAATCAAGAAACAGTCATTTTCTTAACCCATCCTAAATTTGAACTTTTCCCTGACAATTTGGATCTTTAACTTTCTTTTGACACATTTAAGATTTTAATCAAGATTGTGCTCAAATTGTTCAACTTCTATAGAGAGAAAATCTCAAAAATTTTAGTGCAACAAATATGTGATTTATTACCACTTAAGGGAACAATGATTAAAAGGAAAAAGAAAAAAACCATTAGTAATGCAAAGAGCCCTATTTTGGAAATTTCAAACTCTTGCTCCATGGGCCACTATAATCATCACCATCATCCTTTCCACCTCACAGGGTGGTCAATGATAAAATGGATATGCTATGCTAAGTCACTTCAGTGGTGTCCGACTCTGTGCGACCCCACAGACAGCAGCCCACCAGGCTTCCCCATCCCTGGGATTCTCCAGGCAAGAACACTGGAGTGGGTTGCCATTTCCTTTTCCAATGCATGAAAGTGAAAAGAGAAAGTGAAGTCGCTCAGTCATGTCCGACTCTTAGCGACCCCATGGACTGCAGCCTACCAGGCTCCTCCATCTGTGGGATTTTCCAGGCAAGAGTACTGGAGTGGGGTGCCATTGCCTTATAAGAGAGTTTTATGGGCTTCCCCGATAGTTCAGTGGTGAAGAATCTGCCTGCAATGCAGAAGACGCAGATTTGATCCCTGAGTTGAGAAGATACCCTGGACGAGGACACGGCAACCCACTCTAGCATTCTTGCCAGGAGAATCCCATGGAACTGAGGAACCTAGTGGTCTACAGTTCATGGGGTCAGACAGAGTTGGACATGACTGAAGTGACTGAGCACGCATGCAAGAGAGTTTTATAATAGGCAGGTCCTTTATATGTTTAAAATGGAAGCTATATTTTAAGTACCTACTAAGAGCATAGAAAATCATGCTCAATTATGACTTCAAGTGAGCACTTCGGCCAAATGGAATTTCCTTGTGACGCAGTGCTCGGAGTCTGGATCACTTGCTGGGTAAAAACAAAGTATGTTTTTTATATTCTAGAACCAGTCCTGTCAATAGCATTTGTGCCTCAGAAAGTTTTGATTCACTGGGCTGAGTACGTAGGAATAGGCTTTTAATGCAAATATTTATTTTGCTCTCTGGAAACAAAGGATTACAGTGCCAGTAACTCAAGAAAAGGAGCTACCAGTTAGGTCTGCAGAGCAAACATGAACTGGGGGATAAGGTAATTTGGAGTTGAGTCTGGTTTGTACTTTAATTCAGGCCTCAGTATTGCATGACATAGAGTGATAGAAATATACTCTCATGGCATAGAAGGCCTTCCTTTAGGGGCCTGGGTTATTTATTCGGCACTATCCTAAATCAAGAGCAAAATGACTAAGCCTCATATTCACCAAGGCTGGGTGATTATGGCATAAACTTGGCAAGGAAAGCCAATGAGAAGGCAGGCAAAGATTGGGTGGGAGAAAGCTTAGCATCTCAGTGTGAGTTGTGGAGGCATGTTTAGTGCTGCTAAAAACCAGTCATCTTACTCATGGGTTTTATTGCTTCCTGGGACCTCTAATCCCATACCACCCCAATCCAGCAACTTCTTGTCCTCCTTCTCTTTAAATAGTACATTCTGATGTGTTGGGTTTTTTTTTTTTTTTTTTCTGTGTCTGCTTAATCATGTGACCTTCTTTCGCCTGAGAGGGCAGCTTTCTCCTTATCTCTTCCATCCATGTCAGTTGGTAGCTAAGAGCTCCAGGCCCAGGAAGGCTGGAGTCCCCTCCGGATGGAAGGGCTGACCTCAAGGTCAGCAGCAGAAGGAGTTGGGCCCATTCTGCAGTCTGAGATAGCCCACCCCAGGAACAGCTGTTCACGGGAGGAGAAGGGTGACTGCATTTATCCTGCCTCTCTTCCATAAAGAAACCTGGTCATTTTATTTGTACTGCTCTGGGTAAAAACAACAACAAAGTTCATGCTACATTAAACATCTGGGCTTCCCACATGATCATAAATCTCAAACTAGGGGTTGCCCTCTCTCTCCTTGTTTCTTTAATTACAAGTGCTAATGAACTGATACCTGATGGATGATGCCTTTGGGGTAGAAAATATACTTGTTTTTATTTTCTTTAAAGTCCTGAACCTTGTCGTTTGCCCATGGACTTCTTCACAAATGCCAAAGTCCCTTATCTGCAGAACTTCCTGCACCTTCTTTGGCCTTCGTGTGTACCTATTACCCCTCTGAACTGAATTTGAAAAAAAAATCCTTTAAAATGACAACTAAATCATCCATGTTTTTATTCTTTGTCGGGAGGGGTGGTGGTGAATAGCATGGTTTAAAAAGCAGATGGTCCTTTCTTTTCTTGCCTTTCTTCTCCATGTAGAATATTCAGGAAGGAGAGAGAGAAAGGGAGAAAAGATACACAAGGCTTGACTGTCACACTCTTTAAAAACAGTTTTCAAGGACTTCCTGTTTGTTTCCTGTTTGGCTTTTCTTAGTCTGTGTAGAAAATAGTTTGTGTGTGTGTCTGTCTGTGTTGTGTGTGTGTCTGTCTGTGTTGTGTGTGTGTATGTAAGAGAGCGAGAGACTTAGAATGAAAATTACATATGAAATAAAACCCAACATTTAGCTCTTAGATGTATCTGAGTGAACAGATATATGCAAGCATAAACTGATTAATGAGTGGCTCTTCATTGTGTGTTAACTGCTCTCTAATCAATTAGCACATAATTAACAAGGGCCCTAGTTATATTTGAGTGTCTATCTTAAGCATCACTTTCATACAACTTCTGCTGCCGGGTTAAAGGCGTTAGTAGCCATCTCGTAGATGAGAACAGATGTGAGTTTCACAAACAGAGCTGCAAGTGTGAGCCATGTATGTAGTTTTAAAATTTTCTAGTAGCTCCATTAAAAATACAAAAGAAAGGGTGAAGTTAATTTTAATGGTGTAGTTGATTCAACTCAGCCTACCCAAAATATTATTATTTCAGCATATAATCAATATAGTTATTAATGAGATACTTTACATTTGGGGGTATTAACTTTTAAAAACCTAGTGTGTGTTGGAGAAGGCAATGGCACCCCACCCCACTACTTTTGCCTGGAAAATCCCATGGACAGAGGACCCTGGTAGGCTCCAGTCCATGGGGTCACCAAGAGTCAGACACGACTGAGCGACTTCACTTTCACTTTTCACTTTCATGCATTGGAGAAGGAAATGGCAACCCACTCCAGTATTCTTGCCTGAAGAATCCCAGGGACGGGGAGCCTGGTGAGCTTCCGTCTATGGGGTCGCACAGAGTCGGACACGACTGAAGCGACTTAGCAGCAGCAGTAGCAGTGTGTGTTGGACACTTAATGTACACCTCAAATCAGACTGGCCACATTTCAAGTGCTCAAGAGCCACATGTGGGTTGGCTGTTGCATTGGACAGTAGGGTTAGCATCCCATTGCTGTCCCTCAGGATTGAGAAGGTCCTCCTAGAGCGCATGTGTGTTTTTGTTGTTATAAGAGAAAATGGAAACCAAACACTACATGTTACTTGAGTACTGCAGTGTTTCCCCATGTGCAGGACACTAGGACCAAGAGCTGCCCTGTAAAAAAATAGATTCGGTGATGAAATAAGTTAGGGAAGTTCTATTCTTTTATCCCCTTTTTGGAGATTTCCATGGTACGCTAACATGTCTGAAAAAACTCTTCTGGATAAAGAAACCGGTGTGCAGCTGTTGAGTTCTGTGTTTATAAGGTTCCACCTCTGGATGGTGGTGGTTACCCAGCTACCACTATAAAAACATGGTTAGTCTGGAAGGAATGATGCTAAAGCTGAAACTCCAGTATTTTGGCCACCTCATGTGAAGAGTTGACTCATTGGAGAAGACTCTGATGCTGGGAGGGATTGAGGGCAGGAGAAGAAGGGGACGACAGAGGATGAGATGGCTGGATGGCATCACTGACTCGATGAATGTGAGTCTGAGTGACCTCCGAGAGCTGGTGATGGATAGGGAGGCCTGGTGTGCTACAGTTCATGGGATCGCAAAGAGTCGGACACGACTGAGCGACTGATCTGATCTGATCTGATATTTATTTTTCTGCAGAGGTGTTTTAACACCCCTCCCCCTCCCCACATCACATTAAAGATACCAGAACAATGTCCCTGAGTATTAATCCCTACTAATTATCTTGCCCTCACAAAGATATAAGGTCATTCTTTAGTACACTTCTGGGAAAAAGAATTCTGGAAATTGCCACAAGGTCTCTGCACGAGAAAAACTTTGTCTTCCCTTCCTTCTCCATTCTCTTTGGAGCCTGTCTCTACTTATTCTTTGTATTCAGAATCACCCAAGAGCTAAGATATATCTTCTTGTTCTAGAACCACCTACTAAGTTGAAACCAGCAGATGGCTGTAATGTCTTGCACGTGGACACAGGTCTTCAGAAAGTACCCCAATACATACCTTCCTCTCATTCTTTCAGAAATGATAAGCTCTACCAAGATGAGGGGAGAAACATCAGAATGTGTATATGTGTAAACATAGAATACAGTTTCATAAGTAGAGTAATACTGTTTCTGCTAATACTTTCTTTAAAAATATTTTGTGTGTGGTGTTCATTTACTTGCTTTAGTGTGTGCTGTTATCGTAAAGTGTGTGAAGTAGTTGTGACTTAGCGATCAGTTTGAAGAAGATATACACTATACTTGACAACTGTCAACCTTCAGCAAGTGATCTTTTTGCCTTTGTTTGAGTGGGAAGTCTGATGCTGCCCCTATAAGTTTTGTTTTACGATCTGTGCTTAAGTGGCAATTACCAATTAAATGACTTCTGCTGCTTAATTTGGTCCAAGTTGACTGTAGTAACCCTTCTATATGGATGTATTTAAATAAGATTAAATGATCCGTTTTGCCTCTTTTTTTTTTTTTTAGGACTTTAGTGTTTCAATATTAGAGATGTCTTCTGAAGACTCTAGTAGCAGTAGAATCCCTTTGCTCTTGAAAATGAAGATTATATACCATGAGGTTTTATATAGACTTTCCAGATGTAGGACTGGGACATTGTAAGTGCAAAAGTTTGGTTTTAGAATCTGATTCGGAAGAGCAGTCCATTCTCTAAAAGGGTAACAGCCTTCCCAATTTTGAACATGTATGGGAGCTCTACTTGGAAAGGAAGTCTGAATTAGTCTCATGGATTTAATGGCACTAAATTAACATTTTTCAAATGGATTTTGCAGTAGAATCCAATTATTAGATGAAGCCATATACTAGAGAATAGTCAAACACCACATGCTAGTTTTGGAATGTGCATTTCCCAAGTGAATAGAATTTACTTCACCAAAAGATTTTACACAATTCATGATACTTAGAGAAATATGATTGTATCATTGGAGAAAAAAGCTCACCTCTGTAAATGCTACATTTCACATTCACTAGTACACCAGTGTAATTCCTTAATTATTTGGGGGAATACAAAAGAATAATCTGTCAATAGAATAGAACTGCTTATTCCTAATTGTATTTAGGAATGAATACATACTATAATTCAAGAGACTTGGGTTCAATCCCTGGGTAGGTAAAATCCCCTGGAGGGGAGCATGGCAACCCACTCCAGTATTTTTGCCTGGAGAATCCCATGGAAAGAGGAGCCTGGTGAGCTACAGTCCATGGGGTTGCAAAGAGTCAGACATGACTGAAGCGATTTCGCATGCATGCATGCATGATTTAAGGTATTACTGAATTTTGAAGAACTTCTCAATAAATTAGTAGTATTAATTAAATTGTACTCTTTTTACAATGCATTTGCCTCAGCACACATGCAGAGTTAAAAACATAAATTTATTTTAAAATACACCAAATAACACAGATTAGTTATTATGACTTTAAAAGCCTAATTTCCAATAGCATTAAATCCAACACCAGTTGTATGTTGTATATAACTAAAATTTTGAAAGCCTTGCACACAAAATGAGAGACTTATTAAAAAATGCCTTTTTTTCTTTTTGCCAAAAAAGGTTCTACAACCCATTGCTAATTATTATATTCCTTTAGGGGTACTTTGAGGCGCTTTCAAAGACATATTTGTAGCAGTTACATCTAAATTTAGAGCAGAACATTGTGTCAGATATTTTGCTATATCACAAAATGTTGTAGTACTGTATTTTATAATAAAACCAAATTCTCAAGTATTCTGGTATATTATATATTATTATGCCAAAAAAATACTTTATAGAAGTCTGTTATTGTGTACTTAATATTTCAAGAAAATAATGGGTATTTCAGTCAGAGCAAGAAAGTATAATGCAATACATGACATTCAATTGATCTTTAGTCACAATCCATTTAGGTATTTGACAGAAACTAGCAATCACAAGCTCAAATGCATACATTATTCTCAAGGACAAAATGGCAAACACTTAATACACAAAGACATGGTCACTGGGGCAAGTTAGCTGGTGCCTGGCTGAACAGGATCAACTTGCCAATCAATGCTCATCGGATTTTAGCTTTTGTTCTTGGTTGTTCCTGGCGGGGGAAGTGCTACAGGTCAGTTGATGCCGCCTCCCCTTCGCGTGCGTGGGGGATTTGCTTCACAGCCAGTGCATGATATAATGAGTTCTCTGGAAGCAGGGTTGAGTCAGAAGCTTAGAGATGCACCTTACTGTCTTTAAAACTGCTGTTATACAATGTTCTAAACACTGTGATCTTTCCAAATGTATTTTCTGTATTAGTTTTGTACTGTTAGAAAATAATATGCCATAAACTGGACTCTATAGTGTTTAAAGCAATGTTATTTATTGGCTTATCACCCCCTGCCTGTTTATGTACAGTCTACTTAATATAAAACCTGTGATAATCCTTTGCCTTAAAAATAAAATCTAATGCTAAATATTGAGTGTGCTCTAACATAATTTTAAGCTACAAGTTAATTTTTCCTTTAAAAGTTAAGATGGTGTCAAATAAAATATCAAATGAATACTTTATGGAGTGTGGCTGCCTATTCTGTACTTGTGACAGTGTGTGTATCTTGATCCAGAACATGATGACCTGCTGGGTGCTATAAATAGATATTAGTAATCCTTTTAGAGAATGGGCCTGGCACTTCTCAGCTGAATACCTCCCCTTAACCCTTATAAATAGATTTTCCCATGCCACAGAAGAATGAAGAAAAACAGTCCTTCGTGTTCTCTACATTTTTTGTTTTCATTCCTCTTGAATCTTCACATTCTATCTGTGTTGCCATCATATTCCTAAATAGAAAAATGCCAGAGATGCCTGAAGATGAATGAATCACCTAACTTCAGTGGGGAAAGGGATCTCACAATTTTTCAAGTCCAATCTCTTATGGAACAGGTTAGAACTCGAATTGTAGAGATTTAATGAAGGCTCAAGCTCTGAGCGACAAAGGGAGGGGTGGCTGAGCCCATCCTGATGTCCAGAAGGCTGTCACCGATCCAATGAGTGAAAGGGCATTGTGTTAGTCTTGGGGCTGGCACAAAGCAGCAAGCAGAGGGAGGTATGGTGTGGCCTAGAAAAGCGTTTCCTTATTAGGTCTTGGTCTTCGGCAGGCTGAATTAGTCAGTTATGGAGGAATATATCAATATTTTTGAAAGCAGATTTTCTGGGAAGGAAAGCGTTAGCTCTTCGTGGTTACCATGATGTTCTTTCACCTTGGAAGTAATGCTTCAGACTTGGTCGGATGAAAAGGTACATTCCGGGTGCGTGACGATATACTTGCACTTTGAAAAGCATCTGCGGGCTCTGCTTATTTCTTTTAAGTGACCGGAAACGCTGATCCTTTGAGGGATTCGGCATTATTTAGGTCCAGAAAACAGAGCCCGGGCTGGAAAGGCATCCTGATCCCAATTCCGGGTCCCGCGGGGCTGCAGATTTTTGAAAGGATGTGAAGGTTTCCCACAGAAGCGTCGACCAAAGGGCTTTAGGACCCAGCGGCTGCGCGCGGGGCCGGCGGGGCCCGCCGCCTCCTGTGCGGCTCGGCGCGGGCGGTCGCCGGGCGCGGGTTCGCGGCCCGCCCGCGGCTCGTCGCCGCAGAGACGCGACGGGCGCTGAGGCGCGCGGGCGGCGCTCGGTGCGCGTGGGCGTGTCCCGCCCCGGCCGCGCGCCCCGCCCCAGCCCCGCCGGGTCGCTCGCCCCCAGGCCCAGCTCCAGCGCCCGGGCCCCGCGCCCTCGGCGGGCAGCGCAGAGCGCGGGAGCAGTTGGGGCCGGGCATGCCGGGAGCCCCCGGGGCAGCCGCCGCCGCCACCGCCACCGCCACCGCCACCGCCACCGCGTCCGCCGCCGGTGCGCGCCGCTGACGCGCGGAGATGAAATTCCCGGGCTCGGTGCTGGCGTCCGTGTTCCTGTTCGTGGCCGAGACGTCGGCGGCGCTGTACCTGAGCAGCACCTACCGCTCGGGCGGGGACGGCATGTGGCAGGCGCTGACGCTGCTTTTCTCGCTGCTGCCCTGCGCTCTGGTGCAGCTCACGCTGCTCTTCGTGCACCGCGACTTCACCCGCGACCGGCCGCTCGTGCTGCTGCTGCACCTGCTGCAGCTCGGGCCCCTCTTCAGGTGCGTGCGGGACCCCCGGCGGCGGGGGCCGGGCCTCCCGGGGGAGGGGGCCGGAGTCGGGTACGGGGGCCCAGGCCGGCCCGCCCGGCTGGCTCCTCCGCTCCACCACCGTCCCTGTCACAGGAATGCGACAGGAACCTGGGAGGGTGGGAATGGAGCCGGGGCGTACCACCTTCCTGTTAGGGGCTAGCGTTGGAAATTGCCGACAGTCGACTGAATTTGACCAACGGAAAGGGCCAATTCGGGCCCCTCAATCCTCACCGCGACCTGGTGGGCTCTTCTGGCAGGATGAGCTCGTGTCGCGACGGGGCCTTAGGAAGAGGATTCTAAATGGCCGTTAGAATCGAAGTGGGCACAGTTGATTGAATTGAATTGAAATTGAACAAACACGTGGAGTGGACTGTACTAGGCACTGTTCTGAGCTCAGTTACAAATACTAACTTATGTAATTTTTATACACGACCCTAAAAATCCACGCATCCGTCTTTTCTGTCCGATGTGGAAACATGGAGGGGGAGAGGGCGGTAGGGGGGAAGCAGGGTAGAAATATCTTCAGGGCCCTGCCTGATTTGTAAACTTAGCCGATGAAGCTGGAGCACAAGTGCCACGGAGACCCCAACTCTTATTGTGTAAAGAGAAAAAAAAAATTATTAGTGACATTTCTGGAAATTGTAGGAACACAAAACAAGTAAATTTTCTGGTAATGAAGTAGAGTTTGGTTTATCTGACGACCATGAAGAGAGTTTAAAATATGTTGTTTTGATACCTCTCATCTCTGTAGGAAGAGCGAAACAAAGGGTTTCTATCTGGATTAGAAACAAATTTATAATAATGAACTTTAGATATAGGTGGGAGAGAAAGGGGAAGAGGTAAAAAGGCCAGACCCTCAGCTGCCAGAAAATTCAGCCAGCTGGGAATCTTTCCTACCAGGAAATATCTCCCCAGCCAACACATCACAAACACACACACAGCAAAATATCTCCCCTACCAACACACACATTCGAGTAGCAAAATAGATTTTACAGAGCCCTATATACACACACAGTCGAGTAGTAAAATAGATTTCACAGGGTCCTATTATAAAACTTTGCATTTCATATCAGAGACAGTCATCCCAGCTGACACTCAGAATACTGACTTGAAGTTTACACAGTGTCAAAACAAACCAGGTGAACAAGTTTCCCAACCTCGAAAGCCACAGACTCCTACAGAGGAAGAGAAACAGGTGCACTGGCAGGAGTAAGAAGTTGATACCAACCTCATGAGAGCAAGGGAAGAGTTGGGGGGTGGGGAGGAGAACAGAGAGAGAGAAAGAAAGTGAGGGGAATTTTAAAAGCCCTGCAGCCTGGGGCCAGAGAATGAGGAGCCTGGCCAAGTAGGCCGCAGCAACCTGATTGTGTGCCCCTTCAGTGGGATCAATGCGCTCTACTTGGACAAGGCACTCATTTCTTAGCTCCGTCTTGTGAAAAAGAAAGTTCATTGCCCGTGCTATTTGAGTAAAGTGACAGAGAAAGGGAAACTGACACTTCTTAAATGCTTCTTATGCTAAATGGTTTGGTAGGTAGCAGTTTCTCTCTCTCAGTTCATTGATTCCTCACCATAAAGTAGATATAATTGTTCCCATTTTATAGATGAGGAAAATGAGACTCCACACCACATTCACAAGGCTTCTTACAAGTGGAATTGGCTTAATTATGTGAAAGAAGTCTGAGGAGTGTGGAATGTGTTTTATCTGTAGTTCATCTTAAGAAAGTTTGGTCATTTTGGCAAAATTGAAAAAACACAACCTAAGTTGCCATCTTGGTAAATGAGAATACCTCATCAGTACTAACATTTAAAATGTTTCTAAGTACTTAGTGACCCAAGACAAAGCTAATGACATAATAGTATGTATAAAAACAGGATGGCACTCATAGACCTAAGCTCAGAGAAATAAACCAATTTGTTAAGAGTGGTAATTTCAGGATGATGGAGTTATTGGGCAGTTTTCATTTTTTTTCTGAAAAATATAGAAAAGTACATAATTTACTCCTTTATTATATTATACTTCTCTACATTTTTCGGTTTTTACTGTAAAAATATTTTAACTGTATTTAAAAAAAGAAAAAGTTTGGCACTTTGGAGCGATAACTTCTCAACTGATAAGTTTCAACACTATAAAGAGACCTATTTCCAGAAAATTCTGAATAGGTCATTGTGCTTTGGGGGAAAAAAAGAATAACATTAAAAAAAAAGGAACAAACAACCTACTTCGTTCAACAAGGGCACTTTCATTCTCACGCAGCTGATTTCTTTCAAGAAGATGCTGGAACCATGCTGAGATACACAAAATGTGGTTCCAAGCCTCTTATCTTCCAGATGAAAAGAAAAGCAATTTGATGTTGTGTGTTAGCATGCCTTGATATCTTATTGAAAGTTATTCCTGCTGTTTGATTTTATTCTAAGACGTCAGCTTTACATAAAGATCAAAATTATTTCCCCCAAACAAAGGACAGTCTCTCTGCCCTTCTTATTGATTGGACTTAGTAATATTTTAAAACTATTTGGGGAAAATTTCGCTCTCTTTAATTCGGGATGGGTACTAACTAGCCAAACTCCTGTTCTTTTTAGGTGAGATGTTGGTTTTGGATTCACTCAGTTCAGTTGCATTTCATTACATTGTAATGATGGTGGACTAAACACTACAGACTAGGCCTTGCTCCTTCTTTCTTGTAGGGAGGCTTTGGGAGAGCACCGTGTTTCATTTATATCAGCCTCATATTTAAAACTATAGTTGCAGTTTGAAGAATTGTTTCCTCATGAAGGCTAGGTTGGGATGATAGGAACATTAAATAATGTCTTGAATTTCTTTTTTTCTATTATAAGGACAATCTTATTGTGAATGATAATAGACATTCTGGATAACCAGAGTGGGGGAAAGCACCTCTTAACAACAAACAAAATTTATTTCTCATTCTTTTACAATTATGTTCATTTTATAAATTAATTGGGAGAAGGAGTAAATATGAATGAGTTACAGGTTCAAGGAATTTGCCCCCATTCTTATTTATTGGTATAATGAGGAAAAAATGGTACCCAAAAATCTAGCTTTATAAAATAAAAGCTAAGAGGTTCTAGTCATTTTTTTATTCAAGTATAGTTGATGTACAATGTTATATGTTACAGTTGTACAATATGGTGATTCACAATTTTAAAGGTAATGCCCCATTTATAGTTATCATAAAATATTGGCTATATTCCCCATGTTGTACAGTATATTCTTGTAGCTTATTTTATACCTGAGTTTGTACCCCTTAATCACCTTTCTCCCTTCCTGCTCCCTATTGGTAACCACTAATGTATTCTCTGGATCTGTGAGTCTAGTATTTTTGACAGAACATTACAAAATGATTCATTACAATGAAAAACATTGCAAAATACCATAGTATTTCTCTCTTCTGTAAACTTTGAGAAGACTTTAAAAATAACAATAGCCTAAATATCAATAGCTATTTTGTTGTTGCTTGCAAAGTGCTTTCACATATAATATATAATTCCATCCACTATAAAACCTTGTGAGCTAACTGTCATTATCTTTTTTTTACAGTTGAGAATTGAGGCTCAGTGAGATTATGCAAGTGGCTTTTCAGAAGTCACAGGGAGCTTTCTATTTAACCAATTTGGTTCTTGGGTAGCTTCACAGAGCATGTATGTCATAGGAAGATAACGTGGCATAGAGGAAATCATAATCAGTATTTCTTTTGAAAGTGTGTTTTTAGTAACTACCTCAGAGGGTCTCTGGTACCACAGATTATTTATGCTGACACCAACATGCATGGTTTCAGCTAATTAATAAACTGCTTCCACTATGATGTTTGAAAATGGGATAAAATGAAAATAAAAAAGGATCAACCTGCTGATTACCTACATTAGGGATCAGCAAACCATGCCCCACATTGAAATCCCCTTACTGCCTGTTTTTGTAAAGTTTTATTGGAACACAGGCATGCCCATTCACTTCTGTGTTGTCTGTGGCTGCTTTTGCATTACAGTGGCAGAGTTGAGTAGCAATAGAGACCATGACCTGCAAAGCCTAAAATATTTATTCTTTGTAAATACACAAAATGTTTGCCAACGTTGGTCAAACTGAAAAACTATCTTGAATGATTATGATGAAAATACTTAATTTATGGCTGCTGCTGCTAAGTCACTTCAGTCGTGTCCGACTCTGTGTGACCCCATAGACGGCAGCCCACCAGGCTTCCCCGTCCCTGGGATTCTCCAGGCAAGAACACTGGAGTGGGATGCCATCTCCTTCTCCAATGCATGAAAGTGAAAAGTGAAAGTGAAGTCGCTCAGTCATGTCCGACTCTAGCGACCCCATGGACTGCAGCCTACCAGGCTCCTCCGTCCATGGGATTTTCTAGGCAAAAGTACTGGAGTGGGGTGCCATTGCCTTCTCCAGAATTTATGGCTACATTTAGGCAACTTCTCAAGTAAAAACAACAACAACAACAAACATTTGGAGTAATTGGATGAGTCTTGCAGAATCCCAGAAAGAATAGTAGAGTGTGTTTCTTATCAGTTTTCTTAACCAGTAGTGGCAAATAGTGGAAGTCTTAGGGCCTTTCACAAATTCATTAAATACCTACTACATGTAAACTTCTGTGCTAAGATTTTTATTAGTTGAGATAAACAGTGAATTGCAGGAGGGTACACCTGGGTTTCCTGGAAAAGGAAATTGCAACCCATTCCAGTATTCTTGCCTGGAGAATTCCATGGACAGAGGAGCTTGGTGACCTACAGTCCATGGGGTCACAAAGAGTTGGACGTGACTGAGCAACTAACACGCACACCTGGGTTTCAGGGCCACCTCTGTGATTAGTTCATTCTGGGACCTTCTTTCGTTTCCACTGTAGACAAAGAAGTGTCATTTGTCTATAATTCTGCAAATACTTTCCATTAAACACAGCCTTCTCCTAAGCATCCAGAGACTTGCTTTTTCCTCTGGACCTTCATTTTATTCATTCAGCTCTTAATATGTGCTGTTGTTTCATTTGCTTATTTGTCATTAAAAATTCTGAGCTTGATTTTACTATTCAGGTAAAACATTTGTTGTTGGAACAACAGAAGGGCAGAAAACAGATAAGCACAACTAAAAAAGTTTAAAAGCTCTAATTTGACTAACTAAAGAGAACAATTCTTAATATTTTGTTATATATCCTCACTAATATTTTTACAATCATTAAGCTGGTAAACCATGAACCATCTAGGGGAGGGAGGAGGTGTAGGAAGGAAGACCCTGATTTGCAGTCTTTGCTGATTTCTGTGATTTAAAGATTTCCATCGTGGCCTATTTCAAGCTACTGAGTTGTTTAAGAACTGCCTCACCAAATTCCTAACCATTTAACTGTCTCATGAGTCAGTATGAGCCAGCTGAAACACTCCACTGTTTATGTGTATATGTGTGTATCCATATGTATATGTAATTTTCTTTTTATTAAAAATGGAATTTTCTATGTATTTTCCATTGTAATACATTACTCCTTTTGCTTACCAAACATGATAAAATTTTTTTATATGTCAGTATATGTGTATGTATACTGTCAATTTTAAGGACTGAATAATATTTCATTGAATATACATATTAGGATTTATTTAATCATTGTTTTGTTTAAGGACCTTTAGAGTTTTCCCAGAACTTTGCCATTAAAAATAATGGTATTCAAATTTTTGCAGTAACTTTTCTAAGGGTTTCCCTGTGGTGGCTCAGAGGTTAAAGCATCTGCCTGGAATGCAGGAGACCTGGGTTTGATCCCTGGGTCAGGAAGATCCCCTGGAGAAGGAAATGGCAACCCACTCCAGTACTCTTGCTTGGAGAATCCCATGGAGGGAGGAGCCTGGTAGGCTACAGTCCATGGGGTCGCAAAGAGTCAGACATGACTGAGCAACTTCACTTTCCTTTCCTTTCTTTCTAAGTGAGTTATCTATGAGAAATATCTTACAAACTGAAAGTGCTATGTAAATATTACTTATATTAATTAGGTCCTGTTTTCTTGTTTAGATTATGTACATCTCTGAATGAGACAGTGGTGTGCAACTATCTTTGCATTCCCCACAGCACTTAGCAAAGTGCATCCACATTCATTACATATTTGAGAATAAAGACAATGGTCAATTTATTCTGTCTTCTAGTGCTTGTAATTACCCCACTCCAGTACTTTTGGCTGGAAAATCCCATTGGCAGAGGAGCCTGGTGGGCTGCAGCCCACGGGGTTGCAAAGAGTCGGACATGACTGAGCAACTTCCCTTTCACTCTTCACGTTCATGCATTGGAGGAGGAAATGGCAGCCCACTCCAGTGTTCTTGCCTGGAGAATCCCAGGGACTGGGGAGCCTGGTGGGCTGCCGTCTATGGGGTCACACAGAGTCGGACACGACTGAAGTGACTTAGCAGCAGCAGCAGCGGTGCTTGTGATCAGTGGTCCACCTGTGTCAAGTTACAAAGCCTCATACAGCCCTCAGTCATAGATCTGAGTTTTTCCTCAGAGCAGATTCAGTTGGATCAGCTAGACATAGCTCAAAACCTTGAACTTCATTGTTTTCAGCTAAACAAGTTGATTGTTTTCAGCTAAACAAGTTGATCTACATTGTTTTACATGTTTTCATGTAATATATTGGGGCTTCCCTGAGAGCTCAGTTGGTAAGAATCTGCCTGCAATGCAGGAGACCCCAGTTTGATTCCTGGGTCGGGAAGATCTGCTGGAGAACGGATAGGCTACCACTCCAGTATTCTTGGGCTTCCCTTGTGGCTCAGCTGGTAAAGAATCCGCCTGCAATGTGGGAGGCCTGGGTTCGATCCTTGGGTTGGGAAGAGCCCCTGGAGAAGGGAAAGGCTACCCACTCCAGTATTCTGGCCTGGAGAATTCCATGGACTAAACAGTCCATGGGTTGCAAAGTGTCAAACACAACTAATATATTAAAGTATCTATGACCCCAGTGGACAAAATGTAGCAGACAATTGCCTCTCCCTCCCCATCCCTCCCCACCCCCTTGCACAAACACACTACTGTGTACCTCTTTTTCTCCCAGGAACAAATGAACAAAGATAATCACAAAATATATCCACTTTGTACTCACTAAAGAAAGAAGTTCTTGCATTTCCTTTCTTACTTCAGGTTTTATTTTAGTATTTCGAATTATACATGTATTCTCATTTCCTTGGTTGCCTCCAGGTAAGAGTACAAAGTTAACAACACTCAATAAAATAAATGAAGCCATAAAATCTTCTGGCAGCATTATAAGGTTGTTATAAAAATGCACATTTGGGGAAAAATATCCTTTAACAATTTTGAAACCTAAAGCCATGAATATTTTTTATTACTAAGAAAAAAAACATTTTCCCCAATATTTTGTTATGAAAATTTTTAAACATACAGAAGACAACTTGAAAGAATTGTACAAAGAACACCCAAGTACTTGCCACCTAGATTCTACAGTTAATGTTTTATTTCACACATCTATCCATCCCTCTGTCAATTGACTTGTAAGTGTGTGTGTGTGTGTGTGTGTGTAAATTGTATATATCAGTACTCTTCCTGTCTTCACTATTCATATCATTACCTATAGAGGAAAACCCAGTTTTAAAAGCCAACTACTCTATCAGTCTAGAAAGGTGACTGGTTCAGGCTCCATCCTCAGGCAAGCTTGAAACTCCATAGATAAGACAGAGCTGGCAGGCTTCCAGGTATGATTGACTTTAGTCCTGTTCTGAAAAGGCTTAAGAGAGCAGAAATGTGGTCTTCCAGGGGAATTCTAGGTGGGAGGCTGCTCTGTGCTGGGGGATCTCCCAACCACAGCTGCTGTTTTAACTGAAGTGATTTGGAGCATCTGTTGGATCTAAAATATGTGTGTGGGGGTGGGTGTTGTATATATATGCACACGTGCGCACACACACCCCCATATACTGCATTATCTCCATGACAGTGTGGCAAAGTACGTCTTATCTCTGCTTTATAATTCAGGGACAGAACTTGGGTTAAAAGACATGTCCAAGGCTGCACAGCTAGTAAGTGTTAGGAAGGGAGATGGAACTTTTTTTTCTGGAGCCTGAACCACTTCCCATGCCATTCTCGGCTTGGTTTCCTTGCCTCAGTGGGCCTCGGTGTCACCTCTCAATGTGGTTCATGCTCAGGCCAGTTGGCCTGCTGGAGGGCCTCAAGAAGACTGTGTGCTTACAACTGGTCCTTAGAGAGGATGATTTTAGTGGCAGGGGTGGGGGAGCGAGTTGCAGTCCAGAGTAACCAAGCCAAGGCTTTGAGAAAGCTAAGTGAAAGCAGGGTAACTGAGAAAAGACAGGATCCCATCTGCCTCTGATGATCATGACTTGCTGGTTTGTTTCCAGGTGTTTTGAAGTCTTCTGCATCTATTGTCAGTCAAACCACATTGAAGAACCTTATGTCAGCATCACCAAGAAGCGGCAGATACCAAAAAATGGCCACTCAGAAGAAATTGAGAAGGAAGTGGGCCAGGCAGAGGGCAAGCTATTCACCCACCGATCTGCATTCAGCCGGGCATCAGTGATCCAGGCTTTCCTGGGCTCAGCCCCACAGCTGACCCTGCAGCTGTATATAAGTGTCTTGCAGCAGGATGTCAGTATCGGACGATGTATGTATATTTTTTATTTCTGTTTGCATTTGGGAAGCATGGAGAGCAAAACATAAGGTCTGTTTTGTTTCAGGGGAAATTCATTTCTATGCGCCTTCCATCCGAAGTCTGTGTTGCAGTTACTAAGCTCAAAACGTAGTGAGTTAAAATAATAACATTTCTTTTGCTTATGAATCTGAAGTTTAGGCAGCTCTCAAAAGGGCTCACCTCGGCTCCACTGTGCATTAACTGGGGTGGCTCAGAGATGGGGAGTTGGAATCCACTGAGGGCTCATCCACTCACAGTTCTTACGGTCGGTGCTGGCTGTTGCTGGGGCCTCAGATCTTCCCCACTTTGTCTCTCCGTGTGGGCTAGTTTGAGCCTCCTCACAGCACGGTGGCTGCTTTCAAGAGCAAGTATCCTAAGAGGGAGAGAGGGCCAGGTAGAAGGGTATCCCTTTTGTGATCCGATTTTGAAGTCATGCAACATTACTTTTGCTGCCATTTTCTTTGTTGATACAGCCAGGAATCCTGTCGAGGTTCAAGCCAAAGGGAAGAAAGGAAACTCTGACTTTTGTTGGGGAATGGCCACAGTCTAGAGGTTCACGGCTGTGATCATTGTGGAAAATACAACTTGCTGTACATAGGCCGAAAGGATGGCTGCCAGGGGCTGGGCCTCTTCAGATTGTGCCTCTGTCACTCAGCTGTAGTTGTAAAGGAGCTGAGACAGTTGTAACAGCTTCTTTGTGGTGAATGAGGGCATCAGGAGTTTCTTCCTGTTTTCTTGAAGTTCTAATAGATATCTCATCTTTAAAATAAACATACTTCTCTAACCTTTGGACTAGTCTCACATCATCAAATTGAGGGCAGGTTTTGATTAAGCCAGATTAAAAAAAAAAACTGCACATGCATTGGACACAAGTGAAAAACCTTCATATGAAAAGAGGAAATAATCCTTTGCAAATATTAACATTGTAAGTAAATGAAAACCAGATATTCTGGTAAGTTTTACTATACAGATAAGCAAAAATGAGTTAAAAGCCTTAAGTTTAAAAATACATATTTAAGATAACACTGAAATTGGAATATTTTAAAATAAATCACCCGTATTAATTTAACTTCCCTCAGTCTTCTTTCTGCCTCTAATCTAGGCTAGATGGTAAAATGTCTTTAATTTATGGCTGAGTCACAGGTTATTTGTATATCACAACTGTCTCCCTTATCCAGGTTACGTAAGAATGACTATGATTCTTAAGATATATCAGAACTTTAAGTTGACATCTTGGACCTTGGTGGATTAAAACCTGTGAAAACACCTTCCACAACCCCAGGTAGACAGTAGATGCTCAATAAATGCAGCAGCATCCTTGTTTTCTAGGGACTTATAACTAGAATGGGCATTGACCAAGGTGAGTCCTCTGCATGCCAATATACCCTTTACCCAGTTCATTATTTTTCTATGTGGCAGGAACACAGCAAGAGACCAGATATGGTGATAGCCAATTTGATTTTTACATGTCAGTTCAATTTTTTTTTCTCAAGTTACTGAAAATGAAGTTGTCTTTTAGCTCAGAGGTTGGCAAATAGCAGCCCATGGATGTAATCAGGGGGTGCTTGTTTTTGTAAATAAAATTTTATTGGAACACAGCCATGCCCTTTGATTTACCTGTTGTCTATGTCTGCCTTTTTTTTTTCCTTTGAACAGAGTTTAGTAGTTGCGTAGTTGCAACAGAAAATAAGTGGTCCACAGAGCATAAAGTATTTACTGTCGGGCTCCTTACAGAAAGTTTGCCAACCCACATTACAGTTTTTCAGATGGAATTCTATTCGGGAAAATGAAACCTATCTCATAAAATGTCAGTGTCACAAAGAATATCTGTAACATGCACCTTGAGAGTCCCCTGAGAATTAAATGATAAATCAAATATGTATAGAAAAAGGAAGTGGGCATGGTCCTCTTAAAAATACAGATAACTGCCATTTATATAGGTTTTGACTAGCCCTAATCACTGCCTTAGCATATCTGAGGAAGTAATCCCTCAGCTGGGAGGGGAAAGGTAGTTATAATTAGAGCACAGGCTGGGGTGTGTCATGGAGGCCAACATGGGCAATATCTGTCATATGATTAGGAATGCATTTGGTGCAAGAAACAAACATCTGACTACAAGGTTAGACAACCCATTATTTTGGTCATCTAAGAAGAAATTGGAGTTAGGCCATTGCTGGCATTATATCAGCTGCTCACGGTGATAAAGTTGATGTCCCTACAATTCCATTGGCCTTTCTTTTGGGTTGATACTGCATAGAATCCATTATGGCTTCATTCAAGGTAGGAAGAAAAGCATGAAGCAGAAGTGGGTATGTCTTTCTTCCTTTAGTTCAGTCGCTCAGTTGTGTCTGACTCTTTGAGACCCCATGGACTGCAGCATGCCAGGCCTCCCTATCCATCACCAACTCCTGGAATTTACTCACACTCATGTCCGTAGAGTTGATGATGCTATCCAACCATCTCATTCTCTTTTGTCCCCTTTTCTACCTGCCTTCAATCTTTCCCAGCATCAGGGTCTTTTCAAATGAGTCAGTTCTTTGCATCCAATACTTTACTTTGTTCAAAGTATTGGAGTTTCAGCTTCAGCATCAGTCCTTCCAATGAATATTCAGGACTGATTTCCTTTAGGATGGACTGGTTGGATCTCCTTGCAGTCCAAGGGACTCTCAAGAGTCTTCTCCAACACCACAGTTCAAAAGCATCAATTCTTCAGCACTCACCTTTCTTTATAGTCTAACTTTCACATCCATTCATGACTACTGGAAAAACCATAGCTTTGACTGAACACACCTTTGTTGACAAAGTAATGTCTCTGCTTTGTAGTATACTGTATAGGTTGATCATAACTTTTCTTTGAAGGAGCAAGCATCTTTTAATTTCATGGCTGCAATCACCATCTGCAGTGATTTTGGAGCCCCAAAAAGTAAAGTCAGCCACTGTTTCCATCACTTCCCCATCTATTTGCCATGAAGTGATGGGACCAGATGCCATGATCTTAGTTTTCTGAATGTTGAGTTTTAAGCCAACTTTTTCACTCTCCCCTTTCACTTTCTTCTAAAGGCTCTTTAGTTCTTCCTCACTTTCTGCCATAAGGGTGGTGTCATCTGCGTGTCTGAGGTTATTGATATTTGTCCTGGCAGTCTTGATTCAAGCTTGTGCTTCATCCAGCCCAGTGTTTCTCATGATGTACTTTGCATATAAGTTAAATAAGCAGGGTGATAGTATACAGCCTTGATGTAGTCCTTTCCCGATTATTAGTAAGTAAAAGCTTTCCCAGAAACATCCCTAATAAACCTCATTTAGGTCTCATTGACCAGGATTGGTCATGTGATCACCTTGGTTCAAGAAATGCTAGAGAAGCTGGGCATAGGACAGTTACAATCAGTGGCTTTGATCAGCATTCCTTCAACTTCTCTGGTGATGATGTGACCAGAGGTGGGAGCCTGGGAGCTTGTTAAAAAATCTACAGAAAACCAGGCTTCATTCTCAGAAATTGTGATTTGCTAGGTACAGGATGGTAGCCTCAGATAGGTCTTTTGATCTTTTTTCTCTTTTGCTTTTTAAACAAGTGCTCCTGGTAATTTTTATGTTTAGCAAAGTTTGGGAACACTGGACTAGATAAGTCACAGCCTGCCTAGGGCTGGGCCCATTGCCACCCACAACAAAATTATGTTTTCTTAAAATATAGGAGGACACTGTCTGCCATACCAGATGTTGAGACCAATAAAAATATCCATTCTTGACAGGAGAGGACATGAAGTCCATCCGAACCTGATCCCATTCAACATTCAAACTCTGTATAGCTTCCTTTTCTCTCTTATCCTATGCTGATGAATTTGGCCTTGGCAGAGCTTGGAGGGGAGGTGGAGCCAGCCACATGGTCCACTGGAGAGGTTTTTGTTAATTGCAGTACAATTCGTACAACAATAAGTTCACCATTTTAAATGTACAATTTAGTGGATTTTAGGATATTCACTATGTTGTGTCATCATCATCACTATCTAATTGTAGAATATTTTTGATACATTGAAAAGAAATCCCATACTTAGTAGCAGTCATTCCTCATTTCCCCTCTCCAGACCTTGGCAATCACTAATCTACTTTCTGTCTCTATGAATTTGTCTATTGTGCATAGTTCATATAAATGGTATCATATACTTTTGGAGAGTTTCTTTCCGCATAGTCAGTGAATAATGGACACTGTCTATGACCCTCAGCCTTTGAGTGAGACTAGTCAGCTCTCAGGGGACTTGATTAAGTCTCTGGACCTTGGAGGATAGGTTGGTCTGAGGCCCAGGTGAGTATACCAAGGTTTCTGTGCTCTGTGAAGGCCTCTGCAGCATGCCACTTGGCCTGCCTGGATCTCCAAGTGCCCTTCTCTCTTCCAGTCAAGGTGCTAATGTTGGCAGTAATGATGACTGCTTCTCAGATCCTTGCTTTGTGCCGGGCACTGTGATTGTTATGATTTTGTTTCATGTTCACAGCACCCCTCTGAGGTAGATCTGATTACTTCCATCTTCTTAAGGATGAAAATTGGACTCCTAGTCTACCAGAGGAGGCAGGACGTAGGATTAGATTTATGTGAATTCACTCACTGAAGTCAATGAATATGTATTAAATATGTTCTGTGTTCCTGACCTTGCGCTGGGCTCAAGGATAAAGTAGTGAATAAGGTGGACAGGGCTGTATCCTTCTGGAACAGGATAAGCAAATAGGATACAAATAATTAAGTCATATATTTATTTTATTTCAGGTAAATCCTGCAAAATAAAAGTCTGTTGGGGGACTCTAACCAAGTCTGGGAGATAAGGGAAAATTTCCCAGGGGAACTTAACTATAAAGTAAAATCTGGTAGATGAATCAAGTGAAGTAAAAGAAGGAAAGGGTATCCCAGGATTTCAGACTTTATCCCAGAGGCACTAGGAGGTCACTGATGATATTTAAACATTACAGTGTCATGATCAGATTTTGTTTTAGAAGCTGATTACTCTGGAAAATGGATTGGAAGGGAGTGAGGGGAGAAACAAGGACGCCCAGAAGTGGGCTGCTGCAGTTGTCAAGTTGAGAACAATAATGGCTTAGGCTGTAATAGTAGAAATGGGTTATTAGAGCAATATTACTGGTGCAGAAATTGAACAAGGTGATGATTGATTGAATGGGAAGGTGGGACAAAGGCAGATGTCAGACATAGTTCCCAAGTTCCTGATATAATACCGTTGTTTTATACCCTGCCTCATTCCAACAGTGGACTTGGCAACAGGGCTTATTAGTTAGTGCTGTGATACTCTCTGTGTAATATACCCTTCTGTCTGCTCTTGTGGAAACTGGTAAATTAAATGGTAATATTATATAAACATATCATCTGGACTGAAACATGCAATTCAAGCATTTCATATGATTACTAAAGATTCAGTTCAGTTCAGTCGTGTCTGATTCTTTGCGACCCCATGAATCCTAGCACGCCAGGCCTCCCTGTCCATCACCAACTCCCAGAGTTCACCCAGACTCATGTCCATCGAGTCAGTGATGCCATCCAGCCATCTCATCCTCTGTCGTCCCCTTCTCCTCCTGCCCTCAATCCCTCTCAGCATCAGAGTCTTTTCCAGTGAGTCAACTCTTCGCATGAGGTGGCCAAAGTACTGGAGCTTCAGCTTTAGCATCATTCCTTCCAAAGAAATCCCAGGGCTGATCTCCTTCAGAATGGACTGGTTGGATCTCCTTGCAGTCCAAGGGACTCTCAAGAGTCTTCTCCAACACCACAATTCAAAAGCATCAATTCTTCGACGCTCAGCCTTCTTCACAGTCCAACTCTCATATCCATACATGACCACTGGAAAAACCATAGCCTTGACTAGACGAACATTTGTTGGCAAAGTAATGTCTCTGCTTTTGAATATGCTATCTAGGTTGGTCATAACTTTCCTTCCAAAGAGTAAGCGTCTTTTAATTTCATGGCTGCAGTCACCATCTGCAGTGATTTTCGAGCCCAGAAAAAGAAAGTCTGACACTGTTTCCACTGTTTCCCCATCTATTTCCCATGAAGTGATGGGACCAGATGCCATGATCTTTGTTTTCTGAATGTGGAGCTTTAAGCCAACTTTTTCACTCTCTACTTTCACTTTCATCAAGAGGCTTTTTAGTTCCTCTTCACTTTCTGCCATAAGGGTGGTGTCATCTGCATATCTGAGGTTATTGATATTTCTCCTGGCAATCTTAATTCCAGCTTGTGTTTCTTCCAGTCCAGCATTTCTAATGATACTGAACTTATTTATGAATGTGTCTCATTGTAAACACAATTAAAAATCTCACTCTCACATGAAATACCTAACCTAGCACCATTTATTTGAGAGAGGAACAAATTTATCAGTGGCTGAATACATGTTTTAAGATGTACAAGTATATAAATTCTGTCCCAAGTGATAGACTCAGATGTATACACAGTTCTTATAAACACTCTACATGCTGTGTTAGGTTGAAAAAAAAGTTGTCACATCAAGTGAAGAAGGAAACTAACTACTCTCCTATTACTTGATTCAGCATCTGACATTTTCTCCTGTTCATCAGATGCTGAAGGGCCCCCGTCTGCTGCTCCTGGCCTGTCATACAGGACTGGTCAGAGGCTGCCCAGCTGGCTTTAACAGTGAGGTCTGTGGACCTGGGTTCGCCATCCCAGTTCACCACTTTCTGGTTGTGTGATCTTGAACATCCATCTGTCTACTGTGAGCAGCAGCTCCCTCACCTGTAAAACAGGGATAATCAGAGTTCCTCCATCTTGGGGTTTTCCCAGAGATGAAGTCACCATGTGCCTATAAACTGTGACTTAACACAGAGCCTGGCACAGGCCACACCCTTAACAGATGGCTGCCTGTGTCTCCCTCCCCAGCTGCTTGGACAGGTCCCCTAAGGGGTGGCCAGGCCTGGTTCTCATGTGATTGCTGGATGCTTGGGCCTCTGGCTGTGAGAACCCCAGCCTGGCCTGCTGCACCTTGTGGGGGTAGAGTGCTGTGCAGAGGAGGAAGCCAGGGCTACATCCGGGAACCACACAGTCCTTACCTTGGTTCCCTCTCTGCTCCCCTCTGTCTAGTGACACCCTCTATCTCCCTCCTTCCTCCACTGATGGAAGCTTGGCACTGGCTTAGCCTTTGCTGGCTTCTCAGGAGTGTCTGAGAGTAACCATGTCAGGTGTACATACAGCTCGATGGAGCGGGTGCTTGTTTAATCCAGGAAACCTTTCTTGACACCTGGTGCTCCTTCAGCCAGATGCCTCACTGTCAAGATGTTTACCACACAAATATGTGGATCATTACAAGAGCCATAAAGCCCTTCTGGACTCAGGCAAGCCCCCCTCTTACCCTCCTGCTCATTTGAGTGGCCAGCAGGCTTTTCCCCAGCGACAGCAGGCTTCTCCCCAGCAACAGCAGGTAGCTGAAGCATGTGACCTTCAGTTGGTCACATGAGGACACCAGCCATGCCACCCTATCCCTGAAGTGGAGCATCTTTATGTCCAGGGCATAGTAGCTCATCTTCCAGTGACTTTCAGACAACAGGGAGTGCCTCCAGGGTGGGTGGTGCCAGGGAATCAATCATGGTACTCACATCCTGCCAGGTTGGTTAAATAGTTGTATGGTTGCTGAAAGTGGTTGATTTTGGCTTATGACTATGGCATGTTTAACACTGAATGTAGTCTCCAGGATACCTCACCAGAAGTCACACCATGACTTGCTGTGGCATGAGACCTGGTCTCCAGGATACCTCACCGGAAGTCACATCAGAGGATCTATTGAGGGCCAGAGAAGTCATAGTAGGTGGATAAACCATGTCAGGTTAGCAGGTCTGTGTGTTCAGGGTCACCTTACAGTCCATGCTGTGTCAGCACTAGTGGCCCTGTGACACCTGCAGGGAGCCAGGCTTCCTGGGCCCTTTAGACTCTGTTTGATGACTAGGTTTGGAAGTTGAGCTTTTCTGACCTCATGTGGGCAGGCCATGTGCAGAGTCACGTGGATGGGAGAATCAGGCAGAGCGGGAGAATCAGACAGAGCTGTACCACTGTTGCTTTAAGAATCATGTTCCAGCTGTGCCTGTGGGTTCACAGCAGACATGGGGGCCCCAGGCAGCTTATCCTCTGTCTAACTGAGGCACCCTGCCACACCCCTCTCCTCCCCAGGACCAGAGGTCCTCCACCAGGGGAGGAAGGCAGGCAGAGGCTGAGAACCACTGCCCTTGGGAAAGCATGAGTCACTCTAGGTTAGTCTTTTTGTGTATTTTGAAAAGACGGAGAGGGACTGGTGAGGGAGGATTTGTTCTAACTTGAGCCCTGCAGAGACCAGTGACAACCAGTGCCCTGTTGAGAGTGGGAAAACTAAAACCAGTGTGAGTTGGAACAAGGGCTAGGGAGGGTGTGCCTGCCAAACCAGGTCTGTGACCAAAAGCAGTGTCAGGGCAGGCCAGGGTCAGACACGAGACACAGGTCAGCACAGGTGAAAACATCACTTGTGAGATGACATGAGCCCAAGAGTCCAGCCTGGAAAGACCTTGGAGAGTAATGTCTGATTGCTGTTGGTGTGGACACAAGGCCTTGGAATAAGGCTGGCCTCCCTCTGAAGACAGCCTCTGAGAAGAGGTGTTTTGAGGGCCCAGGCTTCCCTGGTCCCTTAATCTGACAGGTCCTGCAGTCATGTAGCTGTAACTCTTAGAATAGGTCTCTAGATCCCCAAAATAGAATCTCTAAATGAGGGACCATTTAGTAATCTCTAATACATTCTTTACTCCTTGAAAGGAAAGTTATGACCAACCTAGATAGCATATTCAAAAGCAGAGACATTACTTTGCCAACAAAGGTCCATCTAGTCAAGGCTATGGTTTTTCCAGTGGTCATGTATGGATGTGAGAGTTGGACTGTGAAGAAAGCTGAGTGCTGAAGAATTGATGCTTTTGTACTGTGGTGTTGGATAAAACTCTTGAGGGTCCCTTGGACTGCAAGGAGATCCAACCAGTCCATTCTGAAGGAGATCAGCCCTGGGATTTCTTTGGAAGGAATGATGCTAAAGCTGAAACTCCAGTACTGTGGCCACCTCATGTGAAGAGTTGACTCATTGGAAAAGACTCTGATGCTGGGAGGGATTAGGGGCAGGAGGAGAAGGAGAAGGGGACGACAGAGGATGAGATGGCTGGATGGCATCACTGACTCGATGGACATGAGTCTGAGTGAACTCTAGGAGTTGGTGATGGACAGGGAGGCCTGGCATGCTGTGATTCATGGGGTTGCAGAGTTGGACACGACTGAGCAACTGAACTGAACTGAATACATTCTTTCCTAAAGCATAAATTGCAAAGTGGCAGCTCACAGACCTAATCTGGATGGTGTTTGTTAGTCCTCCACAGACATCTTAAAAGAGAATTCATAAGTGCTGACAGAATCACAAACTTTTAACCTAAGTATATGGATTTCTGACTTCTTTTGTGAAATCAAAATGTCTGGGAGTCCATGTGGTTGCAGTCAGCTGCAGATACAAGATACTATCCCATTAAGGTTGGCCTTTGGTTTGCCACTTCTCTCTTTTGGATTTCATGTCTCACCCACTTTACTCATAGTGGCCACTATAGTCTGGACACTATAGAGACTTGAACTTGTTACTCACACCACAAATTAATTTTAAGTTCACAGTGTTCATAAGGATCAATTTTCTCCTTTAATGATGTATTATAGTACAGGGCTTCTCATACTATCTTAAGTGTACAGTCAGTATTATCTGTTTTTCTTGTTCTAATTCCTTATGAACTGATAGGAGGTCCTATAATTCATGACTGATACACAGCTCACATTTGACAAATGTCTTTATAAGAGAGAGTCAGGAAGAGATTTGATTACAGAGTGAGATGATAATGTGAGGACTGGAGCAAGATGCTATGTGCTTGCTTTGAAGATGGAGGATGGGGCCACTAGGCAAGGAATGCAAGCTAGGAAGTCAAGGAAATGGATTCTTCTCTAGGGCCTCTGGAGGGACCATGGCCTTATTGGCACCTTGATTTTAACCCAGAGAAACTAATTTGAGACTCCTGACCCCAAAAGCTGTAAGAGAATAAAGGTGTGTTGTTTTAGGCCACCAAGTTTGTGATAATTTGTTACAGGAGCCATAGGAAACTAATAACAGGTGCAGAGTAACCTTTTACAATCTCTTATTAGGAGCAGACCAATACTCCAAGAAAACTCTCTCATTTTCATAGAGAGCAAATAAATTCTAGATTTGCTTCAATGTAATATTTGATTCTAAAGGACCCACAGTCTCTTTTTGACAGACTTACAAGTAAACACATAAACTGAGCCAGATTTGGCAAAGTTTAACACAGATTTGTGTTACTTTTCAGATTCTTCCACAAACTTACTGCTTTCTATATTCATTCAGTTTTTCTTTCCTTCACCATTCTTCCTCTTTCCCATTCTGGAACAAGTCATTTTACTTCAGCCCAAAAGCACTTTTTCTGCCCTTAATTTTTAAAATGTCTCATTATCTTCAGACTTATAGTAGAGACTCATTCTTGTAGAGTCTCATTTGCATAAATTATAACTTTTAAGCAGTCACAGGTATTTCATTTAGAAAACCAGGGGGTGGATCATTGTAAATTTCTGTCATTTTAGCAGAGCTTTTGAATACGTTCAAGCCAGCTTTATTCAGCCATGTAATTCCTTTCTGTAGTTTCACATCCTGGCAGAAATGAACATACTCATTTACAAATCCAAAGATACAGCCTCTGTAGCATAGCAAAAGTATATCAACTCAAATCATGCTTAGTAATCAATGTTTTAGTATTCTTTCTTAGACATTTTCTAGGCATCCATTGAATTTCTATTATCTCATAATATCACTGCAGAGCCTTCAGTTATCTAAAGATTTTAGAAATGTTCTTCAACAGAACATACTCCAAAATCTCATTACTGTGGAAAATACAGGTTTATCAGAACAGTGACTCACTCTATTTGCTTAAATATAATTGATTTTTTTCTTATAATCTTAGACCTTCAGTAGGAGTAATTCTAGTTCTTTTGATCATAAACCTGTACATATTTAGGAAAAATATACCCAAGAGGCTTAAAAATGTATGCTTGTATTATAATTAACACTGATGAATCAGAGAAGACCTAGTTGTCATTAAACCCAAAATATTAACTAGTCATCATAGTCAAAGATTTATGTGAATTATGTCAATTTGAACTTTTAAAATATTTTAAAATCTAACACTTTTAAAGTATTAGTTCATTTTTATATTTTAGGAAATTTTAGTTATATTTAGTCTATATAAGCAATTGTTTATTTAGATATGCCAATCAGAATAGAGGTCCTGTATTTTTTTTTTTTTTCAAATTTTAAGCTTTTTACTTTGTATTGGGATATAGCCGATTAACAATGTTTTGGTAGTTTTAGGTGAACAGTGAAGGGACTCAGCCATACATAGACATTTATCCATTTTCCCCCAAACTCTCCTCCCATCCAGGCTGGCACCAAACATTGAGTAGAGTTCCATGTGCTATACCATAGATCCTTGTTGGTTATCCATGTTGAATATGGCAGTGTGTACATGACCTTCCTGAACTCTGTATCACCACCCCCCTCTGGCAACCATAAGTTCATTTTCTAAGTCTATGAGTCTTTCTGTTTCATAAGTAAATTTATTTGTATCATTTTTTTTTAGATTCCACATAAAAGGGAAGTCATACGATATTTCTCCTTCTCTGTCTGACTTACAGTATGACACTCTGTAGGTCTGTCCATATTGCTGCAAATGGCATTATTTCATTCTTTTTAATGGCTTAGTAATATTCCATTATATATATATATATGCCACATCTTCTTTATCCATTCCTGTCAATGGACATTTAGGTTGCTTCCTTGTCTTGGCTGTTGTAAACAGTGCTGCGATGAACATTGACATGTATCCAAAGATAGGAAAACACTACATCCTCACACAATCAGAGATGAAGGAATTTCTGAATTATAGACACAGGTACATATAGCCACAGAGACATAGCTTCAGTTCTACAATTTCAGTCATGGATTAAGTATAAACACAAGCAGAAAATCTCCCTAGTCCAGATTTCAAATAGCTGTTTTCTTCCCAAAGGGCATGAAATTTTGAATTGATTTGAGATAAAAAATGGACTAACAAAAAGGCTGACAAACTGGATTCTCTTTTGTGGGCAGGAACCTGAATCATATAGACCTGAATATCTATAAACCATGAACCCATTTAGAGAGAGCTCCGGATGGTCAGACCCTTGTACCAAATCCCCATCCATTTCTGCCAATGACAGGGAATAACTTAACAGCCAAAAATAAACCAAAATAAAACATTAGTAGAGAGGCAATTTTAAATTAGAAGAACACAGAGTCCACACAGTTTTGTTGGTGTTCTGGCTTCACCCAGGAGAGCTAATAAAAGACACACTTGGGCTTTCACTGCACACCAGGTGCACTTCTCCATGAACCATGTTTACCTGGCTCTGACAGGTGAATCTATTGGGCATCTCACCATGAGCTCCAAAGCGGTTAAAAGATATTTTTCAAAAAGGATGAAATCTTGTTGCTCATATAGATATGGACACATTAAAAGATTTTATTATTCATGAGGGAATTTACAGTTGTTAAAATGAATTCAAAAGAAAACAAAGGAATGTTGGACAGGAATATTGAAAGAAGTGTGTAATTGGAAGCAAGACTGGTTTTATTGCATTGTGTGTGTGGGGGGGGAGGGGGGCTACAGTTGAACCTCTGCTGGGCAGTGCATTTTGTCATGTATCTGTGACCTGATAGCCTGCATCTTGGAGCCAGCAAGAGACAGGCCCATGACCACCACAAGAGGTGCATTGCCCCCAACATGTGGAAAGGGCAGTGCCCGAGCCTGAGCTCCACCTCTTCTTACGGATGTGACCATCTCTATAATTCATGTCCCAATTCAGGAAGAATTGCTTCCAGAGCCTGGCAGGGGCCTTCAGAGTCTCATCCACTGGCTAACCGACTCACAGTTGAGAGAGCCCATGTTGCTGCTATCAGCAAATGTAACTAAAGAGTTTGGATCCATGGGTGTGCTCCAGACTCCTCTCAGTTTCTGTCATTGTGAGTTGAAAGTGTCTGTGGGATATCTGAAAGGAGAGAGCTCATGGAGTTGATGGGTTTAGTCAGGAGAAATGAATGGACTCATAGCCTGGAGAGCTGAATGTAGGGCCTGTAACAGCCTCTTCTGTACTCTGAGCCACTTGTCCTTGGCCCTTTTGATTTTAGCATAGCTGTGGTGAAAAGTTCTGTGGACACTGCTAACATCCCCTGTCCAGCCTGTGTCCCAGCACACCATGAGAGGTATTTTTCTTCTTTTCTGTCTTAGGATTTTCTCCTATGCCAGGGAACACAGTTCAGTTAGTGCTGGAAAGTGTGGGCAAGGTAACGCTTGTTGGGCTACCTGCAAACTAAGATGGTAGTGAATGAATAAAGCTTTGGCCTCTGTCCTTAAGATGAATAATTCGGGATCCAATACGTATGGTGGATCCCCAGTGGAAATGATGTCCGTGGGCCACAGTGGTAACCAGCTTGCCAGTGTTATGTAGTCTTTATGAGCCTTGCTTCCTTCGCTCCTTCGCTCTGTTTCCTAGGCTCCCCTCCCAGTGAACTGCCTGCATCCAGATGCTTGTCTCAGGCTCTGGCATTAGTGCTGTCATCTGAATGGAGGTGGTCTTTTCAGTCAAAGCGGGCCAGGCATATGCAGCTGTGGAAAAGGCAGTTAAGTTCTTCAAGGGCGCACGTTCTGATGGAGGCTGTGAAAGAATAGAGGGGGTGGAATAGAGAGGTTTGTATAAGAGATAGGCTGAAATTGTGCCCCAGGGATTCTTAGCTGGATGAGGGAAAATAGAGGATTCATTTGATTTCAGAGTTTGTAGGTTTCTAATGGAGGGCCACTTGAGGGAATAGCCTGGGGCAAGGAGAGAATATGCCTGAAAAGGGGACAAAAGGTCTCCACTGTATCAGCTAGCTATTGTGAATAACAAACTACCCAAGACTTAGTGGTTTAAACAGTTAGCATTTATTGTTGCTCAGTAGTCTGCAGGTCCACTGGGCAGTTCTGGTCTGGGCCTGGCTAGGCTGATGTTGAGTAAGCTTGCCCATGAATTCACATGTAGTCTGGAGGTCAATTGGGAATAATCGGTCTAGGATGACAGCACTTGGAATAGCTCTCTTCCATGTGTTTACTTCCTGAGCAGGCTGGCCTGGTGGTGGCAGGGCTCTGAGAGAGTCAAAGAGTGCCCAGCCTCTTGTGGTCTAGGCTCAGAACTGGAACATTGTCATTTCTTCCAGATTCTGTTTACACGTAGCACAAACGAGAGGAGATCAGGAGAGAAAATGAAATCCCTTTCATGATAATACGCCACTAAGTTGACACTACTCAGTAGAGCATTTCCACTTGTATTATATGGAAATAAGCCTCCTTTAATTTTTAGCCTGTTGTTAGACCTGATTTTTCCCTGCTGAAGCAACACTAACACAACTACTTCCCTTACGACATGGCGGGTCTTCACATTTTCACAAGTGTCCTGTCTTCTTTTTCTTTTCCGTTCTCCAAACCCTCTAATCATTTCTCTAATGGCATGCTTGGTAGGTCTGTATTTCAAGGTCTCTGTACCTGAAATACAATCTGGTTCATCTGACTTGTTACTCTTAACACATGGCATTCATAATTGCATGTGACATTGTAGGCATATATGATGAGCTTATAGCAGTGAAACTGTGTTTTATTTTATTTTTGCTTTAATCTGAACTCTGCGATTTTATTGATGTGCCCAAATTGTAGCTTTTGGGAGAGCTCAATCACACAATGGTTTATACTGATAGATGATCTGATAAATGGTCCTAGTTCTTTTTTCATAGTGAGAGCAGCTAAATCAAGATTTACCCATCTTGTACTTGCTCAATATAATTTTACATATATAAAGTTAGGGTTTGATTTTTTTTTTTTCTTGTTCTATTTCCTTTTCTTGGATTCAAGCCCAGGATATCAGTCTGTTCAAATAATTGTGAATCATGCTTCTCTTGTCTTCCCAGTTTTGTCCTGGCTATAAGTTTATGTCTTCATGCAGCAGTTGACAAGACAGTGAGGCTAGGACAGCCCCAAAGCTACAGCCCTGTGCACTCCTTGACGATTGCCCTTTGGCCTGGAAGGAAGTAGTAAAGCATATGAGTACAGATTGCATATCTGATTGAAAATCCATCTGCACTGCACTTGTAGTAGCATATGCATTTTCTCTAACTAGTCCACAAGGACATCATGAGTGGACTTTTTCTGTTTTATGGGGCTTTTTCTGGAGGCCTTGCTGAAAACCATACACAATATCTATAATATACACCCACTTATTAGCTGCAGATATCTTTTCTTTGTGCATGTAGACAGGAATAAAGAATATTATAAGGAACACCCATGTACCTACTTGTCTGCTTTATTGAATATTCACATGACATGTTTGCTTCAGAATTTTTTCTTTCTGTTTAAGAAATAAAACAATACTAGTACAATTGGGGCACCCCATGATGCTTCCTTGCCATAATTTCAGAGTTTTATCATTCTCATGCATGATTTATAACTTAACTGCATTTACACTGTCTCTATGACTATTATGTATTGGTTTTGTAGGTCTTTAAACTTATCATACTGTAGATATCATTATGTAACTTGCATTTTTTGCTCAACATAATATTTCAAGAAGTATACATGCTGACATGCTGATGAATGTAGTGCTAGTTCATTCGTTCTTGTGGCTAAGTATCTATTGCAGGGAACAATTTTCTAAGAGATAGATAATAAATGTTTTCGATTAACAGTAAAGAATCCACCTACCAATGCAGGAGATGTGGGTTCGATCCAGGGGTCAGGAAGATCCCCTGGAAAAGGAAATGGCAACCCACTCCAGTATTCTTACCTGAGAAATCCCTTTGACAGAGGAGCCTGGCAGGCTATAGTCCATGAGGTCTCAAGAGTCAGACATGACTGAGTGACTAAACAGTAAATGGTCAGTGTCACATAGTCTTCTTGGTTTTTGTCTGTTTTTATAACCCTTTAACAGTGTTCAAAGCACTATTAGCTCTCATACTATACATAAATAGGGTTTAGATTGCCAACCTCTGTTCTCGTGTCCTGTCTGACTCACACCGTTTCTCCATCCTCCTTCGGATTTACATGGCTTCCTACGTCATACTTTCCATTTTTATAAAACTAAATGACTGCCTTGCTTACCTCCTCAAGAGAGTAGGAAGATAAGGCTGATGATAGATATGAAAGTGCTTGGAAATGTTGCTTTTTCCCATGCTGCACAGCATGTAGTGTCTTAATTCCCCTGCCCCCTGCAGTAGAGGTGCAGAGTCCTAAGCACTGGACCATCAGGGAAGTCCCTGAAATTTTTTTTTTTTTTTTAATGATTTTTTTTATACCTTCTCTCTTTTCAGTTCCTTTTTCTTTTTTCTTCTCTCCTTCCTTTTTTGCTTTTTCATATTCCATGAAGAAATATGGGAGCTCATTGAGAAATGTAGATGACTGAGACACGTAGGTAGACACTGTTGGACAGTGGGGGATTGGGCCCCCACTGAGCCCAAAGTATATAGTGTTAGGTTCTTGCTAGTGGTTTCTCTGCAGCTCTGGGACATCAGTGGCTGGGAAATTCAGGAGGCATGCTCATTCTGCTGCTGCTGCTGCTGCTAAGTCACTTCAGTCGTGTCCGACTCTGCGTGACCCCATAGACGTCAGCCCACCAGGCTCTCCTGCCCCTGGGATTCTCCAGGCAAGAAAACTGGAGTGGGTTGCCATTTCCTTCTCCAATGCATGAAAGCGAAAAAGTGAAAGTGAAGTTGCTCAGTCTAGGCAGCCTATTAGCAGAACACAGCTGTTACTTTGTTTAAATGTGCTTGGTTTAAGGTCTGGGCTGATAGCCTGTTCTGCCACTGAATAGCTGTGTGACCAGTCTCACCTTACAGGCCTTTTGGCTCTTCATCTGTCAATTGCATCTGTCAGTATAGGTTTCACAAGATTATTGTGAAAATTAAACAAGATAAGCTTAAAATGTTTGTATGTGGTGCAGGCCCTTGGTGAAATGCTTATTAGAGGTTAATTTGCTATATTTTTACCTATGGAGGTTAATTACTATACTTTATTGTTTACTTATAGAGGGTCCCCCTTTAGGATCACTGCACTAGACAGCAAGTCCACAAAGGGTATGTGCCTACTTTTCTCTTTTTTGTTATAGCACTGGTAGCTTTAATGGACTTTAATAAAATTTGTAACTTTTCAAAAAGTGAGTAAGGTGAGCTTGGTGAGTAAGGTGAGCTTGGTGAGTAAGGTGAGCTTGGATTAGTTATTTCAGCACATTCTCTGGTCTTGATGCAAAACAATGATGAATTAATTTTTCTTTGTGGGAAAGGTTTATTAATAATTTAATTTCTTTAATGGGCAGATAGCTATTCAGATTTTTAACTTCATCATGTGTCACTTTTGGTATTTTGTATTTTTCTACCAATTTGTCCATTGCACCTACGTTGCTGAATTTATTGGCAACTGTTATTAGTAATATTCTTTTATATGATAAGGACTGTAATGCTATTTCCTCATTTCTGGTATTCATAATTTATTTTGTATCTTTTGTTTCTTAATCAGTCCATCTAGGAGTTTATCAATTTTGTTGATCTTTTCAAAGAATCAACTTTTGTATGTCTACTTTAAAAACTATCCCAAAATGAGAACTTTAATTTGAGAAAAATAATAGTTCATCTGTTACTATAAACACCTTTTTAAATGCCTTAAGCACATAGTTAATAGTACCTAGCCTGGTGACAGGTATGTGGATGTACTAAAGACTTTTTTTTTAAAGTTGAACTGAATTCACATTTTTATTTCTCAGGTATAACATACTCAATCCTTCCACATCCTCTGCAGTTAAAGATCACCTTACTCTTAGATTGGCTTAGGGTTGGAGATTTAAACATGGGCAAGAGGAACCTGTAGAAAGGGTCAGACCAGCTCTCACAGCTATATGATTATATGCGTAATAGTCATTGGTGGTGCTGGCCTTTCCTTATTAAGGCTGATTCTGCAGTTTTTCCACATGTAGGAGCCTGAGGAAGAAGATTGAGATAGCCAGTCTTTATATTTCCAGAGATAAGTAGTTTTTAATGCTAACTTCAAGTTAAAAGCTATTTCTGGTATTTCTGACTATGCCTCAAGAGACCAAAAAGTAATTTGGGCTCAGTGGATAGAATGAAATTGAATTTTCTCTAGGGAAGATAATATTAAACATAAATGCAAAGCATCTTGTAACAAGGTTATTACAATGGTATATGTCCACTATGTCCAGAAAAAAGTAAGACAGTAAAATTCACAACTGTAGACTTGGTGAGAATTAGCTACTTATGGCGGGGAAGGCAATGGCACCCCACCCCAGTACTTTTGCCTGGAAAATCCCATGGACGGAGGAGCCTGGTAGGCTCCAGTCCATGGGGTCGCTAGGAGTCGGACACGACTGAGCGACTTCACTTTCACTTTTCACTTTCATGCATTGGAGAAGGAAATGGCAACCCACTCCAGTGTTCTTGCCTGGAGAATCCCAGGGACAGGGCAGCCTGGTGAGCTTCCGTCTATGGGGTCGCACAGTCAGACACGACTGAAGCGACTTAGCAGCAGCAGCAGCAGCAGCAGCTACTTATGGACAAAGCAGTTGTTACCATTTGCTTCTGTAACATTTTCTGAATTCTTTCATATGTGGACCAGGATTCAAATGTCAAGGTTAATTAAAGGAAGTGTGTGTGTGTGTGTGTGTGTGTGTGTGTGTGTGTGTGTGTGTGTGTAAAGTGATGAATATCTAGAAAGAATCTAGGAAACTTTGATTTCAAAGTTTTTTATTCATTTTTAAACCTTTTAGAAGATCATTTGAATTGTTTTAATCAATGCTTAGTAAAAAGAATGACAATATGTTGAGCAGAGAGTTGGTTATCCAATTTCTTCTCTTTCAAAGTAAGAGTGCCTGGCAGAACAGATGTGTCAAATGTGCCATGAAACTCAGTTAAACAATCCAAAGGGAATGGAGATTTCTGGACATCTGACTTTCTGGTAAATGTGGGCCACCAAGAAATTTATTTTGCTTGTGTGTTTTTCAGCCTTATATTTGTTATTTTTATACCTTTCTTTGGAGAAGATCCTATACATTTTAGAAATGTTCAAGGATTGAGGTGTACCGTTTGGAACATGTTTGTATTAATAGCATATGATTTGATAAATGAAAAAGCTATGTAGCACTGGCTCGGATACAGTGTTTTTTTTTTTTTTTTTTTTTAAATTGATAATAAATCCTTGTTATCAATTAATTTATTTAACAAATAACTATTAAAGGCCCACTGTGTGCAGGACACTATACTCTGTCCGAGACAGCAGTGAATAAAACGAAATCTGTTTTTATTGAGCTTATATTCTATTCTATCTAAATATTCTATATGAATATTTTTCTTTTGGGCAAATTGAAATTTGTGGTTATTTTTAATTTTAATTTCTGAAAATTTTACATGCATGTGTCCAAAATCATCAAAATGTACCCCTTAAATATGTGCAGTTATTTATATATAAATTATTCATCAGTAAAGCAGTAAAACATTTACTCTAGTTTGTTTTCTTCTTACCCTAAGGTTGATTGAGCTGTATTGTATTGACTGCTCTAGTATGAAAGTTTCTCAGACTTCTATTAATACTTCATGTTAGACGTCTGTGATTTGGATCCCACATTACTCTCAACTACCTCAGTTCAGTTCAGTTCAGTCGCTCAGTTGTGTCTGACTCTTTGTGACCCCATGAATAGCAGCATGCCAGGCCTCCCTGTCCATCACCAACTCCTGGAGTTCACTCAGACCCATGTCCAGCAAGTCACTGATGCCATCCAGCCATCTCATCCTCTGTCGTCCCCTTCTCCTCCTGCCCCCATCCCTCCCAGCATCAGAGTCTTCTCCAATGAGTCAACTCTTCGCATGAGGTGGCCAAAGTACTGGAGTTTCAGCTTCAGCATCATTCGCTCCAAAGAATTCCCAGGGCTGATCTCCTTCAGAATGGACTGGTTGGATCTCCTTGCAGTCCAAGGGACTCTCAAAAGTCTTCTCCAGCACCACAGTTCAAAAGCATCAATTCTTCGGCACTCAGCTTTCTTCACAGTCCAACTCTCACATCCATACATGACTACTGGAAAAACCATAGCCTTGACTAGACGGACCTTTGTTGGCAAAGTAATGTCTCTGCTTTTGAATATGCTATCTAGGTTGGTCATAACTTTCCTTCCAAGGAGTAAGCGTCTTTTAATTTCATGGCTGCAGTCACCATCTGCAGTGATTTTGGAGCCCAGAAAAATAAAGGCTGACACTGTTTCCACTGTTTCCCCATCTATTTCCCATGAAGTGATGGGACCAGATGCCACAATCTTAGTTTTCTGAATGTTGAGCTTTAAGCAACTTTTTCACTCTCCACGTTCACTTTCATCAAGAGACTTTTTAGTTCCTCTTCACTTTCTGCCATAAGGGTGGTATCATCTGCATATCTGAGGTTATTGATGTTTCTCCGGGCAATCTTGATTCCAGCTTGTGTTTTTTCCAGTCCAGCGTTTCTCATGATGTACTCTGCATATAAGTTAAATAAGCAGGGTGACAATATACAGCCTTGATGTACTCCTTTTCCTATTTGGAACCAGTCTGTTGTTCCATGTCCAGTTCTAACTGTTGCTTCCTGACCTGCATACAGATTTCTGAAGAGGCAGATCAGGTGGTCTGGTATTCCCATCTCTTTCAGAATTTTCCACAGTTTATTGTGATCCACACAGTCAAAGGCTTTGGCATAGTCAATAAAGAGAAATAGATGCTTTTCTGGAACTCTCTTGCTTTTTCCATGATCCAGCGGATGTTGGCAATTCGATCTCTGGTTCCTCTTCCTTTTCTAAAACCAGCTTGAACATCTGGAAGTTCACAGTTCATGTATTGCTGCAGCCTGGCTTGGAGAATTTTGAGCATTACTTTACTAGCATGTGAGATGAGTGCAATTGTGCGATAGTTTGAGCACTCTTTGGCATTGCCTTTCTTTGGGATTGGAATGAAAACTGACCTTTTCCAGTCTTGTGGCCACTGTTGAGTTTTCCAAATTTGCTGGCATTCTGAGTGCAGCACTTTCACAGCATCATCTTTCAGGATTTGAAAGAGCTCAACTGGAATTCTATCACTTCCACTAGCTTTGCTCGTAGTGATGCTTTCTAAGGCCCACTTGACTTCACATTCCAGAATGTCTGGCTCTAGGTCAGTGATCACATCATCGTGATTATCTGGGTCGTGAAGCTCTTTTTTGTACAGTTCTTCTGTGTATTCTTGCCACCTCTTCTTAATATCTTCTGCTTCTGTTAGGTCCATACCATTTCTGTCCTTTATCGAGCCCATCTTTGCATGAAATGTTTCCTTGGTATCTGTAATATTCTTGAAGAGATCTCTAGTCTTCCCCATTCTGTTGTTTTCGTCTATTTCTTTGCATTGATGGCTGAGGAAGGCTTTCTTATCTCTTCTTGCTATTCTTTGGAACTCTGCATTCATATGCTTATATCTTTGCTTTTCTCCTTTGCTTTTCGCTTCTTTTCTTTTCACAGCTATTTGTAAGGCCTCCCCAGACAGCCATTTTGCTTTTTTGCATTTCTTTTCCATAGGGATGGTCTTGATCCCTGTCTCCTGTACAATGTCACAAACCTTATGGCTTATAGCCATAAGCACATATAAAACAAGAGCATTAAATAAGAGAATAGAATAAAGCATTTGAAAAGAGGGAAGAAAAAATCAAAATATACTTGAAATGACTAGTGCAGGTAAGGATGTGTGTGCAAATGTTTGTGAGCATCTTTGGTTCAAGTGGTGTCAAAGGTAGAAAATGCAAAAGCTTATTTCAGTTTTGGAGGGTCAAGTGGCTGTGCCTGATTGTCTACAAAGTTCACTAAACATGAGTAACTGTGTTTTAAGAAGCTTTGCTGTGTCTTTCAGAGGTGAGAATCTGCAGCAGAATGCAGTGTTCTAAGTGGACCTGCTGACTGTTTTATTGTTAGAAAACCTAATAGACGGCCTTGCACGTGGGTCGGGTAGTAACTTCCTTTGTGCGGCTATGGAGAGCAAGGGTGTTCCTTTCTCTAGTTAAACACTCTGATGCCTCTTCTCTCTGCCTGAGGCAGATTGATAAGAACGTTGGTAGGCAGATAGAGGAGCCTGTCCCTCTTGTTTCTGATCATTGGTTGTGCTTTGGGAGGCGATTCCCAGAAACAAAGTTCATGCAGTGAGGCTTACCAACGCCTAGGTGCCTAGATAGCATGATTTCAAGAAGCTTTTATATATAGAATACTCATACAATAGGAAATAGGTTTAAAATTTGGGCTCAGTGGGGGAAAAAAAGAAGAATTGGACAGTTCTCTACAATACTGTAGGCAAGAGGGGATTCTCCAGACTTTTTGAGGCCCTGGGCGGTTTTAAGGTTAGCAGACTCCTGCTTCTTGCCGCCCATTGATAAAGGAGATAAAAAGTAGAGCTAAGACCACTGCTAGACCTCGTTATATTTAATATTTATTTAGGCAGATTTTCCTGTTGGTTAAGACCAAAACTCAAGATCAGGACTGCTTAGGTATGAATTCCAGCTCTGCTAGCTGAGTTTTTTCTGGAAAGTTGTTTAGCACCTTTGAGTTCCTGTTTTCCCATCTGTGTAATGAGGATAATAACAGTGTCTACTTTATAGAATTATTGTTAAGATTAAGTGATTAGTACCTGTAAAGTGTTTACAATAGTCCCTGACATGAGTTGAGTACAGTAGTTTTTTTGAGCATAAGACAGATGAGCTGGAACAGATCTTATCATCCAGTTTCCTTAGGTAAGAAATTGAAATATATCTGGGAGAAAATGGCAAAAACATTCACATCATATGTGCTGTGAATGACATGCCATAATATTTGTTCTGACAATTCTGAATATTAAACAAGATACAAATATGTATTAAAAGGAAAATCCTCAAGTTCTGACTAAACAGCTGGTAAACTGGCAGATGTTCAAGAAGCATCTTGGTAACAGTAAGGTCTTAGTCACTAGAACTTTAAAATGTGTTTTATGGTATTAGGATGTTGTTCTGGTTACATCTGTAGAACAGGTTTTGCTATTGTGATTCAGGTAGGGGTTTATGTTTGTTTTCTACTTGACATTTTGCCAGGGTATGGAAGGAAACTATTCATGAAATAATTTCATTACAGTAATGAAAGAGTAGTCTTTTGCCTTTAAAAAAGTCTACTTAATAAACATTTATTGACTTGCCTAGTTGTGCTGTGTGCTAAGTTGCTCAGTCATGTCCAGCTCTTTGCAACCCTATGGACTGTAGCCTACCAGGCTCCTCTGTCCATGGGATTCTCCAGGCAAGAATACTGGAGTGGGTTGCCATGCCCTCCTTGAGGGGATCTTCCTGACCCAGGGATTGAACCTGCATCTCTTACATCTCTTGCATTGGCAGGCTGGTTCTTTACCACTAGTACTACCTAGGAATAGTATTAATACACCTAAATATTTTTAAATACAAAATATTATTGTGATTTTGTATTTATCACAAATACAAATTACATGTATATAGAATGTATATAGAAAATTATACTCATATGGGTGAAATCTGATGAGTTATCAAAAAGTAAACACACCTAATGTGTTGTAGGAAGCGGGGCCCCCTCCAGGGCCCCAAGAGCAGGCTCTTGTCTAACACTCAGAAAAGAATTGTCTGAGGAGACACATGCTGACAAAGCAAGAGATTTTATTGGAAGAGGGCACCCAGGCAGACAGCAGCAGGGTAAGGGAACCCAGGATAACTTCTCTGCCACGTGGTTTATAGTCTCAGGTTTTATGTTGATTGGATTAGTTTCTAGGTTGTCTTTGGCCAATAGTTCTGACTCAGTCCTTCCTGTTGGCACATGCATAGCTCAGCCAAGATGGATGCTCACGAGAGGGATTCTGGGAGGTGGATGGACACGTAGTGTCTCCTTTTGACCTTTCCCGAACTCTTCCAGTTGGTGGTGACTTATTAGTTCCATGTTCCTTACCAGGACTAACTGTCGTAAAACAGCTCATACAAATGGTCACTAGAGAGCCTGGCCAGGGTGGGCGGTTTCAATCAGTGTGCTTCCCCTAACATATGTAGCCCTCTTGGCAGGTCAAGAAACAAAAGAGTATCTGCACTCCTAGAAGCCTGCCTTTGTCTCTTCTCAGTCACTTTTCCCAGCCCTTCTTCCCAAGGGTGACCACTAAGCAAAAAGCTGACTTCTACCCAGAAATAAACCCAGGGGCCTATGGTCAATTAATCTACAACAGAGGAGGCATGAATGTACAATGGAGAAAAGGTAGCCTCTTCAATATGTGGTGCTGGGAAAACTGGATAACTACATGTGAAAGAGTGAAGTTAGAACATTCTCTAACAACATACACAAAAGTAAACTCAAAATAGATTAAAAACATCAATGTAAGAGTGGCTAGTATAAAACTCATAGGAAGACATAGACGGAACACTCTTTGACATAGAATTCAGCAATATCTTTTTGGACCCAACTCCTAGAGTAATAAAAATAAACAAATAGTACCTAATTAAACTGAAAACTTTTTGTATAGCAAAGGAAACCATAAATAAAACAAAAAGACAACCCATAGAATGAGAGAAGATATTTGTAAATGAAGCAGCCAAGAAGGGATTAATCTCTAAAATATGTATGTAAACACCTCTTCCAGCTCTATATCAAAAAGCAAACAACCCGATCAAAAAATGGGTGGAAGAACTAAATAAAAATTTCTCCAAAGAAGACATACAGATGGCCTACAGGCACTTGAGAAGATGCTCAACAGCACTAATTATTAGAGAAATGCAAATCAAAACTATTGGAGGTTCCACATCACACCAGTCAGAATGGTCATCATCAAAAAGTCTACAAACAATAAATTCTGGAGTAGGTGTAAAAAAGGGAATCCTCATGTTTGGTGGGAATGTAAATTGGTGCACCCACTGTAGAGAACAGTATGGTGGTTCCTTAAATGACTAAAAATAGAGTCACCATATGACCCCACAATCCCACTGCTTTGCATATATCTGGTGAAACTCTAATTTGTAAAGATACATGTACCCCAGTGTTCATTGCAACACCATTTACAATAGCCAAGACATGAAAGCAACCTAAATGTCCACTGACAGATGAATGGATAAATATGTAGTACATAAATATAATAGAATATTATTCAGCCATAAAAAAGAATGAAACAATACCATTTGCACAACATGGATGGACCTAGAGATTGTCATGCTAAGTGAAGTAAGTCAGAGAAAGACAAATACCATATAGAATCACTTATATGTGGAATCTTGAAAAATGATACAGGTGAATTTATTTACAAAAGAGGAACAGATTCACAGAGTTAGAAAACAAACTTATGGTTACCAAAGGGGAAAGGTAGTAGGGGAGGGATAAATTAGAAGTTGGGGTTATGCACACTACTATGCATGAAATAGATAATCACTGAGGACCTACTGTATAGTACAAAGAATTATACTCAGTACTCCGTAATAACCTGTATGGGAAAGGAATCTCAAGAAGAACAGATGTATATATATGTATAAGTGAATCATTTTTCCATATACCTGAAACTAACACAAAATTATAGATCAACTATTCTCCAATATAAAAAAAATTAAAAAAGAAAGCTGACTTCTAACATCACAGATTAATTTTTACTGTTTTGTAAAAATTTTATACAAGTGGAATCAGGTCTAGCATCTTTCATTCAATATAATATTTATGAGAGTTATCCATGGTGGCTTGTAGCAGAAGTTTGTTTTTTTAGCATTGCTGTATATTATTCCATTATATGAATATACCACCTGATACATTCCTCTCTTATCAGATTATTTTCAGATTGGGATTATTAAAAGTAATGCTGCTAAAATATCCTCATACATGCCTTTTTGTATACATATATATACAGTTCTGTTACATCTGTCAGTTCAGTCGCTCAGTCGTGTCTGACTCTTTGCAACCTCATGAATCTCAGCACGCCAGGCCTCCCTGTCTATCACCAACTCCCGGAGTTCACTCAGACTCATGTCCATCAAGTCAGCCATCTCATCCTCTGTTGTTCCCTTCTCCTCCTGCCCCCAATCCCTCCCAGCATCAGAGTCTTTTCCAATGAGTCAACTCTTCGCATGAGGTGGCCAAAGTACTGGAGTTTCAGCTTTGGCATCATTCCTTCCAAAGAAATCCCAGGGCTGATCTTCAGAATGGACTGGTTGCATCTCCTTGCAGTCCAAGGGACTCTCAAGAGTCTTCTCCAACACCACAGTTCAAAAGCATCAATTCTTCGGCACTCAGCTTTCTTCACAGTCCAGCTCTCACATCCATACATGACCACTGGAAAAACCATAGCCTTGACTAGACGGACCTTTGTTGGCAAAGTGATGTCTCTGCTTTTGAATATGCTATCTAGGTTGGTCATAACTTTTCTTCCAAGGAGTAAGTGGCCACAGGAAATGCCTGTGTTTAGCTCCTATAGAAATTACAAAAGTGGTTATATCACTTTACACTCCCACAAGCCGTGAATAAGAGTTGCAGTTGCCCCACATCTTGCCAACACTTGCTTTTACTTTCATTAATACAGTGGGTGGATAGTAGTGTCTCGTTTTAGTTTGAATTTGCATTTCCTGATGAATATGCCAAAGCCTTTGACTATGTGGATCATAATAAACTGTGGAAAATTCTGAAAGAGATGGGAATACCAGACCACCTGATCTGCCTCTTGAGAAACCTATATGCAGGTCAGGAAGGAACAGTTAGAACTGGACATGGAACAACAAACTGGTTCCAAATAGGGAAAGGAGTACATCAAGGCTGTATATTGTCACCCTGCTTATTTAACTTACCTGCAGAGTACATCATGCAAAATGCCAGGCTGGAGGAAGCGCAAGCTGGAATCACAATTGCCAGGAGAAATATCAATAACCTCAGATATGCAGATGATACCACCCTTATGACAGAAAGTGAAGAAGAACTAAAGAGCCTCTTGATGAAAGTGAGAGAGGAGAGTGAAAAAGTTGGCTTAAAGCTCAACATTCAGAAAACGAAGATCATGGCATCCAGTCCCATCACTTCATGGGAAATAGATGGGGAAACAGTGGCTGACTTAATTTTACTGGGCTCCAAAATCACTGCAGATGGTGACTGCAGCCATGAAATTAAAAGACGCTTACTCCTTGGAAGGAAAGTTATGACCAACCTAGATAGCATATTCAAAAGCAGAGACATTGCTTTGCCAACAAAGGTCTGTCTAGTCAAGGCTATGGTCTTTCCTGTGGTCATGTATGGATGTGAGAGTTGGACTGTGAAGAAGGCTGAGTGCAGAAGAATTGATGTTTTTGAACTGTGGTGTTGGAGAAGACTCTTGAGACCATCCTAAAGGAGATCAGTCCTGGGTGTTCATTGGAGGGACTGATGTTGAGGCTGAAACTCCAATAGTTTGGCCACCTGATGTGAAGAGCTGACTCATTTTAAAAGACCCTGATGCTGGGAAAAATTGAAGGCAGGAGAAGGGGATGACAGAGGATGAGATGGTTGGATGGCATCACTGACACAGTAGACATGGATTTGGGTGAACTCCGGGAGTTGGTGATGGACAGGGAGGCCTGGCGTAGTGCTGTTCATGGGGTCGCAAAGAGTCGGACACAACTGAGCGACTGAACTGAACTGATGACTAATGAGCTTAACTTCCTTTTGATGTCTTTAGTGACCATTTTGGGGGAAGGCAATGGCACCCCACCCCAGTACTTTTGCCTGGAAAATCCCATGGACAGAGGAGCCTGGTAGGCTCCAGTCCATAAGGTCGCTAAGAGTCGGACACGACTGAGCGACTTCCCTTTCACTTTTCACTTTCATGCATTGGAGAAGGAAATGGCAACCCACTCCAGTATTCTTGCCTGGAGAATCCCAAGGACGGGGGAGCCTGGTGAGCTTCTGTCCATGGGGTCGCACAGAGTCGGACACGACTGAAGCGACTTAGCAGCAGCAGCAGTGACCATTTTGTGGGGTGTGTGTGTGTGTGTGTGTGTGTGTGTGTATGTGAAGTGATTGTTCAAGTCATTATAAAAATTGATTTGTATTATTGGGGCTTACTCTGATGGTTCAGCGATAAAGAATCTGCCTGTCTATGCAAAAGACATGGGTTTGATCCTTGGATCAGGAAGATCCCCTGGAGGAGGAAACGGCAGCCCACTTCAGTATTCTTGCCTGGGAAATCCTATGGACAGAGGAGCCTGGCGGGCTATAGTCCGTAGGGTCGCAAAGAGTCGAACAAGACTAAGAAACTAAACAACAGCCACATGTATCCTTTCGGTCCCTGTTCAGACTTTCATGTATCTCCATGCTTCCGTGTGGGATCATTTTCATTTGATCTGAAATGCTACCTTTAATATTTTCTTCAGAGCAGGTCTAGTGATAAATACCCTCATTTTTGTTTTGTCATAAAATACCTTTCTTTTCCTTTGACCTCTGTATATGGGAAACTTTAGTTAGTGGTTATTTTCTTCCCACTTTGATGTTACCATTCTTTTGTCTTCTGGCTTCCATTATTTTGGTTGAGATGCCAGCCATTATTATTGTTGCTCCTTTGAAGTTTATCTCATTTTTGTTTGTTTCTAACTGCTTTTTAAGGTTTTCATTTAAACTTTGATGTTCAGCAATTTTAACATGATATGTATGCTTATTGAGGTTTTCTTTGTATTTATCCTACTTGAAGTTTAGTTTGATATTTTAGCAGTTTGGGGAAATTCTTATGGCCTCTGACCCATTCTTTTTCTTCTTTTTTCTATCTCTGTCTCTCTCGCCAACATTTTTACTTTTCTGTAGGTCTCTCATGCTTTTTGTTTCTCTGTTTTCTTCTGGCTTGCCTTCTACTTAGTACTATTACTTAGTACTATTTATCTTTATAGCTGTTTCTAATATATTAGAGCCACTGTTGATTTCTTAATTGCACTTATTTTATTTTTCAGTTCTAGAATTTTCATTTCATTTCATAGCAACTATTCTAGTTTTTAGAATAGTTTCCAGTCTCTGATAAATTCTCTATCTTGTCGTAATTTCTTGAGAATATATTAATTATGAATATTTTAAGTCCATGTCAGATAATTACAGAATCTCTATTTCTTATGGGTATATTTCAGTTCTTGGACTTTGATCATTTCTTTTGTTTTTGTTGTTGAGATGCCATGGTACTTTTAACTAAATGTCAGATATATGTAGTAAAAAATGGAGATAATTTGAGACTCTGGATGAGTTGTCTTTATCTAGGAAGATTGTACTTTTGTTTGTTGCAAATATTGGATTAGATATAGGCTGAACTGATTCAGTCATAACTTGAGTTAGTTAAAATCTGTACTTCAGCTGTTATGAGGGATTATCTATTTTTGGTCACCCTTACTCCTAGTGTCTAGTCTTTGGTGTTCCCACCAGAAAGCTTTGGCTGTATCCAGGACCACTATAGAGCTAGAATGTGAATAGTTGCTCCCACACTCACCAGGTTTGAGAGACTGCTGAAAGCTGTGTTCAGATTCTGTAATAGTATAACCACTACTATCATACAGGCAAATGTTTCAAGGGGAAAAGTAGCTTCAGAATTTTCTCTTAGGACTTTTGTTTAATATCTTAGCTCCAAAGTACTGAGGGCTTTGGTAGATCTCTGATGCCTTTAAACAGGTGTTTGTACAGTTGTTCTTGGCAGAAATATTGGACCAGAACAAACTAATCTGCCATTGCCAGCATGGAAATCCTCTTTTTTGCTTTTTAATGCATTTTAAAGGGAATTTTAAAAGTATGAGAAGATCAAATTATACTTTTTTTTTATTTTAAATGCTCATTGACAGCTGTTGATAAAGCTAATATATTGTTCTTAAGTCAGTCTGTGCAAAACTGGCCTTTGAATTCTGGCAGAGTTTTGGGGATACATATGAGACGATGTGAAATTATTATGAGTTTATGCTATAGCTAAGAACCAAAGCAAGTAAGGAAGATATGCAAATACCGGTAAGCACATGAAAAGACTGTTGTTCAGTTGCTAAGTTATGTCTGAGTCTTTGCAACCCCTTGGACTGCAACACACCAGGCTTCCCTGTCTTTCTCTATCTCCCAGAGTTTGCTCAAACTCATGTCCATTAAGTCTATGTTGTCTTCCAACCATCTCTTCCTCTGTTACCCCCTTGTTCTGCCCTCAGTATTTTCCAGCATCAGGGTCTCTTCCAACAAGTCAGCTCTTCATATCAGGTGGCCAAAGTATTGGAGCTTCAGCTTCAGTATCAGTCCTTCCAATGAATATTCAGGGTTGATTTCCTTTAAGATTGACTGGTTTGATCTCCTTGCTGTCCTAGGGATTTTCAAGAGTCTTCTCCAGTACCACAATTCAAAAGCATCAATTCTTAAGCACTCAGCATTCCTTATGGTATCATGAAAAGATACTCTATGTCATTAGTCATTAGGAAAATAGAAACTGAAATCAGAAAAGGTTACTACTTCACACCCACTGGCATGACTAGAATCAAAAAGTTAATGATAAAAATTTAGGTTAATAATAATAGCAAACATTGGTGAGTTTATGGAGAAGTGGTAATCTTCATACACTGCTGGTGGGAATGTAACTTTGGAATACAGTCTAGCCATTCCTCAAATAATTAAACATAAAGTTACCATATGACCAGGCAGTTCTACTCCTATAGACCCAAGTAAAAACATGTTCATATGCAAATGTTTGGAGCAGCACTCATCACAATAGCCAAAAGGTGGAAACAATCCAAATTTTTATCAACTGATGAATGGATAAACAAAATGTAGTATATCCATACAATGGAATATTATTTGACCATGAAATGAATGAAGGACTGATGCATGTTACAGTATAGATGTTGAAAACATTATGTTAAGTGAAAGAAACCAGTCACAAAATACCACACATTACATGATTTTATTCATATGGAAGTCCAGAATGGGAAAATCTATAGAGACAGAAAGTAGTTAGTGGTTGTTCATGACTGGGTGGGGGAATGGATAGAGAAATGAGAGTTAAAGGGTACAGGATTTCTTTTTGAAGTGATGAAAGCATACTAAAAGTAACTCTGATGACAGGTGCACATATCTGTGAATCTACTTTTAAAGAAGCAGTGAATTATACAGTTTAAATTGTGAATTGTACGGTATGTAAATTATGTCTCAATGAAGCTGTTACAATAAAGGACCAAAACAATATTTGTGATAGCAGCTGGAGAGGGAAAGTGGCAGATATGGATGTGAGCTCAAAGTGATGATGATCTCCCTTGTTTTCGATCTTTTCACTAGCAATTTGTAGTTGTCAGGGCCTGGGGTGGAGGTAAAGCAGAACACAGGGTCGTATAATAAGTGGTCAAAAATAACTCAAGTAAGAGTAAGCCATGGTTTCCAGCAAGAACAGTGATCTGAATAACTGACCAGGGTGATACCACTGCTGAGATAATCCAGACTTGTCTTAATCTTGGTTGGGCCCCACATCCTGAAGCAGTACTTAGCTTCCTTAGTTCTTCCTGGGATCAGAAATTGCTCTGTTCCTAACCTTGTTTTGCAAGTCTCTCATGTACCTAAAAGAGATTCTTAGAGTCTAAACTTAGATCTCAAAGACTTTTTCTAATTTGGATTCTACTTTCCTGGAAGTGTTGGAAACAGGTGCAACTTCATGATTGAGAAAGGCACATAAAGCAGATATATTTGCATAGGAAGCCTATAACCCCAGAAGTCACCCTGTAGGAAGGGGCTTTAAGAGTTCTCACTTAAGTTGCATCTGTGAGAGGTTTAGAGCTTCCGTTCCTTGTTCAGGGTTTTGTTTTTTTTTTTAGTGTTCTTGCCTGGATAATCCCAGGGATGGGGGAGCCTGGTGGGCTGCCGTCTATGGGGTCGCACAGAGCCAAACATGACTGAAGTGTTTTAGCAGCAGCAGCAGCATGGATTATACAGTTTTCAATTCATTCATTTATTCAACGTACATGTATCAGTTACCAACTTTGTGCCAGTCACTATGCTAGGTGCTGGTAGTAAAAATCTGTATGAAACAGTGGCTACATTAAACCCAAGGTACCAAGTGATAACATAAAGTTATCCATGATGTCTGTGAGCAGTTGAAAATTTAGAAGAGAAAGATCATAATTGAGTAAGATTTTGGAGAAGGCAAGTGATGGAGTACATACAGTACAGGTGGAGATCCTGGCTCCCAATAGTAAGAAAGACATATTGTCTACCGAGGGAACAGCAAAAGAGACAAAACTCACAGCCTCTCAGAATCTGGTTGAGATTTCCATTTCCAGAAATTTCTGTACTAAGTCCTTCAATTTCCCTCTGCCACTGTGTACTGTAACCCTTCGGATTGTTTCACTTCCTGCCTTGAAGTCATTAGCTATTTTTTGAAAAATCTATTCCACCCAGCATTTTGTGAATTCAGTCATTTTATTGAAGATCCAGTGGAGAGTAGTCACTTTACAGAGAACACCCACTTCCCAGTGGGTCTCCATCTTGCGAACAGCCTTGGTTCTCTCTCCAAAGCCACAGAGAAACTGCTGACCTTGTCCTACAAATAGAATTCCCCTCCTAAGAGGAATCCTGAGGAATAAAGTGTTCTCCATCACTTAACAGAGAGATTAAGTTACCAGTTTAATTTAGTGTCAAGTCAGGAAATGAGAAAATTCATTCTTAATAACAATGAATTTCTCTGTGAAATAGGAAGACTTTATTTGGAGGAGTTCATTTGCCTGGAATTGAGTGGGAAGAAGCTTTCTAAGTGTGGCAACTATTTGGAATATTGACACAACCTTCCTTTTAGCTTTACCTCAAGTGATGTCTCGCCTTATAATAAAAAATAAAAACAGCAGAATTTCCCCTTAACCCCACACACACATCGGGAATGAGAATAAGATTATTAGAGGATATTAGGCTTCTATGAAGTGCCACATAAATGGGCGGGACCTCCAACTGACCCCCTTTTGTGTTGACTCTGGGAAGAGAAGATTGGGAAGTGATGTCAGGAATGCTTTCTCATTTAAGTCTGAATAAGTAGGTATTTGCATGAATATCATCCTAGACATTCATTAGTTAACCACTTAATTCTAGAGGTAGAAATGTACATTCCACTCATTTTGTACAGGATCCTTGTCTCCCAAGTATACCTCTCTTCCCAAGTACCTTTCTATCGGTGACATTTTGAAGGGAGCACCCAACAGTAGGAATGATGGTTGAAGGCAGTGCTTTCAAGGTAATTTTCTTGCATTCTCAGAAGGCTTCAGTGGTTAAAGGCTACAAATCACCAATTGGGTGATAATTGGCTAACTCTCTTGATCGAGAAAAATATGTTATTTGGAAATAATTGACCTAACAAGATAAAAATGGATAGATGCTTAAAAAATTGTGTCATTGCATTGTTAAAAGTAGTAAGTAATTTTAAATAATAGTAAGTAACCATAAATATAACAATGTAAATAATATATGTATGCTGCTACTGCTACTGCTGCTAAGTTGCTTCAGTTGTGTCTGACTCTGTGCGACCCCATAGATGGCAGCCCACCAGGCTCCGCCGTCCCTGGGATTCTCCAGGCAAGAACACTGGAGTGGGTTGCCATTTCCTTCTCCAATGCATGAAAGTGAAGAGTGAAAGGGAAGTCGCTCAGTCATGTCTGACCCTCAGCCACCCCATGGACTGCAGCTTTCCAGGCTCCTCTGCCCATGAGATTTTCCAGGTAAGAGTACTGGAGTGGGGTGCCATTGCCTTCTCCAAAGATAAAGACTGCTGCTGCTGAGTCGCTTCAGTCACTTCATTTACATACATATATATGTATATGAATATATAATTAACATGATAATTTATGCTTAGCTCATCTTCTACATTTGATGTTATTTTTCTTATAGTGGAAAAATCATAAGGACTAAAAGAAATGGATCCAATACTAGATTCTTAAGATCCGTAGAAATTTGTAACCACACATATAAAAGTATGGACTTCCCAGGTGGCACGGTGGTAAAGAATCAGCCTGCCAATGCAGGAGATGCAGTTCCATCCCTGGGTTGGGAAGATCCCATGGAGGAGGAAATGGCAACCCGCTCCAGTATTCTTATCTGGGAAATCCCATGGACAGAGGAACCTGGTGGGCTACAATCCATGGCATTGCAAAAAGTTGGACACAACCCAGTGACTGAGCACAAGCACATATAAGAGTATATTACCTGGGATAAACCGTGATGAAAAGACTAAGAATGTATGTATATGTACAACTGAGTCACTTTGCTGTACTGCACAGATTAATAAACATTGTAAATCAGCTATACTTCAATAAAAACAATAAGTGTATCAGCAGTATGTACTGCTTTATAATGCTCCATTGAACTAACTTCTCAGGAAAAATAACTCAGTACAATTACTTCCCAGTATACTCCTGTGATAGTATTTCTGCCTTTTAAATTTGATCAGTAGATGACAGTCTTTCCAGAGAACATCAGTGATTTAAATCTGTGCAACAAGACTGTGAGAGAAACAGATGCTTTAAGTAAAACTGAACTTCTTCCAGGAAACTTAACTATCAAAGCTCCATTGATTCAGAACTCAAGAAAAAGAACCCTTTATTTCCACACATTTTAAATTACAGGTAAAGACAATTTTGTTATAGGAACATTGCATTTTAAGAGGCTCCAGTTTATACAGAGCAATTTTGTGGGCAAGAAAACAAAACCCAAGGAGATTACCATTTCCCCAGTGAGGCGTGGAGAGACCAGAGTAAAACCAGAGCGAGACTCTCGGTTCTTAACTCCAAACCCCACCTCCTGTCCCTCCCTTCTCCAATATTTGGAGGTGGTGGCAGCCTACAGTAAGTGACTGTATTCCAGTTTTGACCACACAGTGTGTGCTCATGGGTCCAGTTCAGTTCAGTCACTCAGTCATGTCTGGCTCTTTGTGACCCTATGAACCGCAGCATGCCAGGCCTCCCTGTCCATCACGAACTCCCAGAGTCCACCTAAACCCATGTCCATCGAGTCAGTGATGCCATCCAATCATCTCATCCTCTGTTGTCCCCTTCTCTTCCTGCCCTCAATCTTTCTCAGCATCAGGGTCTTTTCAGATGAGTCAGTTCTTTGCATCAGGTAGCCAAAGTATTACAGTTTCAGCTTCAACATCATGTAATGCTCATGGGTTAGCACTACATTTCTAAGATAATAGAACTCACAGCCAGCAGTGTGGTGTTCTCAGACATAGTACCATGGTCCATTCAATAAGCCACATCTTGACCCCATCCCCAACATACTGCTGCTCTATATAAACTGGGTATGCCCATTAGCCATAAGTCATTTTAAGAAATAAATAAGTAGGGTTGAGATTTCTTGAAATATTAAGGCCTTTTAGCCTAAGACAGACAGATTCTTGGCAACAGTGAGGTCCTCACTTCTTTAGCAATGTACAGACTTTAAGAAAATAACTGAAGACCAAAGAAAAGTGAGCAATCTATAGTCAGTATATATATTTAAAAGATCCTACAGATAGAGAGGAACTCATGAGCAGTATATTATGGCATGTTCTCTGTTTCGGTTTCTACACTGCTATATGTTGAGGTTCTCAAGAAGAAATATCTAACCTGGTCACTCTTGACTCCTCAGGAGCTTATAAGTTGATCGAGGAAACAAAACACACCATGTAAAGTTCAGTTCAGTTGCTTGGTCGTGTCCAATTCTTTGCAGCCCCATGGATTGCAGCACACCAGGCTTCCCTGTCCATCACCAACTCCCAGATCTTGCTCAAACTCATGTCCATTGAGTCAGTGATGCCATCCATCCATCTCATCCTCTGTCGTCCCCTTCTCCTTCCTTCAATCTTGCCCAGCATCAGGGTCTTTTCCAATGAGTCAGTTCTTCACATCAGGTGGCCAAAGTATTGGAGCTTTAGCTTCAGCATCAGTCCTTCCAATGAATATTCAGGACTGATTTCTTTGCAATCCAAAGGACTCCCAAGAATCTTCTCCAACACCACAGTTCAGAAGCATCCATTCTTTGGTGCTCAGCTTTCTTTGTGGTCCAACTCTCACATCCATACCTGACTAGTGCAAAAACCATAACTTTGACTACTGCTGCTGCTAAGTTGCTTCAGTCATGTCCGACTCTGTGCGACCCCATAGACGGCAGCCCACCAGGCTCCCCTGTCCCTGGGATTCTCCAGGCAAGAACACTGGAGTGGGTTGCCATTTCCTTCTCCAATGCATGAAAGTGAAAAGTGAAAGTGAAGTTGCTCAGTCACATCTGACTCTTAGCGACCCCATGGACTGCAGCCTACCAGGCTCCTCCGTCTGTGGGATTTTCCAGGCAAGAGTACTGGAGTGGGGTGCCATTGCCTTCTTTGACTAGATGGACCTTTGTCAGCAAAGTAATGTCTCTGTTTTTTAATATGCTCTCTGCGTTGGTCATAGCTTTTCTTCCAAGGAGCAAGCATCTTTTAATTTCATGGCTACAGTTACCATCTCCAGTGATTTTGGATCCCAAGAAAACTTTCCATTGTTTGCCCATCTGTTTGCCATGAAGTGATGGGACCAGATGCCATGATCTTTGGTTTTTGAATATTAAGTTTTAAGCAAGCTTTTTCACTCTCCTCTTTCACTTTCATCAAGAGGCTCTTTAGTTCCTCTTTACTTTCTGCCATAAGGGTGGTGTCATTTGCATATATTTCTCCCTGCAATCTTGATTCCAGCTTGTGCTTCCTCCAGCCCAGTGTTTCTCATGATGTACTCTGCATATAAGTTAAATAAGCAGGGTGACAATATACAGCCTTGGCATACTCCTTTCCCAATTTGGACCTAGTCCGTTGTTCCACGTCTGGTTCTAACTGCTGCTGCTTGACCTGCATACAGATTTCTCAGGAGGCAGGTAAGGTGGTCTGGTATTCCCATCTCTTGAACGATTTTCCACAGTTTGTTGTGGTCCACACACTCAAAGGCTTTAGTGTAGTCAGTGAAGCAGTAGTAAATGTTTTCCTGGAACTCTTGCTTTTTCTATAATCCAGTGGATGTTGACAATTTGATCTCTGGTTCCTCTGCCTTTTCTAAGTCCAGCTTGAACATCTGGAAGTTCTCAGTTCATGTACTACTGAAGCATAGCTTGGAGAATTTTGAACATTACTTTGCTAGTATGTGAGATGAGTGAAACTTTGTGGTAGTTTGAACATTCTTTGGTATTGTCTTTCTTTGGGATTGGAATGAAAACTGACCTTTTCCAGTCCTGTGGTCACTGTTGAGTTTTCCAAATTTGCTGGCATATTGAATGCAGCACTTTCACAGCATTGTCTTTTAAGATTTGAAATAGCTCAACTGGAATTCCATCACATCCACTAGCTTTGTTTGTAGTCATGCTTCCTAAGGCCCACTTGACTTCACACTCCAGGATGTCTGACTCTAGGTAAGTGATCACACCATCATGGTTATCTCAGTCATGAAGATCTTTTTTGTATAGTTCTTCTGTGTATTTTTGCCACCTCTTCTTAATATTTTCTGCTTCTGTTAAGTCCATACTGTTTCTATCATTTATTGTGCCCATCTTAGAATGAAATGTTCCCTTGGTATCTCTAATTTTCTTGAAGAGATCTCTAGTCTTTCCCATTCTATTGTTTTCCTCTATTTTTTGCATTGATCACTGAGGAAGGCTTTCCTATCCCTCCTTTGGAACTCTGCATTCAAATAGGTATATCTTTCCTTTTCTCCTTTGCCTTTCACTTCTCTTCTTTTCTCAGCTATTGTAAGGCCTCCTCAGACAACCATTTTGCCTTTATTTTTCTTGGGGATCATGTAAAGGACTCTCTATATTCAGACAGAGCAAGATGGGGTCCAAAGGTGTTTTAGTTTCAGTTGACTGTGAAGTAGACCAAGACAAGGAATCTGAGCACAGGTTTTTCTAAGAACCGTGGGAGAAGGGTAGTGAGACAGGGAAGAGAAAGTGGCCAATAAAGGGAGCATTATTAGACAACAGTTCCTGTGGGTGACTAGAAAATAATCCTGTGAGGAAGCACCAATAAATACTGAGTTAGCCAAAAAGTTCACTTGGTGTTTCCTTAAAATACTATGGAAAAACACAAAGGAACTTTTTGGCCAACCCCAAGAGTACAGAACACACACCTCCGAGTTATTCTACCCAAAGGGTAGGGAAATTTGGTTTGTTATATCCAGCTCTTCTCAGGGCTAGGGTTGGGGTATTGAAGGGTTCTCCCAGGGGTATTAATTCCAGGGCACTTCTGCCTGTCTGGTGCCTGGGCACAGCAGGCTTCTGCAACCCTGAAAAAAAGCCCTCCGGCACAGTGAGTGACCCTGATAGCCGGAAGTCTGCCTGTGCACATAAAACAGAAGGGTCCAAGGAATGCGGGTAAGGGAGTGACCATGGCCACCACAGGAGGATTCCTGGTGGAGGTGAGACTTGAGAGCACTCTTTCTCTTCTCTCCTCAGGTCTGTTCATGGTCCTTTCCCTATTGTCCATTGTGTACGGAGCCTTGCGCTGTAACATCCTAGCCATCAAGATCAAATACGATGAATATGATGTCAAGGTGAAGCCCCTGGCCTATGTCTGTATCTTCCTCTGGAGGAGCTTTGAGATTGTCACCCGAGTCATTGTCCTGGTCCTCTTTACCTCTGTCCTGAAGGCCTGGGTGGTCATAGACATACTCATCAACTTCCTCGGCTTCCTCTTCTACCCCTGGATCCTCTTCTGGTGCAGTGGCTCCCCCTTCCCTGAGAACTTTGAGAAGGCCTTCAGTCGGCTGGGCACCACCATTGTGCTGTGCTTCCTCACCCTCCTCTACGCTGGGATCAACATGTTCTGCTGGTCGGCGGTGCAGCTGAAAATCAACAACCCCGACCTCATCAGCAAGTCTCAGAACTGGTACCGGCTCCTGGTGTACTACATGGTGAGGTTCATTGAGAACGCCTTCCTCCTCCTCATGTGGTATCTTTACAAGACTGATATCTATATGTATGTGTGTGCACCCCTGCTGATGCTGCAGTTGCTCATTGGGTACTGCACGGCCATTCTGTTCATGGTTGTGTTCTATCAATTCTTCCACCCTTGCAAAAAGCTTTTTCCCCCAATGCTTCTGAAAGCTTTCAGGAGTGGCTAAAGTGTGCTTGTTGTAACCGCAGGCGGCGGGAATCCTGCGAGTCTGCAGAAAATACAGACCTAAGGTCACCCACAGACAGAGAGGAGACCCCTTCTAGCAGTAAAATAAGTTCCATGCCCAGCCAGATCTTGAATACTGATGAGCTCTCTTCTGCTTAATGGGACCTGAGTCTTGAGGCCCAAATACAGTGTTTGCTGGGTTGATCCCTGTTCTTCATGCAAGTGATGGGCCCTGCACAATTAACAAAGCAGGAATTTAGCTCTCAACTCCTTGTGAGTTGCTCCCCTTTAGAGAGCTCTCGGTCAGGTGAGTGGGAACCATGGAGAGAAGTCAGGGGAACCCGTGAGTGTTGCAGTGGCAGCCTAAAGTACCACCATTCACAGTTGACCAGACGTTACTGGCCTTGTCATTGACAAAGTACCCATGATATCTGAGTTGGCTGTTGAGAGCCATCACATAGAATGAGGACAGGGGATTTCTTATGTTCTAGTTTTCTGGACTACTGGTTTAGGTAGCCTAATGTTTTATTATCCCTGAGAAGAGTTCTCACCTAAGAGCTGTCTGATGACCAGAGATGGTCACTGGAGTTTTTGCCATCAGCCACATCATTCCTGTCAGAGTTTTCAGAGAAGGCTGTTCAAGTTTGGTTTTTGAATAGACAGATGTTCCATTTTCATCTCACTAGGGCTCTTTGTACATAACGAGCCATGGCAACCTTGGCCTCCTATTTCTCATTGACTCAAAAGTCTGGATTTGCAAACTCTATTCTTAAGAATCCATGGATGCAAAATTGAATTCTAAATTTGGTTATGGAAGCCGTAGAGTTTTAGAGAAGTTGTGTTCCTTCAATATGTTGGAGAAACTCTGGATCTAGGGGGTTGTTAAAATATCAAAATAATTTTGGCTTTTATAAGCAGAATTCTTACTTTCTTGTGATGGTTGAAGATGTGATTCTGCTAGAAGGTAGGCTTAACCTCTTCAAGATTCAGTCCCATCCTACAGTTTTGGAAATTTCTAGTATAAAACTCCATAGAAATTTCTCACCTAGCACAGGTATATAGGGCATTTTAAGTTTCATTATTTGAAGGAGCAGAGTTGCCCCCTTCAATTAGATACAGACTTCAGAAACTTAAATTTTACAGAGAGACGGTATGACCAGAAGATTTTTATCTTTAATTGACTGTACCTTGAGTTGGTACGATTATGAGTTAATTTTAATAAGAACTTCAATTTTATCCTCCTACACTCTCCTATCTTCAGTATAATTTCTCCTGTAATTTAGAACCGTGTTTCTTTTGTAAAAGGATCTGTAGAATCTCCTCAGTTGTCCAGGGAAAATGCCTTGATCTAGTGCCCTTATTTCTACCGTAAAAACCTTGATAATGCAATACCTGGGAGCAGGTGACCTGTCACTGACAAGACTGGACATTGCAGGTCAGTCAGGCTTGACAGCCTTAGGACCCTAATGGCTGAACTTTCTGAACCATCCGGTTTCTAATAGCTAATTTGTCAGAGAACAGGTTAAAATGGTGAGTTTGAGCAGGAGTTGTGGTCAGAATTAGACCAGGATGGACAGACTAGTACTTCCTCAGCCTTCATTTGGAAGCCTGTCTCAAGAACCATTACAAAATCTGGACCTTCAAATACATTTAAAATCATTTTATTGTAGCACGTAGGTAAGCATATTGAGTGACCCAGATCAATCTAACAGTGATGGTCTGTCATACTCCCAAAGCCCAGTTTTAAGCCACATTTGTAAGGATATTTATAAGGTTTGGTAACTAAATTGGACATTTTGTCATCTTTAACTCTTGATATGCAGATACCCCCACTTTGGGACCACAAAGTGACCATGTAGTCACTTTGGGGAAAGAAACCACTGCTTTTTTCATGGCAAAAACTTAAATCCTAGTGAACTGAGAAATTTTTTTAAATGATTTATATTATACCTCTGAAAAGGCAAAATTATGCAGAACTAGGTTGCCCTAAAGACAAACAAACCAGCAAATCTCCTATCTTGAGAGTTAAAACATCTTTTTCAGTTATAATTCCAATTTTTAAAACTCTCAGTGCTTTGTCTAATTAATTACATGCCTTAACTTGTCATAAGAGATGCACCAACTGAATCACTATCATTTGACTGGATGGAAGTGAAGTATTTCCTCCAAATATATTGAAACAAGGTCATGAAACATGTTTAGACTTTCTTCATTATTGGAGACAGTGCAGTATAGAGGTTGGCATCACCCTGATATCCCAGCAAATTACTTACTTGATCTCTGCCTCAGTTTCCTCACCCATCAGATTTGCATGATATTCTTGCCCAGCCTACCTCACAAGGTTGTCAGCAGAACAAATTTAAATAATAGCTGTGAAAATGCTTTGAAAATGTTTTTAAAGTGCCATGCATGTTTAAAGGAGTTGTTTTTATAGCTACTCAAATCCCGAAACAGGTTATTGTTTTTGTTTTACTGTTAGAAAAGAAACAAGTAACATCATTCACGTGAGTGTCTTCAGGGAATATGTAGGCCTTTGACGTTATGGAAGGACAAGTGTAAATAAATGGTCTTTTACTGTTGGAGGGAACTCAGCAGTTGCCCTTTCTCTTACCATCAGTTATGTAAAAAATTAGCACTCAAACATATAGTACTTGGAGGAAAAAGATCCACTGAAATCTGCGAAATTGCTTTTGATAGCAGATGAGCTTATCATTTTTGTATCTGTCATGTTTCGTAAAGGATATAACAACATCTTTTGTTAATTTTGCTTTACAATTTGAATGTCTGATCCTGCTAGACTTTAATTGAATGTGGATATAATCTTTTCAGCCTTGTAAATGGGAAAAATAAACTTTAAAATTGATTGTTAAATGCAGCATTTCCTTGGAAGCCTCCTTAGAACGTTATTGCTGTGGTTATGAGTGTATATATCAGTACTTCTCAGCCTGTACATTGTGGATGAGAGCTTTTGCAGGCTGCTTCTCAGCAGCCATTCACTCTAATAAATATTGTTTATGTTTCTTCATATAATAAATTAATTTTTCAATTTCTCCTTGCTTTTCATTCCTTAGAGTCCTTGCATGGCTTTTTTACTTCAGGGACTATTTTAGAAACAAAATTGAAACTGTTTTTTTGTGTGTGATTAATTATGATTTTGTAATCTCATCTGGAAATTTTGTCTGTAGGATGAGAAATTTGAGAGTGCTAGCGCTCTGCCTGGCAAGACACCAACAGTCCATAAAATTCCTCTGATTGTTTTATAAGCCTTTATCCCATTTTTTAAAGCTACACTGCTAAATCCTAAAATTCTGCTCAAACATAAGTGGTATACTGATCCAGAAATATAAGATATCAAATAAGTGACTTAATACTTACATAAGCAAATAGTCAAATTGTAAATGATGATCTGTGGTTGGAAAAAAAAATCAGGTTTTTTCTACATGTCAAAATGCATTATTTTTTTATTGAAGTTCTTGACATATTAGGTTCAGATGTACAAGTATAATGATTCAATATTTGTATAAATTCCAAAATGATAACCAGTAATTCTACTTACCATCTGTCACCATACAAAATTATAAAACTTTTTTCTTGTGATGAGTTTTATTTTAAGATTTACTCTCTTAGCAACTTTGAAATATGCAGTACAATATTGTTGACTCTGGTCACTATGCTGTTTATTATATCCTGTGATTTATTTCGGACTAGAAATTTGTGCCTCTTGATCCCCTCCATGGATTTTACCCACCCACCCCCAACTGGCAACCACTAGTCTATTATCTGTATCTATGTGAAGTTGGAGAAGGCAATGGTACCCCACTCCAGTACTCTTGCCTGGAAAATCCCACGGACGGAGGAGCCTGGTAGGCTGCAGTCCATGGGGTCGCTAAGAGTCAGACATGACTGAGCAACTTCACTTTCACTTTTCACTTTCATGCATTTGAGAAGGAAATGGCAGCCCACTCCAGTGTTCTTGCCTGGAGAATCCCAGGGACGGGGGAGCCTGGTGGGCTGCCGTCTGTGGGGTCACACAGAGTCGGACATGACTGAAGAGACGCAGCAGCAGCAGCAGCAGCATGTGAAGTTGCTCAGTCATGTCTGACTCTTTGCGACCCCATAGACTGTAGCCCCCTAGGCTCTCCCATCCATGAAATTTTCCAGGCAAAAGTACTGGAGTGGGTTGCCATTTCCTTCTCCACGAGTTCTTCCTGACCCAGGGATCGAACCCGGGTCTCCCAAATTGCAGGTAGACGCTTTTACTGTCTGAGCCACCAGGGAAGCCCTCTATATCTATGAGGGGTTTTTTGTTTGTTTATTTTAAGAAAGATAAATACTGTATTATTTTACCTATATGTGGAATCTAAAAAACAAAACTATCAGTTATTAAAGGGGTCATTTTTGGAGCATGAACTAGACAAGGATTGTTGCAATCATTTCTTTGCCTCTGAAGGTGGCCTTGCAATTTGGAAAGACTTAGCTACAGGATATGGAGAAGGAAATGGCAACCCACTCCAGTGTTCTTGCCTGAAGAATCCCAGGGACGGGGGAGCCTGGTGGGCTGCCGTCTATGGGGTCACACAGAGTCAGACACGACTGAAGTGACTTAGCAGTACCAGCTACAGGATAAGTCTTTTGGAAGAGATCTCCTGGTATTAAGTCAACCCCTTGAGAAAACAGAAAGTCAGCAAGAGTAGTGTTTAAGTAGGTCATTCTAAAATTACTTCATATGGTGTTTGTAAATGTTTTATTTTGAAATAATTTCAAGCTAATAGAAGAGCATTAGGAATGGTGCAAGGAATTCCTTTATCTTTCACTCAGTTTCATGTATTAATATTTTGTCATGTTTACTTTATAATTCTTACTTTCACTCTTTTTCCCTTTATTCCTAAACACTTCACTGTGTAGTCTCTTATACACTGAACAAAGTCATTTTCTTACATAGCCATAGAACAGTGATAAAATTCTGGAAATTCAACATGATTATGATACTGGTGTCTAATCTAGAGTTCATATTCCATTTAACAATTGGATCAGTTCATTTGTTTCCAGAAACCTTCCTTAACAATGTGAATATCTACTGAGTTCTCTTCTATGAGTTCTCTTTGTTTAAAGTTATGATGAAATTTTAACTTCCCTGTGAAAGCTGGGAAAACTAGAGCAGACTTTGAAAATCTATTTGGAGAAAACATGCATTTTATCAATACTAATAGCTTAACAGCATAAATTTGGGATGTTTACTGGCAAACTGTGTTGTTCCATTGGTAAGTTGCATCTGACTCTTTGTGACCCCATGGACAGAAGAGCATCTCACCAGCTCTTCTGTCCTGCACTGTCTCTCAGAATTTGCTCAAATTCAAGTCCATTGAGTTGGTGATGCTATCTAACCATCTAATCCTCTGCCTCTCCCTTCTCCTTTTGCCTTCAATCTTTCCCAGCATCAAGGTCTTTTCTAATAAACCATCTCTTCACATCAGGTGGCCAAAGTATTGGAGCTTCAGTTTCAGCATCAGTCCTTCCAATGAATACTCAGGGTTGATTTCTTTAGGATTGACTGGCTTGATCTCATTGAAGTCCAAGAACTCTCGAGTCTTCTCCAGCACCACAGTTTGAATGCATCGATTCTTCAGCACTTAGCCTTCTTCATGGTCTATTACATCCGTACATGACTACTGGAAAAACCACAGGTTTGACTGTAGGGACTTTTGTTGGCAAAGTAATGTCTATGCTTTTTAATATGCAAACTATGGGTGATGCTTTATCAGGGATCCCCATCTTAACCATCAAGGGTTGGCTGCTTAATACATGAACGTGTAGATCATACTCTGCCCCCATCCCATTGTGATAGTTCATTTTACAGTTTTTAGGCCCAAGTTTCTAAAGATTTGGAAGCAGGTGAGGGAAGTACAGTATATATTATTCCTCCAGGACCACATTTTTCCAGGTGCCCCATTCCAGGAGACTATATTCTCTGTCAACAACTTTCCAACTGGGAAACAGCTCAGAAATACCAACTCTAAACACTATAATGAGTGATGTTTTGAGCCTTTTTTCTTTTTTTCAAAAAACGCACTTCATATCGGCATATGATACGAAGAGAGCTGGGAATTCAGAAATATTCCCAATCCCTTCTTTCCCGGGGCACAAGAAACCCCATCAGACTAGGCCTCTAACCTGCTAAGAATGTGTGTGTCCACTGCAGAAGCCTACCTAAGGGAGATGCCTTATGGCTCCCTGTTACCCTCTCTCTGTGGTCGTTTCTTTAGAAATGCTCTGGAGGTCTAGACCAAGGAGGTCTAAAACAGTGCTGTTTTAAGCCAGGTTTTGTACCCCCGAGCATCCCTGAGAAGTATACAGCAGGATGCAGCAGCATCTCTTTGCAGTGGGTTTTTTTCAGAAAACTTCTCACCCAGACTCCCCCGTGTGAGATTTCAGCATCTGCCTCCTCCCAATGAGAGATTTCATCCAGAGAGATTTTGAGATTCTGCCTGTGCTTCTGCTCCCTCCCTGCCTCCTGTCCTGAATTAATTGTCTGTCTCCAAATGATGAGTTCCTGATTGAAGTTCCTGATTAGCCTGCTTCCTAGAGCCCTGGGAGTATCTTCCTCCATAGACATCTGCATTATGCATGCTGGTTTCATTTCTTATCACTCAGCTTCCTATTTTAATTACCTAAATTTGACAGTTAATGAATCGGGTTCTCAGGAGTGATGGCACTCAAGAAAAAAAAAAAAAAAAAATAGGATTTAGAAATTCTATTTTGGAGTGGGGCTGCAGGGCTATCCTCACCCCACCACCATCACCACCTCCTCCCCCTCCCACCTCACCCCTCCGCCCTGTCCACTGCACAGGAAACTGCTGCCCTGGTGTTGCCTTCTCCTGACAAGGTGACCTTCTGAATTGGAGCGGCAGAATTTTTTTAGAACAGTGCTCAGCTGTAGAGCTGCAGACCTCCACCAATTGCAGAAGCATTGCGCCGCTCTCCACTGACAAGGGATGTTTGACACTATTCAGAGATGTCTGGCACACATTTGTACAATTGTTTTTCACACCTATGAGGATGCTGTTGTGAGTGATAGAACAAGACTGATTAAAAGTGTCACTGTATTTAAAGTAACTTTGTCATTAGCCTCCCCCAAGTCCCTACCTTGAACAGGTGTTAAAAATTCAACCACCATCATATGGGAGGTGACCTTAAAAGACCTCCTTTGTAATTGAGAGAGTGGGGGAATTATTATTTTTCTTTAATTTTGGGGGGTATATAATTGATTTACAATGTTGTGTTAGTTTCAAGTGAACAGCAAAGTGAATCTTTTATATTGTATACATGGATGCATTCTTTTCCAGTTTCTTTCCCCATATAGGCCATTACAGAGTATTGAGTATAATTCACTGTGCTATACAGTAGGTCTTTATTAGTTATCTATTTTATATATAGTAGCGTGGGTGTGTCAGTCCCATTCTCCAAATTTATCCCTCCCTGTTGAGAATTACTACTCTAGAAAGTTTTTTCACTAATGGAATATCTTCTCATGTGTACTTAAAGTCTACTTTTTTCCTTTGAAATGAAAGTTGTTCACACACAAATCACTTGGCTTCTCTCATTTCCAGCTTGATTCAAGAGACAAGAAAATATTTTTTTTTTTTAATTTTTAAAATGTAATGTGACTTTGTGAGTATTCTATCTTCAAGAAGTAAATTATCTACCTTTACACAAAGTGTGCCATCAAGGTGAAATGCTTTTACAATTTCAAAGTACTAAAAAGATGTGTGTTATTTATCATGATAACGATCAAAATAATCAGATTTCTACACATTCTTCAATTCACTTCCTTGGATTCATGAGAAATTCTATCAAGGTGCTTTCAGCTACAATTCATAGAACACCTGATCCAGTTCAGTTCAGTCACTCAGTCGTGTCCATCTCTTTGCGACCCCATGAACCGCAGCACGCCAGGCCTCCCTGTCCATCAGCAACTCCCAGAGTTTACCCAAACTCATGTCCATTGAGTCCGTAATACCATCCAACCATCTCATCCTCTGTTGTCCCCTTCTCCTGCCCTCAATCATTCCCAGCATCAGAGTCTTTTCTAATAAGTCAGCTCTTTGCATCAGGTGGCCAAAGTATTGGAGTTTCAGCTTCAACATTAGTCCTTCCAATGAACACCCAGGACCCATCTCATTTAGGATGGACTGGTTAGATCTCCTTGCAGTCCAAGGGACTCTCAAGAGTCTTCTCCAACACCACAGTTCTAAAGCATCAATTCCTTGGTGCTCAGATTTCTTTATAGTCCAACTCTCACATCCATACATGACTACTGGAAAAACCATAGCCTTGACTAGACAGACCTTTGTTGACAAATGTCTCTGCTTTTAGATATGCTGTCTAGGTTGGTCATAACTTTCCTTCCAAGGAGTAAACGTCTTTTAATTTCATGGCTGCAATCACCATCTGCAGTGGTTTTGGAACCCCCAAAAATAAAGTCAGCCACTGTTTCCACTGTTTCCCCATCTATTTGCCATGAAGTGATGGGACTGGATACCATGATCTTTGTTTTCTGAATGTTGAGCTTTAAGCCAACTTTTTCACTCTCCACTTTCACTTTCATCAAGAGGCTTTTTAGTTCTTCTTCACTTTCTGCCATAAGGGTGGTGTCTTCTGCATATATTTCTTCCTGCAATCTTGATTCTAGCTTGTGCTTCCTCCAGCCCAGCGCTTCTCATGATGTACTCTGCATATAAGTTAAATAAGCAGGGTGACAATATACAGCCTTGACGTACTCCTTTTCCTACTTGGAACCAGTCTGTTGTTCCATGTCCAGTTCTAACTGTTGCTTCCTGACCTATATACAGGTTTCTTGAGAGGCAAATCAGGTGGTCTGGTATTCCCATCTCCTTCAAAATTTTCCACAGTTTATTGTGATCTACACAGTCAAAGGCTTTGGCATAGTCAATAAAGCAGAAATAGATGTTTTCTGGAACTCTTGCTTTTTCCATGATCCAGCAGATGTTGGCAATTTGATCTCTGGTTCCTTGGCCTTTTCTAAAACCACCTTAAATATCTGGAAGTTGATGGTTCATGTATTGCTGAAGCCTGGCTTGGAGAATTTTGAGCATTACTTTCCTAGCGTGTGAGATGAGTGCAATTGTGCGGTAGTTTGAGCATTCTTTGGCATTGCCTTTCTTTGGGATTGGAATGAAAACTGACCTCTTCCAGTCCTGTGGCCACTGCTGAGTTTCCAATTTTGCTGGCATATTGAGTGCAGCACTTTCACAGCATCATCTTTTAGGATTTGAGATAGCTCAACTGGAAATCCATCACCTCCACTGGCTTTGTTCGTAGTGATGCTTTCTAAGGCCCACTCGACTTCACATTCCAGGATGTCTGGCTCTAGGTGAGTGATCACACCATTGTGATTATCTGGGTCATGAAGATCTATTTTGTACAGTTCTTCTGTGTATTCTTGCCACCTCTTCTTAATATCTTCTGCTTCTGTTAGGTCCATACCATTTCTGTCCTTTATTGAGCCCATCTTTGCATGAAATGTTCCCTTGGTATCTCTAATTTTCTTAAATAGATCGCTAGTCTTTCCCATTCTATTGTTTTCCTCTATTTCTTTGCATTGATCACTGAGGAAGGCTTTCTTATCTCTCCTTGCTGTTCTTTAGAGTTCTGCATTCAAATGGGTATATCTTTCCTTTTCTCCTTTGCTTTTCACTTGTCTTCTTTTCACAGCTATTTATAAGGCCTCCTCAGACAGCCATTTTGCTTTTTTGCATTTCTTTTTCTTGGGGATGGTCTTGATTCCTGTCTCCTGTACAATGTCATGAACCTCCGTCCATAGTTCATCAGGCACTCTGTCTATCAGATCTAGCCCCTTAAATCTATTTCTCACTTCTACTGTATAATCATAAGGGATTTGATTTAGGTCATACCTGAATGGTCTAGTGGTTTTCCCCACTTTATTTGATTTAAGTCTTCTAAATTGAAGAACACCTGATTAGAAGTGGCTTAAACAATAAGATTTTGTTATCTGACCTAAGAAGTTTTGCTGCTTCATCTTCACGTTTGCCTCTTTATGATTGCAACATGACAGCCTGGGCTCCAGGCATCACAGACACACAGCTGAACCAAAATTAGAAAAAGGATTTTCCTTCTTTCAGGAGGAAATCTTTCCTAGAAGCCACCTATCCCCTTCAGCAGAATTCCATAAGTCTCTTATTGGCTGGAGTTGTCATATCCCTACCTCTAAAGCTGTCTCTGGCAAGCAGAATGATGTTGTCATGGTTTCATTTGACTACACAGCAATCATTCCTTGGGGCTGGCAAAGAGGCCACCATCCTTTAGTTTATGGGAGGAAGAACATCCACAAAAATAGGATTCTGCAAACAGCAACAAGTGGGGGAAATGGCCATTTCCTGGGCAATCTGACATTTCACTCTCATCTCTTAAAATTTATTTATTTATTTATTTATGGCTGTGCTGGGGCTTCGTTTTTGCACAGGCTTTTCTCTAGTTGAGGTGAGCAGGGACTCCTCTCAAGTTGCAGTGCTCAGGCTTCTCATTGTGGTGGCTTCTCTTGTTGTGGAGTATGGATTCTAAGGTGTGTGGTCTTCAATAGTTGAAGGCCACAGGCTTAGCTGCTCCATGGCACGTGGGATCTTTCTGGATCAAGGATCGAACCCATGTCTCCTGCATTGGCAGGTGAATTCTTTACTGCTAAGCCACCAGGGAAGCCCTGTCATTTCTAAAAAATAAAGATTCAAAGACTTCCCTAGTGGTCCAGTGTTTATGAGTCCACGCTTCTAATGCAGACAGCACAAGTTTGATCCCTGGTTGGGGAATTAAGATTCCACATTAATCTTAAGGTGGCACAGACAAAAAAAAAAAAAATTCAGCTAAGATGATGAATTTTGGAAGAATGTGAAGAATATGAAAGCTCCCTGTCTCCCCTCCAAAAACAAAATCCTGAACTTATCTTCTTTTGCATTATATGTCCCTGATTAAGAAACTCTCAGGGAGAAGGCAATGGCACCCCACTCCAGTACTCTTGCCTGGAAAGTCCTGTGGACGGAGGAGCCTGGTGGGCTGCAGTCCATGGGCTCACGAAGAGTCGAACACGACTGAGCGACTTCCCCTTTCACTTTTCACTTTGATGCATTGGAGAAGGAAATGGCAACCCACTCCAGTGTTCTTGCCTGGAGAATCCCAGGAGTGGGGGAGCCTGGTGGGCTGCCGTCTATGGGGTCGCACAGAGTCGGACACGACTGAAGCGACTTAGCAGCAGCAGCAGCAGCAGCAGCAGGAAGAAGTCATATGTTGAAAAAATAGAAACAGTTACATCCAATTATCTTGTGAGAATGCCCATTAGTGGGATTGTGTTTGTGTGTCCTTGGAGTGGAATTGTGGATCTGCGGGCATCTAAGAGAAGCAGGGAAGAGAATTCTGTCTATGGGGTCGCACAGAGTCAGACACGGCTGAAGGACTTAGCAGCAGCAGCAGCAGCAGCAGCAGAGGTTGGAGAGGGAAACCCGATATTCATTCATTAGTTCAACAGCTATTTTAAGTGCGCCCCCTTGTGCCAGGTGCTGGACTAGGCACTGAGGGTAGTGTGGTGACTAAGACACCAACCCTCCTTTCCAGAACTCACAGTCCCTTCAAAGAGTCAGACACCCAACCTGGTGATCTCAATGCACTGAGGTAAGAGCTATGATGGGACTATAAGCCAGGAGGTCCGAGGGACAGATAGGAGTTCAGATCTGGTCTTGGAGGTCCAGAGAGATTCAAAGAGAAAGTAACATAAAATCCCAGACCAGAGATGAATTTACCCTGAAGTTTATAGCGCTTAAGCTTTAGGCCCCCAATGAATGCCAGGAGTGTAGCATTTTCTAGACAGCAAGGAAAAATTGGATACAATTCAAAAGGACACTGACTAAGCATTTCTGCCACACTGTCCAAAGAGATCACAGAAGGAAGGGATCAGAATCTCTAAGGCGCCAGTACTTTGTTCTGATTTTCATTTGGAACATTCTTTCATTTTGCACCTAATTTTGAATTCATATTTTTTATCTTTTTTTTTTCAAAGCTTCTCCCCAGACCAAATTGTCTAGGTTTCAGGCCCCATTAAACTTAGATCTGCCCCTGCTTGTGATCTGAAGCATGAGTAAGTGTTTACCTGGTGGAGGCAGTGGAAAGAATTTTCATGGTGTTCTAAAACACCATGTGCAAAAGCCTGAATTAATAAAAAAGGATATTTATAATCAGAGAACAGCTTATAGGTCTTTGTTGATGGAGCATGGGAGAGAGGTGAGGTTGGATCACTGGCCACATCGTGAGGGGGAGAAAAATGATAGTGTTGACACAAGCCAGGTCCTCTGCTAAGCACCAGCATCCCCGTGATCACTTTTATTCTTCACAATAATCCTATGCAGCCATTGCTGCAATTATTTCCATTTTACAGAAAAGAAAGCTGGGAGTAGTGAACTAAAGGAATTTTCCTGTGGTTGCACAGTAAGTAGTAGAGTTAGTATTCCAGCTCAATGTTGTCTGATGCCAAAGCTCAAGCATTTAATCACTAGGCTCTCCTGACTCCTAAACCTTGCCCAGATTGCAGATGTGGTTAAGTTTGGCAGATGTCAGAAACCAAGGAAAGAAGCAAACCTGGTGGCACTTCCCAGGGTAGCCTGGAATGAGCGGGCAGAGTACATAGAAGGCAGCTCTTACTCAGTAGGGAGGGATCATTTCTGCTGAGACCCCAGGCTGGGGGCTGAGGCAGGGCACCCCCCACAGCTCCCAGCACTGGAGCCCTGCTCTAAAGCCATAAGGGGGACACTGGGCTGAAACCAGGAGGGTCCCAGGGGAAAGAACTCTGGGTTGAAATCCTGTTCTTCTACAATATATCTGCTCAGGGCCACTGTCCTCTTTTTCTAGAAAAACTGATAGAACTTCTCAAGGCCAACAGGTGTAGTTCAGCACAGGTGAACCTCGAACCCAGTTGATCAAGTCTTGTTCTTTGGAACCAAAGAAGTTAACACTGCTTAAGTAGGTAAATAAGAAAAAATATATATTTTCTTAAAACTGATTTTCAGGAGGGACACTATTAAGTGCTTACATTGTAGAGGGAGAGTTTGGCTAAGGGGTCATAGTTATGGGACAGGTGATGGTGTCAGGCCAGGATCCAAGGAAGACTTCAGTCCCTACCCAGACCATCCACTTCTTTCTTCACAGTGGCCAAGGATGATGTTTCCTGAGAGAAAGAAGAAAGACCTTTTGTTATCTCCCCCAACCCTGATGGAGAACTCTAGTTGGCTGGTGTGACACGTCCAGAAAAATCCTTCTTCCTCCATTAGGAAGGTTTAAGTAACATATGTTAAACAGCAAACTGCAAGACCTATGCCACTGATTTTGTGTGACCGCCAATCCTAATACTTGTGAATGCTGTGATGTCTAAGCCAGCATTGTCTAGTATGGCAGACATTAGCCATGTGTGATTACTAAGCACTTGAAATATTCCTAGTCTGAGTTGAGATGTGTTGTAAATGTAAAACACACATCACATTTCCAGGATTTAGTACCAAAAAAAAGAAAATATTAATAATTTTTATGTTTGATTGTATTACAATGATAAAACATTGAATATATTGGACTAAATGCAGAATTTATTAAAATGAATTTCACCCCATCTAGTTACTTTTTAAATTTTTTTAAAATAAGTATTTATTCTTGGCTGTGCTGAATCTTCATTGCTGCCTGGGTTTTTCTCTAGTTATGCTGCACAGGCTTCTCATTGAATGACTTCTGTTGTTGCAGAGCACAGATCCAAGTGCGCACAGGCTTCAGTAGTTGTGGCTCCCAAGCTAAAAGCACTTACTCAATAGTTGTGGCGAATGGGCTTACTTGCTCCTCAGCATGTGGGATCTTCCTGGTCCAGGGATCAAACCCGCATCACCTGCATTGGCAGGCAGATCCTTTACCACTGAGCCACCAAGGAAGTCCCTACTTTTAAAATTTTTTGTAAAAAAATTTATTGGTATAGAGTTGATTTACAATGTTGTGTTAGTTCCAGGTATACAACAAAGTGAATCAATTTTTTTTGTGTGTGTGTATATAAATAAAATATCCAGTCTTTTTAAGATTCTTTTTCAACATAGGTCATTGAGTAGAGTTCCCTGTGCTATGCAGTGAAAGTGTTAGTCGCTAAGTCGTGTCCAACTGTTTGCGACCCCATGGGTTGGGCCTAGAGGAGCTATCCCATGTTGAAGGTCAGGACGGGCGGCGGTGAGGAGAGACCCTCGTCCAAGGTAAGGAGCAATGGCTGTGCTTTGCTGGAGCAGCCATGAAGAGATACCCCACACCCAAGGTAAGAGAAACCCAAGTAAGATGGTAGGTGCTGCAAGAGGGAATCAGAGGACAAACACACTGAAACCATACTCACAGAAAACTAGTCAATCTAATCACACTAGGACCACAGCCTTGTCTAACTCAATGAAACTAAGCCATGCCCGTGGGGCAACCCAAGATGGGGGACTCATGGTGGAGAGATCTGACAGGATGTGGTCCACTGGAGAAAGGAATGGCAAACCACTTCAGTATTCTTGCCTTGAGAACCCCATGAACAGTATGAAAAGGCAAAATGATAGGATACTGAAAGAGGAACTCCCCAGGTCAGTAGGTGCCCAATATGCTACTGGAGATCAGTGGAGAAATAACTCCAGAAAGAATGAAGGGATGGAGACAAAGCAAAAAGAATATCCAGCTGTGGATGTGACTGGTGATAGAAGCAAGGTCCGATGCTGTAAAGAGCAATATTGCATAGGAACCTGGAATGTCAGGTCCATGAATCAAGGCAAATTGGAAGTGGTCAAACAAGAGATGGCAAGAGTGAATGTCGACATTGTAGGAATCAGCAAACTCAAATGGACTGGAATGGGTGAATTTAACTCAGAGGACCATTATATCTACTACTGTGGGCAGGAATCCCTCAGAAGAAATGGAGTGGCCATCATGGTCAACAAAAGAGTCCGAAATGCAGTACTTGGATGCAATCTCAAAAATGACAGAATGACCTCTGTTCATTTCCAAGGGAAACCATTCAATGTCACAGTAATCCAAGTCTATGCCCCAACCAGTAACGCTAAAGAAGCTGAAGTTGAACAGTTCTATGAAGACCTACACGACCTTTTACAACTAACACCCAAAAAGATGTCATTTTCATTCTAGAGGACTGGAATGCAAAAGTAGGAAGTCAAGAAACACCTAGAGTAACAGGCAAATTTGGCCTTGGAATACGAAATGAAGCAGGGCAAAGACTAATAGAGTTTTGCCAAGAGAACGCACTGGTCATAACAAACACCCTCTTCCAACAACACAAGAGAAGACTCTATACATGGACATCACCAGATGGTCAACACCGAAATCAGATCGATTATATTCTTTGCAGCCAAAGATGGAGAAGCTCTATACAGTCAGCAAAAACAAGACCAGGAGCTGCCTGTGGCTCACACCATGAACTCCTTATTGCCAAATTCAGACTTACATTGAACAAAGTAGGGAAAACCACTAGACCATTCAGGTATGACCTAAATCAAATCCCTTATGATTATACAGTGGAAGTGAGAAATAGATTTAAGGGCCTAGATCTGATAGATAGAGTGCCTAATGAACTATGGAATGAGGTTCGTGACATTGTACAGGAGACAGGGATCAAGACCATCCCCATGGAAAAGAAATGCAAAAAAGCAAAATGGCTGTCTGGGGAGGCCTTGCAAATAGATGCGAAAAGAAGAGAAGCGAAAAGCAAAGGAGAAAAGGAAGGATATAAACATCTGAATGCAGAGTTCCAAAGAATAGCAAGAAGAGATAAGAAAGCCTTCTTCAGCGATCAATGCAAAGAAATAGAGGAAACAACAGAATGGGAAGGACTAGGGATCTCTTCAAGAAAATCAGAGATACCAAAGGAACATTTCATGCAAAGATGGGCTCGATAAAGGACAGAAATGGTATGGACCTAACAGAAGCAGAAGATATTAAGAAGAGGTGGCAAGAATACACAGAAGAACTGTACAAAAAAGATCTTCACTACCCAGATAATCACGATGGTGTGATCACAGACCTGGAGCCAGACATCCTGGAATGTGAGGTCAAATGGGCCTTAGAAAGCATCACTACGAACAAAGCTAGTGGAGGGGATGGAATTCCAGTTGAACTATTCCAAATCCTGAAAGATGATGCCGTGAAAGTGCTGCACTCAATATGCCAGCAAATTTGGAAAACTAAGCAGTGGCCACAGGACTGGAAAAGGTCAGTTTTCATTCCAATCTCAAAGAAAGGCAATGCCAAAGAATGCTCAAACTACCGCACAATTGCACTCATCTCACACGCTAGTAAAGTAATGCTCAAAATTCTCCAAGCCAGGCTTCAGCAATATGTGAACCATGAACTTCCTGATGTTCAAGCCGGTTTTCAAAAAGGCAGAGGAACCAGAGATAAAATTGCCAACATCTGCTGGATCATGGAAAAAGCAAGAGTTCCAGAGAAACATCTACTTCTGCTTTATTGACTATGCCAAAGCCTTTGACTGTGTGGATCACAATCAACTGTGAAAATTCTGAAAGAGATGGGAATACCAGACCACCTGGTCTGCCTCTTGAGAAACCTGTATATAGGTCAGGAAGCAACAGTTAGAACTGGACATGGAACAACAGGCTGGTTCCAAATAGGAAAAGGAGTTCATCAAAGCTGTATATTGTCACCCTGTTTATTTAACTTCTATGCAGAGTACATCATGAGAAATGCTGGACTGGAAGAAACACAAGCTGGAATCAAGATTGCTGGGAGAAATATCAATAACCTCAGATATGCAGATGACACCACCCTTATGGAAGAAAGTAAAGAGGAACTAAAAAGCCTCTTGATGAAGGTGAATGTGGAGAGTGAAAAAATTGGCTTAAAGCTCAACATTCAGAAAACGAAGATCATGGCATCCGGTGCCATCACTTCATGGGAAATAGATGGGGAAACAGTGGAAACAGTGTCAGACTTTATTTTTCTGGGCTCCAAAATCACTACAGATGGTGACTGTAGCCATGAAATTAAAAGACGCTTATTCCTTGGAAGGAAAGTTATGACCAACCTAGATCAGATCAGATCAGATCAGATCAGTCGCTCAGTCGTGTCCGACTCTTTGCGACCCCACGAACCGCAGCACGCCAGGCCTCCCTGTCCATCACCAACTCCCGGAGGTCACTCAGACTCGCATCCATCGAGTCAGTGATGCCATCCAGCCATCTCATCCTCTGTCGTCCCCTTCTCCTCCTGCCCTCAATCCCTCCCAGCATCAGAGTCTTCTCCAATGAGTCAACTCTTCGCATGAGGTGGCCAAAATATTGGAGTTTCAGCTTTAGCATCATTCCTTCTAAAGAAATTCCAGGATTGATCTCCTTCAGAATGGACTGGTTGGATCTTCTTCCAGTCCAAGGGACTCTCAAGAGTCTTCTCCAACACCACAGTTCAAAAGCATCAATTCTTCGGCGCTCAGCCTTCTTCACAGTCCAACTCTCACATCCATACATGACCACAGGAAAGACCATAGCCTTGACTAGGCGAACCTTTGTTGGTAAAGTAATGTCTCTGCTTTTGAATATGCTATCTAGGTTGGTCATAACTTTCCTTCCAAGGAGCAAGCGTCTTTTAATTTCATGGCTGCAGTCACCATCTGCAGTGATTTTGGAGCCCAGAAAAACAAAGTCTGACACTGTTTCCACTGTTTCCCCATCTATTTCCCATGCAGTGATGGGACCAGATGCCATGATCTTCGTTTTCTGAATGTTGAGCTTTAAGCCAACCTTTTCACTCTCCACTTTCACTTTCATCAAGAGGCCCTTTAGTTCCTCTTCACTTTCTGCCATAAGAGTGGTGTCATCTGCATATCTGAGGTTATTGATATTTCTCCCGGCAATCTTGATTCCAACTTGTGTTTCTTCCAGTCCAGCATTTCTCATGATGTACTCTGCATATAAGTTAAATAAACATGGTGACAATATGCAGCCCTGACGTACTCCTTTTCCTATTTGGAACCAGTCTGTTGTTCCATGACCAGTTCTAACTGTTGCTTCCTGACCTGCATACAGATTTCTTAAGAGGCAGATCAGGTGGTCTGGTATTCCCATCTCTTTCAGAATTTTCCATAGTTTATTGTGATCCACACAGTCAAAGGCTTTGGCATAGTCAATAAAGCAGAAATAGATGTTTTTCTGGAACTCTCTTGCTTTTTCCATGATCCAGCGGATGTTGGCAATTTGATCTCTGGTTCCTCTGCCTTTTCTAAAACCAGCTTGAACATCAGGAAGTTCACAGTTCACATATTGCTGAAGCCTGGCTTGGAGAATTTTGAGCATTACTTTACTAGCGTGTGAGATGAGTGCAATTGTTCGGTAGTTTGAGCACTCCTTGGCATTGCCTTTCTTTGGGATTGGGATGAAAACTGACCTTTTCCAATCTTGTGGCCACTGCTGAGTTTTCCAAATTTGCTGGCATATTGAGTGTAGCACTTTCACAGCATCATCATTCAGGACTTGGAATAGCTCCACTGGAATTCCATCACCTCCACTAGCTTTGTTCGTAGTAATGCTTTCTAAGGCCCATTTGACTTCACATTCCAAGATGTCTGGCTCTAGGTCAGTGATCACATCATCATGATTATCTAGGACCAACCTAGATAGCATATTCAAAAGCAGAGACATTACTTTGCCAACAAAGGTTCATCTAGTCAAGATTATGGTTTTTCCTGTGATCATGTATGGATGTGAGAGCTGGACTGTGAAGAAGGCTGAGGGCAGAAGAATTGATGCTTTTGAACTGTGGTGTTGGAGAAGACTCTTGAGAGTCCCTTGGACTGCAAGGAGATCCAACCAGTCCATTCTGAAGGAGATCAGCCCTGGGATTTCTTTGGAAGGAATGATGCTAAAGCTGAAACGCCAATACTTTGACCACCTCATGGGAAGAGTTGAGTCATTGGAGAAGACTCTGATGCTGGCAGGGATTGGGGGCAAGAGGAGAAGGGGACGACAGAGAATGAGATGGCTGGATGGCATCACTGACTCGATGGACGTGAGTCTGAGTGAACTCCGGGAGTTGGTGATGGACAGGGAGGCCTGGCGTGCTGCGATTCATAGGGTTGCAAAGAGTTGGACACGACTGAGCGACTGATCTGATCTGATCTGGACTGTAGCCTCCCAGGCTTCTTTGTCCACGAGGTTTCCCTAGCAAGAATACTGGAGTGGGTAGACATTCCATTCTCCAGGGGATCTTCCTGGCCCAGGGATCAAACCCAGGTTTCCTGCATTGCAGGCAGATTCTATACCATCTGAGTCACCAGTGTGGCTATTAGGAAATGTCAATGTTGTATGTGACTGGCTTCTGTGGTTTGTGGTATATTGAACACTGCTGCTCTAGACAGTTGAATAGCTAGATACCTTAAGGACCTGCTTTTCTATGAAGAGTACTAAACGCACCACAGAAAAGTCAGCCTGGTCTCATTCCTAGATGTCATTTTCCACCCATCGTGTCAGAAAAATTGTATTTGCAGTAAGAAGGAGTCATACTTACTCTATTATTTCTGTATTCAAAGAGAGTGTGAACACAGCATGTCCTGGGCAATGGGCCTGATGTTTTCCTATATAGTGGTTCTTAACCTTGGCTGTGCATTAGAACCACCTGGGGGCTTTAGAAAATTATGAGGTCAGGCTACACCCCAGACTACTTAAGTGGCAATGTGTGGGAGTGAGACCCGGGTATCAGGGTTTTCCTAAAGTTTCCCCAGGTGATTACACTGCAGCTGGGCTGTCCAGCAATTCAGAAATCTTGCTGTATAAGAAAGGCAGGTGTTTGGGACTTAACAGCAGGTGAATATTTGATCGGATATATGTGTCAAAAGGTAACAGAATCACTGATTACGTCACACTGAGCTTAGATAGCCAAATAAAATGTAGCTTCTTTGTATTCTAGAATGGATCTGAACTTCCTCCTGACTCCCCCTTCCCAATGGCACACACAAACACACAAAAACCCAAACATACACAAAAACCCAAACAAAACAAAACTTTCCTAAGCCTGGTGTCTCCATCTATGCTAAACCGAATAGTCTCTCTGCACTAGCTGGAGATCTTAGACTTAAAATGCTTTGTATTTCATTTAAATTTTTTTCTTTAAATTTGTTTTATTGAAGTATAGTTGTTTTACAATGTTGTGGTAATTTGTGCTGTACTGCAAAGTGACTCCAGTTATACATATATATATATATGTATTCTTTTTCATATTCTTTTCCATTACAGTTTATCACAGGTTACTGAATATAATTCCCTGTGCTACACAGTAGGACCTTGTTGTTTATCCATCCTTTATATAACAGTTTACATCTACTAACCCCAAACTCCCAGTCTATCCCTTTCCATCAGCCCCCTCCCCCTTGGCAACCACAAGTATATTCTCTTTGTCTGTGAGTCTTTTTCTATTTCATAGATAAGTTCATTTGTGTTATATTTTAGTTTCCATATATGTGATATATGATACTTGTCTTTCTCTTTCTGACTTACTTCACCTAGTGTGACAATCTCTAGGTCAATCCACATTGCTGCAAATGTCAGTATTCCAATTCTTTTTCTTGGCCAAATAGTAATGTGTGTGTGTATATGTGTGTGTGTGTGTGTGTGTGTATATATATACACACATACATATACATATGTGTATACATATATATACACACCCCACATCTTTTTATGTTTTAATTTTCATATGTATTTAATAAATTTACAAATTTTAATTTTTCCTTATAATTTGTACAGAAGACTCAAATATGGACAATCTGTGTTTTTCTCAGTTCAGTCACTTAGTCATGTCCAACTCTTTGTGACCTCATGGACTGCAGCATGCCAGGCCTCTCTGTCCATCACCAACTCCCAGAGTTTACTCAAACTCATGTCCATTGAGTTGGTGATGTCATCCAGCCATCTCATCCTCTGTCATCCCCTTCTCCTCCCACCTTCAATCTTTCCCAGCATCAGAGTCTTTTCAAATGAGTCAGTTATTCACATCAGGTGGCCAAAGTATTGGAGTTTCAGATGCAACATAAGTCCTTCCAATGAATATCCAAGACTGATTTCCTTTAGGATGGACTGGATGGATCTTGCGGTCCAAGAGACTCTCAAGAGTCTTCTCCAATACCACAGTTCAAAAGGATCAATTCTTTGGCACTCAGCTTTCTTTATAGTCCAACTCTCACATCCATACATGACTACTGGAGAAACCATAGCCTTGACTAGACAGACCTTTGTTGACAAAATAATGTCTCTGCTTTTTAATATGCTGTCTAGGTTGGTCATAACTTTCCTTCCAAGGAGTAAGCGTCTTTTAATTTCATGGCTGAAGTCACCATCTGCAGTGATTTTGGAGCCCCCAAAATAAAGTCTGACACTGTTTCCACTGTTTCTCCATCTATTTCCCATAAAGTGATGGTACTGGATACCATGATCTTAGTTTTCTGAATGTTGAGCTTTAAGCCAAGTTTTTCACTCCTCTTTCACTTTCATCAAGAGGCTCTTTAGTTCTTCAGTTTCTGCCATAGGGGTGTTGTCATCTGCATATCTGAAGTTATTGATATTTCTCCTGGCAATCTTGATTCCAGCTTGTGCTTCCTCCAGCCCAGCGTTTCTCATGATGTACTCTGCATATAAGTTAAATAAGCAGGATGACAATATACAGCCTTAACATACTCCTTTTCCTATTTGGAACCAGTCTGTTGTTCCATGTCCAGTTCTAACTGTTGCTTCCTGACCTGCATACACATTTCTCAAGAGGCAGGTCACTGGGTCTGATATTCCCATCTCTTTCAGAATTTTCCACAGTTTGTTGTGATCCACACAGTCAAAGGCTTTGGCATAGTCAATAAAGCAGAAATAGATGTTTTTCTGGAACTCTCTTGCTTTTTTGATGATCTAACAGGTGTTGGCAATTTGATCTCTGGTGTTTTTCTAAAAAGATACAAATGAACTTAATTTACAAAACAGAAACAGACTCACAGACTTAGAAAATGAGCTTCTGGTTGTCAGGGGGAAGGGTGGGGGGCAAGGATAGATAGGGAGTTTGTCCCACATCCTTTTTATCCATAAAATGCTATCTTTCAGAATATCATCTCCTTTACTAAGATGGAGTCAAGGAAAGACACCATATGGGAGAGACACTGTGTGCACTGACCTCGTGGCAGAGGGACAGCCGAACCCTCTGGCCTGAGGCTGGTCCTGGGGCCAGGTCGGGCCAATGTTAGCTCACACCTGGGCCCTACGTCTTCTGCTGGGTTCTGCTGCCCAGGTCTGCCATGGATAGGGCCAATCGTCTGCTGCCTTGCTCAGCATTCCTCTTCTCACTGTGAGTTGCCAACCGCGGAGCGCACCTCATTCCCTTTTTGGGGGTCTGCAACCTGGCTGCTCCACAGAGGGCACATTGAAGGCTTTTGGCCTGAGCCTCACATCCCACTTCCCCAGCAAGGCTGGGCTTCTGGATCCCTATGGCCACACCGGAGGGCTCATCCCTGCCCTCTCTCTGTGTGACCTCAGCTCCTCCTTGGTTACTCATGATTAGGTTGGGCCTTGAACAAGTGTCACTCATAGAGTCAACAATGGGAAGAGAAGCACAAGCTCCGAATCTCTCAACTGATTCCATATGTCCCTTCCCAGGCTGAGGTCAGGGGATGGCCTTCAACATGCAGGGGACTCCCTCTTCTCTCAGTCTCCATCCCAAGGGCCCACTGGCCACTTCTTCACTCACATGACCTGCCTTTCTGTGGGGCAGAAAGTCTGTTCTAGGTGACTCAGGCTGAAATAGTATCTTCTCTATTCTGCCAGAGCAATGTGACCTCAGCCCTTTAGGATTTGATTTTCTTTTTTTGTTTTTTATTTGTTTTTTTTTTTTTTTTAAGATTTTATTTATTTATTTGGCTGCACCAGATCCTTAGTTGCAGCACACAGGATCTTTAGTTGTAGCATGTGGGATCTAGTTCCCTGACCAGGGATCTAACCCAGGCCCCCTGCCTTGGGAGGGCAGAGTCTTAGCCACTGGACCACCAGGGAAGTCTCTCAGATTTGCTTTCCATGTGCTCAATAAGAACCAAAAAACTTAGAAAATGGTTCTCACAGCAAAGCCTGGCTCTCGAGATCATGGCTTCAACTCAAAAAAATCATTTCTCCAACCTTAAATGGAAACAGTACCCTCCTCTCTTAGATGCTAGCCTCAGTCACATCCCTCCATTCTGCCATCTCAGGCCGATGTTGCCTCAGGGTGACTAGGGACAGGGTCAGCCATGTGGAAACGCAACAGAGAAAAGTCCACTAATGTGCATTTTCAGATATGATTATTACTCTTAGTATAATTACAGGGGAGCAGTTTACTGAGGACCAGGTCCTGTTCTGTATGCTTTACATGAATTAAGTCATCTTAATCCTGATCACACCCTCATGAGAAAACAGACACAGAGAAGTTAAGTAACTTGCCAAAAGTCACACATCTGTTAAGGTCAGCTAGGCATTTGAATCTAGACTGGGCTTCAGGGTCTATTTTCTTAACTTATTTTTTAAATTTTTAATTGGAGGATAATTGCTTTACAATATTGTGTTAGTTTCTGCTGTACAACATGAATCAGCTTTAAGTATATGTATATCACCTCCCTCTTGAATCTCCTCAGGAAGACTCCTCCTCCTTCTCAGACTCACGCTCACCCGCATCCCATCCCTCTGGGTCATCACAGAGCACCGAGCTGAGCTCCCTGTGCTCTACAGCAGCTTCGCACTGGCTGTTTTACACATGGTAGTGTATATATCTGGAGAAGGCAATGGCACCCCACTCCAGTACTCTTGCCTGGAAAATCCCATGGGCAGAGGAGCCTGGTAGGCTGCAGTCCATGGGGTCACTGAGGGTTGGACATGACTGAGCAACTTCACTTTCACTTTTCACTTTCATGCATTGGAGAAGGAAATGGCAACCCACTCCAGTGTTCTTGCCTGGAGGATCCCAGGGACGGGGGAGCCTGGTGGGCTGCCGTCTATGGGGTCACAGAGTCGGACACGACTGAAGTGACTTAGCAGCAGCAGCAGCAGCAGTGTATATATCAGTGCTACTCTTTCAATTTGCCCCACCCTCCGCTTATCCACCTGTGTCCACATGCCCATGCTCTACGTCTGCATCTCTATTCCTGCCCTGCAACTAGGATCATCTGTACAGTTTTTCTAGGTTTCACATATATGCACTCATATACAATATTTGTTGTTCTCTTTCTGACTTCCTTCACTCTGTATGACATCTTCTTAACCTCTTCTCTCCCTCCATGAGGACCCTTCCCCTCTGCATGCTCCCCACTTCTCTTCTTGAGAGTTATAAAGACAAAGAGCTCTAAGAAAATATTCTTTTGACATGGGAGGCCCAGGATGTCTCACTACCAAAAGACTTTTCAGAAGGAGCTGAAGTACAATATTTTAAAAGTAAATGTATGTGCCAGAAGAATATTCAGTTGGGTTAACTATCAATCATTAAGTCTCCTACTCCCAACAGAATTTAATCTGTCTCTGTGGAGTCCAAGTCCTTGCTTCAGGCTCTTTTGAATTCTAAACACTTCCATTAACCTAGTTTGATTTATTGTGAAATGCTTCCACTCTCACTCCTTAGCCTCGCTCACTGCTGCCTTTTAATTCCTTCTGTCCATTACCTATACCTGCACAATGTACAGCATAGCCTGGTGAGATTATATATTTTTTCCTTTAAAACACACTCACACACACACATTTTTGTCTTGAGATGAGAAGTCATGATTCACTTTGTTTTTTGTTGATCTATATTTTTAGTTGTACTGGATCTCTGTTGCTGTGTGGGCTTTCTTTAGTTGCAGCGAGCAGGGGCTACTCTTCATTGCAATGCACAGGCTTCTCTTTGCAGTGGCTTCTCTTGTTACAGAGCACAAGCTTTAGGCATGTAGGCTTCAGTAGTTGTGGCCCACGGGCTTAGTTGATCCACAGTTTGTGGGATCTTCTCAGACCAGGGATCGAACCCATATCCCCTGCATTGGAAGGCAGAATCTTATCCACTGTACCACCAGGGAAGTCCTATATATTATTTTCTGATTGTGTCCTCCATGTATATTTTATTTCCCCAAACTGACTGTGAACTCCTGGAGGGCAGAGACTGTATCCTGTATCAGACTCACAGCCCCCACAGTGTTAGCACAGTAGGGTGCACAGAGAAGGGACTCAGTCAATATTTGTGGATTGATTCCCTTGGGAAAAAAATAAATGATCTCTATTTGCTTACTTTTCAAATCTTTGAAACTTAAATTCAATCTCTGGCTTCCTTTATTTGTCAAATATATACACTGGGCTCTGTGCTAAACTGCATAGGTCGAAACTTTAGTACTGCCAGTTCCTGGCTTTGGGCTAGGTGCATTCACCCTCTGTGCCTCAGTTTCCACAAATGTAAAATGGGGATATAATTGTGTTATCTCATAAGGTTGGTGTGAGAAGTATAAATGAGATACACTGAAGAATTAGACTAGTGCCTGGCATGTTGAAAGCATTCAATAAATTCCAGGTATAAAAAATGGATGCACATTTACCTTATAATCCCACTTCTACCCTCTAGCTTGAATACCCCAAGCACACATTTACATGCACATGACAAAACATAATATTTAAAATATTTAAAATTTTCTATCCTTCACCCATTCCTCAAATTTTGCAAACACTGTTTGTTATGTCATTTCCCAAGAAACCCCTTGATGATCAGGCTTTCCAGATGGCGCTAGCGATTAAAAAAAAAAAAAAAAAAAAAAATCCCTACTGCCAGTGCAGGAGACCTAAGACACCCAGGTTCAATCCCTGGCTTGGGAAGGTCCCCTGGAGAAAGGCATGGCAACACACTCCAATATTCTTGCCTGGGGAATTCCATGGACAGAAGCGCCTGACAGGCGACAGTCCATGGGGTCACAAAGAGTTGGCCACAAATGAAGCAACTTCACAGGCATCTACGGTCTGATGATCCTGGCCACCAGGTGGCGGTGTTGTTCAGTCGGGTACAGTATATTAGCAGTTGCCTTACACTAGGGCCTGGCCTGAACTTCCAATGCTGTTTCAGAAGTAGCACAAGTTACTTTCTTTGTCCTGTGACGGGCTGTTTTTTTTTTTTCCTTTTGCTTCTTTTCCCGTCTACTGCTTCACTCACCTCCATTACACATCTCACCACCTCCTCAAATGACCCACCTCCATTACATATCTAACCACCTCCTCAAATATGCACCGTGTAACTGACCTCAGAAATCTGGTTGAGATTTCCATACCACCCAGCAAGGTGTTGACCAGAAATGAAAAAGTGAAAGTGTTAGTCGCTCAGTCATGTCCAACTCTTTGTGACCCCATGGACTGTAGCCCGCCAGGCTCCTGTGTCCATGGGATTATCCAGGCAACAATATTGGGGTGGATATAATGTTTTTTTAAAAGAGCCACGTTGGACATCCTGGAAATTAAAGGTTAAAGCACTAAATACCTGCAGTAAATCACTGCTGCTGCTGCTGCTGCTGCTGCTAAGTCGCTTCAGTCGTGTTCGACTCTGTGTGACCCCATAGACGGCAGTCCACCAGGCTCCCCCGTCCCTGGAATTCTCCAGGCAAGAACACTGGAGTGGGTTGCTATTTCCTTCTCCAATGCATGAAAGTGAAAAGTGAAAGTGAAGTCACTCAGTCGTGTCCAACTCTTCGTGACCCCATGGACTGCAGCCCACCAGGCTCCTCTGTCCATGGGATTTTCCAGGCAAGAGTACTGGAGTGGGGTGCCATCGCCTTCTCCGGCAGTAAATCACTAACGGGCAGAAAAGGCAAATGCCCCGCTGGTCTCTCCACACCAATCCCTCCCTCCTCTGCACTCCAAGCCCACAGCTGGGCCACGGGGACCAATCCTGATATTCGGTGGCCACCCAGACACTCTCCATGGCTTCAGAGTCCTTCCCAGGATGACTTTCCTTGAAGCTTCCGGTAAGCAACAGGCCAGCAAGCCAAACCCGTGTTTGCCAGATAGAGCAAGCTTGTGGGTTCAGGTGCAGTGTATGTATAGTTCCCACACCTGCATTCAGCTGCTTCCTAGAACTACCGCCTAGGCCCCTGCACCATTTCCTCCTCCCCATTATGATGACAATAGCCAGGCGTTTAGTAACAGCTGCCGCCTCCAGTGAGCCCGTCCCATGTGCTCACTGATTCACAGGCGTTAACTCATTTCATCTTCAGAACAGGGCTGAACTGTGGTGGTGACACTTGTGGACACCATGGCTGAGGTTAAACAATCAAAGTCATGCAGTCCCAAAATGGAAGAGCTGGGGTTGAGTCCAGGTTACTGACTTGAAAACCTTCCCTCTTACCCTCCCACTCCCTGGAGGTCCCACAGGACATCACATGTTCTTGCTTCAGCAGCTAAAAGTGGAACAAGGCTGCCACCCTCACACCCACCCCACACCCACAATTCCCAGCTGTCCCTCCCCTCCCTACCCACAGCTCACGACTCTGCAGAAAAATCGTATCTGGCAACTCGACCTGCCACTCAGGAAAGGCTGTGGTCTGTGGTCTTTCCCTCTGGGGCCCCGGCCCCAGCGAGCTAGGAAGGTGTCCTGTGATACCCAGACAGGCAGGGTGGCCCTGTGGCAATGATAATTGGGCACGTGGAGAGGGAGCTGACACTGTCTGCAGGGCTGAAGAAAGGCCCTGAATTTGGGAAGGAGAGAGGGTGAACTTAGGAAGGATGGGAACACAAAGGCTGACCTACAGGGACCCCTGTCCTCTGACTCAGAGCTGACGTGCAGCTTCTCCGGGTCATCAGGAATTCTTCCACACCCTGCAGAGGGGCAGGTACTGCATGGAGAACTTCTCCGACATGAGGGAAAGACTCAGCGCCTCCCTAGCTGGGGCAGGATGCACAGATAAACCATTCCTAGGCCACAAGGTTTCCTACGGAGCCAGGCCTAGAGTCTCTCTGGAGTGCTGGTGGCGGGGTCCACCTTCCTGCCACTGCATCATGTTCTGCATTCCCAGCCCCATGCTGCTGCAGAGAGGAAGAAGTAGGTGGCTGTGACAGTGTTGGTACACTACATGGTAGATTGTGTTGGCCTGAAAAATGGGTCATCATGGAAACCATGGAGGGCTTGCCCTGGAAGGGCCCTGCTAGCCTCATGTTTCCACCCGTGTCTCATGTAAGGCAGTTTCCAGAATTCTTCCACCTGTAGCTATAAACCTCTAATGGATCCCAATCAGTTTCATGTGTCACAACCAGAATTTTGTTTAAAAAATAAAATAGGCTAGAGTTGAATACAAGGGAAAATATTAAAGTGCCTAGAACATATTGAATCAGTTATTCTCTGGGGACATTTTTGTTTGAGTTCTATATGTTTATGAGAGTAGTGAGTCACAGTATAAAATAGATTCTTGTCATAGCTGTGGTCCAAAATGCTTGTAAACTGCTGCCAACCTGAGTCTCATCTTAACAAAAGGGAAAAGCTTGCATTTTTTTTCAGAGGAGAAAAACATTTCCCGTAGTCAAAAATGGGACACAACCCAAATGGTTCTCAAAGATAGAAGAGATAAATAAGTTGTGGCATAATCGTGCAATGGGAATATTATGTATATGGCAAAGAAAGTGAATGAACTATAGCTATAAACAGTAACATGGATGAAATATATTAATATGTTGAACATAAGCAAGATGAAAAGGAAGACATAATTTATGATTCAGCTTATATAAAAATTTTAAAAGGCAAAACTAAACTCTATGGTTTACAATTACATCTATAGATGGTACAATTAAAAAGAGAAGTAATCATTTGGTTACCCCAGAGGCAAAGGGGTTTGACGATGATCAGAAAGGGACACCAGGCAGGGAAACCAGAGGCCTGACTGTGTTGTTTCTTAACCCTGCTGGTGCTTACCTGGGAATCCACTTTAACATTATTCATTAAATTCTATGTTTATGTTATATGCATTGCTAGGTATTCATCTTTCATAGTTTAAAACAAGATCATAAAAGTATAGTGATGAAATTTTACCTTTAAATCTACATGTTTATTAGTTTCTAGTTTTATGACTTTCTGGAAAACATCTTGACAGTGAAAAGAAGTAATTATGAAGTAAAGTATGTCAGGGCCTGTTCATTCTAGACCAGCACTGGACAATAGACATTTCAGTGATAATGAGAGTGTTGTGCTTCTGTGCTATCCAGTGCCAAAGCTACTAGCACATATGGCTGTTGAGCACTTGAGACAAGGCTAGTGGAACTGAGAAATTTCAAATTGTATTTAAATAATGAATCTAAAAAGCCACATGTGACTAGTAGCTACCATAGTGTACAACACTGGTCCAGACCCACTTGCTTGGTATAATCAAATGTAATAATGCTTTTCAGATCAACCTAAATTTGAATCCTACTTCTGTTCCTACCACTGTAAGAATTTAGGTGGAATAGTTGGTTTTTCTAATCCTTACCACACTCATCTGTAAAATGGGGATAAAAAGAAACACATCTTAATCTTGATATGAGGACTGTATTAAATTCATGAATGCAGACCACCTATCACAGACCCTGCCGGTGGTTGATGTCAAGAAATGTTGATTTCCTTCCCATAACTGTGTGGCCATCTTAAAATCAAGTGATCTCCAAGTAAGGCCTGGATGAGTCAGTTCAGATGACTTAGTGCTGTCTACACTGCATCTCTATCATCAATTCCAGGGATCTGTCTACAGGGCAGCAGCACCATCATTTGCAGATTGTTAGTCCCTGACCAGGGATGGAACCTGGGCCCTTGGCAGTGAGAGTGTGGGGTCCTAACCACTGCACCACCAGGGAGCGACTGAGCACACACACAAACATAGTTGATTTACAATGTTGTGTTAGTTTCTTGTATATAACAAAGTTAGTTATATATATTGTTGTTTAGTCATTAAGTCATGTCTGACTCTTGCGATCCCATGGACCATAGCCTACCAGTCTCCTCTATCCATGGGATTTTCCAGGCAAGCATACTCGAGTGAGTTGCCATTTCCTTCTCAAGGAGATCTTCCTGACCCAGGGATTGAACCCACATCTCCTGCATCTTCTGCATTGGCAGGCAGATTCTTTAGTGCTGAGCCACCAGGGAAGCCCATATAAATATATAATATAAACATATATATTCTTTTTCATGCTATCTTCCATTATATTTTACTACAGGATATTGAATATATCAATAGTTTCCTGTGCTATATAGTAGGACCTTGTTGTTCCTCTGTTTTATACATAGCAGTGTGTATCCGCTAATCCCACATTCTAATTTATCCATCCCTCACGCCCTTTCCCCTTTCATAACCACAAGTCTATTCTCTATGTCTGTGAGTCTGTCTCTGTTTTGCAGATAAGTTCATTTGTATCGTATTTTAGATTCCATATAAAAGTGATATCATATAATATTTGTCTTTCTCTTTCTGACTTCTCTTAGTATGTATCATCTCTAGGTCCATCCATGTTACTACAAATGGCATTATTTTATTCTTTTCAATTGTTGAGTAATATTCAATTGTATATATGTACTACATCTTCTTTATCCATACATTTATCAATGGACATTAGGTTGTTTCCATGTCTTGGCTATTGTAAACAGTGCTGCTATGAAGGTATGGCTGCATGTATCTTTTTGAATTAGAATTTTGTCTGGGTATATGGCTAGGAATGGAATTGCATCATACCAGCCAGATATTTTTTATCAATTTTTTATCAGCCACATCGACTCAGTTGCTGTAGTTTACATTAAGATGTTTTGAGTCAAAGTTGATTGCACACTTCTCTGTGAGCCAATGATGTGAGGCAAGTCTTTGAAAGGGTAGCACATTCTGGTCTAGGATTACACCATAGATATACTATCTCCAAAACAATGAAAGTCAGGATCCCCCTTCCCTCTTGACCAGTCTGACTGCACCTAGAACATTTTCCTCTTCTTTGGACGACATTTTGAAAGGGAGGTAACTCACACATCATGTAGTCACCATGTATCGAGCACTGCGCTATATGCATCATGTACCTCGTCTTCCTGCCAACCCAATGAGCTAGGTATTAATACCCTCTTCCATTATATAGATAAGGAAACTGAGACTAAGAGAGCCTAAGTGGATTGCCAAAGATCATATATCTGGTAATAGGAAGGTCAGAATTTAAACAAATTCTGTGTAATTTCAATAAACCCCTTTGTAATGAGTGGAGGGCCTTCCTTCTGGTAACTCCCCTGGATCCAGAACTTTGACTCACTTTTCCTTTGCTTTCTCATCCAGAAATCTTGCCCCCTCCATTTCAGCCACCCACACCCCCAGGCCCCAGTCTGGAGCCCATCACCTCTCAGAAGTGCATCATGTTTAAAATCTCCATTGCAGACATGCCCCCTCAGAACACCACCTCCTCTCAGTCCCTCATTCATTCACACCCAGACGACGGTCCTTCAGCTTCATCCAGAGCTTTGGTTTCTTCCCCGACTCTTTGGCTCTGTTTCCCTCTGGTGTTCCCATCCTGGTGTTATGCTTGTCTTAGACGCCACCATCTGTCATTTGAGTGTTCTCGTGCACATGTCTGGAGTCCTCTCACACTGTCCTTCTGTGTCCTCTGCCAGCACAACCCAGGCCCAGTCCCCTGCACTGCCTGCCTCCTCTACATGTGCACATGTATTGGTAAGGAGAGCCAGGACCATTACCCACTATTCAGACCACTATCGGCTTATGATCTCCAACCTCACTGGGCTCTTAGGTCTCTGCAATCATTTTGGCCTCTGCAGTCAAGCCCCACTTTTGAACAGCAGACACGGAACCTGAAAATTTTCATCATCGTCCTGAAACATCCATTTACCACTTCATTTTCAACAGAAGACCTTCTCTGCTCTTTCACAAAAGAAAATGGAAACCACGAAGAGGAAGTCCTGGGCCTCCTGCCCCCAGTCCTGCACACGCTCCTGCCTGTGCCCTCCTCCTACAAAGGAGGCCCCTCGTGACCAAGGCTGCTCCCATCTCCCTCCTGCCCTGTGCCCAGAAACCTGGCTCCATCAAAGAGCTTCCGTGTGGCTCCTCCCCTGCCTCCTGCCTGGCTCCTTCTCCACCATGTGTACAGGCTCCTATTTGAAAACAAAATGGAACCAGATCCACATGGTGTCCACATGTCTTCTCCATTCCAGCCACGTGCTCTCTTCCCCTCGCAGGCGGTATTTTGAGGTGGTGCCACTCCACACCCCAACCTGTTAATATCTAGGGCCCTCCTTGATGTCCACTGAGATCATGTCTGAGGTCATTCACGGCATCCTCACTACTGAATGTGGGTCCCTTGTCAGTCTGCATAGCACTTATATGCTCGCATTAGATGCCGGGTACCTGGCACTTAGTGGCTGCAAGACCCCTGTTGCAGGTGCAGCCTTTCCTCTCAGCCTGCCTTTCCACGTGTGCATCTCAGTCGCCTCTTCTGCTTTCCTCTGAACCCAGGTCTCCAAGAAGGCCGCATCATGGGACCCCCTCCTCCTCTCTCACTGCTGCCCTCTCCTGTGACCTTTTGTCGCTTCCTACTCTACCTTCTGCTGATGATGCCCACACCTGTGTCTCCAGGCAGTCCTGAGCTCCACACTTGCTTGTCTGACTGAGCAGCCAGCGCCTCCACTCAGAGATCTCATCTCCCCTCACCCCCACCTACACTCAGGCCTGTAGGAAACCGGATTCCTTACCTTCTCCACTCAGTAACTGTTCTTCCTCCTGCTTTTCTTCAGGGATGGTGGCACCGTTAACCCGCTGCCCACACTGGCACCCCGGGGTCAACCTCCACTCCTTCCTGTCCCTCAGTCTCATGCAGTTCACCATGCAGGTGGCAAATCCTGGCAGTATGGCTTCCAAGTCCTCCCATGGCTCGTCCATGCTGTCCTGTCTAGTCTGGTCTCACTCACATCACCCCACCTCTCACAGTGGTAGAGTGAAGTCTGGCTGCTGTACTGATAGAGAAGATTCAATTCTGCATAAAAGACAAGAAAACGCCACCAGTTAGGTGTAGATAAGTGTCTCAGCAGCTCAGGCTGCATTAACCACATACCATAGACCAGGGGTTTAGTCGGCAGAAATTGGTTTTCTCATAGCTCTGCAGACTGGCCATGCCAGGGTGGCCAGGTTCTTGTCAGGCCTGTCTTCCTGGGCTGTAGATGGCCATCTTTCTGGTGTGTCCTCACCTGGCCTTTCCTCGGTGTGTGTGCATCGAGAAAGACAGATCTCTCTCTCTCTCTTGCTCTTCTTATAACGAGGCCAGTCCTATCAGACTAGACACCACACCTTTATGATCTTAATTAACCTTCATATTCTCCTAAAAGCCTTGTCTCCTCATACATTCCCATTGGGAGTTAGGAGCTTCAGCATATGAGTGAGGAGGGAGGGGATGTAATTCAGTCCATAGCAGTAAATTATTAACCTGAAAAACATGAGATAAGTAAAGTGAGTAGTGCATATTTGTGCAAATATATATAAAACAGGATGGAAGGACAAATACACACTACTATGTATAACATAGATAACTAATGAGAACCTACTGTATAGCACAGGGAACTCCACTCCGTGCTCTGTGGTGACCTGAATGGGAAGGAAATCCAAAAAAGAAGGGATATATGTATACATATAACTGATTCACTTTGCTGTATAGCAAAAACTAACAGCATTATAAAGCAACTATACTCCAATAAAAATAAATAAACCTGCCAAATACAGACACGCATGCACAACAAAAAGGATAGAAGGAGGAAGGAAACACTATTACTCTGGGAATATATGATGAACATGATAAATTATGCAACAATACACAAAGAATCTTAATTCAGTCACCCATTGGTGACACTGAGCCTGGCCCCTTCCTAAGAAATACGAATAAACCCTTTAGCTGTTCAGCAGACTTACTGACAGGTGACAGCTGTGGCCAGGTGTGCTTGTCTCTGCATTTCTCAAATGCAGAGGTACGTGCATTGGTCCCAGACAACTTCTGTCTGTGGACCCCTGGCTCCAACCTCAATGCTGGCGCTTGTAAGTGCACCATTGGCAGGGAAGGCTGATGCAGCAGGGACAGAGAGAGACCAGAGGTGTGCCTACTGTGTGTTCCAGGATTCAGGAAGCACAGTATTTCTGCTTGTTTGCACCCTGTATTCAGTGTCCTCATCTCTTTTCCCTTGCTATTTGCTGTGTGTTCTAAAGCTTATTGATGAACTCTGTGATTCAAGCTTTTTCGTATGGTCAGTGGGTTTTTCTTTGCTGTGCCCTCTTATATAACTTGCCTGGTGGTGTACTTGGAGGCCACTCTGACATCATAATGGATAGAATCGTACGTGACAGGGAGGACACTTTAATGGCCTCAACTCTTCACCCCTCCCTATGTGCACTGCCTTTGTCATGTGATTTTTCAGCTCCCCCCATCAAGGGATGACATGTATTTCCTCCCTTTGAAACTGAGCTCAGCCATGTGGTGTGCTTTGCTCCATGGGATGTTAGCAGAGGTTTGAAAGAGAGCCTGTCTGGTTGGGCTTGCTCTCCTGCACCACTTCCATCCATATAAGAAGGATGTGTGCAGGTTTGCCCACTGTTCCTAGGAGGAGGATGAAAGACACAGGATGTGGAACCATGGCCAGCCAAACCCAATCTAGATCAGCTGATTCCTAACTTGCCCAGCCTAGATTAGTCATCTATCATTTCAGTTCAGTTCAGTTCAGTCGCCCAGTCATGTCCGACTCTCTGTGACCCCATGAACTGCAGCACGCCTCCCTGTCCATCACCAACTCCTGGAGCCTACCCAAACTCTTGTCCATTGAGTCAGTGATGCCATCCAACCATCTCATCCTCTGTCGTCCCCTTCTCCTCCCACCTTCAATCTTTCCCAGCATCAGGGTCTTTTCCAATGAGTCAGTTCTTCACATCAGGTGGCCAAAGTATTGAGCTTCAGCTTCAACACCAGTCCTTCCAATGAACACCCAGGACTGATCTCCTTTAGGATGGACTGGTTGGATGTCCTTGCAGGCCAAGGGACTCTCAAGAGTCTTTTCCAACTGACCCACAAATTCACTGAAATAATATTGCATGTCATTTTAAGCCACTGGGTTTGGGGCATTTTATTAAACAGTAGTAGCCTATTTGTTATATTCATCTAGACAAATTCTGTGACCTCCTCACTTTTATTCCTGCCTACAGTGGTCTCTTCCAGTCCATTTCCTTCTGAGGTCATAGTACTCTTATAACACATAAATCTGCTCATCTTACCCATCTTCTTTAACCATTCAATGAATCTTTTCTTTACCTTTAGGATAAATTGCAAACTCCCACATAATCTGGCCCCTACTTGTTTATCTAGCCAGCCTGATTTCTTGGCATGACCTACCTCTTTCTCTAGACTTTAAATACACTGAACTCTTCACAGGTGTCTGACCGAGTCATTCTCTCTCTTGCCTCCAGGCCTTGGAACATGTTGTTTTCTCTACAGGGAGCATGTGTGAATTTCCTAGGACTGCCTGAACAAAGTAGTACCATGAAGTGAGTGGCTTAAAAACCACGAAAATTCATTGTCTCCCAGTTCTGAAAGTGAGAATTCCTAAATCAAGTTATCAGCAGATTCATGTGCTCTGTGAAACCAGGAGGGGAGACTCCTTCCTCACCTCTCCCTAGTCGTTGGTAGTTGCCAGCCATTCTTGGCATCCCTAGGCTGGCAGTGGCTGCAACTCAATTTCTGCTCTGTCATCACATAATCTTCTTCCCTTGTGTCTTCACCTCCTTTTCTTTTTTAAAATTTTTATTGTTTATGAATAATGAAGTCCTGGCTCTTCATTGCTGTGTATGGTCTTCTCTAGTTATGACAGACGTGCTTAGTTATAGTATGTGGGATCTAGTTTCCTGACCAGAGTTCGAACCCGGGCCCCCTGCATTGGGAGTGCGGAGTCTTAGCTACTGGACCACCAGGGAAGTCCCACACATCCTTTTTTTTTTTAAATTAAATTTTATTTTGCTTAACTTTACAATATTGTATTGCTTTTGCCATACATCTTATAAGGACACTAGTCAGATTGAATTGAGGACCCATTCTACCCCAGGATGATCGTATCTTTTTATTCCCCCACATTTATTGAGATATAATTGACAATGATGTGTAAGTTTAAGATTAGTTATCTTAAATAAGGTTAGTTATCACCTCTGTCACCACACATAATTAACATTTAATTATTGTAATGAGAATGTTGGAGATCTACTCTGTTAACAACTTTCAAGTATATGATACAGTATTACTAATTATAGTTGCCATGCTGTACATTAGATCCTCAGAACTGATTCATATAACTGGGCATTTTTACCCCTTGACCACCAAGTCATACTGATCTAGGGTGGCATCATCCTCCAGCAGCTTGAAGCAGATCTTGGGTTTCCAGCCAGAGATTGAGGTTGGGTTGCGGTGCTGAGAGCACTGAATCCTAGTTGCTAGACCAGTGGTCAGTGACAAGGCCCTGGCCCTTCAGCTGTGTGGAAAAGAATTCCCACAAAGATGGAAAGTAGTGAAACAAGTAAAGTATTTATTGGGAGGAAAATAGAGTACAGTGTGTCTGGTTAAACACACAGGCAGGCTCAGAGAGAGTCACTGAGTCACACCCTTATGGCAGTTTGAATCACTTTTATGGGTATTTCTTCCAGGTTTTCTTTGACCAATCATCTTGCTTTGTCTGGTCCTGAGTCTGTATTTGGTTTGTCTCAGGGTCCTCCCATGTGTGTGTGTGTGTGTGTGTGTGTGTGTGTGTGTGTGTGTGTGCGCGTGTGTGCACATCTCTCAGCCAAGATGGATTCCAGCAAAGAGGCTTACGGGTAGTTGAATCACTTACTATGAGGTGACAACACCCTCTCTCTTTTCACCTCCAAGGAGCCTTTCTGTGTATGTATAGTCAGGGAGGTCTCCTTGACTTCAAGAATGAGAAATATGTTGTCTTTTATCTCTTATCTTGGCAGGCCCAGAATCCTACATCAATCCTGCTTTTATGGAGTTTCTGCTGTAATGGAATTTGTGTCCACAGAGGAGAAAGTGTTCAGCCTGGGGCCCATCTATCTTCTATCTCAATACATATAGCTCACATCTTCTTTATCCATTCATCTGAGCCATACTTTCTTGTTTCTTTACATGCCTGTAATATTTTGCTGAAAACTGGACGTTTTGAATCTTATCCTGTACTAATTTAGATTATTTTCCTCACTTCCAGGATTTGTTGTTGCTTGCCTTGGGTGGTAGTTGTTTAGTGACCTCTCTAAACTACTTTTGTGAAGACTGTATTCTTTGCAATGAATGCTATATGAGGTCTCTGTTCCATTAGCTCAGTGGTCAGCTAGTCATTGAACAGAGATTTCCTTAAATGCCTTAAGTCAAATTTTTAAAAATAGAAAGAAAGAAAAATATACACTCCAGGTCCTTGAAGAATGGCTCCCTCTTGGGATAATCCTTTATACGTCAGTCATGCCATTTACAATTCTGCCTAAATTTTCACTTCCTACTTACTTGGAGCATAAAGATCAGCTATATGTAGAAGTGTATAGTTTTCTCAGGTCTTTTTTGAGCATGCATCCTTCCCTGGACATGAGTGTGGCCTTCTAGTTTCCCCAGTCTACAAGGCAGCTTGTCAAAACTTTTATTCCCCAAAGAATGTCCTACCCAGCTTTTCCTGCCAGGCTATCAGTGTTTCTGTCATTTGCCCCAGTGGTTGTGTTTGGCTCCAGGTCCAGTGGCTTTCCTTTCAGTGCTTTTGAAGGAGGATCTTTGCATGGCCCCTCCTCCACTCTGAGAGAGCTCTGATTTAGAGGAAACAAAAGCAAGCGTGTGCCAGTCCTTCATGGAACCCTAGACCAATCAAAACAGACAAATGCTGTCCTTGGGATTAAGGTCTGCTCTGGTCCCTCCACAACCAGGTACCCACAATGGGAATGCAGACTGCTGTCTTCAAAGTCACTGCCATCCTGCAGAGGGGGATGGGACTAAGGTAAATTAAAATGCCACAAAGCTCTCCTACTGTGTTTTCGTGGCCTTTCTCTTAGTTAAGTATTCACTTGTTGCTGTAAACATTTCATTATCATCCAGTGTTCTGATGAGGTTTCTGCTGACATTTTTTCCCCAGGTTTTTCAATGATTCTGGGCATAGACAACCTCCCCGATTTCCTTCTTATGCCTGTATTAATCTACTCAGGCTGCTAAAACAAAATACCACAGACTGTGTGGCTTCAATAAGTGAATTTTTTTTTTTTTTTTTTTGCACAGTTTAGAGGGCTAGAAGTCTTAAGGTGCCATCAGGGTTGGTTTCTGGTGACGCTTCTCTTGCTGCTTCCTCACTGTATCCTACATGGACTCTTCTCTTGCACACAGGGGAGAAGAGAGACCTCTCTAGTGTCAAAGTCTTCTATGACGACACCAGTCCAATCAGATTAGGGCCCCATCCTTGTGGTCTCATGTAACCTTAATTACCTCCTAAAGTCCCTGAGTCCAAATACAGTCACAATGGTGGTTAGGGATATAACAGATAAGCTTTATTTTTTATTTATTTTTAAAATTTTTATTATTGGGTTACAGTGCTTTACAATGTTGTGTTAATTTCTGCTGTATAACACCATGAATCGGCTATTTGTATAATAATTCCTTCCTTCTGAAGCCTCCCTCCCACCCCAACCCCCAGATTTTAGAGGGACCGAATTCAGTCCATAAAACCACTATTTTCACTGACATCATCCTTGACTTCATTATTATTACAGTTTTTCAATAAAAGGAAATTTTTTCCCTGTAATGTTTTATCTTCCATGCTCCTGGAAGATATTTTTTGATTTTTGGCCATGCTGAATTTTCATTGCTGTGCACTAGCTTTTCTCTAGTTGCAGTCAGCAGGACTACTCTTCATTGCAGTGTGTGGGCTTCTCTTGCTAAGGAGCACAGGCTCTAGGCACATGGGCTCGGTAGTTGTGGCACACAGGCTTAGTCACTGCACGGCCAGGTGGAATCTTCATGGACTAGTGATCGAACCCCTGTCCCCACCTGGTTTAGCAGGTGGGTTCCTAACCGCTAGACCACCAAGGAAGTTCTGGAAGACTATATTTTAAAGTCTACTTGTGAGGAAGTTTGGGAGCTTCCAGAGACCTTGTATTTGTTTTTATTTCTGTTTTTGTTTTCATTCTCTATATTGGGAGGCAGTGGAAGAGAAGGGAGTTAAGAAAATCTTGAGAGTAATGAAAACAGTGCCTGCTGTGCTGGTATTTAACAGGCTAAACCATCCTGGGGAAATGGATTGACTTAGAGAGTACCTCATTTTGACTCTGAGTTTGCATTGCTCATGGTGCCTCTTTGATTTCAGCTATTTCATTAATGCCTGCAATGCAAGAGACACGGGTTCAATCCCTGGGCTGGGAAGATCGTCTGGAGAAAAGAATGGCTATCCATTCCAGTATTCTTACCTGGAGAATTTCATGGACAGGGAAGCCTGGCAGGCTATAGTCCGTGGGGTCACAAAGAATTGGACATGACTGAGCGACTAACACTTTCACTTCATTTCATTAATAGTTGCCATTTTATACAGTCACTTAAGACCCAAACATTGTTCATCATTGCACCATATTGCTAGATATTTTATGAGAGTTTTAGCATCTAGAGCCACATATTTCCATGGACACTATCAGCTTTGATGGGCATGTGTTGTTTTTAAGCCCAATCAGGGCTTTTAAAACTGAATCACACTCTGAGAACTGATGTTTATATAATTATATGTATATAGATATATACATTTAAATTTCTAAGGCAACTGGATAAATGTTAAATATCATCCAGAGTCATCAAATCTTTTTTTAATTGTGGTTTCATTGCCACAAAAATGTTTGCCTTTGTTCAAAATCCTGAATCCGTTGAGTCCAGGGAAGTTTAATAAGGGAAATAGATGTGATCTCTGAATATAACAGTCTGAGTTGTGTCTGAATATCTTCACTTCCTTGAACTGACAACAGTATTTCACATTTTTAGCCTGTAGTTTCAAGTTCAGTGTGTGCAGATGTCTTCTCACATCAGTGAGAAAATAAAACTTCATGGTTCATTTGAACTCTTGTAGAGCTTCTTAGACTTTTTAAATTCCTGAAATCTCAGTGTCAAGAAAGCAGTGCAGTAAATCTCACAAGTAACCACAAATTAATAATCTCACTGTGCTAAAGTCAAATAAATAGTCATTACCTGCCTTCTTATTTTTACACATGATCCCTAAATTAGCAAAGTTTGAAAGTCCACACAGAGGAATATTCTCATTCTTGATCCACCTCATACACAAGGGATGAATTTGCCTAAAAAAATCATTATTCTCCTGGTGCTTGTTGTAGTAGAAGTTAGGCATACCAACTCTTCCTTTGGACCTGAATAAACCACTCAAGCATACTTTTTTAACCATTTATTGTACATGACCCACATGTGGCCAATGAACTCTACTTTCCTATATACGCTCACATTCTCCGGAGTTCTGCAATTTTCTTCTCCTTAACAGCCAAATCACTACAATTCAAACACCACAGAATGCCTGGAAGTCCAGTGTCTTTTCCCAAATATTTCCAGGAATTTTTCAGACTGTTGGTATCCTCCTGATTGTCTCCTGCTCTTCCTTTCACGTCTGATCATCTCATCATTTTTTTTTTTTTTTTTTCTCCTTTCTGCCTCAGGCCCTCCTGGTCTATTTCACCACATGGCCAGCTTCCACTTTATCCCTCAAGATGACCATTAATTCAAGGCTGATGCTATGTCGTGCTGGTTTATCAGCTGTAGTGAAGACAGAGGAACAACATAAAGGAATGACACTATAGAAAAGGGAAAACCAGCAATCATTATCATGTGGCCCCGTTCTCACAGATTATTACCATGAACAGGAAAGTTCCTTATTGCCCATGTCCTCTTTCTCTTTTTAAAAATTAGATGACTTCCCCACCCCTGCCCCTGCCCCTACCCCCGACCATGCCACAAGGCATGTAGAATCTTAGTTCCCTGACAAGGTATCAAACTGGTGCCCCCTGCATTGGAAGCATGAAGTCCTAACCACTGGGCTACTAGGGAAATCCTGTCCATGTCCTCTCTTGGGCCAGATACTCTGCTCTGTTCTTGGGTCTGTTACTCATCTCTGTGAGAAACACTTCCGTCCTCCAGGACATTCTATTTCATGGTCTCCAGTGCAAGCCTCATATCAAGGTAACACTGTAAGTTTCTCCACTCAAGGACATCATCCTTTTGTTGTATTATGCTAAGCAGCTTAGCTTTTCTCTGACTCTACCTCTAACCCCTTGACTAGGCAATGCCTTTGAATCACCAAGAAGCCCGTTGAAGTGCCTTCCCTCACAAAAAGCAGCATCTGCCCCCCAAACCAGTGCTGCCCCCAAGTGCCAGAGCAATCTGTACACACTGAAGACAGCTTCTAATATGTCAGATTTTTAAGCTGCTTTATTTAAAAATGATGTCAAGCCTGCAGTAGAGTTATCAGAACAGGACAAAAAAAACCAGTGTGCTGTTGACCCAGATTTATCAGCTATTACCATTTTGTCAGATTTCCACGATCATGGTTATTGTTTTTAAACCATTTGAAAATAAATGGCCTACATTTACTCTTAAAGATTTCTGTGTGTATTGTCGAAGAGTAAGGTCATAATCAGCAATGTGACAGACTGACATCATGTGCCTCCCTGATGTGATGCTCTAACAAGGACACTTGCCATTTCTAGCATATTCCTGCCCAAAAGGTGTAAGTTGAGTCTGCTGCTACTGCTAAGTCACTTCAGTCGTGTCCGACTCTGTGCGACCCCATAGATGGCAGGCAGCCCACCAGGCTCCCCCGTCTCTGGGATTCTCAGGCAAGAACACTGGAGTGGGTTGTCATTTCCTTCTTCAATGCATGAAAATGAAAAGTGAAAGTGAAGTCGCTCAGTCGTATCTGACTCTTAGCGACCCCATGGACTGCAGCCTACCAGGCTCCTCCGTCCATGGGATTTTCCAGGCAAGAACACTGAAGTGGGTTGTCATTTCCTTCTTCAATGCATGAAAATGAAAAGTGAAAGTGAAGTCGCTCAGTCGTATCTGACCCTTATCGACCCCATGGACTGCAGCCTACCAGGCCCCTCCATCCATGGGATTTTCCAGGCAAGAGTACTGGAGTGGGGTGCCATTGCCTTCTCCGAAGTTCAGTCTAGTCATAAACAAATGCAGTACCTCAAAGGAGGGACATTATATGCAATAACCAGCCTATATTCTTCAAACATGCCACAATCAGGAAAAATAAATAAATAAAAACTCAGGAACTGGTCCAGATTAAAGGAGCCCAGAGATACATGACAACTATATTCCATATATGATCTTAGACTAGATTCCAGAGCACAACAACAAATCACAAAAAGGGCAGTTGGTAAACTCCATGAACTGTAGATTACACAATAATATTGTATTTGTATTATATCTCCTAATTTTGACAACTGTACTGTGATTATATATCTTAAAAGATTTTTGCATGTGGCTACAAGTATTGACCTGAAATATCTTCAGTTTCTCCTTAGCAAGCAGTCAGGCCCTATTATTATTAGTTTTGTTAGGCTAGACATTATTTGGTGAAACTGTCAAGGGAAATAGGCCTCAGGCTCACATGAAATGAAGATGCTTTTTCTCTTGGAGAGATTCCTATTTCAATGCCAGTGGTCCTACAAGAACTGACACTTGCCTGTCTCATGTGGCTGACACTTGTGATGACAATGATGATGTTTAGTTGCTCAGTCATGTCTAACTCTTTGTGACCCTATGGACTGTAGCCCGCCAGGCTCCTCTGTCCATGGGATTCTCCAGGCAAGGATTTCCTGACCCAGAGATTGAACCTGCATCTCCTGCATTGGCAGGCAGGTTCTCCATATTCTGAGCCACCTGGGAAGCCCGGCTAACACTGAAGTGACTGATTAACGTCTTCTCCAGAATGAACCCTTGCTAACTGCTACAAGTGGGGCTATGAGAGCTCAGATACCTCCTGGGGTGAGGAAAAGTGATAGCAGAAACACAGAAACAGAGTTTTCCTGCTTCAGGTCAGGGTGAAATAGGCAAAAACTGGTTGTATGGAGTCACCCTTGTGGCTCAACAGACTCCTTCAGGCTTCTTGGGTGGAGCCAGTTCTGCATGCCAATGGTTACTGCAGGAAACCATCTGCAACATCTAGACTGTCAGAGGGAGACTGGAAATCAAGGGCAATTCTGGTCAGTCCTAGGTGGGAGAGCCATGTGTTGCAAACTAACAGCAGGATAGCAGAGTTCAATCCAGGGATCTTGGGACAACAGCTGATGCTCCAAAATAAATGATTTTATTATTGACAATGAAAACCTAGCTTTACAAAATAATTCTGGAGGTGCAAATAAGCAGTGATGCATCAGACTGCCCGCATTCAAATCTCAGCTCCAGCATCAGGCAACCGTGTGATTCTGGGCAAGCTACTTTATCTCCTCACGGCTCTTATCTCTGGTCTTCAAAGAGGAATATGAGTCTTCTATTGCTGCTGTAACAAATTTCCACAAACGACTGGCTTAAATCAGCACAAACTTACTTTCTTGCAGTTCTGGAGGTCAGAGGTCTGGAATCCCTTTCATGGGGTTAAAATCAAGGTGTCAGCAGGCCTCCATTCCTTCTGGAGGCTCCAGAAGAAAATCTGTTTCCTTGCCTCTTAGAGATTCTAGAGCTGTGTTCCGTGCATTCCTTTGTTCAGGGCTTCTTCCTCCATCTTGGAAGTCAGCCACATAGCATCTTCTCTGCTCTCTGAATTCTGGCTCATCCCTCACATCCTCTCTCAATGCATCTGAACCTCCTGCCTCCTTTGAATAAGGGCCCTTGGGATTACATTGGCCTACTCAGAATAATCCCTGATAATCTCCCCATCTCAAAATTTTTAACTCAATCACGTCTTCAAAGCAAAGTTACTTTAACCATGTAAAGTAACATATTCATAGGTTCTGGGAATCAGTACCTAGACATTTTGGCTGAGGCGGGGGGCAATACCTTCCCTGGTGGCTCAGATGGTAAAGAACTCGCCTGCAGTGCAAGAGACCTCAGATTGATCCTGGGTTGGGAAGATGCCCTGGAGAAGGAAATGGCAACCCACTCCAGTATATTTGCCTGGAGAATTCCATGGACGAAGGAGCCTGGGGAGCTACAGTCCATGGGGTCCGATAGAGTCGGACACAACTGAGTGACTAACACACAATATTCATCCTACTTCAAATGGATATGATAAGTTTGCACACTTCATAATATGACTGTGAAAAGTGAATGAGATAAAGCACATCAGGCACTTGGCATGTGTAAAATGCTTTACAAATGTTAGCTATTGTTAGGACCTAGCTAAAGTCTGTAAAAATAGGTTTTCAAGAAAAAAAAATTATTTACTCAGGAAGCGTCCTCGAAAGTTTTAAATTCAAATCAGTGATTAGTGAGAGAAAATAGGTAAGCTTTCCTCATTTTCTTCCTTATTCTTGTGAATGCTGCTGCTGCTGCTGCTGCTAAGTCACTTCAGTTGGGTCTGACTCTGTGTGACCCCACAGACGGCAGCCCACCAGGCTCCCCCGTCCCTGGGATTCTCCAGGCAAGAACACTGGAGTGAGTTGCCATTTCCTTCTCCAATGCATGAAAGTGAAAAGTGAAAGTGAAGTCGCTCAGTCGTGTCCGACTCTTAGCGACCCCATGGACTGGAGCCTACCAGGATCTTCCGTCCATGGGATTTTCCAGGCAAAAGTACTGGGGTGGGGTGCCATTGCCTTCCCCGATTCTTGTGAATAAATGTATGCAAATCACAATCTAAAGAGTTAAATTTTAAATCCTCATCACCAGACATTTTCACTTTCTAATAAATAAACTATCAGGTAAAACCATGTTCTTAATGCCTCTAATTACCTACATCAGTAAATTACCTCTTCTTCCCTGTCTCTTCTTTTACTCTTTTTTCTCCTTCAAACAAGAAATAGAATATCTGGATCCCATTCCAGCAGCCTTATTCAACTTTCACTAACCTTTGAGACTGTGGTTATGGAATAAAAGTGGTTTCCATTACAACATGCTTTAGTAGGAACCCTTCTAGGTATAAGTGGTAGAAAGCCAACTCAAACTGTTTTTTTCTTCCCCTTAAAAATAGGAATTTGTGGCTTGTGTAACTGGGTTGGATACTATAATGTGGCAACTTCAAAAGTGAAAGACTTACTCCCCTGCTGTCTACACCTCCAGGGAGTGTCTTAGTGAAGAGCAACTGTCTTGCCCAAGATCATCCAGTCATCACAGCTTCACATCTCCCCACAGGGTTGCTGAGGCCTTCTTATGATCACATGATAATTCAGCTTCTCCTTCTGCCCACTGCTGTTTTCTTATTTTTCCTTCCTTTACGTGGGTGTGTGCCTCCAAAGACACTCTCAGATCAAACTCCTCAGCACTAATCTCCAACTTGGAATGTACTTCCAGGGAACCCAATCTGTAAGAATAACTGAGATATCCAAGTGTCTCAGGTAGATCAGACCCAGAAAGCAAATGCTGTTATATTTGTCTCCAGACCTCTCACTCCTTACCCAAATACTGATCTGATTTTGTGTTGGCATGATTCTTATGCAGCTTCTTGGCACCAAGTAGTAGAGATGGTCAGTGGCAGCAGCAGACATGCATATTCACAAAGAAAGAAGAGCTTCATTCTCTCACCTCCATAGACCCTAAAAATTCCCTTCTTGTGCAAAAAGAACTCTCATTGGCCTCATTTGAGTCAAGTGCCCATCCCTGAGACAATTACTATTTCCAGGAGGATGAAGACCTCTCATTAGTCATCCTTAAGCAAGGGGAGTGGGGCCACGTGACTCATGGATCCATAGAGAGTGGGAACATGGTAGTTCTGAAAAGAATAGTTTGCACAGTAGAGATAATCCATTTTTCATCATTACCAGGAATGAAATTTCTCAGGAATCTTGGTGCAGTAACATATCTACCTTTCTTCACCATTCCATACATCCTTCTGGAAGTAACTTTAGTATACTTTTTATTATTATTTTTTTTTAATTTGACAAAGCTTCCCTGGTGGCTCATATGGCAAAGAATCTGCCTGCAGTGCAGGAGACCCAGGTTCAATCCCTGGGTCAGAAAGATGCCCTGGAGAAGGGAATGGCTACTCACTTCAGTATTCTTGTCTGGAGAATTCCATGGGCAGAGGAGCCTGGCGGGCTGTAGTCCATGGGGTCGCAAGGAGTCAAACATGACTGCACAACTTTCACTTTCACATACTTTTTTAATTTGAAAAATTGGAAAAGAATTATACTCAGAATGCAAAATCTAGGGATCTCCTAGAGACATGGGTCTGTGTCTCTCTTTTTTCCCTCCGCAAGAGTTGTCTAGGATTTCAATCACAAGCTGATGGTGTTGGTCGTTGTCATTACCTGCTAGAAGGGTTGAACACTTTCTTGCATTCATCACAGTCTAACTTGACACTAACAGCTTAGGAGGCAATGGAAGCCCAAGTGACCGGAAGAAGATAAACTATTAACTGATGCATAGAGGTTCAATTTTCTTCATTCTCCATGTCCAGTCAATACCAGTCAGCCAATACCTGTTGCTCCTTTATCAAACTTTCTGCTTGTCTTTTCTTTTTTTTTTAAATGATTTTATTTATGGTTGTGCAGGGTCTTCATGCTGCGTGGGCTTTTCTCTAGCTGTGGCAAGCAGGGGCTGCTCTCCGGGGGAGGTGGGGGGAGGCGTGGGCTTCTCACCACAGTGGCCCCTATTGTTGCGGAGCATGGGCTCTGGTGCCCACAGACCTCAGTTCTGTGGCTCCCGGGCCTCGAAAGCCCGGGCCCAGTGGCTGTGATGCATGGGCTCAGCTGCTCTGCCATGTGTGGTCTTCCCAGACCAGGGGTGGAACTCGTGTCCCCTGCTTTGGCAGGGGGGCGATTCTTTACCACTGAGCCGCCAGGAAAGCCCTCATCCGTATTTTAGACTAGTTTTCCACACTCCTATCTGGTGAGAGAGGCCTGGGAGCCAGGGGTCCTCAGCCACAGTGCTGGTTCTGCCATCAAAAGCTCTGGGGCCTCTAGCGAGCGCCTGCCCCTCCCTCAGTCGTGTCTGACTCTGCCCACCAGGCTCCTCTGTCCATGGGATTTCCCAGGCAAGATTACTGGAGTGGGTTGCCATTTCCTTCTCAATGCTTGTCTTTTCAACAGCAGAGCACATTGAAATTAACTTGAACAGTGTTCTTCGCTTCAGTCGTGTCCGACTTTGTGCGACCCAATGACGGCAGCCCACCAGGCTCCCCTGTCCCTGGGATTCTCCAGGCAAGAACACTGGAGTGGGTTGCCATTTTATTCTCCAATGCATGAAAATGAAAAGTGAAAGTGAAGTCGCTCAGTCGTGTCCGACCCTCAGCGACCCCATGGACTGCAGCCTACCAGGCTCCTCCGTCCATGGGATTTTCCAGGCAAGAGTACTGGAGTGGGGTGCCATCACCTTCTCCGAAAAGGGAAGTTACTTGCTATAAAAGAAAGATTTTACTCTTCATTGCAGCTGAGCTCTCTTCCTCCAACTGTGAAACTGATTGAGGTTCTTAAGTCTCTCAAGACATCTCTACTCACAGTGCTGTGATTACTTTTATAAAGGAGAAAAAAGAAGGCATAGGAAGGAATGGTTGTTCACCCGTAAAAATATTCTTTCTTTTTTGAATTTTCTTCTCAAACTGTGGAAGGAGAGGAAAGGAGTTAGGTAATGTTCAAGGAGCATTATTTCCTAGTATATGAGTATCTATGCTCCCCTTACAATTGCTGCCCCAGCAGAGCACGGTCCCTGGGACATAGATGACAAAATGTGGGAGAGACTTGAAGTTTAAGATAGGTAGGGTAAAGCCAGTAGGTTAGGAAAGAGAGAAGCAGGGAGGGGGTGGAGAGGGGAAGACTTTGGCAAGTTTCATTTTTTTTTTTAATTGGGGTATAGTTGCTGTACAATGTAGTGTAGGTTTCTGCTGTACAGTGAAGTGAATCAGCTATATGTGTATGCTGCTGCTGCTAAGTTGCTTCAGTCGTGTCCTACTCTGTGCGACCCCATAGACGGCAGCCCACCAGGCTCTGCCATCCCTGGGATTCTCCAGGCAAGAACACTGGAGTGGGTTGCCATTTCCTTCTCCAACGCATGAAAGTGAAAAGTGAAGTTGTTCAGTCGTGTCCAACTCTTCCCGACCCCATGGACTGCAGCCCACCAGGCTCCTCTGTCCATGGGATGTTCCGGGCAAGACTACTGGAGTGAGGTGCCATTGTCTTTTCCAATATGGGTATGTGTGTGAGGGAGCTCCAAGAGAGAGAAGATATATTTATAGCCTGGTGGGCTACAGTCCATAGGGTCACAAAGAGTCAGACACAATTGAGCAACTAAGCACAGCACAATATTCCATTGTATTTATGTAGCACATCTTCTTCATCCTTTCATCTCTCGATGGACTACTTTGGCAAATTTCAAAGACCCTGATGGAGCAGGAATCATCCCTGTGGATGTTTGAGAGTGGCAGGAAGAGAGAGAGCAGATTTTAAGGTGTTTTATTCCTCTTTAGGCATACATGCCTCACTTCTTTAATTTCATGAGAAAATGAGTACAGGTCTGAATTACTTTCTATATCAGGCAAAGTCCAGTCAGAAAAACAGAAACCACCCTGTTTCAACAGAAGGAATTTCACCCCAGGGATTTGTTACATGGATGATGTGAAAGTGGAGAATCCCAACATGGGTACTGAGGCAACATAAAGATCAACAGCTACAGGAAGTTCCCTCCGGGTTGGAGGGAACCTGGGAGGAGTTGGTATAACTCAAGCCCAGAAGCGATGGCCATCTGGTAGGAGCTGGACCTATGGTGGTGATGGCCAGCAGGAGCTCAGGCCACAGGGAGAAAGGCTGACTGGTGGGAGCTGGAGTTTCTGGTTAAAGGCAAGCACTTCTGAGACCCCTCTTGAAGCCAAAAGCCAGGGGAAGAAGCACTCTGACTCCTCGCCTGCTCCTCATCCTCCAGTTTAACTGAACATCCCAGAAGCCAGTGGGCCAAGGAGCCTGGCAAATACAACTCTCTCTAAAACAGAACAGAACAAGGAAAGGGTGAGGAATAGATCCCAGAGCAGAAAAGCAAATTACTGACACATAACTTGATTATCTGTGTTTCTTTGAATTCATCTCTGTGTATAACTGAACCATGAAGCTGACTGTCCTTGATGTGGGTTACGCATGATTCAAGAGCCATGCAGAAAGTCACAGTTGAGTACCTTTCCTTAAATATTAAAAGGTGAAAAATAATTACTTTACTCATGGTCACAATTCTGCAGGTTGTCTCAAGTGCTTCAGTAGACACCAACCCAAATAGTTCAGGCCTCTTTTTCTCTTTTTTCTTCTCTTTTTCCTTTTCGCTCCTCCAGTTTCTTCTTTTACCTCTCTACTCTAGCTGTTCTACAACCACCTTGATGCAATTAGTCATCTTTGAACTCATAGTGAAGTTACCACCCTACCCTTGTCTCTTTCATGTCCTGAAGACTGGGTGGGAGTCGGGCAGGGGTTGGGGGGGATGCTAAATCTGACTTTTGACATTCACCAACTCGAACATACCTTTGTTCTGACCCTGTTTACCTACCCTGCCTAGAAAAATGACCTGTCAACCTGGGACTACTACAGCCATCCAAACATTTTGGCCTGTTTGTTGTTTTCTTTTCCCATAGTTGTATTAGAAGTGATTTGGGATGGGGTTGCCACTGGCAGGCGTTTTTATTTTGGTATCATGGTCAAACTATGGCCAAATTACTTGGCTTTCAAATCCCAACTCCACAGTTTCCTAATTGTATGACCTTGGCCAAGTAACTTAACTGTTCTGGGTCTCAGTTTCCTCATCTGTAAATGTAATCATAATAATAGAAACTACTTTATAAGGTAGAATATTAGAATCAAATTAATTTATTTACATACTGAATTTGTATATGTGTGTATATGGGTGCCTTTGTGTGTAGACACACACATAGATGTGTATCAACTTATATATATATATGTGTGTGTGTGTGTGTGTGTTTGTATAGGTACATATACACACACACATATGTATCTTAGAAAATTGGCATAATGTAAGCATGGTATAAATATCAGCCATCACTATTGTTATTATTTTTCACAGTAAGATTATAAATGCTGCTCCAGCCTATCAAAAAAAGATCACATCTATCTAATTTTTTTTTCTACCTAACACGAAGTCATGGCTAGTTGGGTGACTTTTTAAAAATTGCCATTTGCTAACCAGTCAGTCCAAAAATTAATTCACTGTGTAATTCACTATGAATTACACTGTTATTTGTCTCTAAGTTGTAGAAATTAGTTTCATTTCTCACTATGTTTAATTGTGATTGGATCATTGTAGACTTTTTTTCTGTCTTTTTTTTTTTTGTGGTTTAAAAATTTAAATTTGTTATGGAAACAAGCTTTTCAGTTGACCAATGATTAGCTAATTTCTGATAATAGAAAAGGAAACAGATTGCCCCAAGGCTGCTGTTTTCATTTCCTCATGGGAAGAAGAAGCATAGCAGAGAAGAAAGGCAAACTCAAGGCATTGAACCTCTGCTACCATGGGGAACTGGGCTGTGAATGAGGGCATCTCCATCTTTGTCATTGTAAGTACCAATAAGAAAGAAATTACAAATTCTCTAACTTGTCTATGTTCTCTTGAAAATGAAAATAGAGCAAAGCTTTATTTCATTTGTTTGAGAAATTGTGTTGAAACTTATTTATCTGAACATGCATGCATCTGATAGATATAGAATGAGTCCATTCTTCCAAATTTACTCGTGGAAGGAATGTATCTAGGGGCTCACTTCGCCTAGTTTATTTCTGGAATCTTTTAGAAGTACTAAATCAGCCAGCATTTCACAGTGGGAGTAGAAGACATTTAATGATAACGATCCCTGAATATGAATTGGTTACAATGTTTACTTAGAAGCAAATTTTTCTATTTTTTATGTACTTATACCACCTAAAAATGGGCAATTGAAACTTTATACAGTTTACAAATAACAAATACAAGATTGGCTGATGTACGGGAAATTGGCCTATATTTTCAGTAATTACACCAAAAATAATTGATTTCTCAATTTTCTCTTTTTAAGAAATATCTTCTCTCTTCTGAGGTAAAGTTTAGTTATTTATGAAGTTTTTTTTTAAAGTCAAGGAAAAGGAATAGAAGTAAACTATCTAGATATATGTGTATAATGTATGTATGATATGTATTATACATATGCTATGCTATGCTATGCTAAGTCACTTCAGTCTTGTCGGACTCTGTGTGATCCCATAGACGGCAGCCCACCAGGCTCCGCCGTCCCTGGGATTCTCCAGGCAAGAACACTGGAGTGGGTTGCCATGTCCTTCTCCAATGCATGAAAGTGAAAAGTGAAAGTGAAGTCGCTCAGTCATGTCTGACTCTTAGCGACCCCATGGACTGCAGCCCACCAGGCTCCTCTGTCCACGGGATTCTCCAGGCAAGAGTACTGGAGTGGGGTGCCATTGCCTTCTCCGATTATACATATAGTTATATATAAATTAATATAATCTATCATGAGAAACAACTTTTAAGTAAAGATATGGTGATTTTTCTAATAGACATGTTGATTTCTTTAGTTTTTAACATAACAAATATTAACTATTATTTCAAGGTGGTGGTCTGAGCAAAGCAATCACAGATGGTTGGGAAGATAGAATATGATTTATAAGTAGCTTTTCCAGTAGCTAATGAAAGTATTATCCAGATTTTTTAAAAGGACACCTATGAATGAAATTTTTGAAAGAATTTGTCATGAAGTAAATATGACTTTTTTAGCTGGAGAGGTAGAAACAAGTGGCACAAATAAAAGCCACAATATTTTTTTCATTAAAAAAAATCAAACCAAATTAACACTAACGAAATATAGAATTGTTCTGAGGACTCAAAGCTCTTAAGTTGATTTCTCATTTCTGTTTTAAGAACAGATGATTCCTATAGAAACTAAGTTCAAATTATACTTTTAACCCTTACCACAGTTTTCCCAGGGAAATGACCTCCATCTAAATTATGCATTCATATACTTGAAAGTGAAGACACAGCTTGGAAATCAAGAGTAAACATGACAAAATTAGGAAATGGAGAAGGGCTTTAGCACCTTCTTCTTTGTAAAGAGAGACTATTTTCCAGCATTGAAGGACATTAAATAAACTGAAAGCTCAGTTAAGAAAAGATAGCCACTGGGGACCTGAAGGTGGAGCACCGGGCAGAGTCATTGTTGGATGCAGTTAGTGCTTGAGATGAAATCAACACTCACAGTCTAGAAGAATCTCCTTTTAATAATAATAATAATAATAAATCCCATGCCTCTCATCCCCTTGGGCTTCCCAAGTGGCTCTATTGGAAAAGAACCTGCCTGCCAATGAAGGAGACACAAGAGATGCAGGTTCATTCCCTGGGCTAGGAAGATCTCCTGGACGAGGACATAGCAACCCACTCCAGTACTCTTGCCTGGAGAATCCCAGGGACAGAAGAGCCTGGCAGGCTATGGTCCATACGGTCACAAAGAGTCAGATACGACTGAAGCAACTTAGCATACAGTCATCCCCTCATTGATGCTCACTTGAAGCAAAATTCATCAAGTAGAATTAAAGACTTGCTACTAACTGGGGCAAGATGCTGTGTGATGGAGGGAGATCTTCCACCTGTGAGAATTGAGAATCAAACACAGAGTCTTCCTGGTGTGAGAGACAGCATAGTAACAGATTCCTTTCCCTTTGAAACAAGAAGAGATAGACAGATAATAACAGCATAGTGGCCAAGTAGTAGAACAATCACAGGGGACAAGACAGAGTGGAAAGGTTACTACCAAAGTGCAGAGACACCTTTGCAGGAAAGAGCTGGTTCAAAGCTGGTTCCACCCAGCTTTGTAACCACCTTTATTGAGGGCTGTCCATAGGGAAGTCTTGACCCTGGTCTGACTCCAACCTGGTGTGAAATTTGCCTGTTGAAACTTGAAAACTTCATGCAACCATTTCTATTTGTGCAGCTGGTATGGCTGGGGATGAACGTCTTCCTCTTTGTCTGGTACTACCGGGTTTATGATATCCCAGATAAGTTCTTTTATACTCGAAAACTTCTTGGGGTAAGTATAAGTTCCATTTCCCATGGTATTGACTGGCTCCCATGTCTAATCAGAGATTCTTGTTCCTATTCCTCTTAACATTTTAAAGAAATATTCTGACCAACCCATCAGCACCATCAGCCTCTGTCCCTCCATTGCAACCCCCTGAGCAAGAGTCTTTAGGTCTTCCAGTGTGGGACAAACAGAAGGGTGGCAGAAGGTCCCAGCAGTAACCTTCCCCTCCCAAGAACTACTGTGCACCTGTTTAGCTTAAAGGAGAAATCTAACACTGACTCTGGAATAGATGGCCAGGTTGAAGAGATCCATCCAGGGTGACACAGGTAGCACAAGTGGGACTTTCTGTATTCTCTACATCATCTGATTCCTACTACTTTTTTTCGTGAAAAGCCCTAGTGACATGTTATGAAACAATCTTCAGGAAATAAGCCTCTCCCTACATATGGAGCCTTTGAGGAACTTGCCCAAAGGTCACATCCATTGACTAGACTGGTGGAGCAAAGGCCCCTGCATTTCCTTGGGTCCATTAGTATTCTCAGTTTCCTTGAACTGCCAGAGTTCTTCTTCATCATAAACAAAATAATTACAATTAGGGCTGCCTCAGAGGATGTCATTTGTTACATCATGCTGAAACCACAAATTGATTACTTAATGATACTAATTATAATATGTATTATGTATCATATGCATAAATATTATAGCATATAATTATACTATGTTATTATAATTGTTGTTAATTTATTCAGGTTGATGATGAAAAGGATGATTTCCTTTTGCATTTTCCTCCCCCCATATTTAATTACATATATGCAATTTCTTCAGGCATTACAAGGAACAGTTTTAATGCCAAAGCATTACACCATACCTACTTAGTTACTGTTGAGGTTAGTCTAAGTGCTAAGAAAATCTTCTTTACAAAGCCCCAGTTTCTATATTGAACTCTAATTAATGGTATGCATACCAAATTTACGAGGAAGTGAACTGATGTCTGCAACTTGGAAATGCATCAAAAATAAGATGCATTGATGGAAACAGAGGTAGGCAGATGAATGGATAGATTAATAGACATGTGCTAAAGCAAGCTTCATAAAATGTAAAAGGTAGAATCTGGGAGATGAATAAACAGGTATTCATTGTGAAACTATTTCAGATTCTCTTTGTGTTTGAAAATGTTCATAATACAAATGTTGGGGTGGGGAGCGAGACCTTAAAAGTAAATCCTTGGTTTTGAAGAACCTTCATTCCCAGATAACTTGATGCCTCTGGAATGTGGTCCTCATGTTTGCTGGGAAGCCTGGGGGTTGGGGGGCCGGAGGGAGATGGGGGGGTGTTCTGGGCTCACAGGAGTCACCTGCTTTTCATCCTGCCCTTTCCAGTCAGCGCTGGCCCTGGCCAGAGCCCCTGCAGCCTGCCTGAATTTCAACTGCATGCTGATTCTGCTGCCTGTCTGTCGAAATCTGCTCTCCTTCCTCAGGGGTTCCAGTGCGGTAAGAACCAACGTTTACAAAGTTTGAGTTCCTCAAAATTTTGAAGGCCATTAAGCTCAACGCCCTTTTATAGGAAAAGCAAACCAAGGGTTTATGAGAATTCCAACCACTGTACAATATTCATTGTATAATCAAGCCATGCTTGATTCTCTAGTTTATTTTTATATTATCTGTCCATGGAACTCCCTGAAACAACCTTTTAACCTGGAACAGACATTGAAAACAAAACGAAACCCCCCAAAAAAACAAAACAATCAATCTACCTATACTTCCACAATAGCAAAAAAATACATGTACACACACACAGATGTACATAATATGACATATATATATATGTATACATATAGAAATTTATGAGACTGATGTGAAATTTGGGGATTAATCTCGTAGTGTCATGTTTTTCAAAATGTTTAAGTCAGAGAAAATCTCTTTGGTGGATAATATCCCAAGAAGATGGGAACAATGAGCCATGAGTCACTATGCAATGAATGTGACAGGTGTTTGGTCCATGGAATTAAGGAGTTCAGAGCTTTCTCAATGCCCCAGGCTCTTTCACCCTCGCTTCAACAGTCTACTGAACCCCTAATATACTATGCTGGAAGAAAAAAAGATTATGTAGGAAGGACTTTTGTAATCTGTAAAATGGTATACAAATTTCTTATTGTATACAAAGATGAGAAGCAAGGAACTTGGAATCTACATACATACTCAAATATGATACAAAGCAAAATGTGATGGTTCCCACAAAATGTTACAAAGAAGGAGCTACAGGGAATCAAGCAAAAGCAAAGGAAATTGTATCAGGTGGTACAGGGGATGAAAAAATAATTCTTAGAGAAGGTGCCATCAGATATGGGCATAAAGGATAAAAATAAACCTGTAGAAGATATAAAGCGTAGGAAATGGTGAAGAAATCATATTGAAAGTCCTGTGTGATCATGACTTGTGGCTTCTCTTTGGCTGTGTTGGCCATTCCTGACCACACCACAGAAGGTAGCTCTTCCAAACTTAGGGACTGATGCCTGGGAGGACTCATTCCACTGCTCATTAGTGACTAGTTGCCTCTGTTTGGGGGCTTCCCTGCTGGGTCAGTGATGAAGAACCTGCCTGCAATGTAGGAGACCCAGGTTCAATCCCTGAGTCAGGAAGATTCCCTGGATTAGGAAATGGCATCCCACTCCAGTATTCTTGCCTGGAAAATCCCACGGACAGAGGAGCCTGGTGAGCTACAGTTCATGGGGTTGCAAAGAGTTGGACATGACTTAGCACGCATGCAGCCTCTGTTTTTCCTTTTAATAAAATGTTCCTTTTATATTAATTAGCTTTTTTAAAAATTACCTATTAAATAGAAGTCATTAATAGTGGAGAGAAGCAAGCAATCTACTTTGATGAGAGTGTAAGGATTTTAAATGGTAGATACCTGAGGTCAAGTTGGAGCTTTGCTAGTAAACTTGGATCTGAAATGTATAGTTTAGGTGTTAATCTTAATTGGTAATGAGTGACTCCGTGGGGGAAGGAAAGTGATCTAAACTGTCAATAACAATTAGAACTTGCCTTGAACTCTACCTCATTTTTCCTTAGTCTTACTAAATTCACATTGATCCTAAGGAGACTTTTCTTTTTTTAAGAACAATACACCACTTGATTTACAAATATAGGGTTAACAAGCCATAACTAACACATTGATCATAAGGATTTCCAAAATAATCTTCTCAACCTAAGAAACCACAGAGGTAAAACTCCATTTGATGGAAAAGTTTTTTTTTTTAATTGAAGTATAATTGATTTACAGTGTAGTGTTAATCTACACTGTATACCTAAGTGACTAAGTTATACACACACACACATATATATATGTGTGTATATATATATATACATTCTCCTTTATATTCTCTTCCATTATAGTTTATCACAGGACATTGACTATAGTTCCCTGCTCTATACAGTAGGACCTTGTTGTTCATCCATTCTAAATGTAATGATTTACATCTGCTAGTACCGAACTCTATCCCTCCCCAACACTCCTCCCTTTTGGCAACCACATGTCTGTTCTCTATTTCTGCGATTCCATTTCTGTTTTGTAGATAGGTTCATTTGTGTCATATTTTAGATTCCACATATATGGGATTTTTCTTTCTCTTTCTGACTTTTTTCACTTAGTATGATGATCTCTAGGTGCATGTATGTGCTGCATTTTGTTAGTATGATGATCTCTAGGTGTGTCTATGTGCTGTATTTCGTTCATTTTATGGCTGAATAATATTTCATTGTATATGTGTACCACATCTTTATGCATTCATCTGCTGATGAACATTTATTTAGGTTGTTTCCATGTCTCAGCTACTGTAAACAGTGCTGCTATGAACATAGGGGTACATATCTTTTTGAATTATATTTTTGCCTGGATATATGCCAAGGAGTGGAATTGCTGGATCATACGGCAATTGAAAAGTTTTCTTGAAGGGCAACCTGTAAAGTACATCTGGACATTTTCTAAATGAAGTTCAGGGACTGTAACTGTTTTATTCTCCCCAATACCTCCTGTTCAAATAGTTTCTATTTAGAGGAAGTAAACTCTGAGAAACAGGCAGTGTTTTCACCAGGACAGCCTGTTAAGAAATCCTTGTTACTCCACAGGCTCAAATTGCACTGCCATTTTGTGGCTATGATCAGCACATGTTGTAATGGCCACTTTTAGGGTTCCTGTGACCTTAAGGGAGTGAAGATTCTAATGAGGGTCTCTAAAGACAAGGGTGAAATGAGGCTGTTCTTCAAATTGCAGAGAAGTTCAGCTCTCTAACTAGAGAGACCTGTACATCAAAGAATGCATTTTTCAAAAATGAGGAGCAAGTAACATTCTTTTATAGATGGGGTGTGTCCTTCCTTCCAGATTTCCCAACCTGAAATGTGAACTTGGCAAAGAACCTTCTTTTCTGATTGGGATTAAAATGAGTGGACATACTGTGACTCATTGGAAACAGTAACAGCTGCCACTTACTGAGTCTTCATAAACCTTACCTCCATGAAATCTGCATGCCAGGCCAGTGAGGTGGGGATGAAATTCAGTGAGAGTGTTGAGGTTCCAATCCAGGTGTTTGTGCCCCCAGAGCCTGTTCATTTTCCCACTTGCCACCTAAAATCAAAACTCTTGTGGTGCTGTTATAGTCTTAGGAAGTCCATCAAATATATGAATGTTTGGGCAGGCTGAATAACCTAACCTAGAAGTGGCAAGGATGTTGTAGATTCAAGGATTTATTAGTTGGCCTTTATGAAAACTAAATAGTCACAGAACTTCAGTGTCTAATGGTCTTAATCCTTTAGAACTGGTTTTGTAATCCTTCTGGTTAGCTGGAGAAAGAAAACCCTAGGGTTGGCCTTTCCCAGGGAAGATAGGGATAAACACTCTGAGCCTGCTCTGTTGAGGGAAATGGAGAACAGTGGGATTCAGCAGACAGACGTCTCTAAAGAAACCTTAACAACCTCAGCTTGGATGGAAGTTCTAGTCTGAAGATCAGAAAGAAACAGAAACGTGAGAGAGTGAGGTCTTTTCTATAACCTTATATAGCCTGAGAGTCAGAGGCTCTCAACGTAGCCCTCTATCCAACATGTGGTCCAGGGCAAGGCTCTTAGACTTCCTGTCTCATAGTTGTTTTTTTTTCTTTTTTTCTCTTTGTTGTTGTTTTTAGCTAAAAAGCAAATGAAATAATGTGAATGTAAGAACAGATATGAATGATATTCTAAAATTGTATTAATTGACTAAGTCTGTCAACTAGTGAGTTGTCAGTGAACAAATATTCATTGAGTGCTAGCCACGGGGACACATAATGAGTAGAGGGTAAGACATGGATGAGCCATGAGCTCAGAGAGCTTAGAGTTTTATGGAAAAGATAGAAGATAAACATGGATTTTAAAATTATAGGCAGTGCTATACGAATCCAGTGGTGATCTTCATATTTATCGCATATTCTAATGCTTCCAGGTTTTTGTCAGCTTCTTTGCCTGAGTTCTCTAGAGTCAAGGCTGGCTTTGCAATTTCTCTCAAATTGCATATAGGTATCTAATTCAGATTCATTTATGACATTTGTGGTGAGACCAGGTGAACATAAAATAGAACTTTAAAGTTTCCGTAACACTCATGTTACAGAAGCTAATGTTATGCTCCATTAAATATGCACTTCTTTGTAGTTCTGTTTCTCAACTTTTAAAAATTTTTTTACTCTTGCAGTTTGAATCAAGCGTAGAAATCTGCCCAGGTGACTCAGTAATCTCCCTAGCACTTGAATGTTAGCTTATTGAGATTGAGCAAGGCTCTAGCTGACAGTAACAGAGGGCCTCCCTGTTATAAGTCAATGGAGTGGAAGTTCCCTGATGGTCCTGTAGCTAAGGCTCTATGCTCCCAATACAGGGGCCCAGGATTCAATCCCTGGTTAGGGAAGTAGATCCTGCATGCCTCTACTGAGGATCCCTCATGCTACAACTAAGACCCAGCACAGCCAAATAGATAAGTATTTTTCTAAAAAAAAGTCACTGGTCATTCAGTGAAGAAGCTATGGTGCATGATGGAAGCTTGGGTCATTAGTAAGTGGCTGGTGGTAATTCACAAGTGACTCAAAAGCATACAAATGATATCTGCATTGTAGCGAGGAAGAATAAAGCCCTGGGCAGTCACAGGCATCAAAGCACTCCCTTCCCAACCAACCATCTCACCACCACCCCTCCTTGTCAGGAAACGATGAGGAAATTGTATCTGGAAGCCTGGTATGATCATGATCTATGGCTTCTCTTTGGATGTGTTTGACATTCCTGACCACATTATAGAGGGTGGCTAGGAAAAAAATGAGGGGTTGGTGCCCTAGTAGAACCCCATTTTACTAACTCATTAGTGACTACAACTCTCTGGTTTTCCTTTTAATAAAATGTATATGGTGGTGGTTTAGTCACTAAGTCATGTCTGACTCTTATAACCCCATGGACTGTAGCCCACCAGGCTCCTCTGTCCATGGGGATTCTCCAGGCAAGAATACTGAAATGGGTTCCCATTCCCTTCTCCAGGGGATCTTCCCTACCCAGGAATCAAAGCCAGGTCTCCTGCATAGCAGGAAGATTTTTTTTTTTTTTTTTAACCACTGAGCAATCTGGGAAGCTTCAGTTTTGTTACCTGTAAAATGAAAATAGTAATATTTATCTGGTTATATTAAATGCTGTAGTGATTATGAATAAGCTGCCTGGCTCATAGAAGACACTCAACAAAGCCTAATTGTTTTTTTCCCATTTTCTGGAATCATGCGTCTTCCTTACTAGTATTTCTGCAGTTTCAGGAATCTGCTTTCACGATCCAAACAGCCTGCCCTCCCTAAATGTAACTACCTCCAAGATAGTGGAGTAAGCACAATTTTCCACGTAATTCTATTTTTTCTGTAAAACCAGAATATTTTATTAAAAATAAGTAAGTCAAATATTTAATACCCCTGTATTGAAATTAAACATGTTTGCTGCTGCTGCTGCTGCTAAGTCACATCAGTCGTGTCCGACTCTGTGCGACCTCACAGATGGCAGCCCAACAGGCTCCTCTGGCCCTGGGATTCTCCAGGCAAGAACACTGGAGTGGGTTGCCATTTCCTTCTCCAATGCATGAAAATGAAAGGTGAAAGCCAAGTCGCTCAGTCGTGTCTGACTCTTAGCCACCCCATGGACTGCAGCCCACCGGGCTCCTCCATCCGTGGGATTTTCCAGGCAAGAATACTGGAGTGGGGTGCCATTTCCTTCTCCAATGCATGAAAGTGAAAAATGAAAGTGAAGTCGCTCAATCGTATCCGACTCTAAGCGACCCCATGGACTGTAGCCCACCAGGCTCCTCCATCCATGGGATTTTCCAGGCAAGAGTACTGGAGTGGGGTGCCATTGCCTTCTCCATAAACATGTTTAGAACCAGTTATTTATAATACCTAAGTTTTTTGTTTTGTTTTGGGGTTTTTTTCGCTTTGGTCTCCTTAAAAATTTTCTGAATCTATATGCCAGTACATCTACCCTTGGAAACAAAGCAGCCAGAGCGAGCACTTGACCCCTTTTCAGGAAAACAAGGTCCTGATTCAACCAAAAAGCAGAATTTTTCTCTATTTTGGGCAATGACCTGAATCCAGATTGAAGCATTGAAACACACAGCCTCTAACATATGTTTATAAGAAAACTACACTAACCAATAGGCCATAACTCCATTGTAATGCCAAGGTAATCATAAAAGGTATGAAATATCAGATTGTTGATATCTCTAGCATCAGGGAACTGGGGTTTAGACCCCAGCCAACTCTGTCACTTATTAACTATGAAACCTAGGGGAAGGTAACCTCTCTATGCCTGTCATGTGGTGATAATAATGGTACCTCCCACATAGAATTAATGTAAGAATGAAATGAGTCAATGCATGTAAAACACTTCTGCACAAGCTCTTTGTAAATACCCTTGGCTATTATTATTTTTGCTGTGATTGCTTTAATGATTTCTCTTGTTTTGTTGTCTCTATCAACATGTGCAGGTGGACACTTTTCTACCTCTCATAGTGTGTATTTCCTGGAAGGGTGCTATTCTAAAACTCTTCACTTGTTGTAGAACTGTTCATTTGTCTGTTTCCCAACTGGACCTTCAGATCTTTGAGGGCATCCCTGTCCTTATAAAATTTCTATATCCTCTTTATTGAATAAATTAATCTGAACTAGAAGCTATGTAGTTAGATGCTTTCTGTCCAAATTCATATTTTATACAATTAAGCAATGAATTCCATGCGAGGCTTTTTATGTTAATAGTATGAGAACCTAAAACATTGCTTAAGCCAACCATGCTACTCATTGGCTGTTTGACCTATCTGAGCCTCAGTTTTCTTATCTGTCAAATGGGTAGGATGATATAGGTTTGTTTTTTTTTGTTTTTTTTGTTTTTTTTTTAGAGAATTGGTTGTAATAATTAAATGAGAAAATATGTGTCTAATATCTGGCACAGAGAAAACTTTCTTGTTAACAATAACTATTTTTCTCTTTAATCCAAAGTGCTGCTCAACAAGAATTCGGAGACAACTGGACAGGAACCTCACCTTTCATAAAATGGTGGCATGGATGATTGCACTTCACACTGGTAAGTTCATTCAGATATTTGAGATTGCAAAGACAACTTGGAACCAGAGTATTCCCTCTAAGATACTTTTAAAATAAGAGATCAGCTTTTGTAGGTAGATTGAGATATTTTTTTGAACGAGTTCTGTTAGAAAAATATTCAACACTCTTTCTGCCATCCCAACATTAGGATTTATTCCTTCAAGTCTTAAAACGTTATTCCCTAAGGCTGTTCTTATAAAATCCCAGTGCACTCCCCCTTTTCCACACTTTTTAATGTGAAAATTGTTTGTTACTTCACATATAAGACCTTTGTTCATTCATTTTTTAAACAAATACTTGGCTGAACATATAGATTCATGGATTTCTTGCAGTAACCCTACAAAGATCATAGCCCATAAATTGAGAATCTAAGACAGACATTATAAGCTAAACGTTTTATTTTAATTATTTTTTATATGTGTATATATAATAGTATTCATGTATTTATATGTGTTAAATATTTTGTTTTATTATTATAATTATTAAGAAAGTAGTGTTGGTGTAAGAAGGGAACCTTATCAAATCCCCACTACTTTATTATAGAGTCAGGAAATGGCAACCCACTCCAGTATTCTTCCTGGAAAATTCCTTGGACAGAGAAGCCTGGCAGGCTACAGTCCATGGGATCACAATGAGTCAGACATGACTGAGCGACTGAGCACCACACAGACACACGCACACACACAGGGACTGTGGCCAGAAACTCAGCTCCAAATAAAATTATGTACACCACTCACCCTCTTTGTTTCTCTTCTCTGCCCTCTTCAGCAATTCACACCATTGCACATCTATTTAATGTGGAGTGGTGTGTGAATGCCCGAGTCAACAATTCTGATCATTATTCAATAGCACTCTCTGACATTGGAGATAAGCCTGGTGAAACTTACCTCAATTTTGTTCGACAGAGAATCAAGGTAAGCCCTAATTTCCTAATTCAGATGTTCTCTAGACTATTAAAACTGAGGATTAGATTTCAGTGAGTGAACAATTTTACTTGATCAGAACAGCAACAATGACAAAAGTAGACTGACTGTATCAGAGGGCCAGGTCTGTAGGTTCTAAGAATGTGGGCACAGAAAAAAATGCCTCCCATACTCCTGATGCTAAATGTGGAAGGTCACGAGATGTTTTCCAGTTTCTTAAACTCGCCTGTAAGAACGCGTATACATGAAGCCTGGAGCAACTCAGGCTTATCCTTGACAAGGCCCAGCAGTCAAAGAAAGCCAGGAACATCGTCTAGTCAAACAAACTTGGGTTTATTACTTACTGCAGCAAAGAAACCTCACACTCTGAGGAAATCTGGGGTTTCTCAGGAGGATGTTGAGAAAGGCTTGTTGTGGGATTTGTGTCAGATGATTTGGGAGGGGTTTCAGAAAACAAGCATTTGCTCGGGGTCAGATTCAGTCCAGAATTGGGGATAGTTCCAGCATTAGGTATCTTAATAATTTTTTTCTAGGAGGCAGAAGAATGGGGCTAAGTCTGTAATAGGCTAAGAAGCAGCAGTCATGCATGTGTTTTTCTTAACTGGTCTTGAATGACAAGGTCACAGAATGACCTTGTCTGATGTTGGTATTCTATGAAACTGTTTATGTGAAATAGGGAAGCTTCTGGCTGAGGTGTTAATACCAGGTCAGCCACCAGCTGACACCCATCAGCAATGCTTTTCCTCTTCCTTGCTTACAACATCTGAGAGGTGGCCTCTGTCTGCTAATTGCTCCAGCAGCAGCCATATGGGCAATGCATAGGCAAGGACTTCTTCCCTTCCAGTAGTTTCTAGAACCTTCTACACTCAGACGGAGAAGATCAAAATCATCTTCATGTGCCCAGTAGGATAGCTGAATCAAATCACTCACTATACACTGAACTCTAAACACATTTTCTTGTCCGTTTAGATTACAAAAAAAAGTCCTTTAATTTTATAAAAATCATTATCCTCAGGCTGATATTAAAGAATGTGATCTATTTAGGGACATAATTAAACAGCATCAAATAAAATAGGAATTCTTTTTCTATGATGTCTTGGATGACTTTTCTTTTATTTATACAATGATACATAGGGGCGGCACTGTGAACATATCAAGCGACCTGGCACTGCAGTGCTGGGCCCAGATCACTCTTCTGATGTCTGTGCTCCCCCGCCCTTCTGTGTGCTTTCATTTTCAACTGTATTTGTGTTTCTTCCTCAGAGGATTGCCCTGGGGCTACTGGAGGCCCTTTGCCCACAAGCTCCAAGATCTGAAAGGGCCTAGATAGCTATCTTGCTGAGCTGGTCTTAACCAATAACTGATGGGTTCAGCCCACAAAAACCCAGCTTATTTGCCTCTAGTCAGGCTAAACACTGAGGTGTGTTTGACCCTCTGCAGTTTCCCTGCAGCATCAGGCTGAAGATTTGGCCCAAGATCACCCTATTGGAAAGAACCCTGATGCAGGGAAAGATTCAAGGCAAAGGAAAAGGAGGCAGCAGAGGATGAGATGGTTAGATAGCATCACCGACTCAATGGACATGAATTTGAGCAAACTCCGGGAGATAGTGGAGGACAGAGGAGCTTGGTGGTCTGCAGTCCATGGGACATGACTAAGCCACTGAACAACAACACCCTCTTATTTGACTTGACGTGTTCCTCTTTCCTGTCCTGTTAACCATTCTCTTACCAGTTTCTTCAGGAGCACATTCTTTCAAAATCACTTACCCATGAATCCTCAGCTCAGGATCTGCTTTGGAGGAACATAGCTTAAGATGTGGCATGCCCAGAATACTTTTACAAGCTAAGCATTATGACACTTTCCAAATCAAAGCAGGAAAAGAGCTTCAGACCCTTTTAGGACATAGAGTTGACAAATGTCCTTTTTTATGATACTGAGAACTACTTCTGTGTATCAGTTGATATTTCCTATGACACTTCAACCATGTAAGACTTTTAATTTGGAACTATCCATTCTAAATCTATATGGGCTTCCCTGATTGCTCAGTGGTAAAGAATCCTCCTGACAGTGCAGGAGATGTGGGTTCTATCCCTGGGTCAGGAAGATCCCCTAGAGAAGGAAATGGCAACCCACTCCAATATTATTGTCTGGAGAATTCCATGGACAGAGGAGCCTAGTGGGCTACAATCAATGGAGTTGCAAGAGAGTCAGCCACAGCTGAGAGACTAAACAACAATTCAAAGTCTATACCACCCTGTTGAGGGACGGTTAGGATTATCTAAAGAGGGAAAGAACATACCTATTGCCCTATTCACTGGACACTCTATGAATAGGGAGTCCTGCATCTGAGAACATACAAATAATGTGTGTGTGTCTGTGTCTGTGTCTGTGTATTTTACAGAATCCTGAAGGAGGCCTGTATGTGGCTGTGACTCGGTTGGCAGGCATCACCGGAGTCGTCATTACACTGTGCCTGATATTAATTATCACGTCCTCCACCAAAACCATCCGGAGGTCTTATTTTGAAGTGTTTTGGTACACACACCATCTCTTTGTGATCTTCTTCATTGGTCTCGCCATCCATGGAGCTGAGTGAGTATTTAAACTCCAAGGCCAAGTACTTTATGCCCCTCAGTTCCCAGATGTAGTGCTCTGTTAGAGGCACAGTGACCTTGTCTTGGTGTGATCAGCCTGTCTGTTGAGAGAATAAGAGGTGAAAACAGAAGTCACTTTGATAAAAACCACTCAGTACCATTTTAGTTTCTGGTATGCAACTCATAACTATTCATAGTGCAGTTATTTATAGCAAGCTTGAAAAATACACCAAAGTTTTGAATATCTTTGCAAGCATATATAAAGCATGCTGAGAGTGCTGGTAGAGTCTTGGATGTCCACAATGATGTTTCCCATGGCTTAATTCATCATAAATTAGACAAACTCCCAAACCAGGGAGGGTAATGATTCATCAGGTGAAAGGGTCTGCTGTAGTTCAATGAGTTTTGATTCAAGCCAATCATTCAATGATTACCTACTGTATATGAGGGCCAATCTCAGACACAGTGGGCAATACTAGAATGAGAAACACATGGTTATTGCCTTCAAGCATCCTAACACAATAAAGGGAAGACCTAGCTTCTGTTGGGCATCTGTGACAGCCATGTTTCTTTTAACCTATAAAAGGAAGACATGCTCTTATCGTCCTCATTTCCTAGGGAAATGATAGACAAGGAAATAGACTAAAAATGGGTAGTATAGGGTTGGCCAGAAAGTTAATTTGGCTTTTTCTGTACCATCCTATGGACAAACCCAAATGAACCTTTTGACCAACCCAGTATGTAGCCAAGCCATCACCAGTTTATCAGTGGTTTAGATGAGATTGGAGCTCAGAGGGGCTAAGGCAGGCAGCGATGAATCTGTCCTAGAGACACTCAGTGCCTGGATGTGCGGTTGAGAGAGTTTGCCTTATTGGGACCCCTGTTTCATACCAGGCTTCCTTTTTCTACTGTTTCACACTAGCCGATTCTCCCACCTGCACGCAAAAGCAGGCCTGGGAAGTTCCCCAGTGGGTATGGGGCTGCAGACAACTAAGAGTAGAGGAAGTAGGTGCTGAAGGCTCAGTGACTCTGCTCTGAGTCAAGTCAGCCTAGAAGTGGCTGAGACTTGAGTATGAAAAGGGGAAGAGTGGGGAGAAGCAGCCTGTGGCAACCCCTCATGTGCATTCTTTTTTTTAAAATGTTTTATTGAAATATAGTTGAGGTACCATGTCATGTTAGTTTCAGGTGTATGGCAAAATAACTCACTTATACATTCTTTTTCATCTTCTTTTCTATTATGGTTTATTACCAAATATTGAATATAGTTCCCTCTCCTCGTGTGCATTCTTGACTTGCAGACCCTGACTCCTGGTCATCCCTTTCTAAGCACTGAAAAATCTAGACAAACACTCTTTCAGTTCAGTTCAATCACTCAGTCGTGTCCTACTCTTTGTGACCCCATGGACTGCAGCATGCCAGGCTTCTCTATCCATCACCAACTCCCGGAGCTTACTCACACTTATGTCCATAGAGTTGATGATGCTATCCAACCATCTCATCCTCTGTTGTCCCCTTCTCCTCCCGCCTTTCTTTATAGTGTAACTCTCACATCCATCCATGACTACTGGAAAACCCTCTTAAACCAATGAGTATCTTTAAACAGGACTCAATCATCATCCAGTTGTTTTAGAGAATCCTAGAAAAAAAAAATTAATCTCCCTTCCCCTCTCTAGCTGAGTAATCCCACCACTTTACATTCGTATAGATTCATAGATTTGTATCTTTTTTTTTTTTTGGCTATGGATCATGTGGTATCTTAGTTCCCAACCAGGGATTGAAACTGTGCCCCCTACATTTGAAGTGCAGAGACTATCACTGGACTGCCAAGGAAGTCCCTCACAGATGTGTATCTTACTGTGGAGCACGCCGAGGACAGATATGTTCCCTGTTCTCCACCTGAGGAAAATCTGCCACTTACACTGGTTGACTGATTACTTATTCTCATAGCTAGGTAGCAGCTGAACTGGGATTAAAATGCAGGTTTTCTGACTTCCAGTCTTGGCACTGAGAAGAGAAGAAAGTCAGATTTTTTTTTTCTATCACTCCACATGTGATCTTGAGCATTAAGAACTCTGATAGTTATCATTTGTTGGATCATTACTTTGTGTCTGGCGTCTTATATGCATCATGCCAATTGATTCCTAAAATAAACTTTTAATGAAGTACTTATGCCTATCTTATGGGCTTCCCAGGTGGCATTAGGGGTGAAGAACCTACCTTCCAATGCAGGTGACATAAGAGATGCAGGTTTGATCCCTGGTTGGGAAGATCCCCTGGAGGTGGGCGTGGAACCCACTCCAGTATTCTTGCATGGAGAATCCCATGGACAAAGGAGCCTGGTGGACTACAGTCCATAGGCTCACAAAGAGTCAGGCATGACTGAAGGGACTTAGCATGCACGCACATGCCTATCTTACAGCTGAAGAAACTGAGGCTCAAAACAAGTAAAATAACTTGCCCAATTTGCCACTAAATTAGCAAGGGGTGGATGTGGGATGTGAAACCAAGGCTGCCTGGCTTGGGTCCAGAATTGCTTTCACCAAATCATTCTGCTTCTAGTTACCTGGTCTCTCTAAGCCTCACGGTCCTCATATGTAAAATGAGGGTGCTTACATTTCAGGCCTGTTATGAGAACCAACTGAAATAATTTGTGTACAGTGCCTTTCCCATACCTGGCACATGACAGATGTTCAACACCTGGTAATTCTCTTCCCTAGGACCTCTGTATAGAAAGCGATGGTTAATGACCTTGAAGTAAAACATCCTCTGAATATACCAAGTGGCTCAAACTTTTACAAAGGGCCTTCTATGTGTCATCTTATATATTCTGAAGTGTTAGTGTTAGTCACTCAGTCATGCCCGACTCTTTGTGACCCCATGGACTACAGCCCGCTGGGCTCCTCTGTCTATAGGATTTTCCAGGCAAGAATTCTAAAGACCTTGACATTTATGTTTCTAGAGACCAGAGACCTGACTCTTTCAACTTTGTGCCTCCCTCCACCTGTTCCTACTCAACCTGCATTGTCTTATGTTATAGCAGTTGCTCAATTAATACTTATTTAAATGAATGGGCTCTGAGCATTTCAGGGAGCATAATATCAGTGTTGATGTTTGTGAGAATGGCATAATCTCCACAAAGTCATCTCAAGTGAATTTCAGCCTTTTGATTTAATTTAGACAATTTTGAAAAAAAAAAAAAACAAATAAAGTAGCCTCAGGGCTACTGTAGATGGTTGTATAGGTTGTCAACTACACAAGTGTACCTGGCCAGTGGGAGTGGAATTAGTCCATGCTCTGCTGGCCAAACTCTTTGCCCCTAGGACTGTCCTCAAAGAGGTGGGGCATCTTGTTCTAATTTTCAGAAAGACCCTGTACCCGTCAGCAGTTGCTCTTTTAGATTTTCAGCTTTTCTGTTTTTGTTTCTAAATGAGAATAATATTTGAAACAGAAGCACAAATGTTGCACTTCAGAAAACATGTATGGATGATCCAAAACTTACCCTGTAGATGTAATGTTACATGTAAATATCCTTTGTGCCACAATACATGTTTTTCCTTTTTATTCTTTTTTCTCTTTTTTTGGCTATGCTGCGGAGCATGTGGGATGTGGGATCTTAGTTCCCAGACCAGGGATCAAACCCACATCCCCTGCAGTGGAAGCTTGGAATCTCAACCACTGGGCTGGCAGGGAAGTCCCCATATAATTTTTTTTTTCTATTGCTAAAGATCATGCATTTTTCTCTTCCTCTAATCTATTTGGAGGGGACAATAAGATATTGCTTGTAAATGAAAAGTATAAGACCCATATTAGAATACTAAAAACATGTCCAGAATCTCAAAAAATTAAGAACTTAATGTCTCATTTCTAAATGGTCAGGTCTTACATTTCCTCCTCAGGCGGATTGTACGTGGGCAGACTGCAGAGAGTTTGTTGAAACACCAACCAAGAAACTGTTATCAAAACATTTCACAGTGGGGAAAAATAAAGGACTGCCCAATCCCAGAGTTCTCTGGGAACCCTCCTATGGTACGTACAACCCATTGTTGCTATTATAGTTTCATTACCAATAATCTTCAAACTGCATCTAAGAAATACATACAAATATCATAGAGTTGTCCATTATGAATGTCATGGAACTGCTAGGATAAGTATCCAGTGTTTTTCTGCTATGCTAATTGTCTAGAATTAGTTCTTGAAAAGTAACCTTTACATTAGTCTGTTATGAGCATCCTGATATAAAACTTGGATAAGTATTGTTTTTTTAAAGTGCATTTGAATTCAAGAACTTCTATCTCTTCTGGATATGATGGTGATGATAATATCAGTTAATGATTTTCAGAGGGATTCCATCCTGAGCTGAATTAGAAAGCTCAGATAATGATTTATAATATAAGGAGCCAGGAGCCTCCTCAGATACCAGGAAATGATTTTCTATCTCACTTTCAGAGCTGGGTGGAAATTTGTGAGATGGTACATAGGGCTGCCATTGGGTATCAGGAGTCCTGTCTGTGAATAAAGGAGACTGGAGAGCTAGGTTCATGCCAACACCCAATGGCACTTCATGGTAGAGCAGGAGTGTGGCAAGGGTGACCAAGGGAAAGGATGCTAAAATCTTTCCCTTTTGTTGGGAACTCTCAAGAACTCCATGTTGTTTATTCTCAATATCTCTGTTCCATAGAGTGAGAAGTAAACCCTATGATTTTCATACATTTTCCCCCATTGGCAAGCAATACACATTATCGGTTATTATGTTAGCTATTGGTATCAGATCAGATCAGATCAGATCAGTCGCTCAGTCGTGTCCGACTCTTTGCCACCCCATGAATCACAGCACGCCAGGCCTCCCTGTCCATCACCATCTCCCGGAGTTCACTCAGACTCACGTCCATCGAGTCAGTGATGCCATCCAGCCATCTCATCCTCTGTCGTCCCCTTCTCCTCCTGCCCCCAATCCCTCCCAGCATCAGAGTCTTCTCCAATGAGTCAACTCTTCGCATGAGGTGGCCAAAGTACTGGAGTTTCAGCTTTAGCATCATTCCTTCCAAAGAAATCCCAGGGCTGATCTCCTTCAGAATGGACTGGTTGAATCTCCTTGCAGTCCAAAGGACTCTCTATAAAACTAAGCAAAAATCTATGTTTGTATAGGTCTTCTGAAAAGGATCATTAATTGTGTCCTTAAACACAGTATAATATAAAAGCAAATTTCCCATCCCATTTCTCCTTCCTTTTTCCCTACTCTCCTAATATAGGACTACTCTTCCTCTAGAAACAGCATGCTGTCTGAGAACTTAACATCTTTCAGCATCCTTACTTATTAATGAAAGTAACCAGACACATCACTGAACTACCCCCACTACATAGAGACATCAATTGTTGTTGTTGTCATTGTTTTAGTCACTCAGTCTCATCAGACTCTGCGACCCCTATAGACTATAGCCCACCAGGCTCCTCTCTGTCCATGGGATTCTCCAGGCAAGAATACTGGAGTGGGTTGCCATTTCCTTCTCCCGGGGATCTTCCCAACCCAGGGACTGAACCCACATCTCCTGCATGGCAGGTGGATTCTTTACCGCTGAGCTACCAGGAAAGCCCAGAGGCATCAATAGAAAGGATTAAAAGGGAACTGTATTACAGATCCTCTTCTGAGTTGGGGAAGGCACATTTCCTTGAAGACAGCTGGAGTCAGAATGCTACTACCTTAATAGACATGTACCTCAGAAATGCTCCTGGGTTTCTGGGAAGATTATAGGCGATGTCCAACACCTGGCTCCATTCAATGTGGCCACAGGTGGCCCCCAGGAAATAGATGGATAATGCTAGATGGTTTGAAAAACCTATACCATGAAATTGAAAGCCAGTAGCAGAGAATTTATGACCTCTAGGCAGATATTTTTCAACTTTGATTGGAGATAGGGCTATTTGGGTGCTCTCAACTTCCAACAATAAGTTTCTTAAAAATTTTCATAGGAAGATCATAAGTGAGAGTATGGAAAGTCCTCTGGGATTTCTTCCCCTCTTGGAATCCCTTCTGGAATGTCATATTTTAGATGATATCACCTTCTAAAATTCTTTGCTACTTCAGATATTCAACTAGGAACCTAACTGACTGAATCCCAGGATGGATCTGTTTGGTCTAAATATTTTTGGGCAGCCAACAATGCCACAAAGTAATTCCAGTGTTCTGAAACGTTGCAGATTCTGACAAGAGGGGACTCTAGAAAAAGCTAAAAATCTCTGGATCTGTCCCTATTCAGCAAGTACATTGCTCTGAGAACTTGCCAGAATATTGGAGAAACAGCTAAATTCTTACATGAAATTTCTCATCTTGTGATGAATTAAACTTTGACTACGTGACTGAGAGAAAGTAATTGCAATGTTACATTAAACATATGATGTTGTTGAAATGCTATCCTTTAGAGAAACATTAATTCCGAAACCAACTTTACTCTGCTGTAGGATTATTGCAACTCCTATTGCAACAATAGGAGGAAATTCCATTCTTATGGGCAGTTCCTCTTGGGAGAGTTTCATACTGTAGATATAGTTCCCCAATGTGACCAAAGAGAATGTTCATTTTTACTGGCTCAGAAATTTATTTTAATTTTAGGTATTTTCATGCATTCTTTTATGGAAGAAATTTACTAATATATCAAATAATTAAACAAGCCCACAAATGTTAATTGCATTTCTAAAATGTTTTGTCCTCGTGAATCTTTTATTAACTACCACCCCTTAACACATGCTTTTTTTCATTGTTTGTTCTGATTACAGACTTGGAAATGGATAGTGGGTCCCATGTTCCTGTATCTCTGTGAGAGGTTGGTACGGTTTTGGCGATCTCAACAGAAGGTGGTCATCACCAAGGTAGGCACTGGCTTAGGAATGACTATCTAACTATATCATGGACAGCTCTACCCAAGTTCTCTACACTGTCAGAGCCGTCTTTTACTTGGTTTCTTTTGATTAAACTTAGGGCAGAGTGATGACCTATGGTTTGTTTCAATGCCCCTAGCTTGATAATCAGATGATTGGACCTTTTCATTGGGGAAACTAGAATTTAACATTTTCTGTTGAAAAATGAATGAAAATGTTTTATGTAAATGAATTTGTGTTTTGTGTATGTGTGTGTGTGTGTTAAGGAGAAAGGCATGAGGGATGATGCGATTAGTTAAGAGTAAAGGAGCAAAAGAGATGAGTTCAAAGGGTCACAAAGGTCATCTGCTGCTGCTGCTGCTGCTAAGTTGCTTCAGTCGTGTCCGACTCTGTGTGACCCCATAGACGGCAGCCCACCAGGCTCCCCCCGTCCCTGGGATTCTTCAGGCAAGAACACTGGAGTGGGTTGCCATTTCCTTCTCCAATGGATGAATGTGAAAATTGAAAAGGAAGTTGCTCAGTCGTGTCCGACTCTCAGCGACCCCATGCACTGCAGCCTACCAGGCTCCTCAGTCCTCGGGATTTTCCAGGCAAGAGTAGTGGAGCGGGGTGCCATCGCCTTTTCCAACAAAGGTCATTTATTGAGCCTTAAAATATTCAGATGCTGAAAGAATCAGGGAACCAGGGCAGGTCTTACTGAGACAGAGATCATTCCCCAGGTCCTCTTTGCCTCCTTCTCTGCTTTGTATTTAGTAACAGAATGTCAGAGGTAATGTCCTCAAAGTCTTCAGTAAGCTAAATAAACTTCATTGAGAGTTGAGTCTGGTAACTTCAAATATATAGCAGTTTATTCCCCTCATGTCGATTCCACTTGTTATCACTAAATAAATAAATATCTAACTAAATAAATAGAAATAGAATCACCTTATTATAGCTTCAGGAAACATCAGACAAGACTATTTTTATCAAATAAAATTGAATTCAATTCAGTTCAAAAAGTATTTACCAAAGTTTACAATGGGTTGCTTTTGCAAAACACACAAAACCTTCCTGTCCACCTACCTCTTCTTTCTGGACCTCTATGGAAGGTCATAGGAACGTAGTCCAGCTGGCAATGGAGATCTTGAAATATAGGAAGCCACAACAGTTCTCCTTTTATGATATTTATATTATACGAGAAAAAACCCACAGATCAGCAGAAAGATCAACCACAAAATTTCCCTTACTAGACTAAAATGAACTAACCAGACAAGTATTTCTGCTAGGCCTATTTCTAAGGCAAACTTGTTTTCTTGTGAATAAAATGAATATCCATTTTCTTCTCATGTCAACACATGTAAGAAACGAAGTACTATCTAAAAGTATTTTGTGACTGTGTTGTCCACTAGGACATTTTACTCCCTCCTATCCCAGTGTTGCCTGTGGTGGCAACATTGTGATGTGGTAAAAATCATGTTCACCACACAAAATTGCAATGTGAGCAGCATAATTTTCGAAGTCATTTTCATCAATCTTTATTTTCTGTTTTCAAAATGAAGCTTTACACCTCCTTAATTCAGTGATGAAGGGACATGGGTTGCAGCCTTGTCATTTAAGTTATATTTGAATCACAAATTTTTGGAACATTTGACAATTTTTCTTAAAAGAATTTCCCATTCTCCTACTCCTCACTCATGAAAAGAAAAGCTCAGCAGTATCAGTCAACGTTGTGCTCAGTCCCTTCAGTCGTGTCCGACTCTTTGCAGCCCCATGGACTGTAGCCTGTCAGGCTCCTCTGTCCATGGGATTTTCCAGGCAATAGGAATAGGTTGCCATGCCTTCCTCCAGGAGATCTTTCCAACCGAGAGACTGAACCAGTGTCTCCTGTGTCTCTTGCGTCACAGGTGGATTCCTTACCATCGAGCTACCAGAGAACCCCCTCAGTCAACATTAGGAGACTGCTATTTTGTTTCTACTGATTTTCTTTTCCTTTGATGTCCCTTGGTTTGTTTTCTGTTGTACATATAAAGTCCTTCTAAGATCTCAGGAATCATCACGGGAACAGCATATTACAATGAAAGCATTTTGTTGTGTTCTATTTTTATTTTTATTTACCAACTCACCAGTTGATGGCCATTTAGACTGTTTCCAAATTATTTTGCTATTGTAAACATTATGAACATTCAGGTACATGGAGAATGAACAGTGGGTGGATGGGGCCCGGCTTTGGGAGAGATGGCCAGTGTACTCCCCAAGTGGGGAGAAACAGAAACAATGCATGCAATCAGGCAGGCTCAAGGTGGGGCTTGGGACAAAGACAGCCTACCACCTTAGGCTTGGTTTGGGGGACATTGCCATAGAACTGTCGATGGGGTTGCCTTCTGCCTCTGTCTGGCTGCTAAGGCTCTTGATCATCCCCCCTGGGGAAACAGGAAAGCTGAGTAGGAAACCATCTCTTCTTCCTGTTTCTAGCCACTGCCTTGATTTCGTAAAGGAAAAAAAAATCACAGTAAGCCAGAGTCTTACGTTGAATTCCCTAGCCAAGACTCAGAGACAGAGAACTGCATGCAGAAGGCTTATCCGGGGCGTGTTCTCAGGAGATGAACTTGTAAAAGGAAAAAAAGGCAGGGCTGGGGGAAGAAAATGGGTGGCTGTCAAAGTGGTTGCAACTGCAGCCTCAGCTGATCCTACAGGAAGTGCTGGAGCTGCGATGGCCCCTGGGAGTTGTCCCAAAGTGAGGACAAGGGCCAGGCCTTTGGGTCTCTGCATCAGAGCTCACTGTGGGCCACTGGCTACAGCCGAGGGCTATTCCCAGTTAGAGATTCATTTGCTGGAAGAACTACTCTGTTGGCCCTGAAGAAGGAACCTGGGTGGGGCCTCTTAGCTCAGCCTCTTATCCATACAGACACTGACAAGACAAGTACCAGGAGAAAGGGGCATTTTCAGAGACATGTTTTATTTCCATAGGTGGTCACTCACCCTTTCAAAACCATCGAGCTCCAGATGAAGAAGAAGGGATTCAAGATGGAGGTGGGCCAATACATTTTTGTCAAGTGTCCCATGGTGTCCAAGCTGGAGTGGCACCCTTTCACCCTGACCTCTGCCCCTGAGGAAGACTTCTTTAGCATCCATGTTCGCATCGTGGGGGACTGGACAGAGGGACTCTTCAAAGCTTGTGGCTGTGATAAGCAGGAGTTTCAAGATGCCTGGAAACTACCAAAGTGAGTACAGAGTGCCTGTTATAAAGGTACATGAGTTCAGGAAAATATGTCACTAAATAGTTTTGCTTCTCCCATCTCTTACTCCAGTAGCCCCTGAGTCTTGACAAAACACACGGATTCTACAAACAGAGGTAACGATCTCTGTGTTCCCCATCTAACATGTGGTGAAGTGTTAGTCTCTCAGTCATGTCCCACTCTTTGAGACCCCATGCACGGTAGCCCACCAGGCTCCTCTGTCCATGGAATTCTCCAGGCAAGAATACTGGAGTGGGTTGCCATTCAGTTCTCCAGGGGATCTTCCCGACCCAGGAATTGAACACTGGTCTCCAGTGCCTTCTGCATTGCAGGTGAATTCTTTACCATCTGAGCCACCAGGGAAGCTGTTTATGCATATCTGTATAAATCTTATGTAAAATATAAAATATTTGAATCATATTTTAATCATGAATATTCCCCAATGCCTTTACATTTGTAAGGGTCAAGGTCAAGGTATATTAACTTTCAATCAAAACTATACTTAAAATTTAATTGCTGTACATTATTTGAGGGGAAATGCCAGCGGGCACTAGTGGTAAAGAACCTGCCTGCCAATACAGGAGACATAAGACACTCTGGTTCGATCCCTGGGTCAGGAAGATTCCCTGGAGGAGGGCATACCAACCCACTCCAGTATTCTTGCCTGGAGAACCCCATGGACAGATAAGCCCGGCGGGCCACAGTCCATAGAGTCGCAAAGAGTCAGACATGACTGAAGTGACTAAGCATGCATGCATGCCACATATTACTCCGATGGCCTCCTTCTTCCCACATGCCTAACATGGTGTCAGGTACTTAGTAGATGCTGAAGAAAAGTTGGTCAAATAACTCAATGACTAGACAAATGAAAAGTGGAGATAATAAATTCATGAGATATTATAGCATGGAAAACTTCTCACTTTAATGTGCAAGAATTTCAAGTGCGGGCTGCCCTGGCAAAACACAGACATGTGTGTGTGAGTGTGTATGTGAGTATGTGTGTGTGTTTGATGTGTGAAGGGAGGTACAGGAAAAAATACCCCTGAGAGTTACTGCATATTTTCAGTTAGCTAAAAATTCCTCTTCTTACTTCTAACCCCAATGTTCACACCTAGTTGGTTACTTGAAAGCCATCTCACAGAAGAAAGTGCCACATCATCAATACATTTTCCCGGTTTCAAGTGACATATTGCACACCCCCAGTGATAATGTGTGTCCCCTCTGCCTCTGAAGAGCAAGACATCTGTGTAACCATCTCCCCCCGTACTTCCCTCCAGGATAGCTGTTGACGGGCCCTTTGGCACTGCCAGTGAGGACGTGTTCAGTTACGAGGTGGTGATGTTAGTGGGAGCAGGGATCGGGGTTACGCCCTTTGCATCCATCCTCAAGTCGGTCTGGTACAAATACTGCAATAAAGCCCCAAATCTGAGACTCAAAAAGGTAGGTTCTTTCTTTTTTTCAGAGATCTTGGACTGGTCATCACACTCTGCCACATGAAGCCTCAAAGAGCCGTCAGGGCAGTGGCTGGCAGAGATCAGGCGAAGTGAAGACAAGTTCTGGATGGTTTCAGAGAGGCAGGCTTCTCACAAAAGGGCTATTTGATAAATTAAAGGTGTCTCTGGGACTCACCTGGTGTTCCAGTGGTTATGACTCAGTACTTTCACTGCCAAGTGTTTCAGGTTCGATGCCTGGTCAGGGAACTAAGATCCCGCAAGCCTCGCAGCACCACCAAACAAACAAACAAATAAATGTGGTTCTATAGAAGCAGGTCTATTATTGAAAGTAATATACCATATTTGCATGGTATTACTAGAAATTCAGAAGAGAGAGAGCTAAAGCATTCACAATCCAAATCCAGTAATTCTCCTTTTGGTAAATTCTCTTCCAACATTTTTCCACTTGTTTATATATTTTTAGAAAGCTGTATATATTGAGTATGTACAATTTCATGTCCCACTCTTTTGAAAACATATAGTGTTTTTCAGTGTTGTCACAAGCTTGCTAATAATCATTTTTGATGAGTCCTTCATGTTCCGTTGAAAGGATATAGAATAATTTTTCTATCATCTTATGTTAGATATTGAGGTAGATTCCATTTCAGTCACCCCTCCCCCACATTTATTTGCAGGGGGAGGGCAGGAGACATGTCCTTTCATGACACTTTTACTTTTTTACTTTTTATGGCTGTCTCCTCAGAGTAAAGTCCCAGGGGAATTTTTGGTCCCATGTAAGTTGGATTTCATTGCCTGAGAAACAACATCTTTATTTTTTATTTATTTATTTATTTATTTTTTTACAACATCTTTAATAAAGCTTGAGTCACTCTAATGACTGTTGTTGTTTAGTCACTAAGTTGTGTCTAAGTCTTTGCAACCCCACAGGCTGTAGCCCAGCAGGCTCCTCTGTCCATGGGATTTCCCAGGCAAGAATACTGGAGTGGGTTGCCATTTCTTTATCCAGGGATCTTCCTGAGAGATAACCTCTAACAGGCACATGGAGCTTACTTTGACTTTCATTCTCCCTTCACCTCTTTTCGAAGTTGAGGAGATGTGGGTAGAACTACTTTTTCCCCTAGAACTCAGAGGTGTCTGGAGTAGCAGGCAGGGAAGTTGCATGGTGGCAACCATGGCTCATCTACATCCTACTGATCTTTCTGAAAGGAGAGTCCAAGGAAGTGAGGAACTCTGAGAGGGCAAGAGCAGCCCCAGGGGGCAAGTGGTGGGTTCATGTTTTCTTCTTAAGCTACAGATTTGTATTAAGCTACAGATTTCTAAGAACAAGCTGTTTATTTACTATCCTGCTGTGTAAAGGCCAGAGCAGGTTCATGCGAGCTAGTTTGTCAAATATCTAGAGTTTTCTGAAAACCTGTGTTTCTAGGCATTCTGAGCAACAGGGAAAAGTGGAAGGTGGGAGGGTCGAAATCCATATGTCAATGCTGATAGGTCTCTATGTAAATATAATCTACTCAATTCACAGATATAGAGAACTAACTGGTGGTTACCAGTGGGGAGAAGGGACAGGGAAGGGCAACATAGGGGGAGAGGATCAAAAGATACAAACTATTAGAAATAAAATAAGCTACAAGGATATACAGCATGGGGAATATAGCCAATAATTTATAATAATTATAAAATGGGGTATAACCTTTGGAATTGTTAATCACTCTACCATACACTTGTGATTTATATAATACTATACATCAACTATGCTTCAATTTAAAAATAAAAAATATATATAATGGTTGGATGGCATCATCAACTCAATGCACATGAGTTTGAGCAAAATACAGAAGATGGTGAAGGACTATGAAGCCTGGCATGCTACAGTCTATGGGGTTGCTAAGAGTTGGACATGACTGAATGACTGAACAACAAATAATCTGGCTTCACGGTCTGTCCCCCTCTCAGATCTACTTCTACTGGCTATGCCGGGACACACATGCCTTTGAGTGGTTTGCGGACCTGCTGCAGCTGCTGGAAACACAGATGCAGGAGAAGAACAACACGGACTTCCTCAGCTACAACATCTGCCTCACTGGCTGGGATGAGTCTCAGGTAAGGACAAGATCCCTAATCTCAGGTCTCTCCCATAGCACCCAGGGCTTACCGACTTCCCTTAGGCTATTGGAGAGCCTTGTGTACTGGTTTTAAGAATAGTCAGTGGGTTCAGGTGATCCACCGCATTCACTCTGACTCAGTATGCCCATGTGTTCAGACTGTTGAGAGTGAATTCAAAGCTGGTATCTGTGGGACAGGTCAAAGCTAGGGAGCCTACAAAGAAGTCAGAGCCATGACTGTGACCTTGTTAGAGCAATGCCCCACCAGAGCAATGCCCCACCAGGTGGATAAGAAAATCCACTGGGTTATGGGAGAAAAGAAAATATTAGCTTTCTCTCATTCTCTTTCTGTGTGTGTGTGTGTGTGTGTGTATGTATGTGTATATGTATGTGTGTGTATATATATATATATATATATATATATATACACACATGCATATGTATGTTGCTGTTTAGTCACTAATTCGTGTCCGACTCTTTTGTGACCCCATGGACTGTAACCGTCCAGGTTCCTCTGTCCCTCAGATTTCCCAAGCAAGAATACTGAAGTGGGGTTGCTATTTCCTACTCCAGGGGATCTTCCAGACCCAGGGGTCTCCTGCATTGGCAGGCAGATTCTTTACCACCAAGCCCCCTGGGAAGCCCATAAATACACATGCATATATATGGGTATATATAAGGGTATATACTCCTTTAATTTGTATTATGTATGTTTTATAATATACATAATACATTTAATAAGGAGTCATAATAACTGGTAATCATTCTTAAGCATATGCTTGTGCCAAGTATTCTTAGTGTTTACATAGATTGTCTAATTAAATCCTCACAACCACCTTATAAGTAGCTATTATCCTTACCCATATTTTACAGATAGGGAAGCCAAGGCCCAGAACAGCTTAGGTCATTTGTCCAAGGGCATCCAAGTAATAAATGCTCCAGGACCTGCACTCTTAGCCACTTTCAGTAGTTCATGATAATCATTTGTAAATAAATCAGTATATATCTAGTGAAGGTGATATATGTATGTATATATATGTATACATGTATATAGTACACATATGTATATATACTCCCTCCTGAGACATTTAGCAATGAAATTGTGAATTTTCAATGAATAAAACAATTACAGCTACAAGTATTGATAAGATAACAATTCATGAGACAGCCCCCCACAACAAAGAACTATCTGGCCTCAAATGTCTAAAGTGGTGAGACTGAGAAACTTGGAAACAAGTTAATGATTCCTAGCGGGTAACGTGTTTCTAAATAAGCATACATTCATGACTTGGCCCAGAAGCAGCATAACTGTCCTCCTGAGTGAGGAGCTAAGGCAAGGGTTTCTGGTCACTGGCTCAACTGGCCACACCCATACACTGGCTCCTCATCAGAGACATTTTGCATATGTACCTTGTACCTGTGAAAACTGACATCTTCTCATTCAGGTTTTGGCATATTGCCTATCATAAATTCTCCAAGTCTACAGAAAGTTTTGTAGGTCCTGTAGGTCCCACAAACATAGGTCCCGGGCCACATGACCATGAAAATTGCTGCTCTAGAAAAAGTGGTTTTAAGACGTCACTTCTGCAATTTAAAGACAAAGCAACAACAGACTTTGATAAAAATGAAACCCAGGGGGAAAAATGTATAATATATAAATTGCTCTGCAGTTCTGTTTTTTTTTTCAAAAGCCAGTTTTTTTTTTTTCCCCAGTGGGAAATTTTTTGCATTGAAAAATAGTTATCTTGCTTTGCAAAACTTTGTGTCTACAGGATTGTTAAACCAGGGAAACCACCCTTCTTAACCTCTTCCATCCCCATTATCCATCCCCTGTCCAGTAAATTTAAAATCTGATTTAATTGTTAAATTTAATTAACCATTTTTACTAAAAAATACCTGTGGTTCAAACTGAGGCTCCCTAGAATGGTAACAGAAAGCAACCCCCCCACCCCCCACCCCACACACACAGACTATTAATAGCTTTAGGCTTGGTTTGATCTCATTCAGATCAGATCAGTTGCTCAGTCATGTCCGACTCTTTGCGACCCCATGAACTGCAGCACTCCAGGCCTCCCTATCCATCACCAGCTCTCGGAGGTCACTCAGACTCACATTCATCGAGTCAGTGATGCCATCCAGCCATCTCATCCTCTGTCGTCCCCTTCTCCTCTTGCCCCCAATCCCTCCCAGCATCAGAGTCTTCTCCAATGAGTCAACTCTTCACATGAGGTGGCCAAAATACTGGAGTTTTAGCTTTAGCATCATTCCTTCCAAAGAAATCCCAGGGCTGATCTCCTTCAGAATGGACTAGTTGGATCTCCTTGCAGTCCAAGGGACTCTCAAGAGTCTTCTCCAACACCACAGTTCAAAAGCATCAATTCTTCGGCGCTCAGCCTTCTTCACAGTCCAGCTCTCACATCCATACATGACCACAGGAAAGACCATAGCCTTGACTAGGCGAACCTTTGTTGGCAAAGTGATGTCTCTGCTTTTGAATATGCTATCTAGGTTGGTCATAACTTTCCTTCCAAGGAGTAAGCGTCTTTTTAATTTCATGGCTGCAGTCACCATCTGCAGTGATTACATTAGCAAAATATGAGTGCATTTTAATGTATGATTATCTTAATTCTTAGTGATTCTCTCAAAACAGTGGGAGTATATTCAGGACAGACTGCTAGATGTACTGCAGAGAGAAAAACAGTGAAACAGAATTTAAATCGTACCCACACTTTAAAGTCTGGCTCAAATGCTGCCACCCTGAGACCTTCTCATATCCTCCATTTGTCCTCCCTTCTTTGTTCTCATGGAGATGTTTGTGCCTCCTCTATGGCATTCATGGTACCTTAGTCTACAAACAGGATTGCCCACCTTTTTACTTCAAGGTCTCCCTTTCTAGACTATAAATGGCTTGAAATCAGTGTGTTCAGTGTTGTTGACCGTCTAGCTTCTGGCATAATGCCTTGCTTAATATATGTACATTTAGAATGGATAGTTAGAGCTTGGTTTGTTGGATATGTTAGTCTATTTGTGTGTGTTTATAGAGCATGACTCTTTTTTCTGAATTGATGTCCTTTCCTGCAGGCCAGTCATTTTGCTATGCATCATGACGAGGAGACAGATGTAATCACAGGCCTGAAACAAAAGACCTTGTATGGACGACCCAACTGGGATAACGAGTTCAAGACCATTGGAAGTCAACACCCCAAGTAAGGAGTTCCCTCAACAAAGTGTTCTTGAGGCTTACGGTCTATGTAAAGCAGCAGTTCCCAAACACACACTCATAAAAGGTTCTGAATCTCTCTTACTTTAAGAAGTCTTTAAATCACACCCAACATTGACTGGTGAGTTCCAAACAGATTCCCAGGCCCCACCTCAGGCTTTCTGAACCCTACGGCCCCCAAGTAGGACTGTAACTCAATTCTTTGCTTTTATCTCCTAAATTTCACTCATGTATCTGCTTCTATTAATTCAACAAGATTTATATTGTTTAGTAAGAAGACACTGGCCCCATTTTCATGTATAGCTTTTGGGTCCTAGATCATAAGTTGACAGATACCCCAGGTCCTTCCTGCCCTCACTAAAGCTTTAGTCATTATGAAGCTTTGAGGAGATCTTTTATCTTGTTAGAACACATGACAAACTCAAGAAATCACCATAAATACACTCTTTATGTCATTGCTTCTTACACTTTAATGAACATGTAAATCACTTAGAGGAGCTTTTTAAAATGCTGATTTAGTATATATGGGGTGGGGCCCAAGAATCTCCATTCTTGGCTTTGAATGGCTTTTTGAGTTTTCTTGAAATCTTAACATGAACAAGGAATTGGAAATACAGTCACATCAAATAACAAATCATCACAACTTTGACATTTAAGCCAAACAGATACTTTAGGCCAGATTTGAAAAAATGGTGAAGTCATAACAATTTAAAAACACAGCTGACCTACTTCAATAATATGAATTCTTGAAAAGCTGACACCAGGGCTCTGGTCTGAAACCACAGCTAGAGGAACAAGGCTTTAGAGTCTAAAAAGTTGAAGGACAAAGCCACACCAAGTTGTTAGCAGAGTTGCCGTTCCTAAGGCGGGTTTATTCCTGATTTTAAGGCACTGGAGGGACTTCCCTGGTGGTGCAATGGTTAAAAGTCTGTGCTTCAGGTACAGGAGGGTGTGGTTCGATCCCGGGTCAAGAAACTAAGCTCTCACATGTCCCACGGTGTGGTCAAAAATAATTTTTTTTAAAAGATGCTGGAGTGTTTGAGAACACAGAGCCCTGAAAGGAAGTAGACCACAGGCTCACAAATTCACCATTTTCTCTGTGGTAGAAGTTTCCATAAACCTTGCTTGAATGTCATTTTTTTTTTCAATAAAGTCTTCAAAAAAGTCAAAAAAGCCTTTTGAAGTAGGCAGCTGCCCCCATAAATAGGACCAAGCCACCCTTCCAAGGGTCACCTGAACTCTGTCATTTGTGGAAAGACAAAGGAGCTGAGGAGACTCTGTTCTGAGGCCTAAAATCAGTAGGAAATCTCCCCATGTGCTTTGTAATTGATCCCATCCCAAAGCCTAAAACTGTCTTTTTCTTTCTCTTTTTCTCCCCAAAAGTACCAGAATAGGAGTCTTCCTCTGCGGACCGGAAGCCTTGGCTGACACCCTTAATAAGCAATGCATCTCCAACTCCGACTCTAGCCCCAGGGGAGTGCATTTCATTTTCAACAAGGAAAACTTCTAACTGGTCGCTTCCATGAGGAAATAAATGTGGGTTGTACCACTGAATAACCAAGTAATGCTAGTGGATAATATAAGTTCCTCCCTTTAAAAAAAAAAAGAAAAAGAAAAAGGAACTATGATGTGATGATTTTTCCCTGAGAGGAATGTCAAAGATTTTTAATGGTGATAAGTTTGCATTTGTATGGAGCTTTATGGTTTTCAGAGCAAATATATAAACTTTTTTTTTTTTTTCATTTTTTTTCCCTTCACAGTAATGCCAGAGAAAGGTAGGGCAAAGATTCTCAGACTCAGTTTTCAGGATGAAAAAAAAAAAAGGTTCAAAATGGTGAAGTAACCTCCCTAAGATTAAAGCTGAGACTGGCTCTAGGCCATCTGACTCTAGGTTTGGTGATCTTTCAGCTATAGCAGGTTGCCTGGAAATTGGTTTGCATACTCCCCCAAAGTAGAAGCAAACCAGGGAATAATTATTCATATTCTCTTTTGTGTCATCTTTGTTATCATTATTGTTCTATTGAAGGAAATTTTCCAAGTAGGAGATAATTTATGTTGAGAATGATTCATCACTTAATAGTGATGACATCCTCCAGTTTACCAATACAGCAGCCTAACTGGGTCAGAGATTTCTCCTAAAAAAGAATATTAGACTGACTGGATGTATGTATGACCCACCATTTATACTGGTGCTTGGCAGAGAGTGGATACTCATTGAAAGTTAGCTGAATGAATGAGTGAAAAGACATTTAGAACCATACAGTGCCAAGGTAGAATCAACTGAAAGCCTTAAACAGTATTATCTGAGGAAATCACTTCTGATATTCTAGTTGACCAAACGAGCCTCATTCTCTTAAGGGTACAGAACAGGCTAAGGTTAGTAACCAATATGTTGTCGTATCCAAACACTCTTATTTGAAGCATTGCACCAAAAGGAGATGGAGTCAGAGAAATGAACTCCTCTCATAACTCTGGCTGGCTCCTTTAGTCCTGCTCCTGATGCTATGAAAGAAATGCAAACTAATTTATTGCCCAAAATGGTCCTCTCCAGCCAGCACTTGTGAATTTGAAATTAAGAATTGTGACAAGTATGTATCTGACAGCTGCTTTAAATAGCATCCACCCTTTGTTTTACTTAAATACACAGGGAAAATTGATCTTACTGGTGTAACTAATGATTTATCCTTCTATCATCATGATCATAATAAAATTTACATCCCAGAAACTAAATCCCTAGCTTACTATGTAGCTTTTGAATTCATATCCAATAGAATATTCTGGATATTCATGAGTTCAAGAATCTCTAAATCACTGTTAATGTAACTGCCCCTACTTCTGGGAATTAAAAACAGCTTTATTTGTTATATTCTCTGCGGCCACAGATATTTAGAAGTAATCAACTTTAAAAATGAGAAAGAAAGAGAAAGGAGCAGAGGGGAAGGGCAGAAGACCAGGTTAGGAGGAAAGGGAAGGGAAGGAGGAAGACAATAGAAAGAAAGTGAGAGAAAGCCAAAAAAAAAAAGGCAAAAGGGAAGGGTAGGGGAAGGGGGTCACTTTCTACCCCAGATTTCTTAAAGTCTTGTATGTATTGAATGTAATTGCAGGAGCCATACACATATTCATTTTATTTTGATCACATAAGGTATTGAATCTGAAATTCTAGCCACAAATTTGATGCTGAGTGGACCTATTCAGGGGACCAAGCTGAACTAGAAAGAACTCAGTTGTTCCATTGGGTCCCCAGGATGCCCAGGGCACTGAGGGCATCAAGTCAGGCTTGCTTTGGGAAGGTCATTTCCCCACGATGACCAGGACTGTTTCTTCAAAGAGAAACTTAGGTCCACCCCATTCACACTGCACCTGAGGTATCAGTTCATTCATTCAACAAATTTGTATTGTGCTATTGCTGTGACTCAGGCTCCATGTTTGTGGTTTCATTTCTTTATGCCAAAGTGCGAGCCAGAAGAGGGACCAGGGTTACAGGGAGTCTGAGAATCTGGGCCCTTGCTCCCTATGTGGCATAAGTAAAACCAGCTTCATTTGTTGCTCTGAAAATATTTCTCCAGGGTTTTCTATTTTTGACACCCAGAGAGTTACACCCTGTGTTATCCTGGTTATAAGATGAAAAATGAGTGTAAATGCGCTTGTCATTATAAGAGCTTCCTTCCTGTTCCCCAGCCACCGGCTGCCCTTGCAGCCTTTTTAGCATTTAGTATTTAGCAACAGTTAGTGAGAGAATGATTAAGCATTATTTTTAATCTCAAGGCTATGAAGGCGTTTCTTATTTCTTTTGCTTTTGCAACATTGTGTTTATTAATTTGAATACTTGTAGATGTTGTGTGTGAATAGTTTGGGAGAGGGGGGCCCTGGGAGATAATTCTTGGGAACTATCAAAATTATCAAAATTGCACTCAATTATTAAAATGAATGAGCTCTCTCTGTGTCTGTGTTATTGATCTTCGTATTCAAGGATGGACTCAGAGGGCATAGATTTTCTCTGCCCCAGTGGGATTGAGATTCTCTGTGTTTTCGTAGATGACATATCAAACATGGCACAATTTCTGGATTGAGTGGGGAAAACTAAGCACTGAGTTCTGTACTGATATCCAGGTGACACTCACAACACTGGTACAAGGAAATGGACAAGAGAGTATCACCTGATATTGTAGATAGAATTTCAAAGGCAAAGAAGCCCTAGTATAGCAACTTCTTTTATTTTTCATTTCTACTCATCTTTTAGTTTCTAACTTTGCAGTTAGGTGCCATCAGATCAGGTTGTGAATAGATATAGAGTCATGGTTCTGTGTTGGTAATTGTTCTAAATGAGTCATCCAATTATGATCTCCCCATCTAGGAAAGGTATAGAGATGTGGGCATATGTTCCTGTGGGGGTCAGCAAATGCTGCCATGGAGGGAAAGGTCATTAACTCAAACAAACATCAGCAACATCAACAGCTAATGTTTAATAAACATCTTCTACTATATCAAATGTTTTAATCCCTCAGGATTTTGCAAGGTAGTTGTGTGCGTGCGTGCTAAGTCACTTCAGTCGTGTCTGACTCTTTGCCACCCTATGGACTGTATAGCCCACCAGGTTCCTGTGTCCATGGGATTCCCCAGGCAAAAATACTGGAGTGGGTTGCCCTGCCCTCCTCCAGCGGATCTTCCCAACCCAGGAGTTGAACCCCCATCTCTTAGCAAGGTAGCTATTTTATCTCAGTTTTGTTGATTAAAAAAACTGAAGCTGAGAGAGAATAACTGATAGGCTCAAACTATCCCACAACTACTGGGCAACTGTATCAAAATTAAATCCGTACATTTCTAGCTAAAAATTTCATGTTCTTTATACCACGCTAGCAGATTAGACAAGATATAGGTAACCAAGGATTTTTTTAAAGCTATTGTGCTACTGCTGCTGCTGCTGCCAAGTCACTTCAGTCGTGTCCAACTCTGTGCAACCCCATAGACAGCAGCCCACCAGGCTCCCCCATCTCTGTGCTATTGTGCTAGGTACAGATAATGCACTAAGAAGAGCTGGGTAACCGTGGTGTATAAACCTTTGGTTTATACTATCTAAGCATCTTGGTAATTTAATTTAGAAATATCAGTTAACCAGATTCATGCTAATTTTTACTTTATTTTAATGTTCTCGGCTTTGTTGAGGTATAGTTGACAAATAAAATTGTAAGATATTTAAAGCAAACAACATGATGATTCACTGAACGTTTTTCCAAAGAACAACTTTCAGTTATATAACCACAGTGCAATGAATCAATCCAAGAAATTTAACACCAATACAAAACTATCATTTACTATATAGTCTATGTATAGGTGACATCAGAGAAGGCAATGGCACCCCACTCCACTACTGTTGCCTGGAAAATCGCATGGATGGAGGAGCCTGGTAGGCTGCAGGCCATGGGGTCGCTAAGAGTCAGACATGACTGAGCGACTTCACTTTCACTTTTCACTTTCATGCACTGGAGAAGGACATGGCAACCCACTGCAGTGTTCTTGCCTGGAGAATCCCAGGGATGGGGGAGCCTGGTGGGCTGCCATCTATGGGGTCGCACAGAGTCAGACACGACTGAAGTGACTTAGCGTAGCATAGCATAGGTGACTTTGTATCCTTAGTGCATTGCATTGGGAGATAGGTATTATCAGTTTGTCCTGTTATTAGTGGTATTAAGTTTGACCACCAGGTTTTTCTGTTATAAATGTAAATGTGTTATTTTACTTTTGTAATCAGTAATTAACATTTGGGGAATATGCTATGCTAAGTCACTTCAGTCGTGTCTGACTCTGTGTGACCCCATAGACGGTAGCCCACCAGGCTCCCCCGTCCCTGGGACTCTCCAGGCAAGAGTACTGGAGTGGGGTGCCGTTCTTTCACCCAGTCATTTTAAGATACATTGATGAAATCACATTGAATTGATTTTTATAATGATGGTTACTGAATATCTAGATTCTTAATAAAACTAGATATTTTATAAATATCTTAAACCTCAATAACCTACCAATTTCTTTCCCCTCCTCAGATTTGTTGAGATATAATTGACATGGGACATTGTGTAAGTTTAAGATGTACAACATGTTGATTCAATACATTTATATATTGCAAAATGATTACCACTATAGCCTTAGCTAACACTTCCATCCTGTCACATAATTACAATTGCTTTATTGTGGTAAGAATAATTAAGATATTCTCTGCAGTATCCCAGACATTTTGACATATTGCACTTACATTTTCATTTGTTTTGAGATATTTCTTGATTTACTTTGATTTCTTCTTTGACCCATTGGTTGTTCAGGAACATGTTTAATTTCCACATATTTGTGAATTTTCTAGTTTCCTCCTGTTACTGGTTTCTGGCTTCATACCATTGTGGTCAGAAAAGATACTCATGATTTCAATCTTCTTAAATTTACTAAAACTTGTGTGAGACCTATCATTTACTCTATCCTAGAGTATGTTCCAGGGAAGGCAATGGCACCCCACCCCAGTACTTTTGCCTGGAAAATCCCATGGACGGAGGATCCTGGTAGGCTCCAGTCCATGGGGTCGCTAAGAGTCGGACACGACTGAGCAACTTCACTTTCACTTTTCACTTTCATGCATTGGAGAAGGAAATGGCAGCCCACTCCAGTATTCTTGCCTGGAGAGTCCCAGGGACGGGGGAGCCTGGTGAGCTTCCGTCTTTGGGGTCGCACAGAGTCGGACACGACTGAAGCGACTTAGCAGCAGCAGCAGCAGCAGAGTATGTTCTGTGTGTGCTTGAGAAGAATGTGTATTCTTTGTTGTTTGATGAAATGTTCTATATATGTCTGTTAGTTCTATTGGTCTGAAGTATGTTTCAGATTCATTTCCTTGCTGATTTCCTGTCTGAACAACCTATCCATTGTTGAAAGTGGAGTATTGAAGTCCTCTACGATTATTGGATAGTTGTCTATTTCTCCCTTCAGATCTGTTAGTATTTGCTTAATGCATTTAGGTGCTCTGATGTTGGGTGTATATATATTTACGATTATTATAGCTTCTTGACTAATTGCCCCCCCTCTTATCATTATATAATGACTGTCTTTGTCTCCTTACCATTTTTGCCTTAGAGTCTATTTTGTCTGATCTAAGTATAGCTACTCTTGCTCTCTCTTGGTTTCCACTTGCATGGAATATCTTTTGCCATCCCTTCACTTTGAGTCTATGTCTGTCCTTAAAGCTGAAGTGAGTCTCTTGTGGGCAACATACTGCTAAGTCACTTCAGTCGTGTCCGACTCTGTGCGATCCCATAGAGAGCAGCCCACTAGGCTCCTTTGTCCCTGGGATTCTCCAGGCAAGAATACTGGAGTGGGTTGCCATTTCCCTTTCCAGTGCATGAAAGTGAAAAGTCAAAGTGAAGTCGCTCAGTCGTGTCTGACTCTTAGCGACCCCATGGACTGGATAGACATAGACTTTTTGTAACTCTGGACTGTAGCCCACCAGGCTCCTCTCTCTGTCCATAGGATTTTCCAGGCAAGAGTACTGAAGTGGGTTGTCATTTCCTTCTCAGGGGATCTTCCTGACTCAGGGATCAAACCTAGGTCTCCCACATTTCAGGCAGACTCTTTACCGTCTGAGCCACCAGGGAATCCCATATAACATTATATATATATATATATATATATATATATATATATATATATATATATAAAACAGTCTACCTTACAGTGATAATTTCAGTTTAATTACATACAAAACCTCTTTTTACTATCCCCTTTTATATTCTTTATGTCACCATTTACATTTTTTATATTGTATAACTAAACAAATTGTAATACTTTTGTCCTTTAACCTTTATACTAGAGTTAAGTAGTCAACACATCACCATATTACAGTGTTAAGGTATTCTGAATCTAACCTTATGCTTACTTTACCAATGTGTTGTCTTATTTTCACATCTAATTAACATCCATTTGTTTCAACCTTGAAGAGCTCTTTTTTTCTCTTAGGGCAGATTTACTGGTGAGAAATTCCCAGTTTTTGTTTGCTAGGGAAAGTTTTTATTTTGCCTTCAATTGTTTTTTTTTTTTTTTTTTAAGATTTACTTATTTTATTTATGGCTGTGCTGGGTCTTCGTTGCTGGGCATGGGCTTTCTCTGGTTACAGTGAGCAGAGGCTACACTTCGCTCCAGTGTGCAGGCTTCTTCTCATTGCAGTGGCTTCTTTTGTTGCAGACTATAGACTCTAGAACCAAGGGCTTCAGGAGTTGCAGTTTGTAAGCTCAGTAGTTGTGGCTCCAGGCTCTAGAGTGCAAGCTCAATAGCTGTGGCACACGGGCTTAGTTGCTCTGCGGCATGTGGGATCTTCCTGGACCAGGGATCAAACCCGTGTCCCCTACATTAGCAGACAGATTCTTAACCAATGGACCACCAGGTAAGCCCTTGCTTTCAATTCTGAAATACAACTTGGCTGGCTAAAGTTTTCTTGGCTGGTAGTTTCTTTCAGCATCTTGAGTTTTCAGCATCTTTTATCCCATTCTCTCCTGGCCTGCAAGGTCTCTGTTGAGAAATCCACAGATAGCTTTATGGAAGTTCCCTTGCATGAGAGATTTTTTTTTCTTTTGCTGGTTTTAAAATTCTTTGTCCTCGGTTTTGGACAGTTTTGTTATTACATGTCTTGGAGAAGATTGTTTTGGATTGAAATTTTTAGGTGACATTAGCTTCATGAATGGCAACCCACTCCAGTGTTCTTGCCTGAGAATCCCAGGGACAGGGGAGCCTGATGGGCTGCCGTCTATGGGGTCTCACAGAGTCGAACATGACTGAAGCGACTTAGCAGCAGCAGCTTCATGAACTTGGATGTCTAAATCTCTTCCCATGTTTGGGAAGTTCTGTCATTATTCATTAAATAAGCTTTCTACTCCTTTCCGACTCTCTTCTAAAACTCTAATGGAGTATACCTTATTTTTTATCGTGTCCCATAATCCCCCAGGCTTTCCTCATCCTTTTCCATTCTTTTTTTTTCTCCTTACTCCTTGGTTGGATAATTTCACTTGGTCTCTCTTCTTGCTCAAAGATTCTCTCTTCTGTTTGCTAAATTCTTCTGTTCTATACTGACTTTTTCAATTATTGTATTATGCAGCCCCCAAAATTCCGTTTGCTTCTTTTTTTCATTTTTTTCTATCTTTTTGTTGAACTTCTCGCGTTGTTCTTGTATTTTTTCCTGCTATCATTAAGTTGTTTATCGGTGTTCTCTTGTAGCCCTCTGAGCATCTGTAATTATTTTGAACTCTTTATCAGACAATTCCTAGATCTCCATTTCTTTGAGGCCAATTACTGAAACTTTACTATATCCCTTTGGTGGAAGCATGTTTCCTGATTCTTCATCATTCCTGTAGCCTCAAAGAGGTGTCAGCATATTTGAAAAAGCAGTCACTTCTTCCAGACTTCATGAACTGAGTTTAGGGAAGGAAGCCTTTTACCTGCAAGAGGGGCATACTGGATCATATGGTGACTCTGTGTCACCTGGTCCAGGGTCCCGAGCGTGGGGGTATGTTGCAGCGCCCAGTCTGGGGAAACGCGATGTCTCTTCAGCTCAGGCCACTGGACTCCACAGTACAGAAAACTGTGTGGTCCTTGGTGAGTACTGCATGGGGGAGAGGGGTTCCGTAGTGGCTGCTAAACAGTACCTTGAGTTCTGCTAGCTAATGTAGGCAGTGGGGATGGCCAGAGCTGGTGGCATACACACACTTGGTTGTGGCAGCCAACTGCAGTACCCATGCAGTGGCGGAGGCTCTTGCAGACACACTCGTAGTAATAGGTACAAGGGCTGGTAGCGAGGGCCAGGCTAACCATGTGTCCTCTAGTAGCTGCTGGGGATCTGGCTGTTGACACGTTCTCCTGCAGCTGCAGACACTCCCCTGCAGGGTGTACACTGCAGTGTAGGCTGGTGATGGGTTCAGGCTAGGGGCATGGAGCAAAGCTGGAGGTGCTAAGTACAGGTGGGCAGAGTGGTGCTGGCCAGTGACAGAACATGGCTGGATCCCAGCTCACAAGCTGCTGTGGGAGCCCTGGTTGTTGGTGCACTCACCCATGGCTGAGCACACTCCAGCTTGCAGGCTGTAGTCAGAGGCCAATGACTGGCATCAGGCCAGTGGTATGCAGGTGCACAGCTGCAGGGGCTCACTTCCAGGGCAGGCCCGGCAGTGGGGTCACTGAGGGGTGGGCGCTAGCCTGGCTGTGAGCCTGACTCCAGGGCACTGGTGGGGGTGGGGAGGGACTCAGGCAGCTGGCATCTTACACTTGCCCAGCCACCGAGATCTCAGTGCCTGCAGGTGTGACCAGCTTCTGGTGGGGACGGGGGTGGGGCAAGGCTCAGGTGTTAAGCATCACTGGACAGACTCCCTGTGGGGCAAAGGCTGGAGACATCAGCAGGGCGTTCACGCAGGTGTGGTGGCCATTACTTTCATCGGTGGAGAAACCTGCAGAGTTTTTCTGCAGAGTGGGTCTCCGTGAACCACACTCTCTCACTGCGTGTCCGCTAATAGTTAGCAGCTAGCCTCTGCCTTTCTTCCTGGTTTGTAGCCGGCTGTATTAACCTCTCAATTTGGCCAGTGGGGTGGGGATGAAACTGAAGCAGAACCTTCCTGCAGTCTCGCAAGAACCCAAGGAAGCTATCATTCACCCCACTCTTAGGGAAGGGGTGAGTTCCTGGTAAGGGCAACTCTTTCTAACTGGGAGGTTCCTTCTTGGTCCTGAACAATGCCTGCTTGGGAAGGGGGCGGTGGCAGGGAATGATGTGGTCAAAATGAATTTGTTTTTTCTTCTCTTTTTGTGTGATGATTCCCAGGTGTTTTTGTTGTTGTTCCACAGTGTTGCTAACAGTTCCTAAGTGGACTCCAGATGTCTCCCAGAGCTCTTTTTGTTCAGGAAGAGTGTCCAGTCATTAATCTTTGTAGGGAGATTAGGAAGCTGGGTTCTCCTATGTCACTATATATTAATTTTTGGTTGTGTTGAGTTTTCCTTGCATTGTGTGAACTTTCTCTAGTCGCAGCAAGCAGGGGTTACTTTTCTTTCCAGTTCGAGGGTTTCTTATTGTGGTGGCTTCTCTTGTTGTGCAGCAGGGCCTAGGGTGCTAGGGCTTCAGTAGTTGTGGCAAACAGGCTTAGTTGCTCTGCAGTATGTGGGATCTTCCCTGACCAGGGAGCAAACCCACATCTCCTGCATGGATAAGCAGATTCTTTACCACGGAGGAGACACAAGAGAGGCGGGTTTGATCCTTGGATTGGGAAGATCTTGAGGAGAAGGAAATGGCAACCTACTCCAGTATTCTGGCCTGGGAAATTCCATGGACAAAGGAGCCCAGTGGACTACAATCCACGGGGTTGCAAAGATTGGAACGTGATTTAGCAACTGAAACAACAAGCAAACAATACCAGGGAAGCCTCCTATGTCACTATTTATCCCATAACCTAATTTTCACTTTAGAATGGACCTATTAAGAAATGGAATTATTTTGCTTGGAGAAAAGGCTTCAAAGTGATTCAATAATATTTATGAAATCCATGTTTTTAATATTTATTTTATTCATAAAGGATTTCTGACAGAAAAGTCCAGTTATTGTCAATATTGTTGTGTTTGTTATGAAATAAAATTGCATGAGGAAGAAGCCAGTTTTGAGTTTTAAGCCAGCTTTTCCACTTTCCTCTTTCACCATCAAGAGGCTCTTTAGTTCCTCTTTGCTTTCTGCCATAAGTGTGGTATTATCTGCATTTCTGGGGTTATTGATATTTCTCCTGGCACTCTTGATTCCAGCTTGTGCTTCATCCAGCCTGGCATTTTGCATTAAATACTCTGAATATAAGTTAAATAAGCAGGGTGAGAGCCTTGACATTCTCCTTTCCCAATTCGGGAAACAGTCCGTTGTTACATGCCAGGTTCTAACTGTTGCTTCTTGACCTGCATACAGGTTTCTCAGGAGGCAGGTCAGGTGGTCTGGTATTCCCATCTATTTAAGAATTTTCCAGTTTGTTGTGATCCACACAAAGGGTTTAGCATAGTCAATGAAGCAGAAGTAGATGTTTCTCTGGAATGCTCTTGCTTTTTCTATAATCCAACAGATGTTGGCAATTTGATCTCTGGTTCCTCGGCCTTTTCTAAATACAGCTTGTACATCTGGAAGTTCTCGGTTCACATACTATTGAAGCCTAGCTTGGAGAATTTTGAACATGACCTTGCTAGCATGTGAAATGAGTGTAATTGTGAAGTAGTTTGAACATCCTTTGGCATTGCCTGTCTTTGGGATTGGAATGAAAACTGACCTTTTTCAGTCCTGTGGCCACTGCTGAGTTTTCCACATTTGCTGGCATATTGAGTGCAGCACTTTCACAGCATCATCTTTCAGGATTTTAAATAGCTCAGCTATTTCAAATTCCATCACCTCCACTAGCTTTGTTCGTAGTGATTCTTCCTAAGGCCCACTTGACTTCACACTCCAGGATGTCTGGCTCTAGGTGAGTGATCACACCATCGTGTTTATCCAGGTCATTAAGCTCTTTTTTGTATAGTTCTTCTGTATATTCTTGCCGCCTCTTCTTTATATATATATATTTTTTAGTATCAGTGCAATATTTTTTTAAAAGAATAATCATGCAAAAGAATCCTGAATATCAAAACTCTAAAGGACAAGATCAGTATGTTACGGTTTCTCCTGGTCTGTTTATCTTAATAACAGGTCTATTGAGCTGTAACTCACAGACCATACAATTAAGCCATTTAAAGTGTAGACTGTAGTGGTTTTTACTCTATTCACTGATTTGTGGAACTGTCACCATAATCAATTTTAAAACACTTCATCACCCTTTAAAGAAGCCCTGTACCATTAATAGTCACTCCCCATTTCCCCCTAATGGCCCCAGTCTTAGACAACCATCAATTTACTTTCTGTCTCTATGGATTGAATTTGTTTATTCTGGGCTTTTCTTATAAATGGAATCATTCAATATGTAGTCATTGGTGATTAACTTCTTTCACTTGGCATAATGTTTCCACCTCTTCCTAACATCTTCTCCTTGTGTTAGGTCCATACAATTTCTGTCCTTTATTGTGCTCATCCTTGCATGAAATGTTCCCTTGGTATCTCTAATTTTCTTGAAGAGATCTCTAGTCTTTCCCATTCTGTTGTTTTCCTCTATTTCTTTGCATTGGTCACTGAGGAAGGCTTTCTTATCTCTCCTTGCTATTCTTTGAAACTCTTCATTCTAATGGGTATATCTTTCCTTTTTTCCTTTGCTTTTCACTTCTCTTCTTTTCACAGCTGTTTGTAAGGCCTCCTCAGACAACCATTTTGCCTTTTTGCATTTCTTTTTCTTGAGGAATGTTTTGATCACTGCCTCCTGTACAGTTACGAACCTCCATCCCTAGTTCTTCAGGCACTTTATCAGATCTAATCCCTTGAATCTATTTGTCAATTCTACTGTATAATCATAAAGGATTTGATTTAGGTCATACCTGAATGGTCTAGTGGTTTTCCCAACTTTTTTCAATTTAAGTCTGAATTTGGCAATAAGGAGTTCATGAGCTGAGCCACAGTCAGCTCCCGGTCTTGTTTTTGCTGACTTCTCCATTTTTGGCTGCAAAGAATATAATCAATCTGATTTCAGTATTGACCATCTGGTGACGTCCATGTGTAGAGTCATCTCTTGTGTTGTTGGAAGAGGCTGTTTGCTATGACCAGTGCATTCTCTTGGCAAAAATATGACCCGTAGAGTTTTCTAAATACTAGGCAAAAGATCAACCAGGTAGCCTGAGATTCTTTAAAAACTGTAGTCTTTATTATCCTGTGGTGATGGTTGGGAAATAAAATAGCCTCAGGAATTGGATATTGCAGCTAATTAATACCAACAGATTTGCAGTCTTCAAGGAATTGGGATACTTTATAAAGTAGAAGAGGAAATTCAGTCCTGATATATACTATTTTGTGGACAAAAGGAGGTACCAAGAAAGATTATAATACATGAAATAGTGGCCTCTCTGAGTTTATTTTCATGATCTTACTCTGAGAACTATTAGCTGTCTGACTTTGGGAAATAGTCCAAAATATTACATTCTGAAACTTCATCTTTCAGAGAAGACTACTAAAATCTGATTTATATTAAAAAAAAATGAGGCTCAAAAATCTCAAGTTTTAGAATTACATGAGAATATTAAGTAATCACCAAGTTTACCATTATATTAGATCACTTGCTTGCTAAACACTGCTTCCTCTTTCCAGTCATGCAATTCCCAATTAAGTAACAATAAAAATCACTAGCCCTCCCACTCACATAGAAAAAGTGAAACATCCCTCTTTCACATCAGATGGAGGGAAATTCAGAGCAGAAGGAATGAACCACCTTTATCTTTCCTGAGATTCCAGAGGAAATTTCAGACCTCCTTGCATTTGTTGATAAGAAAAAAGAATCATGCTTCTAAACATCTCCCAGGAATAGTTAATGTGCCTGTATTGGCTGAAAATCACCAGAGCATACAATTCACATAGTAATTCTTCCATATGTAGCTAATGAATTTCAGAAGACCTCTCGAATGATCCTGTTTTTCAGTTGGGGGCTCAGCAGCACCCACCCATGGCTAAAATATTAAAGTCAAGTATCTCTGTTGTCAGTTTCCTGGTGCATTTATTACTTGGTGTTCCATTTATTACTTGGTAGAAGATCCAACCGGTCCATTCTGAAGGAGATCAGGCCTGGAATTTCTTTGGAAGGAATGATGCTAAAGCTGAAACTCCAATATTTTGGCCACCTCATGCGAAGAGTTGACTCATTGGAGAAGACTCTGATGCTGGGAGGGATTGGGGGCAGGAGGAAGAGGGGACGACAGAGGATGAGATGGCTGGATGGCATCACTGACTCGATGGATGTGAGTCTGAGTGACCTCCGAGAGCTGGTGATGGATAGGGAGGCCTGGCGTGCTGCAGTTCATGGGGTCGCAAAGAGTCGGACACGACTGAGCGACTGATCTGATCTGATCTGATCTGATTCCATTCTTCTAGGGCCACTGTGCCTATTACTTGACAGATCAAAGGCAACAGTGGGTTTGACCACATCCAACTCACAATGTAATTATACTGTCAACCTCCTTTTAATAATATGAGTTTTTGCACCTTTTTTCTTTGTAGAAACCATTCAGCAAATTTTACTTTCCATGTGCTCAGTATAAAAATGCATTTTAAGAAGTCCTCTTTAAGAAATTGTATATCAAAGAATGTGGAGATGGAAACGGGAAAAAAATGAAACATCACTAGATGATACTGGCATTAATTAGAAGGAGTGAAACAAAATAGGGAATATTACAATAAAATGCAGTGATTCTTTTTCCTTGCTTTTAAAAAAAAGTAAATGTTTTAAATGATCGACATTTGGCCCTGAGTTTCCACTACTCTCTGTATCCATGTCCTCTGCAATGTGGCTTCACAGTTTCTTCCAGCAAGAGCAGGAGTCTATTCACTCACCCCTTAAACCTTGGCTATCCTTATGACTTGACACTGACCAGTGGAATGCAGTGAAATTGATGTGTGAGTTCCAGAGTCTAGGCCTCAAGAAGCCTGGCCTGCTTCTCTGTTCTCTTTTGCCCTTCTGCCTTTTCCATGGCAGTATGCCCAGGCTAGCTTGTTCAAAGGTCAAGTGTGGAGAACAGAGCAGATCCAGCCTAGTAGTGCCAGCCGAGATACCAGACATACAAGAGCCCAAGACTAACATAACTTATTAGGCAACCCACTACTAACTGTGAATGTATAAGTGCTGCTTCTGCTGCTGCTAAGTCGCTTCAGTCATGTCCGACTCTGTGCGACCCTGAGCCCAGCTTAAATCAACAGAATCACCCAAATGACCTCTCAGTTCAGTTCAGTTCAGTCACTCAGTCATGTCCAACTCTTTGCCACCCCATGAATCGCAGCACGCCAGGCCTCCCTATCCATCACCAACTCCTGGAGTTCATTCAGACTCACGTCCATCGAGTCAGTGATGCCATCCAGCCATCTCATCCTCTGTCGTCCCCTTTTCCTCCTGCCCCCAATCCCTCCCAGCATCAGAGTCTTTTCCAATGAGTCAACTCTTCGCATGAGGTGACCAAAATACTGGAGTTTCAGCTTTAGCATCATTGCTTCCAAAGAAACCCCAGGGCTGATCTCCTTCAGAATGGACTGGTCGGATCTCCTTGCAGTCCAAGGGACTCTCAGGAGTCTTCTCCAACACCACAGTTCAAAAGCATCAATTCTTCGGCGCTCGGCCTTCTTCACAGTCCAACTCTCACATCCACACATGACCACAGGAAAAACCATAGCCTTGACTAGACGGACCTTTGTTGGCAAAGTAATGTCTCTGCTTTTCAATATGCCATCTAGGTTGGTCATAACTTTCCTTCCAAGGAGTAAGCATCTTTTAATTTGATGGCTGCAGTCACCATCTGCAGTGATTTTGGAGCTGCATAGAAAATAGTAAAAAGTTCTTGTTTTAAGCCTCTAACTTTAGGACAATTTGTTACATGGCAAAGCTGCTGACTAGACAGGTCTAGGATGGGAGTTGAAGGTGATAATATACTTGTTGACACTGCATGAGAAATTTTTTTCTGGGGATTACCATAAAGAACATGTTGGCTTTACTTTAAGTAAAAACACAATATCCTCTGAATTATCATGACTGATGTGGACTTATACTTGCTTGGAAAATCCCTGGGATTATGGATCCCAAAGGTGTTGCCATGTAGAAAATACAAGTAGTTTATTTTAGACAGTTCTAACCCAATAGATAGCATCTTGTCCTGTCTATGCAGCAATAAGCTATCAGACAGTCTATCTGAAACAGAAGTAAAAACTGGGGATGAAGGCAGGAGGAAGTGTATGAGCCGCCAAAATAGAACTAAAATCCACAAACATTACATTTAACTCTGTCCAGGCCAATCTGAAATTCACTCAGAGCGTTTTCATACTTGCCATAACAAGCTTAGTGATCTTGGTCCCAAATCCATAGTTGATGAGAAGTGGCAAGTTAGAAGAAAAAGAGGGTGGCAGAGGATAGATAGCATCAGTGACTGAGTGGACAAGAATTTGAGTAAACTCCGGGAGATAGTGAAGGACAGAAGAGCTTGGGGTGCTGCAGTTCATGGGGTTGCAAATAGTCGAACACAACTTAATGACAAAAAAACAACAGGACAGAGTGGTATCAAGTGACATCTGAGAACCTAAAGAAAGGGCAAAGAAAGACATGCTACAGCAGAGTCAAAAACTCAGAAGCATAGCAATCTGGAGTCATTTAGTGAGGGGAAAAGAGGTCCATACACCGCAACAAAACATAAAGACATCACTGTATTGTATTTCCTTTTTTTTGTACTGTATTTCTTCATTCATTCATTCATATTCAACACATGCTATATACACCGAGTGTTTTCCTCTGGTCATTGTACTGGCCAGAACCTAAAGGGTGGAGGATATTAATTAGAACCTACAATTTGACACAATATCCTGTGTGATGGCAGTGATGTTTTTACTGAAAAGTGTTAGTTGCTCAGTCATATCTGACTCTTTGCGACCCCATGGACTGTAGCCTGCCAGGCCCCTCCATCCATGGGATTCTGCAGGCAAGAATACTGGAGTGGGCTGCCATTCCCTTTGTCAGGGGATCTTCCTAACCCAGTGATTGAACCCAGGTCTCCTGCGTTGCAGGCAGATTCTTTACTATCTGAGCCACCAAGGACGCTCTACTCCATTCAAATCAAGAGAAAAAAAAAAGAGTTAAATCATGCTAGCCAGCACATGCACAATGGTTAAGATTTTTGTCTCTGTTTAAAGGGTAGATTTTCACTTATCTGAAAAGTTCAGACATTGAAAATTACTCATTTCAGGGTGTTCCTAGATGGCTTAAGTTTTGCATTATTGCTATGTCCAAGTTATGTCTAATATGGGTTTTGTATAGTTAGTGTATCCCTGCTCATTATAGGAATGTCCACATTTCTTGGAGAAAGACAAGGAAAACTTGTGTAGATTTTCCTTTAAAAAGTAAACTTTGTTTATAATTAAAGATAAAAATACAGAATTAAATTGCTTTCAAAGTGGGGAGGGGAAAACAAAGTTACGTGATATGTAAGACATTAAAAGAAGAAAAATAGTTTTCTTCTTCTGAAAATAATGCCTTAAATCTTCTGCTGAAAATGAAAAAATACAGAATACACTAACATTTTTTTTTTTACTTTTCATTTTCTTTTACTGGTATTTAAAAACAAAATTAGTTATTTTCAGAAATGAGGAAGTTTTGACCTGCTGGATAAAGTTCTGCTGCAGGTGGTGTTGATTGCTTTCAGATGGCAGAGAATGGTAAGCTCTTCTCTGCCACTGCTGCTGCTGCTGCTAAGTCACTTTGGTCGTGTCCGACTCTGTGGGACCCCATAGATGGCAGCCCACCAGGCTCCCCCTTCCCTGGGATTCTCCAGGCAAGAACACTGGAGTGGGTAAGCTCTTCTCTAAGTGAAGATTAAACTGGGAAAATGAACCCAAAGCATGCCTAGCACTTAGGGAAAAAAACACGAAACTCACAAGTCACATGGAAAAGACAGATTCAACTACATAATAAAAATTTAGACACTTCCAGTTTGAGATGAACTGACCCTAAGCAATTTTCTTCCTCTTTCTCCCAAGACTTATAAAGCACATTTAAAAATAATACTAGTATAACCGGTGTGAAAAGAATAAAAGAGGGCCATCAAGGGATAAAAGCTTTCAGTATATTCCTAGAAGCTGGGTAATTGGCAAGGAAGTGGTAATTCACGAACTGGGATGAAGAAAACCAAAACCAGAATTATGTGAATAGGAGGCTAAAGCTCAGGAAGATGCCTACCTGTCCTGAAGGATGCCAGAGGGTTTCAATTCTGTTCAGTCACTCAGTTGTGTCCAACTCTTTGCAACCCTGTGGACTGCAGCAAGCCAGGCTTCCCTGTCCATCACCAATTCATGGAGCTTGCTCAAACTCATGTCCGTTGAGTCGGTGATGCCATCCAACCACCTCATCCTCTGTCGTCCCCTTCTCCTCCTGCCTTCAATCTTTCCCAGCATCAGGGTCTTTTTCAATGAGTCAGTTCTTCACATCAGATGGCCAAAGTATTGCAGCTTCAGCATCAGTCCTTCCAATGAATATTCAGGACCGCCAGAGGGTTTAGGGACATGGAAATACCAGGTATAAAGGAAGAGAATAGTGACAACTGTGACTAAAAAGTATAGAACATCATCCAACTAATGAAAATTCCAGAAAAAGTGCAGAGATGGCAGGTGGGAGAAAAGCATCAAAGAGAGAAGATAATTTTTCTGAGCTAAATAACACAAGTTATCATGCTGATAGGATCCCACTGAATAACCAGTACATTGAAAGCGAATCCTCACATCTAGACACAGTCTTACAAAATTTCAAAATATCAAGTTAAAGCAAGATGGAAACAGCCTACACAAAGCACAATCAAACAAATGAAAACACAGCTAACCCATAATGTAGAAAGAATCAAACTGTTTCTACCAACACTGCAGACTTGAAGATCCTGAACTTCCATAGCTCCTCATAGTTTTGCTACAAGTTATATTCAACTTTGAGTTCTATTTGGTCTCAGACTATGTTCCCTTGAAAGCAGAGTTTAAAAGCAAAGATTAAAGTGCAAGAGGTATGCTCTGCCATCTGAGCCACCAGGGAATCTGAGTCAAGTTAAAAAAAGTATGCTTTTCATTTATTTCAGATGGGACTGAACCTTTAATTTGTGAAATCTGTTGATAACTCCAGATATTAATAGAGAGTGCCAAAACTGAATTGAGTTGTAGGACACCCAGCTGGTGTTAGAGAATTGGTCAGTGTGGGGCAAAATCCATCCATACATTTGGCAACCAGAAGTGTAATAGTGAGAGGAGAAAGATTTTCCTTTTTATCACCCTCCTCCCATCCCCCCAGCCTCTAACCCACGCTTTTGCACTGTATGGTCGGTCCAGCCTCAGTGACATGAGAGAAACAAGATGTCATGCTTTGTGCTGGGACGTTTCATTGAAGTCTAAGGAGAAAGAAGCCACCCCACACAGATGGGGCTCTGACATGAGAGAAAGAAAGGAGACATTTGAAAGAATCAAGGAGGAAGCACACAGTTCATGTTCTATAAGCCGGTTGGTGTTCAGGTGCCCAGTCATGTCCAACTCTTTGCGTTCCCATGGACTGCAGGATGCCAGGCCTCCCTGTCCCTCACCGTTTCCCAGAGTTTGCCCAGGTTCCTATTCATTGCATTGGTGATGCCGTCCAGCCATCTCATCCTCTGATATCCTCTTCTCCTTCTGCCCTCAATCTTTCCCAGCATCAGGGACTTTTCCAGTGAGTTGACTGTTTGCATCAACGACCAAAGTACTGGAGCTTCAGCTTCAGCATCAGTCCTTCCAGTGAGTATTCAGGGTTGATTTCCTTTAAGATTGACTGGTTTAAAGAATTGAAAGAGACAAGTGTACCCCAATGTTCATCACAACACTGTTTATAACAGCCAGGACATGGAAGCAACCTAGATGTCCATCAACAGACGAATGGATAAGAAAGCTGTGGTACATATACACAATGGAATATTACTCAGCCATTAAAAAGAATACATCTGAATCATTTCTGATGAGGTGGATGAAGCTGGAGCCTATTATACAGAGTGAAGTAAGCCAGAAAGAAAAATGCCAATACAGTATACTAACACATATATATGGAATTTAGAAAGATGGTAATGATAACCCTATATGTGAGACAGCAAAAGAGACACAGATGTATAGAACAGTCTTCTGGAATCTGTGGGAGAAGGAGATGGTGGGAAGATCTGAGAGAATAGCATTGAAACATGTATATTACCATATGTGAAACAGATCACGAGTCCAAGTTCGATGAATGAGACAGGGTGCTTGGGGCTGGTGCACTGGGATGACCCAGAGGGATGGTACGGGGAGGGAGGAGAGAGGGGGGTTCGGGATGGGGAACATGTGTACACCCGTGGCAGATTCATGTTGATGTATGGCAAAACCAATAAAATATTGTAAAGTAATTAGCCTCCAATTAAAATAAATTTAAAAAAAAAAGCAGAGACATTACTTTGCCAACAAAGGTCCATCTAGTCAAAGTTTGGTTTTTCCAGTAGTCATGTATGGATGTGAGAGTTAGACTATAAAGAAAGCTGAGTGCAGAACTCATGTTTTTGAACTGTGGTGTTGGAGGAGACTCTTGAGAGTCCCTTAGACTACAAGGAAATCCATCCAGTCCATCCTGGATGGCGTCATCGACTCAATGGGTATGAGTTTGAGTAAGCTCTGGGAGTTGGTGATAGACAGGGAAGCCTGGCGTGCTCTAGTCGATGGGGTCGCAAAAAGTCGGACATGACTGAGTGACTGAACTTAACTGAATGATCTCTATTATCATAATATAATGTCATAATAATGTTTATTGGCTTTCTGATTTCAGAATTATTATAAGCATACATCATTTTATTGCATTTTCTTTTATTGTGCTTTGCAGATACTGTATTTTTTTACATAATGAAGGTTTGTGGCAACCTTGTGTGGAGCAAGTCTATCGGCACCATTTTTCCAACAGCATTATTTTTAATGAAGGTATGTACATTGTTTTCTTAGACATAATGCTATTTGCACATGTATTAGACTATCATATAATGTAAAGAAAACTCCTATATGCACTGCTGCTGCTGCTAAGTCACTTCAGTCGTGTCTGACTCTGTGCGACCCCAGAGACAGCAGCCCACCAGGCTCTCCCATCCCTGGGATTCTCCAGGCAAGAACACTGGAGTGGGTTGCCATTTCCTTCTCCAATGCATGAAAGTGAAAAGTGAAAGTGAAGTCGCTCAGTCGTGTCCGACTCTTTGCAACCCCATGGACTGCAGCCTACCAGGCTCCTCCATCCATGGGATTTTCCAGGCAAGAGTACTGGAGTGGGGTGCCATTGCCTTCTCTGCCTATATGCACTGGGAAATCCCAAAATGTGTGTGACTAGCTTTATTGAGATATTCACTTTATTGAGGTAGTCTGGAACTGAAAGATCTCTGAGGTATGCTTGTAGACAAATCACAAAAGAATTAGGCATGTATAAAAAGGTTTGAAATTATGTGCACCAAAATCTTGCTATGTAAATCTGAGGAAGTAAGAGGGGCTTGGGGTTGGTGAAAGGCTGTTCTCACTTTTATTCCATGTTGTGTTATGCTGTGTTGTGTTATTTTTTGGATATTTTGATCAGATTTCACATGATCACATTCATGCATAGATTTTGTTTATAAAACAGCCTATTCTAAGTTTTGGTGGGAAATGTAATTCTGGTCAGCCCATCTTACATCTTTCCTCTTTTGAAAACTTTTCAAGGCTTTAGAGCCCTGACTTTGTAACATGACTTAAAAGGGAAGGGACTGTGTTTACTTCTTTGACTTCACTTCTTTACTTCTTGATTTTGTACCTAATAATATTAATATCATGAGGGCTTCCCTTGTGGCTCAGATGGTAAAGAATCCACCTGCCAGTGCAGGAGACACAGGTTTGATCCCTGGGCCAGGAAGATCCCCTGGAAAAGGGAATGGCAACCCACTCCAGTATTCTTACCTGGAGAATTCCATGGACAGAGGAGCATGGGGGCTACAGTCCACAGGGTCACAAAGAGCCAGACACCACTGGGTGACTAAACAATACAACAAACAGCATTATCCCTACTACTGGGTGGGCTGGGAAGTGCCATCTTGCCATATGCCTACAAGTCATAGTGGGTACTTGTGAAGAACACGACTATTTCAGGGTCCTTTTTGTGTACAAAATACACTCAACCTTTGCCTAAGGCTGACAACCCCAGGGTTCTTCCTTCCTGTCACAGTATTAAGCTCAAAGTCCAGGTATGTTGGTTGATACCCAGGAGTTACTGTCCTGTCTACCTGGAAGCCAGTCAATTCTCAGTTAACAGCCAGGAGCTCATTGCCAGCATTAAGTTTTCCAACTTTCCCTCCTAGATCTACAGGTTTAATAGATACAGGATTTTCTTCCCAAGGGACTGCGAACAAGATTTTAACACTTTGTCTGTTGCCTCACAGAGATCTTCACTTTTTTCAGTCTTCAGGATCTGCTGCTTTGCTACCCATCAACAGATCAAACTCATTATTTTAGGTTTTCTTATGCTATGCCCTACTTTCTATCTCAATTTCTATGTCAGTAGTTAGTATTAGACTCTGCTGCAGTAACAAACAACACCCATATCTCAACAGCTTAAAGCAATAAAAGTTTACCTCTTGCTCTACTACATGACCATTGCATGTTGGCTGGGGGTGACTGGAGACTCTGTTCAACATTATCCTATATGGACCCAGGCTGGGGCAGGCTCCATCTTCTTGCTTCTATGTGCTACAGGTGCTATATGCTTCATTTCATTGAATCCTCACAATTATTCCTGCTTTTCAGAGGAGGAGATTGAGACATAGAGATATCAAGCAATTTTACCAGGAAAATTGCTTTCCTAAGAAACAAGGCAGTTAGGATTTCGATCTGATTGGTTTGTCTCCCACCAAACTTAACTACTACCCTTCATGCTGTTTCTTCCTAGAATAGTGATGAAGGATCAAGGTAAATGAAGAGACTGAAGTTCACTAGGATGAAAGGGGGCAGTTTAAATTCAAAAGATGATCTTGGAAGAATTCTTTTTTAAATGTATTTATTTATATATTTTGGCTATGCTGGGTCTTCATTACTACACACAAGCTTTCTCTAGTTGCAGCAAGCAGGGGCTACTCTTGGTTGCCGTGTGCAGGCTTCTCATTGCAGTGGCTTCTCTTGTTATGGAGCACACAAGCTTCAGTAGTTGTGGCATGCAGGCTTAGTTGCTCTACAGCATCGAACTTATGTCTCTGCATTGGCCAGTGGGTTCTTAACCACTGGACCCCCAGAGGAGTCCTTGGAAGAGAATTCTGCTTTCAAACCCAGAAGTTTAATTAGTAACAATATATAAGAGCAAAATTGGGTTATGATGTTAAAAAAAAAAAAAAAAAAAAGAGTTAACAATTGAGTGAGAATAACGTGATCTATTTTAGTAATTTCATTTACTTTGACAAGATTCTTAAGATATAATCCTAGAACACAGTGTGGTTTTGTACCAGATCTAGGGCCAGTGTAAGTCCTGGAGTACCTGTGATTATCTGGGGAGATTGGATGTGAGAGGTGAATGGCCGTGGAAAGGGTTGGTGTTGCTTGAAGCCCTAGGAGTTCTGTGGATGGTCAACCTAACTGAAGCAGCATTCTGGGTTGAAAAGAGCCACCCTGAATGGAGAAATCTGTGTTCCTCTTACAGACTTGTGATGTGTTTGCTTGTCCCCCACTGTGGGACTGAGAATTCAGCTGTTTACTGTCTAGTAGAACTCATAGAAGTGGGAAACTGAGAACAGACATAGAGAACAGTCATGTATTGAAGCAGAATATGAAAATTGTCTCTGGACTTTTGTGGCAATCCAGCAGTTAAGACTCTGCACTTCCACTGCATGGGCGCGGGTTCAATCCCTCTTTGGGGAACTAAGATCCCACAAGCTATGTGGCATGAAGTGAAGTGAAAGTCACTCAGTCACATCCGAATCTTTACGACCCCGTGAACTATACAGTCCATGGAATTCTCGGCCAGAATACTGGAATGGATACCTTTTCCCTTCTCCAGGGGCTCTTCCCAACCCAGGGATTAAACCAGGGTCTCCTGCATTGCAGGCAGATTCTTTACCAGCTGAGCCACAAGTGAAGCCCAAGAACACTGGAGTAGGAGCCTATCCCTTCTCGAGCAGATCTTCCCGACCCAGGAATAAAACCAGGGTCTCCTGCATTGAAGGAGGTTTCTTTACCAACTGAGCTATCAGGGAAGCCAACCCAAAAATAAATGAATAATATTTTTTTAAAAAAAGAAGGAAAATTGTCTCTAACAGTCCACTGATATCAGTGAAACTGTGAGGTAAGCAGTGACTGTCACCATCAGATCAGATCAGATCAGATCAGTCGCTCAGTCGTGTCCGACTCTTTGCGACCCCATGAATTGCAGCACGCCAGGCCTCCCTGTCCATCACCAACTCCCGGAATTCACTCAGACTCACATCCATCGAGTCAGTGATACCATCCAGCCATCTCATCCTCTGTCGTCCCCTTCTCCTCCTGCCCTCAATCCCTCTCAGCATCAGAGTCTTTTCCAGTGAGTCAAATCTTGGCATGAGGTGGCCACAGTACTGGAGTTTCAGCTTTAGCATCATTCCTTCCAAAGAAATCCCAGGGCTGATCTCCTTCAGAATGGACTGGTTGGATCTCCTTGCAGTCCAAGGGACTCTCAAGAGTCTTCTCCAACACCACAGTCAAAAGCATCAATTCTTCGGCGCTCAGCCTTCTTCACAGTCCAGCTCTCTCATCCATACATGACCACACGAAAAACCATAGTCTTGACTAGACGAACATTTGTTGGCAAAGTAAAGTCTCTGCTTTTGAATATGCTATCTAGGTTGGTCATAACTTTCCTTCCAAGGAGTAAGCGTCTTTTAATTTCATGGCTGCAGTCACCATCTGCAGTGATTTTGGAGCCCAGAAAAAGAAAGTCTGACACTGTTTCCACTGTTTCCCCATTGATTTCCCATGAAGTGATGGGACTGGATGCCATGATCTTCGTTTTCTGAATGTTGAGCTTTAAGACAACTTTTTTACTCTCCTCTTTCATTTTCATCAAGAGGCTTTTTAGTTCCTCTTCACTTTCTGCCATAAGGGTGGTGTCATCTGCATATCTGAGGTTATTGATATTTCTCCCAGCAATCTTGATTCCAACTTGTGTTTCTTCCAGCCGAGCGTTTCTCATGATGTACTCTGCATATAATTTAAATAAACAGCGTGATAATATACAGCCTTGACATACTCCTTTTCCTATTTGGAACCAGTCTGTTGTTCCATGACCAGTTCTGTTGCTTCCTGACCTGCATACAAATTTCTGAAGAGGCAGATCAGGTGGTCTGGTATTCCCATCTCTTTCAGAATTTTCCACAGTTTATTGTGATCCACACAGTCAAAGGCTTTGGCATAGTCAATAAAGCAGAAACAGATGCTTTTCTGGAACTCTCTTGCTTTTTCCATGATCCAGCGAAGTTGCCAATTTGATCTCTGGTTCCTCCGCCTTTTCTAAAACCAGCTTGAACATCAGGAAGTTCAGGGTTCACATATTGCTGAAGCCTGGCTTGGAGAATTTTGAGCATTACTTTACTAGTGTGTGAGATGAGTGCAATTGTGCAGTAGTTTGAGCATTCTTTGGCATTGCCTTTCTTTGGGATTGGAATGAAAACTGACCTTTTCCAGTCCTGTGGCCACTGCAGAGTTTTCCAAATTTGCTGGCATATTGAGTGCAGCACTTTCACGGCATCTTCTTTTTGGATTTTAAAAATTACTCCAGGAATTCCATCACCTCCACTAGCTTTGTTCGTAGTGATGCTCTCTAAGGCCCACTTGACTTCACATTCCAGGATGTCTGGCTCTAGGTCAGTGATCACACCATCGTGATTATCTGGGTCATGAAGATCTTTTCTGTACAGTTGTTCTGTGTATTCTTGCCACCTCTTCTTAATATCTTCTGCTTCTGTTAGGTCCATACCATTTCTGTCCTTTATCGAGCCCATCTTTGCTTGAAATGTTCTTTTGGTATCTCTGATTTTCTTGAAGAGATCCCTAGTCTTTCCCATTCTGTTGTTTTCCTCTATTTCTTTGCATTGATCACCGAAGAAGGCTTTCTTATCTCTTCTTGCTATTCTTTGGAACTCTGCATTCAGATGTTTATATCTTTCCTTTTCTCCTTTGCTTTTCGCTTCTCTTTCTTTTCACAGCTATTTGTAAGTCCTCCCCAGACAGCCATTTTGCTTTTTTGCATTTGTTTTCCATGGGGATGGTCTTGGTCCCTGTCTCCTGTACAATGTCACGAACCTCCGTCCATAGTTCATTAGGCACTCTGTCTATCAGATCTAGGCCCTTAAATCTATTTCTCACTTCCACTGTATAATCATAAGGGATTTGATTTAGGTCATACCTGAATGGTCTAGTGGTTTTCCCTACTTTCTTCAATGTAAGTCTGAATTTGGCAATAAGGAGTTCATGGTGTGAGCCACAGTCAGCTCCTGGTCTTGTTTTTGCTGACTGTATAGAGCTTCTCCATCTTTGGCTGCAAAGAATATAATCAATCTGATTTTGGTGTTGACCATGTGGTGATGTCCATGTATAGAGTCTTCTCTTGTGTTGTTGGAAGAGGGTATTTGCTATGACCAGTGCATTTTCTTGGCAAACTCTATTAGTCTTTGCCCTGCTTCATTGCATATTCCAAGGCCAAATTTGCCTGTTACTCCAGGTGTTTCTTGACTTCCTACTTTTGCATTCCAGTCCCCTAGAATGAAAAGGACATCTTTTTGGGGTGTTAATTCTAAAAGGTCTTGTAGGTCTTCATAGAACCATTCAACTTCAGCTTCTTCAGCGTTACTGGTTGGGGCATAGACTTGGATTACTGTGACATTGAATGGTTTGCCTTGGAAACGAACAGAGATCATTCTGTCATTTTTGAGATTGAATCTGAGTACAACATTTCGGACTCTTTTGTTGACCATGATGGCCACTCCATTTCTTCTGAGGGATGCCTGCCCACAGTAGTAGATATAATGGTCATCTGAGTTAAATTCACCCATTCCAGTCCATTTGAGTTCGCTGATTCCTAGAATGTCGACATTCACTCTGGCCATCTCTTGTTTCACCACTTCCAATTTGCCTTGATTCATGGACCTGACATTCCAGGTTCCTATGCAATATTGCTCTTTACAGCATCGGACCTTGCTTCTATCAGCAGACACATCCACAGCTGGGCATTCTTTTTGCTTTGGCTCCATCCTTTCATTCTTTCTGGAGTTATTTCTCCACTGATCTCCAGTAGCATATTGGGCCCCTGCTGGCCTGGGGAGTTTCTCTTTCAGTATCTGTCAGCATAGCTGCCGCCAAAAGGGTTGCTCTTCACCTCCTCAGTGCATGACTGAGTTGATCACAGCCTTCTCCTTGTGAAACTCTCCTCACAGGACTTTCCAGGACCCCACCCTCTTCTGATGCTGCTGTCATTTTCTTCTGACTCTGCTGTCCGTCCCTCAAGCCTTCCGTCTCCAGTGCACAACGACTCCATTTGCTTACCCAGAACCTGCACTTACCCAGTCACCTGCCGCTGACTTTTCTCTCTCTCATAGAACAGGCAGCTCATTTTCAAGTCCTGTCCACCCTACCTTCAGAACATGTCCAGGATCTGACCTCCATGGCTGCTCATCACCTCTGCCTTGACTATCCTAGTCTGGGCTGCCATCATCTGTCACCTGCACTATCACAGTGGCCCTGCTGTCAGGGCTCTTGGCTTCTGTCCCTGCCCGCCTACCATTCACTCAACACAGGAGCCATGGGGATCACTCCCTCCTCTGCTCAGAAACATCAGAGCAGCAGCATCTCATGCAGATATGGTCCCATATGATCAAGTCCCCTGGCACCTATTTGGTTTTATTTCCCATTACCTCCCTCCTTTTCTCACTCAGCTCCAGCCACACTGGCCCTTTTCTTATTTTAATATTTATTTATTTGCCATGCAGGATCTTTAGTTGTGGTGTGTGGCATCTATTCCCTGGCCTGGGATCCAACCCAGGCTCCCTATGTTGGGAAGGTGGAGTCTTAGCCACTGGACCTCCACGGAAGTCCCTCCTCACACTGGCCACTTTGTCCCTCAAACATACCAAGCCTGGTTTTACCTCAGGATCGTCACGCTTATGATTCCTTCTGCCTGAAAGATACCTTCTGTCACAATTCTGTGTGACTCACTCCCTTATCTCCTTCCAACCTCAGATGGAATGTCACCTTTACGAGAGAGGTCTGCTCTGACTGTTGTGTCTAAAACAGCAGCCTTGACACTGTCCCCTCCTCCCTGAGGCACCCCCTCCCAGTGTTGCTGCTTATTTCTTATGACTTCTCTATAGTACTCTCTATCCTCTGAACATACCTGCTTATTGTCTGCCTCTCCACTAGAATGTAAGCTCCAGGAGGGGAGAGTTTTGTTCATTTCTTTCCCAAAAGCCCACAACGGGGTGTCTGGCACATGAAAACTTAAGTAACTGCTAACAGCATAAATTACTAACCTTACACTCTTCTGTGTAGGGAAGAGACTAGAGAAGGAAAGTAGGTCTTGGGAGTTTGGCAAGAGGTGGCCTGGAAGGGCCACTGAGGACTACAAATGAGACCCAACTGAGAGGTAGTGAACAAAGCAGATCAGTCACTGCCCCCTGTCTCTACTACTTATACTCAGAGGCCTGGGAAATGTGAATTCCAGTGTGATAGGTTTAGAGGTTGACTTATTTTAACCATCTGAACAAATTACATATGTTTTATAGGAAAAGCTGGAAATCTCTGACTATCCATCTTGGATAAGTGATCAAAGGCAGCAGGGAGCCATGGTTTTTCATCTCGGGGAGAATAGACGTTGGAGCTTAGACTTCAGGACACAATCAATGGCATCCTTCTGTCCCCTGGTGGCAGCACAGCTAAACTGCACAGGGAGACGGATGCCTTGAAGAAAAAAGAAAAGGCAAAACAAAGATGTCAAGCAAAGGTTACAGCTCTCAAAGCCTGTACCCACCAGAAGTATGTGCACATGGGTGTGTTTGCCTGGGAGTAAGATCTCTAAGTGATTTTCCTTTCTGAAATCTGATCATGCTTCCTTACTCACGTGACTCCAGCATCCCAGGGGACCAGTTTTCATGAAATACATTACCCCAACAGCTAGGTTTGGACATAAAACACACCCCTTAATCCAGGCCCTGGACAACCTCCTCTCAAAACCATCTGCCAAACGTGTCTGTAGAAAGGATTTCTCTTGTGGCTGGGAGGTTGACAAAGGCAACCTCAAAGTCCCCTCTAGCTCTAGGCTTCAATGACTTCACAGTGAGTCCTTGTCACTCCATTCCCTTGACTGGAGTGGGAGTCTGGCCAGCCCTAAGTTTCCTGCTTCAGACTCTCACTTGCTGGACGCATCTTCATTCCCCTTGAAATCGTCACTGCTTGCATCTTACTTCTGCCTAGCAGCATGCTCCTTTTTATAGTTTTTTTTTTTTTTTTTAAATTTTTTTGGCCACACCATGTGGCATTTGGGATCCTAGTTCCCCAACCAGGAATGGAACCTGCACCCTCTTCAGTGGATGCAAAGTCTTAACCACTGGACTGTCAGGGAAGTCCCTAAGCAACACATTTCTTATTCTTGATTTTGTGTAACTAGAGATCTTATCTTTAAACTGTGTCGTGAACGTAGTGGACTCCCAAAGTTAGTGGGTCTCTCTAACATGTACATGGATCGCCAGAGGAGAATGTTAGAAATGGAGAATTTCAATTCTTCCCCATGTCACTCTCCACCTCTGATTCAGCACATCAAGCAGGGAGCATGGGTATTTTCCTTTTAGCTGGCACTTCCAGTCTTCCCTGGTGGCTCAGAGGTTAAAGCATCTGCCTGCATTCCAGGGTTCAATACCTGGGTCGGGAAGACCCCCTGGAGAATGAAATGGCAACCCACTCCAGTACTCTTGCCTGGAGAATCCCATGGAGGGAGTAGCCTGGTAGGCTACAGTCCATGGGGTCACAAGAGTTGGACACAACTGAGCGACTTCACTTTCAATTTCTTTCACTTTCCAGTCTTCCCACTGTATGTGGTCTATGGATGACCTTTGGGAGATACTGGAAAAAATGATAACAGAAGAGAACAGGGTTCTAAGGCCCCTCCTCTGACACTACCCTGAACCATTAAAAGGAAAGTGTGAAGCAGTTTGTAAATATCATACGTAGAATTGGATTTTCTCAGAAGATATGTCCTGTAGGCTGACATGGAAAAGAATATTATCCAGTGTTGCCAAGGCTACTGGCCTCAGCCGCTGATCACGCTCCTGTCTTTCTGGCTTCTGGATCATGGCCAGCTTTAAGCCAAACTTCCTGCTTGAACCTGCTCCCTTGCTTGGTGCCAGACATGGCTGGATTTTCTATTTATCCCATCTTAATTCTGTAAAGTCCTATAACATACTATGAAGGGAAAAATTACCAGAGAAGCTTCTGGAGAGATGCAAACAGTTGATTTAGCATCAAATATATATTAGATGAACAGACTGTTGCTTTGGATTTTTTATTCTGTGATACTAAAGGCCCTAACCTGCCCTCTTCACTTTATAGATGAATAAAGTAGTTTAGAAATGTGAAATGATTACTTCAAGATCATGTAGGCAACTGCAGTTAGAGCCAAAACTAAAATGGAGGCTTGTTACTCCCAGTCAAGTGCCATTGTTGACTCTAGAGAGGCAAAGCTACAGGCCTTCATGAAGCTGATCCCAGTGAGTGGTGCTCTGTGTGATTATTTTAAAAAAATGTTAATCGTAACTCATTTTATTTTTGGCTGTGCTCAGTCTTCATGGCTGCACAGTCTTTTTTCTAGTTTCAGCAAGCGGGGTCTCCTCTTCATTGGGGTGCATGGGCTCTCATTGCAGTGGCTTCTCTCGTGAAGCAGTCTTTAGGCCATGTGGGCTTCAGTAGTTGTGGCTCACAGACTCCAGAGCACAGCTTCAGTAGTTATGGTGCGTGGGCTTAGTTGCCCTGCCAGCATCTGGGATATTCCTGGATCGAGGATCAAACCCATGTCCCTTGCATTGGCAGGCAGATTCTTAACCACTGAAATACCAGGGAAATCCACTCTATACGATTTTAGGTACTTTAACAAACCTTATTCAGCTTAACCAGTGAGAAACCAAATCCCATGGCATCCTTAGATTTTCTCTCTTCTTGGCTCCCTAGACCTACCAGTCGTGAGTTCCAGATAATTCAAGCTCCACTATATTTCTTACATTTACACATTACCTTCCTACTTCCACAGCACTTACTGTCCTAAGGACAGTCATCCAGAAGAAAACCTACTGCAAGTTCTCTGCAGCACACACGCGTGCACACACACACACACACAAATACACATAATCATAAATAAAGAGCTGGGCAGGTATGATACCCTGAGCATGACAAAAAGAGCAGGCCCAGTGTGTATGACTTTTGTGCTTTGTTGGGGGAGCTATACTGTGATTCACAATGAAATCCATTTTAGAATGGATCTTTTTAAGGGCTGGCACATGGCAGAGGGAATTCTCTCCCGTGTACAGATATATGTGCTTGCTGTTTTCCAGAGTCTTAACTCTCTTCTCTCTTCTGAAGACAAATGACAAAAGAAATACAATCTATTAAGAATTAAAAGGTAGTCATCTTATAACCCCGGAGAAGGCAATGGCACCCCACTCCAGTACTCTTGCCTGGAAAATCCCATGGTTGGAGGAGCCTGGTGGGCTGCAGTCCATGGAGTCGCTAAGAGTCAGACACGACTGAGCAATTTTACTTTCACTTTTCACTTTCATGCATTGGAGATGGAAATGGCAACCCACTCCAGTGTTCTTGCCTGGAGAATCCCAGGGACGGGGGGAGCCTGGTGGGCTGCCGTCTATGTGATCACACAGAGTCAGACACGACTGAGGCGACTTAGCAGCAGCAGCATCTTATAACGCAATAATTCCACTTTTAAAGTGTTTGAGAAGCATTCACACATGGACACAAGGAGGTTTGAGCAAAGGTATTCATATGAGCATTGTCTGTAAGAGTGGAACACTGAAAACTACCTAAATGTCCACCAATAGGAAATGGAATAAACTATGGCCTGTCCAAACTCAACAAGGTGATTCTGCATATGTTGACATCAAAAAAAAAAAAGAAAAAAAGAAATCCCAAAGGCATACTGTTGCCTAAAAGGAGCAATCTGTAGAAGAATATGCATTATATACAATAATACATGCATCAGAGCAGATCAGATCAGTCGCTCAGTCGTGTCCGACTCTTTGCAACCCCATGAACTGCAGCACGCCAGGCCTCCCTGTCCATCACCAACTCCCGGAGGTCACTCAGACTCACATCCATCGAGTCAGTGATGCCATCCAGCCATCTCATCCTCTGTCGTCCCCTTCTCCTCCTGCCCCCCAATCCCTCCCAGCATCACAGTCTTCTCTAATGAGTCAACTCTTCGCATGAGGTGGCCAAAATACTGGAGTTTCAGCTTTAGCATCATTCCTTCCAAAGAAATCCCAGGGCTGATCTCCTTCAGAATGGACCAGTTGGATCTCCTTGCAGTCCAAGGGACTCTCAAGAGTCTTCTCCAACACCACAGTTCAAAAGCATCAATTCTTCAGCGCTCAGCCTTCTTCACAGTCCAGCTCTCACATCCATACATGACCACAGGAAAGACCATAGCCTTGACTAGATGAATCTTTGTTGGCAAAGTAATGTCTCTGCTTTTGAATATGCTATCTAGGTTGGTCATAACTTTCCTTCCAAGGAGTAAGCGTCTTTTAATTTCATGGCTGCAGTCACCATCTGCAGTGATTTTGGAGCCCAGAAAAGAAAGTCTGACACTGTTTCCACTGTTTCTGCATCTATTTCCCATGTAGTGATGGGACCGGATGCCATGATCTTCGTTTTCTGAATGTTGAGCTTTAAGCCAACCTTTTCACTCTCCACTTTCACTTTCATCAAGAGGCTTTTTAGCCCCTCTTCACTTTCTGCCATAAGGGTGGTATCATCTGCATATCTGAGGTTATTGATATTTATCCCAGCAATCTTGATTCCAACTTGTGTTTCTTGCAGTCCAGCATTTCTCATGATGTACTCTGCATATAAGTTAAATAAGCAGGGTGACAATATACAGCCTTGACGTACTCCTTTTCCTATTTGGAACCAGTCTGTTTTTCCATGACCAGTTCTAACTATTGCTTCCTGTCCTGCATACAGATTTCTCAAGAGGCAGATCAGGTGGTCTGGTATTCCCATCTCTTTCAGAACTTTCCACAGTTTATTGTGATCTACACAGTCAAAGGCTTTGGCATAGTCAATAAAGCAGAAATAGATGTTTTTCTATTATACATATAATACATGCATATATGTATATAAATGTGAAAAGAAACAGAATCATATACATCAAAATAGCAATAATAATTAGCTCCTACAATGGCACCCCACCCCAGTACTCTTGCCTGGAAAATCCCATGGACAGAGGACCCTGGTGGGCCACAGTCCATGGGGTCACTAAGAGTCGGACACGACTGAACGACTTCACTTTCACTTTCCACTTTCATGCATTGGAGAAGGAAATGGCAACCCACTCCAGTGTTCTTGCCTGGAGAATCCCAGGGACGGGGGGAGCCTGGTGGGCTGCCGTCTTTGGGGTCTCACAGAGTCGGACACGACTGAAGCGACTTAGCAGCAGCAGCAGCATTGCACTTGGGAGTGGATGGCAGGATAGGAGATCAAAAGAGGACAAGATGGAGAGCAAGGGGCTTTTAAGCTTTTGTTATGTGGAAAAGCTTGGTGTAAAACAGTGCATTCATGTACTGTGTAATTTAAAATAAGTTTTTCAAAGTAATGTGTGATTGTTTCTAACCACATAATACATAAAGTGACATGTGATACTTCCTTTTTCTTCCCCGTAATTTCTCTCTTCCTCTATTGGTCAGCATTTCAGTTGTTTTCGTCTTCTTCTTCTTTTTTAATTAGCTTTTACAAACAGTATTGCAAGGAAAATTTTGTTTTTATCCATTTATGTTATTATTTCTGTGATATAGATCTTAAGAATTGTGATCATGGAACATAACACTTAAAAAATTGATAGATGCTGCTGAAGTACCCTCCAAAAAGAGCATACCAATAATTCATAGAACAGTAGTTCTGTGGTAACTCTCTAGATCATATTATCATGAATGCAACAGTAATAGCTGCTTCCAGACATACTGTTTTGGCCTTAAAGCCAGACAATAGCTGACTTAATTTCCTTCCCCTTGCCTATTGACCACTGGTGGAACAATCACAGAGCCCACCGCATCAGCCTAATGGTGGAGGAGACTGGGATAGTGTGGGAGGGGAAGGTAGAGGCTGGTAGACCATGAAACTGACACAAATTAATGACCCATGGGCCACATTAACCGACAGAAATGTTTTCTTTGGCCTGTACAATGTTAGGCTACACAGTGCTTAAAAATATATATATATATATCGAAATCAGTGCCAAGTGTTAAGGGAGCAGTGCTTAATCCCCACTCATGTTCTCTTTCATGTGGTTCTCCATGTGGAGAATCATTAATTTCCTTAACATTCTTGATCTTTCTTTACTCACCCATTCCTGACCTGGAAAGTAGAGTGCTTCTTCTTCCTTTCCTCTATGTTGATTCATCAGACAGCGAGTGTTTATGCTTATGACTGGATGGTAACTCTAATTCTAGGGGTCAGTATATTTTATTTATTAATTTTTGGCTGTGCTGGGTCATCACTGCTGCACACCAGCTTTTCTCTGGTTACAGTGAGCAGGGGCTACTCTTCACTGTGGTGTACAGGCTTCTCATTGCACTGGCTCTCTTGTTGCAGAGCATGGGCTCTGGGCATGCAGGCTTCAGTAGTTGTGGCTCATGGGTTCATTAGTTGTGGTTCCCAAGCTCTAGAGCACAGGCTCAAAAGTTGTGGTGCATGGGCTTAGTTGCTCTGCATCATGTGGGATCTTCTCAGACTAGAGATCGAACCTCAGTCCCCTGCACTGACCTGCAGATTCTTATCCACCACGCCACCAGGGAAGCCCCTAGAAAGTGTGAATCACTCAGTTGTGTCTGGCTTTTTGCAATCCCAAGGACTCTAACCGTCCATGCTCCTCTGTTCATGTGATTCTCCAGGCAAGAATACTAGAGTCGGTAGCCATTCCCTTCTCCAGGGAATCTTTCCCACCCAGGGATTGAACCTGGGTCTCCTGGATTACAGACATGGCTACCATCTGAGCCACGAGGGAAGCCAAAATATTAAAATATTAATAAGACCAGTTCCCCTCAGTCCCATTCTCCAACAAAAAGGTCATTTTAAAAATGTTTATAATTTTTTTAACTGAAGTATAGTTGTTTCACAATATTGTGTTAATTTCTGGTATATTATAAAACAAAGTGATTCAGTTATACAAATCCATGTATTATATATTATTTATATTGTTTTCCATTATGGTTTGTTACATTTAGTAGAGTTCCCTGTGCTATATAGTAGGACAAGTTGTTGTTTATCTATTTTATATATAGTAGTTTATATCTGCTAATCCCAAACTCCTGATTTATCCCTCCTTCACCCTCTTTCCCCTTTGGTAAACTTAAGTTTGTTTTCTGTGCCTGTAAGTTCATTTCTGTCTTGTAAACAAATTTATTTGTATATTTTAGATTCCACATGTAACTGATATCATATAATATTTGTCTTTCTCAGAAAGGTGATACTTTGGTTTTAATTTTTCTCCCTGTCTCTTAATTTGTTCAAAACTCAGGAATGGAAGAGGTATACTAGTTATGAGACCCACCCGCCCCCCTCCATCCCCTGCCACCACTAGGTCCAAATATCAATGTTGAAAAATACTGAGGTTTTGAAATTGAGAGACTTCACACGTATTTCTGAATTTCTTGCAAAGCTGGAAGATTAGGGAACCCCAAAACCTTGTTTCTAAATGTTAATAATGACTGGAGCTGAGGTGTAGCCTCCATCTGAAGGGCATGTGGTGTCAAACACCTCACAGTCCTCAATATTCCCTATTTCTTTTCTGATACTGAGTCATTTTCTGATATTTTTTAAATCACTGAGATGCAGCATCATGTGATAATGGAGTTGTACTAAATAAAATGATGCCCAAAGGTATCCACTTCTCAATCCTCAGAACATGTAAATATTTTACATTTCAAAATGACTTTGCAGATATGATTAAAGCTCTTGGGATGGGAAGGTAGTCCTGGGTGGACCCAGTGTAGGTGGACCCAGTGTAATCACAAGGGTCCTAATAAGGGAAAGATAGAGGCAGGAGCCTCAGAGTCAAAGGAGGAGATGACAGAAGCAGAGCTCAGAAGAGAAGAGATTTGAAATCACTACACTTCTGGTTTTGAAGATGGAACCACTAACCAAGAAATGTACATAGCCTCTAGAAGGTAGACAAGGAAAAAAAAAAAAGGATGCTCACCTGCAGAAGGAATGCAGGCCTGTTTAAACTTTGACATTAACTCAGTAAGGGGCTTCCCTAGTGGCTCAGTGGTAAAGCATATGCCTGCAATGCAGGAGACGCAGGTTTGATCCTTGGGTCAGGAAGACCCTCTGGAGGAAGAAATGGCAACCCACTCAGTATTCTTGCCGGGAAATCCCATGGACAGAGGAGACTGGTAGGCTACAATCCATGGGGTCACAAAGAGTTGGACATGACCAACCAACTACTCATGCATGCACACAGTCCAGTAAGACCACTGTGGACCATTCTGACCTCTAAAACTTACTGTAAGAGAATCAATTCAGGTTGTTTTCAGACCACCGAGTTTAAGCAGCAATAGAAAACTAATAGAAACATTAACAAGAAAGCATTTCTTTAATTGAAGTGCAGTTGATTTACAATGTTGTGTTAATTTCTGGTGTACACCAAAGTGACCCAGTTATGTACTTATATACATTCTCTTTTATATTATTTTCCATTGTGGTTTATCACAGGATATTGAATATAGTTCCCTGTGCTCTACAGTAGGAGCTTGTTGTTGATCCATTCTACATATAATAGTTTGTATCCCCAAACTCCCAATCCAGCCCTCCCCATCTCCTTCCCCCTTGGCAAACAGAAGTCTGTTCTCTACGTCCGTGAGTCTGTTTCTGTTTTGCAGACAAGTTCACTTGTGTTGTATTTTAGATTCCACATGTGATAGTATATGATATTTGTCTTTCTCTTTCTGAAAGTATCTTTTCAGTCACTTTATTCAGATTTCCCCAATTTTACTTGTACTCATTTGTATTTACTGCTGCTGCTAAGTCGCTTCAGTCGTGTCCGACTCTGTGTGACCCCGTACACGGCAGCCCACCAGGCTCCCCCGTCCCTGGGATTCTCCAGGCAAGAACACTGGAGTGGGTTGCCATTTCCTTCTCCAATGCACTTAAGTGAAAAGGGAAACTGAAGTTGCTCAGTCGTGTCCGACTCTTTGTGACTCCATGGACTGCAGCCTACCAGGCTCCTCCGTCCATGGGATTTGCCAGGCAAGAGTAGTGGAGTGGGGTGCCATTGCCTTCTCCCCATTTGTATTTAGTTCGACACAATTTTATAATGTGTACCTTTGTGTATCCACCACCACAGCCAAGATGCTGAACAGTCCCAATACCACAAGAATTCCTCAGGTTGGCCTTTTATAACCATACCCACCTTCCTCCTGCCCATTTCCTCTTACCCCTCCACTATGTCTAACCTCTGGCACCCACTAATCTGTATGACATTTTAAATTTTATTTTTATTATTTTTTAAAATTTTGGCTACATTGGGTCTTCATTGTGGCACAGGCTTTTTGTAGTTGTGGAGAATGGGCTCTGGAGTGAGTGTAATCAGTAGTTGGGGTTCTTGGGCTTAGTTGCCCAACCAGGGATTGAACCCGAGTCCCCTGCAATGGGGGGTTTCCTGGTGTCTCAGATGGTAAAGAATCTGCCTGCAATGCAGGAGACCAGAGTTCAATCCCTGGGTTAGGAAGATCCCCTGGAGAAAGGGCATGGTGACCTACTCCAGTATTCTTGCTTGTAGAATTCCATGGACAGAGGAGCCTGGTGGGCTATAGTACATGTGGTTGCAGAGTCAGACATGACTGAAGCGACTAACACTTTCACTTTTAACCACTGCATTGGAGGCTGGGTTCTTAACCACTGGACCACCAGGGTAGTCACTGTTTGCCATTTTTTAAACGTTTGTTTCAAAATGTTATATAAATGGAATCATAACAGTATTCTTTTTGGATTGGCTTTTTCACTTAGCATAGATCTCAGGAGATTCATACAAGTTCTTGCGTGTTTTCTGAGTAACAGCCCATGTATGTACCAGTGTGTTAAACTATTTACCAGTTGACAGACAAAGTGGTTTCTAGGTTTTTGCTGTTACTAACAATGCTGCTATGAACATTATGTACGGGTTTTGTTCTGTTTTTAATCACCCTATGCTGGTGATTCTAAACTGACCACCAGACCATTGCCATCAACCTGCTCCCTGCCTAATACACCACCCCCTCTGCCACATTTGCTGCTGACACCATTCTAAACACTCTACTGGTGTTGCTGGTATTCGAAGTGTGGTATGTCTTCCCTGGGTTGGAGGGTGGTAGAGAGGAGCGGGCAGCTGTGATATTTCTGCTAATAAGAAAACTTGGATGAGTCCTTGACAAGATTTCTGCTTTCCATCTTCCCTTTTTCTCCTGTTGAATAATACTCTCCTTATTTTACAAACCAAAATTCAGAGAGAATTACTTTGCCTGACCAAATGTGTCCCAGCCACCTTATGGATTAAAAATAAATTTATGGATAAACTATCATTGGGTCAGGTGCTCATGCCTTGTGTAACACACAGCTATTCCTGGGTAAAGAACATCTACTTCCCCTAAATTTTTATGGGGCAGAGTCATTTTATCCTTGGCCTATGCAATTTTGTGTTTGTGTGTGTATGTGGTATGATTTCTAGCAGGAGGCACTGAATGGGTGACTACCATGTTCAGTGTGCATGGATGACTCTCTTGGTAGAGGAGATTCCATCTTAGCTATTAAAAAAAAGCAAAAATCAGTAAATAAAACATTAACCTTTTTATAATAACGTTCTTTCAAACAAGGCTATAAAATGAACTCCAAGACAATATAAAATTACCTGTACACCAGTAAAAAGTGAGGTGATATACATCAAAAAATGAATACTTTGTAAGTTCCCTGGCAGTCCAATGATTAAGACTCTGCCCTTCCGATGCAGGGGTCATGGGTTTGATCCCTGGTTGGGGAACTAAGATCCCATATGTTAGAAAAAAAAATGAATACTTCAGTTTTGGAAAAGTTGACTTCATTCTTTTAATAAGCAGAGTACAGGTTTGGTTTATTGGTAAGGTCTCTGAGTTCAAGATAATAAAAACATAATTATGAAAGTACCTTGTATTCCATTGTTTATAACTGAGAACAATAAAAAGAAAAAAGTCCTCATATTAAGGTATAATTTTTTAAGTGGCTGGGAAACACCTCTTACTCTAAACAGGGGTTGGTAAACTCTGGCCAGCCTGTCACCTACTTTTGTAAATAAAGTTCCATATTTACATACTATCTTGGGCTGTTTCACACTACAATAGCATACTTGAATAGCTGCAAAGGCCTATAAAGTCTCAGATATTTATTACTTGGTCCTTTAAGAATTAGTTTGCTTTAATTATTAAGAGACCACTACTGTAGTCCTGATCATTTTGAGTGGTACTCTCCATGAGCATTATCTGTAGAAGCCTATGTTAGCACATGCAGCTTACTCCAAACTCCTAGCATACAAAATTAAAAATTAAGGAGAAGTTAGTACATGATATAATATTAATTTTCATGGAGATTTTCTCTATAAGGTATTATAGGCATTGAAAACAACAAAACTGTCATTAAGTAATAATGCTGCTTCATGTAAAATTCTGTGCTGAGAAGCCCAAATGGAGATATCTCAATTTAGAAGCTGGCATACAGAAAAACATCTAAAAAGACAAAGCATTCAATAAAATAAAAAAGCTTATTTTGGTGTGAAGCAAGCTGAATACACATTATTGGCTAAGTCCAGGCATCAAATTCCCTGACCTGGTTAGGCAGAACTGCAAAGACACTTCCCCATACAGTCTTCACCTTTAAAGCATCCCAGAGGGAGGGTAGCTGCCCACATTTTATGTCCTCTAGGAAAGATCCCAGTGATGCCTATGAATGTCTATACAAAGTCCCAGCTTCATCTCTGAGATCCTTAGAAACCATTTTAGGAAGAGACGCTCTTCATGAAGTAATTAGGGGCCATTTCTAATTAGGCCTGCATTGTCAGTATTTCCTATATATTCAAGGATGACATGGAGTGACATTGAGTGCGACCACCGTAAGAAATACGGGATTTGCAATTAGACGAGGTAGACTAGAAACTCCTGGACCCCTGAGGTTGCTGTATGTTGATGGTGGCTATCTCAATCTTGGAAAGGCTGAATGCTTAAGATCCTTTTATAGGGAATTTAGTAAATATGCAAAGGTCAATTTTATTGAATTATCAGACACTGAAACTATAAGCCTCTTTAGCCACAAATATAACTCTACCTCTGAAGATAAAACAAGTTCCCCTTGGGTAGATTCTAGTGCATGGGGTGAAATTTTCAATTCATCTCTCAAACTTTTCTTTGGTGTCTGTTATAAAAAAAAAAGACCTAATTCCTTTACCACGCACACAAAAAAATCACAGATTTTTATCCCACTTTTACAAACCTGTTATCAAGGATATAGTTTCTTACTCAAACTTTAAAAATACAATCTGCAGTATCGTAAGATTACCTTAAAAATGTGATGATGACTGTAGGTGATGAAAATGCTTTTGGTGACTCATAATTAGGTAACACCCAACTTGGAAAGAAGAGCAAAAAAGTACTTCTTATCAGAGAAAACATAATGAGATGTTGCCATCATTTAGGGCTGTATACTGGTACTTTACAAACATAAAATTATAGCTTTACCAAAATCCAAGTTAGTACTTAAAGCTAAATACCCTAATTTTACATACTTAAAGTCCTTAATTAAAAAAACACAAAACAGCAACAACTCAATTGCAAGTTGACAAATAGGACAAAATTCCTTGCCACAAATATTGTTATTAGAAGCTAATAAATAGTTACAGAATATATTTTATACTGCTTTTTAAAATAATTTTTTGTTAAAAAATAATAGAAGGCATAAAATAGGAGCTGTTATTTATGTTAACACTGGTGTTCACCCGGTGAACACCAGTGTTTGGGTTGCTATTTTAACAGCATTTATTCCGTACAATGTATCTCTGTGGTCCAACAGTCATTTCACATCCCCATTCTTATTATTTAGAATTTCTTAAAGACGATGTCATTTCTTATTCGATGATCATCCACAAGCAAACATACAGTGCAGGAAGATAATCTTTATTACATTTTAACTAGAAACAGAGCAGATAGCAAGTTCACGAGGTATTTTTGATTATTATTCTCTTAAAATCAGGCTTCAATAACAATAGTCAAAAGCGAGCCTTAACTGCACAGATATATTTTGGTCACTATTATAATCTTCAAGGGCACCAAAGCCAGCAGCGTAAACTAACATAAAGGTAATCACTGAAAAATTTAATGTGCCAAAGTGTAGATCACTGCATTAAACTCTATCCTTGTATTTTCTTAATCATCTTCTTCAACATTGAACAATTATTGTTACTTGGCAAAATATCAAACATGCACATAGCATGCCTACAAGAATACTCTCTTAACATTGTCAACACTAAGCCTTCCTTCCCCCTGGAATTCAATGACTCATGGTTCCACTCCCTACATGTATTAGTGGTAATATGCAAAATTGATTTTTTTCAAGGTTAAATAGCAGACTGACTTTGCATTTGGTGGCCAGCTGTGTACCCTAATTTTTTATCAGTTATTTCTTTCACAAATTTAACTACATTTCATAAGCCCTGAGATATTCAATAACCTGCTAATGATTGTATACTTTTTACACTTTACTCAATTTGAACCCCTCATAAGTACTTAAATTTACAGATGATTGTAACTAAAGCAATGATGGAATTTACTACTTGTGTATTAGACTGATAATAAGGCCTTTAAGAGTTGCATATTTTAAGCAGTTTTTTTGCTTTCTAGGAGCCATTCTTAAAATTACATCAATGATTCTATGTCAGTAATAATTGCTTTTCATTTGCTTATTCCTACTTGGATAACCAGATTCACTTTTTTCCTCTCTTGTAAAACAACATGTTTTTCTGTTTCCCAGACATAAAGGTTGTCCAACTGACTAGGTACCAAAAGAAAGTTTGAACAGCATATTGATAACTATGATTAGCAGAAAAATAGCTCATAATAGACATTCAATAAATGCTTCTTCTATCTGGAATGAATGAGTTGTAAGGCAGCTGTTGGAGTCTTATACTTTCATCATATGCTGTAACTAATTTTTTTTTTTGAATTTTTTTTTTTTTTTTTTGCTAATTTTCTTACCTAGGGAATTCAGGTTACCCAATTCAATTCACCCTCAGATGTAAATCTAAGAATTTTAAATTTTAAAAAGTGATTTAGCTATTCTCAGAAAAGGTAAACAAGTTAATAATAACAGTTGCTACTAGTTGATTAAAAAAAAAGGATGGGATTACTTTCTACTAAATCATACATACAACTTAGGAAAAATAAAAAACTAAGCATTAACTGATTTTTATCATTTTCTCCACAGTTATCCTTGCAGCATTTCCGTTCACACATTTATCCCTATTAACTTTTCTAGCTGAAAGAAAATTTAATTATCTGCATGGATTTCCCCATCTCCTTACATACATATTGTTAGTGAAAAGCTGGTGTAAATTTAAGAGTGTATTTTCATGTCATGCCATATTTCTATATTTGTTTTTTTGCTAACAGTAAGTTTTCCCTATTTAAATGATTCTGCATGGAAGATGAGAAAATCTGTGAACTTCCTACGAGACTGCTTGCTTGCACTATTCTGTTTTGTTGATAGTTTTGAAGCATATTGCACACTTATCATCTAGCATATGAATAAGTAACTGTTGCTCTTTTTAGAAAGGATACACGGACAAATTCTTAGGTTAATGGCTTTGGCCAAGTATTTTTAGCCAGCTACAGGACAATAGCAATGGCAAAAACATTGACGATACAGTTCATGGTTCGGTTCTCCCATCTTACAGTGCAGGTTCCTGAAAACACACAATGAAAGGACTCAGAAACATCAAAACATCAAAATTACCAGGAATATATATACATTTTTCATAGGTTTTAATATCATATTTCCTACAACCCATTAACTCTTCCCATTTCCTATTTGTCTGATAGCAGACTTGCCACTAGGTATAAAGCAATTCTGTTGATCAAGTCTTGTGGGAATTTAAGTAGAGATAAATAAAGATTTCATAACAAGGACCACTATTTAACTTTGCTAGAAGTTGGATTTTGTTTGAGTCAGCTTAAAGTCTCTTAGGGGTTCCCAGGTGGTGCTAGTGGTAAAGAACCTGCCTGCCAGTGCAGGAGACATAAGAGATGTGGGTTCGATCCCTGGGGCAGGAAGATCCCCTGGAGTAGGAAATGGCAACCCACTCCAGTATTCCTGGCTGGGAAATCTCATAGACAAAGGAACCTGGTGGGCTACAGTCCATGGGGTCACAAACAGTCGAACAGGACTGAAGTGATTTAGCATGCACATACACAGCCTCTTACCATCAGATGTGGTGTCCCAAAAACATGAGCTGGCTGTGTGAAAGCCATATGGACTCCTCTGGACCACTGCGCAGGTCACTAAAAATAAAGATGCAGAGTGAGAACACTTAAAAGGAAAAGTAAGTGTTTGAGTTCACAGCAGTAAATGCTATATAAATAAATAAATAACAGAAAACAAAGCCTTCAGTGAATCAATTGAAAAACATAAGTCTCTCATTTTGATGATTTATTACAATAATTGTGAACTCACTGGATCCAGTCTGTTTGTTGCCCAGTGCCATAACCAATGGTAATCATACCACAGGAAAAATGTGGGCCAAATCATGTGCCTTGTCCCATAGGCATAATTCAGACACAGAAACAAAGAAAATCAATTTTATGTGTCACCTCACAATCCTACTGAAAAGACAGTAGGGCTGAGGCGGTTTCAGTGAAAATAACCGGTGCAAATGTAAAGGTGATGTTACCAAGACAAGTAGATGGCTGGCAGGAGCACAAACTGCTTTTGAGTAGCAAGAGATCTCCATCTTTCACAGATTATTATCAGGTATTATCACAGATTATTTGGGGATGAATAAGTCAAAAGTCCTTCACACCCTATTAGTATCCAACTTGAGGGTCTATCATTCATTTACATTCTCTAAATTCAGAGAAAACCACAAAGACTAAAGTGAGTAAACTAATGGGGAAGGACACAAATACTTACCAATATATTTATAAGCTTTTCCAAGCTTAACCAGATGTGCTAGGGATTGTTCCACTATGCTTGCAGTCCATTGGTTGATATTGTTCTGATTATAATCTTCACCTCCCAAGACCCCATCTATACACTAAAAGGGCAGAGGACAATTATACACATATTGCAGGAAAAGATTTATCCAAAATATAAAATATACTTATAACCCAATAAAACATTTTAGAAAATATGTATCTGGTAGATATTTATTATGCATTGTCTCTGTTGGAGAATTTTCAAAGCATTTCTGCATGTATTATCTCACTCTGAGATATTATGGGCCAAATAAAGATAAATGTGACATGGCCTCTACTGTAAAGAACTCAACAGCCTAGCAGAGAAGCTAATAAAAGAACTCTATCACAAAAGGAAGACCAATCCAGGGTGATAAGTTATGCTGTAAAATGATTATGGGGGGGTGATTTTAAAAGGGTGATATCAACTGGTTAAAGAATGGCTTTGCAACAGCTGAGATTTGACCTAGGTTTCAGATGCTAGAAACAAAGGAGATCAATGAAGAAATATATTTCTCATGTACAATAATTATATTTTCATCCATATAACTGCTTAGCTATCAAAGAGCAAGCACACCTACCACTAAAAGTGAATCATCAACAAACACTATTTTTCAGGCGCTCTAGAAACAGTTAAATATTTTTCCACAGTGTTTACTAGCATCCACTTCTGATACTTGAAGAGCACTGGTGTAGCATCACAGTCTTAGGTTTTAAGACTCACTTTAAGACTCACCTCTCCCACCCTTGTGTGACCTTTTGCAAGTGACTTCATCTCTTGAAACCCCTATTTTCCCAACCACTGGACCACCAGGGAAGTCCCTTATTTATCTTATAACTAGAAGTTTGTACCCTTTGACTGATATTTTCCCCACCCCATGACAATTATTATTCTACTGCTTCTATGAGTTTGGGGTTTTTTAGATTCCACATATAAGTGAGATCATATAGTATTTGTCTTTCTCTTGACTTATTTGGCTACTACTATTTTTAATTCAAGTGATAGAGCCAGGAGAGTAAAGCATTTATTCAGTTCATTCATAGAATCCAGCTTAATAAGACAGACATACACACAGGTGCACAGCTTTCATTTACTATAATTGGACTATAGTAGAGGCAGAGTCGGACACGACTGAAGCAACTTAGCAGAAGCAGCAGAGGCATTAATGGCTTCCCAGGTGGCTCAGTGGTAAAGAAGCCGCCTGCCAATGCAGGAGATGCGGGTTCAACCCCTGGGTCAGGAAGATCCCCTGGAGGAGGAAATGGCAGCCCACTCCAGTATTCTTGCCTGGAAAATCCCAAGAACAGAAGAGCCTGGCGGGTTATGGTCCATGGGGCTGCAAAGAGTCAGACACGACTGAGCACGCATGCAGAGGCATTAATGGGCTTCCCTGGTGGCTCAGACAGTAAAGAGTCTGCCTGCAAGAGGCATTAATTAATATGGAATCCTAAGCTGGATGGTATAATATCTTCACTATTTATAAAATGTAAAAACAGAAATGAAATTTAGAGGGACTGAAGAAAGTAACATGGCTCAAATTATTCTCCCAGGATGTTCAATAACATGAAGAGTTAGGAGAGTCAGTGGCCCAAAGGTCAGAGGGCCAGCAATTTCATTCTGGCTTTACCATTCCCAAGATGACAGTCTTTGGGAAACCTCTGCCTTTCCCTAGACTGCATACCTTAATGAGAAACAAGAGCCCTTGTTCCCTTTCACATTATCTAACAGGACCACTTCAGTTTCTGTTCGAAACAACAGAAACATCCGGGGCCTGTGGATGCCATTGTAAATAACCCTGCTAATTACTATTAATTAACATTTAGCCTCTTCATTACATTAACCAGGAGACCTACTAGATAATGAGGTCCTTAACCTGCTCTGTATCCACAGGGCCAAACTCAGAAGTTGGGCACATAGCACATACTCCATACATGTTTGCTGTTGAAGTAATATTGGCTTTGATATACTCTCTGGACATCCTGAATCAAATGTACTTTAGATTAAGCTCCAAGTTAATTCCATTTGTAACCCACTTTTTCTACCAAAATGTGTTTGTGGCAAATTCTATTACTGACAATGAATAAAATATATGTGTATCACTGATGAGTGAGTGGCTCTAAGACTTCAGTAGGAAAAATACATTAGCAGAGGCGCTCAGAGCAAGGACTCTAAGAAAGTAAGGAGATTGGCAAAAGATAAGAAAAACAAAAATGCCTGCTGAAATTATACAGTCATCTGGGAAATGCTGAAATGTTTTCAGTAGCGCTCTCTCTCCCCACCCCATTCTCTGTCCACCTTCCCTCCCTCCTCCACCTGTCTCCCTCAACTTTTTAATGTCTCAATAGCAAACAGAGTTGGCTCAGGGAGAGGAAAAAGAATAGACTAGTAGCAAAATGACACCTGTGGGAAACCTGAGATGTCTTTCAAGTCTCATATTTCATATGATAATTTCAAATGAAGCTTGCTTTTGACTCCATAGTGTGTCCATTTGTATCCGTTGTATCCATTTGTTATCCGTATTTGAAAACAGTTACTTATATTACTTAACTCCTTTTTGCAAGTATGGAAGTAAAACTGATGCCCTAAAACACCTTCAGTGGCTTCTAGAACCACCTAACCACCACTAAGTATGTGTATCACATTTTAAGAAGCATGGTTCTTTTACCTGAATAAACTATTTAAGTAACCCATGCATGTGGGTTGAAACATCCAACAGAAGAGTTTACAATGAAAAGCAAAAATCCTCTCCTCCCTATTTTTTTCCCCATCCTTAGCCCCCTTCTGCAGAGCAAACACTTTTAGGGTACAACTGGTTTTTAAAATCTCTTAAGGGTCCCTTACGTATCTCCAGATAACGTTTTTTATTGCTATGACATGACAATTTAGTTCCCTGTGACCACCTGCCACCTCCTGCCCCTCAACCATGTACCCTCAATATAGTAAATTCACTATTTTTACTTCAGTATGTTTACACCATTAGGAGCATGTTTCTTTTCTACTCTGGATGTTTCTTTCCACACAGAAGATTTTTCCTGATCATCCCTGGCCTCTTGCCCCACCTGTTATCATTCCTCCCCATGGAGGGGAGCGAGTTACCTGCTGGTGCTCCACCCTTCTCATCTGGGAGAGCCAGTCTCCAAATGCCTTGGACTTGAGTATTGGGTTTCTCCTTCCCTCTTCACCCAAACCAACAAAGGGCACCAGCCTGGTTAAGTGTTTCTCTCTGCTGACTCTAACTTTTCCCTGGATGCCCCTTCAGATACCTGAACTGAACCGGTACACAGTTTGAAAAACAAGCTCCCATCTCTAATCTTCTTGTTGTTGTCCAGTCCCTCAGTCATGCCTCTTTGGCAACCCCATGGACTGTAGCCCACCAGGCTCTTCTGTCCATGGGATTTCCCAGGCAAGAATACTGGAGTGGGTTGCCATTTCCTCTTCCAGGGGATGTTCCCAACCCAGGGATCACACCCACATCTCCTGAATTGGCAGGTGGATTCTTGACCACAGAGCCACCAGGGGAGCCCCAATCTTTAATCTAGTTTTTAAGCAATAACACAGGTGACATCTGATTCTCCTTCTACTCACTCTTTAGTCTTTTCATGTGGTTCATAGTGTGTGTAAAGAAGCAGGTACCATTGAAAAGACTCCTCCAATACCTCAGCATCCTTTGCTTTATGTTCCATCCAGCAAGGACAGTCTTTCTTGACTTTCCACTTTGAAAAATGAGGCTGCTATCATTCCTGCCCTTCCATGATCCATGCTATCTTCCGCCTCCCCAATGCTCTCATTTGTGCTTCTGCATTGTCAAAGTATGGAAAACTTTGCATTTTTAAAATCATGATTTCATTCAAAAATTAATTTTAAGATAGGAGCACCGCAATATGTAAGACAAATACTAACAACTATGAAAGGAGAAATCAACAATAACACAATAATAGTGGGAGACTTTAATACCCCACTCACACCAATGGATAGATAACTAAACAGAAAATTAACAAGGAAACACAAACTTTAAACGATACAATAGACCAGTTAGACCTAATTGATATCTATAGGACATTTCATCCCAAAACAATGAATTTCACCTTTTTCTCAAGCGCACACGGAACCTCATCCAGGATAGACCACATCCTGGGCCATAAATCTAGCCTTTAAGTTCAGAAAAACTGAAATCATTCCAAGCATCTTTTCTGACCACAATGCAGTAAGATTAGATCTCAATAACAGGAGAAAAACTATTAAAAATCCCAACATATGGAGGCTGAATAACACGCTCCTGAATAACCAACAAATCACAGAAGAAATCAAAAAAGAAATCAAAATCTGCATAGAAACGAATGAAAATGAAAACACAACAACCCAAAACCTGTGGGACACTGTAAAAGCAGTCCTAAGGGAAAGTTCACAGCAATACAGGCATACCTCAAGAAACAAGAAAAAAGCCAAATAATAACCTAACTCTATACCTAAAGCAACTAGAAAAGGAAGAAATGAAGCACCCCAAGGTTAGTAAAAGGAAAGAAATCTTTAAAATTAGGGGAGAAATAAACGCAAAAGAAACAAAAGAGACCATAGCAAAAATCAACAAAGCCAAAAGCTGGTTCTTTGAAAGGGTAAATAAAATTGACAAACAATTAGCCAGACTCATCAAGAAACAAAGGGAGAAAAATCAAATCAATAAAATTAGAAATGAAAATGGAGAGATCACAACAGACAACACAGAAATACAGAGGATCATAAGAGACTACTATCAGCAATTATATGGCAATACAATGGACAACGTGGAAGAAATGGACAAATTCTTAGAAAAGTACAACTTTCCAAAACTGGATCAGGAAGAAATAGAAAATCTTAACAGACCTATCACAAGCACGGAAATTGAAACTGTAATCAGAAATCTTCCAGCAAACAAAAGCCCAGGTCCCGACGGCTTCACAGCTGAATTCTACCAAAAATTTAGAGAAGACCTAACACCTATCCTACTCAAACTGTTCCAGAAAATTGCAGAAGGAGGCAAACTTCCAAACTCATTCTATGAGGCCACCATCACCCTAATATCAAAACCTGGCAAAGATGCCACAAAAAAAGAAAACTACAGGCCAATATCACTGATGAACATAGATGCAAAAATCCTTAACAAAATTCTAGCAATCAGAATCCAAGAACACATTAAAAAGATCATACACCATGACCATGACAAACCCACAGCAAACATTATCCTCAATGGTGAAAAATTGAAAGCATTTCCTCTAAAGTCAGGAACAAGACAAGGATGCCCACTTTCACCATTACTATTCAACATCGTTTTGGAAGTTTTGGCTATAGCAATCAGAGCAGAAAAAGAAATAAAAGGAATCCAAATTGGAAAAGAAGAAGTAAAACTCTCACTGTATGCAGATGACATGATCCTCTACGTAGAAAACCCTAAAGACTCCACCAGAAAATTACTAGAACTAATCAATGAATATAGTAAAGTTGCAGGATATAAAATCAACACACAGAAGTCCCTTGCATTCCTGTAGACTAACAATGAGAAAATAGAAAGAGAAATTAAGGAAATAATTCCATTCACCATTGCAATGAAAAGAATAAAATACTTAGGAATATATCTTCCTAAAGAAACTAAAGACCTATATATAGAAAACTATAAAACACTGGTGAAAGAAATCAAAGACGACACTAATAGATGGAGAAGTATACCATGTTCATGGATTGGTAGAATTAATATAGTGAAAATGAATATACTACCCAAAGCAATTTATAGATTCAATGCAATCCCCATCAAGCTACCAAGGGTATTCTTCACAGAGCTAGAACAAATAATTTCTCAATTTGTATGGAAATACAAAAAAACCTCGAATAGCCAAAGCTATCTTGAGAAAGAAGAATGGAACTGGAAGAATTAACCTGCCTGACTTCAGGCTCTACTACAAAGCCACAGTCATCAAGACAGTATGGTACTGGCACAAAGACAGAAATATAGATCAATGGAACAAAATAGAAAGCCCAGAGATAAATCCACGCACATATGGTCACCTTATCTTTGACAAAGGAGGCAAGAATATACAATGGATTAAAGACAATCCCTTTAACAAGTGGTGCTGGGAAAACTGGTCAAACACTTGTAAAAGAATGAAACTAGAACACTTTCTAACACCATACACAAAAATAAACTCAAAATGGATTAAAGATCTAAATGTAAGACCAGAAACCATAAAACTCCTAGAGGAAAACATAGGCAAAACACTCTCTGACATACATCACAGCAGGATCCTCTATGACCCACCTCCCAGAATATTGGAAATAAAATCAAAAATAAACAAATGGGACCTAATTAAACTTAAAAGCTTCTGCACAACAAAGGAAACTATAAGCAAGGTGAAAACACAGCCTTCAGAATGGGAGAAAATAATAACAAATGAAGCAACAGACAAACAACTAATCTCAAAAATATACAAGCAACTCCTACAGCTCAATTCCAGAAAAATAAATGACCCAATCAAAAAATGGGCCAAAGAAATAAATAGACATTTCTCCAAAGAAGACATACAGATGGCTAACAAACACATGAAAAGATGCTCAACATCACTCATTATCAGAGAAATGCAAATCAAAACCACTATGAGGTACCATTTCACGCCAGTCAGAATGGCTGCAATCAAAAAGTCCACAAGCAATAAATGCTGGAGAGGGTGTGGAGAAAAGGGAACCCTCTTACACTGTTGGTGGGAATGCAAACTAGTACAGCCACTTTGGAGAACAGTATGGAGATGCCTCAAAAAACTGGGAATAGAACTGCCTTATGATCCAGCAATCCCACTGCGGGGCATACACACTGAGAAAACCAGAATTGAAAGAGACACGTGTACCCCAATGTTCATAGCAGCACTGTTTACAATAGCCAGGACTTGGAAGCAACCTGTATGTCCATCCACAGATGAATGGATAAGAAAGCTGTGGTACATATACACAATGGAGTATTACTCAGCCAATAAAAAGAATACATTTGAATCAGTTCTAATGAGGTGGATGGAACTGGAGCCTATTATACAGAGTGAAGCAAGCTAGAAAGAAAAACACAAATAAAGTATACTAACGCATATATATGGAATTTAGAAAGATGGTAACAATAACCCTGTTTACGAGACAGCAAAAGAGACACTGATGTATACAACAGACTTTTGGACTCTGGGAACGGGAGAGGGTGGGATGATTTGGGAGAATAGCATTGAAATATGTATAATATCATATCTAAAACGAGTCACCAGTCCAGGTACAATGCCTGATAACGGATGCCTGGGGCTGGTGCACTGGGACGACCCAGAGGGATGGTATGGGGAGGGAGGAGGGGAGGAGGGTTCAGGATGGGGAATACATGTATACTTTTGGCGGATCCGTCTTGATGTATGGCAAAAGCAATACAATATTGTAAAGTTAAGCAAAATAAAATTTAATTTAAAAAATAAAAAAATAAAAATTAATTTTAAGGTGGCTTAGTATTTTTAACTCTATATTGTATTTGTTACAATATTGCTTCTATTTTGGGGGGGGGGGTGATCAAACCCATGCCCCCTGCACTGGAAGGCAAAATCTTAACCACTGGACTGCTAGGCAAGACCCTGCATTTTGTTTTAATAACGAAATATTCCTGGCTACAAAGTTCTAATACAAGATTCTGAACTATTAAACATTTAAAATAATATTTGGCCCCACTGGTATAAAAGTTATTTTATTCAAAAACAGAAAATCAGCTTTAGAAAACAGCAAGCCAATATTCTAGATCAACACTTAAATATCCCTTTCAGGGTAAGCCCCAAGATGCCTGAGAGCATACAATATGACTGACAGCATGCAATATAACAAACACAGAAGCATCCCTATAAAGAATTAGTGAATATTAAAAATCTTGTTTTAAAATTCAGGCTTTTAACTTTGTACTGAAAGTGAAAACACAGTTTTAAAAAATTTCACCAATGCATCAATCTTCAAGATAAACAAGATATATAACTCACCTCTTTAACAATATTGTGGGCTTCATCAGCATTGAAGCCAACCTAAAGATGGAAAACAAAAGATATAGTGGCTTTCAACACAGACTTCCTTCTCCTGGGAGCTATGATGCTACACAGAATACCCTAGCCTGGCGTAGACAGGTATTGATGACAGGGGACCACAGTGAAAAGGGGCATTAAGATTACTGAGGCTACTAATCCCATCTTGATCTTTAAAATTGCAAAATGCCATGCCACCTACCTCCCTGGAGATTTTCACTTATTAGATCTCGGGGAGAGCCTAGGCAACATTTTTCTTAAAGTGCTTTACTCATATGGGGCTTCTCAGGTGGTGCTAGTGGTAAAGAATCCACCTGCCAACACAGGAGATGCAAGAGATGAGGGTTCCATCCCTGGATTGGGAAGATCCCCTGGAGGAGGAAATGGCACCCCACTCCAGTACTCTTGCCTGGAAAATTCCATGGGCAGAGGAGTCTGGTGAGCTAGAGCCCATAGGGTCGCAAAAGAGTCAGACATGACTGAGCATGTGAGCACTCATATACACACTGCTACCGCTGCTGCTGCTGCTAAGTCGCTTCAGTCGTGTCCAACTCTGTGCGACCCCATAGACGGCAGCCCACCAGGCTCCCCCGTCCCTGGGATTCTCCAGGCAAGAACACTGGAGTGGGTTGCCATTTCCTTCTCCAATGCATGAAAGTGAAAAGTGAAAGGGAAGTCACTCAGTCGTGTCTGACTCCCAGCAACCCCATGGACTGCAGCCTACCAGGCTCCACTGTCCATGGGATTTTCCAGGCAAGAGTACTGGAGTGGGGTGCTATCACCTTCTCCTAGCATATACATACTACTATATATAAAATAGATAATCAACAAGGACCTATTTATATAGCACAGGGAACTCAACTTAATATTCTATAATAACCTACATGGGACAAGAGTCTGAAAAAGAATACATATATGTATAACTAAATCATTTTGTTGTACAGCTGAAACTAACACAACACTGTAAATCAACTATACTCCAATATAAAATAAAATTTTTTTACAAAGATATGGGCAGCACAAAAAAAAAAAAAAAGTGCTTTCCTGGTGATTCTGATAAATACCTAGGCTGCAGATCATTGTGTTGTAAAGCTCAGGAAACAGGAGATAGACATATGATGTGTTATCAGTACACAGGAAATAGTTGTGACTAAATAATAAGGAGGGGTTCATGAAAAAAAATGCTGATAAGTTTGAATTTTGTTCTTATGCTTGGCAATTTATGTGGCTTTCCTGAGTTACAGTTTATAAAAATACTTGATCATTCCAAATTACTGTCACTTTATAACATATAAATAATATTTAGACCTTTAATCTATGCCCATAATACAAGTCTGGCAACTTTGTCTTTCTTGGGGAGTGGCCTGATACAATCTTGAGTTAAAAGCAACTATTAATGACTAAGAAATGTCCTGCTGCTAAGTCACTTCAGTCGTGTCCGACTCTGTGCAACCCCACAGACGGCAGCCCACCAGACTCCCCCGTCCCTGGGATTCTCCAGGCAAAAACACTGGAGTGGGTTGCCATTTCCTTCTCCAATGCACAAAAGTGAGAAGTGAAAGTGAAGTCACTCAGTAGTGTCCGACTCTTAGCGACCCCATGGACTGCAGCCCACCAGGCTCCTCCGTCCATGGGATTTTCCAGGCAAGAGTACTGGAGTGGGGTGCCATTGCCTTCTCCGAAGAAATGTCCTAGAGTCAAGAAATAGGTTATGTGATAAGATCTCAGTCTAAACCAAAACATTTCAGGTAGTACATGACTTTTTTCCATGGAGACATTTTTTAGGTGCTTTATGACATCAGCATGTTTGTAAATCCCACTATACAACAAAATAAGTTAAAAAAACAAGTAAATTCTGAAAATAAATACCTTGTTGAATACAGATTTAAAGTATTTTCAACTTATTTAATTATACCAGATAATTCCTCAACAACACCCTAAATCATTAGAATAATCATGGAAACAGGTGTCACAACTGCCCCTATTAAAATAATTTTACCTTCAAATAAGGTCCTTATCTATTTTCAAAAGTGGTCTACAAACTAAATAATGTCCATTTCCGTTCAATTTGGAAGGTCACCAGGGAATCAGGTTGTACTGGATGGCCATGGTAACACATGTAATTTTCTTTTATAATACAGGCATTTAGGAGGTACCACCCTAGCAGCAGCAGCAGTACAGAACCCTCTCAGGAGTCAGGAGACTGGTACTTTCAGGGGATATGCCTTGAGGATGAAATCGCTTATGCTTCAATTTCTAAAATAAGAAAACCACTAACCTTGAAGCGTGTATATGCCACCTGCATCACAGAAGCCTGAGTTTAAATGTGATCTTAGCTTCTGCAAAAGCCCACATCCTAAAGATGAATGGACATCCTAAAGATGAATGGTCCAGAACGCCCTTCCAGGGGTCTAATAATACACTATTTTATGCTGCACCTCCACCATGTGCCTGCCTAGTTTTATTTCACGGCACCATTCACCTGTGGCTACCACTGGACAGAAAATGTCTTTGTTCTGCCCTGTCACAGGTTATGCTGGGATCCAACAGGCCTCATCCTCCTCCTGGTTAGAGAGAAGCCAGAGTTGTAGCTGTGTAGTCAGAGGTTTGGGTTCAAACGGAGAGGCTGTCATTTCTGGCAGTTCTAACTTTGACTTAGCCGCCATGAAAGTCACAGTACCCCGTGGGTAACAGGAAGATGACACGGGCTTCTGGGGAGGTTTTGGGAAGCCTGAGTCAATAAACAAGGGCTCCTAATCCATAAAGTACCTCCTTCCAAATCACCCCAGTGAGAGTGCCCGGGAGGGGGAGCGGCTCTGCCACCAGGGCCTCGCTTGGTAGGGATGAGGCCCCTGCTTTGGGGACACCAAGGGGCAGAGGAAGCAGCCAGAAAGACCGGTTCCCAAGGCCCGCCCTGTAGACGGGCGGCTCCCGCCACCCAACGCACCCCAAGTAAAGGCTTCTAACCTTCGGCCCCGACCCCACTGCCAGCCCCCAGCGCTCCCAGTCGCCCCTGCCATCCCGACTCTCACTCCACACTCAAGGCCTCGGGGTTAGGGGCCGGAGAAGGGCTGGGCGGATCCCAGGCCCTGTGGAGAGGACCTGGGCACGGGGCACGCTGCACCCCAACTCTCTTGGCTGCTGGGTGCCAGGAGACCACCCTGCCAAGACAAAGCGCCGAAATTGGCGGGGGCGGGGGTCGCTCGGGGGTGGCGGTCGCTCGGGGGGTGGCGAAGGGGCGGTACCTCGTCGCAGGGGCGATGGTACTCCTCCATCGTGGCGCCGAGTCTCCTGGCGGGGCGGAGCTATGGGCGGGTCAGGCTCCGCGGCCGCGCACTGGCCTCGGGGGAGGCCCCGCCCCCGTTTATGGCCCGGGGCGTTCCCTACGCAGGCCCCGCCTTTGTGTCCTCACAGTGGCTCCACCTTCTTTTCTCCTGGCTGCCGGGTGCCAGGAGACCACCCTGCCGAGACAAAGCGCCGAAACGGGCGGGGGCGGGGGTCGCTCGGGGGCGACGGAGGGGCGGTACCTCGTCACAGGGGCGATGGTACTCCTCCACGGTGGCGCCGAGTCTCCTAGGGGACGGAGCTATGGGCGGGTCAAGCTCCGCGGCCGCGCACTGGCCTCTGGGGAAGCCCCGCCCCCGTTTATGGCCCGGGGCGTTCCCCACGCAGGCCCCGCCTTTGCATCCTCGCCGTGGCTCCACCTTCCTTTCCCCTCATCCCAGCCCTGCCATCACCACTCTCCCGCCGGGCTCCTGCGACTGGGTGTCTCTCTCCATTGCCTCCAGCCGTTTTGGAAACCGTAGTTTGCTGTTAAAGAGCTAGGATTTGTGCCAGTGAGGGTCAAGATAGGGTGACCTAGTGTCAGTCTGTCTAGAGTCCTCATTATTTAGGAGTGCCCACTGCAATGGTTATTTGCACATATTCGTGCATCATTCAGCAAATAAGTGTAGTGAATGCAATGGTGAATAAGTTGCTTTGATTTGTCTTCTTACTAGCTATGTCACTTGGAAAAATTAACCTCCCACAGCCTCAGTTTTTCCCATATGAAAACAAAATTATACTTATTTTGTGACTGGTTGTGGCATCAAATAAGATGCTGTAGGTAGAGGCTCTCACACCCTTCCTCCTCCATGACTATGTAAAAAAAAAAAAAAAAAAGCTTTGATTTATAGGAGAGAAGGTACAAAAACACTAAATTATAAATATTAGCAGAACAATGGTTACATTTATTTTTAAATTATGAAGCTTCAGATACTCCTAAGTAGTTTCTCATTTAAACCCATGACAACCCAGCAGGTTTGGTTCTGTTACCATCATTCCATTTTTTGAGATGAAACTGCAGGGTATAGAGTTTAATTTACCCAAGGTCTCATATTAATAAGTAGTAGAAGGATTTAAACTTAGGAGGCTGATAGCAGCACCCAAGTTCTTAATCACTGTATTGGTTTCCTTTTGTTGCTGTAACACATTATTATAAATTTTGTGGCTTAAGGCAGCACAAAGGTCAGAAATCTAAAATGAACCTGTAGAACTACATTCCCTTTGGAGGCTCAAGGGGAGAATCCATTTCCTTGCCTTTCCAGCTTCCAGAAGCTGCCTACCTTTCTATAGTATTTGACATTCAATAAATGTCAAATACTTTGGGGACCATGCTTTAAAACCACTATAGCTCTATTAGCATCCAGGTTGCAAGAAAAAGAAGATTCAAATAGGATGAGCTGAAATACTAAGGACCTTTGTTTTCTGGTATAGTCAGAAATACAACAGTAGCCATGTTCCGGGTTGGTTCAATAGCTCAACAAGTTTTTGGAGCCTTTGTGCTTTCCAGCTTTCCATTCTACTATCCTCAGCATATCAGCAATATTTGGTCATGATCATACATAGCTGCAGCGATTCTTGTATTACAAGGAATGAAGTTATCACATCCAATGAAAAAAGTGAACATTGACTTGGGTTTTTCGATTTTTCTTAGGAAGGCAAATCTTTCCTTCAAGTTCCTGGGAATCTTGTCTTCAGGTCCCTCCCAATCACCAACATTTAGTCATGTAGATTTATCCCTTGACAAAACCTATGTGAAAGAAAAGTCTTGTATTTTCATCTTCTATGATGAAAAGTGAGTGTTATTAGAAGAAAAAAGGGGATGTGAAATAAGTGTTGGTAGGAAAGTCCTTATCAACTATTTTCATGTAGTGGTCCATATATAATAGTAATATTTGCATGGTGAAGTGAAAGTGTTAGTTGCTCAGTCATGTAAAACTCCTTGCGATCCCACAGACTGTAGCACACCAGGCTCCTCTGTCCATGGGATTATCCAGGCAAGAATACTGGAGGGAGTAGCCAATCCCTTCTCCCAGGGATCTTCCTGACCTAAGGATCAAACCTATGTCTCCTGTATTGCAAGCAGATTCTTTACCATCTGAGCCACCAGGGAAGCCCCAAAAAGATTTCCATGCCTCCCCATTGGGGAATCAAACTCTGGTCTCCTGCATGACAAATGTGGATACTCACCACTATGGGGTAAACTACAGAGGCTTTGGGGGCATTTTTATGGTGTTTGGTTAGAAAATATATATTTTCTTTAAGTTATATAATTGTAAGGAAAAAATAAAATACAAAGGTTGTTAAACATTGAATTTGTAAAAACTTGCAAGTGAAATCATTCAAATGTTTTAATGAGACCCTCAATTTTGCTTTCATGGATAATATTTTATATCTGGATTTATGCTTAAAATAGCTATATGCAATTTCTGTTTGAGAGATTTTAGTAATTATTTATCCTCCAAATCTAAATAGATTCTGTTGTTGAGAAGTGTTCTTCATAGAAGTGACTGATAAAACATTTAGACCAATTTTATAAACCATTCATTTTATATTTAAAAGCTTCTGCAATAGTAGTCTAAGTAATTAGGATTAACCCTTTCACTGCCAATTAGGAAGGCTGTGCAAAAATATAATCATTTGCTCAAAGGAATTGGAGCTTCAACATCATGAGGAAGAATCATGGATCTAAGACCTGGAGAAGAATGAAATTTGAAGCATGAGCACGGCATTTGGGACAAATTTTCCCCCTGAAGGGAGAGAAGGTGCAAAACTTTTTGCTCATAAGCCAGGAGGTAAAATCAGATTTGTGCCCTGCCAACTCAATATGCCAGCAAATGTGGAAAACTCAGCAGTGGCCACAAGATTGGAAAAGGTCAGGTTTCATTCCAATCCCAAAGAAAGGCAATGCCAAAGAATGCTCAAACTATCGCACAATTGCACTCATCTCACACGCTAGTAAAGTAACGCTCAAAATTCTCCAAGCCAGGCTTCAGCAGTATGTGAACCGTGAACTTCCTGATGTTCAAGCTGGTTTTAGAAAAGGCAGAGGAACCAGAGATCAAATTGCCAACATCTGCTGGATCATGGAAAAAGCAAGAGAGTTCCAGAAGAACATCTATTTCTGCTTTATTGACTATGCCAAAGCCTTTGACTGTGTGGATCACAATAAACTGTGGAAAATTCTGAAAGAGATGGGAATCCCAGACCACCTGATCTGCCTCTTGAGAAATTTGTATGCAGGTCAGGAAGCAACAGTTACAACTGGACATGGAACAACAGACTGGTTCCAAATAGGAAAAGGACGTCAAGGCTATATATTGTCACCCTGTTTATTTAACTTATATGCAGAGTACATCATGAGAAACGCTGGACTGTAAGAAACACAAGTTGGAATCAAGATTGCTGGGAGATATATCAATAACCTCAGATATGCAGATGACACCACCCTTATGGCAGAAAGTGAAGAGGAACTAAAGAGCCTCTTGATGAAAGTGAAAGAGGAGAGTGAAAAAGTTAGCTTAAAGCTCAACATTCAGAAAACGAAGATCATGGCATCTGGTCCTATCACTTCATGGGAAATAGATGGGGAAACAGTGGAAACAGTGTCAGACTTTATTTTTCTGGGCTCCAAAATCACTGTAGATGGTGACTGCAGCCATGAAATTAAAAGATGCTTACTCCTTGGAAGGAAAGTTAGGACCAACCTAGATAGCATATTCAAAAGCAGAGACATTACTTTGTCAACAAAGGTTCGTCTAGTCAAGGCTATGGTCTTTCCTGTGGTCATGTATGGATGTGAGAGCTGGACTGTGAAGAAGGCTGAGTGCCGAAGAATTGATGCTTTTGAACTGTGGTGTTGGAGAAGACTCTTGAGAGTCCCTTGGACTGCAAGGAGATCCAACCAGTCCATTCTGAAGGAGATCAGCCCTGGGATTTCTTTGGAATGAATGATGCTGAAGCTGAAACTCCAGTACTTTGGCCACCTCATGTGAAGAGTTGACTCATTGGAAAAGACTCTGATGCTGGGAGGGATTGGGGGCAGGAGGAGAAGGGGATGACAGAGGATGAGATGGCTGGATGGCATCACTGACTCGATGGACGTGAGTCTGAGTGACCTCCGGGAGTTGGTGATGGACAGGGAGGCCTGGCGTGCTGCGATTCATGGGGTCGCAAAGAATTGGACACGACTGAGCGACTGATCTGATCTGATCTGAAGGAGGAGATCTCTGATAACAATCATATTTTGGGTTGAGACTCCAAGGATTACACCCTAGAAAAATAGTGTAAAACAATAAAACTTGATCTTGCAGGCATTGAAGCTCAGTTTTTGCCGGCATTGTCTCTTTTGTGACCCCAAGGACTGAAACCCGCCAGGCTCCTCTGTCTATGGGATTTCCCAGGCAAGAATGCTGGAGTGGATTGCCATTTCCTTCTCTAGGGCATCTGTCCAACCCAGAGATTGAACCCACTTCTCCTGCATTGGAAGGCAGATTCTTTACCACTGAGCCACCAGGGAAGCCCAAAGCTCAATTTTAAATCACTCCAAGTCTTGAAATCAAATTAACATGACCTGGCATTGCTAATGCCTCTAGCCAACTTCTAGAAGCAAATATAAATTCTTTCTGGAGGAAGAAAACATCATCCTAGATCTCAAGTTATATCCTTAATTGTTCACATATATCATCAGATGCCGAATAAAATATAACTAGGCACATAAACAGACAAAACATTATCATAAATCAACAGACAATGGGAACAACTCAACCAGGGATCTAGATGGTGGAATTATCAGAATACAGTAGATTTTAAAATAACTATGCTTCGGGACTTCCCTTGTGGTCCAGTGGTTAGGACTCTGCACTTCCAATGAGGGGGACCTGGGTTCAATCCTTGGTAGGGGAACTAGATCCCACATCCTGCAACTAAGACCGGGTACAACAAATAAGTAAAATATATATTTAAAAAAAAAAAACTATGCTTAATGTATTTGAGATAATATTGAGAATTTCCTCAAAGAACTGGAAACTAGGACTTCCCTGGTGATCTAGTGGTTGGGAATCTGCCTGCCAAAACAGGGAACATGGGTTCGATCCCTGGTCTGGGAAGATTTCACATGTCACAGGGCAACTAAGCCCGCTAACTGAAACTACTGAAGCCTGCTCTCAGAACCCATGTGCCACATAGAACCCATGATCCACAACAAGAGAAATCATTGCAATGAGAAGCCAAAACACCGTAACTGGAAAGTAGCCCCTGATGGCTGTAACTAGAGAAAGCCCCTGTACAGCAACAAAGACCCAGTGCAGCCATAAATAAATAATTAAAAAAAAAAAAAACAACCTAGAAACTATGGAGAATATCCAAATGGAATTTTCAGAAGTGGGAAACACAATAACCAAGATTAAAATTTTAAAGGATTGGTTCTATAGTAGTTTAGACAAAGCTGAAGATTTAATCAGTGAAATTTTAAAAATAGGTTGTGAGAAAATATTCAGAATGGGAAATAAATGAATGTAAAATATGCAAGAAATCATAGAGGTAAAAGGAACACGATGAGAATGTTCAACGCACATAATTGTAGTTCCAAAAGGAAATGGGAGGGATTGGGACAGAAGCAATATCTGATGAAATAATAGCTGACTATCTTCCAAAAATAATTGAAGGACCATATTAATCAGGTCTTCTACAGGAAGCAGATGAACACTCAAAGTATAATAATTCAATAAGGATTTATTTACAATGATGTATGTTCAGGAAGTAGGTATGGGCAATCCATAATGAATAGTTCAGGAACCTGATACAGTCTACAACTTTTGCCCTCAACATTCAGCCTCTTGACCAGCTACAGAGGCAGAGACTTTCACTACTATTTTATGTTACTTGAGCCTCTCCCTTATGTAACTCCACCATTTCATATAGGACATAAATAATAGCTAACTTTTTTTGGTTTCAGGTGGTTGCATGATCAACTTGTTTTCACATTAGAATGATACTGTAGTTGATGGGTCACCTCTGTATGTCAAGCAACATATCTTAAACTGCACATTTACTACATTTATATGGAGCTTGTGATTACCATTTTAAAGTCACCTATGTGATGGATCAACATGATGTTGTACAATTATGGGAAATGACAGACTCCTTCAAACTTGCCCTGGAGGCCTTCTAATGTTTTAGTGCAGGTTTTAAATTTTTGTTCATAACTCTTAATTTTTATCTATGTCTTCCAAAGTTACGGTAAGATTCCAGGTGACTCTACAGTTTTTTTTTTTTAGTGCTCTTGTTACCAATGAGACTACCCTATAGCCCCTTGACCCTCCAGTACCTTGCCCTCCACATGCATTTCACCCTCTGCTGATAATGTGAGTAATTATGATGTCACCTCATGCCATGAATTACTCATGCTCATGATTCTCAGTAGGAAGATCATCCATGAGCTCTCTTAGAATATGAACACTTAAGGATTTATTTCACGAGGATCTAATTCCTAATACCTTGTGTTAGGGTTCTCCCAAGAAACAGAACCAACAGGATGTATGTATATAGAGAAGGAATTTATCTTAAGGAATTGGCTCACACAACTGGATAGGCTTGGTGAGCCCAGAATCTGATGGGGAAGCTACCCACCTGAAGATTCAGGAAAGAAATTCATTTCAAGTCCAAAGGCAGCCTTCTGTAGAACGAGGAGAGCCTATGTTGCAGATGAAGTCAGAAGGCAGTCTGATAGAGAATTCTCTCTTACTTAAGGGAGGTCAGCCTTTTGGTTTAGTCAGTCCTTCAACTGATTAGATGAGACCCACCCACGTTATAGACGACAATCTGCTTTACTCAAAGTCCACTGACTTAAATGTATATCTCATTCAAAAATACCCACACCGAAATATTCAAAATAATGTTTGACTAAATATCTGGAAACTGTGGCTCAGAAAATTTGATAGATAAAATTAACCATCACAATAAGAATACAGTTAAAATAACCATCAGAGACTACTTCTCATACTAGTTACTGTATAGTCAGGTTGCCAAGATAAAGGTGGCACATTCAAATTAGCATAAATTGAGGGGGCTTATTTACAAAGGGACTAATTGCATGGGTGTGGGCAGGTGAATGACAAGTGAGATTGCAATAACCTGGGCTGAGAAACTGTGGAACTGTCAGTCTTTTCCCCATAAGTTTAAGGGGAAAGAGAGGCTTAAACAATTATGTAGAGAAAGCCACTTTGAGAGGAACAGTAGTACCCTTTTGTCAAAGGATAGAGCAAACCCAGGATACCTCCAAAAAAGGGAGCCAGAGGAATCATTATCCTAATCTCTTCATCCTCCTTCTGACCTTCTACTAATGCTCCTCATTGGCTGCAATCAACTGGAAATCAGAAGACATGGGAGCTATTGTATTAGTAAGCAATATACATCAGCTTCCCAAGGCAGAGAAGCATGGAGAATGGATGTAGAGAGGCAAACAGGATATGTAGCAGAGATTGCAGGCCACAGATTCAAGAATCCCTAAGATTTCCCATGCAGAGTGAATAAAATAAAACTCACATATTGGCACATGCACTAAAATGACTGAAAACCAAAGCAAACTGAAAAATTACGAAGTAGCATCCCCTTCCAACACAGAAGACAAATTACCTACAAAAGTCAAACAAGAAGACTGACATCTAACTGCTCACAGAAACAATAGAAAACCAAAGACAGACAATACATTTGCCTTCAATGACAATGTATTTTGACACCTTCAAAGACAATGTATTTTGACACCTTCAGAATACTGAAGAAAAGTTCCATGAACTTAAAATGTGTCCCTAGCAAAATAACCTCCAAAAAAAGAGATGAAGTAATAAAAAAAAATTAGGCAAATAACTGATAAAATTAGCAGCAGAAGTCAAGGAATTCAAAATTCCACATCAAGGAATACAAAAATCTATTATTTTGGCAAAAGTGAATAATCCTGGGAAGAAATTAGGGCAAATTAGGAAGAAATGCAGAGAAGGCAATGGCACCCCACTCCAGTACTCTTGCCTGGAAAATCCCATGGACGGAGGAGCCTGGAAGGCTGCAGTCCATGGGGTTGCTGAGGATCGGACACGACTGAGCGACTTCACTTTCACTTTTCACTTTCCTGCATTGGAGAAGGAAATGGCAACCCACTCCAGTGTTCTTGCCTGGAGAATCCCAGGGATGGGGGAGCCTGGTGGGCTGCCGTCTATGGAGTTGCACAGAGTCAGACACGACTGAAGTGACTTAGCAGCAGGAGCAGCAGCAGGAAGAAATGAGTAAAGAAAGAGTAATTAAAGAAGTAAATTTTTTGATCATCTAATGACTATCAACTCTATAACACAATAATGATAATGTCTCATGGAGTTGAACTGTTGCCTTTCGGTCGCTCAGTCGTGTCTGACTCTTTGCAACCCGGTGGACTGCAGCACGCCAAGCTTCCCTGTCCTTCACCAGTTCCCGGAACATGCTCAAACTCATGTCCATAGAGTCAGTGATGCCATCAAACCATCTCATCCTCTGTCGTCCCCTTCTCCTCCCGCCTTCCTTCAGTCTTTCCCAGCATCAGGGTCTTTTCTAATGAGTCGGCTCTTCGAATTAGGTGGCCAAAGTATTGGAGTTTCAGCTTCAGCATCAGTCCTCCAATGGATATTCAGGACTGATTTCCTTTAGGATTGACTGATTCGATCTCCTTGCAGTCCAAGGGACTCTCAAGAATCTTCTCCCCCACCACAGTTCAAAAGCATCAATTCTTCGGCATCCAGCCTTCTTTATGGTCCATCTTTCACATCCATACAGGACTACTGGAAAACCATAGCTTTGACTAGATGGACTTCTGCTGGCAAAGTCATGTTTCTGCTTTTTAATACGCTGTCTAGGTTTGTCATAGCTTTTCTTCCAAGGAGCAAGTGTCTTTTAATTTCATGGCTGCAGTCACCATCTGCAGTGATTTTGGAACCCAAGAAAATTAACTCTGTCATTGATTCCATTGTTTCCCCATCTAGTTGCCATGAAGTGATGGGACTGGGTGTCATGATTTTAGTTTCATGAATGTTGAGTTTTAAGCCAGCTTTTTCACTCTCTTTCATCTTCATCAAGAGCCTCTTTAGTTCCTTTTCACTTTCTGTCATTAGGCTGATGTCATCTGCATATCTGAGGTTATAGAGTTGAATAGATAATGTCAAATTAAAATATAGGATAAGAATATAAATTGAGAGGAAAATAGAATTAAAGTGTTCAAAGGCCCTTACATTATCAATGACATGGGTGAAAGTATCAAATTATATTTCAACAAGTCAAAGATACATTTTATATATGATAAGCAATAAAGGTGGAAAGTTCTGAAAGAGATGGGAATACCAGACCACCTGACCTGCCTCTTGAGAAACCTATATGCAGGTCAGGAAGCAACAGTTAGAACTGGACATGGACCAGGTTTGATGCACGATACTAGATGCTTGGGGCTGGTGCACTGGGACGACCCAGAAGGATGGTATGGGGAGGTAGGAGAGAGGAGGGTTCAGGATGGGGAACACGTGTATACCTGTGGCGGATTCATGTTGATATACGTCAAAACCGATCAGATTAGATCAGATCAGTTGCTCAGTCGTGTCCGACTCTTTGCGACCCCATGAATTGCAGCACGCCAGGCCTCCCTGTCCATCACCAACTCCCAGAGGTCACTCAGACTCACATCCATCGAGTCAGTGATGCCATCCAGCCATCTCATCCTCTGTCGTCCCCTTCTCCTCCTGCCCCCAATCCCTCCCAGCATCAGAGTCTTCTCCAATGACTCAACTCTTTGCGTGAGGTGGCCAAAATACTGGAGTTTCAGCTTTAGCATCATTCCTTCCAAAGAAATCCCAGGGCTGATCTCCTTCAGAATGGACTGGTTGGATCTCCTTGCAGTCCAAGGGACTCTCAAGAGTCTTCTCCAACACCACAGTTCAAAAGCATCAATTCTTCGGCACTCAGCCTTCTTCACAGTCCAGCTCTCACATCCATACATGACCAATGGAAAAACCATAGCCTTGACTAGCCGGACCTTTGTTGGCAAAGTGATGTCTCTGCTTTTGAATATGCTATCTAGGTTGGTCATAACTTTCCTTCCAAGGAGTAAGCGTCTTTTAATTTCATGGCTGCAGTCACCATCTGCAGTGATTTTGGAGCCCAGAAAAATAAAGTCTGACACTGTTTCCACTGTTTCCCCATCTATTTCCCATGAAGTGATGGGACCGGAGGCCATGATCTTCGTTTTCTGAATATTGAGCTTTAAGACAACCTTTTCACTCTCCACTTTCACTTTCATCAAGAGGCCCTTTAGTTCCTCTTCACTTTCTGCCATAAGGGTGGTGTCATCTGCATATCTGAGGTTATTGATATTTCTCCCAGCAATCTTGATTCCAACTTTTGTTTCTTCCAGTCCAGCGTTTCTCATGATGTACTCTGCATATAAGTTAAATAAACAGGGTGACAATGTACAGCCTTGACGTACTCCTTTTCCTATTTGGAACCAGTCTGTTGTTCCATGTCCAGTTGTAACTGTTGCTTCCTGACCTGCATACAGATTTCTCAAGAGGCAGATCAGGTGGTCTGGTATTCCCATGTCTTTCAGAATTTTCCACAGTTTATTGTGATCCACAAAGTCAAAGGCTTTGGCATAGTCAATAAAGCAGAAATAGATGTTTTTCTGGAACTCTCTTGCTTTTTCCATGATCCAGTGGATGTTGGCAATTTGATCTCTGGTTCCTCTGCCTTTTCTAAAACCAGCTTGCACATCAGGAAGTTCATGGTTCACATATTGCTGAAGCCTGGCTTGGAGAATTTTGAGCATTACTTTACTAGCACGTGAGATGAGTGCAATTGTGCAGTAGTTTGAGCATTCTTTGGCATTGCCTTTCTTTGGGATTGGGATGAAAACTGACCTTTTCCAATCTTGTGGCCACTGCTGAGTTTTCCAAATTTGCTGGCATATTGAGTGCAGCACTTTCACAGCATCATCTTTTAGGATTTGGAATAGCTCCACTGGAATTCCATCACCTCCACTAGCTTTGTTCGTAGTGATACTTTCTAAGGCCCACTTGACTTCACATTCCATGATGTCTGTCTCTAGATCAGTGATCATGCCATCATGATTATCTGGGTCGTGAAGATCTTTTTGTACAGTTCTTCTGTGTATTCTTGCCACCTCTTCTTAATATCTTTTGCTTCTGTTAGGTCCATACCATTTCTGTCCTTTACCATTTCGAGCCCATCTTTGCATGAAATGTTCCATTGGTATCTCTGATTTTATTGAAGAGATCCCTAGTCTTTCCCATTCTGTTGTTTTCCTCTATTTTTTTGCATTGATCGCTGAACAAGGCTTTCTTATCTCTTCTTGCTATTCTTTGGAACTCTGCATTCAGATGTTTATATCTTTCCTTTTCTCCTTTGCTTTTCACTTCTCTTCTTTTCACAGCTATTTGCAAGGCCTCCCCAGACAGCCATTTTGCTTTTTTCCATTTCTTTTCCATGGGGATGGTCTTGATCCCTGTCTCCTGTACAATGTCACGAACCTCATTCCATAGTTCATCAGGCACTCTATCTATCAGATCTAGGCCCTTAAATCTATTTCTCACTTCCACTGTATAATCATAAGAAATTTGATTTAGGTCATACCTGAATGGTCTAGTGGTCTTCCCTGCTTTCTTCAATTTCAGTCTGAATTTGGCAATAAGGAGTTCATGGTGTGAGCCACAGTCAGCTCCTGGTCTTGTTTTTGCTGACTGTATAGAGCTTCTCCATCTTTGCCTGCAAAGAATATAATCGATCTGATTTCGGTGTTGACCATCTGGAGATGTTCATGTAACCAATACAATATTGTAAAGTTAAATAATAAAATGAAATTTAAAAAAGAACTGGACATGGAACAACAGATTGGTTCCAAATAGGAAAAGGAGTACGTCAAGGCTGTATATTGTCATCCTGTTTATTTAACTTATATGCAGAGTACATCATGAGAAACGCTGGACTGGAAGAAGCACAAGCTGGAATCAAGATTGCCGGCAGAAATAGCAATAACCTCAGATATGCAGATGACACCACCCTTATGGCAGATAGTGAAGAGGAACTAAAGAGCCTCTTGATGAAAGTTAAAGAAGAGAGTGAAAAAGTTGGCTTAAAGCTCAACATTCAGAAAACGAAGATCATGGCATCTGGTCCCATCACTATGTGGGAAATAGATGGGGAAACAGTGGAAACAGTGTCAGACTTTATTTTGGGGGCTCCAAAATCACTGCAGATGGTGTTTGCAGCCATGAAATTAAAAGACGCTTACTCCTTGGAAGAAAAGTTATGACCAACCTAGACAGCATATTCAAAAGCAGAGACATTACTTTACCAACAAAGATCCGTCTAGTAAAGCTGTGGTTTTTCCAGTGGTCATGTATGGATTGCGAGAGTTGGACTATAAAGAAAGCTGAGCACCAAAGAATTGATGCTTTTGAACTGTGGTGTTGGAGAAGACTCTTGAGAGTCCCTTGGACTGCAAGGAGATCCAACCAGTCCATTCTAAAGGAGATCAGCCCTGGGTGTTCTTTGGCAGGAATGATGCTGAAGCTGAAACTCCAATACTTTGGCCACCTCATGCGAAGAGTTGACTCATTTGGAAAAGACCTTGATGCTGGGAGGGATTGGGGGCAGGAGGAGAAGGGGATGACAGAGGATGAGATGGCTGGATGACATCACTGACTTGATGGACGTGAGTTTGAGTGAACTCTGGGAGTTGGTGATGGACAGGGAGTCCTGGCGTGCTGCGATTCATGGGGTTGCAAAGAGTCAGACATGACTGAGTGACTGAACTGAACTGAAGCAATAAAGGAAAAGTTTAAAAAAAAGTATAACTACAAAGCCAATAGAATGAAGAAATGGAATAATAAAAATACTCAAAAGAAGGCATAAAGGGAGAGGAAAAAAATAGCATAATGCAGGTGGGACAAATATGTATCAAGGAATAAGATAATACAGGTGTCCCCAACCTAAGAGATCTAATGCCTGATGATCTGAGGTGGAGCTGAAGTGCACAATAAACGTAGTGTGTTTGAATCATCCCAAAACCATGCCCTACCCCCAGATCCCTGGAAAAATTGTCCTCCATGCAACTGATCCCTGGTGCCCAAAAGATTGGGGAGCGCTAAGATAATATATTTAAGCCTCAATGTATCATAATTATGATAAATATAACTAGATCATATGTTTCACTTAAAAGACCAAAGGCAAAACAGAACTTAACCCACCTATATGCTGTTTCTAAGAGACACATAAAAAATATTGCTACTGCTACTGCTAAGTCGCTTCAGTCGTGTCCGACTCTGTGCGACCCCATAGACAGAAGCTCACCAGTCTCCCCCGTGCCTGGGATTCTCCAGGCAAGAATACTGGAGTGGGCTGCCATTTCCTTCTCCAATGCATGAAAGTGAAAAGTGAAAGTGAAGTCGCTCAGTCGTGTCCGACTCTTAGCGACCCCATGGACAGGAGCCTACCAGGATCCTCCGTCCATGGGATTTTCCAGGCAAAAGTACTGGGGTTGAAAGCAAATGATAGGAAGGAAATGCCATGCAATATGATCATATATATATTATTTATTAAAAATACATATATATGCACATATACATATAAGTTAATATCAGATATATAGCATACATATGCACATATACATATATGTTAATATCAAATATATAGCATACATACATTAGCTTCAGATAAAGTAGGCTCTCAGGCACAAAGCATTGCTTGAGAAGACTGACATTTCACAATGATAAAGGAGTCAATTCACTAGGTAGACATAAATGTCCTACATTTGTATGCACTTAATAGCCTCCAAACATAAGAAATAAAAATTAATAGAATAAAAAGATAAAATAGATAAATTCATAATCATATGGGAGATTTTAATACCACTCCCTCAATAGGTAACACAACAAGTTGGCAAAAACATACATCAGAAAGAATATGGGAGACTTAAACAAGATGAACACTTTTTTTTTCAATTGACCATGTGTAGAAAAGAATGCAGCAACCACAAAATACTTATTCTTTTGAAATACAAACAGAACTTTATATGAACTAGATTATATTGCATGGGGAATTTAATCAGCATTATTTTTATGAACGATGATTGCAATATGATGATAGATATTAAGCCTATTAGTTTTGTAGCTGACAGTCCTTCAGTTTCAAATGGGAGAAACACATACTCCCTTAAGAAATCTTTTCTAGAATTAGAAAATAATAATTTTACTTCAGAATCATTCATCTTTGACACCAGAGTTCATTTTTCAAGCTACACGTTACCACTTTGGGAATTAAAAACTGTCTACTTAATAAGACACAAAGTCATAGTTATCAATGTTCTCACTAGCAGGGCATCATATGTAACTTAACTCTGCAATTTGTAATGCTAACCCTGCTTCCTTATAGGTTCTGTTTTAAGTATCTGCTTCTACAATCCTTGTTTCCAGCAGGTAAGCCACTATAAAACTTTCACATCATACTACTTTAAAGCCTTTATGACATCTGGTCCCAATATGACAAAATACATTTTCTTCCATAGCATAGATCAGATCAGATCAGTCACTCAGTCGTGTTCGACTCTTTGCGACCCCATGAACTGCAGCACGCCAGGCCTCCCTGTCCATCACCAGCTCTCGGAGGTCACTCAGACTCACATCCATCGAGTCAGTGATGCCATCCAGCCATCTCATCCTCTGTCGTCCCCTTCTCCTCCTGCCCTCAATCCCTCCCAGCATCAGAGTCTTCTCTAATGAGTCAACTCTTCGCGTGAGGTAGCCAAAATACTGGAATTTCAGCTTTAGCATCATTCCTTCCAAAGACATCCCAGGGCTGATCTCCTTCAGAATGGACTGGTTGGATCTCCTTGCAGTCCAAGGGACTCTCAAGAGTCTTCTCCAACACCACAGTTCAAAAGCATCAATTCTTCGGCACTCAGCCTTCTTCACAGTCCAGCTCTCACATCCATACATGACCACAGGAAAGACCATAGCCTTGACTAGGCGAACCTTTGTTGGCAAAATGATGTCTCTGCTTTTGAATATGCTATCTAGGTTGGTCATAACTTTCCTTCCAAGGAGTAAGCGTCTTTTATAAGCCATTATCAAAAAATAAAATTACAAGGTAATACATTTTTTTTCTCATTCCTAGTGTGTATTGTTGGAGAAGGTAATGGCACCCCACTCCAGTACTCTTGCCTGGAAAATCCCATGGATGGAGGAGCCTGGTAGGCTGCAGTTCATAGGGTCACTAGGAGTTGGACACGACTAAGTGACTTCACTTTGCCTTTTCACTTTCATGACTTGGAGAAGGAAATGACAACCCACTCCAGTGTTCTTGCCTGGAGAATCCCAGGGACGGGGGCGCCTGGTGGGCTGCCATCTCTAGGGTCACACAGAGTCAGACATGACTGAATCGACTTAGCATAGTGTGTATTGTGTTTCAGTCGCTCAGTTGTGTCTGACTCTTTGTGACCCCATGGGCTGTAGCCCACCAGGCTCCTCTGTCCATGGGATTCTCCAGGCAAGAATACTGGAGTGGGTTGCCATTTCCTTCTCCAAGGGATCTTTCTAACCGAGGGATTGAACCCAGGTCTCATGCATTGCAAGCAGATTCCTTACCGTTTGAGCCACCAAATAGAACACTAATTTTAAATTGCCTCACTGAGGGTGAACATGGATCAACAATGGGGCAGGGTCCGGACTTCCTGGTGGTTAAGGCTCTGCATTTCCAATGCAGGGGGCCCAGGTTTGTTCCCTGGTCAGAGATTTAAGATCCCATATGGGGTGTGGCCAAAAAAAAGTGAGACAGGGAATAGAAGCTACAAATGCAGTTACTATGCTGACATACACTTTCTCCCATTCCAAAAACACTGATTAGTAATGCGGATGTGTGAGGGAAAAATGTCCTATTTATGAGGATTGCAATGTTGTGAAATTAGTCTTTGGAGGACTGAAAAGAACAGGATTTGAACCCAGGCTACAAATCAGAATCATGGGAGGAGCTTTGTAAATCTCTCTATCCTAGACCCCTGGGCTTTCCTAGTGGCTCAACGGTAAAGAATCAGCCTGTTAATGCAGGAGAAGCAGGTTCAGTCTCTGGGTCAGGAAGATCCATTGGAGAAGGAAATGGCAACCCACTCCAGTATTCTTACCTGGGAAATCCCCTGGACAGAGGAGCCTGGTGGGCTACAGTCCATGGGGTCCCAAAAAGTTGGATACAACTGAGGGACTAAACAAGAACATCCTAGACTGCCCTCCCCCCAACCCCCCTGCTGCCCCACCCAACCGCAACCCGAGATTCTCATTTAACTGTTCTGGCATCAGTAGTTTTTCCAAAGCTTTACCTAGGTGATTATAACATGACGTCCCAGATGACAACCCTTGGTACAAAATCCATTTTACCTGTCTCTGAATGTCAGTAAAACAAGATCAATTCACTTTTGCTGGTAAGGCTTAAATAGGGTTCTGCTGGAAGTTAGGACAATAAATTATATTCTTGGGTTTTTTTGGTGATTCATGGTGTGGTGATTCATTCATTCATAAAATGTTTGCTTAGCACCCACTATGTGCCAGGCATCATGTTAAAGCAGTAGTTCTCAGTTAGGGTGATTTTTGCCCCCTTTTGGACTTGAGGGATACTTGAAAACATCTGAAGATATTTTTGATTGTTATGACTAGGTTGGATGGTACTGCACGTAATTAGTACTGGTCACTGATGCTGCTAAACATGCCACAATGCACAGGACAGTTCCCCACCAAAAAAAAAAAAAAATTGTTTTGCACAAAATACCAATAGTGCTCAAGTTGAGAAATCCTGTATTGGATGTGGGTAAATGGGAGGACTTTTGCCTGGAAAATCCCATGGGCGGAGGATCCTGGTAGGCTCCAGTCCATGGGGTCGCTAAGAGTTGGACACGACTGAGCGACTTCACTTTCACTTTTCACTTTCATGCATTGGAGAAGGAAATGGCAACCCACTCCAGTGTTCTTGCCTGGAGAATCCCAGGGATGGGGGAGCCTGGTGAGCTTCTGTCTATGGGGTCGCACAGAGTCAGACACGACTGAAGCGACTTAGCAGCAGCAGCAGCAGCAGCAAATGGAAGTCCCTGTCTCTCTGGAGCTTATGATCTCGTGGAAGAAGCCAGCCAATAAGCAAATACTATATATATTTGTGTATTTATATGTATGTGTATGATGTCAGGTAGTTTGTTTTAACTATTACAGAGATGAATTAAGCAAAGTAAGGGACTAAAGTGTGATTGGAGAGAGGCTCTTTTACATGAGGTGATGAAAGAAGGTTCCTCTGAGAAAAAGAAGTTTAAGCCATCACTGGAATATCAAGAAGCTAGATGAGAACTTGGGAGTTAGGCTGGGGATTAGGCTAGAATTTAGACTAGAAATCAGCAGTTAGTGAGAGAGGACAATGTTTTTTTCTCAGAGAGCAAGGGAAAGAACTAATTAGGAAAATACGATAAGACTTAAGGCCACTCGGTTGGGCTTTTCGACCCTTATTTCAAAGTAAAAACAATTATTCAAGTCACGAGGTCTAGCCACATTCAGCTCTTGGAAGCACTTGCAGAAGAGTAGGGTGAACCAACAGTAGGCTTTTTCCAGGTGATTCTAATCGAGGAAGAGCAGTGCTTGGGACTTGAAGGCATTTGCAGGGGAGAGAATGTGTGGATAGGTCATGGATTTTAAGCTGGGTGAGTAATGGTGGACAGTAAAAAAGTAATAGGGTCTTTGCTTTAAATCAGATTAAAGAATTACTGTGGTGAGGGTTTTAGAAGAAATGAGATGGGAAGAAAGAGAGTAAGGGTCAGAAAGTCAGATGATTGAAAATAAAAGTTTTTGAAGCCAACATCTACAGAGCAAGGAAGAGCCTTTCCTACTTGGTACCCCCTTTGTAGCCCACTGTGGGCAGTGAAGCCAGGGGACAGGGGACTACTAGGAGTACAGGAACTTTGTGTTAGGGTCACACCTGGGGGCCAGTGCTTGTATCAGATTCTATGATTTGGACTTGATGTCTTTCCCTGGCTTGTTGGTATATGGGGTGTTCTGGGGTGTAAGTGAAGAGAGGTAGCTGAGGGACTTCACTGGTGGTCCAGTGGTGAAGAATCCACCTTTCAATGCAGGGGATAAGGGCTCGATCCGTGGTGGGGGAACTAAGCTTCCAACTGCTGAAGGGGCAGCTAGGTCCTCATGCCACAACTAAGACCTGACACAGTCAAAAATAAATAAATACACACACACACACATACATATATATATATTTAAGAAGAAAGAGGTCACTGAGAACAAAGCCCAGTGTCGTGCACCATGATGAGCATTGACTCAGGCTGGAGTAAGTAGGCACGAGGGAAGAAAAAGAACTTTTCGATGCAGGCTGATCCTTCCTCCCAAACACGTAAATTCTATATGAGACATCTATGTCTTTTTTTCCCTGTCCTTTTCTCTGAGTGAATTTTTAGTATGATTTAGTATTTGTTCATGCAGCGAAGGTGAAATTACATTTCTGACTCTGATATGCTCTGCTTGTCCACACAGTTACATAACAACAATAAGAGCGTTTCAGGCTAAGGTTTGGAGGATTCATTTATTTGTGCATTTTTGATCCCTCCCACTCCTGCTATTTCTAGCAAAGGCAGTAATTTTTGAACCATATGGTTTTAAAAATTCTATGCATGTTTTGGGTGATCCATTCCCTATCTCATCCACAAATTGAGAACTTGAAACGACTCAGAATATTTTCTTCCATCACAGACGAAAAAAATCTATTTCTTACTTATTGTCTATCTTATGATGGAAAGAAATGCTGACCTTTTGATTCAGGGTATGTGATCTGACCCTGTTGTCTATTATAGTGCCTTATTGTACTGATGGGAACTATAATCTGGTTAAAAAATAAATGTACTTCATGAATCTGCTCTATACTTACTTAGGGAAAATACAGGTGCAAAGAGACCAATTAAGTCTCACCAAGCTCTTCATTTTTGTGATTCTTCTAAACCATGTCTCACGAAGGACATTTCTTGATGATTTTGAAGGCCTGGAGTAAGGTATTTAGAAGCATAAAATGCCTTCATTAAGTTTAGTCATTTTACTCATCAAAAATCTTCAGGAAATCATTCATTGTCAAAGCTTGCGTGCTAATAACCCTCTTCATAGGCAAAGCACATTATAAATATTTATTCACAGGCCAGATGAGAACCTTTAAAGTGGTTAATTTTAAAACAACTTTTGTACAGGGTGAAAATAACACTGAATATGAACAAGATGAGCATTTGTGTCATGGTTTCCACATAATAAAGCATTTGCTAAGCACAAGTACTAATCACACATGTTTATTCAACACGTCATACAGCTTTGGTTTTCAAAGGCATAATCAAAGAGAAACTTATATAGTTTGATCTTAGTCGACATTAAGGGATTATGGATAGATTTTTAAATTTTATTTTATTGAAGTATAGCAGATTCACAAGGTTGTGTTGTTTCTGCTGCACAGCAAACTAATTCAGTTATACATATGTATATATATTCTTTTTCATTATGGTTTATCACAAGGTATTGACTCTAGTTCCCTGTGCTATACAGTTGGACCTTGTTGTTTATCCATTCTATATATAATAGTTTATATCTTCTAAACCTAAACTCCCAATCCTCTCTCCTGCTTGGCAACCACAATTCTGTTCTCTGTGTCTGTGAGTCTGTTTCATAGATAAGTTTGTGTTGCATTTTAGATTCCACATATAAAGATATCATATGGTATTTGTCCCTTGGACTGCAAGAAGATCCAACCAGTCCATTCTGAAGGAGATCAATCCTGGAATTTCTTTAGAAGGAATGATGCTAAAGCTGAAACTCCAGTATTTTGGCCACCTCATGCGAAGAGTTGACTCATTGGAGAAGACTCTGATGCTGGGAGGGATTGAGGGCAGGAGGAGAAGGGGACGACAGAGGATGAGATGGCTGGATGGCATCACTGACTTGATGGGTGTGAGTCTGGGTGACCTCCGGGAGCTGGTGATGGACAGGGAGGCCTGGCGTGCTGCGGTTCATGGGGTCGCAAAGAGTCGGACACGACTGAGCGACTGATCTGATCTGATGGTATTTGTCTTTCTGACTTCACTTAGTATGATAATTCCTCACTCCATCCATGTTGCTGTGGATAGATTTCTCATAACAATCATCAATATATTCTACTCTCCTTAGGTAAAGACATGGATGACACAGATATTGAACAGTGCTTTGAAGCAATATGATTAAACACATTTCTCGTTCCTTTATTCCCAGGTATAAAAATTTAGGAATCAGCACCAATTGAAATGTTCAGATTTCAACTGTCTCCTTCCAGACACAGACAAGTGCATAGAGAACAATGAAAGTTGTTTATAAAGGGTTTTCTGCCCACCCTGGTCAGTGGTAAAGAATCCGCTTGCCAATGCAGGAGACACAGAAGACTTGGGTTTGATCCTTGAGTTGGGAAGATCCCCTGGAGGAGAGCATGGCAACCCACTCTGGTATTCTTGTCTGGAAAAATCCCATGGACAGAGGAGCCTGGTGAGCTACAGTCCATGGGGTTGCAAAAGAGTCAGATATGTCTGAGCCACTAAGCACACAAGCACACATACATGCTCACATGCAATCTTAACTCTCCCCTGTTTAATGTTTGATAGAATGTGAGATTCAGGGCCTAGAGATGGACAGCCATGATGGTGAGGATGTCAAGCCAGTGTGACAGGAATTTGTCCAGATGTGAAGGAGGCCCTCACTGGGGGATTTTTATAAGAGGTGTCTTTCTGAAGTCATCTTGAAATTTAGCTTTTGGCTACTTCTTTTAGAAAACATCACAAAGTGAAGAAAAATGGTTTTCTTTGACTCTTTGTTGACTAACAGCTTAACACAGCTGAACACTTCAGTTGATCCAACTCATCTGCCTTTTCTCTCCCTAAGCCAGGCTGGTGAGTAAGCCCTTCAGGGAACAGAGTGGGGCCTCTAATTCTGGGGTCTCCATCTACAGTGGGGTTTTCAGAACAGTGGGGTAAACCTCTGGATTATTCTCTGGTCTCCACAGTCCATGGAATTCTCCAGGCCAGAATACTGGAGTGTGTCAGTTCAGTCACTCAGTAGTGTCCGACTCTGTGACCACATGGACAGCAGCACACCAGGCTTCCCTGTCCATCATCAACTCCTGGAGTTTGCTCAAACTCATGTCCATCAAGTTGGTGATGCCATCCAACCATCTTATCTTCCATCATCCCCTTCTCCTGCCTTCAATTTTTCCCAGCATCAGGGTCTTTTCAAATGAGTCTGTTCTTTGCATCAGGTGGCCAAAGTATTGGAGTTTCAGCTTCAGTATCAGCCCTTCCAATGAATATTCAGGACTAATTTCCTTTAGGATGGACTGGTTGGATCTCCTTGCAGTTCAAGGGACTCTGAAGAGTCTTCTCCAACACCACAGTTCAAAAGCATCAATTTTTTGGTACTCAGGTTTCTTTATAGCCCAACTCTCACATCCATACATGACCACTGGAAAAACCATAGCTTTGACTAGATGGACCTTTGCTGGCAAAGTAATGTCTCTGCTTTTTAATATGCTGTCTTGGTTGGTCATAGCTTTTCTTCCAAGGAGCAAGCATCTTTTAATTTCATGGCTGCAAACACCATCTGCAGTGATTTTGGAGCCCCCAAAATAAAGTCTTTCACTGTTTCCCCATCTATTTGCCATGAAGTGATGGGACCAGATGCCATGATCTTCATTTTCTGAATGTTGAGCTTTAAGCCAAGTTTTTCACTCTCTTCTTTCACCTTCATCAAGAGGGTCTTTAGTTCTTCTTCACTTTCTGCCATAAGGGTGGTGTCATCTGCATATCTGAGGTTATTGATATTTCTCCTAGCAATCTTGATTCCAGCTTGTGCTTCATTCAGCCTGGCAATTTGCATGATGTACTCTGCGTATAAGTTAAATAAGCAGGGTGACAATATACAGGCTTGACGTACTCCTTTCCCGACTTAGAATCAGTCTGTTGTTCCATGTCCAGTTCTAACTGTTGCTTCTTGACCTGCATACAGATTTTTCAGGAGGCAGGTCAGGTGGTCTGGTATTTTCATCTCTTTCAGAATTTTCCGCTGTTTATTGTGATCCACACAGTCAAAGGCTTTGGCATAATCAGTAAAGCAGAAGTAGATGTTTTTCAGGAACTCTGTTGCTTTTTTGATGATCCAGTGGATGTTGGCAATTTGATCACTGATTCCTCTGCCTTTTCTAAATCGAGTTTGAACATCTGAAGTTCATGGTTCACATACTTTTGAAGCCTGGCTTGGAGAATTTTGAGCATTTCTTTGCTAGCATGCTCTCCAGGGGATCTTCCCAACCCAGGGATCAAACCCAGGTCTCCCACATTGCAGGCGGATTCTTTACCAGCTGAGCCACAAGGGAAGCCCAATAATGTTGGAGTGGGTAGCCTTTCCCTTCTCCAGGGCATCTTCCCAACCCAGGATTCGAACCAGAGTCTCCTGCATTTCAGGCAGATTCTTTACCAACTGAGCTATGCGTGACTTTCACTTTCACTTTCTGCTCAGCTCTTGTCCCCCCCACCCCCATGGCCATTATAGACATTCTCCCCACTCTCTGACCCTCTGACTCCAGAACATTCCTGTCAGAATTGTCAGAATATTGCTTCTCACTTCACCAAGAAACGGTATCCATCATGTAAGGCTTCTTTTAACCTCTTGCCACCTAATGTAAGAACACACTAGCAAGCCTAGCTATTCTTGGTTTCTCTTATAGCACAAGTAGTAATCTCTCCATCAGTTCTTTGATGTTTCTTTCTTTCTTACTTGGGGCTTCCCTGATAGCTCAGTTGGTAAAGAATCTGCCTGCAATGCAGGAGACCCCAGTTTGATTCCTGGGTCGGGAAGATCCCCTGGAGGATGGAAAAGCTAGCCACTCTAGTATTCTGGCCTGGAAAATTCCATGGACTGCATAGTCCATGGGGTCTCAAAGAGTCTGACTGAGCGACTTTCACTTTCTTTCTCACTCATAGACTATGAGAAGACACTGTTTTTATTCCCCCTTTGTTTTTAATCCCCCTCCATTTAGGGTTTATTGTAACTGCAAAACTGCATGCATCTTTCATGTAAGTGTAAACCCTATGAGGATATGCATTAAGACAGTCCGAGCGCAGGTTGGAAAAGAATTTCCAGACACAGAGTATTTCAGAAGGGAGTGAGTTTATTAGGAACAAAGAGCGGAGATAAAGTGAGCACCTGGGGAGCAGCAGGCCAACAACTCCTGACAGGCCAGGGAGGGTGGACAGTTTCTGTAGGATAATAGCCAATTTTTATAGCCTCAAGACAAAGAAAATTCCTGCTGCATAGTTTGCGTTGGTTGATTGTTTGGGCACTATAGGAGTGGGCATCTTTGCTTAATTGGGAGTCAGGAAGCTTGTTAGTGATGATCAAGGGGCTTTTGGCCAGATTACAAAGGGATTCAGTCAGCTTTGGAGGTGTTCTTGATTCTGGGCTCCTCTTCTGTGGCCTTGGTGCAAAGTCTCGCACCTGTGGCCTTGGGTGCAGGACAGGACAGTATGGACAAAGAAGGTTGCCTGCCGTATAAGTAAACAAAGGATGTTGCAGCCACCAGTCCATCAGTCACTGCAGCCACACCCGACTGTGCACCCTGAGGGGTTTTAGAATAGAGAAAAAGAGGATATTGGCCCTGGAGGGTTAAGGTGCATAGCAAAGGAGTAATTTCATTAAGACGCAAACTCTTGCATCTTCCCACACATCGAAAAGCAGTAAATTCATTAACTTGAGACATACGATTTTTCTTTAATTAGCAGTAATCTTTTGATGTTCAAATACCTGTTTTGGTTTTGTTTTCCAAAAACTCCTGTATATCCTGGTGTCACTCTTATCTCTTTTGAATAGTCCCTCAGTTATCCAAGAGATTGTATCCCAGGCATCAGTCCTCCACATGCTGCTGGCCAAAATCTTGGCCTTCTCTACCCACCGAAGCTGAATAAAAAAAAAAAAAAAAAAAAAACACTGAATAAAAAAAAATACGGAGACAGGGTTTGGAGGAAATAGAAAGGTGGCTTTAACTCTCAGCGGCAGAGAGGGGAACACAGTAGGCTCCTGTCTCAAGAACTGTACCCCACCCCAATCCCCCATGAGGAGTCTAGGGGCTTATATAAGATGAGGGCTTGCAGTCAGGAGTCAGTGATGAGGAACAAAGGTGATAGGATCTTGATGTCTTCCTCTTGCGTTGTTTCAAAGACAGTCATAGACTGGTGTCAGTAACCCAGTAATTGAGTCTGGCAGTTCAGTGACTCTTCGGCCTTCTTTCTGATAAGTAACTACAAGGGGAAGGGTGTTGTAAGGGTAAACATGAGATACGGGATGTATTTAAGCATCGAGTCAAAGGAAAGAATGTGAATTTTAGCTCCTGCAGAGTTAGGGAGCAGAAAAGCAAACATAGTCACAGACATGCAGAGTGGGGAGCAGTTAAACTAAAAAAAAACTAAGAATGTTCAGGCCTACTTACTGTTCTCTTTATCTTCTTTGTTCTCAGGAAAGGGAAAGAGAAAAACTCATTCTTTTTTTTTTTCTTTTCACTGCAACAAGAATGCTCCAAATAAAATACAATCCACAACTTTTACGTTGTATTCCCCCCCAGTCATCAGCAGTTTTGACGGACAACAAAGGGAGCCAGAGCAGATTTCTCGCCTTTCCCTGAACGCCATAAGAACCTGAGCCTTGGACCAGCATAGGCCTCTTGTGCCTGTCCACCTCCTCAGAAAGTTCTGGCAAATTTGGGTGAGCCTTTCCTGGTTTTTGAACCTTTTGACTATTGATTGGTTGACGATCCTGAGTTGTATTTGGTGATGTCTAACAGGTGCGTGCCCCGCCACATCCCCCAGTTGAAAAAATACTGGAAGAGCCCAGCTGAAAGACATGGGGAGTTGCCCAACTGAGAAACACCCAACTGTCTGGACTAGCTGATTAGGTAGGTAAGAGGCTGGTCTAACACTTTTCCTAAACAAGGCACATCAGAAGGTCAGCTTGGCTTATGTACTTACCAAATCTTATACTTACACCCCAGCCAGGTTTATGTACTTAAAAAACATATAAGTACTTAATTGGGAATTAAAGGAAATTTTGCCTTGAAAATGGCCAAAATGGGGCTTATTTATTGTGTATGCAGTTAAGTTAGAGAAAGTAGGCTTGATTAAACATCACTTTAGAATTCTGACCTTAAAGAAACAGAAGTTCTTCTGGGGGGAATTTGCATTTCTCTCCCCGTGTCTTTGAGGTGTAAATAGTCTACCTGATCTTCTTAGGCAGTTTTCTGGTGTGTGTATGTATGTGTATGTGTTTTGAGAGCTTGGTCGCTGCCATCTGGAAGGTACACATATGGTGTACAGTTGGTAGCCAATCAAATAGACTGGGATTCTGAGCAGACTTGTCTGACTGTGCCATCTTAACTTTCATTGTGTCAGTCTTTATTTAGACTATTTTCAGGAGAAATTTTTCTAAACGTAAAGATGGCATTCTTCACACTTTTGCGGGGACACCTCTTACATCTTATGACATTCCTGGTGGCTCAGTGGTAAAGAATCTGCCCGCCAATGCAGGAGACACGGATTCGATCCCTAGGTTGAAAAGATCCCCCAGAAGAGGAAGCAACAACCTACTCCAGTATTCTTGCCTGGAGAATTCCATGGACAGAGGAGTCTGGTGGGCTACAGTTCATAGGGTTTCAAAAGAGTCAGACATAACAGAGTGACTACAACAACTGTTACATCTTACTGCTTTTATTGCAGGAAGAGGGAACCCTTCCAGGGCCCAAAATTGGCTCTTGTCTAACACTCAGAAATGATTTGTCTGAGGAGATACATGTGCTGACAAAGCAAGAGATTTTATTGGGAAAGAGTACCCAGGTGGAGAGCAATAGGGTAAGGGAATCCAGAAGAACTGCTCTGCCACGTGGTCTCAGGTTTTATGGTGATGGGACTAGTTTCTCGGTTGTCTTTAGCCAATCATATTGACTCAGAGTCCTTCCTGGTGGTGCAGGCCTTGTTCAGCCCAGATGGATGCCAGTGAGAAGGATTCTGGGAGGTGGTCAGACATGTGGTGTCTTCTTTCAACCTTTCCTGAACTCTTCTGGTTGGTGGTGGCTTATTAGTTCCGTGTTCCTTATCAGGACCTCCTGTTGTAAAACAACTCACGCCAATAGTTACTACGGTGCCTGGCCAGGGTGGGCAATTTCAGTCAGTGTGCTTCCCCTAACACTTTGAGTCACTGTTAACAAATATATCATTAATGGCAAGACGATGGATCCTTTAAACTGGAGAAATTTGTTATAAACAGCTGTTTTATTGGCACCAATGAAAAACAGAAATTAGAAGGCTGAAAGAAATATACACAATGGTAGACTAAGAGCCCCCTTAGTTTTAAACAACCAAAACAAAACAACTGGTTTAAGAAGCCTTATTTGAGGTCTGTGCTTTCCCTCAATGAGTCTAGAGATACTAATAAAAACATTAGGATAATTAATGTTAAATAGGTTGATTAACAGGGAAATAAGAAAAAAAAAACCTGAAAAAAAGTTTAGGGACTTCTTCCAAACAAGGTAGAAATTTTAAAGGGAATCATACCAAGAGGATTAAGAAATCTTTATATGCTTATTTATAATAGAATAAGTAAAACAGACATTAATAAGATAAAAACAAAAAATTTTGATACACTGCCTGAGTTTAGATTTCCCAAAAGGACCCTTTATTCGTTCTCAACATTAAAGGGCCCCAAGCAAGTCTGATCTATTTATACCCCAGTTTTTAAAAAAAATTATATATATATATATATATATAATATAAAAGGCTACAAGAAGATTACACTGAGATACCTGACCAGCAATTGCTTGGGCCAACAAGCCAATTAAGATTTTTTAAAAAATTAACAAAAGGCCTGTGTCCCTTGGCTCAATTTTCATTGGGGATCCCAAGGTCTTTTGCATAAAAATAGATTCAGTGGTCAGGATAACAAGAAAGATTTGTGGACTCCTTGTAAGAACAAGGGGTGTTGATGGGATTCTGATAGAAACAAAACTTAAAATGTATGAAAGTTGATAGAATTGAGATGAAAGCTAATATAAATTACTATATTTAAATGCGATTTATATAAGATGGTTACATCTCTTTTGCCTAATTATATTGTGGAGTAAGCATGTTTCACTGGGGAATGCTTCCCCTGCTTGAAATCATAAATCTGCCCATCAGGAAATATTAATTAAACATTCTAAAGGTAATCAGCAGGGTTACCTGAGCCCACATGATATAAAATAAAAACTGGGAGTTAATATTCAGGAGCTAATAATTTTTTTTTTTTTTGCTTCAGGTTTAACCTGTGCACTCAGAGGACATCTGTTGAATGCCTTATACAAACTTTTGAAGACATGATATATTGAATCTTAGATGATATATGATATATACATGATATATTGAATCTAGAACATAGAACTCTTGACTTGCAGTTCAGTTGAAAATCTTGCTTATATGAAAGCAAATTAGAGAAAATATAGTTGGGCCAATCAATCTTTTAATATCATTTAGGCAGCAGACTAGATCTTTGGGGAATTAAAAGCAACTGTCTTTGTCTTGCAGATCCCTACAAATCAGAAATATACCCATTCCCTTCTCCAGGGGAGCTTCCAAAGCCAGGGATGGAACCCAGGTTTCCTGCATTGCAGGTGGATTCCTTACCATCAGAACTACCAGGGAAGCCCAATATAAACACAGCCCACCCACATGTAAAATGTAAATACAGACCTGAGCCTGAGTCTGATTAGATTAGTAGAACCTGAAACCAAAGAGAAAAAAAAAGAGACTTTTAAAACTCAAACCACGGAAAGGCTCCCTCACCTAAAATGTAATCCACAATTTCTTAAATATTTATTAAGGACAAATATGAATCTTAAAATTCCTTTCCACAAATGTTAAAGATTTAGTCATCTGAGAAAACAAATGTAACTTATTCCAATTGTTATTTATAACTAGTAAGCTGGGTGGCTCAGTGGTTAAGAATCCACCTGTAATGTTTGATCCCTGGGTTGGGAAGATCCCCACTCCAGTACTCTTGCCTGGAGAATCCCATGGACAGAGGAGTCTGGTAGGCTATACTGCTCATAGGGTCACAAAGAGTCAGACAGCAATGAAGCAACTGAACATGCACACAAGTTTCTATTGTAGTACCTGATTCATAACTAAGCCATAAAGTGAAGCTTTGAGAGCTCTAGATTTGTCTACATATGTCTGTGTGTATGTTATATATGTGAGATTTCTCTACCTCCAGAAAATATTATCAAAATTAAATTTATAAATATGCTCTGTTTGATTGACTTAAAAGCAAACACTTACAAATTAAATATTTCTAGATATTAAAGAAACTGACCAAGATGAGTTTCACGTTCATGTGATCTAGGAAATATTCATTATTAGCTAATATCAGGTATTAAAGCTAACTTAAACTTGTTGGGTTGACCAGTACAGATATGTCTTGTTTTTATTGTACCTAGGTTTACTTAAGATCAATAAGTTCGTGTTATTTCTGTTGCAGAGTGTCAGCAAGCAAAATTAACTTGGTATGATGATATTTGCATAAGTTATAAAATAAAAAGTAAATGATATAAGAGTTTTCAGGAAGAAGTATGTTTAATTTCTCTAGATTTTTGGTAGCCTGAAGCTTTGTTTTTTATTAAGTTAAATAATGGGAGTTTATTGAATATCTAGGTCATTTCAAATAAGATAAAATATTAGAACATTAATTGCTAAACATGTCTAAAATGAATTACTTTTGTCTCCTTATGAGAAGGAAGCTATAGATGTTTGGGTTTGCTAGACATATGTCTTAAACCATGTTGAGGAAAGAAATTATGCTATGAGAAGAGGTATGTTTCTAAAGGTTATAGGATAATCCAATCAGGAAATAAGTACAGTATGATAAATAAGCTAGTATTACAAACAGTTTACAACTACTTGCTGCTTTTGCTTTTTACTAGAGATTAAGATTTTTAAGGATTAAAATTATAATATGTAATTAAATCTACTAAATATAATAAGGGAAACATTTCAGTATGCATGGAAAATAGAATGTGTGTTTTCAGCAAAAGAAGGTATGAGGAATTAAAATATATTTTGTTAAGAGGAAAGAGTGATTTTGCTCTAGAGCTTGCTGTTTCTGGATGGAAGAATAAGGGACAAATAGGAATATAGAAGGCTGTGGAAGATATTTAGAAAGGCAACCCTGGAAAAGAAGTTTCGTGAATGGTTGGGCTGAGATTGGATTAAATTTAAATAGTTAAATGGATTTTGTTATTAAAAGTAGGCTGATGCAGGACTGAATTTGGTTCTCTCTCAAAATAACAAAATTTTTTGGAATACTGCATTTGATAACAGGTTGTGTGACTTTCTTTGCCTTTAAGTGATTTGTATTTGCTTTTGACATCTTTTGTCACTTTAGTTAAGTAAATGAGTACTGTTTCACAATAGAATCTATGATCCTATTTGACCAAGTACTTTGAATCTTTTTGATATTTAAAAAAATTAATTTATTTATTTGGCTGCATCTAGTCTTTAGTTCAGAGAAGGCAATGGCACCCCACTCCAGTACTCTTGTCTGGAAAATCCCATGGACGGAGGAGCCTGGTAGGCTGCAGTTCATGGGGTCGCTAGAGTCAGACATGACTGAGCTACTTCACTTCCACTTTTCACTTTCATGCATTGGAGAAGGAAATGGCAACCCCACTGCAGTGTTCTTGCCTGGAGAGTCCCAGGGACAGGGGAGCCTGGTGGGCTGCTATCTATGGGGTCCAACAGAGTCAGACAAGACTGAAGAGACTTAGTGGCAGCAGTAGCAGCAGCAGTCTTTAGTTGCCACATGTGGGATCTAGTTCCCCAATCAGGGATTAAACCCCGGCCCACTGCATTGGGAGCACAGAGTTTTAGCCACTGGATCACTGGGGAAGTCCCTTCTTTTTGATATTTTTGACAAACTTCCCAAATATCAAATTTTAACTGAAATTCTTTTGACACCTCAAAGAAACCTTGAGGTATCTCTGAGAGGAATGTTAAACTAATTAGGCTTATTTGGTGTGTTAATACTAGGGAAGCATTGTCAGGTAATTGGAGATAAACCTTCTTAGGTTATATTTTGTATGGGAAAATAATATAGATATTCCAAAATTTATATGGAATTACTGGGAATCTAATATGATATTTATAACTTTATGACTTTTTTCTGAAATATACTGACTTTTAATCTTTGTTTTACAGAAAACCTATTCTCTTATGCTAACTATGACCTACAATAAGTTGATAAAGATAAAGACAAAACATTAATTTTTTTTCTGTCTCCCTGATCCCTCCAGAATTTGGCTTCTCCAACTGGCTCCCCTATGGACTTGATGGCTTATTGTAACTAGACTATAGCTAGTTATACTAATCTTAGTTCTAATTTGTTCTCTCCTGTTATTTTCAAATCATTTATGTCTGATGCCTCTCTCTACTATGATTTTATTAACATTACTAGATGTATTTATTCCCTGTACATCTAGTACTTGCGCATCTTGGCTGTTTTATAAGATGGTTGTCTCTTTTTTTTTAGCTAAATGTGTAACCAGAGTCTCCAACAAAATTAATGATGGTTAAACATCTTGAGGCAATCAATTATATATATATATATTTTTAATATATATAAATTATTATAATATATATAAATATATATTATATATATATTTCGGTATTCTTGCCTGAAAAATCCCATGGACAGAGGAGCCTGGTAGGCTACATTCCAAAGGGTTGCAAAGAGTTGGACACGACTGAGCAACTAAGCATGCAGAGTATGCATATACATACTCTACATAGAATAATTGTAATAATGCAACTCTTTATGTGAGAAGAAGCAACAAGGGAAGACATTTCCTAGATGATAACAGGCCAATTAGAGAGGCAATTCAGATAATTTTAGATTATTAATAGGACCTGATCCAAAAATTAGCACATTGAGTAGCCTATCAACAAAATCTTTGTGTGATCTAGGAAGGATACTTACTAGTGCCATGGGATAAAGTTGGTCATGAAATGCCTCCCAAATGTTGGTTAACTTTATGAGCAAGAGGAGGCACTGTGGGCAAACAGTGTTGCCTGTCATATCAGTAAACAAAGGATGCTGAAGCATTGAAGCCTTCAAGCCTTTAGTCACTGCAACCAACCCCAGTGGTGTACTCTGAGGGGATTCAGGATGAAGAAAAAGAGGGTACTGGCTCTGGGATAGCTACGGTACATATCAAAGGAATCATTTCGTTAAGCCCAAACTCTTGCATCTTCCCATACATAGAAAAGCACCAAATTCATCAACTTGACATGTCTGGTTTTTAATTAGCAGTAATTTTTTGGTGTTTGATTTTTGGCTTTTGTTTCTTTTCAAAAACTCATATATATTCTGGCTCCTCCCTTATCTCTTAAGAATAGTCCCTCAGAGCTACCTGAGAGGCTGTATCCGAAGCTGAAGTTCTCTGTACAGTAAGTCCCCTACATCCAAATGAGTTTGTTCCAAGAGCATGTTCCTAAGTCCCACTTGTTCATAAATCCGAAAAAGTTAGCCTAAGTCCCAACTAATATAATCACTTGTTATTTGTGTGAGAATTTTATAATACTTCTCACATAAATAACATATAAAAAAACAAACAAAAAGAAGACATTTTCAAGACAATACCTTGAAAAGTACAGTAGTAGAGTACAACAGCTGGCATACAGGGGCTGGCATTAAGTGAACAGGTGAGAACAGTTACTGACTGGAGGAGGGAGAGGGGGTGGGAGATGGTAGAGCTGAAGGGTCATCAATAGGAGATGGAGTGAAAGTGAAAGTTGCTCAGTCATGTCTGACTCTTTGCAATCCTATGGACTATAGTCCATGGAAATCTCCAGGCCAGAATACGGGAGTGGGTACCCTTTCCCTTCTCCAGGGGATCTTTCCAACCCAGGGATCAAACTCAGGTCTCCCACATTGCAGGAGGATTCTTTACCAACTGAGCCACAAGGGAAGCCCAGTAGATGGAGGGCAAACTGCAGTTTCATTCATGCCTGACATTAATGGCACAGGTTCTGGTTTCTTGCTGCATTCAATTATATCTACCCTCTAAAAAAAATGACGCATGTGACAATGTATGCCAGACAGGTGAACTATGACAACTTACGTGATTGGACTTGCAAACACACATTTATATCTTTGAAAGTTTCCAACTTGAAAGTTCATATGTGGAGGGGATTTATTGTAATGCCCCTAATAAAACATAATTCTCAACTTTATGTTGTATAAATATATTTTTTCAGTTGACAAGGGCAAGGAACCATTTGCCCTTGTATTTCTAGAGCCAAGATCAATGGCTGATGCAAGAAATGGTTTTGTTTTTCAGTTAATGTATGAGGGATAAGAGGAGTGTATGGGGGGCTGGGGGCATAGGGTCATGTTATGGAACCCAGAGTGTTTTATCATTCAATTTAAATAATTCTGTTCCTTATGAAATCTCCTACTGATAGGTAGTCTTCCATCAACAAAGCAGTGGTGCTATCGAAATACTTACCTATAGTTGATTGTTTACTTTTACGTCAACACAGTCTCAGACTCTAACTAGTTGTCAAGTTTATGACATTTATACTGTACTATGCTACCAATGTGTGAATTTCCCAGTGAGTTATTTATCAGGAAGTTAAGCAGTAAACGGAGAAGGCAATGGCACCCCACTCCAGTACTCTTGCCTGGAGAATCCCACGGGAATCCCACGGACGGAGGAGCCTGGTAGGCTGCAGTCCATGGGGTCACTAAGAGTCTGACATGACTGAGCAATTTCACTTTTCTTTTTTCACTTTCATGCATTGGAGAAGGAACTGGCAACCCACTCCAGTGTTCTTGCCTGGAGAGTCCCAGGGACGAGGGAGCCTGGTAGGCTGCTGTCTATGGGGTCACACAGAGTTGGACACGACTGAAGTGACTTAGTATAGCATAGCATAAGTAGTAAAACTCAATGTGAAATGAGGGAGCTGCATAAGAAACTGTTTTCATAAAATTATACTTATTCAATTTGTTGGAGCATTGCATAGTATCTTAGATATCAGTGACATGGTTGAACAAAGTATGCTTTCCTCAAAAGAAAAGCATTCAGCCATTTACATAGAAAATGAAGATACAAAAGGTCAACTTCAAAATAGAGAATGTCATCTCTTTAAAAAAAAAAAAAAAGCAATTTAAGGCCTATCCTTTAAAGGTTGTGTGTGAGGTTCAAATAAAATGAATTATTCACTCCTAGCTATCACATATTACACTGTGAATCTCTCTTGAAGAGCAGTGAAAGGAAAAAGCAGTATAAAATCTGTCTCTTTGTCACTTTTTATCTAAGTAGCCTAAAACAAATTTTGGTGTTATGTCTTTCCCCAGTAGACTGATTTTTTAAAAATCTTTGGAATAAAATTAAATACAGATTTTTATTTTAAACAATATTTCACCAAATGGTTGTTGATGGCCTGTTGCAGTCTAATAGTAGTCTGGACTTTTGAGGGTAGTGGGAGGAAGGGAATGTGACACATTAGCTGAGCTCATTCTTAGAAGAAAGGTAGATATTAACTAGGTTAAGGAAGGTAAAAATGCCAGGAAGAATAAACAGAATGTTCAAAAGCATGGAAGCCTGAAAGATTACAATGCATGTGGGAAAGTAAAAATGTTTCCATTTGTGTTTTTCTTTCTGGCTTACTTCACTCTGTATAATAGGCTCCAGTTCCATCCACTTCATTAGAACTGATTCAAATGTATTCTTTTTAATGGCTGAGTAATACTCCATTGTGTATATGTACCACAGCTTTCTTATCCATTCATCTGCGGATGGACATCTAGGTTGCTTCCAAGTCCTGGCTGTTGTAAACAGTGCTGCTATGAACATTGGGGTACACGTGTCTCTTTCAATTCTGGTTTTCTCAGTGTGTATGCCCAGCAGTGGGACTGCTGGATCATAAGGCAGTTCTATTCCCAGTTTTTTGAGGAATCTCCATACTGTTCTCCATAGTGGCTGTCCTAGTTTGCATTCCCACCAACATGAGGGTTCCCTTTTCTCCACACCCTCTCCAGCATTTATTGCTTGTCGACTTTTGGATCGCAGCCCGTCTATACTGGTGGCGGATCCATCTCGATGTATGGCAAAAGCAATACAATATTGTAAATTTAAGCAAAATAAAATTTAATTTAAAAAAAAGTTTCCATTTGAATAGAAACAGGATACACGTTGAGATATAAAAATCAAAGTCCTTAATATATAAAGAGTGGTTAGATTACTCAGGGGGAATATGCAGAGTGAGGGGAAAAAAAGGAGCACAGAGGTTGAAATACTAGAAAACACTTACATCCAAGGGATGGGCAGCAGAAAAGTGCCCCCAGAAGACAGAAAGAATAATTATGAAAGATGTGAAATCACATACACACACAAATCCAAAGTCGAAGAATAAATAAATTGCATTAATGAGTAATTTTTTTTACTCCTCCTGGTATCTACTCCTGTTATTATGTACATTTTCAGTGTTTTCCTTCTCTGACTCTAAGCTTGGTCACATGACATGTTTTAGCCAGTGGAATGTTAACAGATGTGACCCAGAGATTGGAAATGAAGCTTATACAAATTGGCCTGTACTCTTGTACCTCTGCCATGAGAAGGACTAGTCTGTGTAGCTCACTGGTCATAGCAGAAGGATAGACCAGCTTAGATCAAACAGCCTCCAACTGATTCACAGACTTGTGTTAAAATAACCAATGATTATTTAATATTTACTATTTATTTGACTGTGTCAGGTCTTAGTTGTGGCACACAGGATCTTTGATCTGCATTACAGCATGCAGATCTTTAGTTGTCTTTAGCTGTGGCATATGGGATCTAGTTTCCTGAACAGGAACTGAGTCCAGGCCCCCTGCAAGGGAAGGTCAGGGTCTTAACCCCTGGACCACCATGGAAGTTCCACCAATGGTCATTAAGTCACTGAGTTTTGGGGTAGGGTGTTATGCAGCAATAGCTGACTAATGCATAAAGTTTCAAAGAAAGAGTGAGCATTGGCATGGAATGTCAGAGAAAGAAAATAAGGATTGAATATAGTACACTGAATTATGCAATTAGGAGAATTCTGTTTACCTTAATCAGAGCAGCTTCAATGAAGTGATGGGTTCAGACTCACAACTGCAGGGGATTTGAAGAGTGTAAGGATATATTCAGCCTACCATGTAATGGAAACAGACTGGGAATGTAGTGTGGGGAGATAGATGGCAATAGCTAGCTAATATAGGTGAAGGGAAAGGTGCTGTGTAAAAACTGTAGAAAACAAGCACATCACCACATCTGAGTTCCAGGCAAGAAAGCAGAATATGTAGTCAGGGGCTTTCTCTTAATGAGATTCTCTTTGGGAAGGAAATCCTTCTATTGGGGCTTCCCCTAACCTCTTTGGAGAGAATTGTGTCACATTACACCCCTTATTGCAAAGGAGACCAAAATTTCAAGGTTTTCATCTTTCAGCCTCTATTTATGCAGGTGGTTTCAGGAAGAGAGGTCTGATATTGGGGTTAAATGAGCCAATGTATAGTGTCTGCAATTGTAGTGAGAACAAGAGAGCTGGCATACTGCAAAAAAACACAAAAAACAAAACAGAGGAACCAGAGATAGAAACTTCCAATAAATCAGATATGGTGAGAAATGGGAGGAAGCTAAAGGATATTGGAGGTTAAAAATTCTGGGGTGAAGCAGTTCAGATAGTGAGAGACAGTTGTTGAAGAGCCACGAGGGTAAAGGTTCTTAGACTTGAGAAGGTAAAACAAAACAAAACATCAGGCTAGAGAGACCCTTCCACATGGATATTGACATTTCTCAGGATGATAGAGGGGTCTGGGATTTGGGCAAAGTAAAAAGTTAGTGTTGCTAATAAAATAGCATCCTTTTCTGTGTATTAAATCAGTAATGAAGACAAGTCCTGTTGCTCATGTTTGAAACCTGAAAGAAGAAATGACTGGGTTGACCAAAAAGTTCCTTTGAGTTTTTCTGTAAAATGTTACAGAAAATCCTGAATGAATTTTCTGGCCAACTCAATAGGATAACTCCAAAGAAAATCAGACAGCAGAGCCAAAAGCAACTTAATATTCATAGACTGTTCAATTAGCTGTTGCTAAAAGTAGTACCTTAAAACAACAACTATCTATAATTTTTCAGAAGTCTATTGATTGGCTAGGTGCTCTGGGTTTTGTTGATTTGAGCTGGGCTCAGCTAATTTCCAGAGAAGGCAATGGCACCCCACTCCAGAACTCTTTCATGGAAAATCCCATGGACGGAGAAGCCTGGTAGGCTGCAATCTGCGGGGTCGCTAAGAGTCAGACACGACTGAGCGACTTTACTTTCACTTTTCACTTTCATGCATTGGAAAAGGAAATGGCAACCAACTACAGTGCTCTTGCCTGGAGAATCCCAGGGATGGGGGAGCCTGGTGGGTTGCCGCCTTTGGGGTTGCACAGAATTAGACATGACTGAAGCGACTTAGCAGCAGCAGCAGCTAATTTCAGGGCTCAACTTATTTCAGGCTTTCCAGGTGGTACAGTGGTAAAGAATCCACCTGTTAATTCAGGAGACAGAGGAGGCACAGGTTCAATCCCTGGGTTGAGAAGATACACTGGAGTAGGAAGTGGCAACCCACTCCAGTATGCTTGCCTGGAAAATTCCATGGACAGAGGAGCCTGGTGGGCTACAGTCCTTGGTGTTGCAAAGAGTCAGACATGTCTGAGCGATTGATTATGCACACTCACAGCTTTTTTCAACCTCTCTCATTCATATATCTCTGGATGGCAAGTCAGTTGGTGGCTGACTGGTCTAAGATGGTCTCAGCTGGAATGACTAGGCTCTGTTCATCATGGTCTCTCATCTACCATCAGTCTAGCCTGGACTTATTTTCATACAAAGGAAAAAGTTCAAGAGAAAACGCATAAGACTGCAAGGTTTCTTGCCACCCAGGCTCAGAACTGGAACATCATTATTTCTTCTGGACTGTGTTGGCCAAAGTAAGGCACAGGTTGTACCGTGTTGTGCTTAGTTGCTCAGTCGTGTCCGACTCTTTGCGACCCCATGGACTATACAGTCCATGGAATTCTCCAGGCCAGAATACTGGAGTGGGTAGCCTTTCCCTTCTCCAGGGGATCTTCCCAACTCGGGGATCGAACCTAGGTCTCCGGCATTGCAGGCGGATTCTTTACTGAGTAAGCCACCAGGGAAGCCCAAGGCACAGGTTGACCCACATTCAAAAGGTGGGAGAAAGGACTCCACCTCTTGGTGGGAGGAGCTTAAATTTCATAGTGTAAGGGGTACAGATGCTGGAAGGGAAGTACTGGAGCCATTTCTGTTATCAATTGACCACATTGTTCATTTTTTTGAGTCACTTATTGAAATTTAAGACCATGGTATGGTAAGTCTGATTACATCCACTTCATAAAAACAAGCAAGCACAAATGCTTACAGCTTGACTAAGCGGTTTCTCTTAGATTACTTAGATGAGATGATTTGAAGTGTCAGTAGTTCGTAGTCATAAATATGAATGGATATAGCCACTTAGAAGTTTGAGTGATTCTTTTATTTCAGGTTGAATCGCTAACCCTAGTAGCTACTGTGCATGGTGAGGACTTTTGACCATTTAATTATGACTTTACCCTCTTCTTGCCAGCCATGTAGAAACATACGGACTCATCACGGAATTGCTTGGCTATCACATGCCTGCTTTTTAATTTTTTTGGCTGCGTCATAAGGCATGTGGGATCTCAGTTCCCCAACCAGGAATCAAACCCATGTCCCCTGCACTGGAAGTATGGAGGCTTAACCACTGGACTGCCAGGGAAGTCCCCCATATGCCTGATTTATTAAGTAACTTGTTATACAGGTGAAACGGAGGCAGACACTTTCTAGTAGTCTACTTTCAGTAGATCTTTCTGCTATTTTCATAACCCCTGGGAGTGGAAATGACTACCTACTCCAGTATTCTTGCATGGGAAATTCCATGGGCAGAGGAGCCCGGTGGGCTACAGTGTGTGCTGTCGCAGAATCAGACACTACTGAGCATGTATGCATTTTCATGAGAGAAGGAAGAGAACTTTTGTAAATCCAATGATCCTTGACACATCTGAAACAAACAAGCCCAAGCCTGGTGTGCTGAAAGCTGTGACCACAAATGGTCCCCCAACTGCGTCTGCCCTCATCCAGAGCGCACACAGATCCCATCTGTGTCAACACGAGTCCTTCTCTTCTCCTTCCCCCTCTCCAAGGTTGCTCTACATGAATACAGGTTTGTGTGCATGCATGCATGCTCAGTCATGTCCAACTCTTTGCAACCCCATGGACTGTAGCCAGCCAGGCTCCTCTGTCCGTAGAATACAGGTTTGGAAAAGAGTAAAAGCAGAACACTCACTCTGCCTTCTCTGGTTGAGTGAGTTTCTCTAACAATAATGCTTCCCAGTGCCACAAAGAAGCTGTTGTCAGGTTGTGGAACCTGAAGCCACAGCTCCCTTACCAGTTGTTCTTTGATGCATCACTTCAGGAGCCATGAAACGATGAGATCTAAGGGCAAGCACAGTTTTCCACACAGTTCAATGAAACAATCTGTCCCTTGAAAGCTACTTTATTTCCAGTGGTACTTTCCATACCAGTGTGTTGAAAATGTCATTGAAACAAGTTTTTTATTAACTTGTCAGTGTATCCAAAGTGTTCCACAGAATCTCTGCGGGGGATTTTCTTGACTTTTAAACCTACACGTTGCCACACAGGCTTTCCTCCCTAATTAACACTGACAGGTTCTCTTTAGTGCAAATATCCCCACTTAGAGCACAAGAGAGCAGGTGGGTGGAAATAGATTTTGATCATTTGCTAGACATAGAAAGAGAAGCTAATAGTGCTAAGGGGCGTATGGCTGAGATGGGAATATTATACGAATGAGTCCAGGGCAGTGAAGTCATACAAGTCAACAGTGGGTTGAGGTATTAACACAGGCTGTTTATTCTGAGAAAACTGGAACATGTTGGATCCTATGGGGACTGAGAATTTTTTTCCTAATTCAGGAAACTAACACACATTGCTGAGTTCTGAGTTGTGCTGGTAGACATATTATCCTAAGGCCAATATTACTCACTCCTTGGATGTCTTGGCTAGTGTGTTTCATGGTGTCTGGGTAGTTTTCAGAGTACACCTTCCTTGACTAAACTGATTTTTATGGCCCTAAACTCCAGATGCTGATTCAGGTTTTTGCCTTTACCCCATCCCAATGTCCTCAGATTTCCAAAAGACCATGAGTCTACCCTGATATCACTAGAAATTCACTCACTTAGCCTAAGGTAAAATTCAAATTCAGTGTTGGGTGATTTTGTAGTGTCAACTCTGTCCTTTGACCCAGAGGGTTCCCACCTATGTAGTGTGATTTTAAGATTTTATACCCTATCATCCAGATTATATGAACAGCTTTCCAGAAGATCCCAAGTACCTGATATTGGAGTGAAGCATCATTTTGGTCAGATCCAAATTAAAAAAGAATCAAGGCTTTCAAGTTGTGGTGCTGAAGACTTTTGAGAGTCCCTTGGACTGCAAGGAGATCAAACTAGTCAATCCTAAAGGAAGTCAACCCTGAATATTCATTGGAAGGACTGGTGCTGAAGCTGAAGTTCCAATACTTTGGCCACCTGATGCAAAGAGCTGACTCATTGGAAAAGACCTTGATGCTGGGAAAGATTGAGGACAGGAGAAGGGGGTGACAGAGGATGATATGATTAGATAACATCACCAACTCAATGGACATGAATCTGAGCAAACTCTGGGAGACAGTGGAAGACAGAGGAGCCTGGTGTGCTGCAGTCCATGGGGTTGCAGAGTCAGATATGACTTAGTGACTGAACAACAACAACAACCAAGAGTTGCACACCAAGACCTGGTAGCCATACCTAGCTGCAGGGAGTCTGGGAAATGTAGTCCTTAGCTGGATGGTTAGCTACCCAGTTTAAACATAGAGGTTTCTAGTCCTAAAAAGGAGAAGAAAGGGTAAATATTGGGGACATTTAGCAGTCAAATCTCTGGTCACCCAAATATCCATGAATACCACTTCCCCTAGGGAAACAATCCAAAGAGCCATGCAATCACTTTATCTGAGAAGCCAGCATCCCTTTGTGATGCATAGTCTGATTTTCAGGTTTTGATGTGATTTCTCATGATCTGGTGATCTATGAACTTGACAAATGATCAGCCTTCTCATCATCTAATATGCTGTGATGAGGAGGGCTAGGATAACCACGCTTAAAGCTCCCATTTTGGAAAAAGGAAGAATTGGAAACACATGATAATTATTCTACCTGGAAGTTATCAGATTCTGTTGCACAGCAGTTGTGAAAGGTTCCTTCCTGGCAGTGAAGTGCCACTGGGTTCTACTCTGGAAGTAACTCAAGTATCTTATTCTGGAAGGCCACACATGTATTGGAACGCATACCCTTCATGGGGGTTGCATAGGTTTAAATAGCCTAATTCCTACTGGTACAGATTGGAGGGATTAGAGGTTGTTTCACAGTTTAAATAGGTTTGAGCATCGTAAGTCCACCAAAAAATTAGAAAACTAACAGTTTATTTGCTTTCAATCAAGTCCATGAAAGGAGAGTGAAAAAGTTGGCTTAAAGCTCAACATTCAGAAAACTAAGATCATGGCATCTGGTCCCATCACTTCATGGGAAATAGATGGGTAAACAGTGGAAACAGTGTCAGACTTTATTTTTGGGGGTCTCCAAAATCACTGCAGATTGTATTTGCAGCCATGAAATTAAAAGACGCTTACTCCTTGGAAGGAAAGTTATGACCAACCTAGATAGCATATTGAAAAGCAGACATTACTTTGCCAACAAAGGTTCATCTAGTCAAGGCTATGGTTTTTCCAGTGGTCAGTCATGTATGGATGTGAGAGTTGGACTGTGAAGAAAGCTGAGCGCCAAAGAATCGATGCTTTTGAACTGTGGTGTTGGAGAAGACTATTGAGAGTCCCTTGGACTGCAAGGAGATCCAACCAGTCCATTCTAAAGGAGATCAGTCCTGGGTGTTCTTTGGAAGGACTGATGCTGAAGCTGAAATTCCAATACTTTGGCCACCTCATGCGAAGAGTTGACTCATTTGGAAAAGACCTTGATGCTGGGAGGGATTGGGGGCAGGAGGAGAAGGGGGACGACAGAGGATGAGATTGCTGGATGGCATCACTGACTCTATGGACATGAGTTTGAGTGAACTCTGGGAGTTAGTTATGGACAGGGAGGCCTGGCGTGCTGCAATTCATGGAGTTGCAAAGAGTCGGACACGACTGAGCGACTGAACTGAACTGATGTAAAAGTGACCAGGGACATGTAGTTTTAAGTTAACCAGGACTTTATTTACTAACCTCTGTGCTCAACTCTTCTCCTCTTCCTCAATTATGTTTATTCTTCCTCAGGACCATGGTGGCTATCTTGAAGGCACCTAAAACAATAAGAGGAGAGAAGGCAAAACCCTTAATCTGAATTTTCCTACTGGACTGGCTCCTCTTGCCTGGCCAAGAACAATCATGTGAGATGCTTTTGAGAAAGGTTTGAAGCCACAGTCTTCTTTGTGGTGTTAAGAGTGTGGAAGCAGTTAATTTTTCCAAATGTGCAAAACTTTAATTTGTCAGATTCCCAATCAGTTTAGATTGTAGGCTACAGGCTGAAAGTATCCCTTCATAGAACTATATTCTGTTATATCTCATTTTTCAGACTGGTTAATTCTTACTTGTGGTTAGTTCTTGACTATAGTGCTTTGCTAAAAAAAGCCAAGATATACCAACCATGTGACTTTTGTTACCACTTCCCTGTGAGTTACAAGCTCAGTAAGCAAACGGCCTTCGTTTCAAACACACTGACAATAGGCTTGTTGCAGGAAGGGGGACCCCTTCCAGGGCCCAAGAGTGGGTTCTTGTCTAACACTTGGAAATAAATTATCCAAGGAGACACACGTGCTGACAAAGCAAGAGACTTTATTGCGAAGGGGCGCCCAGGCAGAGAACAGCCAGGTAAGGGAACCCAGAAGGACAGCTCTGCAATGTGGCTCGCAGTCTCAGGTTTTATGGTAATGGGCTTAGTTTCCAGGTTGTCTCTGGCCAATCATTCTGACTCAGGGTTCTTCCTGGTGGTGCATGCATTGGTCAGCCAAGATGGATTCCAGAGAGGATTCTGGGAGCTTCATAGGGCATATGAACTGGCATCTCCCCTCTCCTTTTTTTTTTAAATTTAATTTTATTTTTAACTGGAGGATAATTACTCTGCAATATATTGTGATGGTCATTGTAGCAATGTTTATGGTTGCTAGGACATGGAAGCATCCTCTCTCCTTTTGACTTTTCCCAAAATTCTTCTAGTTGGTGGTAGCTTGTTAGTTTCACGTTCCTTACCAGGACCATCTGTTGTAAGATAACTCATGCAAGTGGCTACTATCTTGCTTGGCCAGGGTGGCAGTTTCAGTCAGTGTTTCCCCTAACAGGTTTACCAGATATTTGCTATGACACAGTAAGGGTCACCATCTATCTAGCCTACATGATCCGTTACCTCACAGCCTGCTGTCCTAAATGCTAAGCAAATAGCACATATTTCAGATCTTGTAGTGTCAGCTCTGTTCCTGGTAGCAAACTCTGTTGGGTTGGTTTGTTTGGCTGCTTTAACAGAGATCAGACAAGAGAGATTTTTAAAATAATACACAATGTACTTCTTTCTCACAGGAAAGTGTGAAATGGAAGGTGGATGGAGGAATAGGGAAATTGCTTTTAAAAGTCATCCAGGGGGGACTTGCCTGGTGGTCCAGTAGCTAATGCTCTGGGCTCCCAGTGCAAGAGGCCTGGGTTTGATCTATGGTTGGCGAACTAGATCCCATGTGCCTCAACTAAGAGTGTGTATGCTGCAACTCAAAGAAAGAATAAAAAATCAGCCAGGGGACCCAAGTTTCTTTTCTCTTTGCTTTACCACCCCCTAGAATGTTGTCTTCATCTGTCTGGTTAAAAGTTGCTCACCACTGCTTTCTTTGTGCTCTGGACTACAGAAACAGGAAGAGGGGAAGGGGAAGGGAAGATGCTTCCTTTTAAGAATGTGCCTGAGATTTCACACATTCCAGTTGAGCCTTGAAAAACACACTTCGAACTGTGTAGATCCACTTATACGTGGATATTTTTTTCAATACTAAATATTATACACCCTGCAGTTGGTAGAGTCTTTTAATGTGGAACCGTGGATGAAAGTGAAATTGAAAGTCGCTTAGTCATCTCCAACTCTTTGCAACCCCATGGACTGTACAGTCCATGGAATTCTCCAGGCCAGGATACTGGAGTGGGTAGCCTTTCCCTTCTCCAGGGGATCTTCCCAACCCAGGGATCAAACCCATGCCTCCTGCATTCCAGGCAGATTTCTTTACCAGCTGAGCCACAAGGGAAGCTCAAGAATACTGGAGTAGGAGCCTATCCCTTCTCCAGAGGACCTTCCTGATCCAAGAACTGAACCAGGGTCTCCAGCACTGCAGGTGGATTTTTTACCAACTGAACTATCAGGGAACCGTGGATATGGAGGGTCAACTGTATGTAATACTCACATTTTCAACTGCAAAGAGGGATCAGCATCCCTAACCCCTATATTGTTCAAGGGTCAACTATGCTTCCATTTAATGGTGTATCAGAACTTCCTCACACCAGCTTGCACAAGCTCACAAGAGGCAATTGTTAAATTTTTGAGAATTTTGTGAGCTGGTTGAGAAAGACAGCCATTGCTAAAAATTAAATATATAAATTTGCCATTAAACAAATTGTATTAGAAGAGTAAATAATTAAAGTGTGTTTTCCCTCAATTATTTTACTACACTTTACTATTATCTATGCTGCTGCTGCTAAGTCGCTTCAGTCATGTCTGACTCTGTGCGACCCCATAGACGGCAGCCCACCAGGCTCCCCCGTCCATGGGATTTTCCAGGCAAGAGTACTGGAGTGGAGTGCCATCACCTTCTCCAATTATCCATGCTACTGATGTTATTTGTATCTATCCACATGGTCAGAATACAATATAATGTTGTTGCAAATACTTTCCAACTCTGCCATTCAATGACATTGTAGATTGAAATCAGATATGGTTGGAGTATTTACACCATCAGATCAGATCAGATCAGTCGCTCAGTCGTGTCCGACTCTTTGCGACCCCATGAATTGCAGCACGCCAGGCCTCCCTGTCCATCACCAACTCCCGGAGGTCACTCAGACTCACATCCATTGAGTCAGTGATGCCATCCAGCCATCTCATCCTCTGTCGTCACCTTCTCCTCCTGCCCCCAATCCCTCCCAGCATCAGAGTCTTTTCCAATGAGTCAACTCTTCACATGAGGTGGCCAAAATACTGGAGTTTGAGCTTTAGCATCATTCCTTCCAAAGAAATCCCAGGGCTGATCTCCTTCAGAATGGACTGGTTGGATCTCCTTGCAGTCCAAGGGACTCTCAATTGTCTTCTCCAACACCACAGTTCAAAAGCATCAATTCTTCAGCGCTCAGCCTTCTTCACAGTCCAGCTCTCACATCCATACATGATCACAGGAAAAACCATAGCCTTGACTAGACGAACCTTTGTTGGCAAAGTATCGTCTCTGCTTTTGAATATGCTATCTAGGTTGGTCATAACTTTCCTTCCAAGGAATAAACATCTTTTAATTTCATGGCTGCAGTCACCATCTGCAGTGATTTTGGAGCCCAGAAAAAGAAAGTCCAACACTATTTCCACTGTTTCCCCACCTATTTCCCATGAAGTGATGGGACCGGATGCCATGATCTTCGTTTTCTGAATGTTGAGCTTTAAGCTAACTTTTTCACTCTCCACTTTCACTTTCATCAAGAGGCTTTTTAGTTCCTCTTCACTTTCTGCCATAAGGGTGGTGTCATCTGCATATCTGAGGTTATTGAAATTTCTCCCAGCAATCTTGATTCCAACTTGTGTTTCTTGCAGTCCAGCATTTCTCATGATGTACTCTGCATATAAGTTAAATAAGCAGGGTGACAATATACAGCCTTGACGTACTCCTTTTCCTATTTGGAACCAGTCTGTTGTTCCATGTCCAGTTCTAACTGTTGCTTCCTGACCTGCATACAGATTTCTCAAGAGGCAGGTCAGGTGGTCTGGTATTCCCATCTCTTTCGGAATTTTCCACAGTTTATTGTGATCCACACAGTCAAAGGCTTTGGCATAGTCAATAAAGCAGAAATAGATGCTTTTCTGGACTCTCTTGCTTTTTCCATGATCCAGCGATGTTTCCAATTTGATCTCTGGTTCCTCTGCCTTTTCTAAAACCAGCTTGAACATCAGGAAGTTCACGGTTCACATACTGCTGAAGCCTGGCTTGGAGAATTTTGAGCATTACTTTACTAGCACGTGAGATGAGTGCAATTGTGCGATAGTTTGAGCATTCTTTGGTATTGCCTTTCTTTGGGATTGGAATGAAACCTGACCTTTTCCAGTCCTGTGGCCACTGCTGAGTTTTCCAAATTTGCTGGCGTATTGAGTGCAGCACTTTCACAGCATCATCTTTCAGGATTTGAAAGAGCTCAACTGGAATTCCATCACCTCCACTAGCTTTGTTCATGTGATACTTTCTAAGGCCCACTTGACTTTACATTCCAGGATGTCTGGCTCTAGGTCAGTGATCACACCATCGTGATTATCTGGGTCGTGAAGATCTTTTTTGTGCAGTTCTGTGTATTCTTGCCACCTCTTCTTAATATCTTCTGCTTCTGTTAGGTCTATACAATTTCTGTCCTTTATCAAGCCCATCTTTGCATGAAATGTTCCCTTGGTATCTCTTATTTTCTTGAAGAGATCTCTGGTCTTTCCCATTCTGTTGTTTTCCTCTATTTCTTTGCATGGACCGCTGAGGAAGGCTTTCTTATCTCTTCTTGCTATTCTTTGGAACTCTGCATTCAGATGCTTATATCTTTCATTTTCTCCTTTGCCTTTTGTGTCTCTTCTTTTCACAGCTATTTATAAGGCCTCCTCAGACAGCCATTTTGCTTTTTTGCATTTCTTGTCCATGGGGGTGGTCTTGATCCCTATCTCTTGTACAATGTCACGAACCTCATTCCATAGCTCATCAGGCACTCTATCTATCAGATCTAGGCCCTTAAATCTATTTCTCACTTCCACTGTATAATCATAAGGGATTTGATTTAGGTCATCCCTGAATGGTCTAGTGGTTTTCCCTACTTTCTTCAATTTCAGTCTGAATTTGGCAATAAGGAGTTCATGATCTGAGCCACAGTCAGCTCACGTCTTGTTTTTGTTGACTGTATAGAGCATCTCAATCTTTGGCTGCAAAGAATATAATTGATCTGATTTCGGTGTTGACCATCTGGTGATGTCCATGTATAGAGTCTTCTCTTGTGTTGTTGGAAGAGGGTGTTTGTTATGACCAGTGCATTTTCCTGGCAAAACTCTATTAGTCTTTGCCCTGCTTCATTCTGTATTCCAAGGCCAAATTTGCCTGTTACTCCAGGTGTTTCTTGACTTCCTACTTTTGCATTCCAGTCCCCTAGAATGAAAAGGACATCTTTTTTGGGTGTTAGTTCTAAAACGTCTTGTAGGTCTTCATAGAACTGTTCAACTTCAGCTTCTTCAGCATTACTGGTTGGGGCATACACTTGGTTTACTGTGATATTGAATGATTTGCCTTGGAAACAAACAGAGATCATTCTGTCGTTTTTGAGATTGCATCCAAGTACTGCATTTTGGACTCTTTTGTTGACCATGATGGCTACTCTATTTCTTCTGAGGGATTCCTGCCCGCAGTAGTAGATATAATGGTCCTCTGAGTTAAATTCACCCATTCCAGTCCATTTGAGTTCGCTGATTCCTACAATGTCGACATTCACTCTTGCCATCTCTTGTTTGACCACTTCCAATTTGCCTTGATCCATGGACCTGACATTCCAGGTTCCTATGCAATATTGCTCTTTACAGCATCAGACCTTGCTTCTATCACCAGTCACATCCACAGCTGGGTATTCCTTTTGCTTTGGCTCCATCCCTTCATTCTTTGTGGAGTTATTTCTCCACTGATCTTCAGTAGCATATTGGGCACCTACTGACCTGGGGAGTTTCTCTTTCAGTATCCTATCATTTTGTCTTTTCATACTGTTCATGGGGTTCTCAAGGCAAGAATACTGAAGTGGTTTGCCATTCCCTTCTCCAGTGGACCACGTTCTGTCAGATCTTTCCACCATGACCCGCCCGTCTTGGGTTGCCCCACGGGCATGGTTTAGTTTCATTGAGTAGACAAGGCTGTGGTCCTAGTGTGATTAGATTGACTAATTTTCTGTAACTATGGTTTCAGTGTGTCTGCCCTCTGATGCTCTCTTGCAACACCTGCCGTCTTACTTGGGTTTCTCTTACCTTGTGTGTGGGGTATCTCTTCACATCTGTTCCAGCAAAGTGCAGCAGCTGCTCATTACCTTGGAGGAGGGGTATCTTCTCACCGCCACCCTTCCTGACCTTCAATGTGGGATAGCTCCTCTAGGCCCTCCTGCGCCCGCGCAGCCATGGCTCCTTGGACATGGGGTTGCTCCTCCCAGCCGCCGCCCCTGGCCTCGGGCGTGGGGGCGTGTGGTAGCTCCTCCTGGCTGTCCCTGACCTCGGAGGCGGGGTAGATCCTCTTGGCCGTTGCCCTTTGGGCATGGGGTCTGCCCGGCTGGAATAAAAGAAAATCCGTACTTTTGATTCGGTAAGGAATTGGGATATGGAGGTATTGAGCCCCTGCCTCTTCCTTTCTCAGTGTGTTCTTATGAAGGGCAAATCTTGTAAAGTTTTAAGTCTGTAAGTATTTTTTTTTCAACTGATACACCAAGCTCCACAATTTAGTACCCAACAGAGACTCACTCCTAAGGCCAGAAAAGATATGACTAGTGACTGAATGCAATGCTTATCTTGGGTATTTGCCTGCAGAGTAAATATTCATGCAAACTGTTTGCTCTTTCTATATTAAAGTATAATGAGTATATTTGGACTAGGTAATATGGTCAGAGACTTTTCTTATGCATATATGGCTTATATTAAATGATGATTCTATCCAAACATTTTTCTTTAAAATCATGTTAGAATCAGGCACACACACATACACACACATGCACAAAGCTAGAAGTAAAAATATCCCCAGGACGATGGATGCTAAATTGCTTTCTTCGTCCTCACAAAAAATTAAAGTGGTAGGTGTCTGTTTTTAGCAGCATTTTCCACAGGAGATCAGGAAAGCCATTAGAAGGTTATGGATGAATTCTTGGCATTGGATGATAAAAATTACTAACGTGTTTATGGGTTTAAGAGAGCTGGAAAAGGCTGTACAGATAAACAGTACTTTAAGATATTGGACATTTGGATTCTGGAAGGAAGAAATGTAAAATTACAAACATATTCAAATGATTTATCTATTTCTCTTTTTTTTAAGGAGTAAATATTGTTTTTTAAAAGATTTTTTTAACAGTATGTCCTTATTGGTTATTTTGTGTATAACAATGTGTACATGTCAATCCCTAATTCCCAGTCTATTCTTTTTCCCTCCTCCAACCATAAATTCATTCTCTAAGACTGTATGTTTGTTTCTGTTTTATACATAAGTTCATTTTTATTATTGTATTTGTAATTTTTTGATCATTGGACACATACATCTAATACTATCAATTGAGAACCTACTATATGCAACGGAGAAGGCAATAGCAAGCCACTCCAGCACTCTTGCCTAGAAAATCCCATGGATGGAGGAGCCTGGGGCGCTGCAGTCCATGGGGTCGCTACCAGTTGGACGCGACTGAGCGCCTTCACTTTCACTTTTCACTTTCACACAGTGGAGAAGGCAATGGCAACCCACTCCAGTGTTCTTGCCTGGAGAATCCCAGGGACGGCAGAGCCTGGTGGGCTGCCGTCTATGGGGTCACACAGAGTCGGACACGACTGAGGCGACTTAGCAACAACTATATGCAAAATGCCACTAAGCCCTAAAATAAACACTAGGAGCTTGCAATCTAGAGGGAAATGTAAGAGAGACATTTCAGCTCATTTTTTTTTTTTTTTATAAAAGTATTGACGCAAGTACATATGGACTGTCCCACATTTAAAACAGGTGCTGTCATTCTCAACAAGGTGGGAATTCCTAAGTTGCTGCTAAGTCACTTCAGTCGTGTCTGACTATGTGCGACCCCATGGATTGCAGCCCACCAGGCTCCCCCGTCCCTGGGATTCTCCAGGCAAGAACACTGGAGTGGGGTGCCATTTCCTTCTCCAATGCATGAAAGTGAAAAGTGAAAGGGAAGTCACTCAGTCGTGTCCGACTCTCAGCGACCCCCATGGACTGCAGCCTACCAGACTCCTCCATCCATGGGATTTTCCAGGCAAGAGTACTAGAGTGGGGTGCCATTGCCTTCTCTAATTCCTAAGTTAGGGGATTTGTAATACTAGGCAAGAGAGCTAGCATTCCACTATTTCTTCAGTATTCAAAGAGCACAGCCTACATGTCCTAGTTTAGAGGGAGATAAATCCTTTATAATAAGCCTGTTTTCCCCTAAATGGGCTGAATTAGCATAGGAGGGAGAAAAGACAGGACTGAATTGACAATTTTCCATAAAAAACTTCACAATGTTGCTTTTAACTCTGACAGGAAGCAATTTTAGTAATGTATGTGTATTTCCAGTCTTTTTCCTTATTTCTCCTTTTGAGATTCCTGTGTTTTTGAAGCACCAGTACTGGAGTATGAAGTGGAGAGAAGAATTTGAGAAAGTAAAAACACTTATTTATATATGAAAAGGTATAGAGCTACTCCCAGAAGATGAGAATAGTCTGGAAAGGATGGCAATCTGTGGAGAAAGAAAGGCACTGGGAGATTCATGAGAAGAGAGGGAATAAGGAAAGCAACCACAAAGGAACTAGCAGAATGATACCTTGAAAAAGGACTTTGGGATTGACATATATATGCTATTGATACTGCATATAAAATAGATAAGTATTGAGAACCTACTGTGTAGCACAGGGACCTCCACTCAGTGCTCTGCAGTGACCTAAATGGGAAGGGAATCCAAAAAAGAGGGTATATATGTATAACATATAGCTGGTTCACTTTGCTGTACAGCAGAAACTAACGCAACATTGTAAAGCAGCTATACCCCAAGAACATTTTTTAAAAACATCCAACCAGGACCTTGGCTGCCCAAGGTCACCCAATTCCAGAGGCAGGGCCAATTTGCTGCTTTAGAAAGCAGGAGGTATGAAAGGAATCCCCAGTGGAGAGCCTGGGAGAAGGGAAGAAGTATTATTTCTTTTCTATCTCTGTGCCGCTTGACTGGCTAGAATATTCATTTACTAGGAAAGTTTTTGTTAAAATCTAATAGAATGTTTTAAACATGGAGGAATAAAGGACTTTGGGGAAGTCTTATTCCCTGGTGAGATACAGTTCTACTTTACTGATTCCTAAAGAGATATCAGGACATGCTTTCCTGGCTTTACAAGGCTTTTTAGAATCAGACTTGTGGGAGTTTTGCCCATGTTTTGTTATTTGCTTGTTTTGGATGTCACTAAGGCTATGGTTTTTCCAGTGGTCATGTATGGCGTGAGAGTTGGACTGTGAAGAAGGCTGAGTGCCGAAGAACTGATGCTTTTGAACTGTGGTGTTGGAGAAGACTCTTGAGAGTCCCTTGGACTGCAAGGAGATCCAACCAGTCCATTCTGAAGGAGATCAGCCCTGGGATTTCTTTGGAAGGAATTATGCTGAAGCTGAAACTCCAATACTTTGGCCACCTCATGCCAAGAGTTGACTCATTGGAAAAGACTGATGTTGGGAGGGATTGAGGACAAGAGGAGAAGGGGACGACAGAGGATGAGATGGCTGGATGGCATCACTGACTCGATGGACGTGAGTCTGGGTGAACTCCGGGAGTTGGTGATGGACAGGGAGGCCTGGAGTGCTGCGATTCATGGGGTCGCAAAGAGTTGGACAAGACTGAGCGGCTGATCTGATCTGAGGAGGTTAAAGACTTTATTCCTACAAATAAGAAAGGGGTACATGGAAAGAGTTTTGCGCCCTGGAGGGCCTCAGAAGTTCCTGTTCCATTACAAAAACAAGTAGCACAAATAGTTTTTTTCTGTTAGATTTGGTCCAGTGGTTAAGATTTCTCACTTTCACTGCAGGAGGCTCAGGTTTGATCCCTGGTTGGGAGAGTTCCACATGTTACATAATGTGGACAAAAAAAAAAATAAATCAAAATAGTGCATATACTGGACATTATAAAATTCAAGAATTTTATACTAGAAATGCAATTTAAAAATAATACCTCACCTTGGGCCTTCTAAAATAAATTAATGTTATAATGGATGGGAACAAGAATTGGAAATCAAGAAAGAAGCCCAGAAAGATAAAATGTAAGGTAGTGAGTATTATAAGTAGGTTTAGTCTTTTTTTTTTTAATTTATAGTTTTCTACCTTTTAAAAGTGAGAATGTATAATTTTAAAAATCATAAAACTATTTCATTAAAAATTAAATATGAATAAGAGATATACTTTTATAATTTTCAGAGAGTTAACTGAATCTTCTAGGATTACTGGATTTAAGAACTAGCTTTAGTAACCATTTGGGCTGATTGTTTCATTTGGGGGTTGAGGTTGTTGAGGTCAGAGAGGTCCTATGGCTTATCTCAGCTCACACAGTGAATAAGTTGGCAAATCTGGATATAAAATTTGGATTTCCTGTAGTCTCATCTAATATTTATTCCACTGTGCCCCCAATCGATTCTACATGTCCATCTCCAAAGGCTATTATAGACAGGAGATGTGGCAGGCTCTCTGTTAGATATTTTTGTGTGTATGTTGTCAAGTAAAGGGTAGGTCACACGATAAAGAATCTGTCTGCAATGCAGGAGACTTGGGTTCAACCCCTGGGTCAAGAAGATCCCCTGAAGAAGGAAATGGCAACCCACTCCAATATTCTTGCCTGGGAAATCCCATGGACAAAGGAACCTGGCGGGCTACAGTCCATGGGGTCAGAAAGAATCAGAAATGCCTAATAAAGGTGTGCTTTGTAATTCAAACTATACTGCACAATGATAAACACTGCCTACTGTAAATGTCAAGACAGAAGATAGAAAATCAGGGTATGGGGCAGCTGTTTGGCTAGCCTAGGTGGCCGAAGAGGGCAGTTCTGCCATGTGCCCTGGGAGTTGTTGATTTAAAAATATTCACAACCTAAAATTTGAGAGTTATGTTTTATTCGGTGGAAATTTTTAGGACTTCGAGTCTAGGAGACAGTATCTCAAGTAACCCTGAGAGAACTGCTCCAAGGAGGCGAGGGTGGAGGGAGCTAGTTTATATAGAAGTTTTGTAACAAAAGACAGGTATTCTGAACATAAAAAGATTATTGTAAATTAAAGTAAAGCAGATATCCCAAGTTAAGGAATTCAGTGATTTTCTATGTTTGGGAAGATGTAAGAATCTGGGCTCTCTGAAATCAATGCTTTCATATGCACGCACCTCAGCTGTCTGGCGGAGAAGGCAATGGCACCCCACTCCAGTACTCTTGCCTGGAAAATCCCATGGGCAGAGGAGCCTGGTGGGCTACAGTCCATGGGGTCGCTAAGAGTTGGACATGACTGAGTGACTTCACTTTCACTTTTCACTTTCATGCCTTGGAGAGGAAATGGCAACCCACTCTAGTGATCTTGCCTGGAGAATCCCAGGGACTGGGGAGCCTGGTGGGCTGCCATCTATAGGGTCGCACAGAGTTGGACATGACTGATGCAACTTAGCAGCAGCTGTCTTGGGCCAGTTTCCTGTTTTCACATCCTGGGTTTCCTTAGAACATACTGCAGGGAATGGGTGCTAAATGGCAGGTATTCTTTTCTTTCTTGAGTTTCCTCAGGGCTCACCGGCTCACATTGGAGGGCTGTAATCACTGAAGGCTGTGGCATCCTTGTTTACTGCCATGGCAGGAAATACTCCATTTCTCAGCATGTTACCAAGAAGTTCAGCATAGAGACTATTCCTCTGACTCTTCCAAAGTTCAATCTGTGAGCTTTTAATATTCATTTACAGTTCCCTCTCTGCTTATTTAGATTCTGAAGCTTGAATCCTAGAACCTATCAAATAAACCTGTCTATAGCATCTCAGTCAGTAATGGGAAGATCTAGGGCTTGAAGTTGGTTCTGACTCTGTTAGCTGACACTCTTCAATTCTAAAGTATCAGAAAGAAAAAGGAGAGGTTTACTCTGTTACTCACTTATTCCAGAGTGAATTTTTTTTTTTTTTTTTTTAGTTTTAAGAAGCAATTATATCATAAGTAGTAAAGCTCTGGGAAATGAAAGTCTCTAATCAGACACTCTATTGAAAGGATTGTGGGTTCCACTAAAAGAGCTGGAGTTATGAGCAGAATGGGAGAGGATATTTGCTGATTCCTTTGTCAATGTGGCATTAAGGAAAACCTAGGTGGCCTAGATGTTAAAGGAAAGATATTAGGCTGCAGAGAATACTGGATTAATCACAGCAACAAAGAGTGGTAAGCAGACAGTGCTGGTACTGGGAGTGTTTTGCAGAGTCAGTAACAGGAACTGTACATGTCCTGGAGAATACTCCTTACCAAATGCGATTGTGTGTGCTTGATGCATAGTGAGGCCAAACAAACCAAAACATCAGAGCTTGGATCAGAGAAAGGTTTACTGCAAGGCCAGGAAAGGAGAACAGTGGCTTGTGCTAAAAACAAACAAACAAAAAAACCCCATACTCTGATTGTTTGGGGGGAGAAGTTTTATGTGCAAAATTTGGGATGAAGGCTGCAGGGTGTATGACTTTCTTCTGATTGGTTGGTGGTGAGGTAACAGAGTGGTGCTCCAGGAATCTTGTGCTCAGCCTGAAGTTACCATCCATACTTCACCTGTATTGTGTGGTCAGAGCTCTCCACGGAGTAGTCTAATGTAGACAACGATCTACGTTTTTTTTTTTTTTTTTTTTTGGAAGTTCATATTAGAAAAGAAAAGTTAAATTCTCTCTTCTACTACAGATATGTTAATCCTAGAGATAGTTATATGAAGACAAAAACTCCTGGATATGGGAAAGTAGTTGGGGGATGAGCATACAAAGAGTCTTTATTAGAAACATTTTAAAAGCAAACTGCAATTTGCCTAATAATAGCTTACCCAGTAGAAAAGAATTGCTTTAACTTCTCTTGAGTGCTTTCATCTCAACTCTGACAAAATGAACGCCTGATGGCAATTTAACAGTTCTTTGGTTTTTAGCTGAAAGAAAAGCAAATAAATGGAGTGCTGCTAATACTGAGGTGAATGTGTAGTCTTGCAAGACTGGATTTAACTTGTTTTCCAAAATATATTACATAAAATATATGTAAAAATATCTCACACTTATAGATCCCTAGGTCGGGAAGATCCCTTGGAGGGCAGGGCATGGCAGTCCACTCCAGTATTCCTGCCTGGAGAATCCCATGGACAGAGTAGCCTGGTGGGGCTACAGTCCATGGGATCGCAAAGAATTGGACAGAGCAGAAGTGACTTAGCACATACGCAATACTGAATTTAGCTATTTTTCTGTGTTATTTTATCTTTGTTTTATACTGATGCCTGATATCCCCAGACCTATATGTATATTGGTCTTGCCACTGTGAGAGAGAATTAAATGGGAACACTTTATGAATGAAAAATGTTGCTTGCCATATCAGTGAAGATGCTGTGACCATCAAACCATCTTCTTTGAGAAGTCAAGTGAGTTGATCTGATGACAACATTGTGCCTTTATAATAATCTTAACAAACACAGAAGTATAGGGTGACATTGGAGAAAGTGGGAGAGGGTGGCTGAAAAAGAGAAAAGGATAAAAAATGTATGTAGGTAGGTAAGACATCATGTCCCCATCTAAAAAATAAAGTTCTCCATAATAATGCTGACATTGGGGGCAGGGAAGGGGGAGTGGTGAGCAGAATAGAGCATCTGATATTCTGAAAATTAAGCCTCATCGTCTGTATCAACATTAACCACACACATAGACACACTAGAAAAGAGACTGATTCAGCCTTAATGATACACTATAAGTAGATTTGCATTGAACTGAAAATATGTCCATGTGAAAGTATATCAAAATTAAAATCTCATTTGCATATATAGTATCAGTTCGAGCAAATGTTCATTGCATGATAATCCTCCCTCTAGGAGAGGCCATTAGGTTGATTTGCATTCATTTAAATGTTCATGTGAAACGTGGATTTTATCTATGCAATTACGAGAGTGGTTAATATATTGTGCTATTAAAACAGTTAAAAGACTACTCAGAATTTGTAAGACACAAATGTGTCTTAGATGGGCATTAGATGGGCCCAACTCAAAGGAAAGCCTCTCACATAAATAGACTCCATTTCTTCAGTGTGGGCAGAGAAACGGAAACTAATCACTCCACACAAATTTCTCTGCATCCGGTGTTATTCTTGTGGCAGGGATTCATGAATGAGTGGAGAGTTATTTTTACAGTAAGCAAAATAATCAGTAAACTACACGATATATTCAGAGAAGGCAATGGCACCCCACTTCAGTACTCTTGCCTGGAAAATCCCATGGATGGAGGAGCCTGGTAGGCTGCAGTCCATGGGGTCGCCAAGAGTCAGACATGACTGAGCGACTTCACTTTCACTTTTCACTTTCATGCATTGGGGAAGGAAATGGCAACTCACTCCAGTGTTCTTGCCTGGAGAATCCCAGGGACGGGGGAGCCTGGTGGGCTGCCATCTATGGGGTCACACAGAGCTGGACACGACTGAAGCAACTTAGCAGCAGCAGCAGCAGCACATGATATATTAAAGATGTGATAGATTGCAAATATGGCCATGAATTCTGTCCATCCCTGTTTGTACACCCTTCTACTGTTTTACTTTGCAGCTCTTCTCACTAAGAACTGGAGTCTGTTTCTGAACCCATTAGATCTAGGCTGTTCACAAGACTTCCTTTGGCCAAAAGGACATTAGCAAATAAGACACAAATACAAGCAAGGTTTGAAAATTGCTAGCTCACTGGGGCTTACTCCCTTATTGTTCTTGGAATCCTCAAAGAAAGTGTGTTAGTCGATAAGTTGTGTCTGACTCTTTGTGACCTTATGGACTATAGCCTGTCAGGCTACTCTGTCCATGGAATTCTCCAGGCAAGAATACTGGAATGGGTTGCCATTCCTTTCTCCAGGGGATCTTCCCAACCCAGGGGTTGAACCTGAGTCTCCCACATTTCAGGCAGATTCGTTACCATCTGAGCCATCAGGGAAGCCCTCAAACCACTATATGAATGATTCCAAGGAAAACTGCTGGAAGATAAAAAACTACATGGAAGAGAACAAACACTAGAAATGTGAATGAGGCCACTCTGGATTGTGCAACCATCAGCTGACCATAGATGCATGAGCAAACCTAGGGGAGGTCAACTGAGTCAGTCCAGGCCAGAAGAACTGCACAACCAACCCACTGTCAACAAGCTAGATAAAACGGTGGTTGTTTAAAGCTGCTAAATTTGCAGTGTTTTGTTACAGAAGTAGCTAACTGGTGCATGCATGCTAAGTTCCATCCTGTCTGACTCTTTGCAACCCCACGGACTGTAGCTCGCCAGGCTCCTCTGTCTATGGGATTCTCCAGGCAAGAATACTGGAGTGGGTTGCCATGTTCTCCTCTAGGGGATTTTCCCAACCTAGGGATCCAACGTGTGTCTTTTATGTCGCCTGTATTAGCAGGCGAGTTCTTTACCAGTAGCGCTACCTGAGAAGCCCTGGCTAACTGGTACTGCAAGTTATAAATATTTTAGAGAGAAAGAGAGCAGAGAAAGTGGGATTAGAGGTGTGTATGTGGATGTCTGGGGGGATATGTTGCCGTTTTAAATAACTTTGTTGGCAATTCCCAGGGATCCAGTAGTTAGGACTCTCTACTTTCACTGCTGAGGGCCTAGTTTAATCCCTGATTGGGGAACTAACATCCCACAAGGTGCATGGAATGACCTAAAAAAAATTTTGTTTAAAGTTTAAAAATAAATAAATAACTTGTCAGGGAAGGCTTTGCTGAGCAGATAACATTTGACTCAATATATGAAAGAGATAAGGAAGTGATTCATGGGGTTATTTAACAGAAGGGCATGCCTGGCAAAGGGAATGGTGCTGGGGACCAGCCCCAGCTGATCCAGGGACTTCGAAGCGAGGATGGCGTCGGTGAGGGTCAGGACACGATAGTTATAATTAGAGATATAAAGAATACTAGAACGAGGATAGCTCAGTAGGAAATTTCAGTGGAGAAAAGAGGCTGAGTAGCTTGGTTTACGCGGGGGACCAATAAAACTTCAAGACAAGAAGTTTGCACCACTTACGTAGGCCGCAGGCGTCTTTCCGTTCTCCCGAAGGAGAGGAGACACTGAGGCCTCCCCGGTCCGATCTTAGAAGCCCAGGCATAATTAGTAAGCATGGTGGGTCCCGTGCCCCAGATGGAGACTCAGCCAGAATTTGAGAGAGAGAGCGACATGGGGAGACCAGTCTTTCCAGGAACTGATCCCCCTTCTTTATTTTCCATGGTCTACTTTTATACACTGAGATGTTATACAAAAGTCACGTGGGGTCGGCAGCCCTGACTTTTATCAAATGTATACAGAGGTCTTAGGGGTGTTACATCATCTTCTGGCCAGGGGGCCTGTTGACAATTTATGACCTTCTCCTTGTGATAGTGGTCAGTCACTTATTTCTCCAGGGCGATTATTCTTAAAACAGACTCCACTAGATAAGTTTACATTCCTATAGGGTGAGGGTGTAGTGGGTTTTAGTCAGGGAAAGAATTTACTTAGCCTAAAGTCTAATGTGATTAATATCAAAGGTTAATACTTATCTCTTCTATTCATTAATGTGTATAAGGGCAGGGGAAGTGGAGACTTAGCAGCAATCATTGGCTCAACAAATGAAAAACCCTTCACCAATACAATTTCTAATCAGCCCATTATACTTATGTTAATAGTTTTCTAACTTCTCTAAAGAACCTGTTTTTAGAAGCACAAGTGGCCGGACAAGCCTGTCAGGTGGGCTAAAGAACCTTCAGAGGAGTTTGTAGGTTATACTCCTGTCACACCCAGGAATTTATTAACTGAAGCTCTACGTTAACTCTTTTTTCAGAGAGAGGTAGTGGGGGACAGCCCCCCGTAAAGTCAGAGGTGTAGGTTAGAGCACAAGTAGTAAAGCAGGCAGGCTCTGGTTTTGGGGGTAGATGCTCGAGAACCTCCAAGGGGCTCCTGAGGCTTGATCTTGCGCCCTTGCGTTATTGCCAAGCCTCCTTCCTCATGACCGTTGTCACAGGCGGAGCGCTAATCCAAACCGGCTCCCAACAGAATGGCAAGTAGAAAGTTTCTGAGGCAGTGTGTCTGTGTATTTTGAGGAAAAGCAAGGTCAGAGTGTCTGGAGTACTATAGGAGATGAGGGCAAAGGGGTAACAGGAAGCCATCTATTTATTCCCTGAGTTCCTAATTAACATCTGGAAAAAAAGCCTTCCAATGTATATGATGGGATACCCCTCTACCTTGCCCTGATTTATAGGAGACCACCCTAATGAATCAATCCAGAGGTAGAACACTGACACAAGATGGCCAACTAGCTTCTTCCTCCTGGGAATTTGAAATTTGGAAACCAGGAAACCAGAGATTAAGCTGTGTTAAGAGCTGAAGTCCCCTTACTGGCTGAGCTCAAGAGACCCAGGGTCCACACCCAGCTCTGGTTGTTGAATTCTAGAGCTGGCTGGCTTGTAGTCCCTGTCAAGGTTTTGGACCTAAACTCATTTTTGAGGCCATGGAACACCCCTGATTCATTACAATGAATTTACTCTCACTCTCAATCTTTTTTCTTAAATAAGACAAAGTTAATTTCTGTTGCTTGCAAATAAAAGAAACTTAACTAATGTAATCATCTTGTGATTTCTCTCTTGTTGTTTAATGTATGCCTTCTCTTCTGAAATGGGATTATTAGATTCTTAGAAGAAGAATTTCTTCAACTTATTTCAAATCTTTTGTCTATCCAGCTGTGCATATAGGACAAGATAATCACAGCTAAGTATTCATTCAGTGCCATAATGTGGCAAGCACAGAGCTAAATGCTTATGTAGATTATTTAAGTGTCATGATAATTCTATGAATAACTACTCTGATTATCTCCATTTTTACAGATGAGGAAACAGAGGCCAGAGAGGTGACATGGCTAATAAATGGAGGATGGATTCAAATCCAGACAATCTCACCCACATTCTTTCAGGACCCAACACTAAGTAGGTACTTAAAGATACTTGTGTATTTTTTCATTGAAGTGTACTAGGTATGTGCAAAATCACCATCTGGGATGATCATCTGGCCTTCACCATCCAGATAAGGTTTCACCAGCATCCCCTCCACTATGAGCAGACAGGTTTTACCCTAGGAACTTACTGTCAATGGCAAGTTAGCAGGTGCGATGTACAGACAGCAGGAAACCATTCCTGCTCAGAAAGTGTTCCTTATCCCATCAGGACCAGACAGGACAAAAATAGATCACATTTTGGGTCAGCATTCTTGTTAAGATGCAAATAAGTTATGCAAATATGAGTTAAGCATAACATGACACGAATTTATTTACATACATCAGATCAGATCAGATCAGTTGCTCAGTCGTGTCCGACTCTTTGCGACCCCATGAACTGCAGCACACCAGGCCTCCCTGTCCATCACCAACTCCCGGAGGTCACTCAGACTCAAATCTATCGAGTCAGTGATGCCATCCAGCCATCTCATCCTCTGTCGTCCCCTTCTCCTCTTGTCCTCAATCCCTCCCAGCATCACAGTCTTCTCCAATGAGTCAACTCTTCGCATGAGGTGGCCAAAATACTGGAGTTTCAGCTTTAGCATCAGTCCTTCCAAAGAAATCCCAGGGCTGATCTCCTTCAGAATGGACTGGTTGGATCTCCTTGCAGTCCAAGGGACTCTCAAGAGTCTTCTCCAACACCACAGTTCAAAAGCATCAATTCTTCGGCGCTCAGCCTTCTTCACAGTCCAGCTCTCACATCCATACATGACCACAGGAAAGACCATAGCCTTGACTAGGCGAACATTTGTTGGCAAAGTGATGTCTCTGCTTTTGAATATGCTATCTAGGTTGGTCATAACTTTCCTTCCAAGGAGCAAGCGTCTTTTAATTTCATGGCTGCAGTCACCATCTGCAGTGATTTTGGAGCCCAGAAAAATAAAGTCTGACACTGTTTCCACTGTTTCTCCATCTATTTCCCATGTAGTGATGGGACCAGATGCCATGATCTTCGTTTTCTGAATGTTGAGCTTTAAGCCAACCTTTTCACTCTCCACTTTCACCTTCATCAAGAGGCTTTTTAGTTCCTCTTCACTTTCTGCCATAAGGGTGGTGTCATCTGCATATCTGAGGTTATTGATATTTCTCCCAGCAATCTTGATTCCAACTTGTGTTTCTTGCAGTCCAGCATTTCTCATGATGTACTCTGCATAGAAGTTAAATAAGCAGGGTGACAATATACAGCCTTGACGTACTCCTTTTCCTATTTGGAATCAGTCTGTTGTTCCATGACCAGTTCTAACTGTTGCTTCCTGACCTGCATACAGATTTCTCAAGAGGCAGATCAGGTGGTCTGGGATTCCCATCTCTTTCAGAATTTTCCACAGTTTATTGTGATCTACACCGTCAAAGGCTTTGACATAGTCAATAAAGCAGAAATAGATGTTTTTCTGGAACTCTCTTGCTTTTTCCATGATCCAGCGGATGTTGGCAATTTTACATACATCAGTACATATTAATTTACCAGGAAAAAGCAAACAAACAAAGCTCTGTGAAGGCAAGGCCTGCGGCTCCTCTGCTCACCTCTGCATTACCTCACACAATGTCTGACTCATAGTATGTACTCAATAAAATATAGCTAAATGAATTTGATGAATGAGTAAAGAGAATTAGGCACCCGAGAATAAGGGTCCAGCTAGGAGAGTTTAAATACATAGAATTATCCATTCCTGATGGATGCATATGAATCTTATTGTATGAATTTTATTTATTAATTTGTTTTCCTTTGCTGGCACTGCATGGCATGTGGGATCTTAGTTCCCTGCCCAGGGATGAAACCCACTCCCGCTGCATTGGAAGGGCAGAGTCTTAACCACTGGACTACCAGGGAATCCCAGTATGAATTTTACGGTTCTTCTGAGTTGTAGGGGTTTCTGTGTTGTACACGTGCACTGGCTGAACTTAGATGAGGCCATTCCCCTGTGTTTTGGAGGTAGGTCTCACAGGAAGGGTAAGATGAGAGTTCGAATCAATAACACAGACAAGACTGTCAGAAAGAAATGCAGTGGGAGAGCCACGATGGGTGGCAAAGCAGGGACATGTCCTTTGATTCTAATTTGAAAACAGAATAGACATCCATTGTCTCAGCTATAGGTAGCTAGAATGTAGATGACAAGCCTGTGTGGAGAAGTTGCCTCGTAACCTGGGGAAGAGCACTGGGTTGAATACATTGATGGCTCCAGTTTCTTATCCCTTCCTATATAGATGCCCATTGCCATGTTATTTTGCAGTGCCTTCTTGGGTTGGGTGTACTCTGTCCCTTGACCTTGAGTTCAGCCAAAGGATTTTATTTGGCCAACAGAATGAGGTGGCAATGATTCTGCACCAGTTATGAGCCTAGCAAGAGACTTTGCAAGTTTTCTCTTGTGTCTACCCTTTTACTGTTACCATAAGAGGAGTATGCAGACACCAGCCTTCTAGTCCAATGTGGTAACAGACCCCATGTAGCAGAGTCACCTCCACCCAAGCTCAGCCTAAATTAGCTGACTCTGATTCAACTCATAGATACTTGAGAGTAAACAATTCTGGTTTTAAGCCACTGATTTTTAAAGCATCAGTTTATGGCTAGGGCTAATTAATACAAGCACCAAACTCATGGAAGAACAGACCTTAGTTTGAACTCTAGCTCAAACTAGAGTTGGCTATGTGCCCATGAACAAAGCATTTAAATGTTCTGAGCCTCAGTTTGCTCATCAGTAAAATGGGCATAATAATAGCTACCTTATCATTTAGGACTACTAAAAGGAATATCAAGATACATGTGAAAATTTTCATAAATAAATATTAGATTAATGCTTTTTTCTTTATTAATGGAGATCATTGGTTCATTCTACAATACTTTTTTTTTCTTCTTTGTGTGTTATAGGAATCTCACTTAAAATTTTACATTGTAACAACTGTTCTACCCCATGTCAATAAAAGTCATGTATTTATTTTTTATGTTTTAAAATTTCATGTAATTTTTAATTGAATTATAGTTGGTTTACAAGAGCTTGTTAGTTTCAGGTGTACAGCACATGCCAAAGTTTTAATGAGGGAACAGTGAGCCTCTGGGGGCCACAGTGGTAGTGGGAATAAGTGGGAGACTGAAAGACCCTCAAGAGGAATAATGAAACTCAAGTGGGCAAAATCAATACCTCCCCACTTGATGGTGCTTTAGTGTTTGGTTTCATAAGAAAACATTTCCTGATACTTAGAGGGAAAAGCTATCTGAAGCAGCCCAACTGTCCCTGCCTTCCTGGCCACCCTTGATGTCAAAAGCCTAGAGATGAACCAGAAGATAAAAGGAGGTACAGGAAGAGCAAATCCTACAAGCTATCATAACATGACACTTCCCAACTCCAGGAGTGCTATAGTCAATGCACTAGAAATGCAAAAATACCCAACCCTTAGATCCAGCTTCTCCACCCACAAATTATTACTCCTCCTCTGAGCTTACAACCCATTCTCTCTGTCTGTCTCATTTGTCATTTAATTATGTGCTGCCCCTGTAACACTAGTGTGTTACTCTGATCATGTTAATTTCAGTATCCCATGGACTCCTTGTAATTTTCCTCTTCAGACCCTTTATTTATTTATTTTTTCCAGACCCTTTATTTTATGACAGGTACTTATAACAATGGATTCTTCCCATGACAAAAAGATTTACAGATTTATAGTCAGCTTGTGACGGTTTAATGCCAAGATGTTATAAAACCATCTACCAGTGAAAAAGGGTACAGTGGAAGCAGACTTAATGATTAATTGGACTTTTCAGATTTAAAGAAAAAATCAAGCAACATAGCAAACAGACTTTTTCTAATTTACAAGTATTAATAAGCTTGTAGGGGGAGCCTTATTGCATAATATTCATTATTTGTTCTCTTAAGCATAACAACTTTACTTGTTCATGTCAAATAGGGTGAATGATGCAATAACAGGTCTTTCTTTTTAGAAGGTAGTATTTAGGGAGTCACACACATATGATAGGGAGGCTTAATCTGTTTTAACTTTTTTATTTACTGTTGTATTCCTAATGCCTGGAACAATTCCTGGCATATAGCAGGCAAATATGCACTCCAGTATTTCTTGACTGCCTACTACTTGCCAGATTCTGTTCTAGGCACTAGGGATAATCTATTATGTAAAGCAGAAATGTATGTTTTTATGGCGTTTATATTGTACAAGTGGGAGACAGAAAATAAAGAAATAAGTGAATGCCATATTTAGTATGTCAGATGGGATAAAAGCTATAGGGGGAAATAAAGCAGGAATGGGGGATGGGTGCTGGGGTTAGGAGAGAGAGTTAGTATTTTATATTTGGTAGTCAAGGAAGACCTCAGGGATAGATGACATTTTTTTTTTTAGGCTGCCTGCATATGGCATGTGGGATCTTAGTTCCCTGACCAGGGATCAAACCCATGCTCTTCCCATTGGGAGTGCAGAGTCTTACTCGCCAGACCGCTAGGGAAGTCCTAGGGATAGATGACTTTTGAAGAGAAACCTTAAGTTGTTAAGAGATAAGCCCTGGTGATATCTGGGGGAAGAGAGTTCTGGGCAGAGGGAACAGTTAGTGTACCAGCTTTATATGTGGAAGGAAGAGCAGGAAGGCCAGTATGAACAGAATGGAGGAAAGTAGGGAGACAGTGGGAGATGACAGGTTTAGAACGGTGGTGAACTCTAGAATATGTAGGGACCTAGTGGGCATTGTAAGAATCTGGTTTTTACTCTGAGGGAGACAGGCAATGGGGGATTTGAATAGATGAATGACATGTTTAGAATTATAATTTTTAAAATAAATCAAGGATTAAATTAATAATAAATTGTAGAGACTAGACAAATGTCATGTTCAGAAAAAAACTGCAAATAATTTATGCAGACACCTTACATTTAAGGAGATGGAAAATAACTTCCCACCCTTTAAAAGGGTGGGTTGTGATTTTCTTCCTAAATGTACAGTATAAAAATGGAAAGAAGAACAGTAACTTTATTTCGTGTTTTGTTTTTCGCTGTGTAGTATATGGGATCTTAGTTCCCAAGACAGGGATTGAACCTATGCCCCCTGCAGTGGAAGTACAGAGTCTTAACCACTGGACTTCCAGGGAAGTCTCCCCAAATTAATTTTAAAGTGGAGAAACCTGCCAAATACTTCCTTGGCCAGGTGACCAAGGCCAACATCTACAGTGATGTCATACTGATAATATATACACTATCAATACTTTTGTATGTACTATCAAGTATATCTTGTATATACTCTTGTATATATATTCAAGTCAACATAGAATTGTATTTTTAAAGGATAATTCCAACCACTGTGGGAGAATAGATTAGAGGGGTCAAAGGGCAGAAGCAAGGAGACTAGCTGGACTGTTTGTAATAATACAGCAGAAATAATGGTGGCCGGACTAGATGGTAACAGTGCAGGTAATAAGAAGTGGTTGGATTCTAGATGTGTCTTGAAGGTAGAATAGGCAGGGTTTGCTGGTGAATTGGATGTGAGGTATGAGAAAAAGTCAGAATGATCTAAGCACATTTAGCTTGAGTGTCAATATGGATGGAGTTTCCATTCAAAAAGATGAGGAAGACCTGAGAAGGAGAAATCTGATGACTATATCAAGGGTTGGATTTTGTATACAAGGCAAGTTGCAGATTTCTATTTAGCCATCAATGTCATGCCATGAGTGTGCACTTAATTGTGTCCAACTTTTTGTGACCCCATGGACCCACCAGGCTCCTCTGTCCATGGGATTTTCCAGGCAAGAATACTGGAGTGGGTTGCCATTTCCTATTCCAGGGGCTCTTCCAGACCCAGGGATTGAACCTGAATCTCTCCTATCTCCTGTGTTGGCACGCAGGTTCTTTACCACTGCACCACCGAAGAAGTTCATTTAGCTATCAAGGTGAGGATATTAAGCAGGTTGTTGCATTAGTGTCAGGAATTCAGAGGAAATTCTGGGCGGGAGATAGAAATCTGAGAGTCATTAGCAAATAATTGGAGTTTAAAATCAAAAGACCAGATTAGCTCACAGGTGCTTGATAACTACTATTTGATAGAAAATAAATATAAACCATCTCTTCCAGTCAAATACATTTTCTATAAGAATTGTTTATGCTGCTACTGCTAAGTCACTTCAGTCGTGTCCGACTCCGCGTGACCCCATAGACGTCAGCCCACCAGGCTCTCCTGCCCCTGGGATTCTCCAGGCAAGAAAACTGGAGTGGTTTGCCATTTCCTTCTCCAATGCATGAAAGCGAAAAAGTGAAAGTGAAGTCACTCAGTCGTGTCCGACTCTGTGTGACCCCATGGACTGCAGCCCACCAGGCTCCTCCATCCATGGGATTTTCCAGGCAAGAGTACTGGAGTGGGTTGCCATTTCCTTCTCCAATGCATGAAAGTGAAAAGTGAAAGTGAAGTCGCTTAGTCGTGTCCGACTCTTAGCGACCCCATGGACTGCAGCCTACATGCAGTTGCAAATAGGGGAACAAAATCAATATAATGTGGAAATTGTATTGGAGTATATAACCTTCAGCATGAAAGGAAAAAGGACTCAACTTGGCTGCTGCACAGTCAGAAGCCTTCTTAGCTTTATTTTAAGAAAATGAAAAGTGAGAGTCTGTACCAAGGGGCTTCCTTCCCAAGGAAGCCTTACTATGGTTCTTGCACCAGGTAGATTACACTTCCTCCTGTGTTTACCTTAATCACAAGCTCAAGTCTGAGTTCCACGTCCTTGTGTGCTGTTTCAGCTCTATCAAGTCAGAATTTCAGCTGTGTTGGTTTATTGCACATTTAATATTCTATGGATAGCCTCTTGCCATATCAAACTGTTGTGTCTGAGACATTTATTTTTTATTTTATTAATGTTCTGCTAATAAGATTGCATACATTTTGAGTGATCTGCCCCAACTCTATTTTTTTTCTAGAAGTCTTGTTACTTTTACTGTGCTTTTTGCAAAATGAGAGATTTTTAAGGGAAATGATTGTATACGTGTAGTGGACATGTTACTTTTGTCCACATCTTCCCTAGCATCTTTATCTTTAGGAACTGTACCTTCCTCATCAGGTAAGGTTGTTAATCTGTCCCTTACATTCCTCTCTAAAACAGATGGACAGGAATGGGCACATGACTCAGGATAGCCAATCAGAACACATCACCTACCTGGCCCATGGTGATTGGCTCAGGAATAGACCCATGACCCAAGCAGAGCCAATCCCTGGAGCTTTGATGCAACTCTTAGGAAGTTAGGAATCTTTCAACTCTGGAATTCTTTTGGACATTATCTGACTAAATGATGATGCCATCCCAAGAGAAAGACACAAATTAAGAATCCACAGTAAATTATTCAACTCCTGTGTATTTCTCCCATTATTATTTTATTGGAAAATACATACTTTCTTCAAGTCTCAGTTCAGTTGTTATCTTCTGATTAAACAATTCATGACTACTGCACCTCCTCCACTGGGGGCTGCAAACTCCCTTCTCAATCCCACAATATGTTGTACACATTCCACTTACAGCTTCCCTGCCTGAGTTTGTTTATTGTCTGCTTTTCCCCTTCCCCCACTCTGCGGTGTATGGCATTCTTGATCTTAGTGACTTTGCCTTATTCATCTTTATAAGCCCAGGACCTAAAATAATGTCATACATGGTTCAGTTCAGCTCACTGAGTCGTGTCCGACTCTTTGCAACCCCATGAATTGCAGCATGCCAGGTAGGCCTCCCTGTCCATCACAAACTCCCAGAGTTCACTCAGACTCACGTCCATCGAGTCAGTGATGCCATCCAGCCATCTCATCCTCTGTCGTCCCCTTCTCCTCCTGCCCTCAATCCCTCCCAGCATCAGAGTCTTCTCCAATGAGTCAACTCTTCGCATGAGGTGGCCAAAGTACTGGAGTTTCAGCTTCAGCATCATTCCTTCCAAAGAAATCCTAGGGCTGATCTCCTTCAGAATGGACTGGTTGGATCTCCTTGCAGTCCAAGGGACTCCCAAGAGTATTCTCCAATACCACAGTTCAAAAGCATCAATTCTTCGGCACTCAGCCTTCTTCACAGTCCAGCTCTCACATCCATACATGACCACAGGAAAGACCATAGCCTTGACTAGATGGACCTTTGTTGGCAAAGTAATATCTCTGCTTTTGAATATGCTATCTAGGTTGGTCATAACTTTCCTTCCAAGGAGTAAGCATCTTTTAATTTCATGGCTGCAGTGATTTTGGAGCCCCCCAAAATAAAGTCTGACACTGTTTCCAGTGTTTCCCCATCTATTTCCCATGAAGTGATGGGACCAGATGCCATGATCTTTGTTTTCCGAATGTTGAACTTTAAGCCAACTTTTTCACCCTCCTCTTTCACCTTCATCAAGAGGCTTTTTAGTTCCTCTTTACTTTCTGCCATAAGGGTGGTATCATCTGCATATCTGAGGTTATTGATATTTCTCCCGGCAATCTTGATTCCAGCTTGTGCTTCTTCCAGCCCAGCATTTCTCATGATGTACTCTGCATATAAGTTAAATAAGCAGGGTGACAATATACAGCCTTGACGTACTCCTTTTCCTATTTGGAACCAGTCTGTTGTTCCATGTCCAGTTCTAACTGTTGTTTCCTGACCTGCATACAAATTTTTCAAGAGGCAGGTCAGGTGGTCTGGTATTCCCATCTCTTACAGAATTTTCCACAGTTTATTGTGATCCACACAGTCAAAGGCTTTGGCATAGTCAATAAAGCAGAAATAGATGTTTTTCTGGAAGCAGGTGTATATTAAATGAGTTGAATGAATGGTTGATGATATGATTCTAGTAATACTTATAGTTGATCATCTTTCATGAAAAGAGACATTGCCTTACACACAGAGACACATACACACTCTAGGGGAATATAGGATTTATGACAGGAAAGTATTTTGATCCATGATGCTGAAGCTGAAGCTCTGATACTTTGGCCACCTGATGCAAAGACCTGACACCTTAGAAAAGATCCTGAGCTGGGAAAGATTGAAGGCAGGAGAAGAGGATGACAGAGGAAGAGATGGTTGGATGGCATCATCCACTCTATGGACATGAGTTTGAGCAAGAAGCCTGGCATGCTGCAGACCACTGGGTCACAAAGAGTCAGACATGACTGAACCGAGTGACTTAAAACAAGCTTAAAACAATACAGTTCATTGGGATGAACCTTGAAAAGAATACAGTAAGGAAGAATGCAGAATATTGGACACTTTGGAAGAAGAGAAAAAATAAAGTTAGAAAAGAAACAGTGCCTTATAAACTTGGAGAGTAGAGAGAGAGAGGCTGAGGGATGATATTAAGGAAAGTAGGTATAGATAAGGAAGAAAAGTAAAAGTAAATAGATAGGAAAGGAGGAAAAGTAGAGAGGTGTTGGTGGAAGGCAGGAGTGGGAAGGAAAATCCTGGTGTCAGGCTGGATATTGGAACACTGAAATGAATGTCATACTCTCTGCCCACTGTAGGGGAGATCTAGGTTTGTCATGATGAAGTGAAGAAGTGAAGTGAAGTCACTCAGTTGTGTCCGACTCTTTGCGACCCCGTGGACTGTAGCCCACCAGGCTCCTCCGTCCATGGGATTCTTCAGGCAAGAATACTGGAGTGGGTTGCCATTTCCTTCTCCATGATGGTTATAATAAAAAAAAAGGGGGGGGGTGGATAATGAGAAGGGTGTGTGTTAGGGGAGATTACACACTTTTCTGAATGGGCAGCAACCTTCCACAGCTGAAATGCTGTCCTCAAGCTGGGAAAATGTGCCTCTCTCCCCCCATTCTTGTCTCTTTCTGAACTCTGGATTCTCTCAAGCTTGTCAAGACTAACAAGATTTTTATTCTACATGCTGTTCATCCCAGTTTTGATATGGTGGAGGCAGGACTGTGGTCTCATCACCCTTCTCCACCCAGTAGAGCAAGATTTTTGTTGTTGTTTACTTGCTAGGTCTTGTCCGACTGTTTTGCAACCCTATGGACTGTAGCCCGCCAGACTCCTCTGTCCATGGAATTCTCCAGGCAAGAATACTGGAGTGCATAGCCATGCCCTTCTCCAGGGGGATCTTCCTGACCCAGGGATGAAACCCTGGTCTCCTGCACTGCAGGCAGATCTTTTCCATCTGAGCCACCAGGGAAGCCTGTGGGAGGGTCTGGGCGTTGCCTAATCCAGCTGGCAGGTGGAAAGAGTTGTTGAAGGAGCTGCTCTGGAGTAATTGATCAGGACCCTAAGGGGCCTTCTCCAGTATCCTCTGCTTTAGCTCCTCTCTGAAGGAGGCACCTAGATAATAGTATTTGATGTAAATTTCCTGAGTTGTTTCGTAAATGTGAAAACCCCCCACCAAATGGAAGATGTTAACTACTTGGTGAGCACAAAGCCCCAGGCCTCTTGGAGCCTAAGGACTGATGAAGGTACCCCTTTTGACACCACCCAGCTACCTCACCAGCTGCCAATCAGAGACTTGCCCAGGATTTAATCACAGACCCTGCGACCTCCTTCCCTCACTTGATTTTTAAAAGTGATTTGTGAAAACCCTTGGGGGGAGTTTGGGGCTTTTAGGGCAGGAGCCACCCCGTCTCTTGGCATGGCCTTGCAAGGAATGGTTCTCTGATCCAAACTCGGACCTTTCTTTCTTTTTTTTTTGGCCTCACTGTGCAAGGGACTTACTAATGAGCTTTAACAAGGCGGGGGAGACCTACATGAAAGGACACACCTGGGATCTTGGAGCCAGCTGTGTTCGCTTCTGGGAGGGGTAGGTTCTGGTGCCCTGGCCACAAGGAGGAGGCCGAGGGTGGCAGGGCAAGGGGGTTTTGCTGGGTTGGTCCTGCCTTCCCTGGAGGGGAGGGGAGGGGGTACGGGCCTTGGCGTTGTGTGTCCAGATGGCACGTGTAAAGTGTGTTGAGCTCAGATGGGTAGGCCAGGAGTAGCGGGTCCCCGGGTAGCGGCGGAGAGGGGAGACCCACGACGGCAGCTCATGTCCCGCAGGGACGTCTCCAGGGGCGAGCTGTGGCAGGCGCAGCCCCCGCTGGATGGGCTCTGGCGCCGCCGCCTATGGGAGTCCGGTAGACGGCGCTGAGCTTAAGGGCGGCCTGAGACGCCTCCCAGCGCTCCGACCTGGTACCTGCCGGGGGCGGGCGGCGCGAGGGGCGCGCGGCGCGAGAGGCGGGCACCGAGCGCGTGAGTCACTCTGCTCCCCTGGGCTTGGAGCGGGACTTCGCCTCCCGCCTGGGGTCTAATTTCATGTCCAGCTTCGGCGACTCAACCTTGAATACCTGCCCCTCCTGAGGGGGGACCAGCGTTCTTCCGTCTAGGTGACGGCCAGGTAAGTTTCTGGTCTTTGGATGCTTGGGTGGCTCTCGGGGAGGAGGGGGGCGATCTCCCAGTCTGTGCCTCGGTCTGCCTTTGCTTTCACCTCTGGCTCTCTCCGTTGGAAACAGAAAGTTAGATTTAAAAAAACGCAAGGGAGAAGATCAAATGCACGCTAAGACCCCAAACAAGCCAAACTCTGGGGCCCTATTTAATTTCCCGGGTATCTTCAAATGTCCGGATGCGGCGTTTATGGGGCTAGGAATGTTCGATTTGTTTGGTGTGTGTCCCTCCTCCCCCACTTTCTTCCTGGGTTATTCTCAGAGGTCGCGTTTGGAGGGGGGTTGGGGGACAAGGGTGACGAGAAAGCTGTAAGGCTGAGCTGGAATCCCTTGCCAGGGCGGTTTCCTCATTTCTCTGCGAGGTGGCAAATGCTCTACCGTAGCCCGAGTTGGGATCTTGGAGCCAGCCCAGGACCTGCCGGAGCTGTAAGGTAACTGCAGTTGCTGCATATCAATCTCGGCACCGCTGACTGAATCAAAATGTTCCGGAGGCACAATTAATGTGAATGCCACGATCATGTTGAAACAATTCACTGGAGGACTCTATTGAATATTTTATTTTGAATGTATCGTATTTCAGGAAAATTTTAGGAGGCTACCGCGGGTCTTATTTTCTCTATTTTCAGAGATGCTTCCAAACCTATTATTTCTCTTGCAAGAAAATCAATGAACACTGTCTCTTAGAAGGATTTAACAGTGCAAAGCTACCTCTTACTTTTCCTTTACGAATGTGTGTGTGTTTGTGTGGGGTGGAGGGGGGAGGTGCTCCCACCAACTGCTTTTAGAAAAATCTATGTGGGGGAGGGTGCATGCCCCTTTCTCGACCATTAAGCTCAAGTGTTTCCGTGACTATTAAATAGGTACTAATTGTTGCTGCTCTTTTTTTTGCTTAAAAGTAGCAAAGGAAAGAACCTCCTAGAATGCCGTTCATTTGTGGCTCGTCTTGTCGACTGATTGCTTTATCATCAGTACTGTTTGGTTTGATGCAGTGTTAACAGGTGGTCTAATTTCACAGCACAGTTCTGTTCTAGACGAACAAACCTGCTGATATGGGCAGAAAGTCGAACATCTCACCCCCCCGCCCCCCGCCCCCCCCCCCCCCCCAAAAAAACCCTTGTGTCTTTCTCCTGCTTTGTGGGAGAGAGAAAGATGGTGGGGGCAGCTTTTCTGGCAGTTGATTGGGTCGCCTATCATTAATTTTGCTTTCCTGAATCATCATTTGGTTTATAATCTGTGATTATAGAGATGAACCTTTACCCTCCTCCCCCGAGAAAATTAGTAAAACCTGAGATATTTAGTCAGTTCCCAGGGGTAACTTTTTAGAGTTAAATGGAAACTGCGATGATCCTTTTTTTTTTCCAAAGCTCTTCCCAGGGAGACCCCCAAACTGAGTCAGATTTCCCACCTGTTGGACAACATGACTCTTCTCCTCTGCCTCTTGTGACTCTTGGTTTGTACAACAGTCTTGCTCAAGGTAGTAAAATTTCTTGAAAGGCAGGGTAATGTCTTATTCATCTGTATATCCTTGGAGCCTATAAAATTAGGTGGGGATCTGAATGAATGAATTAATACATGAATTTGGCAGTTTAAATTGGGTTTGGCATCCCTTGAACATCTCCTGGGCATGCTTTTTCTTCACTCCTATAAGATAAACCTTCTAATTCAACAATTCTTAGTGTGGATTCTCAGACTATGCTTATCCTAAATAAGGGTTTGACATATATAGAAAACATCTATATATTAGTTATGACCTTTTTTTTTCCCCTGCAACAGAAAAGTCAACTAAAAGTGGCTTTAACAAATTAGAGAAAGCTGACAGCAGGTGATTACTGGAGTAGGCTCAGTGGCCCAACAGTGTCAGGGGATTAGATTAACCCTCCTGGTTTCCTGGGCTTCCCTTGTGGTTTAGCTAGTAAAGAATCCACCTGCAATACGGGAGACCTGGGTTTGATCCCTGGGTTGGGACGATCCCCTGGAGAAGGTAGAAGCTACCCCTTTCAATATTCTGGCCTGGATAATTCCATGGACTGTATAGTCCATGGGGTCGCAAAGAATCGGACACAACTGAGCAACTTTCACTTTCCTGGTTTCAAGATGTCTGTAACAGCTCTAGACATTACATCCTTATTCCACATTCAAATGCAGTTAACGGGGTAGAAAGTGGTGGAATAACTTCTTCCTGCATCTTTCTCCTATCAGAGAAGAAATAACTTCCCCAATGTTCCTCAACAGAATCTCCCTTGTATCTTATTAGTCAGAGTTGGGCCACCTATCAATCCATGGGACTGGACTGTGGCATGGGGAGACCAGGAAATATCTGGTTTTTTAGCTTGTATTGTGGGAAGGAGGCCAGGGAGAGGGGCTTTGGAGAGAGATTTTGGGAGCTAGCTGGCAAGTCTGTTGAACTGTTACAAAAGAAAGTGGTTCTGTTTTAGCCAGTGATGGTATTAATGATTGGTCCAACTACCACATTAAATATTAAACAATGTAGCAAAAGCATATTCAGAACAGGATTATTTTCTCTCTCGGGTATGGTATTTTAAGGGTGCTAAATCATTTTTGTAGAGTGGTAACTTTTAGAGACTGCAGGTAGAAGAATACATTTCTATATATAATATATATATGACATGTATGGTTTTTATTGTTATAAATGTGGGTCAGATCCTCCAGCTTCTGAAAGAGAGTAAACCTTCAGTAAGTAGATAGTTGTGCTGTGAGTTTGGGAGCGTCACAACCTCGCAAGGACAAATGGAAAAGGGTTTAGCAATTAAAAAAAAAAATTACTGGTTTGGCACCTATGCCCTGAAATTCTGGGTTACACAAAATCAGTCTCGAATTTGCATCCTAGGAGTCTGGAGAGCAACTTAACTGGAGGGCCAAGAAGAACATGAGAAGTTGTAGATACTGATGATTTAGGCGATGGATTTTCTTTGGGAGCCTTCTCTGTTCCTTACTGTGGAACATGTACTACAAAAAATGTTTGGGATGATCCTTAGCACACACATGAAAGCTGAAGTTGATGAAGGAAAAGAGAGCATATATCTCACTGCCAGCTTGGATTCTTGACTTTTCCAGTAGGAGTCCTAATGTATTTGCAGAGGGGACCTACTGATGGGAGCTCAGCTAAGAAAGTACCAAGAGATTGAAATGTAACAATCAATCCTATGCCTTAGCTTTCTCACCAGTCAAATGAATAAAGTGGTTCTCAAACTGTTTTGCATTTTTAAAATCACCCACGGAGCTTTTAAAAGTCCAGATTTAAGGGCTGATACCTGGACTTCCCGGAGAAGGCAATGGCAGCCCACTCCAGTACTCTTGCCTGGAAAATTCCATGGACAGAGGAGCCTGGTAGGCTGCAGTCCATGGGGTCGCTAAGAGTTGGACACGACTGAGCAACTTCACTTTCACTTTTCACTTTCATGCATTGGAGAAGGAAATGGCAACCCAATCCAGTGTTCTTGCCTGGAGAATCCCAGGGACGGGGGAGACTGGTGGGCTGCCGTCTATGGGGTCGCACAGAGTCAGACACGACTGAAGCGACTTAGCAGCAGCAGCAGCAGGGTTAGGGCCTTGGAGAAGGCAATGGCACCCCACTCCAGTACTCTTGCCTGGAAAATCCCATGGGCAGAGGAGCCTGGAAGGCTGCAGTCCATGGGGTCGCTAAGAGTTGGACACGACTGAGCGACTTCACTTTCACTTTTCACTTTCATGCATTGGAGAAGGAAATGGCAACCCAATCCAGTGTTCTTGCCTGGAGAATCCCAGGGACGGGGGAGACTGGTGGTCTGCCGTCTATGGGGTCGCACAGAGTCAGACACGACTGAAGCGATTTAGCAGCAGCAGCAGGGTTAGGGCCTAAGGGTTAGAGCCCAAGAATTTGTGTTTCTAACAAGTCTCCAAGCTGGCAGTGAGATATATGCTCTCTTTTCCTTCATCAACTTCAGCTTTCATGTGTGTGCTAAGGATCATCTCAAACATTTTTTGTAGTACATGTTCCACAGTAAGGAACAGAGAAGGCTCCCAAAGAAAATCCATCGCCCTAAATCATCAGTATGCACTACTTGTCATGGTGCTGCTGGTCTAGGGACCATCCCTTCTTTATTTTATTTTTTAAATGTTTAATTTCAGTTATTTAAAGTTCCATCAGTCTGTATACACTTTATATTAAACACACAGGAAGCTGGGGCTCCTAGTGGAAATACACATTTCAATTTTGGGGATTGTTCAGATACTGAGAAGAGCTTTGTGAACCATGTCTCTCTCACATTTTGAGATTCTGTGGTATGGAGTGAATCTAGTTCATTACATACATCATTGTTTGTGAAGTTTATATCGTTGTACTTTTTGTTTTGCCAGGCTTAATTACTTTATCTGCTCAAAAGACAAAGGATGAGGAAATGAGAGAAAATGCTACACTAAGGTCTCTTAATCTCTTATGCAAATAGAGGTAAATGAATTGGGAGTCTATACATCCGCCCATTTATCTCTATTTATGTTTATTTTCTAATCACAGAGCTGAATTGCAGCTTGCCCTTATATCAGCTCAAAGATGATTTTATGAGATGATTTGCTGGCTTCTTATATGTGATTTTTTTTCTTGGGAGGATTAACTATTCTAGAGATTGTACAACCTGGGGCAGGGCTGGGAGGCATTGCACATTTCTCAAAACACATTAATTTTAAATTCTAATTTAATTAAATTTTTATGTCTACGTGAGACCAATGGTGAGCTACGTCAAACAATACTCCCCTCTCCAAAATGATTGGAAGTGGAAAAATAGTTTGCCTGCACTTTGAAAGTTCAATTAGTAGAATTCATGGTCTGCAGATGCTTTTACTTTTTTGGGAGAGTAAAACAAGAGACTGTCTGCAAATGTGAGACTAAATGGTTTAGAAATATCCAAAAATTTATGTTAGTGACCTGGGTATAATTTCAAGAATGTGGTTGTATTTTTTTTTAAAGTAGAAACTTGTCCCCCAAAATAGCTATATATATATTTTTTGTATATTGGTCACTCTACCTTTGATATCTCATTTAGCTGTTGTAACCTCTAATATATCAGATATGTGTGTGTCAGTTATCTGCTGCCATAATAATGCTGCATAACAAGCAACCATAGAATCTCAGTAGCATATGACAATGTGCGTATTAAAGCTCATGTGTCTAGGTCAGCTAAGGGTTAACTAGACTGTTTTGTTGATCTTGGCTGGGATTGTTCACATGTCTTGGGTTTATCTGGATATTGGCTGATGTAGGCTAACCCTTTCAGTTTTTTCAGTGTATATATACATATATATATATACACACACACACATATATACACACACACACACACATACAATTTTTTTTAACGTTCTCTTCCATTATAGGTTATTACAAGATATTGGGTATAGTTCCCTGTGCTATACAGTAGGTCCTTGTTGGTTATCTATTTTATATATAGTAGTGTGTATGTTCTACCCCAAACTCATAATTCATCCCTCCCCTTTCCCCTTTCTCCTTTGGTAACCATACATTTGTGTTCTGTGAATCTTTCTATTTTGTGAATAAGTTCATTTATATCATTTTTTTTAGATCCTACATATAAGTGGTGCTGTATGATATTTGTCTGGCTTACTTCACTTAGTATGATAATCTCTAGGTACATCCATGTTGCTACAGATGGCCTTATTTCATTTTTTTCCTTAAATCACTGAGTAATATTCCTAGACTAACCTTGAGTGGAGTAACTGGTGCCTGGGCCCTGTTTCGCATGTTTCTCATCCTCTGGCAGGCTACTTGGTCGTGTCCTCAGGACAGCCGGCAGAGGTGCAGGAAAGAACAAATGGAAATAAACAGATCTCTTGAGGCCTAGATGCATAACTGGCATACCCTCACGTTTACCTTGTCCTGTTGGCCAAAGCAAGCCCCATGGTTAGTCCCAGAGTCGGAGTGGGAGGACCCTACAAAGTTATGACCAAAGAAATGGATGTAGAGAGGGATAAAGAACAGGGGATATTTTTTGCAGTCTATCACAGAGGAGAAAAAGTTTTGAGACATTAAATAACTTGTTCAGATCTCATTACTTACAAGAGGTAAAGCCAAGACTGAAAAGCAACTTTGGTGCCAAAGTTTAACACTCTTTCCTTTATGCCAAGTTTCTCTCCTACTTTTTATTGTACCCTATTTAGAGCAAAACTGGCAACAGAAGGTATATGTACAGCCTAGAAGATAAAAAATTGTCACAAGTGATATTCTGGCACATGCATGTATATATACATTGTTATATTTTTTGTTTGCTCAATTTGTAGCATTTATGTTTTTAGTTTTTATTAATGTTCTCTCATCTCTGGTATGAAGCATCTAAAAGATTTCCATTTTAAAGTAAAAAATGAATTCAACTTTTAATCCAGTAAATCTAAAGTGGTTTCATGCTGCCCCATTTTCCCTTACTTCTGACTTTTCCAAAGTTATGCCAGGTTTATAGGGCCTCCTATCCAGAATGAATTTGCTGATGCCAAAAGTGTTGGAGTTTACCCTCAGGGCCTTCACACAGTTTCTACATTCTTGGTGAGTTTTGCCAGCAACTGGTAAAACCTCCCAGCACTGTCCAGGGGAGAGGTTACCTGTGATACTTCCAGCCTGATCATCGGACCTGCCAGATTAGATAAACTCAGTTGTGGAGACGATGCAAGAGAGTGTTCAAGCCTAATGCCATTAAATAGTTGAATTGTATAATGAATTCTGTTTCTCCTGATTTCATGTTTGGCAGTCAATCTTATGATTCTCCATGTCTGTTGCCCTCAGGGAGCAAATAACCTGGTCAGGCTGTCTGGTTTGTGTGAAAGTTACATTTCTCATTGTAAATTACTAAGCCTCCACTCTGACTTTAAACACTTATGAGCATTATGGGAGTGAGTCAGCATCCAGCACCTTCAAGCCTGAGAAATGCAGAGACACTGATAAGATCAGTTATCCGAGCTTGCACTGCTACCATTTATTCATCATTTTCTGCATCCCGGCAACTGTGCAATTTTATTTACATGATCTCATTTGGTCCTCGTAATAACTTTGTGAAGTAGCACTTTTACCTCCAATGTACAAAGAGGAAGACTGCAGTATAGATTAAGAGCTTGCCCCACATCAAACGGGCTCCTTTGGCAGAGACCTCTAGTTGCCATTCAGCATCCTTTCTTGCCTTCTCCCTTAGTGATGGTGCAGTTTTATTCCTGATGCCGATGCATCCACTGAACAGTCTCTGTGACCCAGCATCTCTTGTACCAAGGTGTGATCCTATGACTGACTGGTGCCACAGAGGACTGTTGTGTTGTGTGGGGACTTCTAAGGAAGCCTGCCTAAAGAGAGATGGCTTGGCTGGGAGGAGGGTCCTTTGCATACTTCCTGTCTCCTCCAGCTGCTAGCCTGGAATGCAGGCATGATGGCTAGAGTCGTCTTGGACTCGGGATGTATGTCAGCACTGATGTGAGAATGGAAAAGTCAAGGAATCTGGGCTCATGACAGAGCCCTGCAGCTACTGTGCCAGCTCCATTTCAGAGCTCTTTGCTGGCTTCCTGAGCATATTAGTGTTGTCCTAGCCGAGAAGAAAGGTAGCAAAGGCTGTTGGGTAGGCAGTGGACAGTGTTTACATACTATGTGCCAAATGCCTACTGTTTGAACTGTGATAGACACATGTGTTTGCGTTCCATCCCTGCCACTTAGTAGCTGCATATATTGGGCACATCTTGTGTCTCACTGTATATCCTTTCAGCCTCCCTTTTAGTCAAGCCATTGATCCTGCAACCAATTTCATGTGGGTGTAACCACACAGGACCTTGCTTGAACCTTACAGTGGATAGTTCACTTTCCACCCTGGCACTGCTTCGATGTTATAACACAGAGGCCTGTTGGAGCTGCCTGGCACTCACATAGATATTAGGGACTGTGAGGGTATTTAAGGCCCGTGAATCAATCCTTGACTAACATGGGTTGGGAGCTAGAGATAAAGGCTTCTTTCTCCCATCCTTGACTAGATAATTTGGAACTGCATTTTAGTTTTGTTAGCTTCTAAGACATTCACATAGAGTCTAAGAAAGGTGAAGGTCCCCGTTGCCTACAGTTTGTGGCCAACTTGAAAATATGCCCCTGTATTGATTTTCTCTTTTCTGCTTCCCTTTCCTAAATTCCCTAATTCTATTTTCTGAAATCAATTCCCCCAATAAATTACTTGCCTGCAAACCCTTGTCTCAGGCTCTGCATTTCAGGGAGAACTTAGGTTAAGACCTTGTATAACTTTGAATTAGTTGTACTGATAAAAGTTTTGGCACTTGCTGACACTTCTATGCCCCTAATAGGATGAAGCAGTATACTATCTTGAGTGTGCAAAGATGGCAATACATTATAAAATCTGATAGCATCAAATATTAGTATGTACATGGATCAATAGAAATTGATGTACTTTGTTTTTTAAATTTTTTAAATTCATTTTTAATCGGAGGATAATGGCTTTACAATGTTGTGTTGGTTTCTGCCATCCATCAACATGAATCAGCCATAGGTGTACATATGTCCCCTCCCTCTTGAACCTTCCACCCACCTCCCACCCCATCCCACCCCTCTATGTACCTTGTTGAGGGGAGTGTACATTTGGTAAAATCATTTTGGAAAATAAAACTGGCACTATCTTTTTTTAAAAAAATATTTTGTTTAGTTATTTGGTTGCGTGAGGATCTTTAGTTGCAGCACGGGAACACTTAGTTGCGGCCTGTGGGATCTAGTTCTTTGACCAGGGAGCAAACATAGGCTCTCTGCATTGGGAGTGTGGAGTCTTAGCCACTGGACCACCGGGGAAGTCCCCTTGGCATTATCTTGTGAAATTGAAGAGGAGAAGGGGACGACAGATGATGAGATGGCTGGATTGCATCACTGACTCGATGGATGTGAGTCTCAGTGAACTCCAGGGGTTGGTGATGGACAGGGAGGCCTGGCCTGCTGCAATTCATGGGGTTGCAAAGAATCGAACATGATTGAGCGACTGATCTGATCTGATCTGATATTCTTTGACCCAGCAATTTTATTTCTAGGTATAACCTCTCAAATTCTTCTGCATGTGAACCAGGAAATCTCCTTAGACATGTCCTTGGAACATAGCTGATAATACAAAAGTACTGGAATAAATTATTTGTTCACTGATGGGAAAATAGGTAAAAAATGAATTCACCACTGTTATATACAAGAACATAGCTGCCTATTAGAAACAAAGTAGTGAAGGAAAAGCTAAATTACCAAAAACTTCCTGCAGTTGGGCATAATTTTTATAAAGCTTAAAAACAATACTAAGCAATGCCTTGGGAGGAATCCCACACACATGATAAACTGTAAAGTAAGGTAAATCCCAGTTCAGGCTAGTGCTTTCCTCTGATGTGGAGACAGAGATGGGAGACATAGGAACACACAGTAGACTCACTGACATTCAGAATGTTCTAGGTCTTGCATTTGGTGATAGGTTCACTGAAACTCATTTATCATTATTCCTTATTCTTTATAAATGATATAGAATATTTTGTATATATCAGATTATATAATATTTTTTAAAAATGAAACTATCACCAACAAAGATGCTGTGCTAACAGAGCGTGGTCTTGGTGAAAGCCTATTCCAGCCCTTGCTCTGAGCTAATGGCTTTGAGTCAGTGTTCTTCATCATGTGATATATTTCCTCCTTTTTGTTTCCAGTGTATTGTGACCAGTTAGAATGGCAGGGCACAATATTCAGTTTCCTTATGGCCCTTAGGGGCTTCCCTGGGTGGCTCAGATGGTAAAGAATCTCGGAAAGATCCCGTGGAGAAGGGAATGGCTTGCCCGGAGAATCCCATGGACAGAGGAGCCTGGAGGGCTGTAGTCCATAGGGTCACAGAGAGTCGGAAACGACTGAGTGACTAAGCACATGACCCTTAAGGGTTACGTCCTTTAGTATACTTAGTTTGCTGTGTCCTCTGCTTCATCATCTGCTTTGCCTGTGGTTCCTCTATGTCCTGAGGCTCCTCGCTGCTTTCTGCTGTACGCCCACTGTCATTCCTAGTCTGAACACTGCATTTGTGGGCTACAGTCCCCTTGTCTTTTTGGGGTGTGTGTTTGTATTGGGTGCTAGTGTAATGGTGGGGAAGTGGTGAGGCTATTAACAGGACATTTCTCTCTTGATTTGTAAACCTACTCCTTGTTGTATCATAAGGTTGATAACCTTTACCCCATTTTTGTGTCATGGACCCTTTGATGAAGGTGATGGTCTCTTTATCAGAATAGTGGTTTAAATACATAAAATCAAACAGATTGGATTACAAAGGAAACAAATTATATTGAAATACAATGATCAGAATTGCAGTGTACTTCTTCATTAACTTCCCTGGTGGCACAGATGGTAAAGCGTCTGCCTACAACGCGGGAGACCCGGGTTCGATCCCTGGGTTGGGAAGGAAATGGCAACTCACTCCAGTTCTCTTGCCTGGAAAATCCCATGGACGGAGGAGCCTGGTAGGCTATAGTCCGTGGGGTCGAAAAGAGTCAGACATGACTGAGAGACTTCACTTCACTTCCCTTCTTTATTAACTTACTACACAGTACGAGACAACAAAAGAGACACTGATGTATAGAACAGTCTTTTGGACTCTGTGGGAGAGGGAGAGGGTGGCATGATTTGGGAGAATGGCATTGAAACATGTATAATATCATATATGAAACAAGTCGCCAGTCCAGGTTCGATGCACGATACTGGATGCTTGGGGCTGATACACTGGGATGACCCAGAGGGATGGTATGGGGAGGAGGTGGGAGGAGGGTTCAGGATGGGGAACACATGTATACCTGTGGCCAATACAATATTGTAAAGTTAAAAAATAAAAATAAAACTATAAAGAAGTGATAAGGCCAAAAAAAAAAAAAAAAAAAAAAGATTTAATTGTGGCCCTACTGACTGCCCAAATTTTAAAGTCGTAATGAACAAAAGAGATATTTCACAATATACTGTTATTCAGTTGCTAAGCCATGTCTGACTCTTTGCGACCCCATGGACCACAGTACACTAGGCTCCTCTGTCCTCCACTATCTCCCAGAGTTTGCTCAGTCAGTGATACTATCTAACTATCTCATCCTCTGCCACCCCCTTCTTGTTTTGCCTTCAATCTTTCCCAGCATCATGGTCTTTGCTAATTAGCTGGCTCTTTAAATCAAGTGGCCAAAGTATTAGAACTTCAGCCTCAGTCCTTCCAATGAATATTCAGGATTGATTTCATTTCGGATTGACTGGTTTGATCTCCTTGATGTCCAAGGGACTCTTAAAGAGTCATCTCTAGCACCACAATTTGAAACCATCAATTCTTTGGCACTTAGCTTTCTTTGTGGTCCAGGTCTCACATCCATACATGATTACTGGAAAAACCATAGGTTTGACTATGTGGACCTTTGTTGGCAGAGTGATGTCTCTGCTTTTTAATACACTGTCTAGGTTTGTCATACCTTTCCTTCCAAGGAGCAAGTATCTTAATTTCATGGCTACAGTCATCACCTGAAGTGATTTTTGGAGCCCATGTATTTCACAATATATGCAATAACTGTAATGTGATGTGTGAAATATGTGTGATTTCTATTGGTGACAAAGCCACACAGATACTGAAACTATTGTGGTTTATTGCCTATATCCATATTTGAAGGAAATACTAAATTTTGGTTAGAGATTAGTGAATTCAATCAGTCGCTCAGTCGTGTCTGACTCTGCAACCCCATGAACCACAGCACACCGGGCCTCCCTGTCTATCACCAACTCTCAGAGTTCACACAAATTCATATCCATTGAGTCAGTGATGCCATCCAGCCATCTCATCCTCTGTAATCCCCTTCTGCTCCTGCCCACAATCCCTCCCAGCATCAGGGTCTTTTCAAATGAGTCAGCTCTTCGCATCAGGCGGCCAAAGTATTGGAGTTTCAGCTTCAACATTAGGCCCTCCAATGAACACCCAGGACTGATTTCCTTCAGAATGGACTGATTGGATCTCCTTGCAGTCCAAGGGACTCTCAAGAGTCTTCTCCAACACCACAGTTCAAAAGCATCAATTCTTTGGTGCTCAGCTTTCTTACAATCTAACTCTCACATCCATACGTGACTCTTGGAAAAACCATAGCCTTGACTAAACGGACCTTTGTTGACAGAGTAATGTCTCTGAAATTAGTGAATATAAGGATGTAATTTTTTTCCCATCCAAGTTCATTGACCTTCTAAATTCTATCCATACATCCTTGGGGACCATGGACCCTAAGTTGAGAACCTTGCTGTAAGCAAAACGAAGGAAATTACAACAGATGAAGGAAATGATTTAAAGTGAATACCCAATATTATCTAATCCATAGTCCACAAGGAAAGCATTTATTAAGTATCTCCAACCCTTCATGGGGGGGTTTCCCAGGTGGTGCCAGTGATAAAGAACCTGCCTGCCAATGCAAGAGATATAAAAGACGTGAGTTTGATACCTGGGTCAGGAAGATCCCCTGGAGGAGGACATGGCAACCCATTCCAGTATTCTTACCTGGAGAATCCCATGGTCAGGGGAGTCTGGAAAGCTACAGTCCATGGGGTTGTAAAGAGTTGGACACTTCTGAAGCGATTTAGCACTCACACGCAACCCTTCGTGGGAGGAGGTAGGGATTGCATACATCCCAGTTCCCTTCGATCTCACAGGCCTTCTCTTTGAGGGGAACTTCCTGTTTATTGCCCTGCAGACAGACCTCCATGCTTCTTGGTGAAAGTCCTGCCGCCTCCTCAGAGGAGTTTGTCTTACCATTGTATTCATCTGTTTCCTTTCTCCACTCTATTTTCCCCGTTCAGGGTTGTCCACCTTCAAATAGTTCTCTAGTGACTGCCCGATAACAGTGTACAGTGGTCTTTGGCACCCTGAGCCTCTTCTGCTTCAAGGCCTTTCCCCTGTGGCACATTATATTGAGCAGAGCCATGCGCCCCTCCTAACTCTCCAGTAAAAACACTCTCAGAAGTAGTTCAGCCCTTATAAAAAATTTTTATTGAAATACAGTTGATTTACAACATTGAGTTAGTTGTAGGTGTATAGCACAGTGATTCAGTTTTATATATATGTGTATATATATATATATATATGTTTACATTCTCTTCTTTTATAGGTTAAAAGATACTGAGTAGAGTTCTTAGTGCTATATATTAGGTCCTTGTTGGCAATCCATTTTATATATAAAAGTGTCTATATGTAATCCCAACTTCTTAATTTATCCCTCTCCCTCCACTTTTTCTCTTTGGTAATCATAAGCTTGTTTTCTCTGTCTGTGGGTTTATTTCTGCTTTTTGTAAGCAAGTTCATTTGTATCCTTTAAGATTCCACATATAAACGACATCATATGATATTTGTCTTTCTGTTTCTGATTCAACTTTACTTAGTATGATAATCTCTAGGTCCATCCATGTTGCTACAAATGGCATTAGTTCATTCTTTTTTATGGCTGAGTAGTATTCCATTGTGGGAGAAGGCAATGGCACCCCACTCCAGTACTCTTGCCTGGAGAATCCCATGGGCAGAAGAGCCTGGTAGACTGCAGTCCATGGGGTCGCGAAGAGTCAGACGTGACTGAGCAACTTGACTTTCCCTTTTCACTTTCATGCATTGGAGAAGGAAATGGCAACCCACTCCAGTGTTCTTGCCTGGAGAATCCCAGGGACAGGGGAACCTGGTGGGCTGCCGTCTATGGGGTCGCACAGAGTTGGACACAACTGAAGCGACTTAGCAGCAGCAGCAGTATTCCACTGTATATGTGTACCACATCTTCTTTATTCATCTGTTGATGGACATTTAGGTTGCTTCCATGTCTTAGCTCTTGTAAGTATATAATAAACATTAGGGTACATGTGACTTTTCAAATTATGTTTTTTTTGCTGGATATATGCCCAGGAGTGGGATTGCTGGATCATATGGTGGAAAGGAAGCCACTCTCTGCAGTCCATGCTCAAGTTGTGGGGAATTATGTTCCATCTCCTTGAGGGTGGAGTATCTATATAAATTAGGTAGAATTCTTCTGTGTAGGAAAATGGTCTCCTCTGTCCCATTTACTTATTCAGTCATTTATATTAATATGGAGTCATGGTAACAAAGTTTTAATGAAATAATCCCAATCTTATTTATGGCCAATAGCATGAATTTCTATACCAAACTATGGCTAGCCCTATAGTTTTTAAGCACACAAAAAAGAGTAAAACCAATGGTTACAGGTGGACTTTGTTTTACTGTTTGTCTCTCTTTCCTTTTTAGGGGCAGGTTTTTGCTTTAATTTCTAACCAAAAGAATAATTTACTAATGTGGTTTTTTAAAAAAATCAACCATCAAAGAACACACAGTGAAAATTAAGATTACTTTCCACCCCATATTCTTTTATCCTTTTCAGATACATCTCTTATTAACTGTTACTGGTATTTTTCCAGAGATTTTTCAATGCATGTGTTAACATATATCATTCGGCTATTTTAGACTCCAAAGCAAAGGATTAGGAGAGGAATAGCAGGGTAATGAAAGAGAAATAAGAAAGGAGAGGGTAGAAGCAGACCAAAGGTGGTTAGGTCAATCATAGAATTTTTAATCACTATATTGGAAATTGATTCCTTTTTCCAAGGTTTTTTTTTTTTTCTGGTAGAGTTTTGTTGCATTTGTGCATTTTAAACTTTGCTTGTCAAGCAGTATAGCTGTATCCGTCTGGTTGCTTAGCAGAGGATAATCAAATCTTCTCTTACTAGTTTAAGAAGAAGAATTTATTTGAAGGTATTAGGTAGTATGGTGTTTCTGGCCCCACTTCTCCCCACCTCTGCCCAGGCCTTTTGGATATGTGACTGTAGTTTTTTTTTTTTTTTTTTTAAATATATATTTAATTTTTGTTTGTTTATTTTGGTCTTAGTTGTGCCATGCAGGATCTTTAGTTGTGGCCTATAGGTTCTAGTTCCCTGACTAGGGATTGAACCTGGGCCTCCTGCATTGAGGGCTTCCCAGGTGACTCGGTAAAAAATCCACCTTCCAATGCGGAGACTCAGGTTTGATCCCTGGGTCAAGAAGATCTCCCTTCAGGAGAAGGGAATGGCAACCCACTCCAGTATCCTTGCCTGGAGAATCCCATGAACAGAGGAGACAGGTGGGCTACAGTCCAGGGGTCACCCAGAGTCAGACATGACTGAGCACGCATGCATGCATGCACCTGCATTGGGAGCATGGAGTCTTAGCTACTGAACCACGATTGTCTGCCATCACCACACAGGGACAGTCAAGGATGACATTCCCAGGACTTGAAATCCTGAGGGGGAGGCACCATGGGCCCTTCATTTGCTCTACATCAGACTTTCTATGTGTGATTTTCTTAGCTCTAAGAAAGCAGTTTGGTTCTGATATTGTTCAATGAAGGTACTCCCTGCCATTTCCTCCCATGACATCTGGCAGGGTGAGTAGCATGAGAATAATTCCAGGTGATACAACACTGTAGTTACATTGGATACTGTAAACAAGGAGTTTGACCCCATTGCACTTTCCCCATAATAAGTGAAAAGTCATAAGCAAAAGCCTATAGGAAAGAATATTCAGGCTGTCCTGTGGAGAAGATGTAAAGGAAGAAATACATCCCTGTTTCTGTTTATACCTTATATGTATATGCCAGTTGCTTTGGCTTAGGTATCCTAAATACCTAAAGGGTGACAGTGGTGGGCGAATGGATTTAAAGCTCAATCTTGCCCTCCAACGTCACTCCCACCACAAGCTAGAATGGCCTTATCAAGTGTCTGGTCTGGGTTACGTGGCATTAACTGATTGATTGAAGACATTTCCATTAAATGAAAAGGTTTTGAGTGTAGGTGTATATATTTGTTAAGTGCCAGTTGTGAGATTGGCCCACTTGAAACCTTTATTTGTTCTTTTTTTCCCCCTCTGAAGACCTTGTTCCAACTAAATATTTGCTGAAACATTTTGGCGACCTTTTTGTGTTTTAATTTAATAGGTAAAACCATACTGCTGCTAACAGTACAGATGCTAAAAACTACTGCATTTATGCAGTATTTTAAGGTGGGGATTTTAGTACATCTGGGTGAAAAATGAAGTATTGATATTTAGCTATGTAGCCAGTATCTGGATTCTTGACTGGATAGTAATGAAAGGAGTTGGAATATATATATGGATATATTGAAATATATATACACACATGTGTGTGTATTTATATGCTTTAGAAAAGCACATAGTCTATAAACATTCCCAACTATGGCAACATGAGCAGGACATTTACTTGGAGGATCAAAACATATTGTGATATTGGCAAGAAGCTACTTGGCCCATATAGCTTCGTACATTTAGTCATTTGGTTTAATGTCCCTTGTGAATTGATGGAGATAGTTCACAAGGGATGTTAAATATGGAATAATAATCCACTCAGCTGTCTGGGAGTTTGTGGTAGGCACTCATTAATATTGTTATTTTTTGAGGTAGATTTTCTTGTGTAATATGTTACCAAAAATATTTGTGACAAGGTCTGAAACTTCCATTCATAAAGGTGCCAGACTTGAATCAAGACTTAGGCTAGGAGTGATATATATGGGATGTAAAATATGTCACAAATGAACTTACCTATGAAACAGATTCACAGAGAACATACTTTGTGGTTGCCAAGGGGGAGGGAGGTGGAGGAGGGATGGAGTGGGAGTTTAGGGTTAGCAGATGCAAACTATGATATTTAGAGCAGATCAACAAGGTCCTACTGTATAGCACAGGGAATTATATTCAGTATCCTGTGATAAACCAGAATGGAAAATAATATGAAAAAGAATGTGTGTGTGTATATATATATATGTGTATAACTGAATCACTTTGCTGTACAGCAGAAATATGGCAACCCACTCTAGTACTCTTGCCTGGAAAATCCCAAGGATGGAGTAGCCTGGTAGGCTACAGTCCATGGGGTTGCAAAGAGTTGGACACGACTGAGCGACTTTACTACTACTACTAGAAATTAACACAACACTGTAAATCAACTATACTTCAGTAAAATAAATTAAAAAAAGACTTAGGCCAGGGGAAAACTATGTCTATGTATTGGCCCCTACCTATACCATTCACTGGCACCTTCCCTATGGAATCCTTCCCCCAGCCAACTGGTATAATTGGTCACTAGTCATCATTTCTGCCTTTGCCTGTAACTTTTGACCTGCTTTGAGGACCTCACTGGCCCTCTCTGTGCATCTGCACTCTATTATATAAAGCCTGGCCTAGACCAAGGTAGAGCTTAGCTTATAAATCCAGAAGTCTCCTGGTTTGCTCAGCTCTTGCCCGCTGCCCTCTTCTCTGAACTGTTTCTTTTTAAATTAGTTTTTAGTGGAGTATAGTTGCTTTATACTGTTGTTAGTTTCCACTGTACAGCAAAGTGAATCAGCTATACGTCCACATGTATTCCTTCTTTTTGGAGCTCCTTCCCATTTCAGTCATCACAGTGCACTGAGTAGAGTTCCTTGTGCTATACAGTAGTTTCTTAGTTACCTATTTTATGTATAGTGTATACATATGTTGATCCCCAATCTCCCAGTTCATCTGCCCACTCCCCCCACCAAACTTCTAATGTGTCTATACTTCTGATATCTAAGCTAGGCCTTTTGTGACTCCAAGATGTCTGCTCACAGCCACAATGTTGGCCTCTAGAGGATACAAATAGACTGACCTCTAGCACAGAGCTGGAGTTTGGCTAGCAAAATTCTTTGCATTTCCCTAGAGCTTCCTTCATTGCCTTGTCTGACTTCTGTTTGTCTTAGTTTTTCAAGAGTCATGTGATTCCTTTAGTGCTTTTCTCCAGTAATGGAGAGACTTCCCTGGTGGCACAGATGGTAAAGAATCCACCTGCAAGGTAGGAGACCTGGGTCTGATTCTGAGTCAGGAAGGTCCCCTGGAGGAAGAAATGGCAACCCACTCCAGTATTCTTGCCTGGGAAATCCCATGGACAGAGGAGCCTGGCAGGCTGCAGTCCATGGGGTTGCAAAGAGTTGGATGCAACTCAGCAACTAACCCGTTCTAGTAATGGAGAAGGAAGGCGTTGTCTCACTGATCTTTTGTCCCAAATGCCTTTATATAAATGCTTTATGTGTAAGAGGGACAAAAGTACTACTGCCTTTGGCCTGTGGGCTTGGTAGCCTTGGTGCTATTATTATTCCTATTTGGAGGGGAGGAAATTGAGGCCTGGAGAAGTGAAGTAACCTAATGTCATAAGCTATGAAGTGGAGGAACCAGGATTCACAGTAGGACATTCTGGCTCCCAGGTCTGTGCTGTTCTTTTCTTTTTTAATATTTATTTTTGGCTATGTCAGGTCTTGATTGTGGCACACGGGCTCTCTAGTTGTTATGCATGGGTTCCCAAGTACACAGGCTTCAGTAGTTGAAACACGCAGGCTCAGTTCTTCCATGGCATGTGGGATCTTAGTTCCCTGACCAGGGATCAAACCTATGTCCCCTGCATTGGAAGGCAGATTCTTAATCACTGGACCAACCAGGGAAGTCCTTGTGCTGTTTACCTCTACACTGCACTTCCTTTTGTGATGCCAGCTTAGTGTCCATCATGTGATCCTGTAACCCTCAGGGTTTCCTGAGTTAGAACCTTGTAGCAAATGGAAAGGATGGCTCATCCAGGAACAACTTTTGTTTTTCTCGCTGTGCTACTGAGTTTCCCAGAACATCCTCTTGGTGGAAGAATTAAATGGGAAGAATATTAATCTGATATTCCCCTAAAGACACAAAATAAAGGACTTTAAAAATGTCATTAAGATCAAATCTGGTCTTCTAAGTACAGGCAGAGCCAGGATGTGAATCCACACTGAGTAAAAGGACAGGCTGGAATTCTGCTGTTGACATTTATTAGAACACGAGTGTGTTACTTTACCTCTCTTACCTGGCACTTGGTAAATAATAAAAAGTGTTAGCTGTAATTTCTATATCACAATATTTCCTTAGCTCTCTACCTTTCCTTATGACAAAGCACGTGTAACTAGCTTTTATGTCAATTGGAAAGCTGCCTGATACATCATTGAATTAAATAAATATGTTAGTAAATATGAGACGGAACAGTGATGATGAAAAAATGGATACCCAAGAAATCTAGATGGTCAAGGTGACTTTGTTTCTTTGTTAACATAATGACAAGTTGGAAGGAAAAGGAATGAGTCACACTGACAATGAAGTATCAATTTAGGGTTCATTTTAACTTATTATTTTATGACTGTTGCTTATTTCCTGTTGCTGTTCATTTCTTACTCATTGGGGGAACAACAGTCGTTTTTGGCTTTGTGAGTTTCATATCTGAGACATTCACTTCAAAACATATTAGTCAAGCCTTTTCTTCTCCCCACTACCTCATCAGTCATCTCCAACACTAAAAATCAAATTTCAAATTTTTTTCAGAAGTATTAGATGTGCAGAAATGTTGGCATGTGCTTACTCTTTTGGGATTACTTCTTATGAAGGGTTCAATATAGGATTATTTTATTACAGAGAAGATGAATATGAAAGATCTTGTGGCAGTTGTCACTTTCCTTCTCTTAAAATGATGTTGTATAGAGAGCCTTTATGATAAAGGACCTAACAGTTGACGGACGATCCCTTTTAAAGGGGAGAGTTTGAAGTAGTAACATAAGTAACTATAGCCTAGGGAAAGTTGGGCTATACTTTGTTGTTCACTCACTCACTCGTGTTGGACTCTTTGTGACCCCATGGACTGCAGCATGCCAGGCTTCCCTGTCCTTTACTATCTCTTGGAGTTTGCTCAAACTCTTGTCCATTGAGTCAGTGATGCTATCTAACCATCTTATCCTCTGCCATCCCCTTCTCCTCCTGCCCTCAATCTCTCCCAGCATCATGGTCTTTTCCAATTAGTCGGCTCTTCCTGTTAGGTGGCCAAAATATTGGAGCTTCAGCTTCAGTGATGCTGGAGCTTTAGCATCAGTCCCTCCAATGAATATTTAGGATTGATTTCGTTTGGGATTGACTGGTTTGATCTTGTTGCCGCCCAAAGGACTCTCAAAGAGTCTTCTCCCACAGTTTGAAAGCATCAATTCTTTGGCACTCAGCCTTCTTTATGGTCCAACTCTCATGTCCATACATGACTACTGGATATACTTTATGGAGTATTTAAATACAAATACTTTGTTCACTCTGTGCCGTGCCTTACCTGGGACTGCTGAATGCATTTTCTGTCTATATACATTTGTTCTTACCTTATGTGCCTTCTGGTAACACCCTTTATTATGCCTGGAAATCAAGGCACCTCTTCTATGATGTAATGCAAGTATGTCTAAATTCTTCAGTCTTCTCTCAGAGACTGGGGAGGCGTGGCATTGCCTCTTCCTTTAGTAAGCCAGGAATGTGGTTATTTGCCATGCTGGGAGTCAATTTCCTCTTCTGGTATGCTTGAGGAGTCTGAATGTCATTCCATGTATCACAAGTTTGTCCTGGTTATTTCTTGTCCCCTCACTTAGCTCATCACAGGTATCTGCTGCCTAGTAACTGAGCCTCCATGCTGCTGCCTCTCTCTTACCCATCCCCACACTATGGACAAGGGCTTCTTTTTCCTTTTCTGTCTATTTGTATCACCACCAAATTTACTTACATAAAGCTCTTCATACCTACATTTTTATCATCCTTTTGTATCTTGTTTTTTTTTTTTTTTTTTTACAAAGTTTTGTATAAAACTTTATTTTATATTGGAGTATAGCTAATTAACAATATTGTGATAGTTTCAAGTGCACAGCAAAGGGACTCAGCCATACATATACATGTATCCGTTCTCCCCCAAACTCCCCTCCCATCCAGGCTGCCACATTACATTGAACAGAGTTCTCTGTGCTATACGGTAGGACCTTATTGGTTATCCATTTTAATTATAGCAGTGTGGACATGTCCATACCAAACTCCCTAACTATCCCTTCCCCCTAGTCTTTCCCCTTATGATAACCATAATTTTGTTCTCTTAAGTCTGTGAGTTTCTTTCTGTTTTGTAAGTTCTTTGGTATCATTTCTTTTTCGATTCCATGCAGAAGGGATATCATATGGATTTCTCATTCTCTGCCTGACTTATTTCACTTAGTATGATAATTTGTAGGTCCATCCATGTTGTTGCAAATGGCATTATTTCATTCTTTTTAATGGTGGAGTAATATTCCATTGTATATATGTACCACTTCTTCTTTATCCATTCCTCTGTTGATAGACATTTAGGTTGCTTCCATGTAAACAGTATTGCAATGAACATTGAGGTGCATGTATCTTTTTGGATCATATTTTTCTCCAGATATATGCCTAGGAGTGGGATTGCAGGGTCATATGGTAGCTCTATGTTTAATTGTTTAAAGGACCCTCCAGACTTTTCTCCATAGTGGCTGGCTGTATAGACAAGGCTCTCTTTATCAAAACTCTGCTCACAGAAAACTGTGTTGTTTAAGGCTTGGAGATAACAGTGGGGGAGTACAATGCAGATAGGAAATTTTCAACTGGATATCAGCCATATTATGCTTTCAGTCCACTGGCCCTGCCCCTTCATTCTTCTTCCCTCCTGGCCTGCATCTGTGTTTCAGATCCCACCTATGCCTCTTGCATAAGAGTCATCCTTTTCCTATTCTCAATCCTTTCTCCTCCGTGTCAGGAGAAGCAAAAGCCCTTTACAACCATAATGATCTTTGCTGAATGGATCCTGGGGATCATAAAAACACTGTTGTCCAACATCCTACAGAATCCATTGCCTCTCTCTTGGAATCATCAGCTCCTGGGCTTCTCTATGAGTCCAGTCATGTGTGTGTCATACTCTTCAACCTGCTTGGCTGCAAACTATTTCCAATGTAGTGACTTCAAGAAGGAAATAAACATGTTTGGAGTTCTGCTCTGAAGTTAAGTGTGGCTACAGGGCCAAACATAGTATTTTCTTTGTCCCCTTGTCTATGGTTTACAAAGGGTGATTATGACTGTGGAATCTGGAAGAAACATAAATGTAAAATATAAAAACAAACCACTGCACCTTTTCACAAAGACTTGAGATCTAATTCCACAGGTCCACAAAACTCATGTGCCTAGCAGTAGGTGGGGTTCCATGTGTTCCAAAACAAAACCAAATGCAACAGCAGCACCAATTAAGACTTTGGATCAAAGAACATTTAAAGTCCACTTAGTCAATACTGTGAATTTCATATGCAAATACAGTTTTTAAAGTTCTTCTGGTTTAGCTCTTTATTAATTAAATGGTGGAAACAAGTGACATTTTTAGTTGCCATATGGGTTTTTAGTGTATTGTTTGAAAAACATTATTATTGTCTGAGGAAAGACTTAATATTTAGTGACTTAATTCTAAGCTTTTCCATTTATTTCATTCAGTCCAATATTTGTTTGGCCACACCATACAACTTGTAGGATCTCAGATCCCTGACCAGGGCCATGCAGTGAAAGCTAGGGGGTCCTAAGCACTAGGTCACCAGGGAACTCCCTTCTGTCCGGTTTTTAGACATATGTTTAATTTCCTGCTGAAGGCCAGGTCACCAGACACCAAAGATGATTCAGACCCAGATTCCACCCTAAAAAATCACCTCCTGGGGAGAATCAACATACATACATACATACATATATAAATACAAGGTAGAGAGTTGTGAGTGCCCCAAGAGAGATTTGGATAAAAAATTCATTTACAGCACTTAATATTCAAGAGCAATATGATTCCTCTGATAGCACTTTCAACTGTCTATGGTGTCCCACTTGATTTGCATGTCTTTGAATCTCACTAGACTGAGATTCAAATCCTGCCTCTGACACATAACAACTATATGACCTTAGAGTGTTCCTTTATATTCAGTGAAATTCAGTGTCCCCATTTATACACTGAGGTCAATAATTCCTCAGAGGGTGACGTTAAGATGACCTGAAATGACACATATGGTATATAAAGTACTTGGCACATAGTAGGTACCTAGCAGGTGTATCCTCTCCCGTTGCTCCATAAACAAACCAAATAGATGAATAAATGTAAGTGCCCTAATGTGTGAAAATGTATTGGATAACCCAAAGGAGGAGGAGGAGGTCACAGCTTCCAAACTAAAGGTATAAAAACTTTGACATATTTAAAATTTACTTTATCACAAGGCCTTTGCTGATGGCCCTGTATAAAATAGGGCCCTGTATAAAATACACATATAGTGTATGAGGTAAAGAATCCACCTGCCAATGCAGGAATTGACCCCTGGGTCAACAGGATCCCCTGGATGAGGGAATGGCAACCCACTCCAGTATTGCCTGGAGAATCCCATGGACAGAGGAGCCTGGCGGGCTATAGTTCATGGGGTTGCAAAGAGTTGGACATGACTTAACGGCTAAACAGCAACAACACTGCTAACTTCTTTTCTACTTTGTTTTCTCCCTAGCATGAATCATCTGAAATGTTACATATTTACTTGTTTCCTAGCTGCCCACAACCCTTCCCCTTAGAGAATATATGTTCCCCAAGAGCACAGGCTTTGTCATTTAGTTCACTGCTGTATCCCTGGAGCCTAGAACAGTGATTAGCACATAGTTAGCACTTAATAAATATTTATTAGATGAATGAATGTAGGGATTAAAACAAATTTTGAATTAAATTAGTTTCTTTTTAAAATTTATTTCTTTATTTTGGCTGTGCTGGGTCTTTGTTGCTGTGTGGGCTATTCTCTAGCTGCGATGAGCAGGGGCTACTCTCTAGTTACAGTGCATGGGCTTCTCATTACGGTGGCTTCTCTTGTTGTAGAGCACGGGCTCTAGGGCACACGGGCTTCAGTAGTTGTTGCACATGGGCCCAGTAGTTGTGGCTCCTGGGCTCTGGAGCACAGACTCAGTAGTTGTGGCACATGGGCTTAGTTGCTCCATGGCATGTGGGATCTTCCCGGACCAGGGATCAAAACCCATGTCTCCTGCATTGGTAGGCGGATTCCTTACCACTGAGCCACCAGGGAAGCCCCTGGTTCTTTTTCTTTCCAATGGCTTCTGTGATAACATGAAACTTGTTGGCTAGTGAGTTGGCATCCCTGATACGTTGGATCCTGAGGTTTTGCATTCCATCATGTCTGTTAGTAACGGTCATCTCTTAGCTATTTTCAATTTTTTCCAGTGTGCTACTTGCTTGTCTCCAGAACCCCCCACTATCCTTGAGCCTTATCAATCTCTCTCACCTCTGCTGATCTATTTCCTTCTAGGAGTATGTATCCCTGACTTTGTATTTGTAACTTCTAGATCTTTCTTTTCTCTCTCTTCAGTGGTTTCTGTGTGATGGTTACTCTGTCACATTTCCACCAGTAGGTGCCAGTATCTGATATGACTTGCAGAGACAGATTTACCACTTATGGAGGATTCTTTTTCTGGAAAAAGTTCCCATTTGAGGAGAATTCAGAAAGAGCAAAACCTTTTCTATGCTTGAAAGAAGGCTAGGTTGAAATCTTATTAACCTATAAAAGATGCCCTGGAGAAGGAAATGACAACCCACTCCAGTATTCTTGCCTGGAGAATCTCATGAACAGAGGGCTACAGTTCATGGAGTTGCAAAATGTCAGACAGGACTGAACACACACACACTGCATTATGAGAAGAGACTGTGGGTGTGCCTTGGAATTCTGCATTCAGAGCTGCTTTAAAGGTGTCATCTGCTTAGTATGAATAGAATGCTAGATTTCTAATTTTAAAAAGTAGATATGCAACAAGCAACAGGGAACTATAGTCAATATCTTATATCTATAATGGAAAATAATTTCAAAATTAATGTGTACATGTACAATTGAATCACCTTGCTCTGCACCTGAAACATTGTGTGTAAGTCAACTATACTTCAATGAAAGATATCAGATCAGATCAGTCGCTCAGTCGTGTCCGACTCTCCGCGACCCCATGAACCGCAGCACGCCAGGCCTCCCTGTCCATCACCAGCTCCCGGAGGTCACCCAGACTCGCATCCATCGAGTCAGTGATGCCATCCAGCCATCTCATCCTCTGTCGTCCCCTTCTCCTCCTGCCCTCAATCCCTCCCAGCATCAGAGTCTTCTCCAATGAGTCAACTCTTCGCATGAGGTGGCCAAAATACTGGAGTTTCAGCTTTAGCATCATTCCTTCTAAAGAAATTCCAGGATTGATCTCCTTCAGAATGGACTGGTTGGATCTTCTTGCAGTCCAAGGGACTCTCAAGAGTCTTCTCCAACACCACAGTTCAAAAGCATCAATTCTTCGGCGCTCAGCCTTCTTCACAGTCCAGCTCTCACATCCATACATGACCACAGGAAAGACCATAGCCTTGACTAGGCGAACCTTTGTTGGTAAAGTAATGTCTCTGCTTTTGAATATGCTATCTAGGTTGGTCATAACTTTCCTTCCAAGGAGTAAGCGTCTTTTAATTTCATGGCTGCAGTCACCATCTGCAGTGATTTTGGAGCCCAGAAAAACAAAGTCTGACACTGTTTCCACTGTTTCCCCATCTATTTCCCATGCAGTGATGGGACCAGATGCCATGATCTTCGTTTTCTGAATGTTGAGCTTTAAGCCAACCTTTTCACTCTCCACTTTCACTTTCATCAAGAGGCTTTTTAGCCCCTCTTCACTTTCTGCCCTAAGAGTGGTGTCATCTGCATATCTGAGGTTATTGATATTTCTCCCGGCAATCTTGATTCCAACTTGTGTTTCTTCCAGTCCAGCATTTCTCATGATGTACTCTGCATATAAGTTAAATAAACATGGTGACAATATGCAGCCTTGACGTACTCCTTTTCCTATTTGGAACCAGTCTGTTGTTCCATGACCAGTTCTAACTGTTGCTTCCTGACCTGCATACAGATTTCTTAAGAGGCAGATCAGGTGGTCTGGTATTCCCATCTCTTTCAGAATTTTCCACAGTTTATTGTGATCCACAAAGTCAAAGGCTTTGGCATAGTCAATAAAGCAGAAATAGATGTTTTTCTGGAACTCTCTTGCTTTTTCCATGATCCAGCGGATGTTGGCAATTTGATCTCTGGTTCCTCTGCCTTTTCTAAAACCAGCTTGAACATCAGGAAGTTCACGGTTCACATATTGCTGAAGCCTGGCTTGGAGAATTTTGAGCATTACTTTACTAGCGTGTATATCATTAAGTGTATATCTTAATGAAAGATATACATTAAGAAAAAAATAGAGATGACATGATTGAAAGTGTTATATTCCTTGTTTTCATTGTTCTTTTAAAGTAGATAGTTCTTCTGCCTTTATTTATATGGTTTCAGAAAAAATTCATTTTCCTGCATGTTGGTGCCAACATAGTAGCCAAAAACTATTTTGGAAGCCAGGACATGGAAGCAACCTAGATGTCCATCATCAGATGAATGGATAAGAAAGCTGTGGTATATATACACAATGGAGTATTACTCAGCCATTAAAAAGAATGCATTTGAGTCAGTTCTAATGAGGTGGATGAAACTGGAGCCTATTATACAGAGTGAAGTAAGCCAGAAAGAAAAACACCAATACAGTATACTAACGCATATATATGGAATTTAGAAAGATGGTAACAATCACCCTGTATACGAGACAGCAAAAGAGACACTGATGTATAGAACAGTCTTTTGGACTCTGTGGGAGAGGGAGAGGGTGGGATGATTTGGGAGAATTGCATTGAAACATGTATAATATCATATATGAAATGAGTCACCAGTCCAGGTTCGATGCACATTACTAGATGCTTGGGGCTGGTGCACTGGGACGACCCAGAGGGATGGTAGGGGCAGGGAGGTGGGAGGAGGGTTCAGGTTGGGGAACACATGTATACCTGTGGTGGATTCATTTTGATGTATGGCAAAACCAATGCAATATTGTAAATTTAAAAAATAAAATTAAATTAAAAAAAAAGACAAAATGTGCAAAAAAAAATTAAAAAAAGGCATACAAAAGTAAAAATAATACACAAGTGAGGGTAGTATTTTAAAGTTTTTGGTAAGATAAAAAGTTTGGTTTCTTAGATGACTTAAAAACTGGAAAATATGCATTTTCAAGATGAATATTTAAAACAAAAGTTAAAGCTGTAATATATCCCAACATTGTAAAATATTAATGTTTCCCTAAGAATCTTACCCTTGATCCTGTCAGATACAGGAAGAATCTCAAAGAAAGGTTTCCTATGTTCTCTTTAAAGTTTTGAAAGTAAAAATTCAATGGATAAATACTTAGAGGGTGATAACAATGATTAGATTTAATGTAATGATTTAAATTCTGGTTGAAAGATTATTCCATATTAGGAAGTCTCTTCATATAATATTTATCAAATAAAATTTAAAAGATTGCCTTTTTAAATTGAAGTGCAGTTGGTTGACAGTGTTGTATTACTGCTGTACAGCAAAGTGATTCAGTCATATATATATATATATTCAGTAATATAAATATATATTCTTTTCCATTATGGTTTAGCAAAGGACACTGAATATTGTTCCCTGTGCTATACAGTAGGATCTTGTTGTTTATCCATTCTATATGTAATAGTTTGCATCTACTAATTTTAAACTCCCAATCCTTCCCTCCTTCCCATTCCCTTCTGCCTGGCAACTCCAAGTCTGTACTGTTATGTCTGAGTCAATATCTATTTCATAGGTAGTTTCATTTGTGTCGTAGTTTAGATTCCACATGTATTTATCTTTCTGACTTAACTTCACTTAATATGATAATCTCTAGTTGCATCCATGTTGCTGAAAATGACATTATCTCATTCTTTTTTTATGGGTGAGTAATATTCCATTGTATGTACATACCACATCTTCTTTACTCATGTATCTGTTGATGGATGTTTGGCTTGTTTCCATATCTTAGCTATGTAAATAGGGTGGAGGTGTTATATTTCTGAACAGAAGTCTCTGATACCATTTATCCTCACATAAAAACAAATTCTTTACAGCGTCTTTTTGATAGATACATCTACACATTGGAAACCTTTAAAAGGCATATTTAAATCAGCCTCAAAAGCAGTTACCCCATTTCATCTCCCAGATGTTCAAGGAACTCTTCCATGCTTTTGGGCTACTTACCAAAAAATTCACAGTATCTGCTGAAAAACGTGCACAACCAAAAAGTTAAGAATAACGTTTTATTGGGGGCATTATTAAGGACTTAAGCCCAAGATACAGACTCTCGGACAACTGAGGGCCTGTTCTGAAGAGGTGAGGCAGGAGCCAGGATGCATAGAGTTTTTGCAACAACAACAAAAATACCCAGGTAGTTGAATGTAAAACGATTACTGGTAATTAAAGAAAACCAGACATCTCAAGTTAGTGAATTTAGCACTGTTCTATGTATGGGAAGATGTGAGAGTCTGGGTTTTTTGAAATTACTGCTTTGATATGCACATTAGCTATCTAGGGTCTGTATCCAGTTTTTCTCCATCCTGAATCCTCTGAGGGTATACGTCTGGCTCAAACCTTAACTTAGACCTAGTGATTTTTTTATTTTTTGGTAAGCCATCTCATTTCTTATTTGGAAGGTAGAATTTAAGCAGTAAGTTAACATGATACAGTATTCTCATTCTGCCTAGAAGTCAGATGGTGCTTTAAAATACATGAAGTCAGACCAAAATTGCTACTTTAATAGCTTCCTGCAGTTTGTGCTTGTAACTTTCAGGGCAAGGACAGAATTTATCATTGGGACACCTGAGCTATTGTGTATGGGGGGAAAATACCACTTTAATGCATCTCTTGGTTATTCAGAGGCAAGGCCCAGATCCTATTATGCATAAAAATGGAAAATGCTGTCTTCTTTGGAGCACAGCTGTGTCTCTAAGAGATGATTATGTTGTTAATATACTTTTTTTAAAACTTTCTTTAAAGGGAGTGAGTTATGGGCCCAGTAACTTGTGGGAGAGAGAGGGAGAGGGAAGTCTATAATGAGAGGAGAAAGTGAGGTAGGAGACAGTGGGCTTCTGGGCTGGACACCTGGTGGTTATCAAGTGGAGTAAAACTGAGCTGTTATTCTCACCCAGACACTTCAAGGACAAAGCTAGTGGCAAAAACTGAGCTCAGCTAAATCAAAGAGATAAGGTGCCCACTGCTGAAGTCAAGGAAGACTTCCCCGTCTGTACATGCGCAGGAAGGCTTCTTGGGGGTCGAAAAGGGAGGGAGGCCCCACCCCATAAGAAGTGTGGACATACACCCATAGGTCTTTACGGTGGGATCCACAATGCAAGTTGCACATGCATTTTGGTGAGGATCCATGGGCCAGTCAGGTGTGAAGAAAGAAAAAAGGTAACTGGTCAAGGGTAAATAAAGACCCAGAAGGACTGTCCTATATAAGTGATTTACCTTACCTCCATATTGCGTTCCTTCTCACTCAGGATGTCCACACTCCTTTCTGGGTGTGTATCTCTGCCTAGCTTCTGAGTTGGATAAACTGTTTTACTGTGTGTTCTCCCAAACATTGTCCTGTGTCTCTAATAGTAAACATTGTACCTGTTTGTACAGTCTTTGCCTCCTTGAAATATTCTTCCTTTCAAACAGGGGCAAGAGCCAGGGCCACTTTTCTTCTAGCCTCTAGCCCAGGTGGTCTAGTGGCAAGGACTCCTGATTTTCATCCAGGTTACCCAGCTTTAATTCCTGGGCAGGGAACTAAGATCTCTCTTCAGGACCGCTCACTGCAATCAAAAGGAGCTTTCCCCCTCAACAGCAGGGGTGTGCTGAGTTGCTAAAGAGGAAGAGAGGTCCATATGAGACCCCAGAGAATGGGTGTGACCTGTTGGCTCTAGAAAAAGTTTTGGGAAAGGTTTTAAAGCTTTCAGATTTGTGTAAAGTTTCCCCTCTGTTTATCATAAGCCTGCAATAAAGTTGGTTAAATAGTAGCCTGGTGTTTATCACACTTTGCTGAAAAATGGGCAGGGCTATGTCAGTTTGGATCAAGTACTGTTGCATTCAGTGGAAGTGAGGAGGGCAACATGCAGAGGAAAAAGAGAGCAAAACAGTTATAAGGTGGACAGAGGTGGTCAGGGGTGGATTGACGAGGTGATCTCACCAGCTTAGACAAGTAGCCACCTTTGGGGAACCTCAGAAGCATGTAAGGAGGGAACTGGCTATTTTCTTTGGATCAATCAAAAGAGGGATCTCAGAAAACTGGAGAACTATATTTGCATACATAAAGTCTTTTCACATATAGTTATTAGCATCACTTTAGTGTTTTTAGCAGAAAGTTATGAAAGTTTAGCAGAAAGATATGAAAAAACATAACTGATTTGGTTTTGACCCTTCTAAAGAGGAAACGTGACAAGAGTTCAGAATTCAATCAGGCTACACAACTGAAGGAAGTTAGCTGCAAAAATAATTGGAATTCAGTGTCGACTTTTAGGCAAGTCAGAAATTACATTAGGATAAAACCCGAAACAGGTAGAGACAAATCCCCTTCAAAAAAGTATTGATTGAGAGTTTCACATTTCATAGTAAATATAAAAGGGGTTTAAAGGCATCTATTAGGGCCTCACAAAGTATACTTATCCTAAAGCTTGGATCCTGTGTCTTGCCTACCTGCCTGTCCTCTGAGATGGTAACTGAGTTTGACTTATTAATAATCTGGATATGTTTAAGCTTTGTGTTTGTAATATTGAGACAGTTGTCCTCAAATATTCATTTTTTTCTTTTTATAAGTTAATAGCATTCTTGCTTTTTAGCCAGGCATGTGATTGCTCAAGATTACATTTCCTAGCCATCTTTTTAGTTAAGTTTGACCACATGAATGCATATAAGATGTGGTGTGCACCATATAGAAACTATCTTTGAAAGGAGAGGGGACCTATATTTATCATTTTCTTTTTTCATTCCTGGTGGGGGGATATAGATATGATGGCTGGATATGAGGTGATGAATAGCAGACAGGGAAGTGGCCAATAGAGTGGCAAGATAGAAGGAGCCTGGGTCCCTGATACCGTGAAACAGCTGGACCAGCCTAACCACCTTTTTCTAGATTTTTACATTAGGGATAAAGACATCTTGACTTTTTTTAGCTGCTTCTGCACATGAACCTGGTCCTGATAAGTATAGGAAAGTACTCTCAATTCACTTGAAAGGAAAATATTTTCTCTTCGCTGGTAAGTACATTTCCAAACCAGGGAATATATAGAATAAAAATAAGGGTTGTATCAGTTATCCTTCACTACTGTAATGCTGTGTAATAGCCACAGCACAGCACAACTTTCTTCTATGTGTCCCTCATCCTCCAGCAAGCTAGCCCAGGCACAGTCTCATGACAGTGGTAGACATGTAAGAGAACAAGTGTTTTTCCATGCTTCTACTTGTCCCATGGTTGTTAACTTTCCATTGTCCAAAGCAAGGCATGTACCTGGACTCAATCATGGGGATGAAAAATATATTGTCTCTTTCTTTTTAAAAATATTTATTTGCATGCACTGGGTCTTAGTTGTGGCACACGGGGGAGTCTTCGATCTTTATTGTGGCATGTGGGTTCTTTAGTTGGGGCATGTGGGATGTAATTCCCTGACCAGAGATCAGATCCAGGTTGCCTGCATTGGGAGCACTGAGTCTTAGCCACTGAACCACCAGGAAAGTCCCAAATCTGTCTCTTGCTGTGGGAAGCTGCAAAATCACTTGGCAAAAGACATGGATACAGAAATGAGTAAAGAACTGGGACCAGTAATGCAATCAGTCTGACTTTAGTACTAACACTTAATACTAATAGTTTGTTTATATTTGGTATTTAATGTATTTGCAATATTGAGGTGAATTGGGCATTTTAGAGATTGTGACTCACTTAGATTGTGATTCTAATTTTGCATGTATGAGTTTGTCATTAATTTGAATCTTTTGATTCACAGTTGAAAGGTATAGGGTAACTTTACTAAGTGAAGAATATTTAAAGTCTAAGAGAACTTGAGGTTCATTATACTTTTTAATTGAATTTTTAGATTTTTCTAAGATTTGATACTTAACAAAAATACTTCATTTAGTGCTGTTCTTAGCTATTTTGAAAGGCTTTTCCTGACCAGGCTATTTTCTTTAAAAGAATGACTGTATCCTCTTACCTTATTGTCTCTAGTGCATTTATCACTATGTGGCATTATATATTTTAAAATGACTAGTTTTACCCCTAAAATATTACTCATCATAAAGGTAATAATTTTGTGTTGCCTCCTGCTATATCCAGAACACCTTAAAATCATTTGGCATATAGAAAGTGTTCAGAAAATTTACTGACTGAATGAATGAAGCTTTTACTTTTAGGCCACGTGTTTGAAAAGCATTAAAAAGCATTTCAAAGCTTAAAAAGCATTGAAAATAGGTCAGTTGAGATTACTCGGTCTGAGGAGCAAAAACAAACAACAGAGAAATGAACAGTGCATGTGGGATACCACCAAGCATAACAACATAGTCATAAAGGGAAAACTGAGAGAATTTATTAGTACCAGACCTACCCAACAAGATACATTAAAGAGAGTCCTTCAGACTGAAATGAAAGGACATTAGTAAGTTACCCAAATCCACATGAAGAAATAAAGAGCACCAGTAAATATACATATTTTAGTAAATATACATATTTTAGTAAATATATGAAAGACAACATAAATTTATTATTTATTTAACTCTTTTACCATATCTAATTTAAAAGACAAAACAATTATTATAATTCTGTGTTGGTGGGCAGACAGTGTATAAAGCTATAATTTGTGTGACAATAACAGGACAAAGTTAAAGAATGGAATGGAGACAAGTTGGAGCAGATTTTGTATACTACTGTAGTTAAGTTGGTATTAATTTGAGCTAGATTGTTTTAAGATGATAATTGTCATTGCAAGGGCAATCACTACGAAAATAACTTAAAATATATTAAAATAAATGAAAAGTGAATGAAATGGTACATTATAAGACATCTTTTAACACCAAAAAAAGAGTGGTAAAGGAATAGAAGAATGAAAAAGACATAAGATATAAGGAAAATAAATAGTGAAATGGTGGGTATAAATCTTACCTTATGAGTAAACACTTGAAATGTAAATGGATTGAAAGTTGCTCAGTTGTGTCCGACTTTGTGACCCTGTGGACTATACAGTCCATGGAATTCTCCAGGCCAGAATACTCCAGAAGAGTCGAGTGGGTAGCCTTTCTCTTCTCCAGGGGATCTTCCCAACTCAGGGATCGAACCCAGGTCTCCTGCATTGCAGGCAGATTCTTTACCAGCTGAACCACAAGAGAAGCCCAAGAATACTGGAGTGGGTAGCCTATCCCTTACCAGTGGATCTTCCCGACCCAGGTATCAAACTGGGGTCTCCTGAATTGCAGGCAGATTCTTTATCGACTGAGCTATCAGGGAAGCCCATAAATCGATTAAGCATTCCAATTACACGAACTGACAGACTGGATTTAAAAAAAATGAACCAACTACATGCTGGCTACAAGGGCCACATTGGCTTGGCCAAAAAGTTTAGTAAGATGTTATGGAAAAAACCCTAACGAACTTTTTGGCATACCCAGTGCTTTAGATTCAAAGTCACAAAAGATCCAAAGTTAAAGGGTGGAGAAACCATGCAAATAGTAATCAAAAGAGAGCTGCAGCAACTATTCTAATATCTGACAGAATAGACTTTAAGACAAAATTGTAGCTAGAGCCAAAGAAATACATTTTATAATATGTCTCAACCCACCAAAAAGATATAACAATTGTTTGGTTGCTAAGTCCTGTTGGACTCTTTGCGACCCCTGTGGACTGTAGCTTGCCAGACTCCTCTGTCATTTCCAGGCAAGATTACTGGAGGGGGTTGCCATTTCCTACTCCAGGGGATCTTCCCCACACAGGCATCTCTGTAGCTTCTGCATCTTTTACTACTGAGCCACCAGGGTATGCACCTAAACAAAAATACCCTGAGATACATGAAGCAAAAGCTAACAGAAAAGCAAATGTATTAGGAGTATCCTGGCTATCTTTAGAAAATATAATCTGCCACATCCATATACATTAAAAGCAGGGAAAATTACACAACTTTTGGAATTCACCTCGTCTTGTTCCAATAACTCTTGTTTAGATACATGTTGTGAAAATTAATGGGCTGATTACCCCGTCAAATCTCAAGATTGTTTATTGAGCCCAAATTAACAGGGAAAGGCTGAGGCAATGCAGGGTGTATACAGTTCATATGACTTTAAAATGAACGCACCCTTATGCTTAGGTTGGTCGTCTCTTGTATATCAGTCAGTCTGCATTCCTCTAATGGCCTGGATATCATGTACTGATACTAGGTATTTAGGGCTGTGGCTGATTATCCTTTAAATTATGGGGGGCATGTATTTATGCTCTCCCAGGAAGCTGAGGCTTCCTTCATTGGATATTTGGAATGCTATTCTTTACCTAACTGTAGTAGGTAAAGTAGTCTATGTTGTCCCTACAAGGGGACAGTACGTGTCAACATGTACATCAACAGACATGATAGGTAGGTAGACTTTCTAGAAGTGGCCCCCAAGATTCCAGATCTCAATCTCCAGGACCTGTAAACATATATGGATGTCTCTTTTTGTGCTGTAGGACACATTTGATCTTAAAAATACAGATTTTCAGAGTGAGCCTAACCCTATCACATGAGCTCTTAAAAGCAGAGAACTTTATTTAGCTGGTGGTAGAATAGGAGGGAAGAAGGGAATATCTGAGTCAGAACATAGCAAAGAATTTTTAGAAATTTATTTTATTGAAATATAATTGATTTACAGTGTTAATTCTGCCATATAGCACAGTGATTCAGTTTTACATATATATATACACACACACACACACAATTATTTTTCATAATCTTTCCCAGTATGGTTTATCACAGGAAATTGAATATAATTCCCTGGGTTCTACAGTAGGACCTTGTTGTTTATCCATTATATATATGTAATAGCTTGCGTCTGCAAATCCCGAACTCCTAGTCTATTACCCCCATCCTCCTTGGCAGTGACAAGTCTGATCTCTACATCACTGAGTCTGTTTCATAGATAAGTGCATTTGTGTCATAATTTAGATTCTGCCTATAAGTGATATCATAAACCCTGTTGCCTGGTAAGTCGGCCCTGATCTTGTGCCCAGGTGTCAGATGAGGAAACTGATGCTCAAAGGACCAAAAGTCGCAGTGAAAAAGACACAGACCTGGGACCAGAAGCCAGGTCATGAATGAATCCAGTTAAGAACTTCTACCAGAGCCAGTATCCCTGGGGCCCAACCTGGTTGTGTTCCTAGATCCTGATATTTGTCACTTTCATTTTGACCTACTTCACTTAGTTTGATAACCTCTAGTTGCATCCATGTTGCTGCAAATGGCATTATTTCATTCTTTTTCATGGCCAAGTAGTATTCTATTGTATATATTACATGTACCACAGCTTCTTTACCCATTCATCTGTTGATGGAGAGTTTGTTTCCACGTCTTGGCTATTGTGAATAGTGCTACTATGAACATAGGGGTGCATGTATCTCTTTGAATTAAAGTTCTGTTTGGATATATGCCCAGGAATGGAATTGCTGGATCATACGGCAACTATTTTTAGTTTTATAAGTAAGAACATGAGAAAGGTTTAGCACACTGTTAATAGCCTTGAAGATGGAGGGGACCACTTGGTAAGAAATACAGGTGGCCTCTAGGAGCTGAGAGTCAGAAAGGACAGCTGACAATCAGAAAGAAAATGGGAACTGAAGTCCTACAACTTCAAGGGAATGAATTTTGCCAACCACATAAATGAACTTTAGTTTGGAGCAGATTCTCCCCCAGAATTTCTGGATAAGAGCCTAGCCCAGCTTGTACCTTGATTTTGGTCTCATGAGACCCAGAGCAGAGAATCCAGATGAGTCCACCGGAACTCTGACTTACAGAGCTGTGAGGTAATAAATGGTGGTTATTATCTTCTCAGTTTACAGTAATTTGTTAAATAGCCATAGAAAATAGACACAGTGGTTTGAGTACCATTGTATTCCTGTTATTTCTCATGTTCCCATGATCATATGAATGAGGTACATGCTGGATGTTGACTATGGAGCACCAGAAACATATTTGTGGTGAGTTATGGACCTCACATGGGCTTCCCTGGTGGCTCAGGTGGTAAAGCGTCTGCCTGTAGTGTGGGAGACCTGGGTTCGATCCCTGGATTGGGAAGATCCCCTGGAGGAGGAAATGGCGACCCACTCCAGTACTCTTGCCTGGAAAATTCCATGGACTGAGGAGCCTGGTAGGCTACAGTCCATGGGGTTGCAAAGAGTCGGACATGACTGAGTGATATCCTATGGACCTCACAAATTCAGGTATTTCCCCAAAACAAATAGAGAATTCATGGATTTACTGATTTTTCGCATACGTGACACCCATTTTCTTTATTGTTTCAAAACATTGTCTTGCATTATGGAAGGGGGTTGGGTTATAACCCTGCCTGGAATTTTCTTCACAGTACTTCTACAGATGATTGGGGGAGTATGTGAGACGGGCCTACCTGATCCCTGTGTACAGTTTCCATTTTATTTTTAGAGCAGCAAGTGCTGGTATCATTTACTATGCCTATAGAATTTGACAGACTTATTTTAGGTGACGTTTTTGCGCATATTTTTAGAGATTTTTTTGGAATGTGAGTAGAGAAACTTATTTAGGGGTTCCTTTATTGTGAAATTTTCCCTCATTGAAAATGTCCCTTCACCAAGTACAGGTGATAAGCTTCAAATTGGTGGTCATTCTGTTGTTGTTCAGGTGTGTCCAACTCTTTTCAGATCCTATGGATTGCAGCATGCCAGGCATCCCTGTTCTTCACCATCTCCTGGTGTTTGCTCAAACTCAGATTCCATTGGTGATGTCATCCAACCTCCTCATCCTCTGTCCTCCCCTTCTCCTGCCTTCAATCTTTCCCAGCATCAGGGTCTTTTCCAATAAGTCAGCTCTTCCCATTAGGTGGCCAAAGTATTAGAGCTTCAGAATGGCCCCAATGGGGTCATTCTGTAGCCCCCCAAAGTAGGAAATCTTTCTTCTGTCATGTGCCACCTCTCACTGGTAGGAGCAACCTCACTTTGCATCTTGGCATAGATCAACCCATGACTGTCTTTCAAAGCTGGCTTTCAGCAAACCCTTATTTGCCTTGATTTTTTTCATTGTTTTTATATTGCATCCTGTTGATTGTAGGGTCAAAATGCCTTAAAACTTTGCTTTGAATAGAAAAGGGATTTAAAGATACACAGAGCTGAATTGGATCCTTAACCCACAAAATAAGAATTTTGCATCTGTCTCTGTTCAGTCTCTTTCTCTCCGCCTTCCCTTCTCCCTTTACCTCTGGTTTTTAATATTTATACCTATCCCACCTTCATGCCCAAAGGCTGTAAGTTTAGCATAACTCTCATTTGGGCCTTTTCTCTTTTATCAACTAAATGCAGGAATTTTCAAAGATTAACTATGACAAGTTACTGTGAAATAGTGAGACAGACCTTTGGGCGATAGTCCTTTCATCCAAAAGAAGGGTGAACCTTTGAACAGTTCATTTACTAGGTTATGCACCTCTTCAAATGAATCTACGTATACCCCAACCTTGTTTTTTTTTTTTTTTTTGGCCTGAGGTTTTTGAGGTTGCTTGGAGAGATAATTAACCTATTTCATGAGGAAATAGGTTGCCTTGCTAACAGATTACTCTCTGAGATACATTTTTATTCCTTAGGTGTAACTTCTTTCCGTGTTTTAGCTGAATAGCCTTTATCCCTCCAGCCTTCCACTGCTCTGCTGGTTCTGATGTAGAAATTAGCTAGGGGAAGGTTTGAATAAGGTAGAGGCAGGACCTATTGCATGATGGGATCAGGAGAGTCTTGCTAAGAGTCCAACAGGAAGTGGATAGATTCTCTTAGATTATTTTATGGGCTATACATTGTCATCGTAGGTACACTGGCTAAGTGCAATGACACCCATGAATACAGCCAATCAGGGCAAAGAAAGCCATATTCTAGATGTAAACTCCCTTCGTCTAAGGTATCTGTTGATGTAAAAGGTGAAATGTGCTACATTTCCTAAGCTCGGTGCTCAAAATTCTGTTTACTGTGTTTCATCTGAGCTACAAATTGCACACCCCTAGAGGCAAGACAGATAGACAGGAGAAGACAGTGGTCACTGTAGTAAACCAGAAGTGTGCAGCCTGTCATCAGGGGACAGCTGTCCACCAACCCCTTCCTAATGATGCCATGCAGATTTTGACACCAGGATTTCTTGATCCTCTGATTTTTCAAAGAGGAAGCAGAAACATGGGTTATTTTATGTGAAATGTCCCCATTAATAAATGTTTGCCATTATTTTGTAAAAATTTAAAACAATAATTAGGACTAAACAAAATACTCCTGGAGGCTGGATTTAGTCACTGGATCAGTTGGTGAACTTTGATCGAAACCAAGGTTTCCTTGGAGACTTCCCTGGTGGTCCAGTGTTTAAGACTACATTCTTTAGCTGTAGGGAAGACAGGTTTGATCCCTGGTCTCAGGGAACTGAGATCCCCACGTGCCTTGCTGTGTGGCCAAAAAACAAACACAAAACCAAGGGTTCCTTGTGATCTTGTTTTCCTCATTCATTCTCTCTTGGAGAAGGCATGCATGTTGAGTAAACAGGTATATTGAATGAAGACTAGGTACATCATGGGTGATATAATTTGTACAAGGATGTAATTTTTTGCATCAATATTTACCTAGATGCATGTACTAGGGTTGGGAAATTTATAGGAAGTCAGTGATACATGCATATGACCACTGTGTGTGTTTTCCTGTCTTTTACTATATGATGTATGGTGACTATGGAAAGAGTTTTGATAAGCTGGAATTGCAAAATCATAGGGGACTTACTTGGGAAATTTGATTAAAACCCACGAGAGGGTAAATGACAGAGTCTAGGGGGAAGTAATTTCTTTAGACTGCTGTATCCATTCCTCAAAAGGCTGTTTTTGGAAATAAAGCTTTAGAGAAGAATGCTGCTTAACAAGGGCTTTCTGCAGAAGGAATTTTCCTGTTCCTGCGGGTAGTTTATGTGGTTGCTATGAATCACTGTTAGAATTAGATGAATTTGTTGCCTGAATAAATTGGAGTTTCGTTTTAAGTCAGGCGTACAATATATCATGCTCTGAAACAATATTTAAATAGAGTTTTAGAATCACTAGGTTATTAAATTTCAGTGTCAGGGGGACCAGTAAAGCTCATCCACTCAAAAGATTCCTTGCTAGAAAGTCTGTTTCCTGTATTCATTGCACAGCAGTAACTGGGACCAGCACCCCCACTCTACCCAGCTTGTGCTGGGGCACAGGGAAATGAAGAGTGGCTAATTAGTGTTTCGTAGTGTAAGGAATTGGGCTTCCCTGGTGGCTCAGTGATAAAGAACCTGCCTGTCAATGCAGGAGACACGGGTTCAATCTCTGGGTTGGGAAGATACCCAGGAGAAGGGCATGGCAGCCCACTCCAGTATTCTTGCCTGGAGAATTCCATGGACAGAGGAGCCTGGCAGGCTACAGTCCATGGGGTCTCAAAGAGTCAGACACAACTGAGTCACACACACACACACACACACACACACACACTCACACTCTACACATGTAGCCTGATGTCCGGTTTTGTAAATAAAGTTATATTGCAACACAGCTACACTCATTTGTTTATAGATTGTCTAATGATGGCTGCTTTTGTGCAACAATAGCAAAGTTGAATGGTTATGGCAGAGGTTATATAGCCCACAAAGTCCCAAATATTTACTGTCTGGTTCTTTTAGAAATTTTCCAACCCTCAGTACAGAATATCTTATAGGGCTTGTATAATGTTTTAATTTAGTTTTTTTTTTTTTTTTTTTAAGTGAATAAAGCATCTAATTGAGCATGATTTGCTCTTGCTGACTCATACCAATGGCTAGCTTAGTAATACTGTACGGGGTGCTAGTGTGGTGGCTTTAAAAAAAATAAGTGATGTGTAGTGTGGAAATGCACCACTGAGTATGATTTGTTGGCCAGTTGGAAGAGCAAATGTTAATTTCCAAAAAGTTAATAGATACAGACATGATCTTGTAAATATGCAGAATGATGGTTTGATACAGTAAGGCAGGTGAATGTCTGTGTTTGTATCTATTTAATAACTCTGGTGTGAAAAACTCAAACCTAGAGAATCGTTGTAAGAACAGTCCAGTAAATGTTCATATACCTTTGACATAGATTCACCAATACTTGGTATTTTACTGAATTTCTCATATGCTTATCTCAAGCATAGTGTTACTTGCTCAGTCGTGTCTGACCCTTTGCAACCCCATGGACTTTAGCCTGCCAGGCTCCTCTGTCCATGGGATTCTCCTGGCAGGATTACTGGAGTGGGTTGCCATGCTCTTCTCCAGGATCTTCCCAACCCAGGGATCAAACCTAGGTCTCCTGCATTGCAGGCAGATTCTTTACCATTTGAGCTACCCCAGAAACCCTCTCAAGCATAAGGACATTCTTTAAAAAACACACAATAAATTTATCAAATTCAAGAAATTTATTATTGTCACAATATTGTCTTAAAGTCCATTTTCAAATTTCACCAATTGTCCCAATTTTGTGATTCGTGTTTTGTGTTTTAACCTTCCCACTAGATAATCCTGATGCTTCTTAACATTTGACAAGACGTCTCAATCATTAGGGCAGGTTAAAACACAGATTCCCAGGCTCCACCCCTAGAGATTCTGGTAATAGAAGGTTTAGGGTGGAGCTTGAGTATTTTCATTTATTACAAGCTCTCAAGAGATTTGATCAAAATGCTGCCAGCTTTATACCTTCGCCCCCCCACCCACCCCACCCTCCTAAATCCAGGTTACTACTCAGGGCCCCACACTACATTTAGTAACTTGTTTCTTTAGTCTTCTTTAAGCTGGAACAGCTCCTTTGTCTTGCCTTTGTTTTTCACATTACCATTTTAAAAGAGAACATGCTGGGTTTTGTTCCCCTGTAAAATGTCTTTCACTTTGGGTTTAGCTGGTATTTTCACATCGTCACATTTAGATAGTGCATTTTTTGGTAGAAATATTACAGGAGTAATGTTGATCCGTTTGTCCCTTTTGTTGATGATTTAACGCTGATCACTAGGTTAAGGTAGTGTCTACCTGATTTCTCCTCTGTAAAGGTGCCTTTTTACTTTGAAATTAATCTGTAACCTGTGGGGAGGTACTTTGACCCTGTTTTCCGACAGACCTTCATCCCATTTATTTGATTCTTGCCTGAATTATCACTATATTTATTAGTTGCTGAGTATCGATTTTCTAACTCTATCATTCCCAATACATTTATTAATTTTCCTTGTATACTAAGTAGTAAAGAAGAACTTTCCCAATACTCTCATTTACTTGTTTTATGGAATCTTTATGAACTAATGGTCTCCCATTTTATTTATTGGATTATAATCCTTTGTTTTCATGATTCATTTTTGATCCTCAGTCATCTCTGATTTGACCAGTGCCAGCACCTCCAGAGAACCCTGTGTTCTTATAACATGACTCCATCCATTTTTGAGCACACTAGATACATCTACTTATAAAATATTTCATCAATATATACCTCTTATCTATCACTAAACACTTGCTGTGCCCTTAGTGTATCTCTAGTGCTCTTTCTTAGGTGTCAAAAGGTATACAAGGGTGCTGAAAGACATCCCTTCTTTCACCAAATAAATAATATCTCACTTAATATAGTAGTACTAACATAGAGAAATCAGAGACTAAGAGGATATATAACCCAATCCTATTGTTTATTTCTAGTTTATTACTCCTTCTAAAACTAATTCATCAGATCAGATCAGTCGCTCAGTCGTGTCCGACTCTTTGCGACCCCATGAACCGCAGCACGCCAGGCCTCCCTGTCCATCACCAGCTCCCGGAGGTCACTCAGACTCATAAAACGAATTCATACCACTTAACAATAGCAACACATTTTATTCTTGTGAAATAGGAAACAATCTTTAGTCTATACACAAGACTTATTCCTATGCTACTGTGTAGGAAAAAGTCAGTCAGCAAGATACACCTGAAATTTATCTTTCTGTGTTTAGTGTAAATTTTAGAGTCTTCTCCAACAGATCATCAGTGAAGAATCTCCCTATAATTCAGGAGATGCAAATTCAATCCCTGGGTTGGGAAGATCCCTTGGAGGAGGAAATGACTACCCACTCCAGTATTCTTGCCTGGAGAATCCCATGGACAGAGCAGCCTGGAGGGCTACAGTTCATGGGATAGCAAAGAGTCAGACACAACTGAGCACGCACACATGTGTAGATTTTAATACAGTTAGACAAAGAATTTTAGGTTTTATAGTGTCACATATCCCACAAGTTTGTGGAATGCTATTTGGTGTAGGTATTTGGCCAGTCTTGTGATTAGCTAGCTAATTCTTGTAATCAGTTTGGTTTTATATGTTTCAACTTTATATAGTATCATTCAGATCAGATCAGATCAGTCGCTCAGTTGTGTCCGACTCTTTGCGACCCCATGAACCGCAGCACGCCAGGCCTCCCTGTCCATCACCAGCTCCCGGAGGTCACTCAGACTCACACCCATCAAGTCAGTGATGCCATCCAGCCATCTCATCCTCTGTCGTCCCCTTCTCCTCCTGCCCTCAATCCTTCCCAGCATCAGAGTCTTCTCCAATGAGTCAACTCTTTGCATGAGGTGGCCAAAGTACTGGAATTTCAGCTTTAGCATCATTCCTTCCAAAGAAATCCCAGGGCTGATCTCCTTCAGAATGGACTGGTTGGATCTCCTTGCAGTCCAAGGGACTCTCGAGTCTTCTCCAACACCACAGTTCAAAAGCATCAATTCTTCGGTGCTCAGCCTTCTTCACAGTCCAGCTCTCACATCCATACATGACCACCGGAAAGACCATAGCCTTGACTAGGCGAACCTTTATTGGTAAAGTAATGTCTCTGCTTTTGAATATGCTATCTAGGTTGGTCATAACTTTTCTTCCAAGGAGTAAGTGTCTTTTAATTTCATGGCTATAGTATCATTAGGTAAGACCATTTTACTGTTTATATATATATCTCCAGTCATCTTTTTTTTTTTTTTTTCATCCTTTTGTCCTTCTAAATATTTTGAAGAAGTTCTTGTCTGGTCTGTCTTCCTGAATACCAATTCTCTCCCATTTTTCTATTACATCTGATAATACTCATCTGTTGAATTCTTCATTTTGGTTCTTGTATTTTTTCCTATTCTAGAAATTCTCTTGTCTTTTATGTCCTTAAACATTGTAACCATAGTCATTTTTAGATCTGTATTTGTTGTTAACTAGACTTACTATGGTGATCATTTTGCAGTATATACAAATATTGAATCATTGTTATATACCTGAAACTAAAGCAATGTTATGTGTCAATTATACTTCAATAAAAAGATAAAGCAATACAAGTTTCTAGATCTAGTTACAACCTACATCTGTTGTAGAGAGCTAATCATCTTATTCTAGGTTCTACATTTGAATTCAGTTCTCCTGTGCAGAAAGCATTTTACTTGGAAAATGAATTTTCCTATACTTTAGTTCCAACTTAAAAATTCCAGAGCTTTTCAGTAGGCATCACTTTTCCTTACAATTAATAGTTGGAGCAGGGTTACACACAATAGTATTTATTTAGGAGGTCAAGTTAAATTATCATTGGGGGAAGAAAAGGAACAATGGAAGAAGGAGCTTTAAGTGAAACTCAGTGTGCAATAAAAGCTCTGTGCATATCTAATAAGGCTAGAATTCATAGTCAAGCGAGCCAATATATCAGAAAGATAAATACTGTGCTGTCCCAGGGTATGTTTGCAACATGGGCAAATGGGGCCATAGTATCATAACATAAAACTCTCACAGTGGTAAGTAACATTAAGGATGCTGTGTTACTTAACAGTTACTGTTCTTCCAAAGGTGAAATAGATAGTAACCCTAATGATAAACATTTCGATGAGGTGATTATCAATGTGCATTGTTTCTGTGTTAGAATAATGGAAACATTTCAAAGCTATTTACTTCTTTTTTAAGACAAAGGAAGTAATCTTTTAAATATGAAGCTGGAGGATTTTTCTTAAACTCCTGAATTTATATCTTGGCAAGATCTTGGTGCTCATTGTTTGGATCTAAGTAGATGGTCAGGATGATGATAGAAGATGACATCTAAACTCTTATTTGTTGATTACACTGTGGGAAGAATAAAACAGTGTTCTTTTGGGGAGGCAGGGGGAGGTCAGAGCTGATTCAAATAAGCAAAAATTTCTGTGACTTCTTCAAAGTGAACGTGGATTTCAGAACAGTAGTAGTAGTTGTTCAGTCGCTAAGTTGTTCCTGACTCTTTGTGACCCCATGGACTGCAGCATGCCAGGCTTCCCTGTCCTTCACTATCTCCCAGAATTTGCTTGAACTCATGTCCATTGAGTTGATAATGCCATCCAATCATCTCATCCTCTGTTGCCCCCTTCTCTTCCTGCCCTCAATCTTTTCCATCATTAGGATCTTTTCTAATGAGTGTGCTCTTCGCATCAGGTGGCCAAAGTATTGGAATTTCATCATCAGTCCTTGCAATGAATATTCAGGGTTGATTTCCTTTAGGATTGACTGGTTTGATCTCCTTGCTCTCCAAGGGACTCTCAAGATTCTTCTCCAGCACCACAGTTCAAAAGCATCAATTCTTCACCATTCAGTGTTCTTTATGGTCCAAATCTCACATTCATACTTGACTACTGGAAAAACCATAGCTTTAACTAGACGGATGTTTGTTGGCAAAGTGATGTCTCTGCTTTTGAATACTCTGTTTAGGTTTGTCATAGTTTTTCTTCCAAGGAGCCAAGTATCTTTTAGTTTTATTGCTACAGTCACTGCCTGCAGGATTTTAGAGCCCAAGAAAATAAAACATGCCACTGTTTCCATTTTTTTCCCCCATCTATTTGACGTGAAGTGATAGAGTACTGCTCTTTTAAAATAAAAGAGAAGAGAATTCAATAAATCAGGTTGTGGATACTAACTAGAGAACCATTGAATATTGCCATTTAAGTTTTCTTCTGTTTCTTCAGTTTTAGTGTCTAAGAAGTCTTAAAACAAAAATTTGCATATGAGAATCCCAATATCTGAAGCCCTGTGGCTCTGTTTGTGTTGATGTTGTTTCTGCTGGTTTTCAGTCATGAACAAGAGCCTGAATTATTCTTGTCTGAGGACCCACAGTTCAGATAACAGTAAAAGAATCATTTTTTCCCCCACTGGAAAAATGTGCATTTGTCAAAGAATGGATGAATAGAATGACAGTGTAGTTGGGTCATACTCTATAAAAGTATAGTAAAACATAATGGTTAAGAGTGACATGACTGGATTCAAGCTGCCTATGTCCAAATCCCAGCTCCTTTATCTGCTAAACCTCAGTTTCCTCATCCTTAAGATGAAATACTTACTTTTTTAATTGAAATATAGTTGATATTGTAATATAATACAATATCATTTTATATAGTATACAATATGCTATATTATATACAAATTAACAATATTGTATTAATTTCTGCTGTACAACAAAGTGATTCAGTTTGTGAATTCAGGATGTGTGTACACATTATTTTTCATATTTTCCATTATGGATTGTCACAGGATATTGAATATAGTTCCCTGTACTATATAGTAGGACCTTGTTCTTTATCCATCCTATATTACTAGTTTGCCTTTGCTAACCCCAAACTCCCAATCCACCCTTGCTACTTCCCTCCTTTTTGGCAACTGCAGACTGTACCTATGTCTGAGTCTGTTTCTGTTTCATAGATTAATTTGTGTCATATTTTAGATTCCACATATAAATGATATTGTATGGTATTTGTCTTTCTCTTTATGACTTAACTTCACTCAGTGTGACAATCTCTAGGTCCATCCATGTTGCTGAAAATGGCATTATGTCATTCCTTTTTACAACTGGGTAGTATTCTATTGTATGTACATATCACATCTATTTTATTTATTCATCTCTTGATGGACATTTAGGTTGCTTCCATGTCTTGGCTATTGTGAATATACTGTGATGAATATAGAAGTGGATGTACATAAGATGAAATATTATAGAGTTTTTATAAGTATTAAAAGAGAAAATGCACATGAAGTAATTAAGCCAATACCTGGCAAGCACTCAATAAATGTTAACTTTATTGTTATTGTTAGATATTCAGAGGGAAGAAAGTCTCAAATTTTGCACATGGGAAGTGTTTGAGATGGTATTGAAAAATGCATTCATTTATTCATCATTTATTTTATTTGATATATGCCTAATAGTTCTTGAAATTAATAATTTGAGCAACTGATGGACAGAGTGAGCAGAATCCAAAAAGGAGGGTAGAGCTGTAAAGGGTCAGACAAGAGTAAAGGATATCATAGAAACAGCCAAAGCAAAGCTTGGAATCATGATTTATATGAGAAGATCAACATGGATGGAATGTATAAGAGAAAAAGATAACCTACAGAAAAATAATGGGCAAGTGGATTATTTTGTAATGTTCTGTAATTATCTTATATACAAGTATGCACTTCTGGATCCTGCCTCATTCCTAGTTCTATCCTGTGACATTAAGCTGATTATGTGTACAATTGTGCAGGAACCACATATCAACTATACTGATGGGCTTTTCCCCACTGATGTAATAGATAGCCCTTGAGTAACCTGGAAGGCTCCAAGCCATTAACGTCTTTAGCTCATGGGATCTATGTCTTCTGTATGCACTGATAATCTTTGAGAGCCATTTTATCTGAATCTACTCAAGCAGTGATTCTCAAGCTTGAGCATGCTTAAGAAACACCTGGAGAGCTCTTTCCAGTGTCAACTGCTGAGCCTCATCCTGAAAGCTGTGGATTTCATAGGTCTGGAGTAGGTGCCTAGAATCTACATTTCTAACAAGTTCCTAGGTGACACCCATGTTGGTGGTCCTGGGACCACATTGTGAGAACTACTATGTTAATGACCATACTGAGTACTAAACTATCATCATGTTTTCTTTTGGTAGAATAACTTTCTAACTTGTGTGTTTAGTTGTTTCTCCTACCCTTGGAATTCAATTATTTGAAATAACTTATGGAGAAATAAATTAAATGCACTTTTTAATTTATATTTTATCTTAGCCGTTCCCTTACTGTGATTTTGGATTTTCTTGCTGTTAAGGTTAACTGCTTTGGGAGGCCTAAGCTACCATTAAGCTCCACTAGTGGTATATATTTTCTAATATTTCAGAGAAATCCCATTGCATTATTCATAATGGGTTGAGTGGGGCTTTTACAAAAGTAATTGTTATAATAATAGGCCTTTCATAAATGTAAGCATGAATTCTTTCATCAGTATGTTCTTGATGTTCGTAATATGTCAGCATTTAAAATAAAATACATGTGCAAATTTTATGGCATTTTTCCCCTTCGTGATCATAACTCTTTAAAGCAAATACACATCCCTTCAAATTCCTGTTAATTTTACCTGCTGCTGCCTCCTACCTAAATGAGTCACGCCAAGTTTTATATGTCAGTTCTCCTGACAAGAAACTGAACACTAAAGTAATTTTCATATATTCTTTTTCACTTTTCCTCAGTGCTTTCGTGCACAATAAGCAGGAAATTTCTTTGATGCGAAGAGGTGGTAAGAGGATGGTCAAAGCACATAGTGCCCAGCTCATTCGCTCACCCTCAGCCTTCTCTTTCAGCTCTGACCTCCACTGTCTACTTCCCCATTGCTAGGCCTCATTTCATCTGTTTACTCAAATAAAACTAACAAAAGGCTTTTGTGCGTGGCCAGACTTCTAAATCTTGGTAGTAATAGGAAAGGAAAGGTGGTGACAGCCATGGCCTGCCTGCTGCTGCTGCTGCTGCTAAGTCGCTTCAGTCGTGTCTGACTCTGTGCGACCCCATAGACGGAAGCTCATCAGGCTCCCCTGTCCCTGGGATTCTCCAGGCAAGAACACTGGAGTGGGTTGCCATTTCCTTCTCCAATGCATGAAAGCGAAAAGTGAAAGTGAAGCCGTTCAGTCGTGTCTGACTCTTAGCAACCCCATGGACTGGAGCCTACCAGGCTCCTCTGTCCATGGGATTTTCCAGGCAGAAGTACTGGGGTGGGGTGCCATTGCCTTCCCCATGGCCTGCCTAGCCCCACATATAACTTGCAACTGAATATCACACCACCATATTTACACTGAATCTCTCTGGAGGACTCCATATTGCTTCCACCCAGGCCCCCCTCTCACTCCCCTGCTCTCATCCCTTCTTTCCTCCTTTCTGGTCTCCCTCTCAGCCACCGTGATCTCTCTTACCCTGTTTCACAGAGTAATTCAGCTCTCTTTTCTGGCTGTCATGCATTTAAATTTTGGGCCACATGTTCTCCATTTCTCCATTAAAAAATGAGTCAAGTTTCATCATGAAAGGATTTTTCTAAACAAACTACCTCTGAGGTGATTTGGATCATTTCCTTAGAGAGCAGTAAGTGGCTGCAGTCAGTATTAAGTACCATTTTATTTTCTTCCTGGTACATTTGTTAAAGAAAAGACAATAGAGCTGCTTGGTGCTAAGAGGACTGGCACCAGGTTGTTGATGCAAAACACCCCTCCCAACCCTCTCCCCCCCCCCCCCACCAAAAAAAAAAACCCCCAAGGTGAATTAGGAAGTGTGTTGCTGGTTTAGAACTCAGATTCCTGGTCTTAGCTTTGTTTTTATTTGGCAATGCAGTCATTAACAAGCCACTTTTCAGCTCCCAGGCTGTTGCTTCATTTTTTATTTTTTGCTATGCTGTGTGGCTTGCAGGATCCTAGTTCCTCTTCCAGGGATTGAACCTGCGCTGTCATCTGTGAAAGCACTGAGTCCATACCACTAGACCACCAGGGAAGTCCTGTTTTCATTTATAAATAGAAAGAATTGGGTTAGTGTTCTTCAAGTTTAAGCAAAACTGAAAGGAAACAAAAACATTTCAGAGTGACTTCCATTGAAGTCCAGACTCACCCTCTTAATTCTTCCTCCCCAGTGGCCCCTTGAGCTTTCTCACAGTGTAGTTCTGAAAGAACTGACCATTTTTTTTTTTTTTTTTTTTTTGGCTCTTTGTCATGTGGGATCCTTGTTCCCCAACCAGGGATCAAACCCATTCCCCCTACACTGGAAATGCAGACTCTTAACCACTGGACCGCCAGGGAAGGTCATGATCTATGATGAGCTTCATAGGTCAATGATAGTTTTCATCCATCATTGTTCCCTGATTTTCTGTTTATGACTGGAGTTTCACAGTTTAATGTGAATGTTCCTCATAATTAGAATGAAGGCAAATGATTAGAATAATTGATTCCATTGAATCATTGATCAATCAGCCAATTCCAAATGATTGAGAGAGAAACTCTCCACGACCTGGCATAGCAGAGGAATTTTGGAATTGTCTGATGTCAGGCTTCCCTTGTGGCTCAGGTGGTAAAGCATCTGCCAGCTTGACTGAATGATGTTCAGTCATTAGTTACTTGTGGCCTTGAGCTAAGAGGTAATCAAATCTCTCTTGCTACCTTATGTATTTCCAGTATTTAAAAGTCCTTTACAGGTCTGCTTATTTTAGAAAAGATGTCACTCTTGAAAAATAGTTCTAAAAAAGAGACAGGGATCATTTTGATTGAAATTTGCCCTTCAGGACTTGACAATAATTGATGAACATCTGTATTGTCTTAGGATCCCTGTGCAGTCAATAATATAGGAACCCATCTCACTAGCATCTGATTCCATGAAGACAACAGCAATCACTCAGACCTCTTTAACAGAGTTTGGTGACATACCACCTGACACCTCAGGCACTTGATTTATGCTTATCTGTGAAGGAGAGTCTCCTGCAGTTGCCAGAGATCCATGTCAAATGGGCACATGGGGCCAAGAATGGTGTCAGTCCACGGATGCAGACACAGATGAAAGCAGGGTAATGCTCCATGGGACAAGCCTCAGCCAGTGGTGTGTATGAGTAGGTAGATTAATGTCCTCACCCCCACAAACATCAGTGGTATCCTTTTGAGGCATGTACCTTGCAATTTCTCATAATCTGTCCACATGAACTCAGTCCCATTGGCTCACAACAATAATAAAACTTTGATTTTCTTTCCTTCTTTCTTTGCCCCACTTTCCCTACTCTCTCACTTTTACAATCCTGGGGTTACCTTGCAAATAGTTAATCTGCCCCCAAGTCCTTGTCTTAAGATCTACAGTTGGGAGACCCAAGTTAAACTTGATGCAATGGAATAATATACAACAATGGAAAAGAATAAAATAATGCAATTTGCAGCAACGTGGATGAACCTAGAGATGCTCATACCAAGTGAAGTAAACCAGATAAAGACAAGTATCATGATATTAAATCGTAAAATAATATAACTTATGTGGAATGTAAAAAAGAAAAATACAGATGAACTTATTTATAAAACAGAAATGGACTCACAGACATAGAAAACAAACATGGTTACCAAAAGAGAGGGAGAAGGATAAATTAGGAGTTTGGGATTAACATATATACACTAAAATAGATAAGAAACAAGGACCTACTGTATAGCACAGGGAGCTCTATGCAATATCTTATAATAACCTATAAAGCAAAAGAATCTGGAACAGGATATATATATATATATATATATATATATATATATATATATATATATATGTATGTATAACTGAATGATTGTGCTGTATACCTGAAACTAACATAACTTTGTAAATAACTTCATTTCAATAAAGTAAAAAACCTCACAGATTAAGCTACTAACTTTCAGTAACTTTCTGTTACAAAAATGGATAGTGTGCTGTCTATTTTGAAATCTGTGACCACTCTTACTTTTATATATGCACTCTTGTTTCAACAAATCATATTGTGCTCTTGATGGCCCAAGCTGAAGAAAAGCAGGATGTAGTAATTTTATTTTTCAGAGAATTATAAATCAATGTGGCCATGAATTGCGTGATTCTAAATTTTATCATTTTAGGTCCTAGAACCAGTTTGTTGAGGATTTTTAAGTCATTGGGGGCAAAAAAGTGGTACAGCTTTATTTTTACCAGGAAACTGTCTCCCAGCTGTGTCAAAGTTCCTTTCCCATTGATCAGATACTACCTTAAGATATCTTAGCCAGATTCTATAACTCTCCTCTTGCTTTGCATTCCTGGAAGAGGACCATTACATTTCAGATAATTATTTCCTCCCCATTGAAAAGCAAGAGAATAATTTGTCTTCATGAACACCCCCCTAAAAGACTGGCAACCCTTTCCCCTCCTGCATATTCTCTTAATATTGACTGGGAAAGCAGGGTGGTGTTGGTTGATGGTAAGAATCATACTGTCTTGGCACACTTCAGTAGGTCTGAGGGGAAGAGGCTGGGTTGAGCTGTTAGCTCACTGGTGGTTCATTGAACTTGGAGCGTCCTTAACCTTGGGTCTTAAAAATGTCATCTGCATCCTCTTATGGCTTGTTTACTTAGCTCTAACATTCTAACAGCAAATTAATATGTACCTCCTGAGTTCACATCAACAAACTTGTTATTGAGATAAGTCAATTTGAGTTTTAGAGATCTATCAGCTATGATTTACTCATGAGTCAGTGAAAGTCAGCTAAAGATAAGGGAGATAACAAAATCAGAAGGATCAAAAAAAAATCATGGCTAGAATAAAACCACTGTTGGTTTTAGTGCTGAGAACTACAAATAAAAAAAGATTAAATTCAAGGATATTAGGGATTAAAAAATTAAATCATAAAATGCTTGAAGCATGAACTTCCTTGAAGGTTATCCTTCAAGGCCAGAGGGGAAAAGTTTATGTTCAGAAAAGTTACGTAAGTAGCTGCTGTACTCAATAATTGGGTGTGGGGGAATATAATCAATTCAACCATGAGAGTCCTTATATCTGTGGATTCTCTGTGACATTTGAGCCCTTAAGTTTGATCTCGGAAGACATATAAAGGGGAAGAATCGCTTTGGTTCATAGAAAATTGATCTTTCCTTTTACTTCAAATGGTTCCATCTCAATAATTGTGACAGAAGCTCTTCTTCCAGAAGAACATCTTGCGTGATAGAATGTTCTTGATAATGGCTACTTTCCTGCCCAGACAGTTTCGCCTTCATCGTTTAATTGCCCTAGTACCTCTTCTCTCCCATTTCCTCTCTCTCTCTCTCTTTCACTGCCCACCTTACTTACTTTTCTCTCCCTTCTCCCTCCCTCGTTGGGGTCTAAATTAGCTGTCTTCCTATTACAAGGTTCATTATTTTCTTGGCCATCTCTGGTCAGTTAGCTTCACCCACAATTGCTTTGAGAACTTTGTTTTGTGATTGCTCTGTGCATCCAAGGGCATTTCCTATTTCCTTCAGGGAGCTGTTGTCATTTTAACTGGGCTTTGCATCTTTTTCATTTAATAGAGCATTTCTGAAGAATACACCTATTCTGGGCATGTGTGATGGCTCCTCTTTTTTTGTTTGGTGGAAAAAGTCAAAAGTACATCGATTTGGCAGACAGACTTAATTTTTTTAATAGAAATTTATTTATTTTAATTGGAGGCTAATTACTTTACAATATTGTATTGGTTTTGCCATACATCAACATGAATCCGCCATGGGTATACACGTGTTCCCCATCCTGAACCCCCCTCCCACCTCTCTCCCCGTATCATCCCTCTGGGTCATCCCAGTGCACCAGCCCTAAGCATCCTGTATCATTCATCGAACCTGGACTGGTGATTCGTTTCATATATGATATTATACATGTTTCAATGCCATTCTCCCAAATCATCCCACCCTCACCCTCTCCCACGGAGTCCAAAAGACTGTTCTATACATCTGTGTCTCTTTTGCTGTCTCACATACAGGGTTATCGTTACCATCTTTATAAATTCCAAATATATGTGTTAGTATACTGTATTGATGTTTTTCTTTCTGTCTTACTTCACTCTGTATAATAGGCTCCAGTTTCATCCACTTCATTAGAACTGATTCAAATGTATTCTTTTTAATGGCTGAGTAATACTCCATTGTGTATATGTACCACAGCTTTCTTATCCATTTGTCTGCTGATGGATATCTAGGTTGCTTCTGTGTCCTGGCTAAAAATATGGAACGCTTCACAAATTTGCGTGTCATCCTTGCACAGGGGCCATGCTAATATCTGTATCATTCCAATTTTAGTATATGTGCTGCCAAAGTGAGCATGGCAGACAGACTTTAGTGTAGATTCTGATCTTCCCAGTTTGTAACCTTAATCAAGTGATTTATTTGTTCTTTATTCAGTTTCCTTACTGTAAATGAGGATAACATCCACCTCCAAATTTGTTGTGAGATTAAATAAAATGAACTACTTAATTTTTGTGAACACTGTAAGCTTCTTCCTATTTCATTTGTCATTTCTTTTTCTGATGTTTTTATAGATTTTCAAACTAGGTCAAGGTACCAAATGATCCAGTCCATTCAAATCCAAGTGTACAAACTTTTCTTCTTCATAGATTCATGTTTGTTTTCAGATGAGGGAACATTTCTTAAGTGGGCAAATCCTACTCCAAGAAGTCTCAAAGTTGTAAGGATTTTTCTCTTATTTTCTCACACTTACTTCATTTAAATCCTGAATAATTTCTCCCCATTTTGTTCTATTATTAAGCAGTGTAAGGGACAATACTGATAGGGGAGCAATTAGAATAGTAAAGGTTAACAACAACATGAGGTATAATGGGAGCTGCTTTCGTTTTGTAGAAATATTAGTTACTCTTCTGAAATTTTATTTTTTTAAATTATATATTTTTATTGAGCTATAGTTGATTTACAATGTATTAATTTATGGTGTATAGCAAATTGATTCATATATATATATATATATATATATTCTTTTCCATTATAAGCTATTATAAGATAACAGTTTATTTTCCTGTACTATACAGTGCATGCTTAGTCACTTCAGTCACGTCCGACTCTCTGTAACCCCATGGACCATAGCCCACCAGGCTCCTCTGTCCATGGGATTCTCCAGGCAAGAATACTGGAGTGGGTTGCCATTTCCTTCTCCAGTGATAAAACATGAAGTGAGTGAAGTCCATCAGTCGTGTCCAACTCTTTGTAATCCCACGGACTGTAGCCTACCAGGCTCCTCCATCCATGGGATTTTCCAGGCAAGAGTACTGGAGTGGGTTGCCATTTCCTTCTCCACTATACAGTAGGACCTTTTTATTTATCTGTTTTATGTAAAGTAATATAGATCTGTTAATCCCCTCTTGTAATTTGTGCCTCCCTCCCCTTTTTGGTAACCATAAATTTGTTTTCTATATCTGACAGTCTCTTTTGTAAATAAGTTTATTTGTATCATTTTTTAGATTCTACCTGTGATACCATATTATGTTTGTCTTTGTCTGACTTTACTACTTATATGATAATCTGTGGGTCCATGCATGTTGCTGCAAATGGCATTATTTCATTCTTTTTTGTGGCTGAGTATTATTCCATTGTATATATACCACACCTTGTTTATCCATTCACCGGGCAATTACATTTAGGTTGCTTCCATGTCCTGGCTGTTGTCAATAGTGCTACAGTGAACACTGGGCACGTGTATTATATCTTTTCAAATTAGAGTCATTTTCTGAATACATGCCCAGAAATGGGATCGTTGGATCATATGACAACTGTTTTTAGTTTTTTAAGGAGCCTCTGCACTGTTCTCTATAGTGATTGCACCAATTTAAATTCCCACCAACAATGTAGGAGGGCTTCTTCTGGAATTTTAGAGTCCAAAAGCATCACCGGAATTGAGTCACTGCATTGGTGTAATGTATCATTTTGACCAAATGCTGAACTCCCAGGTTTATTACTTCTCACTCTGGCAATACTTTATAAAATACCTGTCCTCTTCTCCAGTTCACACCGGAGTCTTGATACTTTTCCTTTCAGTTAAAAAATATCCTGTGAGGAATACATGTGTTGGAGTTGTGAAGCATGCAGTGAATTCCTGTGGAATTCGTTCAGAGAGATTTTCATATTCTGCCATCATTTGTTCTATGAAAATGTATGAAATTTCTGAAGTGGAAATAAAAACATGAACAAGACAGCTTATGCCTACCCCAGATTCACAGGTGGATAGGAAGGGGAGAGCTACAAACAGCCACAACCTCCATTTATGTATTGCTGTTCTTTTTTTCCTATGTAAGCCTAAAGATCTCTATTTAATCTCATGCACATTGTCTGGTATGGCAGGCACATTTAGTTCATTGCCTGGAAACCATTTTTAATCCTTTTCTCACTGGCTTCCACTGTGGAGGCTAAAAAACCCTGAGAGTTACTTCCCTGTTCTTCCTTGTCAATGAGATATAAAGGAAATTCATCTGGGGCTTCTTGGAAAGTTTGTACTTTCTGATAAAAGGAATGAAGTACATGAGGGGAAAGAGTGATTTGGGTTTAATTTCTGTCACATCCTGCCTTTGTTTTCTTGTTACTGTGACACTTGGAGCTAGGAAGGTCATCTTGCAGTCATGAAACAAATAGCCAAGGGACCATATCCCATATGCTAAGTATGGTAGAACTTAACAATGGAGAGAGCCTAGATCTTTGGTCACGTGGGTGAGCTACCAAACCTACCTGACATTGCTCTTCCTCCAGTGGTTTATGTCACTGTAGCTTTTTTATCGTTGCTGTTCCTGATATCACTGTTACTTACTGCCCAAAGCATTCCTCATTGATAGATCTGGAAAGAGTAATCTATCATACCATTAGCATTTTAGCTTTAGTAAGCTTAATTTCTCAACCCTAGTAGGGCCTAAGGACATTTTGAATGTACTTAGCGGGTAGAACATGAAAAAGACAAAAAGTGAGTACCACACGAGGGAAAGTTTTTGAGCACCAGGGAAGAAATATTACTTTAACAACAAAGAGAAGAAAAAAGGGAATGCAGAGTACAAATTTTGCCTCTGCAGTTGAACCTGAGGTGATCCTCGGTACAACATTTAAGGAGAAATGTAGTGTTTAGTTGGTAATTTGTTCTGTACTGTGTAATATAGTACTTAACACATGAACCGTGGCTATCAATTTTTCATGATCTCAATGTTTTTGAGTTTTTTTAAAATTGAACTATAGTTGATTTGGGCTTCCCTGATGGCTCAGATGGTAAAGGATCTGCCTGCAATGTGGGTGATCTGGGTTCAATCCCTGGGTTGGGAAGATCCTCTGGGAAAGGGCATGGCTACCCACTCCGGTATTCTTGCCTGGAGAATCCCATGGACAGAGGAGCCTGGCGGGCTATAGTCCATGGGGTCACAAAGAGTTTGATACGACTGAGCAACTGACACTTTTATACTTTCACTTCATAATTGATTTACAATGCTGTGTTAGTTTCTGCTGTACAGCAAAGTCAGTCAGCTATACATATACATATATCCCGTCTTTTTTAAGATTCTTTTCCCATATAGATCATTACAGAGGACTGAGAAGAGTTCCCTGTGCTATACACTAGGTCCTTGTTATCTATTTTATATATAGCAGTGTGTATATGTTAAACCCAACCTAATTGACCCCCTCTTTTTCCCCTTTCGTAACTGTAAATACGTTTTCTATGTCTGTGAGTCTATTTTCTAAATAAATTCTTTTGTATCATATTTTAGATTCTACATATAGGCAATATCATATTATCTTCATCTTTGTCTGTATGACTTAACTTTACTCAGTATGACAATCTCTAGGTTCAGATTTTTGAGTTTTTAAGATGTGTTTACCCAATGCTTGTTTTAAATTCTCAGGGAATGCCATTACAGACAGGTGGGAACTTCAAAAATGTACATTTCTCAATAGATTGAGTTACATGTATCTTTGTCTTGCCTTTCAGCCTTCTCCCTACATAAAGAAACACCAACCATGCCTTTGAATGCCCTCTTGCTCTTAGATGAGTCATGTGCTGATGTGACCCTTCCTGTTAGCACCTCTTCTATGCTGTTGGTCACTTAGAGCAAACCTAACAAATGTAAATTTGAAAGATACCTCTGTACTGTGTGTATGTATTTTACAGGAATAATTACTTGCTCAAAATATTTTCATAAGAGCTCTCTTAGGTAGGAAGACTATTGTTTAATAACACATATTTGAATTACAGTTGACCCTTGAACAATGTGAAATTGTACTGTTCAGGTCCATTTAACAGGCAGGTGTTTCTCAATAGTAAGTTCTAGAATACAACACAATCTGTGGTTGGATGAATCCATGGTGTGGAGGAACCATGGTTATGGAGGCCTGGCAAGCTATATGCAGATTAACCTCCATGTTATTCAAGGGTCAACTGTAGTACATTTTCAGAAACACTCACCATGTAAAGCAGAGTAGATTTTATTTTACCTTTTTGAAGTTTTTGTATATGCATTCAGTTATCAGAAGCTGTGCTTGGAATTCCAGGTACAGGTACAACTGGGAAGTATTTGATGCTTGGGAATCCCTGGCGGCTCAGTGGTAAAGAATTTGCCTGCAATGCAGAGGACGCAAGCTCTATCCCTGGGTCAGGAAGATACCCTGGAGGAGGAAATGGCAACCCAGTCCACTATTCTTGCCTGAAAAATCCCATGGACAGAGGAGCCTTGTGGGCTACAGTCCATGGGGCTGCAGAGAGTCAGACATGACTTAGCAACTAAACCACCACGACCATGTAATGCTTTTCTATTTAAGAAATTCAGACCAATGTGTTGGTTTTTAGGTGGCTCTAAAAATGATGGAGATTACCTTTAATATGTGATGTGTATTCAGTTGGTTGTCATAGAATAGCTTACTCAATAATAATTTTTATTACAAAAATTAGTAAAGTACTAAATATTGGCTTTTGACTAAATGAAATAAGTACTTTTCCTGAGATCTTTTTAGGCTATGGAAGTGTAAAGATATTTGCAAACATACCTTGGATTTATATGTTACTTTTCATGTGTATTGAAGTTTTTGAATAGTGGTACATATGATGGGTACTATCCATCCAGTGTGTACTACTAATTTTACTTTTGATTCTTAGGCAAAGAGCTTGAGGAGAACACTAACAATGGAAGAAATTGAGTAGGTATAGATTGATTTGATCTTAGAGGATAGAAAGAATTTCATAGCATAAAAATAAGTCTTGGATCCATAAATGAAAAAGAAAATGGTTTATGACTAATTAAAAATTTAAAAGTTTGAAACATGAATATATACCCAAGAAAAGTGGCATCTAAGTAAGAGGTCCAGTTGTCTTTTTACTAAATATGTGTTAAGATGTGAAAGTACATACAAATTCCCAATCTTATAACTTTTGGAAATAGACAGTTGGGATTCACTAGAGTGATTACAGGAGAGCAGTGGGATAAGAGTTAGATTACAGCAATTTGAGAAGTGACTGGGAGATACTTTGGACACACAGTGTAGCCAAGCATTTCAATAAATTCAGTAAATGTGATGAAGATACAGACTGTATAGTAGATTGACAACAATGTGTATGTATTTTAGACTGGTTTATAGGCTAAGGCTTTAGGAATAAGTGAAATTGGAGTTTCAAGATAAAGAAGAGCATATTTGTAGGAACAAGGAGATGGAGGAGGGATGAAGGGATAAGGTAGAGGAAGAAGACATGAAGGTACTAGATTTGAAAAATGAGGAAGGTTGGAAGCAACCTAAATGTCTCAACAGATGAATGGATAAAAAAAACATGCATATATATATATATATACACACACACACACACACACACACATATACACACACACACAATGAAATATTACTTAACCATAGAAAAGAATGAAATACCATTTGCAGCAACATGGATGAACCTAGAGATTATCACGGAGAAGACAATGGCACCCCACTCCAGTACTCTTGCCTGGAGAATCCCATGGATGGAGGAGCCTGGTAGGCTGCAGTCCAGGGGGTTGCTAAGAGTCAGACACGACTGAGCAACTTCACTTTGACTTTTCACTTTCATGCATTGGAGAAGGAAATGGCAACCCACTCCAGTGTTCTTGCCTGGAGAATCCCAGGGACAGGGGAGCCTGGTGGCTGCCGTCTATGGGGTCACACAGAGTCAGACACGACTGAAGTGACTTAGCAGCAGCAGCAGCAGCAGCAGGGATTATCATACTAGGTGAAGTCAGGCATATGATATCACTTATAGGTGGAATCTAAACTATGATGGCAAAAGAATTTATCTATGAAACAGAAACAGACTCACAGGCATAGAGAACACACTTGTGGTTGCCAAGAGGGAAAGGGGAGGGAGAGGGACAAAGTAGGAGTTTGGAATTATCAGATACAAATGACTAGATATAAGATAGATAAACAACAATGTCCTACTGTATAGCACAAGGAACTATATACAGTAACTTGTAATAACCTATAATAGAAAAGATTATGTAAAAGAATATATATCTGAACCATTTGGCAGTATACCTGAAACATTGTAAATCAATTGCAGTTAAATTTTAAAAAATGTAATGAATAAGTGTTTGTTTAGTGATACTAAAAGTCTTGGAGGTCATTGCAAGGAAGTCTTATCAATAACTAGAAATATTTGGTGACATAAAGAACACAGAGTTCCTTTATCACAAACGCAATTTGAGATCCAGGGCAAATGAGTTTCCCCCTATCTGTGAAATCGGAGTTACAATTTCTTCTCATGTATATTACGGTGTGGTTATAAAAAAAATCAAAGAGGAAATGTAACAAAAATCTTGAAAAATAATAAATGAGATTACGTTGTTTGAGTAACATGTTTTTATTAATATCACATTTATATTCATTTGGCACCATGGCATGTGTTGATTACACATTGGTCTCTTTCTGGGGAACCTGGAGGAATAGTATAAACTGATTATACACTATATGAAAATTTATTTAAAAACAGCTGAATTCTTCATGCTTTTAATTTATGTAACATGTTAAGACTGCAAGGACAAGGATTCAAGTCATTTATTGTATTTGCAAAATTAGGTAAATGACTAGAATTATCTGTCAACATCATCTGTCTCTATCCTGGAAACATGTAGATTGACATCTTTTACTCATTTCTTGTTTATCTTTTATCTTTTTCTTATCTTTTAGTTATTCATTATTGTTAGGGTTCAGAGATGACAGACTTGAATTTTTCAAGTCCAGTGGAATTGCTCACATTTTCTTAGTTGGAACTTACCTTCAGCCAATGATTTCCTGACCAATAGGCATAAAGAGTGCCTTAGATTTTATTAATAAGTAAGTGAATTTGATTACCTTTTCCCAAAGGAGTCTATGAATTGACTTAATACATATCTCCTACCTGGGGACTTGAGTTCAAGGTTAGGCTTTGATAAGGACCTCTTCACTCTTACACTGAATCCCAAATTTGCAACCTCAATATTCATGTATTTTGGAGTTTCTTGTGTGTCACGGTAGTATGATTATGAGAGGCATGGGGGACAAATGCAGAATCTAGTCATTTATGTGTGGCCTGTTTCCTGTGAGGAATCACGTTAAAAATGAGCACAATTACATTTTATTGATGCTCCTAAATCAACCCTGCTGGTTGAACTATGTGGGGGTGAGAGAGCAATATGGTGTGGAATAATCTTGCAGTTCCAAGTCAGGCTTGTTATGTAACACATAACCTCATTTTGAGACCCAGGAGAAGAAATTATATGATTGTAGCTAGAAAGTTTAGAGTTGTTGGTTCTTGCTTATACTTGGTATAGGAGGCACTTTTCTGCAATACTGTGCTTAAATCAAGTAATTTTAAATGGCATAGAGAAGTTTATTGTTAAAGTAAGTCGAGTGTAAAGTTTTTTTATCAAGTATATAATCACTTAATTTGCATGCCCAAATATTAATATATCAGATTTTCTTAAATGAAGGTTTTTTAAATTTAGATAAGTAATTTTTAACTTGAGGTACATCTGCTATCATTTTCATTATTTGTATTAAGAGGAATGGTCCATTTTGTAAGTTACAATGGGATGGTGCTCATAAGTTCCTTGTTTTTTTTTTTTCAGTTTTATTTTATTTTATTTTTTTATTTAACTTTACAATATTGTATTGGTTTTGCCATATATCAAAGTGAATCTGCCACAGGTATACATGTGTTCCCCATCCCAAACCCTCCTCCCTCCTCCCTCCCCATACCGTCCCTCTGGGTCGTCCCAGTGCACCAGCCCCAAGCATCCAGTATCATGCATCGAACCTGGACTGGCGACTCGTTCCATATATGATATTATACATATTTCAGTGCGATCCTCCCAAATCATTCCACCCTCTCCCTTTCCCAGAGTCCAAAAGACTGTTCTATACACCAGTGTCTCTTTTGCTGTCTCGTATACAGGGTTATTGTTACCATCTTTCTAAATTCCATATATATGCGTTAGTATACTGTATTGGTGTTTTTCTTTCTGGCTTACTTCACTCTGTATAATAGGCTCCAGTTTCATCCACCTCATTAGAACTGATTCAAATTTTTTTTAACTATAGATTCTCAGTGTAGGACTATGCTGAAGGCAATTTGCACTGAATTTATTCACAACCAGCATTATGGTAATCTTGACTGCTTCTTTTTATAGAATTGCAACCTCTTAAAGGTTCAGGGCTTCCCTGGTGGCTTGGACAGTAAAGAATCCGCCTGCAATGCAGGAGACCCAGGCTTGATCCCTGAGAGAAGGAAATGTCAACCCACTCCAGTGTTCTTGCCTGGAGAATTCCACAGACAGAGGAGTCTGGTGGGCTACAGTCCATGGGATCGCAAAGAATAGGACACAACTGAGTGACTTTCACCTTCACAAAGGTGAAATTTGCATTTTTAAAGGAAAATCAGACAATCTAATCATTCAGGAGAAGCTTGTGATATATTTTTTAATAATTTTATTTATTTGGTTATGCTGAGTCTTTGTTGCTGCTCGGCTTTTCTCTAGTTTCGGCCAGTGGGGGCTACTCTTGGTTGCAGAGCACAGGCTCTAAGGTGTGGCCTGCAGTAGTTGTGGCACAGGGGCTCAGTAGTTGCAGCTTGCAGGCTCTAGAGCACAGGCTTAGTAGCTGTGGCTCACGGGCTTAGTTGCTCCGTGGCCTGTGGGATCTTCCTGGATCAGAGATGGAACCTGTGTCCCTGCACTGCAGACGAATTCTTCGCCATTGCATAACCAGGGAAGCCAATAGGTATATCACAATTGGTTTATCCCTTTACCAGCTGATGGACATTTGGATTGTTTCTAGTTTGGGGCTACTGTGAATAAAGCTGTTATGGTTATTTGGATGCAGGTATTCTGCTTTATTGACTATGCCAAAGCCTTTGACTGTGTGGATCACAATAAACTGTGGAAAATTCTGAAAGAGATGGGAATACCAGACCACCTGACCTGCGTCTTGAGAAACTTGTATGCAAGTCAGGAAGCAACAGTTAGAACTGGACATGGAACAACAGACTGGTTCCAAATAGGACAAGGAGAAAGTCAAGGCTGTATATTGTCACCCTGTTTATTTAACTTATATGCAGAGTACATCATAGAAACACTGGGCTGGATGAAGCACAAGCTGGAATCAAGATTGCCGGGAGAAATATCAATAACCTCAGATATGCAGATGACACCACCCTTATGGCAGAAAGTGAAGAGGAACTAAAAAGCCTCTTGATCAAAGTGAAAGTGGAGAGTGAAAAAGTTGGCTTAAAGCTCAACATTCAGAAAACGAAGATCATGGCATCTGGTCCCATCACTTCATGGGAAATAGATGGGGAAACAGTGGAAACAGTGTCAGCCTTTATTTTTCTGGGCTCCAAAATCACTGCAGATGGTGACTGCAGCCATGAAATTAAAAGACGCTTACTCCTTGGAAGGAAAGTTATGACCAACCTAGACAGCATATTCAAAAGCAGAGACATTACTTTGCCAACTAAGGTCCATCTAGTAAAGGCTATGGTTTTTCCAGTGGTCATGTATGGATGTGAGCGTTGGACTGTGAAGAAAGCTGAGCGCTGAAGAATTGATGCTTTTGAACTGTGGTGTTGGAGAAGACTTTTGAGAGTCCCTTGGACTGCAAGGAGATCCAACCAGTCCATTCTAAAGGAGATCGGTTCTGGGTGTTCATTGGAAGGAATGATGCTAAAGCTGAAACTCCAATACTTTGGCCACCTCATGAGAAGAGTTGACTCATTGGAGAAGACTCTGATGCTGGGAGGGATTGAGGGCAGGAGGAGAAGGGGACGACAGAGGATGAGATGGCTCGATGGCATCACTGACTCGAGTTTGAGTCGAGACATGAGTTTGAGTGAACTCTGGGAGTTGGTGATGGACAGGGAGGTCTGGCATGCTGTGATTCATGGGGTCGCAAAGAGTCGGACATGACTGAGTGACTGAACTGAACTGAACTGAAAGACCAGAGAAGGTGGAGAAAGAAATGGAGGAGTTTATACAGGATTACCTAGATGATAAGTGGTAGGACTAGGATTTGAACTGAAGCCTTCTTGCTGCAGTGTCTGAGTATTCTTTACTGTGCCATATTACATAGTTTATCATCCATGTAGGTAACTAATTGTAAGAAGTTGAACAATTATATTCCCTTAGTGAAGTAAAGTCTCTTCAGCTATGTGATTTGCCACTTTGACTATATATGTATATGTATGTATGTATGTATGTGTGTGTGTGTGTGTGTGTAGTTGCTTAGAATCATTGAGGGGGCTTCCCTGATAGCTCAGTTGGTAAAAAAATCCGCCTGCAATTCAGGAGACCCTGGTTCAATTCCTAGGTCAGGAAGATCTGCTGGAGAAGGGATAGGCTATCCACTCCAGTATTCTTGAGCTTCCCTTGTGGCTTAGCTGGTAAAGAATCCACCTGCAATGCAGGAGACCTGGGTTCAGTCCTTGGGTTGGGAAGATCCCCTGGAGAAAGGAAAGGCTACCCACTCTAGTATTCTGTCCTGGAGAATTCCATGGACTGTATGGGGTTGCAAAGAGTTGGACACGACTGAGTAACTTTGACTAGAATCATTGAACTTCTTATTCAGATAATCAGAGTCCAAAAGTCATAGGCTCTTTTCCCTCTTTTATTTCTTAATGAACACATTTGTGTTATTTATTAAGTAGCAGAACTGTTAGGGCAGGCACACTGACTGAAACCACCCACCCTGGCCAGGCACCATAGTATCCATTTGCATGAGTTGTTTTACAACAGGAATTCCTGGTAAGGAACACGGAACTAATAAGCCACCACCAACCGGAAGAGTTCGGAAAAGGTCAAAAGGAGACACCACATGTCCGACCACCTCCCACAGTCCTTCTCTCTGGCATCCATCTTGGCTGAACAAGGCATGCACCACCAGGAAGGACTCTGAGTCAGAATGATTGGCTAAAGACACCTGGAAACTAATCCCATCACCATAAAACCTGAGACTACAAGCCACCTGGCAGAGCTGTTCTCCTGGGTTCCCTTACCCTGATGTTCTGCACCCAGGTGCCCTCTCCCAATAAAATCTCTTGCTTTGTCAGCACATGTGTCTCCTCGGACAATTCGTTTCTGAGTGTTAGACAAAAGCCCAGTTTTGGGCCCTGGAAGGGGTCTCTCTTCCTGCAGCAGAACTACTGTAAATGTTTTGCAAACACTAACTCATCACAACTGAACAAGTTGTACTCCTTTCCAGTAGAAATGTACTGTCATTTCCATTTTAGAGGTGAAGTAACTAATAAGGTGAAGTAAATAATAAGGCTAAGATCACACAGCTTTTAATCTAATAATAATTGGGAACCAAACCTAGGCAACCTAGTTTAAGTGCCATGCTTTTAACCTCTAGACTGCATGCAGAACAGTTCAGCTGAGTCCCAAAGAACTATACTTAATTAAATGACAAGAATGAATTTTTCACATTTTTAGACTAAATATTTTCAGTTCTTCTGAAGGAATGATGCTGAAGCTGAAACTCCAGTACTTTGGCCACCTCATGCCAAGAGTTGACTCATTGGAAAAGACTCTGATGCTGGGAGGGATTGGGGGCAGGAGGAGAAGGGGACGACAGAGGATGAGATGGCTGGATGGCATCACTGACTCAATGGATGTGAGTCTGAGTGAACTCCGGGAGTTGGTGATGGACAGGGAGGCCTGGCGTGCTGCGATTCATGGGGTCACAAAGAGTTGGACACGACTGAATGACTGAACTGAACTGAACTGAACTGAATCTTTCCTGATAGTACAATTTGGCACTTACATGCACTGATTATTTTCAGTTCAAGATAGGAAAGATAAAGTGAAAGCAGTACAGTATTCTGAGCTTTTCGTATAAACTACTTGAATGTTAATTCTATAGTGCATAATTGTTTAAACCTCTCACAGACCTCAGGGTGGAAGAGCCATAATAGGTGCTCCATAATTTGCTTCTTGATGAATTGATGTATCTTTAATTTTCATATTAGGACTGATGTTCTTTTTAGGTCCTACCTCATGAACAACAATAATAACAACAGATATTTTGCCTTATCAGATATATCTAAATGTGAATTGCAACTGGATCTCTATAAAAATCCTTCTCATATCATTTATGTAAGTTAGAGAATAGATAGCATCTGTTTTAAAAATTTTTATTTAGCTTTTGTAAATGGAGCTGTAATGGCGTATAATTAAGGGAAATCACTTATCAGTGTCATCTGTCATATTAGCTCTTCATCATTACTACTACTTGAACAAGTACTTGAAACAAGTGCAAATCTGCACCATGTAATTCTGTGTGTTGATGGGCTCAGCTAATAAAGAGTATCATTTTAGCTTTAAATAACATTTCTAGTTTGGGGAACACTTTCAGGTAACCTCTTTTGATCTTTCTTTCTGACTTTCTATACTCCTTTCACTTCATCAGTAATTGTTTTTCCTATCAAACAGAAACTCCAGGTGTTGTCAAAATAACCAGAGAGACTGTGATGCAGGGTTTTAGTGTAAATATGTCAGGTTGAACTTCAAGCCAATAAAATTCAGTCAAGTGCTATCATTTAAAAAGCTATCATAAAGGATTGTATGACTCACAGTACACATTTTATTTTTATATTTTAATGCTTCACAGATGTGTGATTGTTTGGTGATTATAATGACAAAGAATGACTTTGCCCTTTGATTCCTGGATTTAATCCATCCTTTCCCTCTTCCTACTTCCTTTGACCTTGATAAGATCCACCTTGAGTGTATAACTGTTTTCACTACCCAGATTCCTTAAATGATCTCCTGGCTATTTGTTTTTCCTGGGGTTATTGTTGAACTACCCAGTGGAAAAAATGAGCTTGTTGAGTTGAAGAAACATACAAATTTTGGGGAGAAAGGCGCACAAGCAAGATCTCCTGAGCCATTTAATTATTTAGCAGAAACTGTTGAGAACCCAGTAAATTCTTGGCATTGGTCATGGGATTAGGTATTCAAAGATGAATAGCATTAACCCAACCTCAAAGGGCTCTTGGTCTCTTGGTGTGTGAAACCAGAGAGGCAGAAATTGATACCTGGATATTCTACTACATCAACTGTCTTTCCTGTGTAAATGGAAAACTAAGAGAGTAAATAGTTATTAAATATTTTGACAGGCTTTATACATATCTCATTTAATTCTTCCCCAATTTGTCATTGTGTGTGTGCTCAGTTGTGTCCAACTCTTTGCAGTGCCATGGACTGTAGCCCACCAGGCTCCTTTGTCCATGGGATTTTCCAGGCAAGAATACTGGAGTGAGTTTCTGTTTCCTCCTCCAGGGTATCTTCCCAACCCAGGGATCAAACCCATGTCTCTTAGGTCTCCTACATTGGCAGGCAGATTCTTTGCCAGTGAGCCACGTGAAAACCCCTAATTTGTCAAGAAGGGGATAAAGCTGCAAATTTTACCGATGAGGGAATGTAGGAAAGTTAAATAATTTGCTTAGAGTTACAGAGTTGGCAGGGCTGAGGTTGAACACAGGTTGAGGCTGAAGCTTAACCTGACATGTCAGAGATATCTGTTTGTTGTGTCTAAGCTCATGAATCCCCATCATTCCAGCTTGGTTTTTAACACTGAAAAAGTCCCAATTAAAAAAAGGAAAAAATGTGAGAGAGAAAAAAAGCCAACAAAAAACCACCAAAGTAAATTGGAGTAACAGCTAGGGCTTAAAAAGTGTGGAAATTTAGGTTGAAGGAACAAATTTTATCTTGTACCATGGAGTAGAATATAGCATCTTGTGAATAGCTATGTGAGATGTGAAAATGCCTAGCCTCTGGATGTTGGAATTTTAATGACCCTAAGACCCCTTTTACATTAGGATGGTTTACATCATCTGCTATTAATATTTCATGACTGAGGGCCAATCAGCTATTTCAAGCAGTTTCAGTAACAGAAAATGAGTGCAATATTTGAGATAGTCCATCATATTTGTAAACTACCATCATGCTGCTGCTGCTGCTGCTGCTGCTGCTAAGTCGCTTCAGTCGTGTCCGACTCTGTGCGACCCCATAGACGGCAGCCCACCAGGCTCCCCGTCCCTGGGATTCTCCAGGCAAGAACACTGGAGTGGGTTGCCATTTCCTTCTCCAATGCATGAAAGTGAAAAGTGAAAGTGAAGTCGCTCAGTCGTGTCCAACTCCTAGTGACCCCATGGACTGCAGATTACCAGGCTCCTCCATCCATGGGATTTTCCAGGCAAGAGTACTGGAGTGGGGTGCTATTGCCTTCTCCGAAACTACCATCATAGTAATAATCAAATATCTAATACCTGTGATTTCTATTATTGGGTCCTAGTTCTGTCCCTAAAGCAACATAGAATTTGCATAATTTACAGCATTAGAATTTACATACTTCTGTGTTGGAGCACATGCTGTTTGGCTATGTCTCAAGTGTGAATTGAAGAGAATTCTTGGTTTCCAGGGGAAGAAAATCTGGTTATCTGAATTTGCAGTATTCTGGTTCCTGTAATAGTTTTTTTTCTCATTGTGTTTTGTTAACTTGTTTAGTGTCAGTAGACCCCTATCCACTGTTAGTGTGGTGAGAGGAGTCAAGTTTTTGAGCCTTGGCTGAGGGTGAAATCCTTGAAGTATTTTTTTGGAGTCATAAGTAATACTCTAGGACATTTCTCAGTAGCCAAGCAGCTGGGGCTCTGGTGAGAACTCAGCACTCTGACCTTGCTACATGGAACATGCACATCTTTATGATATTCTTTTTCCATGCCCTGATTCAATTAAGTATGGAATACTGTGGGAACAGTTAGGGCAGGTAGCCCAGATTTGGTGCCAAAAGGTTTTCTGAAATAGTTGGCAGACATCAGAACTAATTTCACAAGTTAGAAGAATTAGCCAGGCAAAGCTGAATAATGGGAGTAAGGAACAGGGTACCTCCAAAAGAGAAGGAACACTATATGTGATGGTACCGAGGTGAGAGAGAACGTGGCATGTTTAAACAACAAGAAAGGATTCAGTATGACTTCTTTAAAAATTTCCAACTTTTTTGAGATGTAAACAATAGATATAATTTATATACAGTAAAGTATATCCATTTAAAATATACATTTTATAGGGCTTTAAATTGTTCTGTGAAACATAAAATTTACCATCCTAACCATTTAACATGTATAATTGAGTAATGTTAAGTATATTCACATTGTGGTACATAGTCTCTTTTGAATAAAAACATACTCAACCTCCTTCATAGGGCAAGAAAAATAATATAACATTACCCTTTATATTTTCATGACACTTGGATTGCAAATATGTTGGCAATGAGGACATTGATCAAATAAAGTTCAGATTGTAATCATTAAAGCCAATTAATTTTTCTCTATCATTATCCCACTCACCTCAATGGAAATAGTTCTTTCCCTTGTCCAGGATGAAATTTGAGTAGGCTTCACAACTTTTTTTCATCACTTACACAACAGCAAATCTTGTCACTGTGTGTGAAAGTCACCCAGTCGTGTCCGACTCTCTGCATCCCCATGGAGTATACAGTCCATGAAATTCTCCAGGCCAGAATACTGGAGTAGGTAGCCTTTCCCTTCTCCAGAGGATCTTCCCAACCCAGTGGTCGAACCTAGGTCTCCCACATCACAGGTGGATTCTTTACCAACTGAGTCACAAGGGAAGCCCTGTGGTCACTGTAAGGATCAGAATAATTTAATATATTGCCTGTGGCCAGGAAATTAGTAGGTAGGGCAGGTCATATTAAAATAAAATTCCTTTCATTCTGAGTGTGAAAGTCTTTCCCACATTCTTTGATAAAAATGTATAGCACTGAGGATAAAGATGAAGAAATGGGCAGTAAATGAAAGTGGCCACCACTGGGCTTGCAGATGGTTTTCCACTATAGGGAAGGGTTTTAAGAGTTTATTCATTTTCATTGCTACATAAAATTTCATGGTATAAATATACCACTGTTAAATCACACAAAAAACTGTGTTTCAAATATTTTGCCACATCAAACAGTGTAGTAGAAAATATATTTTATGCCTAGCTCTTGTGCCTGTGTGCAGGAATTTCTCCACATAGTTTATAACAGAGTAAAATTCCTGAGTCATAGGGGGTGAAGATCATCAAAATTTAAAGATATTGGCAAAGTGCTTTTTAGGAGTTTGTCTCATTACTATCTTTTTAAAAAGTAATTTTATTTATTTATTTATGGCTGCACTCGGTCTTTGTTGCTGTGCATGGGCTTTCTCTATTTGCAGCAAGTGGGAGCTACTTTTCACTGTAGTGTTCAGGCTTTTCATTGAGGTAGTTTCTCTTGTTTGGGAATGTGGGCTCTTGTGCACTCAGGCTTTAGTAGTTGTGGCACACAAGCCCATTAGTTGTGGCGCATGGGCTTAATTGCTCCATGACATGTGGAATCTTCCCAGATCAGGGGTTGAACCCATGTCTCCTGCATTGGCTGGCAGGTTCTTTACCACTGAGCTACCAAGGACACCCTCATTACTATCTTTATAAAAACATTTAAATGTTTACTTATTTGGTGAATATGAAATTGTACTTCATTGGCATTTTAATTTTCATTCTATTTATTATAAACAACATATTAAACAACATATTAAATTGAATTTCCATAGCACGTTACCACAGACTGGGGTGGCTTCCCTGCTGGCTCAGGTGGTAAAGAATCTGCCTGTGCTGCGGGAGACCCGGGTTCCATCCCTGGGTTGGGAAGATCCTTTGGAGGAGGGCATGGCAACCCACTCCATTATTCTCTCCTGGAGAATCCCCATGGACATGACTGAGTGACTAAGCACACCCACAGGGGTGGCTTAAACAATAGAAATGTATTTCTTATAGTTCTGGAGGCTGTAAGTTTGAGATCAGGGTGCAGGCATGGTTGGTTCTGGTGAAGGCTTGCTGATGGCAGTCATCTCATTGTGTCCTCACATGGTGGAGAGAGACTCAGCAAAGTCTCTGTTATATGTTTTTTATAAGGGCACTAACCCCTTTGTGAGGGCCCCTCCCTCATGACCTCATCTAATTCTTAGTACCTCCCAAAAGTCCCATCCCCAAACAGTATCGTATTGGAGACTAGGGCTTCAACATAAAGAAATTTGATAAGCCTTAATCCATGTATACACCCATGAAAACGCTGCTACAGTGAATTTACGGAATACTTCCAGTTTCCTAAGGCCCCTTGGAGTCAATCCTTTCCTCCACCCCTGGTCTAAGGACAATGATTTCCTTTCTGTCTCTCTGGATTGGTTTTCATTTTCTAGAATTTTATGTAAATGGAATCATACAGCCTGCACAATTTTTTTTGCCTTCTTTCACTGATTTTGAAATTTATTCATATTATGTCTATCAGTAATCTGTTCCCTTTTATTACTGAATATTATTTCATTGTATGGATATTCCACATTTTGTTTATCCATTTACTTGTTGATGGACATTCATATTGTTTTCAGTTTAGGGCAGTGATGAATAAAACCTTGTATGAACATTCATGTACAAGTCTTTTTGGGGATCATATATTTTCATTTTACTAGAAAAAAGGCCTAGGAGTAGAATGGCTGGGCAGTTTGCCAAATGTCTAAATTTAAAGAAGCAGACAAATGTTTCTCAAAGTGATTTTACCATTTTACTTTCCTAACAGTAATGTGTAATAGTTCCGTTGTTTCCACATCCTCTCTAACACATGATATTGTTGCTGTTGAATTTTTGTTGTAGTCATCCTAGTGGTCATATACTGGTATCTCATCATCTTTTATTTTATTTTTTTAATTAAATTTTATTTTGCTTAACTTTACAATATTGTATTGCTTTTACCATACATCGAGATGGATCCGCCACCAGTATACACATGCTGCCCATCCTGAACCCTCCTCCCTACTCCCTCCCCATACCATCCCTCTGGGTCGTCCCAGTGCACCAGCCCCAGGCATCCGTTATCAGGCATCGTACCTGGACTGGCGACTCGTTTCCGATATGATATTATACATATTTCAATGCTATTCTCCTAAATCATCCCGCCCTCTCCCGGACCCAGAGTCCAAAAGTCTGTTCTATACATCAGTGTCTCTTTTGCTGTCTCGTAAACCGGGTTATTGTTACCATCTTTCTAAATTCCATATATATGCGTTAGTATACTGTATTTGTGTTTTTCTTCCTGGCTTACTTCACTCTGTATAATAGGCTCCAGTTCCATCCACCTCCTTAGAACTGATTCAAATGTATTCTTTTTAATGGCTGAGTAATACTCCATTGTGTATATGTACCACAGCTTTCTTATCCATTCATCTGCGGATGGACATCTAGGTTGCTTCCAAGTCCTGGCTATTGTAAACAGTGCTGCTATGAACATTGGGGTACACGTGTCTCTTTCAATTCTGGTTTTCTCAAACTTAAAAGCTTCTGCACAACAAAGGAAACTATAAGCAAGGTGAAAAGACAGCCTTCAGAATGGGAGAAAATAATAGCAAATGAAGCAACAGACAAACAACTAATCTCAAAAATATACAAGCAACTCCTACAGCTCAATTCCAGAAAAATAAATGACCCAATCAAAAAATGGGCCAAAGAACTAAATAGACATTTCTCCAAAGAAGACATACAGATGGCTAACAAACACATGAAAAGATGCTCAACATCACTCATTATCAGAGAAATGCAAATCAAAACCACTATGAGGTACCATTTCTCATTGTCTTTTAATTTGCATTTCCCTAAAATTCCAGATATATTTTAAAGAAATTGGATACTTTTTTCATGTGCTTACTGGTCAAATATATATCTCTCTTAAGTTCTTGTTAAAGTCTTTTGCCCATTTTTAATTGGGTTGATTTTTGAAGCATAATATATCTTTGTATATTCTAGATGCAAGTTCTTTGTGTTGTATTTTCTCCTGTTCTTTGGCTTACCTTTTAATTTTCTTAATAGTGTCTTTTAATTTTGATGAAGTCCAGTTTATCCTGTTACTTTTGATGGTTCATGCTTTTAGTGTCTTACTAAGAAATCTTTTTCTACACCAACATCACAAAAATTTTTTCCTATGTTATCTTCTAAAAGTTTTATAGTTTTAGCTTTACATTTCAGTCTTTGATCCATTTCTAATTTATTGTACATCGTATGTGTATTACATATGTTGCATATATCACAGTAAATTATTATATGTATACAATCTAAATTAATATATGTGTGTATATATTATACCTAATATGGTTTAAACTATTATACAGTTTACATTAATATTGTAATAATATACAATTATAGTGCTGTAATTAATGTATGTATTATATTAGTGTGTATATATTAGCTTAGCTCATACATGCCATATATGCACATATACACTGTAATCTGATAAGCTACTAATTATAGGTAAGGGCTGAGGTTCATTTTTTCCCTCATATGAATATCCATCATGCAAACACCATTCACTGAAAAGATTACCCTTTCTCCATTGAATTTTCTTGGTGACTTTATTGAAAATCAACAGACCATATATTCTTGGTCTACTGATCCTTTAATTCTGTTAAATGTGTCTATCGTTTCACTAGTACTACACTATCTTTATTCCTGTAGCTTTATAATAAGACTGAAAGTCAGGTAATGTATGTCCTCTAACTTGTTCTTCTTTTTAAAACTGGCTATTTTAGGTCACTGTGACTTGAACTGTAGCGGTATTTGCAAAAGATTAGGGCTGAGAGTTAGACTAAGGCCAGATAATGCAGAATATTGTTAATCAGGTAACAAAGCTTTTATTCCCCAAACAATGGAGGCATATAAAGAATTGCTAAAACCTATATGCAGGTCAGGAAGCAACAGTTAGAACTGAACATGGAACAACAGACTGGTTCCAAACAGGAAAAGGAGTACGTCAAGGTTGTATATTGTCAGCCTGCTTATTTAACTTATATGCAGAGTACATCATGAGAAATGCTGGGCTGGAAGAAGCACAAGCTGGAATCAGGATTTCTGGGAGAAATATCAATAACCTCAGATATGCAGATGACACCACCCTTATGGCAGAAAGTGAAGAGGGGCTAAAAAGCCTCTTGATGAAAGTGAAAGTGGAGAGTGAAAAGGTTGGCTTAAAGCTCAACATTCAGAAAACGAAGATCATGGCATCTGGTCCCATCACTTCATGGGAAATAGATGGGGAAACGGTGTCAGACTTTATTTTTCTGGGCTCCAAAATCACTGCAGATGGTGACTGCAGCCATGAAATTAAAAGACGCTTACTCCTTGGAAGGAAAGTTATGACCAACCTAGATAGCATATTAAAGAGCAGAGACATTACTTTGCCAACAAAGGTCCATCTAGTCAAGGCTATGGTTTTTCCAATAGTCATGTATAGATGTGAGAGCTGGACTGTGAAGAAGGCTGAGCACGGAAGAATTGATGCTTTTGAACTGTGGTGTTGGAGAAGACTCCTTAGAGTCCCTTGGACTGCAAGGAGATCCAACCAGTCCATCCTAAAGGAGATCAGTCCTGGGTGTTCATTGGAAGGACTAATGTTGAAGCTGAAACTCCAATACTTTGGCCACCTGATGTGAAGAGCTGACTCATTTGAAAAGACCCTGATGCTGGGAAAGATTGAAGGCAGGAGGAGAAGGGGACAACAGATGATATGGTTGGATTACATCACCGACTCAATGGACATGAGTTTGTGTGGACTCTGGGAGTTGATGTGGACAGGGAGGCCTGGCATACTACAGCTCATGGGGTTGCAAAGAGTCGGACACGACTGAGCAACTGAACTGAACTGAATGGAGGAGTAACGTTGTATTTGCATTCTGGAAATCCTTCTGGGAAACAAGTGGAGCATAAATCGAGGGATAGGGCAAAGGCATAAAAACTAATACCTAGACTGTTTCAGTAATATTAGAAAGACATGAGCTCTCCTTTAAGGCACTGAAGCTAGAACAGTCCAGCAGAGCTCTCTGGTATGATGCTAATGTTCTATAGCTGCTCCATCTGAAGCAGTAGCTACTGGCTACATGTTTCTCAGCTTGTTTCAGTCACTTGTTTGTGTCCAACTCTTTGCGACCCCATGGACTGCAGCACGCCAGGCTTCCCTGTCCATCACTTAACTCCTGGAGCTTGCTCAAACTCATGTCCATTGAGTCGGTGATGCCGTCCCACCATTTCATCCTCTGTCATCCCCTTCTCCTCCTGCCTTCAATGTATCCCAGCATCAGGGTCTTTTCCAATGAGTCAGTTATATTCCAATGACTCATGTTTCTAGTAAGTTCTTATATGACCACTGGGACAAAGGAATTGACTTTCTAAATTTTATTTAATTTTAAGTAATGTGAATCTGAATGTAAATGTCTACATATGGCTCAGCACGGAGCTCAAGGAAGGAATAGACTTCAGAGATAATAAGGAGAAAAAGTGGGAAGCGTTTTATCACTCATGAAAGTCAAAACACACAGAACAAGGGTAAGGGGAAAAGAATAAAAAGATGACACTCAACTTTCTGTACTATAGTAATTAGTTATCATGTATATTACCATTAGAATATAAATTTAATGGGGGTGGGGACTGTCTTTAAAAAATTTATTTTTTTATTGAAGTATAGTTAATTTACAATATGGAGTTAGTCTCAAGTGTACAGCATGGTGATTCAGTCGTGTGTGTGTGTGTATTCTTTTTCAGATTGTTTTCCCTTATAGATTACTATAAAATGTTGAGTATAGTTCCCTGTGTTATACAATAGATGTTTTAATCCCAAACTGCTAATTTGTGCCCCCCCACCCCCCACCTCTCCCCTTTGGTAACCATGAGTTTGTTTTCTCTGTCTGTGAATCTGTTTCTGCTTTGTAAATAAGTTCATTTGTATCATTTTCTTAGATTCCACATATAAGCAGTATCATATTTGTCTTGGCTTATTTCCCTTAGTATGACAATACCTAGGTACATCCATGTTGCTGCAAATGGCAAATTTTTATTCTTTTTTTTGCTGAGTTCAGTTCAGTCACTCAGTCGTGTCCGACTGTCTGTGACCCACAGCACGCCAGGCCTCCCTGTCCATCACCAACTCCTGGAGTTCACTCAGACTTACGTCCATCGAGTCAGTGATGCCATCCAGCCATCTCATCCTCTGTCATCCCCTTCTCCTCCTGCCCCCAATCCCTCCCAGCATCAGAGTCTTTTCCAATGAGTCAACTCTTCGCATGAAGTGGCTAAAGTACTGGAGTTTCAGCTTTAGCATCATTCCCTCCAAAGAAATCCCAGGGCTGATCTCCTTCAGAATGGACTGGTTGGATCTCCTTGCAGTCCAAGGGACTCTCAAGAGTCTTCTCCAACACCACAGTTCAAAAGCATCAATTCTTCAGCGCTCAGCCTTCTTCACAGTCCAACTCTCACATCCATACACGACCACAGGAAAAACCATAACCTTGACTAGCCGGACCTTTGTTGGCAAAGTAATGTCTCTGCTTTTGAATATGCTATCTAGGTTGGACGTAACTTTCCTTCCAAGGAAAGTCACCATCTGCAGTGATTTTGGAGCCCCCAAAGTAAAGTCTGACACTGTTTCCACTGTTTCTCCATCTATTTCCCATGAAGTGATGGGACCGGATGCCATCTTTTTTTTTTTTTTTTTTTTTGCTGAGTAGTATTCCATTTTGTCACCTCCCCCCACCACACTGTATTTTTGCCCATACTGTATGGTATGCAGGATCTTAGTTCCCTGACCAGAGACTGAACCCAGGCTTCCTGCAGTGGAAGCATAGAAACTTAACCAATGGACCACCAGGGATGTCCCTATACCACATCTTCCTTTATCCATTCATCTGTTGATGGACATTAAGGTTGCTTGGAACGGTCTTTCTTAGTCATTGTTTTATTACCAGCACCTTACATACTGCCTGGCATATAGCAGGAACTCAGTGAATATTTGTCAAAGTATGAAAGGAAAGGAGGGAGAGAAAATGATCTGATATGATATTAGCCACATTCAATATGATGAGAGACTAATGTGAGAAGGAAATCCAGGAGGAAGTAGATAATACTAGTAATACCTAATGTGTATTGAGGACCGTGGTCAGGTGCTACTATATGTTCCTACATTATATCATTTAATCTGTACAACAATCCAGAGTCAGATATTATGCCCATTTTACAGATACAAAGGCTGAAAATCAAAAAATTAAGGAACATGAATAAAGTGACATTACCAAGTGGTAGAGTTAGAATGAGGTTAGTTTGGGCCAAGTGCTGGGACAAATAGTGGTAGCTCAAAGAGAAATCTTGACTCCAGATAACAGATTTTGGAATCATCAGTAAAAGATGTTTGCATGTGAATGGAAGTGTTTGTTTAGTAAGAGAGATTATAGAATGAAAATAGTGATCTGTTCAGAGAGAATCCTTGAAACTGAAAAGTACTGAGAAACAATGGATGGATGAAAGAGGAAACCCAGAGGAGGTCATGTCCCCAAAATCAACGGAGACAAAGGATTGAGGAAGGGCAGGGTGTGGTCTGCATTTCATAGGCTGGAGATCTTTATGTATTTCATGGAGTTAGCAACTAGCAGTTTACTGTGTTGATGACAGAAACAGTTTTCTGGTCTGGTGGAATCTGGTGGAAATAGATTACAAGTCACCAAGGAGTAAATAAGGATGTAGTGATAAGATATGAAATTCTTTGTTCATAATGATAAAAAGATATGGTGGTATGGGAAATGGGACTGTGGGTTATCTACATTGTTGTTTTAAGAAGGAAAATATTTGAGCATGCTTATGAAAGAAAAGGCTGTTGTGGTGGAGGAGGAGGAGGTTGGAATATGAGGGTTGGAGAGTGAGAACCTTGACAATGAATTTTGTTGTCTACACTAATGCTGCTCATTGTGGTCAGCAGACCCATGCCAGTCCATGCACTGTGAGCTACTGGTCTGAGACATGATGAATATGGAAATGAAAAACATGTAGGAATATTGTTATTTGACAGTCATTTGATACCTATTTAATATAAATATAAGGGCTTCCCTGATAGTTCAGTTGGTAAAGAATCCGCCTGCAATGCAGGAGACCCCAGTTCAATTCCTGGGTCGGGAAGATCTGCTGGAGAAGGGATAGGCTACCCACTCCAGTATGTTAAAACTAGGAGCTTGTACTCTGTATATTCTTCTTTGGTCATTTTTGCTTTTGCAGTGATTCACTTTTATTATGTTTTACACAAAGATAAGACAAAAAATGATCCTCAGAAGACTGGATGTTTTTTTTTTTAAACGGTCCTTCATCACAGTTTGAGAACCACTATGGAAAACAAAACAAAACAACAGTATGATGAAGCAGGCATGGTAAAATGTTAACATTGAGGAGACCTGGTTGAAAGGTATATGGGAACTTTGTATTTTTAAAAAATATTCTATAAATCTGAAATTAATTAAAAGTAAAATGATTTTTGTTAAAGTTTGAAGACTAACGAACGTAGATAACAAATCAGGGGATTAATCTTAAGGGAAAAATTGACAACTCTTCCACTACAGTTGAAAGGTGGGAAGGAAGTGTGAGTGTGGATTAGGTTAAGTTTTTTTTTTTTTTTTAACTTGTTTTTCATTGGAGGATAATTGCTTTACAATGTTGTGTTGGTTTCTGCTATACAACAAAGTTAATCACCTATAAATATACATATGTCTGGTCTTCCCTGGTGGCTCAATGGTAAAGAATCCTCCTGCCATTGCAGGAGATGCAGATTCGATCCCTGACTTGGGACTATCCCCTGGAGAAGGAAATGGCAACCAACTCCAGTATTCTTGCCTGGAAAATCCCATGCACAGAGGAGCCTGGCGGGCCACAGTTCGTGGGGTCACAGAAGTGTTGGACACAATTGAGCAACTAAACAGCAATGTGCATATGTCCCCCTCCCTCTTGAACCTCCCTCCCACTTCCCACTCCATCCCACCCTTCTTGGTTGTCACAGAGCACCGAGTTGATAGGTTAAGTTTATAACTGGAGCTTTGGCATCGAAGACCATCCCTGCCTGGGACTTGGGTGGCGTCTCTATATTCTTTCTGGGGAGTAGGAGGTGAGTACTCTTGCTGAAAGGAAGTGCCTTTGTACCTTCTTGAGAAGGGCATGGCAACCCACTCCAGTATTTTTGCCTAGAGAATCCCATGGACAGAGGAGCCTGGTGGGCTACTGTCCATTGTGTCACAAAGAGTCAGACACTACTGAGCAAAACTTTCACTTTTGTACCGTCAGAGGTGGGCTCTGAGTCAGAGTTTGTGTGCAAGTAGTTTATTTAGAAGTTCATTCCAAGAATCACCATTAGTTTTAGTTAGGGAGTCAAGAGAGAGATGAGAAGTCAGGTGATAAAGTGTGTGTTATGGAATAGGTTTCTCCCATGGACAACTGGGATTCAGTCCTGGGAAATACTACAGAACAGTGCAGAACATAGATCATGATTACCCCATTTTAGAGGCAAGAGAACTGAAACCTTTGTCCTCCATCTGCCATCTATTTGTCATCTCCTGAGAGCTGCAGTAGGGTGAAGCTGGGACATACTGAGAATAGTGAGAGTTGAGGATTTGAAGGCACTGACAGCTTCTTCTATGATGAGATAGGAAATGAGGGAAAACACGGTTTGAAGAGAGGGATGAAAGTTAAAACATGATACCAGTAGGAATTGGCAAAGGAACTAACCAGGGAACATGTGATTGATTGCCATGATTCCCATGTAGGCTTGGGAACTTGGTGAAGTTTGGAGTCCATGGATTTATCACCGTGTCAGTCCTTTCCATGGCCATAACAGTGGGTTACATATAGAGGCTATGAAAGCAGTCAGATGTTTGACTTTTATTATTTTCCTTGGCAGCTGCATAAATCTATGAGCACATCTCACGAGCTTTTAGACTACAGGAGTAGTAGCTCACATCTTTTCAGATGAAGTACTCTCAAGCTTGGTTTTCACTTTAGGTATTTAGGCAGTTGATTTGCAAACCTCACTATAGAATTTACATCCGTATCATTCCATTGCTTTCAGGATTTGCAGTCTTTAGGTATCAGTAAGTTCCATAAGGTAATGAGGCCAGGTTTCCTTCAGCCCTGGATCCATATGCCAAGCTAGTACATAGTGTGTGCTGAGTCGTGTCTGACTCTTTGTGACCCCATGGACTACAACCCGTCAGGTTCCTCTGTCCATGGATTTCTCAGGCAAGAATACTGGTTCCCAACTCAGAGATGGAACCTGAGTGTCTTGTGTCTCCTGCATTGGCAAGCAGGTTCTTTACCACTGAGCCACCTGGGAAGCCAAAGTCAGCATGTGTAGTGGGTATTATGTGAAAATAAGATGATCTGTGCACTCAAAAGCTCAGAGACTTGCAGGGGAACAGGAACCTGTAAAGACATAAGCAGAGCACAGTGGATTGAGTTCTGTGATACAGCTTACATAGTAGATGCTCAATTAATATTTGCTGAGTGACTGAAGTGTGATCCAGTATACAAGATCCTCTTGTCATGAAAAGCTTATCATATTCTTAGTGGAAGTTAGCAACTATGGACTTAAAGTGGTTTCAAGAAAAGATGGTGGTATTTGCCATCATATGGTGAGAACATTTTCTTCACTCTTCCATAAACAAAATGGAAGAAAACACTGAACTCATCAGTTTGCAAATTTTGTTTTTATTGGAGGAGAGACTGAGACACAGAGTCATTTTCATTTTGTTAACTAATTAGCTCATGATTATTGAGCCGTAGCGGTCACATTGCTTCTTCTATGGCTATTAAATTTAACAGAGTAGCATCATTTAGGCCTCAAGACATCTAACTCAGTAGTGATGAAATGTTTATGATCTGGGAATGAGAAATAACTCATCTTACCTTGCTATTCCCCCCAAATAAAAATCTTTAATGGCTAGGTTTCGACTATTACAGTTTTTTTTTTGTTAGCCATGCAACAATTTCTTAACAGTCATTGCATATAACAGACAAATAAAGAAAAATTCTAGTTCTTGCTTTATCTTGAAGAGCTTGAAATATTTTTACAACATTCTTTCATTCTTAAGATTTCCATTTTATTTTGAAAAAGTCACTACTTCCTCAATATGGTTGGGGGGATTGTATTGCTAATTTTAATTTTTTTTCACATAATATTATTCAACAGTGATTATATTCATAAAAGTAGACTAGAGATAAAGCATATTAGGTGAATAAAGGGGCTTCACAGGTGGCACCTAGTGGTAAAGAATCCTCCTGCCATTGCAAGAGACCCAAGAGATGCAGGTTTGATCCCTGGGTGGGGTAGATCCTCTGGAGGAGGGAATGGCAACCTACTCCAGTGTATTTTCCTGGGTACTCCCATGGACAGAGGAGCCTGGTGGGCTTCAGTCCATGGGGTTGCAAGAGTTAGGCATGACTGAAGTGACTGAGCACACACTCACATGGGTAAAGAAAAGAGGTTTCTGCCATGAAAAAGTTCAGAGCCTTGCATGGGGGAAGGACTTGTAAGTAGGCAGGAACAGTGACTGACGTGCCTTCAAATGCTTTGAAGGGAAGAAGAAATCTCCATTTAGAGAAGTTAGTGGAGACTTTAAGAGGACATCATATTTTTAATTGATCTTAGGAGCTGGGGAAAACATTTTGTAGCTACTGGGGAGGGAGATGTAGTTTGGGAGTTGGAAAAGGAAGGGGGAAATGGAAGTAGGAAGGACATACCAGACAGAGGGAAAACCAGATACACAGAGATCATGGTTGGCCATGGAATATTCTGGATGATGGAGAGTCCTAAGGGATGCACTAAGAGCTTTGTTCTGTACTTTGTGGGGCAGCCGGGGCTGAACAGTAGGGCAGCACTGCTGTGATCACCTTTAAGATACAGGATGGACTCCCAGCCCAAATATATTGTGATCTTGCTTGCTCTCTCTCGCCACACACACACACACACACACCCCTGAGAGGGTATGAAAAGATGAATCTCTCACATAGTGAGGCTTTCTGGGCAGAACAGGTTCCCAAGTAGTCCTAAAATAGATTGAGAGAGCGAGCAAGCAGGGAGAGAAGACTGGCTCAGGGTTTTATGGTGGTTAAGGAGTGGGATGAGGGTAAAGGTTCCCAGGCCTGGGAAAGGGTTTGTATGATTGAAATCTCCCACTGGCACCCCAGGAAGGAGCACACAGGCTTTCTTCATAAGCTGGACCACTTGTGGAACAGAAGGAGAAGAGGGTGGGGTGAGGCTTGAAAACTGTTAGTAGTCAACCATCAAAAATGGAGACATGGGACTTCCCTGATGGTCCAGTGGCTAAGAGTCTGTGCTCCCAATGCATGGGGCCTGGGATCAATCCCTAAGCAGGGAAGTAGACAGCCACATGATATAACTAAAGATGTGTGCCACAACTAAGAGTTCACATGCTGCCACTCAAGATCGTGCACGCCACAATGAAGACTGAAGATCCCACATGCTACAACTAAGACCCAGTGCATCCAAATAAATTAATACTTAAAAGAAAGAAAATGGTGACATTACATGAGGATGATCAGATTTGGGAAGGAAAATCACCAGGAACAGTGAGAAGATAACTTGAAAAAGGATGAGGAGGCTAGGCCAGAAGAACCCTCAGGAGCCTGTGGCAAGTTGCTGGGTAAAAAAGAAATGAAGACCTGACTATGACCGCGAAAATAAGGATGCTTTGAGGAATGTTTCCGAGGAAGAGTTGAGATTGGTATCCAATAAACCTGGTAGTGAGTAAGAGAGGGTGCTCCAGGATGACTCTGAGAGCTGGTTGTACAACTAGAGAAACAATGAAAACAAAAATAGGCTCTATAGGAGAAGGGACAGGTGGTGAGGAGGAGACCAGGAGTTACTTCTTTCATGTGTTTTGAAATGTCATGGCCTAGAGTCACCACAAAAAAGGCAATGGCACACCACTCTAGTACTCTTGCCTGGAAAATCCCATGGGTGGAGGAGCCTGGTGGGCTGCAGTCCATGGGGTCTCTAGAGTCGGACACAACTGAGTGACTTCACTTTCACTTTTCACTTTCATGCATTGGAGAAGGAAATGGCAACCCACTCCAGTGTTCTTGCCTGGAGAATCCCAGGGATGGGGAAGCCTGGTGGGCTGCCGTCTATGGGGTCGCACAGAGTCGGGCACGACTGAAGTGACTTAGCAGCAGAGTCACCACATCCTTTGAGAAATGCACCACAGGTGTTCTAGACTCTGCCCTTTTCTGGGTCATCTTGAGTGTCAATGATCAAATACCACAATGCTAAAAGTTAAAGTCTCTCTGGGAAGCCCAGTTGAACATGACTTCCTTTTATTTTTCTTTTATTTTTTATTTTTATTTTTAAAATTTTATTTTATTTAACTTTACAATATTGTATTGGTTTTGCCATATATCAAAATGAATCTGCCACAGGTATACATGTGTTCGCCATTTCGAACACTCCTCCCTCCTCCCTTCCCATCCCATCCATCTGGGTCGTCCCAGTGCACCAGCCCCAAGAATCCAGTATCGTGCATCAAACCTGGACTGGTGACTCATTTCATATATGATATTATACATATTTCAATGCCATTCTCCCAAATCATCCCAAACTCTCCCTCTTCCAGAGTCCAAAAGATGACTGTTCTATACATCGAGAGTGAAAAAGTTGGCTTAAAGCTCAACATTCAGAAAACGAAGATCATGGCATCTGGTCCCATCACTTCATGGGAAATAGATGGGGAAACAGTGGAAACAGTGTCAGACTTTCTTTTTCTGGGCTCCAAAATCACTGCAGATGGTGACTGCAGCCATGAAATTAAAAGACGCTTACTCCTTGGAAGGAAAGTTACGTCCAATCTACATAGCATATTCAAAAGCAGAGACGTTACTTTGCCAACAAAGATTCGTGTAGTAAAGGCTATGGTCTTTCCTGTGGTCATGTATGGATGTGAGAGTTGGACTGTGAAGAAGGCTGAGTGCCGAAGAATTGATGCTTTTGAACTGTGGTGTTGGAGAAGACTCCTGAGAGGCCCTTGGACTGCAAGGAGATCCAACCGGTCCATTCTGAAGGAGATCAGCCCTGGGATTTCTTTGAAAGGAATGATGCTAAGGCTGAAACTCCAGTACTTTGGCCACCTCATGCAAAGAGTTGACTCATTGGAAAAGACTCTGATGCTGGGAGGGCTTGGGGGCAGGAGGAGAAGGGGACGGCAGAGGATGAGATGGCTGGATGGCATCACTGACTCGATGGACGTAAGTCTGAGTGAACTCCAGGAGTTGGTGATGGACGGGGAGGCCTGGCCTGCTGCGATTCATGGGGTCTCAAAGAGTCGGACACGACTGAGCGACTGAACTGAAAGATATTTGAGTTCATTGTTTCCATTGTAAATTAATTGTAAAACCACAATTTTATGAAAGATACAATGTTCTCATTCAGTAAATTAGTGTAGCGTAGTGCTCTTCAAATTGTTTTGGTGTAGTGTCATTATTTTCTTTTACTGTGCAAGTTCGTTGCAAACTGATACAGCCTTATTTTATGTGACTATTATGAAGCTTACATATGACACTTCACTGAAGTTCAGCCACACCTGGATTAATACATTTTCTGTTCAACAAGATGATGCCACTCATCTAAGTGTTGTTGTACAGCCAGATTGCTAGAATGGTCACTAAATGCTAACCTGTAATTTCTGTAGGTCTTGCCGCTGACTAGTAGACAATAATGACCCCATGGCAGTACCCAAATCATGTTTGCAGAGCAGTGCAATAGCAAATTTGTTTCATTTTATTCTTTGAGGAGTATGGTTTCAAATCTAAGGAAAGGCAATGAGGAGGCCCTGAGTTCAGTGTTTCATTTAGCATTTGTCCTTCAGAGTCCTGAATGTGGACAAAAGGTTAAGCGTGTGCTCAGTTGCTCAGTCACGTGCGACTCATTGCAACCCCATGGTCTGTAGCCCGTCAGGCTCCTCTGTCCATGGGATTTCCCAGGCAAGAATACTGGAGTAGAGAGGCCATTTCCTTCTCCAGGGTATCTTCTTAACCGAGGGATTGAACCCCAGTCTTTTGTATCTCCTGCATTGGCAGGCATTCTTTGACCACTGAGCCACCTGGGAAGCCCCACACAAAAGACTATATTACTCTCTTATATTTAGGGTTCTCAAATCACTGTGGTGAAAATATCTCTAAACTTCTGTAAATACAAAATGGACTAAAGCAAAAAACTGGTTTGCTGCAGGGAGGCAGGTTCGATTCTGTTGTTGTGAGATCCTTGGATTCTGAGATGTAGTATGAGAAGAATTCACCCACTGAAATGTGGAAGAGAGTCTTCATGTCACAGTGGGGCAAAACAGTGAAAGAAGAGGGGGCAAACTGAGTTCTGGTCTCCCGTAATTGTAGTTTACATGGGGTCTGTCAGCTTCCATGGCTATACAATGTGGGGCTGATGTGCTCAGTCATGGCTGACTCCTTGTGACCGCAAGGACTGTAGCCGGCCAGGTTTCTCTGTCCATCGAATTTTCCAGGCAAGAATACTGGAGTGGGTTGCCATTTCCTTCTCCAATACAGTGTGGAGGTTGGACTAAATTATCTCAGAGATCTGCTTGAGGTGTACAGTTCTCAGCTTATGATCTTTTCCTAGCTTCCCTGATAGCTGAGTTGTGTAAGAATCCACTTGCAATGCAGGAGACCCCGGTTCGATTCCTAGGTCAGGAAGAGCCTCTGGAGAAGGCATAGGCTACCCATTCCAGTATACTTGGGCTTCCTATGTGGCTTGGTTGGTAAAAAAAAAAAAAAAAAAAAAAAAATCCACCTGCAATGAGGGAGATCTGGGTTCAGTCCTTGGATTGGGAAGATCCCCTGGAGAAGGAAAGGCTATTCACTCCAGTATTCTGGCCTGGAGAATTCCACGGACTGTACAGTCCATGGGATCACCAACAGCTGGACATGACTGGGCGACTTTCACTTTCATCATCTTTTCCTAAGGAAAGTTCTCTACCTAAAGTGGGTGAACAGGGCACAGAACAGGGATTTTTTTCTTTGTTTAGAGTATTCACTTTGTAGCTGAGGCCACTTTGGCCCAGAGATGCTGATGAGTTCTCGCAAGGTCCCATGGCAAGTGGGTCACAGGGTAGGGATGAGAACCCAGCCCTGCTGCCTGCTGTGGAGGCTCTTCCTCTGCTATATCCTGAGAAATGGGTGGTCTTGACATAGGAAGGTTTTAATGGTCTCCTCTCGGGGAAGAAAGCCAACTGCTTCAATATAGAGGTGCTGATTTCGTACAAAAGGTGTGACTTGGTTTCTGGGAGAATATATTGGTTTGATCCTAAAGTATGTTTGAGTTCTTCCATAAGATGCTGCTGCTGCTGCTAAGTCACTTCAGTCGTGTCTGACTGTCTGTGACCCCACAGATGGCAGCCCACCAGGCTCCCCCATTCCTGGGATTCTCCAGGCAAGAACACTGGAGTGGGTTGCCATTTCCTTCTCTAATGTATGAAAGTGAAAATGAAGTCGCTTGTTCGGGTCCGACTCTTTGGGACCTCATGGACTGCAGCATACCAGGCTCCTCTGTCCACGGGATTCTCCAGGCAAGAGTACTGGAATGGGGTGCCATCGCCTTCTCCATAAGATGGTGCAGAGACACCCAAATGAACTTTTTGACCGACCCAGTATATTGTTTAAATGTAGCTCATTTAAGGTACCATAATTCAGTTTCTTTAGTCTCAAGGAAATTTAGGAATAGTCAGTTTGTATAAACAATTTATCTGGATATGTCACTCAGAACAGAACCCCTTTAAGAGATTTTATAATCAACTGTAGCCCATTATAGTAGTATCATTCGAAGAAAGGAAAACATTACATACTCAGTCAGAGGTGAGGGCATTTTTGAGTTACAGACATGGACATACAAGCATGGAGAAACAGAGATTATAGCTTCAATGTTATAATTTTAGCCATGGCTCAAGGAAATATCAAAAAGTGTTCTTCTCTAGAGGGTATGATTTGAAGAAGCAAATAGACAAACAAAGCCTGGAAAACCAGTTTCTCTGTTGTCTCTCAACTCAGTGGAGCCTAGATCTCTGTGAACCTATTTCAAGAGGTCGCCAGATGGTCAGATCCTGAAACCAAATTCTCCACCATTTCTGCCAACAATAGGAATAACTTATCGGCTATAAATGAACAAAAACAAAGCAACCACAAAATTACTACAGAGGAAAATTTTAAAATTAGAAAATCATGGAAATCCTCTTGGTTTCCATGAGGCTTTGGAATCACCTAGAAGAAACAAGACACTCCTGGGCTTTAATTGAGAATGTGGCACTTTTCTGTCTTGGGAGTTTACCTGGCTCTGACAGGGGAGTCTGTGGGTACATCCATGTGACCTCCAAAACAGATAAAAGATATTTTGAAACAGAGAAAATCAAGACACTCTTCAAGATATGAAACGTACATGTATTCAAAGAATCTGTTTAACTCCTGAGGGGATTGGCAGATGGTATAACAAAAGGTAACCTGAAGAACAAACATATAGGTTTTGAAGCAGAGTATTGTAAATGCGTAATTGGAGGCACGATTGGTTTTATATGAGAAGGGAGACAAATGGATCTCCCCTGGACAAGGCATTCAGTATGTCTATCAGTGACCACCAATTTACAGAGGGATGTGAACCAGTTCAAAGATAATCCAAGGCTAGGCTCAAATAAGCTGAAGTGGTGTCCCAGAGACAGGGCTGTGTTTCCATTAAAACATTCTTTTTCTCTCCATGCCCCCTGTTTGTTTATTTATTTATTTTTACTGGACTGTTACCGTGAAATAGAAAGAGTTCCCTTTAAAAAGAGGTGCCTATCACAACCATTTCTAGGCCAGTCCGGTCAGGGCCAATTGGCTGGCTACTGATGACATCACAAAGCCTGAGCTGTCACAAAGGCAGCTCCCAGCAATAAGAGACCTGAGCAAGGGGACACAGCCAGCAGAGAGAGACTGGCGTCTCAGGAGGCCCCAGCCAGCGGGATCATCAGTCTGAGCTGATAGAGGCAGCATCCAGCCGACAGCATGTCTTCGAGAAGACACCTCAAGAACTGCCGTCGCGGTAGGAGACAGTCCCTCTCCCGTTCCACCAGGGCCGAGCTGCAGTTCCCTGTGAGCCGCCTGGACCGCCTCCTGCGAGAAGGTCAGTTCACTAGCCGCCTGAGCTCAGCGACGCCCGTGTTCCTGACCGCAGTCCTTGAGTACCTGATAGCTAACATCCTGGACCTGGCGGGGAAGGAGGCCTGCGCCAACCGCAGGGTGCGCATCAGCCCGGAGCACGTGCAGACAGCGCTGATCAACAATGAGAATCTCCGCCGCCTCTTCCAGCCCGGTGCCTTCTCCGAGCCCTCAGCTTCACCACACCTTCCCGAGGATTAGGGATGCCCAGGCCCCTGAGTCCAGCCACACCTCATCAGTAGCTTCATCTCGCCCCAAACTGCCCACAGATGAGGGAGGCCTGGTCTTCTGCCCTTAGCACTGCTATTAAAGCGTTCATGGCTGTGCTTGGAACTGCTTGCTTTCTGTCATTTGTTCTTGAGGCGTCTGGGCGACATGGGGTGGCGGGGGGCGGGGGTGTTGGTCCTCTCATGAGGGATGGAGAGGTGGAGTGGGTGGTCAGGGAGGGATGCTGGAATCCTGAAATCGGGGAACAGTTTCCGATGGTGACAGTATTGTGTGTGGTCCTGGGAGGAGTCGCTGGCTGAGGTTGCAGGGCAGGACTTCCTCACTGGCTCTGAAGGAGTCCAGACCAGCGAGGTTGGGAGGTTGGTGTGGAGAGGACCTGTTGAATTCCCAGAAGGATGGTGGTAATGGGGGAGGGGCTGAAAACCATGAGGTCAGAGCCTAAGGCTTTATTCCTGATGGGGAACATCTAAAAGTGGGAGGTGAAGCCAAGGGGAGTGATTGAAGAGGATGGCAGAGCAGTCAGTGTGAACTTAATGGGCCAGGCCTTTTACATGAAGATTGAAGAGTGATGGGGAACCCATAAAGAAATACACATAAGAGGAATTATGGCCATGTTGAGTTCATGTATTATTTATTTTACCATCTCATTCCAGAAAAGAGACGAGACAGGGCTTATTAGCCAGTGCTGTGACACTGTCTGTGGACGTTCATCAGATGGCAAAGGGCCCCCCTCTGCTGCTCCTGTCCTGTCATACAGGACTGGTCAGAGGCTGCCCAGCTGGCTTCAACAGTGGGGTCAGTGGACCTGGGTTCGCCATCCCAGTGCACCACTTTCTGGCTGTGTGATCTTGGACATCCATCTCTTTCCTGTGAGCAGCAGCTCCCTCATCTGTAAAGCAGGGATAATCAGAGTTCCTCCATCTTGGAGTTTTCCCAGATGTCACCATGTTCCTGTAGACTGTGACTTAACCTGTGATTTAACACAGAGCCTGACACAGGCCACGCCCTTAACAGATGGCTGCCTGTGTCTCCCTCCCCAGCTGCTTAGACAGGTCCCCCAAGGGGCGGCCAGGCCTGATTCAGTTATTCTGTTGAGATACAGAATCTCTGCTTTTGGGGTCAAAGTACAAAGTAGGTAGCCCAGAGAAACATATTTCAAACTTCTGACCTCCAGACTTAAAACCAAATAAATGTTTTATTTTTGTATTTAAGCCAAGTCTGTGGTAATTTGTAAGTGCATTCTTAGGAAACTAATGGAGCTGAAGAATGAACTTTTGCAATCTTTTAATAAAAGCAGACAGACTTGAGGAAAGGCAATGGAAGCCCAGTCCAGTACTCTTGCCTGGAAAATCCCATGGATGGAGGAGCCTGGTGGGCTGCAGTGCATGGGGTCGCTGAGGGACAGACACGACTGAGCAACTGCACTTTCACTTTTCACTTTCATGCACTGGAGAAGGCAATGTCAACCCACTCCAGTGTTCTTGCCTGGAGAATCCCAGGGACAGAGGAGCCTAGTGGGCTGCCGTCTATGGGGTCGCACAGAGTTGGACACAACTGAAGCGACTTAGCAGCAGCAGAGCTAACTCTCTAACAAAACTTAATCTTTTTTTACTGACAGCAAATGCAGTTCTCAGATTTGAGTTCAACATGATATTTGATACTAAATAACCAGAAGCTGTTTTTTTAAAATCATATGAATAAATTCATGAAAACCGAGTCAGACTTGGAAAAATGTAATACAAATTTGTGCTATTTTTCAAAGTTGATCTCCGTACACCTTCTCCACTTTTCTGTATTAAGTACATACATGCTTAATTTTGTATTTCAGTGCCCTCTTTCCTATTCTGGAACAAAATGTCATTTTACTTTAGAACCGAAACATTCTCTTTTATTCCCTGAGTTTTGAGGCTCATAGTAGGGTCTCGGTAATGTATATTAATTAAAATTTTTAATTAAAGTCACTTATTTTGCAGAGAGGTCTGGGGGGTCCATAACTGTGTACTTCATGTGATTTTTACAGGACTAGGTCACATATATACCTAACCCACCTTTTTTAGCCACACACATTCCTTATATGTACAGCTTCTCAGTGTGACAAAAGTGAACATGTTGATTGACAGAGCTAAAGATATAGCCTCCTTGCAGCATGTACAAATAAGCACAAATGTATAAATTAAAATTATAGCTAAATAGTGTTTCACTGTATTATCTTTTAAATAATAAAACCATCCATTATGGAACTCAATTTAGTGTCATCCAAGGTTTTTAGTTACCTAAGGATTTTGAAATGCTCTCAAACTGACATACCTAGAACTTTATTAGTGTGGAAATTTAGCTTTGTCAGCAAAATAACTAAATTTAATTAAACAGATTTTTCAAGTCTTAAAGTTGTACTGGAAGGAATTCTAGGCCATTTGATCAGTAAAAGTGTATCAGATCAGATCAGATCAGTTCATAGTTTATCAGGCACTCTGCCTATCAGATCAAGTTTTTTTTACAGCCAAAATATTGGAGTTTCACAGTCCAACTCTCACATCCACACATAACCACTGGAGAAACCATAGCCTTGACTAGATGGGCCTTTGTTGGCAAAGTAATGTCTCTGCTTTTCAATGTGCTATCTAGGTTGGACATAACTTTCCTTCCAAGGAGTAAGCGTCTTTTAATTCATGGCTGCAATCACCATCTGCAATGATTTTGAAGCCCCCCAAAATAAAGTCTGACACTATTGCCACTGTTTCCGTGTCTATTTCCCATGAAGTGATGGGACCAGATGCCATGATGTTACTTTTCTCAATGTTGAGTTTTAAGCCAACTTTTTCACTCTCTTCTTTCACCTTCATCAAGAAGCTCTTTAGTTCCTCTTCACTTTCTGCCATAAGGGTGGTATCATCTGCATATCTGAGGTTATTGATATTTCTCCCAGCAATCTTGATTCCAGCTTGTGCTTCTTCCAGCCCAGTGTTTCTCATGATGTACTCTGCATAGAAGTTAAATAAGCAGGGTGACAATATATAGCCTTGAGACCTAGTTCTTTCCTATTTGGAACCAGTCTGTTGTTCCATGTCCAGTTCTAACTGTTGCTCTTGACCTGCTTACAGATTTCTCAGGAGGCAGGTCAGTTGGTCTGGTATTCCCATCTCTTTCAGAATTTTCTACAGTTTATTGTGATCCACACAGTCAAAGGCTTTGGCATAGTCAATAAAGCAGAAATAGATGTCTTTCTGGAACTCTCTTGCTTTTTCGATGATCCAGTGGATGTTAGCAATTTGATATCTGGTTCCTCTTCCTTTTCTAAAACCAGCTTGGACATCTGGAAATTCACGGCTCACATACTGCTCAAGCCTGTCATGGAGAATTTTGAGCATGACTTTAATAGCATGTGAGATGAGTGCAATTGTGCAGTAGTTTGAGCATTCTTTAGCATTGCCTTTCTTTGGGATTGGAATGAAAGCTGACCTTTTCCAGTCCTGTGGCCACTGCTGAGTTTTCCAAATTGGCTGGCATATTGAGTGCAGCACTTTCACAGCATCATCTTTCAAGCCCCTTCATTATAGGGGACTGGAATGCAAAAGTAGGAAGTCAAGAAACACCTGGGGTAACAGGCAAATTTGGCCTTGGAATACGGAATGAAGCAGGGCAAGGGCTAATAGAGTTTCACCAAGAGAACACACTGGTCATAGCAAACACCCTCTTCCAACAACACAAGAGAAGACTCTATACATGGACATCATCAGATGGTCAACACGGAAATCAGACTGATTATATTCTTTGAAGCCAAAGATGGAGAAGCTCTATACAGTCAGCAAAAATAAGACCAGGAGCTGACTGTGGCTCAGACCATGAACTCCTTATTGCCAAATTCAGATTTAATTGGAGAAACTAGGGAAAACCACTAGACCATTCAGATATGACCTAAATAAAATCCCTTATGATTATACAGTGGAAGTGAGAAATAGATTTAAGGGCCTAGATCTGATAGATACAGTGCCTGATTAACTATGGAGGGAGGTTCGTGACATTGTACAGGAGACAGGGATCAAGATCATTCCCATGGAAAATAAATGCAAAAAAGCAAAATGGATGTCTGGGGAGGCCTTACAAATAGCTGTGAAAAGAAAGAGAAGCAAAAAGCAAAGGAGAAAAGGAAAGATATAAGTATCTGAATGCAGAGTTCCAAAGAATAGCAAGAAGGGATAAGAAAGCCTTCTTCAGTGATCAATACAAAGAAATAGAGGAAAACAACAGAATGGGAAAGACTAGAGATCTCTTCAAGAAAATTAGAGATACCAAGGGAACATTTCATGCAAAGATGGGCTCAATAAAGGACAGAAATGGTATGGACCTAACAGAAGCAGAAGATATTAAGAAGAGGTGGCAAGAATGCACAGAAGAACTGTACAAAAAAGACCTTCATGACCCAGATAATCACGATGGTGTGATCACTCACCTAGAGCCAGACATCCTGGAATGTGAAGTCAAGTAGGCGTTAGAAAGCATCAATGTGAACAAAGCTAGTGGAGGTAATGGAATTCCAGTTGAGCTATTTCAAATCCTGAAAGATGATGCTGAGAAAGTGCTGCACTCAATATGCCAGCCAATTTGGAAAACTCAGCAGTGGCCACAGGACTGGAAAAGGTCAGTTTTCATTCCAATCCCAAAGAAAGGCAAGGCTAAAGAATGTTCAAACTACTGCACAATTGCACTCATCTCACACGCTATTAAAGTAATGCTCAAAATTCTCCAAGCCAGGCTTGAGCAATATGTGAACCGTGAACTTCCAGATGTTCAAGCTGGTTTTAGCAAAGGAAGAAGAACCAGAGATCAAATTGCTAACATCCACTGGATCATCGAAAAAGCAAGAGAGTTCCAGAAAGACATCTATTTCTGCTTTATTGACTATGCCAAAGCCTTTGGCTGTGTGGATCACAATAAACTGTAGAAAATTCTGAAAGAGATGGGAATACCAGACCAACTGACCTGCCTCTTGGGCTCCAAAATCACTGCAGATGGTGACTGCAGCCATGAAATTAAAAGATGCTTACTCCTTGGAAGGAAAGTTATGTCCAACCTAGATAGCATATTGAAAAGCAGAGACGTTACTTTGCCAAGAGAGCTTCGTGTAGTCAAGGTATGGTTTTTCCGGTGATCATGTATGGATGAGAGAGTTGGACTGTGAAGAAGGCTGAGCGCCGAAGAATTGATGCTTTTGAACTGTGGTGGTGGAGAAAACTCTTGAGAGTCCCTTGGACTGCAAGGAGATGCAACCAGTCCATTCTGAAGGAGATCAGCCCTGGGATTACTTTGGAAGGAATGATGTTAAAGCTGAAACTCCAGTACTTTGGCCACCTCATGCGGAGAGTTGACTCATTGGAAAAGTCTCTGATGCTGGGAGGGATTGGGGGCAGGAGGAGAAGGGGACGACAGAGGATGAGATGGCTGGATGGCATCACTGACTCGATGGAGAGAAGTCTGAGTGAACTCCAGGAGTTGGTGATGGACGGGGAGGCCTGGCGTGCTGCGATTCATGGGGTCGCAAAGAGTCGGACACGAATGAGCGACTGAACTGAAAGATATTTGAGTTCATCATTTCCATTGTAAATTAATGGTAAAACCACAATTTTATGAAAAATACAATGTTCTCATTCAGTAAATTAGTGTAGCGTAGTGCTCTTCAAATTGTTTTGGTATAGTGTCAATATTTTCTGTTACTGTGCAAGTTCGTTGCAAACTGATACAGCCGTATTTTATGTGACTATTATGAAGCTTACATATGACACTTCACTGAAGTTCAGCCACACCTGGATTAATACATTTTCTGTTCAACAAGATGATTCCACTCATCTAAGTGTTGTTGTACAGCCAGATTGCTAGAATGGTCACTAAATGCTCACTTGTAATCTCTGTAGGTCTTGCCACTGACTAGTAGACAATAATGACCGCATGGCAGTACCCAAATCATGTTTGCAGAGCAGTACAATAGTAAATTTGTTTCATTTTATTCTTTGAGGAGTATGGTTTCAAATCTAAGGAAAGGCAATGAGGAGGCCCTGAGTTCAGTGTTTCATTTAGCATTTGTCCTTCAGAGTCCTGAATGTGGACAAAAGGTTAAGCGTGTGCTCAGTTGCTCAGTCACGTGCGACTCATTGCAACCCCATGGTCTGTAGCCCGTCAGGCTCCTCTGTCCATGGGATTTCCCAGGGAAGAATACTGGAGTAGAGAGGCCATTTCCTTCTCCAGGGTATCTTCTTCACCGAGGGATTGAACCCCAGTCTTTTGTATCTCCTGCATTGACAGGCATTCTTTGACCACTGAGCCACCTGGGAAGCCCCACACAAAAGATTATATTACTCTCTTATATTTAGGGTTCTCAAATCACTGTGGTGAAAATATCTCTAAACTTCTGTAAATACAAAATGGACTAAAGCAAAAAACTGGTTTGCTGCAGGGAGGCAGGTTCGATTCTGTTGTTGTGAGATCCTTGGATTCTGAGATGTAGTATGAGAAGAATTCACCCACTGAACTGTGGAAGAGAGTCTTCATGTCACAGTGGGGCAAAACAGTGAAAGAAGAGGGGGCAAACTGGGTTCTGGTCTCCCGTAATTGTAGTTTACATGGGGCCTGTCAGCTTCCATGGCTATACAATGTGGGGCTGATGTGCTCAGTCATGGCTGACTCCTTGTGACCGCAAGGACTGTAGCCGGCCAGGTTTCTCTGTCCATCGAATTTTCCAGGCAAGAATACTGGAGAGGGTTGCCATTTCCTTCTCCAATACAGTGTGGAGGTTGGACTAAATTATCTCAGAGATCTGCTTGAGGTGTACAGTTCTCAGCTTATGATCTTTTCCTAGCTTCCCTGATAGCTGAGTTGGGTAAGAATCCACTTGCAATGCAGGAGACCCTGGTTCGATTCCTAGGTCAGGAAGAGCCTCTGGAGAAGGCATAGGCTACCCATTCCAGTATTCTTGGGCTTCCTATGTGGCTTGGTTGGTAAAAAAAAAAAAAAAAAAAATCCACCTGCAATGAGGGAGATCTGGGTTCAATCCTTGGGTTGGGAAGATCCCCTGGAGAAGGAAAGGCTATTCACTCCAGTATTCTGGCCTGGAGAATTCCACGGACTGTACAGTCCATGGGATCACCAACAGCTGGACATGACTGGGCGACTTTCACTTTCATCATCTTTTCCTAAGGAAAGTTCTCTACCTAAAGTGGGTGAACAGGGCACAGAACAGGGATTTTTTTTTCTTTGTTTAGAGTATTCACTTTGTAGCTGAGGCCACTTTGGCCCAGAGATGCTGATGAGTTCTCGCAAGGTCCCATGGCAAGTGGTTCACAGGGTAGGGATGAGAACCCAGCCCTGCTGCCTGCTGTGGAGGCTCTTCCTCTGCTATATCCTGAGAAATGGGTGGTCTTGACATAGGAAGGTTTTAATGGTCTCTTCTTGGGGAAGAAAGCCAACTGCTTCAATATAGAGGTGCTGATTTCTTACAAAAGGTGTGACTTGGTTTCTGGGAGAATATATTGGTTTGATCCTAAAGTATGTTTGAGTTCTTCCATAAGATGCTGCTGCTGCTGCTAAGTCACTTCAGTCGTGTCTGACTGTCTGTGACCCCACAGATGGCAGCCCACCAGGCTCCCCCATTCCTGGGATTCTCCAGGCAAGAACACTGGAGTGGGTTGCCATTTCCTTCTCTAATGTATGAAAGTGAAAATGAAGTCGCTTGTTCGGGTCCGACTCTTTGGGACCTCATGGACTGCAGCGTACCAGGCTCCTCTGTCCACGGGATTCTCCAGGCAAGAGTACTGGAGTGGGGTGCCATCGCCTTCTCCATAAGATGGTGCAGAGACACCCAAATGAACTTTTTGACCGACCCAGTATATTGTTTAAATGTAGCTCATTTAAGGTACCATAATTCAGTTTCTTTAGTCTCAAGGAAATTTAGGAATAGTCAGTTTGTATAAACAATTTATCTGGATATGTCACTCAGAACAGAACCCCTTTAAGAGATTTTATAATCAACTGTAGCCCATTATAGTAGTATCATTCGAAGAAAGGAAAACATTACATACTCAGTCAGAGGTGAGGGCATTTTTGAGTTACAGACATGGACATACAAGCATGGAGAAACAGAGATTATAGCTTCAATGTTATAATTTTAGCCATGGCTCAAGGAAATATCAAAAAGTGTTCTTCTCTAGAGGGTATGATTTGAAGAAGCAAATAGACAAACAAAGCCTGGAAAACCAGTTTCTCTGTTGTCTCTCAACTCAGTGGAGCCTAGATCTCTGTGAACCTATTTCAAGAGGTCGCCAGATGGTCAGATCCTGAAACCAAATTCTCCACCATTTCTGCCACCAATAGGAATAACTTATCGGCTATAAATGAACAAAAACAAAGCAACCACAAAATTACTACAGAGGAAAATTTTAAAATTAGAAAATCATGGAAATCCTCTTGGTTTCCATGAGGCTTTGGAATCACCTAGAAGAAACAAGACACTCCTGGGCTTTAATTGAGAATGTGGCACTTTTCTGTCTTGGGAGTTTACCTGGCTCTGACAGGGGAGTCTGTGGGCACATCCATGTGACCTCCAAAACAGATAAAAGATATTTTGAAACAGAGAAAATCAAGACACTCTTCAAGATATGAAACGTACATGTATTCAAAGAATCTGTTTAACTCCTGAGGGGATTGGCAGATGGTATAACAAAAGGTAACCTGAAGAACAAACATATAGGTTTTGAAGCAGAGTATTGTAAATGCGTAATTGGAGGCACGATTGGTTTTATATGAGAAGGGAGACAAATGGATCTCCCCTGGACAAGGCATTCAGTATGTCTATCAGTGACCACCAATTTACAGAGGGATGTGAACCAGTTCAAAGATAATCCAAGGCTAGGCTCAAATAAGCTGAAGTGGTGTCCCAGAGACAGGGCTGTGTTTCCATTAAAACATTCTTTTTCTCTCCATGCCCCCTGTTTGTTTATTTATTTATTTTTACTGGACTGTTACAGTGAAATAGAAAGAGTTCCCTTTAAAAAGAGGTGCCTATCACAACCATTTCTAGGCCAGTCCGGTCAGGGCCAATTGGCTGGCTACTGATGACATCACAAAGCCTGAGCTGTCACAAAGGCAGCTCCCAGCAATAAGAGACCTGAGCAAGGGGACACAGCCAGCAGAGAGAGACTGGCGTCTCAGGAGGCCCCAGCCAGCGGGATCATCAGTCTGAGCTGATAGAGGCAGCATCCAGCCGACAGCATGTCTTCGAGAAGACACCTCAAGAACTGCCGTCGCGGTAGGAGACAGTCCCTCTCCCGTTCCACCAGGGCCGAGCTGCAGTTCCCTGTGAGCCGCCTGGACCGCCTCCTGCGAGAAGGTCAGTTCACTAGCCGCCTGAGCTCAGCGACGCCCGTGTTCCTGACTGGCATCCTTGAGTACCTGATAGCTAACATCCTGGACCTGGCGGGGAAGGAGGCCTGCGCCAACCGCAGGGTGCGCATCAGCCCGGAGCACGTGCAGACGGCGCTGATCAACAATGAGAATCTCCGCCGCCTCTTCCAGCCCGGTGCCTTCTCCGAGCCCTCAGCTTCACCACACCTTCCCGAGAATTAGGGATGCCCAGGCCCCTGAGTCCAGCCACACCTCATCAGTAGCTTCATCTCGCCCCAAACTGCCCACAGATGAGGGAGGCCTGGTCTTCTGCCCTTAGCACTGCTATTAAAGCGTTCATGGCTGTGCTTGTAACTGCTTGCTTTCTGTCATTTGTTCTTGAGGCGTATGGGTGACATGGGGTGGCGGGGGGATGGGGGTGGTCCTCTCATGGGGGATGGAGGGGTGGAGTGGGTGGTCAGGGAGGGATGCTGGAATCCTGAAATCGGGGAGCAGTTTCCGATGGTGACAGTATTGTGTGTGGTCCTGGGAGGAGTCGCTGGCTGAGGTTGCAGGGCAGGACTTCCTCACTGGCTCTGAAGGAGTCCAGACCAGCGAGGTTGGGAGGTTGGTGTCGAGAGGGCCTCTTGAATTCCCAGAAGGATGGTGGTAATGGGGGAGGGGCTGCAAACCATGAGGTCAGAGCCTAAGGCTTTATTCCTGATGGGGAACATCTAAAAGTGGGAGGTGAAGCCAAGGGGAGTGATTGAAGGGGATGTCAGAGCAGTCAGTGTGAACTTAATGGGGCAGGACCTTTACAGGAAGGTTGAAGAGTGATGGGGAAGCCATAAAGAAATACACATAAGAGGAATTATGGCCATGTTGAGTTCATGTATTATTTATTTTACCATCTCATTCCAGAAAAGAGACGAGACAGGGCTTATTAGCCAGTGCTGTGACACTGTCTGTGGACGTTCATCAGATGGCAAAGGGCCCCCCTCTGCTGCTCCTGGCCTGTCATACAGGACTGGTCAGAGGCTGCCCAGCTGGCTTCAACAGTGGGGTCAGTGGACCTGGGTTCACCATCCCAATTCACCACTTTCTGGCTGTGTGATCTTGGACATCCATCTCTTTCCTGTGAGCAGCAGCTCCCTCTTCTGTAAAACAGGGATAATCAGAGTTCCTCCATCTTGGAGTTTTCCCAGATGTCACCATGTTCCTGAAGACTGTGACTTAACCTGTGATTTAACACAGAGCCTGGCACAGGCCACGCCCTTAACAGATGGCTGCCTGTGTCTCCCTCCCCAGCTGCTTAGACAGGTCCCCCAAGGGGCGGCCAGGCCTGATTCAGTTATTCTGTTGAGATACAGAATCTCTGCTTTTGGGGTCAAAGTACAAAGTAGGTAGCCCAGAGGAACATATTTCAAACTTCTGACCTCCAGACTTAAAACCAAATAACTGTTTTATTTTTGTATTTAAGCCAAGTCTGTGGTAATTTGTAAGTGCAGTCTTAGGAAACTAATGGATCTGAGCAATGAACTTTTGCAATCTTTTAATAAAAGCAGACAGACTTGAGGAAAGGCAATGGCAACCCACTCCAGTACTCTTGCCTGGAAAATCCCATGGATGGAGGAGCCTGGTGGGCTGCAGTCCATGGGGTCGCACAGAGTTGGGCACGACTGAAGCGACTTAGCAGCAGAGTCACCACATCCTTTGAGAAATGCACCACAGGTCTTCTAGACTCTGCCCTTTTCTGGGTCATCCTGAGTGTCAATGATCAAATGCCACAATGCTTAAAGTTAAAGTCTCTCTGGGAAGCCCAGTTGAACATGACTTCCTTTTCTTGTTTTTTACTTTTTTAAATTTTATTTTATTTGACTTTACAATATTGTGTTGGTTTTTCCATATATCAAAATGAATCTGCCACAGGTATATATGTGTTCCCCATCCTGAACCCTCCTCCCTCCTCCCTCCTCATCCCATCGCTCTGGGTCATCCCAGTGCACCAGCCCCAAGCATCCAGTATTGTGCATTGAACCTGGACTGGCAACTCGTTTCATATATGTGATTATACATATTTCAATGCCATTCTCCCAAATCATCCCACCCTCTCCCTCTTCAAGAGTCTAAAAGACTGTTCTATACATCAGTGTCTCTCTTGCTGTCTCGTATACAGTGTTATTGTTACCATCTTTTCCTTTTCTTTTTCTAAGAAGCATTTATTGTTTCTTATTATAAAACATGTTTCATGGAAACAATTATGGAATATAGACAAGTATAAACAGGAAAAGATAAATGCCCCATAGTTCCTCCCTATGGAAATGATAACTAACATCATACTAGTGTATTTTTTATTTTTTTTTGTAGAGAGGGCCATTGGAGATTCAATGGGAAAGAAACTCAGTTTAAAAGAGTGATAAGCTTTAAAGAGGAAGTAATGTTTTATCTGGGTATTTGAAGATTTTGCGAACATTTGCTCACCATAAAGGGAAAGAAAGTGGGCTGAGAGTGGAGGAAGTATACAAGAATAAGAAGGATACACATTTTAAGATTGAAGTCATATGTTTCATTGTGGTTTATAACTCAAAATTTTAAGATAATATCAGCACAACGTTTAAGTAAAATTTTTACAGTGAAATATATGCATAGGAAACATATTGTATCATGTCTCTTGCCTTTAGGAAAGACCACATTGGAGATTTGTAAATCTACTTCCTGAAAGGATGTTTGGGGACTGTGGACTAGCCTGCCACAGAAGTCTGTTACCAGCAACTCAGTGCTAGTTTCTGAGCATTGGACTTGCTGGCTTCCGTTTTTTTTTTTTTTTTTTAATTTTATTTTGCTTAACTTTACAATATTGTATTGCTTTTACCATACGTCGAGATGGATCCGCCACCAGTATACACGTGCTCCCCATCCTGAACCCTCCTCCCTTCTCCCTCCTCCCTCCCCATACCATCCCTCTGGGTCGTCCCAGTGCACCAGCCCCAGGCATCCGTTATCAGGCATCATACCTGGACTGGCGACTCATTTCCGATATGATATTATACATATTTCAATGCTATTCTCCCAAATCATCCTGCCCTCTCCCGGACCCAGAGTCCAAAATTCTGTTCTATACATCAGTGTCTCTTTTGCTGTCTCGTAAACAGGGTTATTGTTACCATCTTTCTAAATTCTATATATATGCGTTAGTATACTGTATATGTGTTTTTCTTCCTGGCTTACTTCACTCTGTATAATAGGCTCCAGTTCCATCCACTTCCTTAGAACTGATTCAAATGTATTCTTTTTAATGGCTGAGTAATACTCCATTGTGTATATGTACCACTGCTTTCTTATCCATTCATCTGCGGATGGACATCTAGGTTGCTTCCAAGTCCTGGTTATTGTAAACAGTGCTGCTATGAACATTGGGGTACATGTGTCTCTTCAATTCTGGTTTTCTCAGTGTGTATGCCCAGCAGTGGGATTGCTGGATCATAAGGCAGTTCTATTCCCAGTTTTTTGAGGAATCTCCATACAGTTCTCCATAGTGGCTGTACTAGTTTGCATTCCCACCAACAGTGTAAGAGGGTTCCCTTTTCTCCACACCCTCTCCAGCATTTATTGCTTGTGGCCTTTTAGATCGCAGCCATTCTGACTGGCGTGAAATGGTACCTCATAGTGGTTTTGATTTGCATTTCTCTGATAATGAGTGATGTTGAGCATTTTTTCATGTGTTTGTTAGCCATCTGTATGTCTTCTTTGGAGAAATGTCTATTTAGTTCTTTGGCCCATTTTTTGATTGGGTCATTTATTTTTCTGGAATTGAGCTGTAGGAGTTGCTTGTATATTTTTTGAGATTAGTTGTTTGTCTGTTGCTTCATTTGCTATTATTTTCTCCCATTCTGAAGGCTGTCTTTTCACCTTGCTTATAGTTTCCTTTGTTGTGCGGAAGCTTTTAAGTTTGATTAGGTCCCATTTGTTTATTTTTGATTTTATTTCCGATATTCTGGGAGTTGGGTCATAGAGGATCCTGCTGTGATGTAAGTCAGAGTGTGTTTTGCCTATGTTTTCCTCTAGGAGTTTTATGGTTTCTGGTCTTATATTGAGCTCTTTAATCCATTTTGAGTTCATTTTTGTGTATGGTGTTAGAAAGTGTTCTAGTTTCATTCTTTTACAAGTGTTCGACCAGTTTTCCCAGCACCACTTGTTAAAGAGATTGTCTTTAATCTATTGGATATTCTTGCCTCCTTTGTCAAAGATAAGGTGACCATATGTGTGTGGATTTATCTCTGGGCTTTCTATTTTGTTCCATTGATCTATATTTCTGTCTTTGTGCCAGTACCATACTGTCTTGATGACTGTGGCTTTGTAGTAGAGCCTGAAGTCAGGCAGGTTGATTCCTCCCGTTCCATTCTTCTTTCTCAAGATAGCTTTGGCTATTTGAGGTTTTTTGTATTTCCATACAAATTGAGAAATTATTTGTTCTAGCTCTGTGAAGAATACCCTTGGTAGCTTGATGGGGATTGCATTGAATCTATAAATTGCTTTGGGTAGTATACTCATTTGCACTATATTGATTCTACCAATCCATGAACATGGTATATTTCTCCATCTATTAGTGTCCTCTTTGATTTCTTTCACCAGTGTTTTATAGTTTTATATATATAGGTCTTTAGTTTCTTTAGTAAGATATATTCCTAAGTATTTTATTGTTTTCATTGCAATGGTGAATGGAATTGTTTCCTTAATTTCTCTTTCTATTTTCTGTTTTTTAGTGTACAGGAATGCAAGGGATTTCTGTGTGTTGATTTTATATCCTGCAACTTTACTATATTCATTGATTAGTTCTAGTAATTTTCTGGTGGAGTCTTTAGGGTTTTCTATGTAGAGGATCATGTCATCTGCAAACAGTGAGAGTTTTACTTCTTCTTTTCCAATTTGGATTCCTTTTATTTCCTTTTCTGCTCTGATTGCTGTGGCCAAAACTTCCAAAACTATGTTGAATAGTAATGGTGAAAGTGGGCATCCTTGTCTTGTTCCTGACTTTAGAGGAAATGCTTTCAATTTTTCACCATTGAGGATAATGTTTGCTGTGGGTTTGTCATATATAGCTTTTATTATGTTGAGGTATGTTCCTTCTATTCCTGCTTTCTGGAGAGTTTTTATCATAAATGGATGTTGACCTTTGTCAAAGGCTTTCTCTTCATCTATTGAGATAATCATATGGTTTTTATTCTTCAGTTTGTTAATGTGGTGTATTACGTTGATTGATTTGCGGATATTGAAGAATCCTTGCATTCCTGGGGTAAAGCCCACTTGGTCATGGTGTATGATCTTTTTAATGTGTTGTTGGATTCTGATTGCTAGAATTTTGTTAAGGATTTTTCATCTATGTTCATCAGAGATATTGGCCTGTAGTTTTCTTTTTTTGTGGCATCTTTGTCAGGTTTTGGTATTAGGGTGATGGTGGCCTCATACAATGAGTTTGGAAGTTTGCCTTCCTCTGCAATTTTCTGGAACAGTTTGAGTAGGATAGGTGTTAGCTCTTCTCTAAATTTTTGGTAGAATTCAGCTGTGAAGCCGTCTGGGCCTGGGCTTTTGTTTGCTGGAAGATTTCTGATTACAGTTTCAATTTCCTTGCTTGTGATGGGTCTGTTAAGATTTTCTATTTCTTCCTGATCCAGTTTTGGAAAGTTGTACTTTTCTAAGAATTTGTCCATTTCGTCCACGTTGTCCGTTTTATTGCCATATAATTGCTGATAGTAGTCTCTTATGATCCTTTGTATTTCTGTGTTGTCCGTTGTGATCTCTCCATTTTCATTTCTAATTTTACTGATTTGATTTTTCTCCCTTTGTGTCTTGATGAGTCTGGGTAGTGGTTTGTCAATTTTATTTACCCTTTCAAAGAACCAGCTTTTGGCTTTGTTGATTTTTGGTATGGTCTCTTTTGTTTCTTTTGCATTTATTTCTGCCCTAATTTCTAAGATTTCTTTCCTTTAACTAACCTTGGGGTGCTTCATTTCTTCCTTTTCCAGTTGCTTTAGGTGTAGAGTTAGGTTATTTATTTGACTTTTTTCTTGTTTCTTGAGGTACGCCTGTATTGCTATGAACTTTCCCCTTAGGACTGCTTTTACAGTGTCCCACAGGTTTTGGGTTGTTGTGTTTTCATTTTCATTCGTTTCTATGCAGATTTTGATTTCTTTTTTGATTTCTTCTGTGATTTGTTGGTTATTCAGGAGCATGTTGTTCAGCCTCCATATGTTGGAATTTTTAATAGTTTTTCCCCTGTTATTGAGATCTGATCTTACTGAATTGTGGTCAGAAAAGATGCTTGGAATGATTTCAATTTTTCTGAACTTACCAAGGCTAGATTTATGGCCCAGGATGTGGTCTATCCTGGAGAAGTTTCCGTGTGCGCTTGAGAAAAAGGTGAAATTCATTGTTTTGGGATGAAATGTCCTATAGATATCAATTAGGTCTAACTGGTCTATTGTCTCATTTAAAGTTTGTGTTTCCTTGTTAATTTTCTGTTTAGTTGATCTATCCACTGGTGTGAGTGGGGTATTAAAGTCTCCCACTATTATTGTGTTATTGTTGATTTCTCCTTTCATACTTGTTCGTATTTGTCTTACATATTGCGGTGCTCCTATGTTGGGTGCATATATATTTATAATTGTTATATCTTCTTCTTGGATTGATCCTTTGATCATTATATAGTGACCTTCTTTGTCTCTTTTCACAGCCTTTGTTTTAAAGTCTATTTTATCTAATATGAGTATTGCTACTCCTGCTTTCTTTTGGTCCCTATTTGCATGGAAAATCTTTTTCCAGCCCTTCACTCTCAGTCTGTATGTGTCCCCTGTTTGGAGGTGGGTCTCTTATAGACAACATATGTAGGGGTCTTGTTTTTGTATCCATTCAGCCAGTCTCTGTCTTTTGGTTGGGGCATTCAACCCATTTACATCTTAAGAAATCTGTATGCAGGTCAGGAAGCAACAGTTAGAACTGGTCATGGAACAACAGACTGGTTCCAAATAGGAAAAGGAGGATGTCAAGGCTGCATATTGTCACCATGTTTATTTAACTTATATGCAGAGTACATCATGAGAAATGCTGGACTGGAAGAAACAGTAGTTGGAATCAAGATTGCCGGGAGAAATATCAATAACCTCAGATATGCAGATGACACCACTCTTATGGCAGAAAGTGAAGAGGGGCTAAAAAGCCTCTTGATGAAAGTGAAAGTGGAGAGTGAAAAGGTTGGCTTAAAGCTCAACATTCAGAAAACGAAGATCATGGCATCTGGTCCCATCACTGCATGGGAAATAGATGGGGAAACAGTGGAAACAGTGTCAGACTTTGTTTTTCTGGGCTCCAAAATCACTGCAGATGGTGACTGCAGCCATGAAATTAAAAGATGCTTACTCCTTGGAAGGAAAGTTATGACCAACCTAGATAGCATATTCAAAAGCAGAGACATTACTTTACCAACAAAGGTTTGCCTAGTCAAGGCTATGGTCTTTCCTGTGGTCATGTATGGATGTGAGAGCTGGACTGTGAGGAAGGCTGAACGCCGAAGAATTGATGCTTTTGAACTGTGGTGTTGGAGAAGACTCTTGAGAGTCCCTTGGACTGCAAGAAGATCCAACCAGTCCATTCTGAAGGAGATCAATCCTGGAATTTCTTTGGAAGGAATGATGCTAAAGCTGAAACTCCAGTATTTTGGCCACCTCATGCGAAGAGTTGACTCATTGGAGAAGACTCTGATGCTGAGAGGGATTGAGGGCAGGAGGAGAAGGGGACGACAGAGGATGAGATGGCTGGATGGCATCACTGACTCAATGGATGCAAGTCTGAGTGACCTCTGGGAGCTGGTGATCGACAGGGAGGCCTGGCGTGCTGCAGTTCATGGGGTCACAAAGAGTCGGACTCGACTGAGCGACTGATCTGATCTGATCTGATCTGATTGATAAATATGATCCCGTTGCCATTTACTTTGTTGTTTTGGGTTCGAATTCATATACCCTTTTTTGTTTCCTGTGTAGAGAATGTCCTTTAGTATTTGTTGGAGAGCTGGTTTGGTGGTGCTGAATTCTCTCAGCTTTTGCTTGTCTGTAAAGGTTTTGATTTCTCCTTCATATTTGAATGAGATCCTTGCTGGGTACAATAATCTGGGCTGTAGGTTCTTTTCTTTCATCACTTTAAGTATGTCTTGCCATTCCCTCCTGGCTTGGAGAGTTTCTATTGAAAGATCAGCTGTTATCCTTATGGGAATTCCCTTGTGTGTTATTTGTTGTTTTTCCCTTGCTGCTTTTAATATTTGTTCTTTGTGTTTGATCCTTGTTAATTTGATTAATATGTGTCTTGGGGTGTTTCGCCTTGGGTTTATCCTGTTTCAGACTCTCTGGGTTTCTTGGACTTGAGTGCTTATTTCCTTTCCCATTTTAGGGAAGTTTTCAACTATTATCTCCTATAGTATTTTCTCATGGTCTTTCTTTTTGTCTTCTTCTTCTGGGACTCCTATGATTCGAATATTGTAACATTTAATATTGTCCTGGAGGTCTCTGAGATTTTCCTCATTTCTTTTAATTCGTTTTTCTTTTTTCTCCTCTGATTCATTTATTTCTGCTATTCTATCTTCTCATTCACTAATTCTATCTTATGCCTCTGTTATTCTACTATTTGTTGCCTCCAGAGTGTGTTGGATCTCATTTATTGCATTATTCATTATATATTGACTCTTTTTTATTTCTTCTTGGTCCTTGTTAAATCTTTCTTGCATCTTCTCAATCCTTTTCTCCAGGCTATTTATCCGTGATTCCATTTTGATTTCCAGATTTTGGATTAATTTCACTATCATTATTCGGAATTCTTTATCAGGTAGGTTCGCTATTTCTTCCTCTTTTGTTTGGTTTGGTGGGCATTTATCCTGTTCCTTTACCTGCTGGGAATTCTTCTGTCTCTTCATCTTGTTTAAATTGCTGAGTTTGGGGTGTCCTTACTGTATTCTGGCAGTCTGTGGAGTTCTCTTTATTGTGGCGTTCCCTCACTGTATGTGGGTTTGTACCCGTGGCTTGTCGAGGTTTCTTGTTTAGGGAAGCTTGTGTAGGTGTTCTGGTGGATGGAGCTGGATTTCTTCTCTCTGGAGTGTAATGGAGTGCCTAGTAGTAAGTTATGAGATGTCTATGATTTTGGGGTCACTTTGTGTAGCCTGTATATTGGAGCTCAGGGCTGTGTTCCTGTTTTTCTGGAGAATTTGCTTGGTGTGTCTTGCCATGGAACTTGTTGGCCTTTGTGTGATGCTTGGTTTCAGTGTAGGTATGGAGGCATTTGATGAGCTCCTGTCAATTAATGTTCCGTGGGATCAGGGTTTGGACTTAAGCCTCCTGCTTCCAGTTATCGGTCTTATTTTTGCAGTAGTCTCAAAAACTTCTTGTTCTATACCGCACCCCACAACTGAACCGCTCAGAGATGTTCACGGTGTTATACAGAGAAGAAAAGAGGGAGGAAGGAGACAGAGGTGGTCAGGAGGATAAAAGGAGGGAATGAAAAGGAGAGAGACAGATCCAGTCAGTAATCAGTAAAGAAAAGAAAAAAAGAAAGTAAAAAAGAAAAGACAAAAAGGAAAAAAGAAAAAAACAGGGTCGCAAAAGATATATCTAAAAGTGGAAATTAAAGGAGTACTAGAGGATAAAAAAATAAAAAGAAAAAAATTAAAAAAATTTGTTTTCCTTTTTTTAATTAAAAAAATAATAAAAAAATATATTGAAAAAAAAAAGAAATAATGATGGTAAAAATAGTAGCAATATATATAAGAGTGTCTCTATTATTGTTGTGGGTATTGTGGGTTCAGTTCATTTTCGGCTAGTTCCTTGTTCCGGCTTAAATTTCTCAAGATCTATAGGCCCCTTTCTCTGTAGTTGGTACTAACCATGGGGTTTTAGTTTATTGCCTGTCGCTTCCACGGCGGTTCCCTGTTATAGCTTCTTACAAAGGGGGCGGTGGTGGACACCCTTTTTATTTATTTATTTATTTATTTATTTTTAGGCTCACTTGTTCAGTCTTGCTGCAGGGAGGGAGGGACGTTGCAAATAAATACTACTGGCGTGTGCTTGCAGTGGCTCAGCCACACTGGGTCTGCCCCCGCTCACGGCGCATGTAGCCTCCCTGCCCACTCTGCTTGGGCTCTGTGTTTCCCCGCCAGAACCATCCGCTACCGGCCCTGGGCTGCTTGCCCCTCCCAAGTCTAAGCCGCTCAAGTTCAGGCACTCCGGTAGTCCTCAGAGGCCAGGGCTCGGTTGGGCCTGCATTTTGTGCCCTTAGCAGAATCTGCGACTTATCGCCTCCCTGCCACTCGGTTTTTTTAGGTGTACCGGTGCACTTTCTTAGGCAGATGTTAGCTGACCAGAGCCCCAAGAAGTCTTAGTTAGCAAAGAAGTCTGCTTGCAGTTTTGTGTTTAATGTCTCTCTGGGGCTGCGATTGCCTCCCTCTGGCTCTGGCTGCTTGTCACCGGAGGGGGACGGACAGCAGCTGGCTATCTCTGTATAGTCTTTTGTTCTGTGCGTGGGCCTGGCGGTGTCTTGGGTTAGGGCCGGCTTTTCGTGTGGTCAGTGTCCCACAGTCTGGTTTGCCGGCCCAGATTATTCTGATCAGGTAGCGCTCGGGATAATCAGGCCAGTGCAGCCCGCGAAGAAGCGGCCCACAGAAGCAGCCCAAGCCGCTGCGGCCCGCAAACGAGCGGCCTGCTGGGGAGTGGCCCGTGTGGGAGTGGCCCGTGGCATCTCCCTGCCCAGCCCCCGCTTGCTAATGGCGGATGCGGGTGTTTGCGATGCTTCTCTGCTGTGGAAGATATCGTAGGGCTCGTAGTCCATGGGCTTTAATTGTTCGCCTGCCCTCCTCCCTGTTATGATGGCCTCCGTGCTTCCTAGGTTCGGCACAGACTCCGGAGTGAGAGTGTTTCCTGGTGTTTGGGAACTTCTCTCTCTTTTTTTTTTTTAAGACTCCTTTCCCCGGACAGAGGTCCGTCCCTCCCTCTTTGTCTCTTTTTGCCTTTTACATTTTTTCCCTACCTCCTTTAGAAGGCAGTGAGTTGCTTTTCTGGGTGTCTGATGTCCTCTGCCGGCATTCTGAAGTTGTTTTGTGGAATTTACTCGGCATTTAGATGTCCTTTTGATGAATTTGTGGAGAAGAAAGTGTTTTCCCCATCCTAACCCTCCGCCGGCACACTAGGAGCGCGGCCGAGAGGAGCTACCCCACGACCGAGGTCAGGAAGGGCGGCGGTGAGGAGATACCCTTCCTCCAAGGTCAGGAAGGGCGGCGGTGAGGAGAGACCCCTCGTCCAAGGTAAGGTGCCATGGCTGTGCTTTGCTGGAGCAGCCGGGAAGAAATACCCCACGCCCAGGGTAAGAGAAACCCAAGTAAGACGGTAGGTCTTACAAGAGGGCATCAGAGGGCAAATACACTGAAACCATACTCACAGAAAACTGGTCAATATAATCACACCAGGACTACACCCTTGTCTAACTCAATGAAATTAAGCCATGCCCGTGGGGCAACCCAGGATGGGCTGGTCATGGTGGAGATATCTGACAGGGTGTGGTCCGCTGGAGAAGGGAATGGCAAACCACTTCAGTATTCTTGCCTTGAGAACCCCATGAACAGTATGAAAAGGCAAAATGATAGGATACTGAAAGAGGAACTCCCCAGGTCAGTAGGGGCCCCATATGCTACTGAAGATCAGTGGAGAAATAACTCCAGAAAGAATGAAGGGATGGAGCCAAAGCAAAAAGAATACCCAACTGTGGATGTGTCTGGTGATAGAAGCAAAGTCCAATGCTGTAAAGAGCAATATTGCATAGGAACCTGGAATGTCAGGTCCATGAATCAAGGCAAATAGGAAAAGGAGTACGTCAAGGCTGTATACTGTCACCATGTTTATTTAACTTATAAGCAGAGTAAGTACATCATGAGAAATGCTGGACTGGAAGAAACAGTAGTTGGAATCAAGATTGCTGGGAGAAATATCAATAACCTCAGATATGCAGATGACACCACCCTTATGGCAGAAAGTGAAGAGGGGCTAAAAAGCCTCTTGATGAAAGTGAAAGTGGAGAGTGGAAAGGTTGGCTTAAAGCTCAGCATTCAGAAAACGAAGATCATGGCATCCGATCCCATCACTACATGGGAAATAGATGGGGAAGCAGTGGGAACAGTGTCAGACTTTATTTTTCTAGGCTCCAAAATCACTGCAGATGGTGACTGCAGCCATGAAAATAAAAGACGCTTACTCCTTGGAAGGAAAGTTGTGACCAACCTAGATAGCATATTCAAAAGCAGAGACATTACTTTGCCAACAAAGATTCGTGTAGTCAAGGCTATGGTCTTTCCTGTGGTCATGTATGGATGTGAGAGCTGGACTGTGAGGAAGGCTGAGCGCCGAAGAATTGATGCTTTTGAACTGTGGTGTTGGAGAAGACTCTTGAGAGTCCCTTGGACTGCAACGAGATCCAACCAGTCCATTCTGAAGGAGATCAGCCCTGGGATTTCTTTGGAAGGAATGATGTTAAGCTGAAACTCCAGTATTTTGGCCACCTCATGCGAAGAGTTGACTCATTGGAGAAGACTCTGATGCTGGGAGGGATTGGGGGCAGGAGGAGAAGGGGACGACAAAGGATGAGATGGCTGGATGGCATCACTGACTCGGTAGATGTGAGTCTGAGTGAACTCCGGGAGTTGGTGATGGACAGGGAGGCCTGGCGTGCTGCAGTTCATGGGGTCGCAAAGAGTTGGACACGACTGAGTGACTGATCTGATCTGAACCATCCGCAATCTTAGCTCCTCCCCCTGGCTTCCTTTTTGACTCAGGCTCCAGAGATTAGCAAGTGTGACTGCCCAGATAGATAATTCCCTCATATTTGAAAATTTTCACATGATATTTCAGTTTTTCTATTGTTATAATTTATAGATCAAAAATTAAGCTTAGAATTCCCAGGGACTCAAAGTTTAGCTGCAAATATTCCCACCCCCACCCCCACCCAGGTTCACTGAATAATCATTTACATACATCACTGTATAAGTTTAAGGAATGCAGCATGATGGATTGATTTATTTATACGATGAAATGATTACAAAAAGTTTTGCTAACATTCACCATGCAAATTTTGCTTTATAAAAAATGTGGGTGTATTGTGGCAGAGAAGTCAGTTGCTGGACTATGAGTACCAGTGATGTGTGCTCTTGTAGGTCAAGAAGAGGGATTCTGGGACTTCCTGGTGGCCCAGTGGCTAAGACTACCAGCTGTCAATCCAGGGGGCCCAGGTTTGATCCCTGGTCAGGGAACTAGATCCTCCATGTCACCACTAAGACCTGGCACAGTCAAATAAATATTTGACTCTGCTGAAAATGCTGTTGGATTCTCTAGTAATCTTTATTACAAGATTCTATTGATGGATAGATGTGATTGATTTCCTGTGATTCTATTGATGGATAGGATTTTTCCTGTTTGGTGATTGTGGCATTTTTTTTAATATTGTGGGTGAAGTATACCGGATAGTCAGTATTTCTGACTCTGGAATTAAAGAAAAGAAGTTGTTAGATGTTCTTTCTTTCACTTTCTATGTCAGACCCGATTAAATGTCTGGAGAAAGAGGATCTCACTCTGCAAGTTCAGTTTTCATGAAGCGCTATTTTTTTTTTCAAGAAGCACTGTTTTTAAATGCAGTGATGACTCTTAATTAGAAGCAAATCTTCAGTCTTACAATTTTGCTGACTACTGTAAATTTCGAGAGTATATATTTTTCTGTAATGCAGTGAATAATTGGCCCCTTCTCATTGCATAAAGCATTAAACTTTATTTAAGCCTCTCTGCAAGTCAGATTAGTCAAATTCTTCCAGTACAACTGATTTCTGAGAAGCACGTTTGGAAACTTCCTGAAGTATTTTTCAGTCCATTGGATTACTTACCATAGAAGTGATTTAATGCACTAAATTCCTAGAGTGGTTTCAGTGTCAAAAGACAGAATACTCTGGATTCCTCATGAAGTCTTGAGAGCCTGGGGTTCCATGAGTGGTTCCATGAGTAAGTGGTGTGCATCAGTTATGTATTGCTGCAATAATGCTAGATAGTCAGCTACCAAACCTTAGTAACTTAAAATCCGCAACCAAGGACTTGCTGGTGGTCCAGTGGTTAAGAATCTTTCTGCCAAGGCAGGGGACACAGTGATGGGGGAGCTAAGATCCCACATACCACTGGGCAACTAAGCCTACATGCCACAACTAGAAAGCCCATGTGCTGCAAGCTCTGGAGCTCACAAGCCAAAACTGGAGAGAAGCCTGCATGTGACAATGAAGAGGCCATGTGCCACAAGGAAGATCCTGGGTGCTGCAACTAAGACCCGACACATTCAAATAAATAAAAAAGATCACAGCCCAAGTTCCACTCCCAGCAGGGAAGTGAGACATACTCTGTAGACCAACTCCCCAGAAAACTGATGAAAATTATTTTTGAAACAACCATTTAAGACTTCTGGAAATGGTCTTAAGGGCATACAGCAAATGAAGAATTATTTGTTCAAGGAAATCTATTAAAACAAGGAGACAGCAGCAAGTCTTAAGGGATTTGAACTGATACCCACTCCATCCTTCCTCCCTCCCATTCAGCAAAATGGAAACTCCACTTAGGACTGGTGCAGCCAAAGACACAGGGCTCTTCCCTCCAGCTCCTAGTCCAAGGGCTGTCTTTAGGAGAGAGGCTGGACATTAGTGTTTCTCATTCTGCCCCCTGTTATTTGTTACTAAGGCTATGTTCTGGGCAAGTGTGACTCAGAGATGGGCAATCGCTTCTTCCTCCCAATTCCTGCTCATGGGATAGAGGTTCTACCTTGGGTGCATCATCCCTCAGTATGCTGGGACCTGATCACCCTTACATAATTCATGGGTGATGCACACTTGGAGAGGCAAACTTAGAAGACCTGAGGCTACCTCACCCTTAGGTATTCAGCTCTTAAAATAGGGTATCACACAAGAAAAGAGCTCCATTGTCCTCACTCTCAGCTCCAGAGCCAAGGTTCTGCATTATCAGAGGTAATGCAGCCCCTAAAACTGAATCTCATAGCAAAGGGACTGATTTAATTTGCAACAGAGTATGGAGAAGTTCAAACCTAAGGGCACTCTCAAAAACAGTGGAAGTTGTGTTGAAAGGCAATTGGAAAGAGATTGGGAGATTAATTGAGAGATCCAGACAAAACTATAGGCTGGCTAGTTTTCTGGAGAGAAACTGAGAAAGTGACACCTGGGAGGAGCCTTCCTGAGGAGAGAACAAACTTAAACAGTGACCTAAGCAACTAACCTTTCAAGAGAGCCTGGATTGGAGTATACCTTGTGCCAAAAAAATGCACTGGTCATAACAAACACCCTCTTCCAACACCACAAGCGAAGACTCTGTACGTGGACATCACCAGATGCTCAACACCGAAATCAGATTGATTATATTCTTTGCCGCCAAAGATGGAGAAGCTCTATACAGTCAGCAAAAACAAGACCAGGAGCTGACTGAGGCTCAGACCATGAATTCCTTATTGCCAAATTCAGACTGAAATTGAAGAAAGTAGGGAAAACCACTAGACCATTCAGGTATGACCTAAATCAAATCCCTTATGATTATACAGTGGAAGTGAGAAATAGATTTAAGGGCCTAGATCTGATAGATAGAGTGCCTGATGAACTTTGGAGGGAGGTTCGTGACATTGTACAGGAGACAGGGATCAAGACCATCCCCATGGAAAAGAAATGCAAAAAAGCAAAATGGCTGTCTGTGGAGGCCTTACAAATAGCTGTCAAAAGAAGAGAAGCAAAAAGCAAAGAAGAAGAGGAAAGATATAAGTATCTGAATGCAGAGTTCCAAAGAATAGCAAGAAGAGATAAGAAAGCCTTCTTCAGCGGCCAATGCAAAGAAATAGAGGAAAACAACAGAATGGGAAAGACTAGAGATCTCTTCAAGAAAACCAGAGATACCAAGGAACATTTCATGCAAAGATGGGCTCGATAAAGGACAGAAATGGTATGGACCTAACAGAAGCAGAAGATATTAAGAAGAGGTGGCAAGAATACACAGAAGAACTGTACAAAAAAGAGCTTCATGACCCAGATAATCACGATGGTGTGATCACTGACCTAGAGCCAGACATCCTGGAATGTGAAGTCAAGTGGGCCTTAGAAAGCATCACTATGAACAAAGCTAGTGGAGGTGTTGGAATTCCAGTGGAGCTATTCCAAATCCTGAAAGATGATGCTGTGAAAGTCCTACACTCAATATGCCAGCCAATTTGGAAAACTAAGCAGTGGCCACAGGACTGGAAAAGGTCAGTTTTCATTCCAAACCTAAAGAAAGGCAATGCCAAAGAATGCTCAAACTACCGCACAATTGCACTCATCTCTCACACTAGTAAAGTAATGCTCAGAATTCTCAAGCCAGGCTTCAGCAATATGTAAACCGTGAACTTCCTGATGTTCAAGCTGGTTTTAGAAAAGACAAAGGAACCAGAGATCAAATTGCCAACATCCGCTGGATCATGGGAAAAGCGAGAGAGTTCCAGAAAGACATCTATTTCTGCTTTATTGACTATGCCAAAGCCTTTGACTGTGTGGATCACAATAAACTGTGGAAAATTCTGAAAGACATGGGAATCCCAGACCACCTGATCTGCCTCTTGAGAAATCTGTATGCAGGTCAGGAAGCAACAGTTAGAACTGGCCATGGAACAACAGACTGGTTCCAAATAGGAAAAGGAGGACGTCAAGGCTATATATTGTCACCCTGCTTATTTAACTTATATGCAGAGTACATCATGAGAAACGCTGGACTGGAAGAAACACAAGTTGGAATCAAGATTGCTGGGAGAAATATCAATAACCTCAGATATGCAGATGACACCACCCTTATGGCAGAAAGTGAAGAGGAACTAAAAAGCCTCTTGATGAAAGTGAAACTGGAGAGTGAAAAAGTTGGCTTAAAGCTCAACATTCAGAAAACGAAGATCATGGCATCCAGTGCCATCACTTCATGGGAAATAGAAGGGGAAACAGTGGAAACAGTGTCAGACTTTATTTTTCTGGGCTCCAAAATCACAGCAGATGGTGACTGCAGCCATGAAATTAAAAGACGCTTACTCCTTGGAAGGAAAGTTATGACCAACCTAGATAGCATATTCAAAAGCAGAGACGTTACTTTGCCAACAAAGGTCCGTCTAGTCAAGGCTATGGTCTTTCCTGTGGTCATGTATGGATGTGAGAGCTGGCCTGTGAAGAAGGCTGAGCACCGAAGAATTGATGCTTTTGTACTGTGATGTTGGAGAAGACTCTTGAGAGTCCCTTGACCTACAAGGAGATTCAACCAGTCCATTCTGAAGGAGATCAGCCTTGGGATTTCTTTGGAAGGAATGATGCTAAAGCTGAAACTCCAGTACTTTGGCCACCTCATGCAAAGAGTTGACTCATTGGAAAAGTCCCTGATGCTGGGAGAGATTGGGGGCAAGAGGAGAAGGGGACGACAGAGGATGAGATGGTTGGATGGCATCACTGACTCGATGGACGTGAGTCTGAGTGAACTCCAGGTGTTGGTGATGGACAGAGAGGCCTGGCATGCTGCGATTTATGGAGTCTCAAAGAGTCAGATACAACTGAGTGACTGATCTGATCTCAAGTATTTTGTACATTACACGCCCTCATGGAATTTTTAAAAACAACAGGGCAATCAACTAGTAATTAGTGGAACTTAAATGTTGGGTTTGTTCAGAGAAGAGATAAAGAGAGTTCTACAGAAAGCAGTGTTGTTCCGGGGTGTCTGGGCTCACACCCAAGTCCGCACCCCATGAAGAACATCAAAGGCTTCCTCATGTGACAGGAAGCTATAGTCTATAGTAAAATATTCCAGCCGATTACTAAACAATTAAACAGAGAAATAATAATAAGCATTTTGTTGGACCAGTATGCAGAGTTCCTGCAATGTGTTATCTAAAATTTCCGGTTTTCAACAAAAAATTGTGAGACCTGCAAAGACACCAGACAGTATTATGACCCATACAGCAGAGTAAAAGTGAAAGTGTCAGTCGCTCAAGGGTCTCTGAATCTTTGCAACCCCATGGACTGTAGTCTGCCAGGCTCCTCAGTCTGTGGGATTTTCCAGGCAAAAATACTGGAGTGGGTTGCTATTTTCTTCTGCAGTGATTTTCCCTGACCCACGAATTGAATTTGAATCTCCCACGTTTCAGGCAGACATTTTACCATCTGAGCTACTGGGGAAGGAGATAGAACAAAAGCAGACAACAAAAATTTGTGAGAGCAGCCAGGTGTGGGATTTAGTAGATAAAGACCTTCAAGTTACCGTTATAAATATGTTCAAAGGACTAATGGAAACCATGATTACAGAAATAAAGGAGGATATGATGATAGTGCTACATCAAACAGAGCACACCAGTAAAGAAATAGAAATCATAAAGAGGAACCAAATGGAAATTCTGGAACTGAAAATTACAACAAATGAAGAAATTTCACTGAAGGCCAGTAGGTTTGAACTGGTAGAAGAATGAATGATGAAGTGATGATGAAGATAGGATAATTGAGATTTCCTAGTTTGAGGAGTAGAAAGAAAAAGGATGAAGGAAAATGAAAGGAAGTTATTCAGGCTGAAAGCAAGTAAGCAAGCAAACATCTCTAGGCAGTAATTCAAATCAATGAAAAAAAAAAAAGGAAACTACTGATAGCTATAACTTTAAAAGACAGTAGAGATGTATATTTTCTTAACTGATTTAAAAATTGTGTAATGAAATGGGCATGTAAGATATGAAAATGCAATCTATATGTGTGTGTGTGTGTGTGTGTGTGTATTCTAATAATAGCGCAAAGGGAATGGAGTGGAAGCACAGATGTACTGAGTTAAGTAAATGACTCCAGATGGTAACTGGAATCCATATGGACAAATGAAGAGAACCATAAATGACAGATAAGCAAGTCAGTATAACACAATCTATAAATACATGTTTGTTTTCCTCTCCTTGTTTAAAGTTATAAATATATAAAATTATATAAGGTAATTATTATGTTAATATATTACTGATTTTCTTTTTTACAATCTATAGATTTACTATGTATAAGTAACACTGTGAAAAGGGGATGATTTGACTTGGCTAATCATGACTGGGCTCACATATCTAAGGCCTTCAAAGGGACAACTGGGCTGATTCAGCTCAGCTTCACATGGTCTGTCACCCTCCAGCAGGCTATCTTATGCTTATTGGCATGATAAGAAGTAGGTGTTTCAAGTAAGAGTAAGATTGCATCGAGTCTGTTTAGGACCAGACCCATTACTAGCCCACCATCACTTCCACATTTTAGGTGGTAAGGCCAATTTAGATTTAAGAGTGGGGATATAGGCACCACATCTTGATTAGAGGAGCTGCTGAGTCACATTTAAAAAAATGAGAATGGGACAATTGTAGCCACTTCTGCAAATAATCCACTACACAGTATTAGAACCATTCATCCTACACCTCCTCGTTTTCTTAAAACTTTTTAAAATTTTGGTGGTGATGGTAGTGGTTTAGTCACTAAGTCGTATCTCACTCTTGCAACCCCATGGACTGTGGCCCGCCAGGCTCCTCTGTCCATGGGATTTCCCACTCAAGAATACTAAAGCGGGTTGTCATTCCCTTCTCCAGAGGATCTTCCCGAACCAGGGATTGAACTCGGGTCTCCTGCATTGCAGGCGGTCTCTTTACCATCCAAGGTATCAGGAGAGCCCCATTAGCTAATTAGAAAATATATATGGAAATTGTGTGCATGTTTATCTAGATTTGAGAGATGGATCTAAGTGCCAAGAAGTCTGTTAAAATCCAGATTCTTTATTGCTTATGGGTAGATACAAGGTCATCTCAACCTCCCTTCTTCCTACACTTACTAGCTTTTCTTTAAAACACTCCAAGTACTTTATCAGTTTAGAGATTTGCCTTTGCCATCTTTCTGGAATGTTCATTTGTCTTACCACATCTCTGCCTCATTCTAGGCATAGAAGATGACATCAGTATCCTGGCCAAACCCCAACAGCCTGTACAATTTAGAGGCATATTTGCCTAACTTTCAAATTTCAGAACCTGTATTTCTTTTTTTTTCTGATTTTTAAAGTTGTATTTATTTTGGCCATGCTGTGTGGCATGTTGGATCTTAGTTCCCTGAGCAGAAATTGAACCCTTGTCCCCTGTGTTGGAAGCATGGAATCTTAACCACTGGATCTAGAACAGGCGTTTCTTTGTGTGAGGGCTTTTATTAGGTTGTCAGAACCCACCCTGCCTAATTGCATGGTAGTCAATGGCACCCTACTCCAGTACTCTTGCCTGGAAAATCCCATGGATGGAGGAGCCTGGTAGGCTGCAGTCCAGGGGGTCGCTAAGAGTCGGACACGACTGAGCGACTTCACTTTCACTTTTCACTTTCATGCGTTGGAGAAGGGAATGCCACCCCCACTCCACTATTATTGCCTGGAGAATCCCAGGGACGGGGGAGCCTGGTGGGCTGCCCGCACAGAGTCGGACACGACTGAAGTGACTTAGCAGCAGCAGCCAGAATGCTGAGGCATTCTCTTCTCCTGGAAAGTGTTTTCTACCTTAGAAGTTTTTCAGTGATATTAAGCTGATTAATAATGAACACTTTGTTTGCTTTCACTTCCCTGTCTGAATTCTTCACTTCCCAGCTAGGGTTCCCTGGGAATGCTGGGTGTGATAGGCTAAACAGTGTTGTTGTTGAGTCACTTTGTGTCTGACTCTTTTGCAACCCCGTGGACTGTAGCCCCCAGGCCCCACTCCACGGGACTTCCCATGTCAGAATACTGGAGTTGGTTGCCATTTCCTACTCCATGGTATCTTCCTGACCCAGTGATCGAATTCACATCTCCTGCTTTGCAGGCAGATTATCTACCACTGAGCCATCAGGGAAGCCCTAATAGGCTGAGTAAGGCCACCCAAAATAACCAGTTCCAAATCCCTTAAATCTGCAAATGTTTCCTTATAGGGCAAGAGAGAATTCCCATATAAGATTAAGTCAGTGATCTTGAGGTGGAAGATTATTGTGTATTATCTGATCCAGTCCAGGTGTAAACACACATGTCATTATTAGAAGGAGACAGAGAGAGATTTGATACAGAAGGAGGAAATTTGACCCCTGAAGCAAGATGCTACATTGTTGGCTGTGAAGTTGAAGACGGGGACAAGAAATAGAAGGAATGTATAGAGAGCCCTGGAGAAGGCAATGGCACCCCACTCCAGTACTCTTGCCTGGAAAATCCCACAGACAGAGGAGCCTGGTAGGCTGCAGTCCATGGGGTCACTAAGAGTCGGACATGACTGAGCGACTTCACTTTCTCTTTTCACTTTCATGCACTGGAGAAGGAAATGGCAACCCACTCCAGTGTTCTTGCCTGGAGAATCCCAGGGACGGGGAAGCCTGGTGGGCTGCCGTCTATGGGGTCACACAGAGTCGGACACGACCGAAGTGACTTAGCATAGCATAGCATAGCATAACATAGAGAGCCCTGGGGTCTGGAAAAGGCCATGAAACAGATTCTCCTGTGGATCCTCCAGAGGATGGCCCTGTTGGCAAGTTGTTTTCAGCCCAGTGAAACTGTTCTGAACTTTTTACCTCCAGAGTTGTACAAGACTAAATATGTGTTGGTGTAAGCTACCAAATCTGTTTTAGCAACCATAGGAATCTGATACAGATTTTGGTACCAGGTAGTAGGGTGCAGCTGTAACAAATACCTAAAAGAAGCAGTTGCTTTGGAATTAGATAACGGCTATAGATTGGAGTAATTTTGAGGAGGATGACAAATGCTACATTACCTTGAACAGTTAATAGAAATATGAATGTTGAAAGTGCTGCTGGTGAGGGCTCAAATGGAAGTGAGGAACACAGTAGAGAAAGCCTATATTGTCATAGAGAATACCTAAATGATCATAAATAGACAATTTTTAGAAATATGAATGTTACAGATGATGCTGGTGAAGACATTTTTCTTAAAAAATTAATTTTTTGTGGTTTATTTACAATATTGTTTTAATTTTAGGTGTATAGCAAAATGGTTCATACATGTAATCTTTTCAGATTCTTATCCCTTATAGGATATTGCAAAATATTCAGTATAGTTTCCTGTGCTATCCAGTAGGTCTTTGTTGATTATCTATTTTATATATACTAGTGTGTATCTGTTAATCCCCAAACTCCTAATTTATCCATTCCCCTTCTTCCCCTTTGGTAACCATAGGCTTGTTTTGAAATGGTTGTTCATCTCTTTCTGTTTTGTATATAAGTGCATTTGTTTTGGCTTTTGGGGGGTTCTACATGTAAGCGATAGCATATGATATGTGTCTTTCTCTGTCTGACTTAATTCACACAGTATAACAATCTATAAAGATTCATCCTTGTTGCTGCTGCAAATGGCATTATATTGTTCTTTTTAATGGCTGAGTAGCATTCCATTGTATATATGTACCACATCTTTTTTATCCATTCACCTATTGATGGACACTTAGGTGGCTTCCATGTCTTGACTGTTGTAAATAATGCTGCAGTGAACATACGGGTATGTGTATCTTTTTGAATTATGGTGTTCTCTGGATATATGGCCAAGGGTGGGATTGCGGGATCATATGGCAACTCTATTTTCAGTTTTTATGGAATCTCCATACTGTTCTCTACAGCAGTTGTACCAACTTATGTTCCCACGAACAGTGTAGGAAGGTTCCTTTTTCCCCACACCCTCTGCTGGTGAAGATTTGGAAGGAAATATGAACATGATTTTGGAAACTTGAGAGGATTCTTGTTACACAGTAGTATAAATTTTAGGTGAATTGTCTCCTGCAGTTATGTAGAGAGCAGAACTTAAAATAATGAATTGAAAATTTAGCTTAGTAAAAGTAATACAATATTGTAAAGTTAAGAAAAATTAAAAAAATAATAATAATTAAAAAAATTTAAAAAAAATGCAAAAAAAAAAAGAAATTAAATGGTAATTTAATTGTGCAAATTAAATTGTAAGCTAAATTTTAAATACATTTCAGTTAAATAGAGCAGATTTCCAAGATATGTGTTGAAAGCATGCCCTTGTTTCTTCTTGCTACTAGTAGTGAAAATGGTAGAGAAAAGACAAATTGAGGGAAGATCTGTTAAGCAAAAAGGAACTTAGGACTTAAAGATATTAGAAAATCTCAGCCTGTCCAGTTTGTAAAAGTACATTAAAATAAAAGGATTCATTGTCAGGAAAGTGTCCTGTAGAGAAAAATATCAAGGATGTAGCTAGATAGTTTTTGCTAGTTACCTCCAAGGTATGAGAATACCAGAATATACAAACAGAGGGCTCCATGAAGCAAAATGGGCTGTGACTCATCGATAACCCTAGTCATCTCAGTAGAAGAAAGGAATAGAGAATCGCTGAATGAGCTTTCTGTGTAAAGGCATGGATTCCTCAAGACACACATGGGAGACTACAGGATTCTTGAGCATGTTAAATCAGCATGAACAATGCCATCTCTAACTGAAAGGATAGATAGAAGATGAAAGGGGGCTGTGGGGCTCCCAAAATTTGACAAGCAGAAAACAGGCTGATAAAGCTACTCAGCGGCAAACACGTGTTCCATTCAAAATAAAGGCAAGATGATTCTGAAGGGAGAGCCCGGGGCCTAGAGGGCAGAGCTGTAGTCAGGGGGTGAAGTCCTGGAGTCAGAAGGAGGAGCCTCAAGCCCCAAAGAATTATTCCCAGGCCTTGAAACCTATGGAGGTTTGCCTGCTTGAATACTGAAATTGTTGGAATCAGAGAGTTCTATTCTTCTACTTTCACTTTGGGAATTGAAATAGCAGTAACTGTTATCAGCTGTACATGAACCAGAAGTAAGCAGAAACACAAACTTTGTAGAGATGACCATTAAAATGAGGGAAAAAAAGAAAATGAGAAGAAACATCTCTTGTGCTTTGGCTTCACCAAGGACAGCCAGGAAGAGAAACATCTGAATTTAAACTGAGCACCAAGTGCACTTTCCCTCTCTTTACAATGTTTACCGGGTTCTGATTAATCCATTAAGCATCTCATCGTAAATTCCAAAATGATCCAAAGATATTTTTCAAACTGTAAAAATCAAGACACATAATAAACACGAGGCGAACGTGAGTTCACCTCCAATACTTTGGCCACCTGATGCGAAGAGCTGACTCATTTAAAAAGACCTGATGCTGGGAAAGACTGAGGGCAGGAGGAGAAGGGGACGACAGAGGATGAGATGGTTGGACGGCATCACCGATTCAATGGACATGGGTTTGGGTGAACTCCAGGAGCTGGTGATGGACAGGGAGGCCTGGCGTGCTGCGGTTCATGGGGTCACAAAGAGTTAGACACGACTGAGCGACTGAACTGAACATGAGTTAGAAGATTTTATTTTACTCATTGAAGGAATGGAAAAGTGTTATAACTTGTTCCAAAGAGAAATCAAATGTTGGATACAGGAATACTGATCAAGAATATTTAAATGAATGTGTACATGGAAGCAAAACTGATTTCATTACATCATGAGAAGGGGACAATTTAATCTCTACTATACAGAATCTCTTATATGCTTGTGAGTAACCTCCAACTAACCAAAGATTGTCAAAGACCTCAAAGACAGTACAAGGCTAGAATCAGATAATGTGGTCTGGTACCCTAAAGAGAGGGAAAAGTTTGCCAGGGAAACACACATCTGTACAATGTTATAGTCAAGTACACTTCCCTGGATATCAGGGGGCAGTGGGGTGACCAGGTTTCTGGCATAGACATGGCTTGCTTGAGGCCTGATTAGGGTGCAGTGGAAACCAGTGACATCCCAAAGTTGAGGGTGTTACAGAGGTAGCCCCCTGATCAATGGGGGACTAGAGCACAGGGATAAAATGTGTTGGGCTCAGTGCATGTGTCTTAAGAGACTCAGTCCAGCAGGAAAATCAAGCAGAGCTTGATCTGCAGAAGCAAAGCCAGCAAACAGCATGTCGGAAGAACAAAGTGAGGCGTGCTCTTACCAGCCACCAGCCCATCCTGTACCCTCCTTGCTGCGGTTCCCCTTGTGCCTCTTAGACTGTCTTCTGCAAGAGGATGAATATGTCCACACCCTGAGTTCATCCAAACAGATTTCCTTCTTTTCCATGCTCAATTATCTCACTGACTACATTCTGGCTGGGTCTGGTCAGCGCTGAGGCCAATGGCGGTGTGCAGGTCTCTCCACAGGGTGTGGAGAGCCTGGGGGGTGACAACACAGAACTTCATCACCACTTAATGAATGTGCCCTTCACTCTGTTTGATGATATGCCTGGATCCAGAAGGAATGGCTGAAGCTGGGTCCCCAGAGCTTGGCAGGAACCTTCATAACCTCAGCCCAAGGCACAATTTCTCAGCTGAGGAACCCCGGCTTCTGTCATCAATAAATGCTATTAAAGCGTTTAAATCCATGTCTGTGCTTCTGACTGCTCTCTTTCTGTCATTTGTTGTTGAGGCGTCTGGGGAACATTGGTGGGGGGTCCTCTCATGGAGAGTGGAGGAGTGAAAGGTGTGGTCAGGGTAGGATGCTGAAATCCATGATTTCAGGGAATGGTTTCCAGTGGTGACAGTGTGGGGAGTGATTCTGGGGGGAGTTGCTGACTGAGGTTTTGGGGTGAAGACTTCCTCACTGGCTCTGAGGGAATCTGGGCTGGGAGGTTGCGAAGTTGGCCGGAGAGGGGGCATGTTGAATTCCACGAATGGTGGTGGTAACTTGGGAGGGGCTACAGACCGTGATGGACAAGCTGAACGCTTTATTCATCATGGGGAACACCTGAAAGTGGGTGATGATGACAAGGGGGATGGATAGAGAGAGTGAAGAGCATCTGGCATGAAATTTATTCATGATGAGAAATATCAAAAATCAGAGGTGATGGCAACGGGGTGAATGGAAAGGGTGGTGTAGAAGTTGGTGTTAATTTAATGGGGCCGGACCTTTAGATGGAGATCGAGGGATGATGGGGAAACCATAGAGAAATACACATAAAATAAGTTGTTGTCTGGTTTGTTTCATTTATTTATGTCATGCTTCATTCCAGAAAATATTATTAATATATTTTACCATGTTGGGTAATATTGGTGCTATGTTTTTGGCAGAATGTAGCCTTCTATCCTCTTGTGAACATGAGTAAATTAGCCTGGACCTGGTTCTCACATCATTGCTGGATGCTTGGGCCTCTGTGAAAACCTCAGCCTGCTGAATTTTGTAGGGAGACAGAGAGTGAGAGTGCTGTACAGACGAGGAAGCCAGGGCTACATCTGGGAACCAGACACTCCTCACCCTAGTTCCCTTTCTGCCCCTCTCTGTTTGGTGACACCCTCTATTTCCCTCCTTTCACTACTGATGGAAGAAGCTTGGAGCTGACTTAGCTTTTGGCAACTTCTCAGGAGTGTCTTGAGAGTAACCATGTTGAGTGTGCTTAGAACTTGATGGAGTCAGTGCTTGTTTAATCGACTTTTCTTGGGATATTAATATATGTATAATTATGGCCGATTCACATTGTATGGGAGAAACCAACACAACATTGTAAAGCAAAAAGTCGGTCAGTCATGTCCAGCTCTTTGGGACCCCATGGAGTATACAGTCCATGGAATTCTCCAGGCCAGAGTACTAGAGTGGGTAGTGTTTCCCTTCTCCAGGGGATCTTCCCAACCCACGGATCGAACCCAGGTCTCCCGCATTGCAGGTGGATTCTTTACCAGCTGAGCCACAAGGGAAGCCCAATTATCCTCCAATTAAAGATAATTTTCTTTTTTTACTTTTAAAAATTTTTATTGTAGTTGCTGCTGTTGCTCCTGCTGCTGCTGCTAAGTCGCTTCAGACGTGTCTGACTCTGTGCGACCCCATAGATGGCAGCCCACCAGGCTCCCCCGTCCCTGGGATTCCCCAGGCAAGAACACTGGAGTGGGTTGCCGCTTCCTTCTCCAATGCATGAAAGTGAAAAGTGAAAGTGAAGTCGCTCAGTCAGCGACCCCATGGATTGCAGCCCACCAGGCTCCTCTGTCCATGGCATTTTCCAGGCAAGAGTACTGGAGTGGGGTGCCATTGCCTTCTCCGGTATAGTTGCTATACAATATTATATAAGTTACAGGTGTACAATACAATGATTCACAATTTTTAGGTTATACTTCTCTTATGGTCGGGGAAGGCAATGGCACCCCACCCCAGTACTTTTGCCTGGAAAATCCCATGGACGGAGGATCCTGGTAGGCTCCAGTCCATGGGGTCGCTAAGAGTCGGACACGACTGAGCGACTTCCCTTTCACTTTTCACTTTCGTGCATTGGAGAAGGAAATGGCAACCCACTCCAGTATTCTTGCCTGGAGAATCCCAGGGACAGGGGAGCCTGGTGAGCTTCTGTCTATGGGGTCGCACAGAGTCGGACACGACTGAAGCGACTTAGTAGTAGCAGTCTCTTATGGTTATTACAAAATATTGGCTATATTCCCCATGTTGTACAATATATTCCTTTTAAAAGATTTTTTTTTATATGAACCATTTTTAAAGTCTTCATTGAACTTCTTACAATATTGCTGTTGTTTTGTGTTTTGGTTTTTTGGCTGCAAAGTATATGGGATGTGAGAGTTGGTCCATAAAGAAGGTTGAGCGGTGCTGAAGAATTGATGCTTTTGAACTGTGGTGTTGGAGAAGACTCTTGAGAGTCCCTTGGACTGCAAGGAGATCAAACCAGTCAATCCTAAAAGAAATCAACCCCGAATATTCATTGGAAGGGTTAATGCTGAAGCTGAAGCTCCAGTACTTTGGCCTCCTAATGGGAAAAATTGACTCCTTAGTAAAGACCCTGATGCTGGGAAAGATTGAAGGCAGGAGAACGGGATGACAGAGGACAAGATGGTTGGATGGCATCACCGACTCAATGGACATGAGTTTAAGCAAACTCTGGAAGATAGTGGAGGACAGAGGAGCTTGCCATGCTACAGTCCTTGGAATCAAAGTGTTGGACATGACTTAGCGATTGGACAGCAAAACCATATGGGATCTTAGCTCCCCAGCCAGGGCTGGAACCCTGGGAAAGGTGAAGTCTTAACCATGAGACTGCCAGGGAATTCCCTGTACAATATAGCTTATTTTACATGCAATAGTTTGTACTTCTGAACACTCTACCCTTATCTTGTCCCTTCCCACTCCCTCTCCCCATGGTTAACCACAAGTGTGTTCTTTATTTCCGTGAGTCTGCTGCTTTTTTGTTATAGTCACTAATTTGTTGCGTTTTTTAGATTATACATATAAATTATATCATACAGTATTTGTCTTTCTCTGTCTGACTTATTTCACTTATCATAATGCCCTCCAAGTGCATTCGTGTTGCTGCAAGTGGCAACATTTTATTATTTTTTATGGCTGAATAGTATTCCACTGTGTGTGTGTGTGTGTGTGTGTGTGTGTGTGTGTGTGTGTGTGTGTGTGTGTGTGTGTGTGTGTGTGTGTGTGTGTGTGTGTGTGTTTGATCGAACCCAGGTCTCCCACATTGCAGGCGGATTCTTTACCAGCTGAGCCACAAGGGAAGCCCAATTATCCTCCAATTAAAGATAATTTTTTTAAAAAAATTTAATAAAAAACTTTTCTCTCACTGTCCAGATGGATGTTCACCACACAGATTTGTAAATCATTAACAAGAGCCATGGCACCCTCCTGGCCTTAGCCAAGCCCCCTCTTACTCTCCTGCTCATTTGAGTGGCCAGCAGGCCTCTCCCCAGTGACGTCAGGTAGAGAGTGTCCTTCAGATGGTCATGTGAGGGCACCAGATATGCCACCCCGTCCCTGAAGTGGAGCATCTTTGTGTCCAGGGCATGATGCCTCATCTTCTAGTGACTTTCAGGCAACAGGGAGTGCCTCCAGGGTGACTGGTGCCAGGGAATCAATCAGGATACTCACATCCTACCATGTTGGCTAAATAGTTATGTGATTCTTGAAAGCTGTTGATTTTGGCTTTTGGCTGTGGCATGTTTTAGCACAAGATATAGTCTCCAGGATACCTCACTGGAAGTCACCAGAGGATCCATTGAGGACCAGAGAAGTTATAATAGATGGATAAACTGTGTCAGGTTAGCAGATCCTGTGTGCTCAGGATCACCTTACAGATCATGCCGTGTCAGCACTAGTGGCCCTGTGACACCTGCAGGGAGGTTGAGCTTTTCTGACTTCATGTGGGCAGGCCATGTGCAGAGTCAAGTGGACAGGGGAGAATCAGGCAGAGCTTTACCGCCATCCCTTTAAGAACTCACAGCTGTGCCTGTGGGTTCACAGGAGACATGGGGGCCCTGGGCAGCCTGTCCTCCAGCTAACTGCAGCACCCTGCCACACCCCTCTCCTCCCCAGGACCAGGGGTCCTCCACCAGGGGAGGCAGGCAGGCAGAGGCTGAGAACCACTGCCCTAGGGAAAGCATGAGTCACCCAAGGTTAGGCTTTTTGTGCATTTTGAAAACACGGGAAGGGGGATAATGAGGGAGGATTTTTTCTAATTTAAGCCCTGCAGAGAACACCAGTGATGACCAGTGCCCTGTTGAGAGTGGGAACACTGAAACCAGTGTGAGTGGGAACAGGGGCTGGGGAGGGTGTGCCTGCCAAACCAGGTCTGTGACCAAAAGCAGTGTCAGGGCAGGCCAGGGCCAGACACCAGACACAGGTCAGCACAGGTGAAAACATCACGTGTGAGATGACATGAGCTGAGAGTCCAGCCTGGAAAGACCTTGGAGAGTAATGTCAGACTACTGTTGGTGTGGACACAAGGCCTTGGAATAAGGCTGGCCTCCCTCTGAAGACAGCCTCTGAGAACAGAGGTGTTTCGAGGGCCCAGGTGTCCCTGGTCCCTGAACCTGACAGGTCCTGTAGGAAGTTGCCAGAGACCACCTGACTCTTTACAAAGGGCTTTCAGAGCCTGGAAATGAGATTCAAGGAAGAGGAGACTATATGAACACCAATATATGATGTCCCTAGAAAACAAATTACAAAGTGGCCACTCACTTAACAGACCTAATCTAGTCAGCAAATGGAGTTATTAGGCCTACAGTGACTATCTTTTTAAAACTTTATTTATTTTTGGCTGTGCTGGGTCTTCATTGGTGTGCACGGGCTTTCTCTAGTTGCAGCGAGCAGGGGCTACTCTCTAGTTGTGGCGCAAGGGCTTTTCATGGCTGTGGTCTCTCTTGTTACAGAGTACAGGCTCTAGGCATGTGGGCTCAGTAGTTGTGGCTCTCAGGCTCTAGAGCCCAGGCTCAAGTAGTTGTGATTCAGGGGTCAGTTGCTCTGCAGTATGTGGGATCTTCCTGGACCAGGGACTGAACTAGTGTCCTCTGCATTGGTAGGCTGATTCTTTACCACTGGCCCACCAGGGAAGTCCCCTACAGTGACATTTTTAAAGGAAAATTGATTATCAAGCAACATTTACAAATCAAGAACTTTTTGCCTGAAAAGTCTCAATTTTTTTGGTGAAAATCTAAATGTCTGGCCATCCATGGCTATACTCCAATGAAGATGTCTGACTGCTTGTACCATTCATACTGGGCCTTTCCTTTCTCTGTTGTATCTCACATGTGACACACTTCACTCATTTATAGCATATTACTGGCACCTGGATCATGGAAAAAGCAAGAGAGTTCCAGAAAAACATCTATTTATGCTTTATTGACTATGCCAAAGCCTTTGACTGTGTGGATCACAATAAACTGTGGAAAATTCTGAAAGACATGGGAATACCAGACCACCTGACCTGCCTCTTGAGAAATCTGTTTGCAGGTCAGGAAGCAACAGTTAGAACTGGACATTGATACCCACAGACTGGTTCCAAATAGGAAAAGGAGGACGTCAAGGCTGTATATTGTCACCCTGCTTATTTAACTTATATGCAGAGTACATCATGAGAAATGCTGGACTGGAAGAAACACAAGCTGGAATCAAGATTGCCGGGAAAAATATCAATAACCTCAGATATGCAGATGATACCACCCTTATGGCAGAAAGTGAAGAGGAACTAAAAAGCCTCTTGATGAAAGTGAAAGTGGAGAGTGAAAAAGTTGGCTTAAAGCTCAACATTCAGAAAACAAAGATCATGGCATCTGGTCCCATCACTTAATGGGAAATAGATGGGTAAACAGTGGAAACAGCGTCAGCCTTTATTTTTCTGGGCTCGAAAATCACTGCAGATGGTGACTGCAGCCATGAAATTAAAAGACGCTTACTCCTTGGAAGGAAAGTTATGTCTAACCTAGATAGCATATTGAAAAACAGAGACGTTACTTTGCCAACAGAGGTTCGTGTAGTCAAGGCTATGGTTTTTCCGGTGATCATGTATGGATGTGAGAGTTGGACTGTGAAGAAGGCTGAGCGCCGAAGAATTGATGCTTTTGAACTGTGGTGTTGGAGAAGACTCTTGAGAGTCCCTTGGACTGCAAGGAGATCCAACCAGTCCATTCTGAAGGAGATCAGCCCTGGGATTTCTTTGGAAGGAATGATGCTAAAGCTGAAACTCTAGTACTTTGGCCACCTCATGCAAAGAGTTGACTCACTGGAAAAGACTCTGATGCTGGGAGGGATTGGGGGCAGGAGGAGAAGGGGACGACAGAGGATGAGATGGCTGGATGGCAGCACTGACTCGATGGACCTAAGTCTGAGTGAACTCCAGGAGTTGGTGATGGACGGGGAGGCCTGGCGTGCTGGGATTCATGGGGTCGCAAAGAGTCGGACACGAATGAGCGACTGAACTGAAAGATATTTGAGTTCATAGTTTCCATTGTAAATTAATTGTAAAAAACACAATTTTATGAAAGATACAATCTTCTCCTTCAGTAAATTAGTGTAGCGTAGTGCTCTTCAAATTGTTTTGGTATAGTGTCAATATTTTCTGTTACTGTGCAAGTTCGTTGCAAACTGATACAGCCTTATTTTATGTGACTATTATGAAGCTTACATATGACACTTCACTGAAGTTCAGCCACACCTGGATTAATACATTTTCTGTTCAACAAGATGATTCCACTCATCTAAGTGTTGTTGTACAGCCAGATTGCTAGAATGGTCACTAAATGCTCACTTGCAATCTCTGTAGGTCTTGCCACTGACTAGTAGACAATAATGACCGCATGGCAGTACCCAAATCATGTTTGCAGAGCAGTGCAATAGTAAATTTGTTTCATTTTATTCTTTGAGGAGTATGGTTTCAAATCTAAGGAAAGGCAATGAGGAGGCCCTGAGTTCAGTGTTTCATTTAGCATTTGTCCTTCAGAGTCCTGAATGTGGACAAAAGGTTAAGCGCGTGCTCAGTTGCTCAGTCATGTCCGACTCATTGCAACCCCATGGTCTGTAGCCCGTCAGGCTCCTCTGTCCATGGGATTTCCCAGGCAAGAATACTGGAGTAGAGAGGCCATTTCCTTCTCCAGGGTATCTTCTTCACCGAGGGATTGAACCCCAGTCTTTTGTATCTCCTGCATTGACAGGCATTCTTTGACCACTGAGCCACCTGGGAAGCCCCACACAAAAGATTATATTACTCTCTTATATTTAGGGTTCTCAAATCACTGTGGTGAAAATATCTCTAAACTTCTGTAAATACAAAATGGACTAAAGCAAAAAACTGGTTTGCTGCAGGGAGGCAGGTTCGATTCTGTTGTTGTGAGATCCTTGGATTCTGAGATGTAGTATGAGAAGAATTCACCCACTGAACTGTGGAAGAGAGTCTTCATGTCACAGTGGGGCAAAACAGTGAAAGAAGAGGGGGCAAACTGGGTTCTGGTCTCCCGTAATTGTAGTTTACATGGGGCCTGTCAGCTTCCATGGCTATACAATGTGGGGCTGATGTGCTCAGTCATGGCTGACTCCTTGTGACCGCAAGGACTGTAGCCGGCCAGGTTTCTCTGTCCATCGAATTTTCCAGGCAAGAATACTGGAGTGGGTTGCCATTTCCTTCTCCAATACAGTGTGGAGGTTGGACTAAATTATCTCAGAGATCTGCTTGAGGTGTACAGTTCTCAGCTTATGATCTTTTCCTAGCTTCCCTGATAGCTGAGTTGGGTCAGAATCCACTTGAAATGCAGGAGACCCCAGTTTGATTCCTAGGTCAGGAACAGCCTCTGGAGAAGGCATAGGCTACCCATTCCAGTATTCTTGGGCTTCCTATGTGGCTTGGTTGGTTAAAAAAAAAAAAAAAAAATCCACCTGCAATGCGGGAGACCTGGGTTCAATCCTTGGGTTGGGAAGATCCCCTGGAGAAGGGAAAGGCTACTAACTCCAGTATTCTGGCCTGGAGAATTCCATGGACTATATAGTCCATGGGTCACCAACAGCTTGACATGACTGGGCGACTTTCACTTTTATGATCTTTCCTAAGGAAAGTTCTCTACATAAAGTGGGTGAACGGGGCACAGAACAGGGATTTTTTTTTTCTTTGTTTAGAGTATTCACTTTGTAGTTGAGGTCACTTTGGCCCAGAAATGATGATGAGTTCTCCCAAGGTCCCATGGCAAGTAGGTCACAGGGTAGGGATGAGAACCCAGCCCTGCTGCCAGCTGTGGAGGCTCTTCCTCTGCTATATCCTGAGAAATGGGTGGTCTTGACATAGGAAGGTTTTAATGGTCTCCTTTCGGGGAAGAAAGCCAAATGCTTCAATATAGAAGTGCTGATTTCTTACAAAAGGTGTGAATTGATTTCTGGGAGAATATATTGGCTTGATCCTAAAGTATGTTTGAGTTCTTCCATAAGATGCTGCTGCTGCTGCTAAGTCGCTTCAGTCGTGTCTGACTGTCTGTGACCCTACAGATGGCAGCCCACCAGGCTCCCCCATTCCTGGGATTCTCCAGGCAAGAACACTGGAGTGGGTTGCCAATTCCTTCTCCATTATATGAAAGTGAAAGTGAAGTCGCGCGGTGGTGTCCGACTCTTTGGGACCTCATGGACTGCAGCTTACCAGGCTCCTCTGTCCCTGGGATTCTCCAGGCAAGAGTACTGGAGTGGGGTGCCATCGCCTTCTCCATAAGATGGTGCAGAGACACCCAAATGAACTTTTTGATCGACCCAGTATATTGTTTAAATGTAGCTCATTTAAGGTACCATAATTCAGTTTCTTTAGTCTCAAGGAAATTTAGGAATAGTCAGTTTGTATAAACAATGTATCTGGATATGTCACTCAGAACAGAACCCCTTTAAGAGATTTTATAATCAACTGTAGCCCATTATAGTAGTATCGTTCGAAGATAGGAAAACATTACACACTCAGTCAGAGGTGAGGGCATTTTTGAGTTACAGACATGGACATACAAGCATGGAGAAACAGAGATTATAGCTTCAATGTTATAATTTTAGCCATGGCTCAAGTAAATATCAAAAAGTGTTCTTCTCTAGAGGGTATGATTTGAAGAAGCAAATAGACAAACAAAGCCTGGAAAACCAGTTTCTCTGTTGTCTCTCAACTCAGTGGAGCCTAGATCTCTGTGAACCTATTTCAAGAGGTCGCCAGATGGTCAGATCCTGAAACCAAATTCTCCACCATTTCTGCCAACAATAGGAATAACTTATCGGCTATAAATGAACAAAAACAAAGCAACCACAAAATTACTACAGAGGAAAATTTTAAAATTAGAAAATCATGGAAATCCTCTTGGTTTCCATGAGGCTTTGGAATCACCTAGAAGAAACAAGACACTCCTGGGCTTTAATTGAGAATGTGGCACTTTTCTGTCTTGGGAGTTTACCTGGCTCTGACAGGGGAGTCCATGGGCATATCCATGTGACCTCCAAAACAGTTAAAAGATATTTTGAAACAGAGAAAATCAAGACACTCTTAAAGATATGAAAAATACATGTATTCAAAGCATCTGTTTAACTCCAGAGGGGATTGGCAGATGGTATAACAAAAGGTAACCTGAAGAACAAACATATAAGTTTTGAAGCAGAGCATTTTAAATGTGTAATTGGACGTGCGATTGGTTTTATTACAATATGAGAAGGGAGACAAATGGATGTCCCCCGGACAAGGCATTCAGTATGTCTATCAGTGACCACCAATTTACAGAGGGATGTGAACCAGTTCAAAGATAATCCAAGGCTAGGCTCAGATAAGCTGAAGAGGTGTCCCAGAGACAGGGCTGTGTTTCCATGAAAACATTCTTTTTCTCTCCATGCCCCCTGTTTGTTTATTTATTTATTTTTACTAGACTGTTACAGTGAAATAGAAAGAGTTCCCTTTAAAAAGAGGGCCCTATCACAACCATTTCTAGGCCAGTCCGGTCAGGGCCAATTGGCTGGCTACTGATGACATCACAAAGCCTGAGCTGTCACAAAGGCAGCTCCCAGCAATAAGAGACCTGAGCAAGGGGACACAGCCAGCAGAGAGAGACTGGCGTCTCAGGAGGCCCCAGCCAGCGGGATCATCAGTCTGAGCTGATAGAGGCAGCATCCAGCCGACAGCATGTCTTCGAGAAGACACCTCAAGAACTGCCGTCGCAGTAGGAGACAGTCCCTCTCCCGTTCCACCAGGGCCGAGCTGCAGTTCCCTGTGAGCCGCCTGGACCGCCTCCTGCGACAAGGTCAGTTCGCCAACCGCCTGAGCTCAGCGACGCCCGTGTTCCTGACCGCAGTCCTTGAGTACCTGATAGCTAACATCCTGGACCTGGCGGGGAAGGAGGCCTGCGCCAACCGCAGGGTGCGCATCAGCCCGGAGCACGTGCAGACGGCGCTGATCAACAATGAGAATCTCCGCCGCCTCTTCGAGCCTGGTGCCTTCTCCGAGCCCTCAGCTTCACCACACCTTCCCGAGGATTAGGGATGCCCAGGCCCCTGAGTCCAGCCACACCTCATCAGTAGCTTCATCTCGCCCCCAAACTGCCCACAGATGAGGGAGGCCTGGTCTTCTGCCCTTAGCACTGCTATTAAAGCGTTCATGGCTGTGCTTGGAACTGCTTGTTTTCTGTCATTTGTTCTTGAGGCGTATGGGCAACATGGGGTGGCGAGGGAGGGGAGGGCCGGGGCTTGGTCCTCTCATGAGGGATTGAGGGGTGGAGTGGGTGGTCAGGGAGGGATGCTGGAATCCTGAAATCGGGGAGCAGTTTGCGATGGTGACAGTATTGTGTGTGGTCCTGGGGGGAGTCGCTGGCTGAGGTTGCAGGGCAGGACTTCCTCACTGGCTCTGAAGGAGTCCAGACCAGCGAGGTTGGGAGGTTGGTGTGGAGAGGACCTGTTGAATTCCCAGAAGGATGGCGGTAATGGGGGAGGGGCTGAAAACCATGAGGGAGGAGCCTAAGGCTTTATTCCTGATGGGGAACATCTAAAAGTGGGAGGTGAAGCCAAGGGGAGTGATTGAAGAGGATGGCAGAGCAGTCAGTGTGAACTTAATGGGCCAGGACTTTTACATGAAGATTGAAGAGTGATGGGGAACCCATAAAGAAATACACATAAGAGGAATTATGGCCATGTTGAGTTCATGTATTATTTATTTTACCATCTCGTTCCAGAAAAGAGACTTGAGACAGGGCTTATTAGCCAGTGCTGTGACACTGTCTGTGGATGTTCATCAGATGGCAAAGGGCCCCTGCTCTGCTGCTCCTGGCCTGTCATACAGGACTGGTCAGAGGCTGCCCAGCTGGCTTCAACAGTGGGGTCAGTGGACCTGGGTTCGCCATCCCAGTGCACCACTTTCTGGCTGTGTGATCTTGGACATCCATCTCTTTCCTGTGAGCAGCAGCTCCCTCATCTGTAAAACAGGGATAATCAGAGTTCCTCCATTTTGGGGTTTTCCCAGATGTCACCATGTTCCTGTAGACTGTGACTTAAACTGTGATTTAACACAGAGCCTGGCACAGGCCATGCCCTTAACAGATGGCTGCCTGTGTCTCCTCCCCAGCTGCTTAGACACGGGCGGCCAGGCCTGATTCAGTTATTCTGTTGAGATACAGAATCTCTGCTTTTGGGGGCAAACTACAAAGTAAGTAGCCCAGAGAAACATATTTCAAACTTCTGACCTCCAGACTTAAAACCAAATAAATGTTTTATTTTTGTATTTAAGCCAGATCAGATCAGATCAGATCAGTCGCTCAGTCATGTCCGACTCTTTGCGACCCCATGAACCGCAGCACGCCAGGCCTCCCTGTCCATCACCACCTCCCGGAGGACACTCAGACTCACACCCATCAAGTCAGTGATGCCATCCAGCCATCTCATCCTCTGTCGTCCCCTTCTCCTCCTGCCCTCAATCCCTCCCAGCATCAGAGTCTTCTCCAATGAGTCAACTCTTCGCATGAGGTGGCCAAAATGCTGGAGTTTCAGCTTTAGCATCATTCCTTCCAAAGAAATCCCAGGGCTGATCTCCTTCAGAATGGACTGGTTGGGTCTCCTTGCAGTCCAAGGGACTCTCAAGAGTCTTCTCCAACACCACAGTTCAAAAGCATCAATTCTTCGGTGCTCAGCCTTCTTCACAGTCCAGCTCTCACATCCATACATGACCACAGGAAATACCATAGCCTTGACTAGGCGAACCTTTGTTGGTAAAGTAATGTCTCTGCTTTTGAATATGCTATCTAGGTTGGTCATAACTTTCCTTCCAAGGAGTAAGCGTCTTTTAATTTCATGACTGCAGTCACCATCTGCAGTAATTTTGGAGCCCAGAAAAATAAAGTCTGACACTGTTTCCACTGTTTCCCCATCTATTTCCCATGTAGTGATGGGACCAGATGCCACGATCTTTGTTTTCTGAATGTTGAGCTTTAAGGCAACCTTTTCACTCTCCACTTTCACTTTCATCAAGAGGCTTTTTAGCCCCTCTTCATTTTCTGCCATAAGGGTGGTGTCATCTGCATATCTGAGGTTATTGATATTTCTCCCAGCAATCTTGATTCCAACTTGTGTTTCTTCCAGTCCAGCATTTCTCATGATGTACTCTGCATATAAGTTAAATAAACATGGTGACAGTATGCAGCCTTGACGTACTCCTTTTCCTATTAGGAACCAGTCTGTTGTTCCATGACCAGTTCTAACTGTTGCTTCCTGACCTGCATACAGATTTCTCAAGAGGCAGATCATGTGGTCTGGTATTCCCATCTCTTTCAGAATTTTCCATAGTTTATTGTGATCCACACAGTCAAAGGCTTTGGCATAGTGAATAAAGCAGAAATAGATGTTTTTCTGGAACTCTCTTGCTTTTTCCATGCTGCAGCGGATGTTGGCAATTTGATCTCTGGTTCCTCTGCCTTTTCTAAAACCAGCTTGAACATCAGGAAGTTCACGGTTCACATATTGCTGAAGCCTGGCTTGAAGAATTTTGAGCATTAGTTTACTAGCGTGTGAGATGAGTGCAATTGTGCGGTAGTTTGAGCATTCTTTGGCATTGCCTTTCTTTGGGATTGGGATGAAAACTGACCTTTTCCAATCTTGTGGCCACTGCTGAGTGTTCCAAATTTGCTGGCATATTGAGTGCAGCACTTTCACAGCATCATCTTTCAGGATTTGGAATAGCTCCACTGGAATTCCAACACCTCCACTAGCTTTGTTCGTAGTGATGCTTTCTAAGGCCCATTTGACTTCACGTTCCAAGATGTCTGGCTCTAGGTCAGTGATCACATCATCATGATTATCTGGGTCATGAAGCTCTTTTTTGTACAGTTCTTCTGTGTATTCTTGCCACCTCTTCTTAATATCTTCTACTTCTGTTAGGCCAAGTCTGTGGTAATCTGTAAGTGCAGTCTTAGGAAACTAATGGAGCTGAAGAATGAACTTTTGCAATCTTTTAATAAAAGCAGACAGACTTGAGGAAAGGCAATGGCAACCCACTCCAGTACTCTTGCCTGGAAAATCCCATGGATGGAGGAGCCTGGTGGGCTGCACTGCATGGGGTCGCTGAGTGCTAGACACGACTGAGCAACTGCACTTTCACTTTTCACTTTCATGCACTGGAGAAGGCAATGTCAACCCACTCCAGTGTTCTTGCCTGGAGAATCCCAGGGACAGAGGAGCCTAGTGGGCTGCCGTCTATGGGGTCGCACAGAGTTGGACACGACTGAAGCGACTTAGCAGCAGCAGAGCTAACTCTCTTACAAAACTTAATCTTTTTTACTGAGAGCAAATGCAGTTCTCAGATTTGAGTTCAATATGATATTTGATACTAAATAACCAGAAGCTGTTTTTTTAAATCATATGAATAAATTCATGAAAACTGAGTCAGACTTGGAAAAATGTAGTACAAATTTGTGCTATTTTTCAAAGTTGATCTCCGTACACCTTCTCTACTTTTCTGTATTAAGTACATACATGCTTAATTTTGTATTTCAGTGCCCTCTTTCCTATTCTGGAACAAAATGTCATTTTACTTTAGAACCGAAACATTCTCTTTTATTCCCTGAGTTTTGAGGCTCATAGTAGGGTCTCGGTAATGTATATTAATTAAAAATTTTAATTAAAGTCACTTATTTTGCAGAGAGGTCTGGGGGGTCCATAACTGTGTACTTCATGTGATTTTTACTGGACTAGGTCACATATATACCTAACCCACCTTTTTTAGCCACACACATTCCTTATATGTAAAGCTTCTCAGTGTGACAAAAGTGAACATGTTGATTGACAGAGCTAAAGTTATAGCCTCCTTGCAGCATGTACAAATAAGCACAAATGTATAAATTAAAATTATAGCTAAATAGTGTTTCACTGTATTAACTTTTAAATAATGAAACCATCCATTATGGAACTCAATTTAGTGTCATCCAGGAAGGCACTGGCACCCCACCCCAGTACTTTTGCCTGGAAAATCCCATGGACAGAGGATCCTGGTGGGCTCCAGTCCATGGGGTCGCAGAGAGTCGGACACGACTGAGCTACTTCACTTTCACTTTTCACTTTCATGCATTGGAGAAGGAAAAGGCAACCCACTCGAGTATTCTTGCCTGGAGAATCTCAGGGACGGGGGAGCCCGGTGAGCTTCTGTCAGTGGGGTTGCACAGAGTCGGACACGACTGAAGCGACTTAGCAGCAGCAGCAAGGTTTTTAGTTACCTAAGGATTTTGAAATGCGCTCAAACTGACATACCTAGAACTTTATTATTGTGGAAATGTAGGTTTGTCAGCAAAATAACTAGATTTGATTAAACAGATTTTTCAAGTCTTAAAGTTGTACTGGAAGGAATTCTAGGCCATTTGATCAGTAAAAGTGTATAAGTTTTGGGAAAATAATACCCGAGTAACTTTAAAAAGTTTGTATCACACCTAACATGGACAAATGAAGGATGATATAGTTTTCACAAAACTTGAACTGTTAAGCTAGACTTGTTTGCTAAAGATTTAACCACATTTTATGCATTTGAGTTCTTAAAATGGTTGTTAGTCTCTTAGAGAATATGTATTATTTCAGTCTAGCTCATTTTAAGTGTCACAGTTCAATTCCTTTATTTTCAGGGAATTTAAAGAATACTTCCTTTATACAATTAATGATTTATTAGGTATGACAATCAGAATAGAGCTCCTTTAAATTCAGAGTTTTCGTGATTTAATATATTAATATCTCCCCGATGAAATAAAGGGCTTTGCAGGTGTGATTTTGCAGATGGCTCAGTGGGAAAGAACCCACCTGCCAATGCAGGAGAGGCAGGAGATGGAGGTTCCATCCATGTGTCAGGAAGATCCCCTGGAGGGGGCATGACTACCCACTCCAGTATTCTTGCCTGGAAAATCCTATGGATAGAGGAGCCTGGCGGGCTACAGTCTATGGGGTTGCAAAGAGTCAAACACAACAGAGCGACTAAGCACACACAGATGAAAGAAGACATTGCGCACATAATCAGAGGTTAAGACATTTCTGAATTAGAGCCACGTAGACGTATAAGCAGAGAGAAATAGAGCTTATAGCTTCAGTTCTACAACTAGGCCATGAGTTAAGGATAGACACAGAAACCAAAGAACTCACCAGTCCAGATAGCAAAATGCTGTTTTCCTCCTAAAGGGTATGAAATTCTTAATTGATGTGAGCTCAATAACAGATAAACCACAAAAGAAAAAGACTGAAAAACCATATGTTTTTGTCTCATCTATCAGAGATGAGATCTCTCTAAACCATCAATCCATGTAGAGAGATCTCTAAATGACCTGACCCTAAAACGAAATTCCTACCTGCCTGCCAACAGTGGAGGATAACCTATGGGGCTATAACGTATCTGAAGTAAAACAAAGACTTAGTTAGTAGATTACTAAATTAAAACTAGAGAAACAGAGTCAACAACATTGCTTTGGTGCTTTGGGTTTACCTAGACCACCAAGAAAAGACATGTCTGGGCTTAAATTCTGCACAAGGTACACACTGTCTATCTTTGAATTTAATCTGCTCTAGTAGGTATCAATGTATTAGACGTTATGATTTGACCTCTAAGATAACTGAAAGGTAATTTTTTTTTCTTTTGAAGGGTTTAGTTTAATTCATTTTAAAAATTTTATTTTTATGCAATTTTTAAAGTTTATATTCTGTGTACAGTTATTACAAAATATTGGCTGCATTCCCCTTGTTGTATAATACATCTTTATAGGCTTTATACCCACTAGTTTGCACCTCTAACTTCTATACCCCCAAATTGCCCATCTCCTCACTAGGAACAAGTAGTTTGTTCTCTATATCCATGAGTCTACTGCTTTTGTGTAATATTCATTGTTTTGTTATAATTTTTACATACCACATGTAAGTGATGTCATACAGTATTTTGTCTTTCTCTGTCTGACTTATTTCAATTAGCAAAATGCCTTCCAAATCCATCTATGTTGCTGCACATGGCAAAGTTTTGCTTTTTTATGGTTGAGTAGTATTCCATTGTGTGTGTGTGTGTGTGTGTGTGTGTGTGTGTGTGTGTGTGTATCACATCTTCTTTATCCATTCATCTACAGATGGATACTTATGTTGATTCTCTATCTTGACAATTATAAATAATGCTTCACTTGAACACTGAGGTGCATGCATCTTTTCTAATCAGTGTTTTTGTTTTTCTTGGCTATATACCCAGAGTGGAATTGCTGGGTAGTTTTAGTTGTTTTTCTTTTTTTGGAAGCTCCACACTGTTTTCCACAGTGGCTACAGCCATTTAATTTCCCACCAACAGTATATGAGGATTCGTTTTTCCCATCCTTATCAATATATGTTATTTGTGCTCTTTCTGATGATAGGCATACTGACAAAAGTGAGGCAGTATCTCATTGCGGTTTTTCATTTCCTATTTACAAAAATATCTATTCATTTCTTTCACTCACTTCTAAATCAAGTTGTTTTGGGATGTTGAGTTGTATGAGTTATTTATATAGGTTGTGTATTAATCCTTTATTAGTCATATCATTTGCAAATGTTTTCTCCAATTCAGTAGATTGTCTCTCATTTTGTCAGTGTCTTCCTTTGCTATGAAAAAGCTTTTTAAGTTCCATTCAATCTCATTTGTTTATTGCTTTTACGTTAGGAGACAGATCCAAAAAAATATTCCAGTGATTTATGTTACAGTGAGTGTTTTGCCTATGTTTTCATCTAGGAGTTTTTTGTATTCCATTTACATCTAAGTCTTTAATTAATTTTGAGTTTATTTTTGTATATGGTGTTAGAGAATATTCTAATTGCATTCTTTTACAGTGTTCTCAGCACCACTTATTGAAGAAACTTTTTTTTCTCCATTGTATGTTCTTGCCTCCTTTGTTATAGATTAATTGACCATAGTGGGTTTATTTCTGGGCACTCGATCCTGTTCCATTGGTGTATATGTCTGATTTTATGCCAGTACCATACTGTTTTGATGACTGTAGCTTTGTAATACAGTGGGAAGTCAGGGAGCATGACTCCTATAGCCCTGTTCTTTCACAAGACTCTTTTGGCTATTCAGGATCTTTTGTGTTTCCACACACATTTTAAACCCATTTTTCTAGTTTTGAGAAAAATGCCATTTGTAATTTGATAGGGATTGCATTAAATCTCTAGATTGCCTTGGGTAGTATGGTCATTTTAACAATATTAACTCCTCCAAGCCAAGAACATGATATATTTTTCCAACTGTTTGTGTCATCTTCAATATACTGCATTAGTAACTTTTAGTTTACAGAGTATAGGCCTTTGACCTCCTTAGGTAGATTTGTTTATTCATAGGTATTTCATTCTTTTTAATGCAATGGTTAATGGAATTATTTCCTTAATTTCTTTTTCTGATATTTTGTTAGTGTGTAGAAATGCAATCAATTTCTTTATATTAAATTTATCTTAAAGATAGTTTTTCAGTTCATTTCAGTCACTCAGTCATGTTCGACTCTTTGCGACCCCATGAATCGCAGCACGCCAGGCCTCCTTGTCCATCACCAACTCCCGGAGTTCACCTAAACTGATGTCCATCGAGTCGGTGATGCCATCCAGCCATTTCATCCTCTGTCGTCCCCTTCTCCTCCTGCCCCTAATCCCTCCCAGCATCAGAGTCTTTTCCAATGAGTCAACTCTTCGCATGAGGTGGCCAAAGTATTGGAGTTTCAGCTTTAACATTGGTCCTTCCAATGAATACCCAGGACTGATCTCCTTTAGAATGGACAGGTTGGATCTCCTTGCAGTCCAAGGGACTCTAAGGAGTCTTCTCCAACATCACAGTTCAAAAGCATCATTTCTTTGGCACTCAGCTTTCTTCACACTCCAACCCTCACATCCATACATAACCACTGGAAAAACCATAGCCTTGACTAGATGGGCCTTTGTTGGCAAAGTAATGTCTCTGCTTTTCAATGTGCTATCTAGGTTGGACATAACTTTCCTTGTAAGAAGTAAGCGTCTTTTAATTCATGGCTGCAATCACCATCTGCAATGATTTTGAAGCCCCCCCAAAATAAAGTCTGACACTATTTCCACTGTTTCCGTGTCTATTTCCCATGAAGTGATGGGACCAGATGCCATGATGTTACTTTTCTGAATGTTGAGTTTTAAGCCAACTTTTTCACTCTCTTCTTTCACCTTCAACAAGAAGCTCTTTAGTTCCTCTTCACTTTCTGCCATAAGGGTGGTATCATCTGCATATCTGAGGTTATTGATATTTCTCCCAGCAATCTTGATTCCAGCTTGTGCTTCTTCCAGCCCAGTGTTTCTCATGATGTACTCTGCATAGAAGTTAAATAAGCAGGGTGACAATATATAGCCTTGACGTAGTTCTTTCCTATTTGGAACCAGTCTGTTGTTCCATGTCCAGTTCTAACTGTTGCTTCCTGACCTGCATACAGGTTTCTCAAGAGGCAGGTCAGTTGGTCTGGTATTCCCATCTCTTTCAGAATTTTCTACAGTTTATTGTGATCCACACAGTCAAAGGCTTTGGCATAGTCAATAAAGCAGAAATAGATGTCTTTCTGGAACTCTCTTGCTTTTTCGATGATCCAGTGGATGTTAGCAATTTGATATCTGGTTCCTCTTCCTTTTCTAAAACCAGCTTGAACATCTGGAAATTCACGGCTCACATATTGCTCAAGCCTGGCTTGGAGAATTTTGAGCATGACTTTAATAGCGTGTGAGATGAGTGCAATTGTGCAGTAGTTTGAGCATTCTTTAGCATTGCCTTTCTTTGGGATTGGAATGAAAGCTGACCTTTTCCAGTCCTGTGGCCACTGCTGAGTTTTCCAAATTGGCTGGCATATTGAGTGCAGCACTTTCACAGCATCATCTTTCAAGCCCCTTCATTATAGGGGACTGGAATGCAAAAGTAGGAAGTCAAGAAACACCTGGGGTAACAGGCAAATTTGGCCTTGGAATACGGAATGAAGCAGGGCAAGGGCTAATAGAGTTTTACCAAGAGAACACACTGGTCATAGCAAACACCCTCTTCCAACAACACAAGAGAAGACTCTATCCATGGACATCATTAGATGGTCAACACGGAAATCAGACTGATTATATTCTTTGAAGCCAAAGATGAAGAAGCTCTATACAGTCAGCAAAAATAAGACCAGGAGCTGAAAATAAGACCAGGAGCTGACCATGTGGCTCAGACCATGAACTCCTTATTGCCAAATTCAGATTTAATTGGAGAAACTAGGGAAAAACACTAGACCATTCAGGTATGACCTAAATGAAATCCCTTATGATTATACAGTGGAAGTGAGAAATAGATTTAAAGGCCTAGATCTGATAGACACAGTGCCTGATGAACTATGGAGGGAGGTTCGTGACATTGTACAGGAGACAGGGATCAAGATCATTCCCATGGAAAATAAATGAAAAAAAGCAAAATGGATGTCTGGGGAGGCCATACAAATAGCTGTGAAAAGAAGAGAAGCAAAAAGCAAAGGAGAAAAGGAAAGATATAAGTATCTGAATGCAGAGTTCCAAAGAATAGCAAGAAGAGATAAGAAAGCCTTCTTCATTGATCAATACAAAGAAATAGAGGGAAAAAAACAGAATGGGAAAGACTAGAGATCTCTTCAAGAAAATTAGAGATACCAAGGGAACATTTCATGCAAAGATGGGCTCGATAAAGGACAGAAATGGTATGGACCTAACAGAAGCAGAAGATATTAAGAAGAGGTGGCAAGAATACACAGAAGAACTGTACAAAAAAGACCTTCATGACCCAGATAATCACGATGGTGTGATCACTCACTTAGAGCCAGACATCCTGGAATGTGAAGTCAAGTGGGCCTTAGAAAGCCTCACACGAACAAAGCTAGTGGAGGTAATGGAATTTCAGTTGAGCTATTTCAAATCCTGAAAGATGATGCTGAGAAAGTGCTGCACTCAATATGCCAGCCAATTTGGAAAACTCAGCAGTGGCCACAGGACTGGAAAAGGTCAGTTTTCATTCCAATCCCAAAGAAAGGCAAGGCTAAAGAATGTTCAAACTACGGCACAATTGCACTCATCTCACACGCAATTAAAGTAATGCTCAAAATTCTCCTGCCAGGCTTGAGCAGTATGTGAACCGTGAACTTCCAGATGTTCAAGCTGGTTTTAGCAAAGGAAGAAGAACCAGAGATGAAATTGCTAACATCCACTGGATCATCGAAAAAGCAAGAGAGTTCCAGAAAGACATCTATTTCTGCTTTATTGACTATGCCAAAGTCTTTGACTGTGTGGATCACAATAAACTGTAGAAAATTCTGAAAGAGATGGGAATACCAGACCAACTGACCTGCCTCTTGGGCTCCAAAATCACTGCAGATGGTGACTGCAGCCATGAAATTAAAAGATGCTTACTCCTTGGAAGGAAAGTTATGTCCAACCTAGATAGCATATTGAAAAGCAGAGACGTTACTTTGCCAAGAGAGCTTCGTGTAGTCAAGGTATGGTTTTTCCGGTGATCATGTATGGATGAGAGAGTTGGACTGTGAAGAAGGCTGAGCACCAAAGAATTGATGCTTTTGAACTGTGGTGTTGGAGAAGACTCTTGAGAGTCCCTTGGACTGCAAGGAGATCCAACCAGTCCATTCTGAAGGAGATCAGCCCTGGGATTTCTTTGGAAGGAATGATGTTAAAGCTGAAACTCCAGTATTTTGGCCACCTCATGCAGAGAGTTGACTCATTGGAAAAGTCTCTGATGCTGGGAGGGATTGGGGGCCGGAGGAGAAGGGGACGACAGAGGATGAGATGGCTGGATGGCATCACTGACTCGATGGAGAGAAGTCTGAGTGAACTCCAGGAGTTGGTGATGGACGGGGAGGCCTGGCGTGCTGCGATTCATGGGGTCGCAAAGAGTCGGACACGAATGAGCGACTGAACTGAAAGATATTTGAGTTCATCATTTCCATTGTTAATTAATGGTAAAACCACAATTTTATGAAAAATACAATGTTCTCGTTCAGTAAATTAGTGTAGCGTAGTGCTCTTCAAATTGTTTTGGTATAGTGTCAATATTTTCTGTTACTGTGCAAGTTCGTTGCAAACTGATACAGCCGTATTTTATGTGACTATTATGAAGCTTACATATGACACTTCACTGAAGTTCAGCCACACCTGGATTAATACATTTTCTGTTCAACAAGATGATTCCACTCATCTAAGTGTTGCTGTACAGCCAGATTGCTAGAATGGTCACTAAATGCTCACTTGCAATCTCTGTAGGTCTTGCCACTGACTAGTAGACAATAATGACCGCATGGCAGTACCCAAATCATGTTTGCAGAGCAGTACAATAGTAAATTTGTTTCATTTTATTCTTTGAGGAGTATGGTTTCAAATCTAAGGAAAGGCAATGAGGAGGCCCTGAGTTCAGTGTTTCATTTAGCATTTGTCCTTCAGAGTCCTGAATGTGGACAAAAGGTTAAGCGCGTGCTCAGTTGCTCAGTCATGTCCGACTCATTGCAACCCCATGGTCTGTAGCCCGTCAGGCTCCTCTGTCCATGGGATTTCCCAGGCAAGAATACTGGAGTAGAGAGGCCATTTCCTTCTCCAGGGTATCTTCTTCACCGAGGGATTGAACCCCAGTCTTTTGTATCTCCTGCATTGACAGGCATTCTTTGACCACTGAGCCACCTGGGAAGCCCCACACAAAAGATTATATTACTCTCTTATATTTAGGGTTCTCAAATCACTGTGGTGAAAATATCTCTAAACTTCTGTAAATACAAAATGGACTAAAGCAAAAAACTGGTTTGCTGCAGGGAGGCAGGTTCGATTCTGTTGTTGTGAGATCCTTGGATTCTGAGATGTAGTATGAGAAGAATTCACCCACTGAACTGTGGAAGAGAGTCTTCATGTCACAGTGGGGCAAAACAGTGAAAGAAGAGGGGGCAAACTGGGTTCTGGTCTCCCGTAATTGTAGTTTACATGGGGCCTGTCAGCTTCCATGGCTATACAATGTGGGGCTGATGTGCTCAGTCATGGCTGACTCCTTGTGACCGCAAGGACTGTAGCCGGCCAGGTTTCTCTGTCCATCGAATTTTCCAGGCAAGAATACTGGAGTGGGTTGCCATTTCCTTCTCCAATACAGTGTGGAGGTTGGACTAAATTATCTCAGAGATCTGCTTGAGGTGTACAGTTCTCAGCTTATGATCTTTTCCTAGCTTCCCTGATAGCTGAGTTGGGTCAGAATCCACTTGCAATGCAGGAGACCCTGGTTCGATTCCTAGGTCAGGAAGAGCCTCTGGAGAAGGCATAGGATACCCATTCCAGTGTTCTTGGGCTTCCTATGTGGCTTGGTTGGTAAAAAAAAAAAAAAAAAAATCCACCTGCAATGAGGGAGATCTGGGTTCAATCCTTGGGTTGGGAAGATCCCCTGGAGAAGGAAAGGCTATTCACTCCAGTATTCTGGCCTGGAGAATTCCACGGACTGTACAGTCCATGGGATCACCAACAGCTGGACATGACTGGGCGACTTTCACTTTCATCATCTTTTCCTAAGGAAAGTTCTCTACCTAAAGTGGGTGAACGGGGCACAGAACAGGGATTTTTTTTTTCTTTGTTTAGTGTATTCACTTTGTAGCTGAGGCCACTTTGGCCCAGAGATGCTGATGAGTTCTCCCAAGGTCCCATGGCAAGTGGGTCACAGGGTAGGGATGAGAAGCCAGCCCTGCTGCCTGCTGTGGAGGCTCTTCCTCTGCTATATCCTGAGAAATGGGTGGTCTTGACATAGGAAGGTTTTAATGGTCTCCTTTCGGGGAAGAAAGCCAAATGTTTCAATATGGAGGTGCTGATTTCTTACAAAAGGTGTGAATTGGTTTCTGGGAGAATATATTGGCTTGATCCTAAAGTATGTTTGAGTTCTTCCATAAGATGCTGCTGCTGCTAAGTCGCTTCAGTCGTGTCTGACTGTCTATGACCCCACAGATGGCAGCCCACCAGGCTCCCGCATTCCTGGGATTCTCCAGGCAAGAACACAGGAGTGGGTTGCCATTTCCTTCTCCAAAGTGTGAAAGTGAAAGTGAAGTCGCTCAGTCGTGTCCGACTCCTTGGGACCTCATGGACTGCAGCCTACCAGGCTCCTCTGTCCCTGGGATTCTCCAGGCAAGAGTACTGGAGTGGGGTGCCATCGCCTTCTCCATAAGATGGTGCAGAGACACCCAAATGAACTTTTTGACCGACCCAGTATGTTGTTTAAATGTAGCTCGTTTAAGGTACCATAATTCAGTTTCTTTAGTCTCAAGGAAATTTAGGAATAGTCAGTTTGTATAAACAATTTATCTGGATATGTCACTCAGAACAGAACCCCTTTAAGAGATTTTATAATCAACTGTAGCCCATTATAGTAGTATCGTTCGAAGATAGGAAAACATTACACACTCAGTCAGAGGTGAGGGCATTTTTGAGTTACAGACATGGACATACAAGCATGGAGAAACAGAGATTATAGCTTCAATGTTATAATTTTAGCCATGGCTCAAGTAAATATCAAAAAGTGTTCTTCTCTAGAGGGTATGATTTGAAGAAGCAAATAGACAAACAAAGCCTGGAAAACCAGTTTCTCTGTTGTCTCTCAACTCAGTGGAGCCTAGATCTCTGTGAACCTATTTCAAGAGGTCGCCAGATGGTCAGATCCTGAAACCAAATTCTCCACCATTTCTGCCAACAATAGGAATAACTTATCGGCTATAAATGAACAAAAACAAAGCAACCACAAAATTACTACAGAGGAAAATTTTAAAATTAGAAAATCATGGAAATCCTCTTGGTTTCCATGAGGCTTTGGAATCACCTAGAAGAAACAAGACACTCCTGGGCTTTAATTGAGAATGTGGCACTTTTCTGTCTTGGGAGTTTACCTGGCTCTGACAGGGGAGTCCATGGGCATATCCATGTGACCTCCAAAACAGTTAAAAGATATTTTGAAACAGAGAAAATCAAGACACTCTTAAAGATCTGAAATGTACATGTATTCAAAGAATCTGTTTGACTCCTGAGGGGATTGGCAGATGGTATAACAAAAGGTAACCTGAAGAACAAACATATAAGTTTTGAAGCAGAGCATTTTAAATGTGTAATTGGACGTGCGATTGGTTTTATTACAATATGAGAAGGGAGACAAATGGATCTCCCCTGGACAAGGCATTCAGTATGTCCATCAGTGACCACCAATTTACAGAGGGATGTGAACCAGTTCAAAGATAATCCAAGGCTAGGCTCAAATAAGCTGAAGAGGTGTCCCAGAGACAGGGCTGTGTTTCCATGAAAACATTCTTTTTCTCTCCATGCCCCCTGTTTGTTTGTTTACTTATTTTTACTAGACTGTTACAGTGAAATAGAAAGAGTTCCCTTTAAAAAGAGGGCCCTATCACAACCATTTCTAGGCCAGTCCGGTCAGGGCCAATTGGCTGGCTACTGATGACATCACAAAGCCTGAGCTGTCACAAAGGCAGCTCCCAGCAATAAGAGACCTGAGCAAGGGGACACAGCCAGCAGAGAGAGACTGGCGTCTCAGGAGGCCCCAGCCAGCGGGATCATCAGTCTGAGCTGATAGAGGCAGCATCCAGCCGACAGCATGTCTTCGAGAAGACACCTCAAGAACTGCCGTCGCAGTAGGAGACAGTCCCTCTCCCGTTCCACCAGGGCCGAGCTGCAGTTCCCTGTGAGCCGCCTGGACCGCCTCCTGCGACAAGGTCAGTTCGCCAACCGCCTGAGCTCAGCGACGCCCGTGTTCCTGACCGCAGTCCTTGAGTACCTGATAGCTAACATCCTGGACCTGGCGGGGAAGGAGGCCTGCGCCAACCGCAGGGTGCGCATCAGCCCGGAGCACGTGCAGACGGCGCTGATCAACAATGAGAATCTCCGCCGCCTCTTCGAGCCTGGTGCCTTCTCCGAGCCCTCAGCTTCACCACACCTTCCCGAGGATTAGGGATGCCCAGGCCCCTGAGTCCAGCCACACCTCATCAGTAGCTTCATCTCGCCCCAAACTGCCCACAGATGAGGGAGGCCTGGTCTTCTGCCCTTAGCACTGCTATTAAAGTGTTCATGGCTGTGCTTGGAACTGCTTGCTTTCTGTCATTTGTTCTTCTGGCGTCTGGGCGACATGGGGTGGCGGGGGGGCCGGGGGTGTTGGTCCTCTCATGAGGGATGGAGAGGTGGAGTGGGTGGTCAGGGAGGGATGCTGGAATCCTGAAATCGGGGAGCAGTTTCCGATGGTGACAGTATTGTGTGTGGTCCTGGGAGGAGTCGCTGGCTGAGGTTGCAGGGCAGGACTTCCTCACTGGCTCTGAAGGAGTCCAGACCAGCGAGGTTGGGAGGTTGGTGTGGAGAGGACCTGTTGAATTCCCAGAAGGATGGCGGTAATGGAGGAGGGGCTGAAAACCATGAGGTCGGAGCCTAAGGCTTTATTCCTGATGGGGAACATCTAAAAGTGGGAGGTGAAGCCAAGGGGAGTGATTGAAGAGGATGGCAGAGCAGTCAGTGTGAACTTAATGGGCCAGGACTTTTACATGAAGATTGAAGAGTGATGGGGAACCCATAAAGAAATACACATAAGAGGAATTATGGCCATGTTGAGTTCATGTATTATTTATTTTACCATCTCGTTCCAGAAAAGAGACGAGACAGGGCTTATTAGCCAGTGCTGTGACACTGTCTGTGGATGTTCATCAGATGGCAAAGGGCCCCCCTCTGCTGCTCCTGGCCTGTCATACAGGACTGGTCAGAGGCTGCCCAGCTGGCTTCAACAGTGGGGTCAGTGGACCTGGGTTCGCCATCCCAGTTCACCACTTTCTGGCTGTGTGATCTTGGACATCCATCTCTTTCCTGTGAGCAGCAGCTCCCTCATCTGTAAAGCAGGGATAATCAGAGTTCCTCCATCTTGGAGTTTTCCCAGATGTCACCATGTTCCTGTAGACTGTGACTTAACCTGTGATTTAACACAGAGCCTGGCACAGGCCACGCCCTTAACAGATGGCTGCCTGTGTCTCCCTCCCCAGCTGCTTAGACAGGTCCCCCAAGGGGCGGCCAGGCCTGATTCAGTTATTCTGTTGAGATACAGAATCTCTGCTTTTGGGGTCAAAGTACAAAGTAGGTAGCCCAGAGAAACATATTTCAAACTTCTGACCTCCAGACTTAAAACCAAATAAATGTTTTATTTTTGTATTTAAGCCCAGTCTGTGTTAATTTGTAAGTGCATTCTTAGGAAACTAATGGAGCTGAAGAATGAACTTTTGCAATCTTTTAATAAAAGCAGACAGACCTGAGGAAAGGCAATGGCAACCCACTCCAGTACTCTTGCCTGGAAAATCCCATGGATGGAGGAGCCTGGTGGGCTGCAGTGCATGGGGTCGCTGAGGGCCAGACACGACTGAGCAACTGCACTTTCACTTTTCACTTTCATGCACTGGAGAAGGCAATGTCAACCCACTCCAGTGTTCTTGCCTGGAGAATCCCAGGGACAGAGGAGCCTAGTGGGCTGCCGTCTATGGGGTCGCACAGAGTTGGACACGACTGAAGCGACTTAGCAGCAGCAGAGCTAACTCTCTAACAAAACTTAATCTTTTTTTACTGAGAGCAAATGCAGTTCTCAGATTTGAGTTCAATATGATATTTGATACTAAATAACCAGAAGCTGTTTTTTTTAAAATCATATGAATAAATTCATGAAAACCCAGTCAGACTTGGAAAAATGTAGTACAAATTTGTGCTATTTTTCAAAGTTGATCTCCGTACACCTTCTCCACTTTTCTGTATTAAGTACATACATGCTTAATTTTGTATTTCAGTGCCCTCTTTCCTATTCTGGAACAAAATGTCATTTTACTTTAGAACTGAAACATTCTCTTTTATTCCCTGAGTTTTGAGGCTCATAGTAGGGTCTCGGTAGTGTATATTAATTAAAAATTTTAATTAAAGTCACTTATTTTGCAGAGAGGTCTGGGGGGTCCATAACTGTGTACTTCATGTGATTTTTACTGGACTAGGTCACATATATACCTAACCCACCTTTTTTAGCCACACACATTCCTTATATGTACAGCTTCTCAGTGTGACAAAAGTGAACATGTTGATTGACAGAGCTAAAGATATAGCCTCCTTGCAGCATGTACAAATAAGCACAAATGTATAAATTAAAATTATAGCTAAATAGTGTTTCACTGTATTATCTTTTAAATAATAAAACCATCCATTATGGAACTCAATTTAGTGTCATCCAAGGTTTTTAGTTACCTAAGGATTTTGAAATGCTCTCAAACTGACATACCTAGAACTTTATTAGTGTGGAAATTTAGGTTTGTCAGCAAAATAACTAGATTTGATTAAACAGATTTTTCAAGTCTTAAAGTTGTACTGGAAGGAATTCTAGGCCATTTGATCAGTAAAAGTGTTAAGTTTTGGGAAAAAAATACCCGAGTAGCTTTAAAAAGTTTGTATCACACCTAACATGGACAAATGAAGGATGATATAATTTTCACAAAACTTGAACTGTTAACCTAGACTTGTTTGCTAAAGATTTAACCACGTTTTATGCATTTGAGTTCTTAAAATGGTTGTTAGTCTCTTAGAGAATATGTATTATTTCAGTCTAGCTCATTTTAAGTGTCACAGTTCAATTCCTTTATTTTCAGGGAATTTAAAGAATACTTCCTTTATACAATTAATGATTTATTAGGTATGACAATCAGAACAGAGCTCCTTTAAATTCAGAGTTTTCGTGATTTAATATATTAATATCTCCCCGATGAAATAAAGGGCTTTGCAGGTGTGATTTTGCAGGTGGCTCAGTGGGAAAGAACCCACCTGCCAATGCAGGAGAGGCAGGAGATGGAGGTTCCATCCGTGGGTCAGGAAGATCCCCTGGAGGGGGGCATGACTACCCACTCCAGTATTCTTGCCTGGAAAATCCTATGGATAGAGGAGCCTGGCGGGCTACAGTCTATGGGGTTGCAAAGAGTCAAACACAACAGAGCGACTAAGCACACACAGATGAAAGAAGACATTGCGCACATAATCAGAGGTGAAGACATTTCTGAATTAGAGCCACATAGACGTATAAGCAGAGAGAAATAGAGCTTATAGCTTCAGTTCTACAACTAGGCCATGAGTTAAGGATAGACACAGAAACCAAAGAACTCACCAGTCCAGATAGCAAAATGCTGTTTTCCTCCTAAAGGGTATGAAATTCTTAATTGATGTGAGCTCAATAACAGGTAAACCACAAAAGAAAAAGACTGAAAAACCATATGTTTTTGTCTCATCTATCAGAGATGAGATCTCTCTAAACCATCAATCCATGTAGAGAGATCTCTAAATGACCTGACCCTAAAACGAAATTCCTACCTGCCTGCCAACAGTGGAGGATAACCTATGGGGCTATAACGTATCTGAAGTAAAACAAAGACTTAGTTAGTAGATTACTAAATTAAAACTAGAGAAACAGAGTCAACAACATTGCTTTGGTGCTTTGGGTTTACCTAGACCACCAAGAAAAGACATGTCTGGGCTTAAATTCTGCACAAGGTACACACTGTCTATCTTTGAATTTAATCTGCTCTAGTAGGTATCAATGTATTAGACGTTATGATTTGACCTCTAAGATAACTGAAAGGGGCTTTCTCCTCCACAAATTCATCAATGGGACATCTGGGCGCCGAGTAAATACCACAAACAGCTTCGGAGTGCTGGCGGAGGACGTCGGACACCCAGAAAAGCAACTCACTGCCTTCTAAAGGAGGTAGGACAGAATATAGAAGCCAGAGAGAGACAAAGAGGGAGGGGCGGACCTCTGTCCGGGGAAGGGAGTCTTAAAAAGAGAAGTTTCCAAACACCAGGAAACACTCTCCCTGCGGAATCTGAGCCGAACCTGGGAAACACGGAGACTATCATAACCGGGAGGAGAACAGTTGAGCAATTAGAACCCACAGACTGCGGGCCCTGCGGTAACTTCCGCAGCGGAAAAGCACCGCTGCAAACGCCCGCATCTGCCATTGGGGAGCCGGGGCTGGGCAGGGAGACGCCTTGGCCGTTCCCACGCGGGACGCTCCGCTGCCGGCGCTCCCCAGAGGGACGCTCCCCCCGCGGGACTCTCCCCCACTGGACGCTCCCCCGCCCCGCCACTCCCGCGCAGGCGTGCCCCCGCCTGCTGTGCCGGCGGCTCCCACGAGGGCCACCCCATCCCCTCCCCCACCCGCCCGCCCGCCATTCCCGTCGCCGACCCCTCCCCCTCTGCGGGCCTCAGCGCAGACTTCGTTCGCCTGATTGTCTGGAGTGCTGCCTAACTGGAGTAGGTTGGGCCGGCAATCCAGATAGTGCAGCGCCGACCACACGAGTGGCGGGCCTTGGCCCAGAACACCGCCGAACCGTGCACAGAACAAAGAACTATACAGACCAACCACAGAGAAAGGGGCCTATAGATCTTGAGAAATTTAAGCCGGAACAAGGAACTAACTGAAAATGAACTGAACCCACAACAATAATAGAGAAACTCTTATATATATTGTTACTATTTTTACCATCATTATTTCCTTTTTTTTTTCTTTTCTTTTTTTAATATATATATATTTTTTAAATTTTTATTATTTTTTAATTGGAAAAAGGAAAACAAAAATTTTTTTTTCCCTTTTAATTTTTTTTTGTTGTTGTTTGTTTTGTTTCTTTTATTTTATTATTATTATTATTATTTTTATCCTCTAGTACTTCTTTAATCTCCACGTTTAGATATAACTTTTGCGACCCTGTTTTGTTTTTTTTTTTTTCTTTTTTCCTTTTTGTCCTTTGCTTTTTTCCTTTCCTTTTTTCTTTTCTTTACTGATTACTGACTAGATCTGTCTCTCTCCTTCACACTCCCTCCTTTTATCCTCCTGACCACCTCTGTCTCCTTCCTCCCTTTTTCCTTCTATGTATAATTCCGTGAACATCTCTGAGCAGTCCAGTTGTGGAATGCATTATAGAAGAAGAAGTTTTTGAGACTACTGTAAAAATAAGACCAATAACTGGAACCAGGAGGCTTAAGTCCATACCCTGATCCCACGAAACACTAATTGACAGGAGCTCATTAAAAGCCTCCATACCTACTCTGAAACCAAGCATCACACAAAGACCAGCAAGTTCCACAACAAGACATACCAAGCAAATTCTCCAGAAAAACAAGAACACAGCCTGAGCTCCAATACACAGGCTACACAAAGCGACCCCCAAAGCATAGACATCTCATAACTCACTACTAGACACTCCACTGCACCCCAGAGAAAAGAAATCCAGCTCCACCCACCAGAACACCTATACAAGCTTCCATAAACAAGAAACCTCGACAAGCCACCGGTACAAACCCACATATAGTGCAGAAACGCCACAATAAAGAGAACTCCACAGACTACCAGAATACAGTAAAGACACCCCAAACTTAGCAATTTAAACAAGATGAAAAGACAGAAGAATTCCCAGCAGGTAAAGGAACAGGATAAAAGCCCACCAAACCAAACAAAAGAGGAAGAAATAGCGAACCTACCTGATAAAGAATTCCGAATAATGATAGTTAAATTAATCCAAAATCTGGAAAGCAAAATGGAATCATGGATAAATAGTCTGGAGAAAAGCATTGAGAAGATGCAAGAAAGATTTAACAAGGACCTAGAAGAAATAAAAAAGAATCAACATATAATGAATAATGCAATAAATGAGATCCAAAACACTCTGGAGGCAACAAATAGTAGAATAACAGAGGCAGAAGATAGAATTAGCGAATTAGAAGATAGAATGGCAGAATTAAAGGAATCAGAGGAGAAAAAAGAAAAACGAATTAAAAGAAATGAGGACAATCTCAGAGACCTCCAGGACAATATTAAACGTTACAATATTCGAATCATAGGAGTCCCAGAAGAAGAAGACAAAAAGAAAGACCATGAGAAGATACTAGAGGAGATAATAGTTGAAAACTTCCCTAAAATGGGGAAGGAAATAATCACTCAAGTCCAAGAAACCCAGAGAGTCCCAAATAGGATAAACCCAAGACGAAACACCCCAAGACACATATTAATCAAATTAACAAAGATCAAACACAAAGAACAAATATTAAAAGCAGCAAGGGAAAAACAACAAATAACACACAGGGGAATTCCCATAAGGATAACAGCTGATCTTTCAATAGAAACTCTCCAAGCCAGGAGGGAATGGCAAGACATACTTAAAGTGATGAAAGAAAAGAACCTACAGCCCAGATTATTGTACCCAGCAAGGATCTCATTCAAATATGAAGGAGAAATCAAAACCTTTACAGACAAGCAAAAGCTGAGAGAATTCAGCACCACCAAACCAGCTCTCCAACAAATACTAAAGGACATTCTCTAGACAGGAAACACAAAAAGGATATATAAATTCAAACCCAAAACAACAAAGTAAATGGCAACGGGATCATATTTATCATTAATTACCTTAAATGTAAATGGGTTGAATGCCCCAACCAAAAGACAGAGACTGGCTGAATGGATACAAAAACAAGACCCCTCCATATGAATGAAACTAGAACACTTTCTAACACCATACACAAAAATAAACTCAAAATGGATTAAAGAGCTAAATGTAAGACCAGAAACCATAAAACTCCTAGAGGAAAACATAGGCAAAACACTCTCTGACTTACATCACAGCAGGATCCTCTGTGACCCACCTCCCAGAATATTGGAAATAAAATCAAAAATGAACAAATGGGACCTAATCAAAATTAAAAAGCTTTTGCACAACAAAGGAAACTATAAGCAAGGTGAAAAGACAGCCTTCAGAATGGGAGAAAATAATAGCAAATGAAGCAACTGACAAACAACTAATCTCAAAAATATACAAGCAACTTCTACAGCTCAATTCCAGAAAAATAAATGACCCAATCAAAAAATGGGCCAAAGAACTCAATAGACATTTCTCCAAAGAAGACATACAGATGGCTAACAAACACATGAAAAGATGTTCAACATCACTCATTATCAGAGAAATGCAAATCAAAACCACTATGAGATACCATTTCACGCCAATCAGAATGGCTGCTATCCAAAAGTCCACAAGCAATAAATGCTGGAGAGGGTGCGGAGAGAAGGGAACCCTCTTGCACTGTTGGTGGGAATGCAAACTAGTACAGCCACTTTAGAGAACAGTATGGAGATTCCTCAAAAAACTGCAAATTGAACTGCCTTATGATCCAGCAATCCCACTGCTGGGCATATACACTGAGAAAACCAGAATTGAAAGAGACACCTGTACCCCAATGTTCATAGCAGCACTGTTTGCAATAGCCAGAACGTGGAAGCAACCTAGATGTTCATCCACAGATGAATGGATAAGCAAGCTGTGGTACATATATACAATGGAATATTACTCAGCCATTAAAAAGATTACATTTGAATCAGTTCTAAGGAGGTGGATGGAACTGGAGCCTATTATACAGAGGGAAGAAAGCCAAAAAAAAAAAAAAAAAAAAATTATACTAACTATATTTTTTTTTTTTAAAAAAGGTGAAAAAAAAAACCTTTATAGGGAAAAAAAAAAAAAGACAGTGTGTTAAACAGACTTTTGGGCTCTGGGGGGACCAGGAAAGGGTGAGATGATTGGGGAGAATAGCATTGAAATATGTATAATATTATATCTGAAATGTATTAATTGTTCAAACTAAACACTATCATGTTACAATTTGTTCATACTAGATGTTTGTAATGTTTCTGATAATCAATAAAAGAGATTCTTGATTAAAAAAAAAATAAGATAACTGAAAGGTAATTTTTTTTTCTTTTGAAGGGTTTAGTTTAATTCATTTTAAAAATTTTATTTTTATGCAATTTTTAAAGTTTATATTCTGTGTACAGTTATTACAAAATATTGGCTGCATTCCCCTTGTTGTATATTACATCTTTGTAGGCTTTATACCCACTAGTTTGCACCTCTCACTTCTCTACCCCAAAATTGCCCATCTCCTCACTAGTAACATGTAGTTTGTCCTCTATATCCATGATTCTACTGCTTTTGTGTAATATTCATTGTTTTGTTATAATTTTTACATACCACATGTAAGTGATGTCATACAGTATTTTGTCTTTCTCTGTCTGACTTATTTCAATTAGCAAAATGCCTTCCAAATCCATCTATGTTGGTGCACATGGCAAAGTTTTGTTCTTTTTTATGGTTGAGTAGTATTCCATTGTGTGTGTGTGTGTGTGTGTGTGTGTGTGTGTATCACATCTTCTTTATCCATTCATCTACAGATGGATACTTATGTTGATTCTCTATCTTGACAATTATAAATAATGCTTCACTTGAACACTGAGGTGCATGCATCTTTTCTAATCAGTGTTTTTGTTTTTCTTGGCTATATACCCAGAGTGGAATTGCTGGGTAGTTTTAGTTGTTTTTCTTTTTTTGGAAGCTCCACACTGTTTTCCACAGTGGCTACAGCCATTTAATTTCCCACCAACAGTGTATGAGGATTCCCTTTTCCCATCCTCATCAATATATGTTATTTGTGCTCTTTCTGATGATAGGCATACTGACAAAAGTGAGGCAGTATCTCATTGCGGTTTTTCATTTCCCTATTTACAAAAATATCTATTCATTTCTTTCACTCACTTCTAAATCAAGTTGTTTTGGGATGTTGAGTTGTATGAGTTATTTATATAGGTTGTGTATTAATCCTTTATTAGTCATATCATTTGCAAATGTTTTCTCCAATTCAGTAGATTGTCTCTCATTTTGTCAGTGTCTTCCTTTGCTATGAAAAAGCTTTTTAAGTTCCATTCAATCTCATTTGTTTATTGCCTTTACGTTAGGAGACAGATCCAAAAAAATATTCCAGTGATTTATGTTACAGTGAGTGTTTTGCCTACGTTTTCATCTAGGAGTTTTTTTGTATTCCATTTACATCTAAGTCTTTAATTAATTTTGAGTTTATTTTTGTATATGGTGTTAGAGAATATTCTAATTGCATTCTTTTACAGTGTTCTCAGCACCACTTATTGAAGAAACTTTTTTTTTCTCCATTGTATGTTCTTGCCTCCTTTGTTATAGATTAATTGACCATAGTGGGTTTATTTCTGGGCACTCGATCCTGTTCCATTGGTGTATATGTCTGATTTTATGCCAGTACCATACTGTTTTGATGACTGTAGCTTTGTAATACAGTGGGAAGTCAGGGAGCATGACTCCTATAGCCCTGTTCTTTCACAAGACTCTTTTGGCTATTCAGGATCTTTTGTGTTTCCACACACATTTTAAACCCATTTTTCTAGTTTTGAGAAAAATGCCATTTGTAATTTGATAGGGATTGCATTAAATCTCTAGATTGCCTTGGGTAGTATGGTCATTTTAACAATATTAACTCCTCCAAGCCAAGAACATGATATATTTTTCCAACTGTTTGTGTCATCTTCAATATATTGCATTAGTAACTTTTAGTTTACAGAGTATAGGCCTTTGACCTCCTTAGGTAGATTTGTTTATTCATAGGTATTTCATTCTTTTTAATGCAATGGTTAATGGAATTATTTCCTTAATTTCTTTTTCTGATATTTTGTTAGTGTGTTAGAAATGCAATCAATTTCTTTATATTAAATTTATCTTAAAGATAGTTTTTCAGTTCATTTCAGTCACTCAGTCATGTTCGACTCTTTGCGACCCCATGAATCGCAGCACGCCAGGCCTCCCTGTCCATCACCAACTCCCGGAGTTCACCCAAACTCATGTCCATCGAGTCGGTGATGCCATCCAGCCATCTCATCCTCTGTCGTCCCCTTCTCCTCCTGCCCCTAATCCCTCCCAGCATCAGAGTCTTTTCCATTGAGTCAACTCTTCGCATGAGGTGGCCAAAGTATTGGAGTTTCAGCTTTAACGTCGGTCCTTCCAATGAATACCGAGGACTGATATCCTTTAGAATGGACTGGTTGGATCTCCTTGCAGTGCAAGGGACTATAAAGAGTCTTCTCCAACACCACAGTTCAAAAGCATCATTTCTTTGGCACTCAGCTTTCTTCACAGTCCAACTCTCACATCCACACATAACCACTGGAAAAACCATAGCCTTGACTAGATGGGCCTTTGTTGGCAAAGTAATGTCTCTGCTTTTCAATGTGCTATCTAGGTTGGACATAACTTTCCTTGTAAGGAGTAAGCGTCTTTTAATTCATGGCTGCAATCACCATCTGCAGTGATTTTGATGCCCCCCAAAATAAAGTCTGACACTATTTCCACTGTTTCTGTGTCTATTTCCCATGAAGTGATGGGACCAGATGCCATGATCTTAGTTTTCTGAATGTTGAGTTTTAAGCCAGCTTTTTCACTCTGCTCTTTCACTTTTATCAAGAGGCTCTTTAGTTCCTCTTCACTTTCTACCATAACGGTGGTATCATCTGCATATCTGAGGTTATTGATATTTCTTCCAGCAATCTTGATTCCAGCTTGTGCTTCTTCCAGCCCAGTGTTTCTCATGATGTACTCTTCATAGAAGTTAAATAAGCAGGGTGACAATATATAGCCTTGACATAGTTCTTTCCTATCTGGAACCAGTCTGTTGTTCCATGTCCAGTTCTAACTGTTGCTTCCTGACCTGCATACAGGTTTCTCAAGAGGCAGGTCAGTTGGTCTTGTATTCCCATCACTTTCAGAATTTTCTACAGTTTATTGTGATCCACACAGTCAAAGGCTTTGGCATAGTCAATAAAGCAGAAATAGATGTCTTTATGGAACTCTCTTGCTTTTTCGATGATCCAGTGCATGTTACCAATTTGATCTCTGGTTCCTCTTCCTTTTCTAAAACCAGCTTGAACATCTGGAATTTCACAGTTCACATATTGCTCAAGCCTGGCTTGGAGAATTTTGAGCATTACTTTACTAGCATGTAAGATGAGTGCAATTGTGTGGTAGTTTGAGCATTCTTTAGCCTTGCCTTTCTTTGGGATTGGAATGAAAACTGACCTTTTCCAGTCCTGTGGCCACTGCTGAGTTTTCCAAATTGGCTGGCATATTGAGTGCAACAGTTTCACAGCATCATCTTTCAAGCCCCTTCATTATAGGGGACTGGAATGCAAAAGTAGGAAGTCAAGAGACAGCAAAAGGGACACTGATGTATAGAACAGTCTTTTGGACTCTGGAAGAGGGAGACAGTGGGATTATTTGGGAGATTGACATTGAAATATGTATAATAATATATATGAAACGAGTCGCCAGCCAAGGTTGAATGCACGATACTGGATGCTTGTGGCTGGTATCCTGGGATGACCCAGAGGGATGGGATGGGAAGGGAGGTGGGAGGAGGGATTAGGATGGGGAACACATGTATACCTGTGGCAGATTCATTTTGATATATGGCAAAACCAATACAATATTGTAAAGTCAAATAAAATACAATTTAAAAAAGAAAAGAAAAAGAAAAGGAAGTCATGTTCAACTGCGCTTCCCAGAGAGACTTTAACTTTTAGCATTATGGTATTTGATAAGTGACACTCAAGATGATGCAGAAAAGGGCAGAGTCTAGAAGACCTGTGGTGCATTTCTCAAAGGATGTGGTGACTCTGCTGCTAAGTCACTTCAGTCGTGCCCGACTCTGTGCGACCCCATGGACTGCAGCCCACCAGGCTCCTCCATCCATGGGATTTTCCAGGCAAGAGTACTGGACTGGGTTTCCATTGCCTTTCCTCAAGTCTGTCCGCTTTTATTAAAAGATTGCAAAAGTTCATTCCTCAGTTCCATTAGTTTCCTAAGAATGCACTTACAAATTACCACGGATTTAGCTTAAATACAAAAATAAAACATTTATTTGATTTTAAGTCTGGAGGTCAGAAGTTTGAAATATGTTTCTCTGGGCTACCTACTTTGTACTTTGACCCCAAAAGCAGAGATTCTGTATCTCAACAGAGTAACTGAATCAGGCCTGGCCGCCCCTTGGGGGACCTGTCTAAGCAGGTGGGAGGGGAGACACAGGCAGCCATCTGTTAAGGGCGTGGCCTGTGCCAGGCTCTGTGTTAAATCACAGGTTAAGTCACAGTCTACAGGAACATGGTGACATCTGGGAAAACTCCAAGATGGAGGAACTCTGATTATCCCTGCTTTACAGATGAGGGAGCTGCTGCTCACAGGAAAGAGATGGATGTCCAAGATCACACAGCCAGAAAGTGGTGAACTGGGATGGCGAACCCAGGTCCACTGACCCCACTGTTGAAGCCAGCTGGGCAGCCTCTGACCAGTCCTGTATGACAGGCCAGGAGCAGCAGAGGGGGGCCCTTTGCCATCTGATGAACGTCCAGAGACAGTGTCACAGCACTGGTTAATAAGCTCTGTCTCGTCTCTTTTCTGGAATGAGATGGTAAAATAAATAATACATGAACTCAACATGGCCATAATTCCTCTTATGTGTATTTCTTTATGGCTTCCCCATCACTCTTCAATCTTCATGTAAAAGTCCTGGCCCATTAAGTTCACACTGACTGCTCTGCCATCCTCTTCAATCACTCCCCTTGGCTTCACCTCCCACTTTTAGATGTTCCCCATCAGGAATAAAGCCTTAGGCTCCTCCCTCATGGTTTTCAGCCCCTCCCCCATTGCGATCATCCTTCTGGGAATTCAACAGGTCCTCTCCACACCAACCTCCCAACCTCGCTGGTCTGGACTCCTTCAGAGCCAGTGAGGAAATCCTGCCCTTCAACCTCAGCCAACGACTCCCCCCAGGACCACACACAATACTGTCACCATCGGAAACTGCTCCCCGATTTCAGGATTCCAGCATCCCTCCCTGACCACCCACTCCACCTCTCCATCCCTCATGAGAGGACCAACACCCCCGGCCCCCCGCCACCCCATGTCGCCCAGACGCCAGAAGAACAAATGACAGAAAGCAAGCAGTTCCAAGCACAGCCATGAACACTTTAATAGCAGTGCTAAGGGCAAAAGACCAGGCCTCCCTCATCTGTGGGCAGTTTGGGGCGAGATGAAGCTACTGATGAGGTGTGGCTGGACTCAGGGGCCTGGGCATCCCTAATCCTCGGGAAGGTGTGGTGAAGCTGAGGGCTCGGAGAAGGCACCAGGCTCGAAGAGGCGGCGGAGATTCTCATTGTTGATCAGCGCCGTCTGCACGTGCTCCGGGCTGATGCGCACCCTGCGGTTGGCGCAGGCCTCCTTCCCCGCCAGGTCCAGGATGTTGGCTATCAGGTACTCAAGGACTGCGGTCAGGAACACGGGCGTCGCTGAGCTCAGGCGGTTGGCGAACTGACCTTGTCGCAGGAGGCGGTCCAGGCGGCTCACAGGGAACTGCAGCTCGGCCCTGGTGGAACGGGAGAGGGACTGTCTCCTACTGCGACGGCAGTTCTTGAGGTGTCTTCTCGAAGACATGCTGTCGGCTGGATGCTGCCTCTATCAGCTCAGACTGATGATCCCGCTGGCTGGGGCCTCCTGAGACGCCAGTCTCTCTCTGCTGGCTGTGTCCCCTTGCTCAGGTCTCTTATTGCTGGGAGCTGCCTTTGTGACAGCTCAGGCTTTGTGATGTCATCAGTAGCCAGCCAATTGGCCCTGACCGGACTGGCCTAGAAATGGTTGTGATAGGGCCCTCTTTTTAAAGGGAACTCTTTCTATTTCACTGTAACAGTCTAGTAAAAATAAGTAAACAAACAAACAGGGGGCATGGAGAGAAAAAGAATGTTTTCATGGAAACACAGCCCTGTCTCTGGGACACCTCTTCAGCTTATCTGAGCCTAGCCTTGGATTATCTTTGAACTGGTTCACATCCCTCTGTAAATTGGTGGTCACTGATAGACATACTGAATGCCTTGTCCAGGGGAGATCCATTTGTCTCCCTTCTCATATTGTAATAAAACCAATCGCACGTCCAATTACACATTTAAAATGCTCTGCTTCAAAACTTATATGTTTGTTCTTCAGGTTACCTTTTGTTATACCATCTGCCAATCCCCTCTGGAGTTAAACAGATGCTTTGAATACATGTATTTTTCATATCTTTAAGAGTGTCTTGATTTTCTCTGTTTCAAAATATCTTTTAACTGTTTTGGAGGTCACATGGATATGCCCATGGACTCCCCTGTCAGAGCCAGGTAAACTCCCAAGACAGAAAAGTGCCACATTCTCAATTAAAGCCCAGGAGTGTCTTGTTTCTTCTAGGTGATTCCAAAGCCTCATGGAAACCAAGAGGATTTCCATGATTTTCTAATTTTAAAATTTTCCTCTGTAGTAATTTTGTGGTTGCTTTGTTTTTGTTCATTTATAGCCGATAAGTTATTCCTATTGTTGGCAGAAATGGTGGAGAATTTGGTTTCAGGATCTGACCATCTGGCGACCCTCTTGAAATAGGTTCACAGAGATCTAGGCTCCACTGAGTTGAGAGACAACAGAGAAACTGGTTTTCCAGGCTTTGTTTGTCTATTTGCTTCTTCAAATCATACCCTCTAGAGAAGAACACTTTTTGATATTTCCTTGAGCCATGGCTAAAATTATAACATTGAAGCTATAATCTCTGTTTCTCCATGCTTGTATGTCCATGTCTGTAACTCAAAAATGCCCTCACCTCTGACTGAGTATGTAATGTTTTCCTATCTTCGAACGATACTACTATAATGGGCTACAGTTGATTATAAAATCTCTTAAAATGGTTCTGTTCTGAGTGACATATCCAGATAAATTGTTTATACAAACTGACTATTCCTAAATTTCCTTGAGACTAAAGAAACTGAATTATGGTACCTTAAACGAGCTACATTTAAACAACATACTGGGTCGGTCAAAAAGTTCATTTGGGTGTCTCTGCACCATCTTATGGAGAAGGCGATGGCACCCCACTCCAGTACTCTTGCCTGGAGAATCCCAGGGACAGAGGAGCCTGGTAGGCTGCAGTCCATGAGGTCCCAAAGAGTCGGACACGACTGAGCGACTTCACTTTCACTTTCACACTTTGGAGAAGGAAATGGCAACCCACTCCAGTGTTCTTGCCTGGAGAATCCCAGGAATGCGGGAGCCTGGTGGGCTGCCATCTGTGGGGTCATAGACAGTCAGACACGACTGAAGCGACTTAGCAGCAGCAGCAGCATCTTATGGAAGAACTCAAACATACTTTAGGATCAAGCCAATATATTCTCCCAGAAACCAATTCACACCTTTTGTAAGAAATCAGCACCTCCATATTGAAACATTTGGCTTTCTTCCCCGAAAGGAGACCATTAAAACCTTCCTATGTCAAGACCACCCATTTCTCAGGATATAGCAGAGGAAGAGCCTCCACAGCAGGCAGCAGGGCTGGGTTCTCATCCCTACCCTGTGACCCACTTGCCATGGGACCTTGGGAGAACTCATCAGCATCTCTGGGCCAAAGTGGCCTCAGCTACAAAGTGAATACACTAAACAAAGAAAAAAAAAATCCCTGTTCTGTGCCCTGTTCACCCACTTTAGGTAGAGAACTTTCCTTAGGAAAAGATGATGAAAGTGAAAGTCGCCCAGTCATGTCCAGCTGTTGGTGATCCCATGGACTGTACAGTCCGTGGAATTCTCCAGGCCAGAATACTGGAGTGAATAGCTTTTCCTTCTCCAGGGGATCTTCCCAACCCAAGGATTGAACCCAGATCTCCCTCATTGCAGGTGGATTTTTTTTTTTTTTTTTTTTACCAACCAAGCCACATAGGAAGCCCAAGAATACTGGAATGGGTAGCCTATGCCTTCTCCAGAGGCTCTTCCTGACCTAGGAATCGAACCGGGGTCTCCTGCATTGCAAGTGGATTCTTACACAACTCAGCTATCAGGGAAGCTAGGAAAAGATCATAAGCTGAGAACTGTACACCTGAAGCAGATCTCTGAGATAATTTAGTCCAACCTCCACACTGTATTGGAGAAGCAAATGGCAACCCACTCCAGTATTCTTGCCTGGAAAATTCGATGGACAGAGAAACCTGGCCGGCTAACTTCCATGCAGTCACAAGGAGTCAGCCATGACTGAGTACATCAGCCCCACATTGTATAGCCATGGAAGCTGACAGGCCCCATGTAAACTACAATTACGGGAGACCAGAACCCAGTTTGCCCCCTCTTCTTTCACTGTTTTGCCCCACTGTGACATGAAGACTCTCTTCCACAGTTCAGTGGGTGAATTCTTCTCATACTACATCTCAGAATCCAAGGATCTCACAACAACAGAATCGAACCTGCCTCCCTGCAGCAAACCAGTTTTTTGCTTTAGTCCATTTTGTATTTACAGAAGTTTAGAAATATTTTCACCACAGTGATTTGAGAACCCTAAATATAAGAGAGTAATATAATCTTTTGTGTGGGGCTTCCCAGGTGGCTCAGTGGTCAAAGAATGCCTGCCAATGCAGGAGATACAAAAGACTGGGGTTCAATCCCTCGGTGAAGAAGATACCCTGGAGAAGGAAATGGCCTCTCTACTCCAGTATTCTTCCCTGGGAAATCCCATGGACAGAGGAGCCTGACGGGCTACAGACCATGGGGTTGCAATGAGTCGGACATGACTGAGCAACTGAGCACGCGCTTAACCTTTTGTCCACATTCAGGACTCTGAAGGACAAATGCTAAATGAAACACTGAACTCAGGGCCTCCTCACTGCCTTTCCTTAGATTTGAAACCATACTCCTCAAAGAATAAAATGAAACAAATTTACTATTGTACTGCTCTGCAAACATGATTTGGGTACTGCCATGCGGTCATTATTGTCTACTAGTCAGTGGCAAGACCTACAGAGATTACAAGTGAGCATTTAGTGACCATTCTAGCAATCTGGCTGTACAGCAACACTTAGATGAGTGGAATCATCTTGTTGAACAGAAAATGTATTAATCCAGGTGTGACTGAACTTCAGTGAAGTGTCATATGTAAGCTTCATAATGGTCACATAAAATAAGGTTGTATCAGTTTGCAACGAACTTGCACAGTAACAGAAAATATTGACACTATACCAAAACAATTTGAAGAGCACTAAGCTACACTAATTTACTGAACGAGAACATTGTATTTTTCATAAAATTGTGGTTTTACCATTAATTAACAATGGAAATGATGAACTCAAATATCTTTCAGTTCAGTCGCTCATTCACGTCCGACTCCTTGCGACCCCATGAATCGCAGCACGCCAGGCCTCCCCGTCCATCACCAACTCCTGGAGTTCACTCAGACTTTTGTCCATCGAGTCAGCGATGCCATCCAGCCATCCCATCCTCTGTCGTCCCCTTCTCCCTCCTGCCCCCAATCCCTCCCAGCATCAGAGTCTTTTCCAATGAGTCAACTCTTTCCATGAGGTGGCCAAAGTACTGGAGTTTCAGCTTTAGCATCATTCCTTCCAAAGAAATCCCAGGGCTGATCTCCTTTAGAATGTACGTGTTGGATCTCCTTGCAGTCCAAGGGACTCTCAAGAGTCTTCTCCACCACCACAGTTCAAAAGCATCAATTCTTTGGCACTCAGCCTTCTTCACAGTCCAACTCTCACATCCATACATGATCACCGGAAAAACCATAGCCTTGACTACACGAACCTCTCTTGGCAAAGTAACGTCTCTGCTTTTCAATATGCTATCTAGGTTGGACATAACTTTCCTTCCAAGGAGTAAGCGTCTTTTAATTTCATGGTTGCAGTCACCATCTGCAGTGATTTTGGAACCCAAGAGGCAGGTCAGTTGGTCTGGTATTCCCATCTCTTTCAGAATTTTCTACAGTTTATTGTGATCCACACAGTCACAGGCTTTGGCATAGTCAATAAAGCAGAAATAGATGTCTTTCTGGAACTCTCTTGCTTTTTCAATGATCCAGTGGATGTTAGCAATTTGATCTCTGGTTCCTTTTCCTTTTCTAAAACCAGCTTGAACATCTGGAAGTTCACGGTTCACATATTGCTCAAGCCTGGCAGGAGAATTTTGAGCATTACTTTAATAGCGTGTGAGATGAGTGCAATTGTGCGGTAGTTTGAGCATTCTTTAGCCTTGCCTTTCTTTGGGATTGGAATGAAAACTGACCTTTTCCAGTCCTGTGGCCACTGCTGGAGTTTTCCAAATTGGCTGGCATATTGAGTGCAGCACTTTCTCAGCATCATCTTTCAGGATTTGAAATAGCTCAACTGAAATTCCATTACCTCCACTAGCTTTGTTCATGTGAGGCTTTCTAAGGCCCACTTGACTTCACATTCCAGGATGTCTGGCTCTAGGTTAGTGATCACACCATCGTGATTATCTGGGTCATGAAGGTCTTTTTTGTACAGTTCTTCTGTGTATTCTTGCCACCTCTTCTTAATATCTTCTGCTTCTGTTAGGTCCATACCATTTCTGTCCTTTATCATGCCCTTTTTTCTTTAAATTTTTTTTTTTTTTTTTATTTTTTTTTTTATTTTCTTTATTTCTTTTCTTTTTTTTTTTTTTTCTTTTTCTTTTTATTTTCTTTTTTGCTGTCTTTTCTCTTCTTTTTTCTTTTTTTTTTTTTTTTTTCTTTTTTTTTTTTCTTTTCTTTTTTTTTTTTTTTTTTTTTTTTTTTTTCTTTTTTTTTTCACTTTGTAAGGCCTCCCCAGACAGCCATTTTGCTTTTTTGCATTTCTTTTCCATGGGGATGGTCTTGATCCCTGTTTCCTTACAAAATCAACCCACCCCCCTCCCTTCTTCATCCAGCCCATTCTCCATCTCTTCTCCCCTCTCTCTATTTCTCTCTTCCTCTCTTTTATCATTATAAATTTATTTTATTTCATTCTTGCTTGATTTGTTTGTTTTTTTGCTTTCTCTATTAAATCTAAATTTATATTTGTGTGTTGATATTTATTGTCTTGTCTCCGCCTCCTCCTGTTTTTCTTTTTTTTTTTTTTCTTTTTCTTCTTCTCTTTCTTTTTTTTGTATAAATTAAATTCATTTTTCTTTTTTTGTTTTGATCATCTGTTGATGTTCATTTTTTTCTTTTGTTGTGTTTTTTTAGTGTTGTGTGTATGTTCTTTTCTTTCTATTCTTTTTTCTCTTCTTCTCTTTCTCCTTTTTCCTTTTCCTTTTTCTTTTTTTCTCTTTTCTTTTTTTTTTTCCATTTTCTTCCTTTCTCATCACTATAATGTATATTTCTTCTTGTTGTTCTTTCTGTTTTTTCGTACATTTTAGAATCTTTCAACTCCAGTTTCTTTCGGCGTTACTGTTTTTGGGGTATAGGTTTGTATTTTTTTCTTTTAGAAGATCCATTTGTTAGCAAAGAACATTTTGTCGTTTTTTTAGATTGCATCCATTTTGGACTCTTGTTGACCATGATGGCTACTCCATTTTTTCTAAGGGATTCCTGCCCACAGTAGTAGATATAATGATCATCTGACTTTAATTCACCCATTCCAGTCCATTTTAGGTCGCTGATTCCTAGAATGTTGACGTTCACTCTTGCCATCTCCTGTTTGACCACTTCCAATTTTCCTTGATTCATGGACCTAACATTCCAGGTTCCTATGCAATATTGCTCTTAACAGCATCAGACCTTGCCTCTCTCACCAGTCATATCCACAACTTGGTATTGTTTTTGCTTTGGCTCCATCCCTTCATTATTTCTAGAGTTATTTCTCCATTGATCTCCAGTAGCATATTGGGCCCCTACTGGCCTGGGGAGTTCCTCTTTCAGTATCCTATCATTTTCCCTTTTCATACTGTTCATGGGGTTACAAGGCAAGAATACTGAAGTGGTTTGCCATTTCCTTCTCCAGTGGACCACATTCTGTCAGACCTCTCCACCATGACCTGCCCATCTTGGGTTGCCCCACGGGCATGGCTTAGTTTCATTGAGTTAGACAAGGCTGTGGTCCGTGTAATTAGATTGACTGGTTTTCTGTGATTATAGTTTGTGTGTCTACCCTCTGATGCCTTACTTGGGTTTCTCTTAGCTTGGGCGTGGGTATTTCTTCACGGCTGCTCCAGCAAAGCACAGCCATTGCTCCTTACCTTGGATGAGGGGTATGTCCTCACAGCTGCCCCTCCTGACCTTCAGTGTGGGAAGCTCCTCTCAGCCCTCCTGCCCCCGAGATTTTTTACAACAAAATATATCACATAAATACATATGTGAAATGAACACATGTTGAAAGATTTTACTTGAGTCATGAGAGAACGAGGAGATGTTAAAAGCGTTAAAAAAAAAAGTGAATACAAAGAAGAGATACAAGAATATTGTTCGGTAGTATTGAAATGTGCTAGAGGTAGAGACACAGGCCCTAGGGTGAAGACTGTGTCCCACAGGATTGAATCACAGGCCAAGGACTTCAAGCCATAAAGGATTATTTTCAGGCTTTGAAACCTCAGGTGACTTCCAGGCTAGATTTTGCTTTTGCTTGGGCTAGTGACTCTCCTTGTTCTCTCTTGTGAAATGAGAATATCCTTAACTATGCCTGTCCTACTACAATATTTTGAGAGTAGATAACTTATTTTCTAGTTTCACAAGTCCATAGATGGAAAGGAATCTTGCCTGAGAATCTCACTCATACCTGATCAAGATGATGAGATTTTACACTTTGAATTTGTTCTGAAATAGTTTGACACTTTTGGGGAATGAAGAATTCGGTGAATGTATTTTGCATGTGGGGTGGTGGAGGGGGGACATGAACCTCTAGGGGCCAGAGTGTGGACTTAGGTAGGCTGGATAGTGGCTCCAAAATATATCTGGGTTCTGGTGGCTCAGAGGTTAAAGCGTCTGCCTGCAATGCGGGAGACCTGGGTTCGATCCCTGGGTCAGGAAGATCCCCTGGAGAAGGAAATGGCAACCCACTCCAGTATATCTTGCCTGGAGAATCCCGTGGGCGGAGGAGCCTGGTGGGCTACGGTCCACGGGGTCGCAAAGAGTCGGACACGACTGAGCGACTTCACTTTCACTTTCTTTCTTTTCTAGTCCATAAACCTGTGAATATTACCTTATATGACAAGAGAGATTTTTTTTTCCCTGCAAATATGATTAAGTGGAAGATTTTGAGTGGAGGAGAATATCCTAGATATTACTCATGGACCCTTAGTGTAATTGCCAGTATTCTTAGAAAGGTTGAGGGAGAGTTTTGACATAGAATAAGGCATGGTGACTACTGAAGCAAAATGCTATGCTATTAGCTTTGAAGATGATAGAATGGACCATAGACAAGGAATGTACCTCTAGGAGCTGGAAAAGGCAAAGAAACAAATTCTCTAGAAACTCTGGATGAAGTGTGGCCCTGTCAGTGCCCAAGTTTAGCCCAGTAACAGTAATTTCAAACCTCTTGACCTCTAGACTGTAAGACAATGATGTGTGTGTGTGTTTTAAGCCACCAAGATTATGATAAATTGTTTCAGAAGCCATAGGTAACTAAAACTTCTCTTAAACTACTTTTACTTGGATCCATGTCTCAGCATCTTCTTCTAAGGGAACCCAAACTAAGATTCTCAGTGAGGATAAGGGATGTAGCAGCCAGTTGATTGATTGTTCTCCACCACTTTCCTGACATATGATGCATATGATTATGTTTTGAGATTAGGTAAAGCCATGCAAATTAAAAGACGCTTACTCCTTGGAAGGAAAGTTATGACCAACCTAGATAACATATTGAAAAGCAGAGACATTACTTTGCCAACAAAGGTCCATCTAGTCAAGGCTATGGTTTTTTCAGTGGTCATGTATGGATGTGAGAGTTGGACTGTGAAGAAAGCTGAGTGCCGGAGAATTGATGCTTTTGAACTGTGGTGCTGGAGAAGACTCTTGCGGGTCCCTTGGACTGCAAGGACATCCAACCAGTCCATTCTGAAGGAGATCAGCCCTGGGATGTCTTTGGAAGGAATTATGCTGAAGCTGAAACTCCAGTCCTTTGGCCACCTCATGCAAAGAGTTGACTCATTGGAAAAGACTCTGATGCTGGGAGGGATTGGGGGCAGGAGGAGAAGGGGACGACAGAGGATGAGATGGCTGGATGGCATCAGACTCTGCTGCTGGGAGGGATTGGGGGCAGGAGGAGAAGGGGACGACAGAGGATGAGATGGCTGGATGGCATCACCGACTCGATGAACATGAGTTTGGGTGAACTCCGGGAGTTGGTGATGGACAGGGAGGCCTGGCGTGCTGAGATTCATGGGGTCGCAAAGAGTCGGACACGACTGAGCGACTGCACTGAACTGAAAGCCTTGCAAGACTGTGTAAGACGAAACAGAAGAAATAGGTCTCTTATTACCATTTAAATTTTGTCAGAGATGAAGCTCCCTGGGAGACTTTTACTCTGGAATAACTGGCACTAGAGTAGCCCTTCTGCCAAAAATAGTAACAGAACTGGGCGGAATATGTGAATTGACTGTTTTTGAGCATTGTACAACATGCAGCATAAGGTTGTGATTCCAGAGACAAAGAAAGCACACAGGTAGCTAAATCATCACTCCAGTTGTCTGCCTGGGGAAAACATTCCAATGGCACAGTAAGCTGGATTCTAGGCAACACACAATGGTACTGCTGGGCTGATGAGGTAGAAATCAAGTTTCAGTAAAGCTAAATTTAGCAGCTGGAATTTGCAAGACAAGGCATCGGAGAAGAGGAAACTATGTAAAGGAAGATCTTCAAAAGTTCATTTGGGCATTTCCCAAGAGTCTTTGGCTGAGGACTGAGCTGTATAGTCATAGGGAAAGACTACTGAGACTGGCCAGAGGGTACAGGGTTAAGAGAGGAACAGAGATACTACCAGTTGACCCATGCTGGGGAATGTTGGAGATACAGGAAACAAGTAATGAGTCCTTGATAATACCTCCCTAATATGTTGGGTATCCAGCTGAAACATCAGAAGCTTTAGGAGTAAAGATCATGCCCCATTGTAAGGCCTATAGTAGATTCACTCTTTAACAATCCTAAAACCCAGCAAGAGATAGAATTTGGAGGTTGATTCCTCAAAATTAACTGGGCTTAGGAAACAACTTAGGCTTTTTGCATACTTTAATAAAGCATAAGATCCAAGGTATAAACTACCTGTTAAACCATCGACACTCTACAAAACCCAGCGTTCCTAAACAGATCCTAAACAGAACAAACATCAACACTCTTCAGAACCCAGCATTCCTCGATATTTTTAATATACAGTAAAAATATTCAGCATGGAGAAAACAGGAAAATAGGACTTGTCAGTAGTCAAGAAAAAGTCAATAGAGAAAGGCCCCAAGATGGCCAGTTGTTGGATTTTATAAACAAAGACTTTAAAGCAATTATTCTATAGTCAAAGAACTAAAGGCAAATGTTCAGTGAATGAAGGAAACATGGTCTTAATGAGTGAACAGATTAGGAATTTTAACAGACAATGAAAAAGTGTAAATAACCAAATGAAAATTTAGAACTCAGTCGGCAAAATAAAACACATAAAAGATGGGCTCAACATCACCTTGAAGAAAGAATCAGTAAATTTGAAGACAAATTAGTAGGAATTATTTAATCTGAATTGATGCTTCTGAACTACGGTATTGGAAAAGCTCTTGAGAGTCCCATGGACTGAAAGGAGATCCAACCAGTCCATCCTAAAGGAAATCAGTCCTGAATATTCATTGGAAGGACTGATGCTGAAGCTCCAATACTTTGGCCACCTGATGCAAAGAACTGACTCATTGGAAAAGACCCTGATGCTCGGAAAGATTGAAGGCAGGAGGAGAAGGGGACGACAGAGGATGAGGTGGTTGAATGGGATCACGAACTCAATGGACTTGAGTTTGAGCAAGCTCCAGGAGTTGGTGATGGACAGGGAAGTCTGTTGTGCTGCAGTTCATGGAGTTGCAAAGAGTTGGACATGACTGAGCAACTGAACTGAACTGATCTAATCTGAAAAACAAAATTAAGCATTTATCCTTTAAAATAAATAAATTTAAATGAAAACAAAAAGGTATTATATTGGCTTCTCCTGTATTATTCTTTGGACTTAAATTAATAACTTCACTGCCACTTTAAGCTGGACTCATGTGGGTTTTTTTTTTTTTTTTTAATTCCCCAGAACCTCGAAGGACCATTGCAGAAAAGTAGAAAAAGAGGCCTGCTACGATAATATAAATGAATACTCATCTTGGGGAAATAATCTTCCAAAATTTTCACTTATTCAAACATAGTATAAGTACTAAGAAGACTTCACTCGTTATCTACTGTTCAGCTGAGCAACCACAACCTGTTACAATTTACCCTCTAAAAGTCATACGTACACAGTGCAGGTTCATGGTTAAAAACATGATCTGTGTTGCTGGAATGCCTGGATTTAACTTCTAAATGTACCACTTACTAATTGGGTAACTGTGGGCAAAGTTCTTAGTTTCCTTATCTGTATTATGGGGATAATAGTTCATACCTCATAAGTTTTGGAAACTATAGGAAATGATATATATAAAAAGCACTTGGAATAGTACCTGGCAAATATGCGTTGGCTATTATCATTAGATACATTTTCCCCCAGGCCCTTTAATAATACAAGTTTGGGGGAATAGGATATTCAATGAATGATTCGTCTTGAAAACATTGATTTAAAAAGTAACTCATGTCAGTGTGCTTTAAAGGCTAAAACAGCTCTTACCTTTTCCCTGCTGATCAACAAAGGCATTCGTTATTTTTAAAGTAGAGATATGCCTGCTTCTTTGGAATAGCTGTCCACCACAGATAAATATTACTTTGTACTACTGGGTGTGTTCAGTGTGTAAATAGATCGTAGGAACACAAGAGGCTAGTTTTGCGAGTTTCTGCTCCTTGCACTCCATGAGGGTCAGGTAGTCCAGCATTCTACAGTTTGTGTGTTTGAAAGAAAAGTAAGCCTACAAAAGTGTTCCATCCATCAGACTGAGGTAAGATTACTGTGTCTAGTGAACTTTAGTATGACATCTTCTTTCTTGATTTTTATATTTTGTGTTTGTGAGGTGGGGTTTGGTTTCAGGAAATGAAAGACTAATCTCACCATTTGGTTAAAAGGAAAAAGACAGGAATATATAAAGAAGGGACATTTTGGCCAATGGGCTGCTCTGTAAGTTTGATGGAATGAGGAGGGAGATATAGGTACCTTCTTGTTATTAGCATTTAATTTAATCTACAAATTGAAGCATTGCTCTAGATCCCACTGAAAATAGGAGCAATTATGTATCTGTGACATAATCAATTTCATAGCAGAAGTACTGTGTCACTTTGCCAAAAATCTATTACACCTCTAGGTATAAAGTAGTAGTCCTTTTGCTCTGAATTTCCTTTCTTTGTTAGATAAGTCAGATTTTATTTAGCACCGTTGAATTGTTCTTTGCTTTCACTCCTATTCTTGATACGGTGACATATCTAGTATGGATATATATTTAGTAGTATTGCTGAAGTTTGAAAGCCTTGGAATAAGTTCAATATGAATATGATGTTTTTAACGCCACAGGAAGATGAGATACTTACTGTGAATATGAATATAATACACTAGAGAGATGCATCAGGTTTTAAAATATTCCTTTTTAATATGGATTGTTTTAATTAGCTAGACCATCGTCCTCATTTAAGTCAAAACTGCATTTTGCAACATATCAGACTATGTATTTGGAGAACAAAGGAGGTACCTATTTAAAGCATTCAAAGTCATGACTAGAAAATATTATATATGATAATATATTTTAAATACTGCTTAAATCTTGGCCTCCTTAAAATGTCTTCCAAGCGTAGGCACTGAGTGTTTAACTTTTTCACTTCATAATACACTGTTTGCATGTTGTTTAGATAACAGCTTAAGCACAAGACTGTTATAATTTAAAGCCTATGGCTTAAGTGCATAAAGATATTTGATTGGACATCAATAAAATTCTTAAACAGATCCCTCTATCCCTGTGTGCATAAAAACATGTACACAAATATGTATTTACATATGGGCAAGTAATATCTGGGAAACAGATAAGGAAAAAGGTGAGAAGATGTCTTTTTGTTGTCAAATCATGTTTATTCTATGTACTTAGGATTTCTGAAATGCTCTACCAGTCTGTGGTAATTAGCTGTGCTGTCATTCAACTTATTCAAGTTAGACAACGTGTTCTAATAATTTAGGGAATACAATAATAAAATAGTTCTTTTTACTTCTTTGTGTCCTGGAGACACATCTAGTATTTTTGTTGAAATGACTTTCTTATAATCATTTTGTATGTTGAGAGAAGGAAGTGCAACTTGAATTTGTGAAACATGCAGTTTGTTTTACCTAAGCCTTATTACTCAATGACATATGTTACAGCTATCTTGCCAGCATATGTAAACATTTAGCTATAATCCTTTCTATTTAGAATTTACTTGTAACTACGTTTTTGTATATCCCATATGTTGTTTGTGTATGCACTCACTCTCACCCATTTACTCCCACACACATCCACATATTTTGGATGATTTCGTGGAACACTTTTTTTCTTTTTACTTATTTCTGTCTGCGCTGGATCTTCGTTGCTGCACACAGGTTTTCTCTAGTTGCAGCCAGCAGGGTCTACTCTCTAGTTGTGTTGGTCAGGCTTCTCATTGTGAGGCTTCTCTTATTGCAGAGCTCTAGAGTGTGGGCTCAGTAGTTGTAGTGCATGGGCTTAGTTGCTCCGTGGCCTGTGGGATCTTCCCTGACCAGTTATCGAACTTGTGTCCACTGCATTGGTAGGCAGACTCTTTACCACTGGACCACAAAGGAAAACCCCATCAAGGGACTTGAAATTTGTCTTGAATGTGGGTCCATTCCAGGCTAGGTCTTTCTGTGGGTAGTATCATTTTCTTGACTTCTGTTTCTTTACCCTCCTTTATTCCATCTTCCTTGAGGCCTAGTCCATGGAGTTCTGATTCTACTCAAGATAGCACTAGTAAAGCAGGTAGGTCCCCTTACTTCCATCACTTGTAGAGCTGGCAACTATAGTGACTGCCTTAAGTTCTTGAATATCATCTGAAAGTCAGGCAGAGCTGTTAGAAGGACAAAATATGATAAATATATAGTGTCCTAGGATAGGAAGCCCACCTGATCTGTTATATCGTTTGAGCAAGAACACATCTCTAAGAAATGGTTAATTAAATCTGCCTCTATTATTAGACTACCCACTTTCTCTGTTTTAAAATCCCACTTTCTGTAAATTGCCCTATGACATGACATCTACCTTCACTGGTTTATTGACACTGTATTTCCAAGGGTCATTTGTGGTGCTTTTAGGAAATCTAATTATGTTCATTCATTTATCTATTGATTCCCCTATTCAGTAACTGTTTATTTAGTAACATGTAAACATGGGCACTACTATGTGCTGAAGTTACAGTAGGAAACACTAAAAGTTTGCCTTTAAGTACCTCTCTTCTAGTTAGGAACGATGCCAATTTACTCAAGTAATTTATTATAAATGTAATAAGTGCTGTGAGGTATACTTATTTGAATCCTCATTCCATTTGACTCCTTTGCTTTATGTGGCATTCATTGTCACTTCCTACTTCTTGAATTTTTTCCAATCTTAATATCTGTTATTCTATACTATCTCTTCAGCTACTTTTCTACCACTTTCCCTCTTGTTTCTTCGTCTCTTCCCTAAGTGATGGTTTCCCCCTAGGTTTAGCATTTGGGCCATAATGAATTACTTGTTTTCTTGGCCTGTGCCTTCTATCGACTCATAGTTTTAAATATCACCTCTAAGTGAATGCCTCCAAGTTATCCATTTCTAGGTTTTTCTACCTGCTGTATATTTTCCCACTTGTACATCCAAGTCCAACTGTCACCCAATGTTCTTCAGGATTGTAGCCAAACTCACTTTTATGTGAAACCAATTCCTCTTTCATCCATGTTTCTGTTAATGGCATTGACAGTCTCCTGGCTTCTCATGTTTGACACCTTGAAATCAGTTTTGCATCTAATTTCTCATTGACTCTCAATACCTAAACCACTACCAAGTTCTTTCATTTCTTTCATGATAATCTAGCTAATATCTATCCTTTCTCATCTCCTTTTTCTGTTATTTTTCCTTTTATTCTGTGTTTTCTCATTTTCCCCTCCCCGAGAGTCATCTTGAATTCAGAGTCTTGATTATATTCTAGCTCCATCAGAAAATCCATCCCCAGAAAGTCCCTATCTCATAGGTATCTTCTTTTTCTAAACCTTCAGAACAAAATAGTGGAAGTGATGGGAATAACAGGTTTTGGTAGCCAAAGATGCAGGGTTAAGCTCTGTTCTACTTGCCACTACCTCCTTTACACTTTTGCCCTCTGTGAGCCTGTTTCCTCATAGTTATCCTATCTTGCATAATGGTCACAAGGAACAAATAGGATCATGGAGGTGAGGTCATTTAAAACCACAAAGCACTAGGTAAATATTAAAGTAAGATTTGTTAATATAAGAGTAACTCAGGGGCAGGGACCAAGGTTCTGGGTCTTAACTATACCCAGGAAGTATAGTGTAGGGTTAAGTTTGAATCCCACTTTTGCTACTGACCAGGTGTGAAACTAAGAAAATTTAGCTTCTCTGTTCCTGTGTCCTCATCAGTAAAATGGGAGTAATAATTGTTTGCACTCAGAGGGATGTTGTTTGATTTAAAGGATTAACAGATGTAAAATACTTACAAAACAGTGCCTGACCTATAGTAATTGCTCTATAAGTGTGAGAGGTGGTGCTGAGTCACCAGGTGAGGATCAGGTGTAGTAAAGATGGAAACACAGAGCCGTGGAGCAGACACTTAAACCTGGCTGAATCCCTCATCATTGAGATCACAAATGGCCCAGTCATCATTGTCATCACAAATGGCTGTCCTTTTGTGTGAATAGATGTGCATAAGGAGATACGAACATTCTGAGTAACTATTTGGAGATAATGGTATTTCAAGCACATTTTTGTTGTTGTTAAAAAGAAAAGAATGGTAAGCAGTTAGCCCTTATAGAGTCATGAAATATGTTGATATGTCATGGAATCAAAATATCAGTATCCAATTTGCATTCTTTTACTTCTTTTTTCTTCTCTAATTGCCATGGCTAGGACTTCCAAAACTATTTTGAATAGCAATGGCAAGAGTGGACATCCATGTCTTATTCTTTATCTTAGAGGAAATGTTTTCAGGTTTTCCTCATTGAAAATGATGGGAATATAAATTCATATAACCACTATGGATTACAGTAGGAAGTTTCTTTAAAAAACTAAAAATAGAATTACTTTATGACTCAGTAATCCGGCTACTAGGCTTATATCCTGAGAAAACCATAATTCAAAAAATACATGCACCCCAATGTTCACTGCAGCACTGTTTACAATAGGCAGGGCATGGAAGAAACCTAAATGTCCATTGACAGATGAATGGATAAAGAAGATGGGGTAGATATATTCAGTGCAATGTTAGCCATAAAAGGAACAAAATTGAGTTATTTGTAGAGATGTAAATGGGTGTAGAGTCTGTCATACAGAGAGAAGTATTAATAAGTCAGAAAAGTATCATATATTGACACGTGAAATCTAGAAAAATGGTAAACAATGAACCTATTTGTAGAACAGGAATAAAGATGCAGACATAAAGAATGGACATGTGGACATAGCAGAGGAAGGGGAGGGTGGGATGAATTGAGAGATAAGAACTAAGTTATCTAAACTACCCTGTGTAAAATAGCTAGCTAGTGGGAAGCTGCTGTATTGCACAGGGAGCTTCGCTTGGTGCTCTTTGGTGACCTAGAGGGGTGGGAGGAGGCCTAAGAGTTAGGAGATAATATGTATCCAAAAAGCTGATTCACTTGGTTATACAGGAGAAACTAACAAAATGTTGTAAAGCAATTATTCTCCAATAAAACACACACATACACATCAGTATCCAAATGTTAAGAAACCAAACTTATCCTCTGCACTCTAGAAATCTCTCTCCCCGCTGCCTTCTTTTGGCCTCACTGCAAGGCATGTGGAATCTTTAGTTCTTTGTGGTTTAGTCACTAAGTCGTGTCTGACTCTTGCAAACCCCATGGACTGTACCCCACCAGGCTCCTCTGTCCACAGCATTTTCCAGGCAAGAATACTGGAGTGTGTTGCCATTTCCTCCTCCAAGTGGTCTTCTGAACCCAGGAATCGAACCCAGGCCCTCCTGCATTGCAGGCGGATTCTTTACCGACTTAGCTACAAGGGAAGCCCAGGGGTCAAACCCTCACCCCCTGCAGTGGAAGCTGTCTAATCTTAACCACAGGACTGCCAGGGAAGTCCCTAGGAATCTCTTTCTTTAACAAGTATACGCTTCTAGCATTTCTGAGTGCAAGGGACCTTAGAAATTTCTCTCAATTTATAGGATCATTGGCCAGAGTATGTATTTTTACTAACACACGGTATTCACTTTGGGTGAGGGTTTTTTTGTTGTTTGTTTTTTTTTTTATGTTAAGAAAGGATAAATGATACTTAGACTTTTCCAGCGGTGGTTCTAAGTGCTTTAGTTTGTTTAACTCCCTTTACTCTTCACAATAGCCCAATGGGATAGACTTCATCATCTTCATTCCATTTACATAACAAGCTCAGGATCATAGAGGTTGTCCATAATTAATGAAAAATTGAGCCAGGCTGCAGACCCTGGTAGTTTAGAATCAAGAACCCGTACTCTCAGCTATTGAGTCCTATCATCCTAGCCTCTCTGTACTCTCATGTCTTACTCAAGACAATAGGCTGTGGTGACTTGGGCAGCTGTTAGATGTTACTGTTCCAGTTTTCCTTGACAAGTGGTATTAAATGTTTGCTAGTTTCTCAGAATATATAAAAATAAGGTTTATACTTATTCCAGTATTCCAGTATCTGTTCAAGAAGAGTCTGATTTTTCTCACCTGTGATTCTGTATATGAGCCTCACAGTTCTCCAATAGTGATGCCCTCTTTCCTAGACAGCATATTATACTGTGCATTGGCAGGTACTTTGCACTGTGCTTCATTGTTGCCCCTGCCATGGGGATGCTCTCTTGTGTGCATGTTGGTTTCCATCTTTGTTGTCTGTTAGTTTGCATCTTTGTTTTTGCCAATAGAAGTTTCAGCTCAGTTTTTAGAGTTGCCACTTTTTGTTTCTTTGTTTAATAACTTCTTGTCCATTTAATTGTTCTCTCACCTAATTAAAAATTATTTTCTCTAAGCCTTACCAGCTACAAAAATAATTTGTTAGACTTTTACTTCATTTTCTGCTTCACTGAATAAAAATATTAAAATCTGACTTACCTTTTCTGAGCCCCTTAATAACCTTATTCATTTCCAAGTAGGTACAGTACCATTTGTAACTCTTGTTAACGTTTAATTTCGCAATTTCCAGTCCTTATAAAAGTTGACTTATCCAGGCTAATTTGATTTAATCTTTCTAACCAAATGCCAGGAACACTCTGTTCCTACATTATGAACACATCCAGTTCATTTAAGGATTTCTGGTTCATGTAAATAGATTTTGGTGACATTTTCGTTTTTGGTGTTGTGCAGTCAGAAAATATTTCCAAGAGTCAGGACTTGAAGGGAAATTAAGATAATGAAAAAAGCCAACTCTAAGATATATTTCATTAGCAAGCAAAATCCTTGAAACCAAACAATATAATGTAAAAAAATCACTTAACATTGACATGTAACATAAGAATGAAAGTGGTAAAAGTGTGAGTTGCTCAGTTGTGTCCAATTCTTTACGACCCCTTGGACTGTAGCCAATCAGTCTCCTCTGTACATGGAATTCTCCAGGCAGGAAAACTGGACTGGATAGCCATTCCCTTCTCCAGGGGATCTTCTTGACCCAGGGATTGAACCCTGGTCTCCTGCATTGCAGGCGGATTCTTTACCATCTGAGCTACCAGGGAAGCAGAAATTATAGTAGAGATAGGGTGTGGGAAGATTTCTGTATGTGTAGGCAAATCATATTTGGAATCTAGCCATCAAATAATGATGTTCCAAGGTTCAAAAATAGACTTTAAAAACATACTTTTATTTGGATTACAAAAGCTAAGTTCAGCAACAGCCCACTTGGTAAACACAGACCAAGAGATCATATGAAATATATTTCTCTAATTCAAGTATCAGAATATAGACAAATCCATTGATATATCCTCCCAAGACCTGTGTATAGAGGTCAATAGATTTTAGTCTCCTAGTGTGAAACTATATTAACATTAGCATATGATTTAAAATTTTGAACTTAATTTCATTTAAATCAAGTGATACAATATCAAACAGGGATTTTCTAAGTAGTAAGGGTCTATTTTAGAATGGGAAAGACTAGAGATCTCTTCAAGAAAATTAGAGATACCAAGGGAACATTTCATGCAAAGATGGGCTCGATAAAGGACAGAAATGGTAGGGACCTAGCAGAAGCAGAAGATATTAAGAAGAGGTGGCAAGAATACACAGACGAGCTCTACAAAAAAGATCTTCACGACCCAGATGATCACGATGGTAGATGGTGATAAACACTCACCTAGAGCCAGACATCCTGGAATGTGAAGTCAAGTGGGCCTTAGAAGGCATCACTATGAACAAAGCTAGTGGAGGTGATGAAATACCAGTTGAGCTATTTCAAATCCTAAAAGATGATGTCATGAAAGTGCTGCACTCAGTATGCCAGCAAATTTGGAAAACTCAGCAATGGCCACAGGACTGGAAAAGGTCAGTTTTTATTCCAATCCCAAAGAAAGGCAAAGCCAAAGAATGTTCAAACTATCCCACAATTGTACTCATCTCACACGCTGGCAAAGTATTGGTCAAAATTTTCCAAGCCAGGCTTCAATAGCACATGAACCATGAACTTCCAGATGTTCAAGCTGGATTTAGAAAAGGCAGAGGAACCAGATCAAACTGAAAGTAACACAACATTGTAAATCAACTATATGTCAATAAAAAAATTAATTTTAAAAATAATAAATCTAGTGATGTGATATCAAGGATAAATTTTAACTGCCTGATACAAAACAGGCAGTTTTCCCCAACTTTCCACAAATAATGGTGTATTCCATGATGTCTGTGCCTGTATAATTTTCAAGTTGCACGTTTTGAGTAGAACTGGAAGTGTATTAAAATACATTTTGTGAGAATGAATTACTGTCCTCTAATTGAGAGACCAGCTCAGGAAAAATAATTTCAGGGAGTTCAGTCAGTAACATGTAAAAAAAAAAAAAAAAAAAAAGACTGAAATGTTCTCTTTGTAGTAACCATGGTACAAAAGGAAGAATTTAACCTGCTTCAAACCATTCACAGTTGTCTTCTACTTTTGTTGTTACTACGTTTGAGCTCTAAACACAGCAAGGTTATTTCTAACACACAACAAAATCAAACAGCTATTGATTTTCTTTCAAGCAAACTCCTGTTTATCTCATTGTTCTTGTGAGTAATAGCTATATGTTTAGCTTTATTTACTTAAGCACAGTAGGATATAACTACATATTAGCAGCACTCAGATCTACAGAGTAGATTCCTGAACATTGAAGATAAAATCCACTGGTAATATTTGTTTGATTATCTTGGGGCTTCCCTGGTGGCTCAGATGGTAAAGAATCTGCCTGCAATGCAGGAGACCTGGGTTTGATCCCTGGGTTGGGAAAATCCCCTGAGGAGGGCTTTGTAACCCACTCCAGTATTCCTGGGGTTTCCCTGGCGGCTCAGAGGTTAAAGCTTCTGCCTGGAATGCAGGAGACCCAGGTTCTATCCCTGGGTTCGGAAGATCCCCTGGAGAAGGAAGTAGCAACCCACTCCAGTACTCTTGCCTGGAGAATCCCATGGAGGCAGGAGCCTGGTAGGCTACAGTTCATGGGGTCGCAAAGAGTCAAACACAGGACTGAGCGACTTGACTTTCAATTTCACTTTCCAATATTCTTGCCTGGAGAATCCCCATGGATAGAGGAGTCTAGGAAGCTATAGTCCAAGGGGTCGCAGAGTCAGACATGACCGAGCGACTAAGCACAGGGCACATACACACACATTGGGATAACTGTTGAACCTGGGTCAGCAAATATAAAATGAGGGTGCAATACTGCCACCAATAATAATAGTAACTATTCATCTTCTTTGTGGATTTCCTATGAACTAAGCCCTATTCATATGCTTTCCATGTAACCAAGATCATGTCTTTGTTCAACCATATCTTCAAGATCCCAAGTGTGACACATTTCAGAGCTTGGATTTGAACCAGAGTCCCTGTTCTATGCAAGTTGCCCTGGTCAAGTTAAGTAACTTCTAAAGGCATTTCCCTGATATATTTTTTTTTCTGTGCTGACTCAATTTTTACCTTTCTCCCTGTTTCACAGGCTCACCCAATCTGTGCTCATCTTTATCTGTAAAGTTGTCCCTGATCTGGCTCTGATGCCAATGTCTTGGGACTGACATATTCTCTGTGACCTTCTATCAATGTGTGTGTGAAGGAGGGAAACCTATGTTTGTCATTATTCAAGGTTCTTAGGTCAGCTGGCCCCTCTGCACTTTGAGTTCCCACAGACAGTGCTAATTTCCCCTCTCCCAGCTGAGCTGTTCAGACCATGCTTGTAGGAGCCCATGTAGCAGCAGGCCCTTCCTTGCTTCATTTTCCTTTACTATTTTCATACCCTGACCACTGCTGCAGCTTTCATATCCTTTCTCACTCAGGAGAGGCTGCCTCAGTGTTGTATCTTACATTCCTCTCTCCACTGTCTCGTAATAATTTCAGTGTTCAGATCTCCAAGTTTTGTTCTTGGCAGAGAGAACAGCTAGTTTGAGGAACATTAGAAGAAAAAGAAAACATTGAGGATTGCCTTCCAGTATTCTTTCCCCAAATATATGTGATAAAGATCCAGTTTCTTTGTTTTGAATTTTCCAAGCCACCTTGAACTCTTAATACTTTTGTAAAACTCCCTGTACAGTGAAGTGAGTCCACTGATGATATGCTCCTTTGTCATGTCAATGTCAGAGTCCCATGAAAGTTCTTGAATGCTCTGAATTCTGTACACATCTTGCCTATTACAAGTTTACTGAACAGCACTATTACGTCCATGAACCACATTTATTTATTTTTTTTTACACTATTGAGCGACTGAACTGAACTACAATGTTGTGTTAGTTTTTGCTGGACAGTGAAGTGAATACACAATATCCTGACTCAACCAACAGTTCTAGAATTTTCTTTTTGTGTGTGTGTGTGTGAATCTGAAGAACTGGAACAGCCTTGGGATATGCATTACTGTAGAGATCATTTTTCATGGGAAAAAAGGTACAGAAAATCTGTTTTTCCCTTAGTCTATTTCTTGTTTTGCAGGTGTGCCTGTGTATCCATCTTTGTATGGTCCTTTGGTATACAAATGTGGACCCTCCAAAAGCCAGTGGGCTGGGCATTGGTATAAGGTTGACCAAGACAAAATATACATGGTGGTGGTGGTTTAGTCACCAAGTCATGTCCGACTCTTGCAATTCCATGGATTGTAGAACACCAGGCTCCTCTGTCCATGGGATTTTCCAAGCAAGAATACTGGAGTGGGTAGCCATTCCCTTCTCCAGGGGATTGAACCTGGGTCTCCTGCATTGCAGGCAAAGTTTTTACCTTCTGAGCTACCAGGGAATCCCATATATGTGTGCATATGTATATATATTTCATTCTATGGTACAGTGTAATCATGGACAGAGGAAGATTGCTTTAATTTGAATCTTAGCTCCACCACTTTTGAGCTTTGTGGCACAGAACAAGTTAATCTCCCTCTGCCTAATTTTCCATATATGTAATATGGAAATAGTAAAAATAACCCAAAAGGTTAATGTTAAGATTGAATGAGTTAATGTGTATAAATCAGCACCCCAGAGTAAGGTCTGGTATTCGGATATGAATGCTATGTGTTTGGGCTTCCCAGCTGGAGCTAGTGATAAAGAAGCGCTTGCCAATGCAGGAGACATGAGATGCAGATTCCATCTCTGGGATGGAAAGATCCCCTGGAGAAGGGAATGGCAACCCACTCCAGTATTCTTGCTTGGAAAATTCCATGGATGAGGAGCCTGGCGGGCTACAGTCCATGAATTTGCACAGTTGCACACAGTTCAGACATGACTGAAGCAACTTAGCATGCATGCATGCATACTGTGTGTTTACTGTCATTACCATGAAGTATAAGAAAAAGGCATTAAGGCAAATATGATTTATAATGGAGCTGAAGATAGTCTATCCAATATAAAATATAATACAACATGGATAATAGATCAGGCATGGTTAATTATGACTTGGTTAATGTGAAGTATGTCATGATTTCAAGAGTGTGTGACATGGACTGTGCTAGACATTTTGCATTAACAGCTACTTTTTATGCCCCTAGTACCCCTATGTGATGGGTACTGTTATTATTTCTACTTTACAAAAGAAGAAATTGAAGTTCACAGAGGTTAGCTAGCTTAGTATCTGTAACACAGTCAGTAGTAAAGCTGGAATTTGTACTCAGAGCTTCCTGAATCAGAAACCTGAGTCTTTGCAATTCTCTACTTGAGCTGTCTATTGAAAAACTATGTGAAGTTTAAAAAATGAATTTAAAATTCACCTATAAACTCAGAAATTCTTCAATTTGATTTTTTTAAAAAGCCTCATTGAGACAATTCACCTCCCATAGAATCCACCCATTTGGAATATAAAATGTAGTGTTTTATAGTATATTGAGAAGTTAAACACCATTGCCACAATTTAGTGGTAGAACGTTTTCATCTTGGTGGTAGGCCTGGCAATAGAGTCCCTTAGGTCTTTACTTCAGGGCCAGAGACCCTGTAAGATTGCTTGAAGTGAAACTTTGAAAGTGTGAAAATGTTAGTCACTCAGTTGTCCGATTCTTTGCGACCCCATGGACTGTAGCCGGCCAGCCTCCTCTGTCCGTGGGATTTCCCAGGCGAGAATGGTTTGAGAATATTTTCTAAGTCACACAACTTTCATTTTCTTTTGTTTTCAGTTTATTATTTTTAGCTGTGCTGGGACTTTGTTGCTGTGTGCGGACTGCCTCTAGGTGTGGAGAGCCGGCGTGACTCTAGTTTTGCGGTGAAGTGGGCTTCTCACTGTAGTGGCTTCTCTTGCGAAGCACAGGCTCAGTAGTTGTGAGGCATGGGATTAGTTAATGTGGAATCTTCCCGGACCAGGGATCAAATCCGTGTCCCCTACATTGGCAGGTGGATTCTTAACCATTGGACCACCAAGGAAATCCTCATTTTCTTCTTTAAAAGCATAGAAATGCAGCTCAGATAGTATCAAGGAACTCGACCACTGTGTTCTCAAACTTCAGGGTGCACAAACACCACTGAGGGCTCTTGTTAAAATTCAAATTTAGTAGGTTTGGGGTGAGATCAGGCCTACTTTAATCAACTTGGTTATAGGAATACTAACATTGGAGCCCAATTAAGTGAAATGCTATCTTTCCTGTAATTCCATTCTTCTCATTAGTAGTTGTTACCAAAAAAACCCCCAAAACGACTGTTCTCAATCATTATTATATTTTGATTTTTTTCAGTAAAATATTTGTGGACATTTTTCCTTCTTATTATATAAATAGCTACAATATAACCATGATTTTGCTTCTTGTAACAAAAAGCCTAACATATTTATTGGCTGGCCCCCAATGGAAGTTTGCCAGCCCTGAGTGTAGAGCATCTGGCTTTCCCAATGGCACACAATTGGTAAGGATCCCACCAGCAAGGCAGGAGACATGGGTTCGATCCCTGGGTTGGGAAGATCCTCTGGAGAAAGGAATGGCAACCCACTCCAATATTCTTGCCTGAGAAATCCCATGGACAGAGGAGCCTGGTGGGCTACAGTTCATGGGATCACAAAGAGTCAGACACAACTGAGCTCACATGCACAGTATAATAGAGCATGGTGTAAGGCCACCTCTGAGTTGCATGAATCTTGTTCATCTTACTCCCCAGTTGCTTGCTGTGTTTGTCAGACTGGGCACTAGTAATCAGACTGATAGGAATCCAAACTAAGTCAGAGGGGCAACAAACTTGCTGTATTTATGGGTAACCAACCCCTCTCTACCCAGGAGGAGCTGTCTGAGCTCATGAAAATCAGCTTCAGATTTTGTTTAAAAATAGATCTTCCTGGGTTGCAGGATACTTGCTCGAGTAGCCTAAGTAGGTTCCCATAAAGGACCTAGTCTTCTCGGCTGCTGCTAAGTCGCTTCAGTCATGTCCAACTCTGTGTGACCCCATAGATGGCAGCCCACTAGGCTCCTCTGTCCCTGGAATTTTCCAGGCAAGAACACTGGAGTGGGTTGCCATTTCCTTCTCTAATGCATGAAAGTGAAAAGTGAAAGTGAAGTCGCTCAGTCGTGCCCGACTCTTAGCGACCCCATGGACTGTAGCCTTCCAGGCTCCTCCATCCGTGGAACTCTCCAGGCAAGAGTACTGGAGTGGGGTGCCTTCTCGGCTAGGTCATGTCAATAAGATTTTGGAAGCAGGATTTCCTAGCAATAATTTGTTATCCACACAGAGAGCTCGGTTAATTAGGTTTGGACGACAAGTGAACTTATGGGTAGAATATTGCTTCCTCTTACGCCAACTTTAAAGCTGCTTTACCCTGAAGGAGTCCCTGGTGGCTCAGAGGTTAAAGCGTCTGCCTGGAATGCGGGAGACCTGGGTTTGATCCCTGGGTTGGGAAGATCCCCTGAGAAGGAAAATGGCAGCCCACTCCAGTACTCTTGCCTGGAGAATCCCATGGAGGGAGGAACCTGGTAGGCTACAGTCCATGGGGTCACAAAGAGTCAGACACGACTGAGCAACTTCACTTCACTTTACCCTGAAGGATCTATGCTATACTCATACTAGAACACAGATGACTTTTCAAAACTCTCCAGGCTTCAAGTTGTCTCCTACAACATAACTTATTGTAGAGCTTCCCCCAGATGTCTATCTTGTACTCTTCTTTCTTGTGGTCTTGGTCAATGACAATTTTAGGTCTCCCAGCTGATGGCTGATTTTCAGGCTGTCTCTTTTTTTCTTTTTGGATGCAAGAACTTATCCAACAATCAACAGTTGCTGCGAATAATCCTTGTTCCCACAAGACTCCTAACTGTGATCATATTTTAGTATGCTCTGGGGTGGGGGGGACCTTGAAGGAATTAGATTACCCCCCCCCCAAATAATTGCAAGGTTTACTAATCTATATTATTAGAAACTAGAATATGGCCAAGGAATATGTGATATAACACTAGATTGAGTTCAATGTATTGATAAGGTACATTTCCTAGAGTTTCTGGGTTTAGTGTGGTACCCAGAAACTCTGGAGATCATGCAACTGGAGTTGTTTGTAACAGTTTACTTGACTGATTGATTGAAATCTGAACATAATAAAGTGAAAGTGAAGTCACTCAGTCGTGTCCCACTCTGCAACCCCAGGGACTCTAGCCTGCCAGGTTCCTCGATCCATGGGATTTTCCAGGCAAGAATACTGGAGTGGGTTGCCGTTTCATTCTCCTGGGGATCTTCCCGACCCAGGGATCAAGCCCAGGTCTCTTGCACTGCAGGCAGACTCTTCTCTGTCTCAGCCACCAGAGAAGCCTCCCTGGACATAATAGTGGCCTCCATTGATTTTTGAGTGATATGCTTGACTCCCAGTTCATTAGACTCAACTGTGTCTTTTGCTGTGTTGATTATCCTCTGCCCCTAGTTTCTTTCATCAGTGCATTTATTTCTTTGTGTCTTCTTTAAAAATTACTGATCCTCATGATCCTATCTCTGCCTCTTCTCTTCCTGTGTATTCTCACTTGCATGATTTCAGCCACCATGTAGGTATCAGTAATTCTCATTTAAATGCCTCTTGTATAGACTTCTCTGATAAACTCTAGTTTCATACCAAATGCCCTTCTGAATACGTCTTTGTTTTTGATATTTGCCCCCTAAGCACCTGGACCCCAACATCTTCAGATTTTAAATAATTTTTTTTTCTCTCATCCTTTTTTGTTTTGTATCCTCTATCTCTGTTACTAATATTACCATCAACATTCCTAGTCTTTACCCCAATCCTATTGAATCAGGATTTCTGGAGATGGAACCTCAGGAATCTATGTCTGAACAAGTCCCATGGCTGGTTCTAATGTACACTAAAATTTAAGAATCTTTGCATTTCCCCATGCCAGAAACCTCAGTGGCTCTCTCTTCCCACTCACATATAGTTAGTTCAGTTCAGTTCAGTTCCGTCACTCAGTCATGTCTGACTCTTTGCGACCCCATGAATCGCAGCACGCCAGGCCTCCCTGTCCATCACCAACTCCCGGAGTTCACTCAGATTCACATCCATCGAGTCAGTGATACCATCCAGCCATCTCATCCTCTGTCGCCCCCTTCTCCTCCTGCCCCCAATCCCCTCCCAGCATCAGAGTTTTTTCCAATGAGTCAACACTTCGCATGAGGTGGCCAAAGTATTGGAGTTTCACCTTCAGCATCAGTCCTTCTAATGAACACCCAGGACTGATCTCCTTTAGGATGGACTGGTTGGATCTCCTTGCAGTCCAAGGGACTCTCATGAGTCTTCTCTAACACCACAGTTCAAAAGCATCAATTCTTTGGCACTCAGCTTTATTCACAGTCCAACTCTCACATCGATACATGACCACTGGAAAAACCATAGCCTTGACTAGATGGACCTTTGTTGGCAAAGTAATGTCTCTGCTTTTGAATATGCTATCTAGGTTGGTCATAACTTTCCTTCCAAGGAGTAAGCGTCTTTTAATTTCATGGCTGCAGTCACCATCTGCAGTGATTTTGGAGCCCAGAAAAATAAAGTCTGACACTGTTTCCACTGTTTCCCCATCTATTTCCCATGAAGTGATGGCACCGGATGCCATGATCTTAGTTTTCTGAATAACTGGACCTTATTGAGATTATCCCCAAATATCTGAAAAATGATCCTTTATTTCTTCCCCACAAACTTCACTTCCCAGTCTCTCCCTGGTCCTCCTGCCTGATCCTCCTCATTGTCTACATTACCTCTACCCTCTCAGACAATCACTGAGTACCGATGTCTTTCAAAACATGCATTTAAAATAGAAATCTGACTGCGCTATTCCTTGTCTTAAAAGCATCCAACAGTTTGATGGCATGGGAGCAGTGTTCAGACTTTTTAAGGTCATGGAGCTCTTTCTTCAAATAAAACCCTGCCAGAAAATCCAAGTTATAGAAGAGATAAAAGCAGAGCTGCTGTTTGAAGCAGGGGTCAGCGCCACAGACTTGGCCATGCAACCTGCCTTGCTGTGTTTCCTAAGAAACGAGTCCGAAAGACACAGTATGGAAAACACTGGATAAAGTCCAGGTGATTTATTTGGCCATCAAATTCCTCGCTGGCTGGCTCTTTCCTTCCTCTTCCCTTTCCACCATGAACTCAGACCCCAGCCTTGGGATTATTCACTATTCCCTGGATCAGTTCTGTGTAGTTGTGGCTTTTCATGTTTACCATCTTCACATCCGACAATGACCACTTTCCTTTTCCTCACTGTCCTTTTCTTTGTGTTCTCAAAGCCAAGCTGGCATTTATGACCTTTTTAAAAATATTTTCGTCTGTCTTCACTACAAAATAGACAAATTCTTTAGGAACAGAGCGCATGCTTTATTTATTTATGTATCCTCTAGATTCAGCATTTCATTGCATGAACATTTATATGCTCTGTAACCCATTGTATCTGTTCTTTGGCTTTATTTTTTCCCACCCAGAACATGCCTTAGTGAATTAAGCATTATTTTAAAATTACATTTATTAACCACAAAACTATATGACACTACTTATTCATTGCAGAAACATGGAAATGAAGAGCATTATAAAGAAGAAATTAAAATACAACTATAGTATAACTACCCAAAGATAAACTTAATATTCTGACTTCCTCCCATTCTTTTTTCCATATTTAGGTGTGTATTTATTTCCTTTAACACATTTAGAATGTATATGTGTGTATGTGAATATTTATCTTTGTGTGTATTTATTGTAAAGACAGCACATTTTTAAGTAAACGATGCAGTATTGTTAGCTATGGTAACTGCGCTGTGCTGTAGATCCCTAGGAGTTATTCATCTAGCATAACTGGAACTTTGTACCCTTTGACCAATTTTGAAAGATTCAGTTCATCCTCTGAAAAGGTTAGGGTTATGGTAAGAACCATAAAAGCTCAGATTTTTTTCTACTTTCAAGCTATAAAGGAGCTCTGTCATAGTTTTATGTATGGTGGTTGAAGACACATGATCCTGGGTCAGATACAATGCATTTTACTATTATCAGGACAGCTAGTCTTGTGAGCTTCACGTTGGCACTGATTCCCCTTGCCCACAAGTGCCCTGGTGGAAACTGTGTGCACGCAGTGGATTTGTGTGACAGCTGAGGAACCCTGAAAGTAGGGAACTCAACTTTTTACAATGGACTGCAAGGAAATCTGCCCTTGGCCCTTGAGGGAGAGTTTTGCTTTATTAAACAAATTGTAAGGGAATCTTCCCTTTGCTCCAAAGAGAGGCAGACTATGTCATTCACTGGTCATTCTACAGTTCTGGAAGGATTGTCCAGAATAAAAGGCCAGTTAGTGCCTCTGCTAACAAGACATGTAAATATGGAAGAGCCCATGGAGAACTGTCTTTCAGCTAAGAGTTGAACCTATTTCCACTTCCGCCAATGGGGCATGAATATGCCCATTTCCACACACCCTCACCAAACATTGGATGACAGTGGATTTTGCTTCATTTTACATTTTCATAATCTAATGAAAAACTGAAAAGTATTTTCCTTGTCATAATTTTCTTTCGAATGACTAAATAAGCTTTATTTCATACTTATATGAATTGCTTATAAATTGCCAATACTGTGGGTTACCTGTTCTTGTTTTTGCCCCTTATTTTATTGGTTCATTTTCTTGTGATTTATGGGAGCTGTTTATACTTTCTAGATAGTTATCTTTTTCTGCTTTATATAGAAAAATCTTATTTCCCAGCTTGTCTCTTCTTTCTTTTTATTTATACTGGCTTCTTTTGTATAGATACTTAAAATTTATATATGGTCTGTTGTGTGAAACTTTTTTGGCAATACAGGATTTTGTGGGTCTTGTTAATTAAAAAGCATATGGAGGAATTACCAGATATTATGGTACAAGTGTATCTACTAATTCCTTCAAATCTTTCTTTCTTGAATTTATTTAGGTTTATTCCTGACCAGTTTTTTTATTAAAAAAAATAGACATAGTCCTCTCTTTAAAAATATCAAAGCACGTGATGCCATGATTAAGAACCAGCAATGTTAAATATCTTTTTTCAAATTGAGGGTTCTGTGAAAATTCACAGTAAACATCAGAGCATTAAAGTTTCTGATAAGTTGTGGAGTGCTAAGTGGTAAATAATTGGCCTGCCAATGCAGGAGATGCAGTTTGATCCATGAATTGGGAAGATTCCCTTGGGGAGGAAATGGCAACCCACTCCAGTATTCTTGCCTGGAGAATCCCATGGACAGAGAAGCCTGGCCAGCTGGAGTTCATTGGGTCATAAAGAGTCAGACATGACTGAGCAACTGAGCATGCAGTTTGTTCCATGGAGGCCCTGAGAGGTAGTCACTATCATGGTTAGAAGCAGGGTCCTTGAAACCAGACTGCTCTGAGTTACTTACTGATGGCATAATTTTGGCCATGGTAATTAATGTCCTTTGCCTTAGTTTTCTCATCTATAAAATGGGGGTATTGGAACTTATTTTGTGAGAGGGTCATGAGGATCAGTTGAATCATCTATGTACTAGCTGTTTTTATTTTGGGACATTCTGAGAATGCTGTTTTGGAGCATCACTGTAAAGCTGCTGGTCTTATTAGTTGACCATCCTACTATTGCTCAGGGAATCAATACCATTTTGAAAAGAAATTCAACTACTGCACCCCTATGAAATGTGCCACACAGATATGTCCACGTGAGAAGAAACTGCTCAATGGAAAGTAAATGCTTGCAATTCTGTAGCATTGGCCCTTGAATCTTTCAGGTTGCATTCATAGTTAAGGAACTATTCATTTCTCTCCTCACAGCATCTTTATCTCTCTCTCAGTTCTAACCTCTTGATACTCATGTGTAGTCCTCCCTGCTCATCTATTTGAAAGACACTCTCAAGTAAAATTTGCATATGCTATTTTTCTGGTTATTCTAAGCGTCCTAAAAATCCCTCTAAGTGTGCTGAAAATTCATCTTGTTGTTGTGCTGTCAGTAATAGGGAACAGGAAATTAATTTTGTATTAATTTCCTCGTAAGAGTACTTCCAGAAACATCCTATTTTTTTTCCCAATTTATATGTAAGTGTGTTTAGCTTTATAAAGAAGGATTCTGTGATACATTGTTCAATAACCTGATTTTTTAACTTGACATACAGTATGTATGTTTCCACCTTTTTGTTGTTTAGTCACTAAGTCGTGTCCAACTCTTTGTGACCCTGTGGACTATAGCCCACCAGGCTCCTCTGTCTGTGGGATTTCCCAGGCAAGAATACTGGAGTGGGTTGCAAGTTCATTCTGCATATTTCCACCTAAATATTATATGTTATATCGATGTATCCATTTCCTGTGATCTGACATTGCTTCCAATTTTCAGCTATCAAGCAGTGCCCTGGCAAATCTCACAAGTTTCTTACTAGTCCTTAGGACACAGTTCATACTTGAAATTGGAGGGTCAAGTTCATGCACTCCTTGCCAGATCACCTCCAGTGGTAAGTCTTGGAGATAATGTCCTTCATATTGCATTAGAAACAGTTACCTGCCAAAGATCTAAGTTCTCATTGTCTCTATTTCATAATTATTATATTCTCTCTGGCAGTGCATTTTTAAAAATGAGCATTTTTTTCATTAAAAATGTAATTTTCTTCATGACTAGCTGAATTTATAACTAAATAACAATGCAACAAATTTTTTTTCTTCATCTCATAATCTTCTCAAGTGATGGAAAAAGCATAGCTAGAAACTGTCTTTATAAAAATAATTCTAGGGATAAGACTGGCTTATCACTTCCTTAGCCATTAATCACAGTGTTTTATGGTTCTTTGTTGAAGATGATAAAATGGTTAAAGGATTATTCGTGACATGTCATTCTTCCTAGAGGACTGAGACATCAATTACCCACCTGAGATTAGGAAATGTAATTCAATCATTTTAAAAGTAATTTACAATAATTCTAATTTCTAATGCATTTTTCTGTAGAAAATGATACACAGTATCTCAGTTTGTCTGGGCTACAACAAAAAACACCATAGATTGGATGGCTGAAACATTTATTTCTCACACTTTTTGAGACTGGGAAGTCCGAGATGAAGGTGCTGGCATATTTGGTGTTCAGTGAGCGCCCACTTCCAGGCTTTTAGATACTATCTTCTTCCTGTCTCCTTACATGGCAGAAGGGAGGAGGGAGCTCTCATCATTCATGAGGCCTCTTGTCTCTTGAGCTAATCACCTTCCAAACGTCCCACCTCTAAATATCATCACATAGGGGCTTAGGTTTCAACATATTAATTTTGAAGGGGCACATACTGTCTAAAGCACACAGTGTAGTTGTCATCATAAATTCAACTTTGAAAACTTTCATTTATCATGATCATTTCCCAATGTGTTTCCTTTCAGTTCTTTTAATGAAACGTCTATACATACAGGAATGTTGAAAAGAAATACAGTAAACCTTGATGAACTTGCCAAATGGGTTCTGCTATTAACATTTTACCATATTTATTTCATCTCTATAGTTAATACATTGTTTGAAATTTCTTTGAAAAAGGTTACAAATAATAACTTACTAACTGAATGCTTCTTTCAGATCAGATCAGATCAGTCACTCAGTCGTGTCCGACTCTTTGTGACCCCATGAATCACAGCACGCCAGGCCTCCCCGTCCATCACCAACTCTGGAGTTTACTCAAACTCACATCCATTAAGTCTGTGATGCCATCCAGCCATCTCATCCTCTGTCGCCCCCTTCTCCTCTTGCCCCCAATCCCTCCCAGCATCAGAGTCTTTTCCAATGAGTCAACTCTTCGCATGAGGTGGCCAAAGTATTGGAGTTTCAGCTTTAACATCGGTCCTTCCAATGAATACCCAGGACTGATCTCCTTTAGAATGGACTGGTTGGATCTCCTTGCAGTCCAAGGGACTCTAAGGAGTCTTCTCCAACACCACAGTTCAAAAGCATCGATTCTTCGGTGCTCAGCTTTCTTCACAGTCCAACTCTCACATCCATACATAACCACTGGAAAAACCATAGCCTTGACTAGATGGGCCTTTGTTGGCAAAGTAATGTCTTTGCTTTTCAATGTGCTATCTAGGTTGGACGTAACTTTCCTTGTAAGGAGTAAGCGTCTTTTAATTCATGGCTGCACTCACCATCTGCAGTGATTTTGAAGCCCCCCAAACTAAAGTCTGACACTATTTCCACTGTTTCCGTGTCTATTTCCCATGAAGAGATGGGACCAGATGCCATGATCTTAGTTTTCTGAATGTTGAGTTTTAAGCCAATTTTTTCACTCTCCTCTTTCACCTTCATCAAGAGGCTCTTTAGTTCCTCTTCACTTTCTGCCATAAGGGTGGTATCATCTGCATATCTGAGGTTATTGATATTTCTCCCAGCAATCTTGATTCCAACTTGTGCTTCTTCCAGCCCAGTGTTTCTCATGATGTACTCTGCATAGAAGTTAAATAAGCAGGGTGACAATATATAGCCTTGACTTTCTTCTTTCCTATTTGGAACCAGTCTGTTGTTCCATGACCAGTTCTAACTGTTGCTTCCTGACCTGCATACAGGTTTCTCAAGAGGCAGGTCAATTGGTCTGGTATTCCCATCTCTTTCAGAATTTTCTACAGTTTATTGTGATCCACACAGTCAAAGGCTTTGGCATAGTCAATAAAGCAGAAATAGATGTTTTTCTGGAACTCTCTTGCTTTTTCCATGATCCAGTGCATGTTACCAATTTGATCTCTGGTTCCTCTTCCTTTTCTAAAACCAGCTTGAACATCAGGAAGTTCACGGTTCACATATTGCTGAAGCCTGGCTTGGAGAATTTTGAGCATTACTTTACTAGCGTGTGAGATGAGTGCAATTGTCCGGTAGTTTGAGCATTCTTTAGCATTGCCTTTCTTTGGGATTGGAATGAAAACTGACCTTTTCCAGTCCTGTGGCCACTGCTGAGTTTTCCAAATTGGCTGGCATATTGAGTGCAACAGTTTCACAGCATCATCTTTCAAGCCCCTTCATTATAGGGGACTGGAATGCAAAAGTAGGAAGTCAAGAGACAGCAAAAGAGATACTGATGTATAGAACAGTCTTTTGGACTCTGGCAGAGGGAGAGGGTGGGATGATTTGGGAGAATGGTATTGAAATATGTATAATAACATATATGAAACGAGTCGCCAGTCCAGGTTCAATGCATGATACTGGATGCTTGGGGCTGGTGCACTGGGATGACCCAGAGGGATGGGATGGGGAGAGAGGAGGGAGGAGGGTTCAGGATGGGGAACACATGTATACCTGTGGCAGATTCATTTTGATATATGGCAAAACCAATACAATATTGTAAAGTTAAATAAAATAAAATTTAAAAAAAAGAAAAAAAAGAAATGGAAGTCATGTTCAACTGCGCTTCCCAGAGAGACTTTAACTTTTAGCACTATGGTATTTGATCAGTGACACTCAAGATGACCCACAAAAGGGCAGAGTCTAGAAGACCTGTGGTGCATTTCTCAAAGGATGTGGTGACTCTGCTGCTAAGTCGCTTCAGTTGTGCCCGACTCTGTGCGAACCCATGGACTGCAGCCCACCAGGCTCCTCCATCCATGGGATTTTCCAGGCAAGAGTACTGGAGTGGGTTGCCATTGCCTTTCCTCAAGTCTGTCTGCTTTTATTAAAAGATTGCAAAAGTTCATTCCTCAGCTCCATTAGTTTCCTAAGACTGCACTTACAAATTACCACAGACATGGCTTAAATACAAAAATAAAACATTTATTTGGTTTTAAGTCTGGAGGTCAGAAGTTTGAAATATGTTTCTCTGGGCTACCTACTTTGTACTTTGACCCCAAAAGCAGAGATTCTATATCTCAACAGAATAACTGAATCAAGCGTGGCCGCCCCTTGGGGGACCTGTCTAAGCAGCTGGGGAGGGAGACACAGGTAGCCATCTGTTAAGGGCGTGGCCTGTGCCAGGCTCTGTGTTAAATCACAGGTTAAGTTACAGTCTACAGGAACATGGTGACATCTGGGAAAACTCCAAGGTGGAGGAACTCTGATTATCCCTGCTTTACAGATGAGGGAGCTGCTGGTCCCAGGAAAGAGAGGGATGTCCAAGATCACACAGCCAGAAAGTGGTGAACTGGGATGGCGAACCCAGGTCCACTGACCCCACTGTTGAAGCCAGCTGGGCAGCCTCTGACCAGTCCTGTATGACAGGCCAGGAGCAGCAGAGGGGGGCCCTTTGCCATCTGATGAACGTCCACAGACAGTGTCACAGCACTGGCTAATAAGCCCTGTCTTTCTCTTTTCTGGAATGAGATGGTAAAATAAATAATACATGAACTCAACATGGCCATAATTCCTCTTATGTGTATTTCTTTATGGTTTCCCCATCACTCTTCAATCTTCATGTAAAAGTCCTGCCCCATTAAGTTCACACTGACTGCTCTGCCATCCTCTTCAATCACTCCCCTTGGCTTCACCTCCCACTTTTAGATGTTCCCCATCAGGAATAAAGCCTTAGGCTCCGACCTCATGGTTTTCAGCCCCTCCCCCATTATCACCATCCTTCTGGGAATTCAACAGGTCCTCTCCACACCAACCTCCCAACCTCGCTGGTCTGGACTCCTTCAGAGCCAGTGAGGAAGTCCTGCCCTGCAACCTCAGCCAGCGACTCCTCCCAGGACCACACACAATACTGTCACCATCGGAAACTGCTCCCCGATTTCAGGATTCCAGCATCCCTCCCTGACCACCCACTCCACCCCTCCATCTCTCATGAGAGGACCAATCCCCCCCCTCCGCCACCCCTGCCACCCCATGTCACCCATACACCTCAAGAACAAATGACAGAAAGCAAGCAGTTCCAAGCACAGCCATGAACGCTTTAATAGCAGTGCTAAGGGCAGAAGACCAGGCCTCCCTCATCTGTGGGCAGTTTGGGGCGAGATGAAGCTACTGATGAGGTGTGGCTGGACTCAGGGGCCTGGGCATCCCTAATTCTCGGGAAGGTGTGGTGAAGCTGAGGGCTCGGAGAAGGCACCGGGCTGGAAGAGGCGGCGGAGATTCTCATTGTTGATCAGTGCCGTCTGCACGTGCTCTGGGCTGATGCGCACCCTGCGGTTGGCGCAGGCCTCCTTCCCCGCCAGGTCCAGGATGTTAGCTATCAGGCACTCAAGGACTGCGGTCAGGAACACGGGCGTCGCTGAGCTCAGGCGGCTAGCGAACTGACCTTGTCGCAGGAGGCGGTCCAGGCGGCTCACAGGGAACTGCAGCTCGGCCCTGGTGGAACGGGAGAGGGACTGTCTCCTACTGCGACGGCAGTTCTTGAGGTGTCTTCTCGAAGACATACTGTCGGCTGGATGCTGCCTCTATCAGCTCAGACTGATGATCCCGCTGGCTGGGGCCTCCTGAGACGCCAGTCTCTCTCTGCTGGCTGTGTCCCCTTGCTCAGGTCTCTTATTGCTGGGAGCTGCCTTTGTGACAGCTCAGGCTTTGTGATGTCATCAGTAGCCAGCCAATTGGCCCTGACCAGACTGGCCTAGAAATGGTTGTGATAGGGCCCTCTTTTAAAGGGAACTCTTTCTATTTCACTGTAACAGTCTAGTAAAAATAAGTAAACAAACAAACAGGGGGCATGGAGAGAAAAAGAATGTTTTCATGGAAACACAGCCCTGTCTCTGGGACACCACTTCAGCTTATCTGAGCCTAGCCTTGGATTATCTTTGAACCGGTTCACATCCCTCTGTAAATTGGTGGTCACTGATAGACATACTGAATGCCTTGTCCAGGGGAGATCCTTTTGTCTCCCTTCTCATATTGTAATAAAACCAATCGTGCCTCCAATTACACATTTAAAATGCTCTGCTTCAAAACTTATATGTTTGTTCTTCAGGTTACCTTTTGTTATACCATCTGCCAATCCCCTCAGGAGTCAAACAGATTCTTTGAATACATGTACATTTCATATCTTTAAGAGTGTCTTGATTTTCTCTGTTTCAAAATATCTTTTAACTGTTTTGGAGGTCACATGGATGTGCCCATGGACTCCCTGTCAGAGCCAGGTAAACTCCCAAGACAGAAAAGTGCCACATTCTCAATTCAAGCCCAGGAGTGTCTTGTTTCTTCTGGGTGATTCCAAATCCTCATGGAAACCAAGAGGATTACCATGATTTTCTAATTTTAAAATTTTCCTCTGTAGTAATTTTGTGGTTGCTTTGCTTTTATTCATTTATAGCCGATAAGTTATTCCAATTGTTGGCAGAAATGGTGGAGAATTTGGTTTCAGGATCTGACCATCTGGCGACCTCTTGAAATAGGTTCACAGAGATCTAGGCTCCACTGAGTTGAGAGACAACAGAGAAACTGGTTTTCCAGGCTTTGTTTGTCTATTTGCTTCTTCAAATCATACCCTCTAGAGAAGAACACTTTTTGATATTTACTTGAGCCATGGCTAAAATTATAACATTGAAGATATCTGTTTGTAAGTGAAGGTTTTGAAGAAGAAAATAAACATGAACTCGTCGCTCCTGATTTGACTAGTGTTCATTGGGTCCATTTAACTAAAAGAATGAGACTCAAAAGAGAATGAGACTCATCTCTAGATCAAATACACTCCTGATTAGCGTTACTCTTTTTTGTCACTTGATTAAAATGTGTACATAGTGGGTAAGGGATTCAATAGCAGAGGATATGAACTAGCTTAACACAGTCATCCAAAAATGGTACATATTGGGACTTCCCTGGTGGTCCAGTGGTTAAGACTCTGCACTTCCAATGCAGGGGACTTGAGTTTGAACCCTGGTCTGGGAACTGAGATCCCACATGCTGTGTGGCACAGCCAATAAATAAATAAATAATACAAAAATGGTACCTACTTAAGTAAATTAATCACAGCCCAAATGCTGGTTCTCCAAGGGTTCAGAAATGTGATTTGGTTAGCATACAGAGAGCAGATCAGACGTAGGTTCAAACTAAACTAGACACAGAGGGTTCCATTGGGAGGACCAGGACATCCATTTCTTGAAGGGAGAGCTCTAGGGAAAGCCAACTGCAACCGGAAGTCTCCAGAAGAAATTTAAACACAAACAAGAGTGAAATGTTGTCTGCTTTGAGGTATTGATGACATGAAAATTTGCCAGACTGAGTCCTCATCACCCAACATGGAGCATGTACTATTGGGAACAAATAGTTAATTTTCACATGGGGGCTCAAATACTTCTGCTCGGGTCTGAGTCTGGCTGGGCACCGTCAGTATGTAGCTCTCTGGATCTCCTCTGTCTTGTTCCATGCTCATTGTTTCCTCTTCTCCATCCTATGTTTTTCCAAAAGGACTGGATGCTGATTCCATGTTACTAAATGATACAGTCCCGTCCTGCCTTCTGGAGGAAACATCTTGATTTTCTTGATAAAATTTTGGCTATTTCTGATCTCCTTGGTCATTCATTTAGAAATCATTTCTATTAGTCCAGCTATAGATGGGTAAAAATCCATTCAGGGCTAATTTCGTTAAACTCTCACTGACTAATTTCATTTTTCTTATATCCATGTTTGATTTCCCATCTTCTCTGTCACCATCCTGCGATAGCCCCATGGTGTTACTCCACCCTTCCCCTCTCTTCTCCTCAGGAGTAGACTCTTAGACTTTTAGAAGGCAGACTTGCATATACTTAAGCCCAAGGCAAGAATAACTGGAAGCCTCAGGTTAAGCATTTTTATAGCTCCCAACTTTCTGAATGAATTCTAAATACAATTCTATTGAAGAGTCACATAGGGCATTCTAAATCTGACATTGCAAATATACAGTATGTGTTAAGTGAACCTGGCTGTGATGATAACATATTCATTATCTGAGTTACCAAGTGCTTTTCCTATTTTTACCTGAAAATAGATGAGACACAGAAGGGGCAGAAACAACAGCTGTGCTATTTATCTGAGAGAGACTGCATCTGATGGAAAAACTAAACCTTTCTATGTCTATAGGTCTATTTCTGCTGTGTAAATAAACTCGGTTACCAAAGGGGAAGGGGTAGGTAGGCATTGATTAGGAGGATGGGATTAACATACACACTACTATATATAAAATGGATAACTTAACAAGGACCTAGTGTATAGCACAGGGAATTCTACTTAATATTTTGTAATAATCTATATGGTAAAATAATCTGAAATACACACACACACACATACACACACAAAATCACTGTGCTGTACCCCTGAATCTAACATGATATTGTAAATTAGCTATGTCCTCAGTTTCTTAGTCGTGTTGGAGTCTTTGTGACCCCATGGATTGTAGCCCACCAGGTTCCTCTGTCCATGAGATTTCCCAGGCAAGAATACTGGAATGGGTTGCTATTTACTTCTCCAGGGGATCTTCCCAGCCCAGGGATCTGACCCACACCTCTTGTGTCTCCTGCATTGACAGGCAAAGTCTTTGCCACTAGTGCCACCGTATTTAAAAAAAAAAAAAAGCCCAAACCTTTCTGATGAGCCCCATTTACTCTTAACCTTGTTATTTCCTTTTCATGTCAATCTTGGCATCCTCTGAGCCTTACAGCCTTTAGGACTTTGGAAATGGGTTAAAGGCCTGCAGTATATTTAAAGAGTCTACTACACTCACTGAGATCTGGTCAGTTTCCCCCAAGTGGAATCGCTCTTGTTCTGTGGGAAGCAGTTCAGTTCTAGGTCATTTCAGCAAGATTCTGGTTTCATTATACTATGCAGAGAACAAACACATGGGAACTTTGGAAAGTTAAAGAGGCCCTGAACTAGAGCCTGTCCTTTCAGATCTGAGAATTTGAGGTCAATCTGAACTTATGGTACCTGGGAGACCCTAAAGCAGTCTAGGAGTAAGTATCTAGTTGCACTTGGAAATCTGGCTAGAACCAACCAAACCAAGTGTCACATGCATGTAGATTGTAGTTTAGAGACCAAGAGGGAGGCTGAGGAACATTGTCGTGGGATGATGCCAAATCCCAAAACCCAGTAGGGCATGCTAAGAGATATCATTCTTAAGGGGATGCACAGAGAGAACCGAGGTGCCAAGCCAATGAAAGAATGTGCTCAAGAATTAATATGAAGGAGAGGGCCTGGTGAGATTATGTTGACAAAATGGGAGTCTTAAAACAACTATCTTGCAGTATGTAATATAGATCTGGTATAATTCACAACCATGCATGTCATAAGATATAAACCTATATTGAGAATAAAATGTCACCCAGAAGTTGAAGTTCCTGTGTTCTCCGATTGCATCTCTGAATTTCCCATGAATTTCCTTGTATTTATACTACGAATGTACGTGGCCTTAAACTAGATGTAATGTCTTTGAAAATTATTTCCTTCATGCATAAGCTGTTAATATTATTCTGCATGAATTCTTCTGCAAGTGTTTTCTTTCAACATTATGTTTGTGAGAGAAATTTAGGTTGACACATGCAGCACTTGTTCATATTTGTTTTGTTAGTAGTGTTTTCTTATGTTGTGATTCTAGTTGGGGGGAGGGAGGGAGGGAGGGAGGGAGGGAGGGCAGGATGGAGCCTCTTAAGGGACCTGTCCTGTTGTGGACAGTCCAGGCTGTCCTAGTGACCCAGTTCACCCATGGGTCAGCTGTAAGGGTGGTGACAGGATCTGGCTGGTAGAGGATGCTCGTTATAATGGAAGAAACTGAACTGACATAGAGAACTTGGGATCAATGAAATATAAGGAACTCTTTGATGCTGTAGTAAGTACAAGAGATATTTCATCAGTGCATGTTTACAGATTGAAAAGTGGCGTTTGAGTTAGGTACATCACTGTTTCGAATACTAGACACATTTACAAGTGCTTTGGGGAAAATCACCTAATTAATGTTTATTTCCTTTGTTCCCTCCACCTTTGCAGTATTTTCTGGATTCCGTCCCAGCAGATCTGTTTTCTGCTCTGTAGCTTCCTGGAGTAACACTGAGCATCATTAGGGAACTCAGGTGCCATTGGACTGTATATCAAAGCGAAGGCTTTGGAGATCTTTTGAGTTAAAACAATAATGACTTTCTTGAAATGTAATCCCAGTGGAGCTTGTTTTCTGTGTTTCCTGGAAGAATCCTTACCTACCATCATCAGATCTTCAGAGACATCATAAAAGCTTCTGTTCATCAAGCAACTGAGTGACTCTTGAGTTATTCCCAGGGACCTTAAGAACTGCGGGTATCAATTTACCTGGAAAATTCAACCACTGCCACTCAGGGCTACTGCTGAAATACCATGTCTAAGAACTCTGAGTTCATCAACCTGTCATTTTTATTAGATCATGAGAAGGAGATGATCCTGGGAGTCCTAAAGAGAGATGAATATTTGAAAAAAGTAGAGGACAAGAGAATAAGGTAATATTCTTTAACTTGTCTGCCTTCCTTGACTGTTTTCTGTTTGTTGGAAACAATTTAGATCAGAATTGGGGCAACTCCAACCACACTGGAGACCAGTGTAGGTCAGTGTCTTCCTGGATTCCAAACAATAGCATAGATATTAGAAAACATCTTTGGCACTTTATCATTTAGCCAGAAAGAAGATTGGAATTGAGTGGCAAATATGGTGTTGATGAGGATGTGCGTTTGCCAGTGACATCATAATTTGTAGTTAAATGGAAGGACTGCCCAGGTTTGAGTACCAGCCCTGGGATGTACTAGTTGTGTGACCTTGAATCAGTGACTCGACTTCTCTATACCTTGGTTTCCTCATCAAAACAGCAGGGGTAGGTATAGCACTCATCTTATAGGGCTGTTGCAAAGATTAAGGAAGATAATGTGTAGTGCCTGATACTTCAGTGCACAGTAATTTTTATCTATTATTTATTTGTATATCTTTCTTTGATCAATCTTAGTGGAAATTTTTATCGACCAGAGCTGTGAGAGGAAGGGTGTCTGGAAACTGAGAAGTTCCCATTGTATCCCAGAAATCATTTGAATTTTTTGAATTAAGTTTCTGTGTGAGGAAAGTTGAGTAATGTGGACAGAATTGAGTTTTACATGGGTTGTAGGCAGGGTTGATATTTAGCTGAATCCCTAGGTGTGGCCTCATCTGTGTTTCAGCCAGCATCCATTCTGATTGGTTACATCATCAGTTCCAATGATCAAAGCATCATTCTGATTGGCTACTACGTTCATTATGATTGGTTGCTGCCTGACCTTTCCTGCTTGTTAAATGTATTTGGTTATTATGTCTCACCCCTGAGTAGAGGGACAGAAATAAGCAGAGTTCCTTCCTCAGTGGCTGTCTACTGTGTAACATGTAGTTTTGTGTATTGAGTATCTCTGAAAACTGCAATCAGAAGCTTATGTTTGTTTTACTTGAGAAAACACATCATAAGATTACCCTTATATGTTGTAAAAATATTCAATGTGCCTAAAGGAACTAGGATGCTTAGAATTGGAATGACATTGAAATATTCTTGATTGATGCTTATTTCATAATGAAGAGCTCAGAGTTTTTATTTTCATTATTCTAAGGCATTCAGCTAATCTTAAAGGCTTTGATGAAATATGCTGTACTTTTTCTATGCCTAGAATTCAGGTGGCAGTGAAATCCAGTTAATAATGATTTTAAAGAATTCCAAAGTGATATTTTTGGCATTGATAGTCCAGTCTTGAAAAGTGACTAAATTTTCTAATGGCATTGAAAAAGTTTTGTTTATGGGAGACAGGGTACTAAGAAATTATTGATAACATTCTCTGGGGAATTAAAAATCACTCTGTTCAGGAAAAAGCAATTTAATAATCAGAACCCAGGAAAGACTGGAAGTACAGTGAACAGGCCTTTGTTCAGAATATTTGTTCCTGTCATTCTCAGTAACTTTTAGTAATGATCTAGTATACTCCCTCTTTTTCTCTACCTTCCCTTGCCTTCTTTCCTTATTCTCTGTAATGGAAATTTGGCCAAATCATGTAATATACAATAGAGCTATCAAGAATAAACATTGATTCCCTGGCTCAACGTTGAGAGGACAGCAGAAGAAAGGACATTTGGAGGACAGCAGAAGAAAGACTTTTACAGACCTAAGAGATGTTATTATAGAAAAAAGATTTTTTTGAAAGAGGCAATGTCATTCCCTTCCTTAATAACAACACTGTCTAATATTTAGTGCAGGTTTTTGCTGCACTGACTGTGTTAGATGCTCTGTCTCATTTTATTGTGAGCTATCAAGATAGGAGCCCAGATGAAATGACTCAGGCTCTGTCCCTCTTCACAGCTTCCTGTATTGAGAAGCCATGCCAAAGTGGGTAATGTGGTGTTTAGAGTACATTGCTGTCAAATCACCCATCTCTGTTTGCAAATTCAAATCTTAGTTACACCATGAAGTCTTATCATCACTTTAGACTAATTGGCCTGTATAGATCTAGGTTCCTCACTTGACAGAACAGAAACAATAACAGTAGTTACCTCATGAGCTTGTTGTAAAGATTAAATAAGGTAATATTACCAAGAGCCTAGAACAAGACTGACTTACAGTAAGCATTTAATAATGGCTGGCTAAAATCATTAGGGCTTATTGCTGGTTTGTGTTGCCCTTGATCTTATGAGTTGTGAACACCATCACTCCAATCCTTTTCAGTCCCTTTGCTGGATTTGTGTTCTCATCTCCCAGTTTCCACGTGCTTTACTTCTAAAGACTGGCACCTTCCACCTTCTTTGGAGGACTACCTTTGGGTGGCTGGAGTAGCCCATAGGTGTAAAGAACCACATGTACCAGATAAACTTGCGTTTATGTCCCCAGTGGGTTGCCCCAAGCCAATGGCTCATGGGTATAGAAACCTCTTGCCTCCAGACTCTGCAATACAACTTTTTTCCCCAAATTTTTATTGGATGATTATTGCTTTACAATGCTGTGTTAACTTCTATTGTACATCAATGTGAATGAGCTGTATGTATACATATATCCCCCCACCTTGAGCCTTCCTTCCACCTCACCCCCCTGACCCCGGCCACCTCACTCATCGAGGTCATCACAGAGTACTGAGCTAAGCTCCCTCTGCTATACAACAGGCTCCCTCTAACATTCTATTTTACACATGCTAGTGTATATATGTCAATCCCCGTTTTCACAGGTCCATTCTCTAGATCTGTGTCTCTATTCCTGCCCTGCAGATAGGTTGCAATGCAACTTCTGCTTCAGAGCTCCCCATGGGATCATGCTGAGACTGGCCTGTCACTATAAGTCACACCCTTCCTAGCCTCCCTTCTCTTCCCTTTCCTCCTCCCCCTACTCCCTTCTGCTCTTCTCCCTCACAGGTTCCTCCTGAGAGCAGTTCATAAGTCATGTGCACAGGTATCTACATCGCCAAGTTAGTTCCTCAAAACCCAACCAGGAGATTCGTCAGACCAGGCAGTGAACTTAGTTAATTTTCTTCTATATCCTCCAAAATCATCAACCCAAAGAATTTATGGTGTGGCAGATTTTATTGTAACAGTAAACATTGATGCTAGCTTTTACAACCACTGTTTTCACTAGGCTACAGCAGTGCGTGTTGGTACTTCATGGGAGTCTGGAGGAATAAGTAAGTTATGATGAATAAAATAGAAAGTGAAGGAATGGTTTCACAGAAGAGCTAACGTAAGGCTTCTGTTTGGGAGGTTAGATGATTTGACAGAGTCCTTCCACCTCCAGGAGATTTTCTTTTGTAATTTTATTTATTTATTTATTTGGGGGAGTTTGGGGTCTTCACTGCTGTGAGGCCTTTCTCTAATTGTGGCGAGCAGGGGCTACTCTTCTTGTGGTGCATGAGCTTCTCATTGCAGTGACTTCTCTTATTGCTGAGCACAGGTTCTACGATGCACAGGCTTCAGTCGTTGCAGCACATGGGCTCAATAGTTGTGGCTCCTGGGCTCAAGAGCACAGGCTCAGTAGTTGTGGTGCATGGGCTTAGTTGCCCATTGAAGCCCCCTTCCATAATATCTTATAGCAACTGAATATTAGCTTTTAGATCTGTGACAACTTAACCTTAGATTAAATCATTTGTCCAGCTAGTAAAGATCAGAGCCCATGTTCTCTCATTGCATAATTGCTTTCTTTCCCCCGATGCTTTGATGCTTTTGCAGAACTGCACCTATTCCAACCCTGTTGAAAGCCCATCTGCAGCTTTACTAATAGTTGTCAAAGAAATGGAACAGAACAGAAAACAATTCTATAGTCTGGTATTTACTGACAGCTCTGACCTACAAGCTATATAATATATAATACAGCTTTTATTGAAGTGTTGCTCTTATACAATAAAAACTAACAGGAGTTTCTTACGTGGTTCTACCCTTTATGCTGGTTGAAAACCAAAGTGTAAGCACATAATGATGTGTTCCACATAGGGAGCTCAGCTGAGATGAGCCACCAGCCAAACAGGAATTAGTGTTATCAAAAGACCACAGTGCCCAGCCTGGGAACCTTATGGCTTTGTCTTTAAGTGTTTGATTCCATCATTTTCCAGCACAATGGTGGAAGAAAGAGGAGGACAGAGAGACAAAAGGGGAGAGTGCATTTAAATTAGCTGTTTGGAATCCTTCAGATAAGCTAAATATTTGGTTCAAATGGATTTGAAGCGATTTCAAGAATTACCCATTCACCCGGGAAGTAAGGGCAACCAGTAAGTGCCAAACAACAGTATCTTCTTAATACTCTACATATGTTTGATCTGTTGGGCTGTTTGTTTTTTCAAATCTTATCACTGCCACTAGGAACGAAATTGGTTTGACCTTCTCAAGAGCCTAAAGACACACTGTTCCCATTAAACACCAGGGGAACTATTGGAGTGGACTTCTAGTTTGGTAAACATCTTGTTTTATTCCTAGTATTAAATAGAATTGCCACAAAGCTTCTTAATGGATTAACAGAAACTCTCAGCATGAACATCCTTGTTCTCTAATAGAACCCAAACTCTTAGTGAGTCACAGAGACCTGGGGGAAAAAATCTGACTCTGCCTTAAACGAATTTAAAACCTTAGGGGTTTTCTCACTAAATACCTTATTAATTCCAACATATACACACACATAGGGAAACTAAGTTAATTTTGATTCTATACCATTTTCCTTCAAGTGATTCGTATTTTAAGTCTCATCATAGGCATAGGGCCACAAATACCTGATATTTGATGACATCTCAAACCACAGATTGTCTAAATAATTACACTTATACTTGTCAGACCAGATATTGTTTTTGTTTGAAATAATACGGTCACCATGCTGCTGCTGCTGCTAAGTCGCTTCAGTCGTGTCCAACTCTGTGCGAACCCATAGACAGAAGCTCACCAGGCTCCCCCGTCCCTGGGATTCTCCAGGCAAGAATACTGAGTGGGTTGCCATTTCCTTCTCCAATGAATGAAAGTGAAAAGTGAAAGTGAAGTCGCTCAGTCGTGTCCGACTCTTAGCGACCCCATGGACTGGAGCCTACCAGGATCCTCCGTCCATGGGATCCTCCAGGCAAAAGTACTGGGGTGGGGTGCCATTGCCTTCCCCGAATTGTTACCTATGTAGATATGTATGTATTCATATATGTGTATATAAATATGTATGTGTGTATATGTCTTAATACCCACACAGTTGACCCTTAAATAGTGCAGAGGTTAGGGGTTCTCAACCTCCCTATTAAAAACTAGAGACATCACTTTGCCAACTAGAGTCTCTATTTTCAAAGCTATGGATTTTCCAGTAGACCATAAAGAAGGCTGAGTGCCGAAGGGTTGATGCTTTCAAACTGTGGTGCTGGAGAAGACTCTTGAGAGTTCCTTGGACAGCAAGGATATCAAACCAGTCAATCCTAAAGGAATTATTTCTGAATATTCATTGGAAGGACTCCAATACTTTGGCCACCTGATGTAAAGAACTGGCCCATTGGAAAAGATGCTGATGCTGGGAAAGATTAAAGGCAGGAGGAAAAGGGGACGGCAGAGGATGCGATGGTTGGATGGCATCATTGAGTGAATGATTTTGAGCAAACTCTGGGAGATAGTGGAGGACACGGAAGCCTTGCGTGCTGCAGTCCATGGGGTCACAAAGACCTGGACATGACTTAGTGACTGAATAACAACAACAACCCTCTGTATAGCTAAAAATTGGAGTATAACTTACAGTTGGCCCTTTGTGTCCACAGTTCTACATCTGAGGATTCAATGAACCATAGATTATATAATGCTGTAGTATTTACTATTGAAAAAATTTGCGTATAAGTGGACCTGTGCAGTTCAAACCTTTATGCTCAAGAATCAGTTGTATATATCTCTTTGATTATTCTCTGAATTCCTCTTTCATTATCCTTTCCTTTCCTTGAATACTGTCTCCAGCTAGATTTGGTATAGAAGACATGACCCTAGGCAGCAGAGATTCATTTGCACTCATGTCTAGAAAGGTGCCATTCCCTTTTAGCCCATGTAATCTACAACACAGCTAGATGTCCATAGGTAGGATGTCAGGGCTGGGAGAATGAATTTATCTTCCACAGTTAGGTCAGTTCATAAGGAAAGATTTAATTAAGCAAATACTAACTGTATTCCTGGGGAAATGTGCATTTTTTTCCTAGGTAAATACACGTGAAAGCTTTACTAAAAAAATGTTACCTCTGACATTTTAGTTTTCAGGAATAAGACCATTTTATATGAAGTTAATATTAAGGTTCCTATAGTAATAGGAGTTAGGGTTTAATTGATTTAACTCTGTAATAAGAATAGGCTAACATGTATTTAATAAATTTTCTAATTATTTTTTTGCAGAGTAATTAAGCGTATCTGGTTAACATTTCATTCAAATGTCTAAAATTGATACAGCTGTTACATGGCAAAGGACTGTTTTAGGTTTCTAAACTTAATGCACTAAGATCTAGAAAGGGCATCAATAACTACAGTAGTTTTGTATTATTAATTCTTAATTCACAAAGGGATATTTAGCATCTTCTGATACACTTTTTATTATGGAAATAATGTTTATGACAGAAAATTAGAAAAAAACATACAATATGAACTTTAAAAACCACATGGGAGCCTCTTCACAGAGATAATTTCCACTTTTGCATTTCTTTTCTGTTACTTTTATGTGTGTACATGTAATGTTCATATAATTGGGATCATATTATATATGTAATTTTGTATCCTCTAACTTTGTTGTTGTTGCTCAGTCGTGTCTGACTTTGTGTGACTCAAGGGATTGCAATATGCCAGGTTTCACTGTCCTTCACTATCTCCCAGAGTTTGCCCAAACTCCTAAAATTGAGTCAGTGATGCCATCCAACTATCTCATTCTGTGTCACTCCCTTCTCCTCCTGCCGTCAGTCTTTTCAAGAATCAGGGTCTTTTCCATTAAGATGGCCCTTCACGTCAGGTGGCCAAAGTACTGGAACTTCAACATCAGTCCTTGAAATGAATATTCAAGGTTGATTTCCTTTAGGATTGACTGGTTTGATATCCTTGCTATCCAAGGGACTCTCAAGAGTCTTCTCCAGCACCACAGTTAGAAAGCGTCAGTTCTTTAGTGTTCAACCTCCTTTATAGTTCACCTCTCACATCTGTACATGATTACTGGAAAAACCATAGCTTTGACTCTACAAACCTTTTTCAGCAAAGTCTCTGATTTTGAATATGCTGTCTAGTTTTGTCAGAGCTTTTCTTCCAAGAAGCAAGTGTCTTAATTTCACGACTGCAGTCACCATCTGCAATGATTTTGGAGCCCAAGAAAATAAGTCTGTTACTGTTTCCATTTTTCCACCATCTATTTGCCGTGAAATGATTGCATCAGATGACATGATGTTACTTTTTTGAATGTTGAGGTTTTTTTTTTTTTTTTATTAAAGGATAATTGCTTTACAGAATTTTGTAGTTTTCTGTCAAACCTCAACATGAATCAGCCATAGGTATACATATATCCCCTCCCTTTTGAATCTCCCATCTCCCTCCCCATCCCACCCTTATAGGTTGATAAAGAGCCCCTGTTTGAGTTTCCTGAGCCATACAGCAAATTCCCATTGGCTATTTATTTTACGTATGGTAATTAAGTTTCCACGGTACACTTTCCATACATCTCACCCTGTCCTTCCCTCTCCCCATGTCCATGACTCTATTCTCTATGTCTGTTTGTCTATTGCTGCCCTATAAATAAATTATTCAGTACTATTTTTCTAGATTCTGTATATATGTGTTAGAATACGATATTTATCTTTCTCTTTCTGACTCACTTCACTCTTTATAATAGGTTCTAGGTTTATCCACTTTATCAGAACTGACTCAAATGCATTCCCTTTTATGGCTGAGTCCATTGTGTGTATGTACCACAACTTCTTTACCCATTTATCTGTCGATGGACATCTGGGTTGCTTCCATGTTCTAGCTATTGTAAATAGTGCTGCAATAAACAATGGGATACATGTGTCTTTTTCAACGCTGGTTTCCTCAGGGTGTATGTCTAAGAGTCGGATTGCTGGGTCATATGGTGATTTTATTCCTAGTTTTTTAAGGAATCTCTATACTGTCTTCCTGACTTGCATATAGGTTTCTCAAGAGGCAAGTCAGGTGGTCTGGTATTCCCATCTCTTGAAGAATTTTCCCCAGTTTATTGTGATCCACACAGTCAAAGGCTTTGGCATAGTCAATAAAGCAGAAATAGATGTCTTTCTGGAACTCTCTTGCTTTTTCCATGATCCAGCGGATGTTGGCAATTTGATCTCTGGTTCCTCTGCCTTTTCTAAAACCAGCTTGAACATCTGGAAGTTCACGGTTCACGTGTTGCTGAAGCCTGGCTTGGAGAATTTTGAGCATTACTTTACTAGTGTGTGAGATTAGTGCAATTGTGTGGTAGTTTGAGCATTCTTTGGCATTGCCTTTCTTTGGGATTGGAATGAAAACTGACCTTTTCCAGTCCTGTGGCCACTGCTGAGTTTTCCAAATTTGCTGGCATATTGAGTGCAGCAAGGAGATCCGACCAGTCCATTCTAAAGGAGATCAGCCCTGGGTGTTCTTTGGAAGGAATGATGCTAAAGCTGAAACTCCAGTACTTTGGCCACCTCATGTGAAGAGTTGACTCATTGGAAAAGACTCTGATGCTGGGAGGGATTGGGGGCAAGAGGAGAAGGGGACGACAGAGGATGAGATGGCTGGATGGCATCACCGACTCGATGGACGTGAGTCTGAGTGAACTCTAGGAGTTGGTGATGGACAGGGAGGCCTGGCGTACTGCAGTCACAAAGAGTCGGACATGACTGAGTGACTGAACTGAACTGAACTGATACTGTCTTCCATAGTGGCTGTATCAATTTACATTCCCACCAACAGTGCAAGAGTGTTCCCTTTTATCCACATCCTCTCCAGCATTTATTGTTTGTAGACTTTTTGATGATGGCCATTCTGACTGGTGTGAGGTGATATCTCATTGTAGCATTGATTTGAATTTCTCTAATAATGAGCAATGTTGAGGATCTTTTCATGTGTTTGTTAGCCATCTGTATGTCTTCTTTGGAGAAATGTCTGTTTAGGTCTTTTCCCCACTTTTTGATTGGGTTGTTTGTTTCCCTGGTATTGAGTTGTATGAGCTGCTTGTGTATTTCAGAAATTAATCCTTTGTCAGTTGTTTCATTTGCTATTATTTTCTCCCATTCTGAGGGTTGTCTTTTCACTTTGCTTATAGTTTCCTTTGCTGTGCAAAAGCTTTTTAAGTTTAATCAGGTCCCACTTGTTTACTTTTATTTTTATTTCCATTACTCTAGGAGGTGGGTCATAGAGGACCTTCCTTTGATTTATGTCTTTGAGTGTTCTGCCTATGTTTTCCTCTAAGAGTTTTATAGTTTCTGGTCTTACGTTTAGATCTTTAATCCATTTTGAGTTTATCTTTGTGTATGGTGTTAGGAAGTGTTCTGATTTCATTCTTTTGCATGTAGCTGACCAGTTTTCCCAGCACCATTTATTGAAGAGGCTGTCTTTGCCCCATTGTATATTCTTGCCTCCTTTGTAAAAAAATAAGGTACCCACAGGTGCATGGGTTTATTTCTGGGCTTTCTATCTTGTTCCATTGGTCTATATTTCTGTTTTTGTGCCAGTACCATACTGTCTTGATGACTGTAGCTTTGTAGTATAATCTGAAGTCAGATTGTACTTGAAGGTTGATTCCTCCAGCTCCATTCTTCTTAAGACTGCTTTGGCTATTCAGGGTCTTTTGTGTTTCCATATGAATTGTTAAATTTTTTGTTCTAGTTCTGTGAAAAATGCCATTGGTCATTTGATACAGGGATCACATTGAATCTGTAGATTGCATTTGGTAGTATAGTCATTTTCACAATATTAATTCTTCCTACCCAGGAACATGGGATATCTCTCCATCTGTTTATGTCATCTTCGATTTCTTTCATCAGTGTCTTATAATTTTTGGTGTACAGTTCTTTTGTCTCCTTAGGTAAGTTTATTCCTAGATATTTAATTCTTTTTGTTGCAATGGTGAATGGGATTGATTCCTTAATTTCTCTTTCTGATTTTTCATTGTTAGTATATAGAAATGCAAGTGATTTCTGTGTATTGATTCTGTATCCTGCAACTTTGTTAAATTTACTGATTAGCTCTAGTAATTTTCTGATACTATCTTCAGAGTTTTCTATGTACAATATCATGCCATCTGCAGACAGTGAGAGCTTTACTTCTTGTTTTCTGATCTGGATTCTTTTTATTTCTTTTTCTTCTCTGATTGCTGTAGTTAGCACTTCCAGAACTATGCTGAATAATAGTGGAAAGTGAACACCCTTGTCCTGTTCCTGATCTCAGAGGGAATGCTTTCAGTTTTTCATCATTAAGAATAATGTTTGCTGTAGGCTTACTATATATGGCCTTTACTATGTTGAGGTAGTTCTATGCCCATTTTTTGAAGAGTTTTAATCATAAATGGGTGCCGAATTTTGTCAAAGGCTTTTTCTGCATCTATTGAGATGATCATATGGTTTTTATCTTTCAATTTGTTAATATGGTGTATCACATTGATTGATTTGCCTATATTGAAGAATCCTTGCATCCCTGGAATAAACCCAACTTGATCATGATGTATGAGCTTTTTGATGTGTTGCTGAATTTGTGTTGCTATTTGATGTTCTTCTTGTTTCTTGAGATAGGATTGTATTGCTATTAACTTCCCTCTTAGGACTGTTTTTGCTGCATCCCATAGGTTTTGTGTTGTCATGTTTTCATTGTCATTTGTTTCTAGAATTTTTTTTTATTTCCCTTCTGATTTATTCAGTAACCTGTTGGTTATGTAGAAACATGTTGTTTAATCTCCATGTGTTTGTGTTTCTGACAGTTTTTTCTTGTAATTGATATCTAGTCTCATAGTGTTGTGGTCAGAGAAGATACTTGATACAATTTCAATTTTCTTAAATTTACTGAGGTTTGATTTGTGGCCCAAGATGTGGTCTATCCTAGATAATGTTCCATGTGCACTTGAGAGGAAGGTATATTCTTCTGCATTTGGATGGAATGTCCTGAAGATATCAATGAGATCCATCTCATCTAATGTATCATTTAAGATTTGTGTTTCCTTATTAGTTTTCTGTTTTGATGATCTGTCCATTTATGTGAGTGAGGTGTTAAAGTCTCCTACTACTATTGTGTTACTGTCAGTTTCTCCTTTTATGTCTGTTAGTGTTTGTCTTGTGTATTGAAGTGTACCTATGTTGGGTGCATAGATATTTACAATTGTTATATCTTCCTCTTGGATTGATCCCTTTACCATTATGGAAGGAAATGTCCTTCCTTATCTCTTGTTATATTCTTTATTTTAAGGTCTATTTTGTCTGATATGAGGATTGCTCCTCCAGCTTTCTTTTGCTTCCCATTTGCAAGGAATATATTTTTCCATACTCTCATTTTCAGTCTATATGAGTCTTTAGGTCTGAAGCGGGTTTCTTGTAGATAGCATATATATGGGTCTTGTTTTCGTATCCATTCAGCCAGTCTGTGTCTTTTGGTTGGAACATTTAATCCGTTTACATTTAAAGTAATTATTGATATATATGTTCCTATTTCCATTTTCTCAATTGTTTGGGGTTGATTTTGTAGATCTTTTTTCTTCTCTTCTATTTCTTGACTATATAAGTTCCTTTAACATTTGTTCTGAAACTGGTTTGGTGTTACTGAATTCTCTTAACTTCTGCTTGTCTGAAAAGCTTTTTATTTCTCCATCAATTTTGAATGAGATCCTTGCTGGGTACAGTAATCTTGGTTGTAGATTTTTCCCTTTCAGTACTTTAAATATATCCTGCCATTCCCTTCTGACCTGCACAGTTTCTGCTGAGAGATCAGCTGTTAAGCATATGGGTTTCCCTTGTATGTTACTTGTTGCTTCTCCCTTGCTGCTTTTAATATTCTTTCTTTCTGTTAAGTCTTGTTTAGTTTGATTAGTATGTGTCTTGGTGTGTTTCTCCTTGGGTTTATCCTGTGTGGGACTCTTTGTGCCTCTTGGACTTGATTGACTATTTCCTTTTCCATGTAGGGGAAATTTTCAAGTATAATCTCTTGAAAAATTTTCTCATACCCTTTTTCTCTTCTTCTTCTGGGACCTCTGTAATTCGAATATTGGTGCATTTGATATTGTCCCAAAGGTCTCTGAGACTACCCTTAGTTTTCATTCTTTTTACTTTATTCTGCTCGTCATAAGTTATTTCCACCATTTTATCTTCTAGCTCACTGATTCATTCTTCTGCTTCAAATATTCTGCTATTGATTCCTTCTGCTACTGCTAAGTCACTTCAGTCGTGTCCGACTCTGTGCGACCCCAGAGATGGCAGCCCACCAGGCTCCCCCGTCCCTGGGATTCTCCAGGCAAGAACACTGGAGTGGGTTGCCATTTCCTTCTCCGATGCATGAAAGTGAAAAGTGAAAGGGAAGTCGCTCAGTCGTGTCCAACTCTTAGCGACCCCATGGACTGCAGCATACCAGGCTCCTCTGTCCATGGGATTTTCCAGGCAAGAGTACTGGAGTGGGGTGCCATTGCCTTCTCCATTGATTCCTTCTAAAGTATTTTTAATTCAGTAATTGTGTTGTTTGTCTATTCATGTTTATTCTTTAGTTCATCTGTGTTTTTGTTAATCGATTCTTGCATTTTCTCCATTTTGCTTTCAAGGTTTTGGATCATCTTTACTATTCATTATTCTGAATTATTTTTCAGGTGGTTTGCCTATTTCCTCTTCATTTATTTGGACTTCTGTGTTTCTAGTTCCTTCATTTGTGTAGAATTCCTCTCCCTTTTCACCATTTTTTTAACTTACTGTGTTTCAGGTCTCCTTTTCCCAGGCTTCAAGGTTGAATTCTTTCCTCCTTTTCATTTCTGCCCTCCTAAGATTGTTCCAGTGGTTTGTGTAAGCTTCTTATAGTGTGAGATTTCTGCTGAGTTTTTGTTTGTTTGTATGTTTTTCCTCTGATGGGCCAGGCTGAGTGAGGTGGTAATTCTGCCTGCTGATAATTTGGCTTATATTTTTGTTTTCTTTCTTGTTTAGATGAGATGTCCTGCACAGGGTGCTATTGGTGGTTGGGTGATGCTGGGTCTTGTATTCCAGTGGTTTCCTTTGTGTGAGTTCTCACTACTTGATACCCACTAGGGTTAGTTCTCTGGTAGTCTAGGGTCTTGGAGTCAGTTCTCCCGCTCCAAAGGCTCAGGGTTTGATCTCTGGTCAGAAACAAAGATTCCACAAATGGTTTGTTATGGCATTAAGTGAGATTAAAACAAATATCCAAAAACGAGAAACCAAAGATGAACCCCAGACAAATGGCAGTTACAAACTGAGGCAAATAGTAATTCAAGTAATGGAATATACACATATACATATACACCCATGAGCAAAGTCAAAACAGTCCAACAAATATAAAGTACAATAGATTGACACAGTGAACAAAGAAAATAAAAAATCATATTTATCAGTTAAGAACAAAACTAAAGCACAAACTGGAAAACAAGACTAAAGCAAAGTGCCAAGTGGGGAATAAAGCAATGAAAACAAAACTAACAAATATGTTGAAAGAAAAGAAAGCAAGAATAGATATGCAAAGTTAAATAGAGGTAGATGAAGATTTATATACATTAAAGATTAACTGCAAGGGGGAAAGAAGATTAGGAAAGGCAAACAAAGGAATAAATGTAGAAGAGATATAATAGGTTTAAAAAGTGAAAAGTTAAAGTTATAAAATGAGAAAAGGAAAAAAATGGAAGAATAAATAAATAAGGAAAACTCCACAAAACTGCAGAAGCCCAATGTAGAGGCAGAGGTTTATGACAACAATGAAAAGTGTGACTGATTATACACATAAGCAAAATCAAAATAGTCCAACAAAAATAAAGTACAATAGATTGACCTGGTGAACAAAGGAAACCAAAAATTACATCTACTTGAGCAAAACTAACTAAAGCACAAACTGGAAAACAAAACTAAAATGAGCTGCCAATTGGAGAATAAAACAATGAAAATAAAACTAAGAAATATGTTGAGAGGGAAGGAAAGAAAGAAAAGAAAGAAGAGGTAGATGAAGAAGGTTTATATACATTAAAGATTAACTGCAAGGGAAAAAGAAGAGTAGGAAAAATCAAACAAAGGAATAAATGTATAAAAAATAATAATAGGTTTTAAAAATTAAAAGTTAAAATTAAAAAAAAAAGAGAAAAAAAAACTCCCCAGAACTGCAAAAGCCCATCATAGAGCCAGAGGTTTATAACAACAGTAAAAAACGTGACTGAGAAAAAAAGCTCAAAAGCTTAATTAGATTTTATAGGACACGACTGAAGTGACTTAGCAACAGGAGCAGCAGTGCCAATAAAATTGACAGCTGCAACAGGGAGGGTGGGGATAAAGAAAAAAAAATCCAAAAGAGTCTACAGAACAAGTCAAAACACAAGAATAATAAATGTTTTTCTTGAGTCACTGCTGTCTGAGTCCTTTCCCTCCATGGGAGTCACAGCCCACCTCATCTCCCTAGGATGCCCTCTAACACTGTGCTGATCTCTAGACTTGCTGTGGGAACAGCTCATATTCTAATGTCCTACTCCTCTGTGTTCTTGCCTCCAATGTCCACAGCTATCAGAACTAATGTGTTTTCTTTTGTGGGAGTTCTCAATGACCTTTTATATATTCCATAAACACAGAGTCTGCCTAGTTGATCGTGTGGATTGAGTCTGCAGCTTATACAGCTGATGGGAAGGTTTGAGGTCTTTTCCTTAGCCACACTGCCCTTGGGTTTCAATTATGATTTTATTTCCACCTCTGCATGTGGGTTGTCCACTGAGATTTGCTCCTGAGGCTGCCCTGGAGGACTTGAGTTTGCCCCCATGAGGGCCAGGTGTGGAGGTGGGGCAGCTGCTTGGGTCACAGGGGTTCTGGCAGCACCAGGTACTCAGGGGTGTTGGCAGCTAGGGCAGCAGGAAATATAGTGCTCTAGAAGGGTATGGCAACCAGTATTGGCCAATAGGCTCCAGTATTCTTGCCTGGAGAACCCCTTCTCTGACAGAGAAGCCTGGCAGGCCACAGTCGACAGGGTCACAAAGAGATGAACACTACCTGAAGCGACCCTGTGAGCATAGGTGCAAGATTTTTTTTGCCTGTGGCAGCTCTGCCCCAGCTAGTGTTGAGTGTGAAGGTGGCACAGCTGCTTGACTTGCAGGGACCCTGGCAGCACCAAGTGTATAGGGACATGGGCTGCCTCTGATGCAGTAGTTATGGCCCTATCAGAGTCTTTTTTTGAGCCTCTTGTAGTTGGCAATCAGAAGGCCTCTTTGACGAGTCTTTCTCCATAGCTCTGCCCATTCAAGCACTTAGAGGGCTTCCTTGCCTGGGGTCCTTCTCTGTTGTTTGGTGCATCAGGCACATAGAGGAGCCCCCTGGCTGGGGTCCTACTCTGTAGTGCATCAGGCGTTTGATGGGCCAGCCTCTCTATTGCTAATGCTGGTGTGTCCGGGCTAAGGGGAGAGGCTATGGTGATAGCTCCACCCCCTACGTGTGATTCTACTAGCATGGCTGCCGGGCTTTCCTCCAAAGGCATTTCCCGCCACAATCTCTTCCCTCACATCCCCTCAATCTGTCTCTCCAAGGTCAACAGTAGCCCTTGCCCAGGGATTGCTCCACAATCCCTAAACTCCAGCTCCCAGCCACTGCACCATCTGGGGTATGTATGGGTGTGGCAAGGAATGTCTGATTCTCATTCCATTTACACTGCTGCAGATCAGCTGTTTCACTCTCAGCCTTAAATGTTTCTCCTCTGACTCAGACAGTTGCCCTGATGTGGGGGTCGGACCCCTGCTTCAGTTCTCCCACCTGCCAAGGGCACGTCCAGGGCTACTAACACTTCTGTTTTTCCCCCTAGTTTCTTTGTCCTACTGAGTCTCGCGTGAGTCTGTATTTTTATTTTCTGCTGGTCAGGTATTCCTGTCCACTCTCAGCTAGGGTTTTGCATGCACTTCTGTGTCTGAAGGTGTATTCCTGATATATCCGTGAAGAAAGATGTACTCCATGTCCACCTACTCCTCTGCCATCTTGTTCTCTCCCTCGAATGTTGAGTTATAAGCCAGCTTTTTTCACTTCTTCTTTCACTTCCATCAAGAAGCTCTTTAGTTCTTCTTTGTTTTCTGCTATTAGGGTGGTGTCATCTGCATATCTGAGGTTATTGATATTTCTCCCAGCAATCTCAATCCCAGCTTGTTTTTCATCCAGCCCAGCATTTCATGTGATGTACTCTGCATATAAGTAAAATAACCAAGGTGACTATATTCAGCCTTGATGTACTCCTTTCCCAATTTGGAGCAGTCTGTTGATCCATGTCCATTTCCAACTGTTGCTTCTTTAACTGCATACTTGTTTCTCTGGAGTCAAAGAAGGTGGTCTGGTATTCCCATCTCTTTAAGAATTTTTCATAATTTGTTGTGATCCACATAGTCAAATTTCATGCAAAGAGGGGCACAATAAAGGACAGAAATGCTGTGGGCCTAACAGAAGCAGAAGATATTAAGAGGTGGCAAGAATACACAGACCCATACAAAAGATATTTTCATGACCTAGATAACCATGATGATGTGATCACTCACCTAGAGCCAGACATTCTGGAATGTGAAGTCAACTGGGCTTTAGGAAGCATTACTATGAACAAAGCTAGTGGAGGTGATGGAATTTCAGTTGAGATATTTCAAATCCTAAAAGATGATGCTGTGAAAATGGTACACTCAATATGCCAGCAAACCTGGAAAACACAGCAGTGGCCACAGGACTGAGCAGGTCAGTTTTCATTCCAATCCCAAAGAAGGGCAATGCTAAAGAATGTTAAAACTACTGCACAATTGCACTCATCTCACACGCTAGCAAAGTAATGCTCAAAATGCTCTAAGCCAGGCTTCAACAGTATGTGAGCCGTGAAGTTCCAGATGTTCAAGCTGGATTTAGAAAAGGCAGAGATACCAGAGATCAAATTGCCAACATCCATTGGATTGTTGAAAAATCAGGCAAATTCCAGAAAAACATCTACTTCTGCTTTATTGAGTACGCTAAAACCTTTGACTGTGTAGATCACACCAAACTGTGGAAAATTCTTCAAGAGATGGGAATACCAGACTACCTTACATGCCTCCTGAAAAATCTGTATGCAGGTCAGGAAGCAACAGTTAGAACTGGACATGGAACAACAGACTGGTTCCAAATAGGAAAAGGAGTACATCAAGGCTGTACATTGTCACCATGCTTATTTAACTTATATGCAGAGTACATCATGAGAAACGCTGGGCTGGAAGAAGCACAAGCTGGAATCAAGATTGCTGGGAGAAATATTTCAATAACCTTATATACACAGATGACACCACCCTTATGGCAGAAAGTGAAGAGAAACTAAAGAACCTTCTGATGAAAGTGAAAGAGGAGAATGAAAAAACTTCTTAAAAGTCAACATTCAAAAAACTACGATCATGGCATCTGGTCCCATCACTCCATGGCAAATAGATGGAGAAACAATGGAAACAGTGAGAGACTTTATTTTGGGGGGGGGGTCCAAAATCACTGCAGATGGTGATTGCAGCCATGAAATTAAAGGACACTTGCTTCTTGGAAGTAAAGCTATGACCACACCTAGGCAGCATATTAAAAAGCAGAGATGTTACTTTGCCAACAAAGGTCCGTCTAGTCAAAGCTATGCTTTTTCCAGTAGTCATATATGGTTGTGATAGTTGGACCATGAAGAAAGCTGAATGCTGAAGAATTGATGCTTTTGAACTGTGGAGTTGGAGAAAACTCTTGAGAGTCCCTTGACTGCAAGGAGTTCCAACCAGTGAACCCTAAGGGAAATCAGTCCTGAATATTCATTGGAAGGACTGATACTGAGGTTGAAACTCCAATACTTTGGCCACCTGATGTGAAGAACTGACTCATTGGAAAAGACCCTGATTCTGGGAAAGATTAAAAGCAGAAGGAGAAGGTTGAATGGCATCACCGACTCGATGGACATGAGTTTGAGCAAGCTCCGGGAATTGGTGATGGACAGGGAAGCCTGGTGTGCTGCAGTCCATGGGGTTGCAAAGAGTCAAACACGACTGAGTCACTGAACTGAACTGAATCAACAAGATACCTGCAGCCACACTGCAAGATGACTAAGAATTATTTGGGGAGCTTACAGAACTGCCCTGTGTCTCCTTCTAATTGTAAAGTAATTAACCTCCAATTATAATATATAAATTAATTTAAAAAAGAAAGCTGAGCACCAAAGAATTGATGGTTTTGAACTGTGGTGCTAGAGAAGACTCTTGAGAATCCCTTGGGCTGCAAGGAGGTCCAACCAATCAATCCTAAAGGAAATCAGTCCTGAATATTCATTGGAAAGACTGATGCTGAAGTTGAAGCTCCAATACTTTTGCCCCCTGATGCGAAGAACTGACTCATTGGAAAAGACCCTGATGCTGGGAAAGCTTAAAGGCAGGAGGAGAAGGGGACAACAGAGGATCAGATGGTTTGATGGAATCACAGACTCGATGGACATGAGTTTGAGTAAGCTCCAGGAGTTGGTAATGGACAGGGAAGCCTGGCATGTTGCATTCCATGGGGTTGCAAAGAGTCTGACATGACTGAGTGACTGAACTAACTAACACAGTCAAAGGCTTTCGCATACTCAATAAAGTAGAAGTATATGATTTTCTACAATTCCCCTGGCTTTTTCTGTGATCCAACAGATGTTGGCAATTTGATCTCTGGTTCCTCTGCCTTTTCAACATCGAGCTTGAACATCTGGAAGTTCTATGTTCATGTACTGTTGAAGCCTAGCTTGGAGCATTTTGAGCATGGCCTTGCTAGCATGTGAAATGAGTGCAAATGTACAGTAGTTTAAACATTCTTTGGCATTGCCATTCTTTGGAATTGGAATGAAAACTGACCCTTTCCATTCCTGTGGCCATTGCTGAGTTTTCCAACTTTGCTGGCATATTGAGCACAGCACTTTAACAATGTTATTTTAAGTAGCTCTGCTGAAATTCCATCGCTTCCACTAGCTTTTTTCATAATAATACTTTCTAAGGCTCACTTGACTTCACACTTCAGGATATCTGGCTCTAGGTGAGTGATCACACTATCGATGTTGCATGGGTCATTTAGATCTTTTTTTTAATTTATTTATTTTACTTTACAATATTGTATTGGTTTTGCCATACACTGACTTGAATCCACCTTGAATGTACATGTGTTCCCCATCCTGAACCCCCTTCCATCTCCCTCCCCATCCCATCCCTCTGGATCATCCCAGTGTACCAGCTCCAAGCATCCTGTATCATGCATCAAACCTGGACTGGCGATTTGTTTCACATATGATATTTTACATGTTTTTATACAATTCCTCTGTGTATTCTTGCCAGTCGGGTAGTTCAGTCATCCAGTCATGTCCAACTCTTTGCAACCCCATGGACCGCAACCCCATGGACCACAGCCACACTGTTTTGTAGATAAGTTCATTTTTGTCATATTTTAGATTCCATATATAAGTGATATGACATTTGTCTTTCACTTTCTGACTTACTTCACTTCATATGATAATCTGGTTTTCATCCAAGTTGCTGCAAATGACATTAGTTCTTTTAATGGCTGAGTAATACTCCATTGAATATATGTACTATATCTCCTTTATCCATTCATCTGTTGATGGACATTTAGGTTGCTTCCTTGTCTTGCCTCCGTAAATAAATACTGCTATGAATATAGGGGTGCATAGATCTTTTCAAGTTACAGTTTTGTCTAGATAGATGCCCAGTGGTGGGATTACCAGATCATGTGGTAATTCTATTTTTAGTTTTCTGAGAAATGTCCATACTCTTTTCCATAGTGGCTGCACCAACTACATTCCCACCAACAGTGTAAGAGGCTTCCCTTTTCTCTGCACCCTCTCCAGCATTTATTGTTTATAGACTTTTCTTAATGGTGTGAGGTAGTACTTCATTGTAGTTTTGATTTGTATTTCTTATAATTAGCGATGATGAACGTCTTTCTACTGTTTTTGATACTCAGCAAAGGGTATCCTTTGGGTTTCAGATTTTTAGAATACATACATTCTTGTTCCTTGTCAGGCCAGGAAAATTTGATGTGTTTCCAGGTGGAAGACTTGGTTTGATAATTATACATGAGATCAATTTCTGCTCTGATTTTAAGACTATTGATAATAAATAATTGCCTCTGTCCACATGGTTTTGTGAGATCTCCTGATATGTTCCTATGAGCCAAATGTTTCTACCACTGGGAAGTGCTTGGTGTTATCCCAGATTGCACAGTGCCCTCTTTCCTTGAGATAATTTGTTTGTTGCTGTTGTTTGGCTGCACTGTACAGCTTGCATGATGTTAGTTCCTTGACCAGTGATTGAACCTGAGCCCTCAGCACTGAAAGCAGAGAATCCTAACCTCTGGATCAGCAGGGAACTCGTGAGACAGTTTCTAAACCTAGTAAATTGACACAGATGGCAAGATTTCTTTATCTAGACAAGGGTTCTTTCAATTCTGTTCCTTATTTATGTTCTCTCAAGTAGCTTTCTCTCTGAGTGGAACTTTCCCCTCATTCTTGGATGGTCTGGATTCTTTTTAATAGCCATTGACTTGCAAATTAATCCAAAGCATAATAAAGTTTATAGTGGTATTTGATGAGGAACAGCTCTGTTGAAGAATGTTTCCCAGGAGAGATTCTGTGATAAGAGGCAACTTGGGCACATATCATTCGGTGGGCAGATAGGAGAAACCCTTCATGTTTGAGTCTTTACTTCGAATATGTTCGGTCTGGCTTTTTACAGCTGGGAAAGCAATACTAATTGCTAGTATTCCCAATGTTCATTCTGAGCCACAGTATTTTAATAAATTGAGAAGCAATGAGGGGAGTCTTGGATAGGCAAAAGTACAGATTTGGGAATACAAAACTCTGGATCTGAATCATGAGTGCACCACTTAATAGCCCTGTGATGTTTCTTCTCTGAGATTCCACTTTTTTACCTATAAAAATTGGAATCATAATGTCTTTTTCATGGGTCATTGTCAACGTTTATGGGCGTGACACTTAAAGCAGACTGCCTGTCATTATAGTGGCTAAGTGTTGTAATGGTTAGGTTTTAATAATAGATGCCACACACATAGGCCTACAATCAAAATGAAAAAGTCAGAAGTGCAGGAGGCATGCAGCCATTGGCATCAAGCTGCTGTGACATTGTTCTGCCCACATTTATTATTTCAAGTCCTTCTTTTTCGTTGTTTTTGGTTTAACAGTATTTTTTGTCAGTCACCATGGTTTTGTTCTCTTAAAGGAATATGAAACTCTAGCTCTAGACAAGGATTTAGCTGGTAGGCTCTGCAGCAGAGGTTGAAGCAAAACCTAATAACAACAGCTGTGCAAGTGGACAATAATAAAAAGAGCTAATATCTGCTGAGTTCTTCTTTATTTGTTGAGAGATAGGTTTGTCTGTGGGTGACAGAGACATATTTTAATTACGACTTACAGAAGATGGAAGTACATTGCTCTCTAACAGGAAAGTCTGAATTGGTTGGCAGCTTTGTGATGTTGTAATGGTGGCTCCATTATTGCATGGATCTAGGTGCCTTGTCTTTTGTAGTTCTACCATCTTGAAAGTTTGGCTCTTCTTCCAAGATGACTCACCCCTATATTCTCATCCTAGCTTCTGGCAGGGAAGAAGGGTTCGTGGGACAGAACCTTTTCCATTAGGGACATGACCTAGAGGTTACTTGTATCAATTCTGATCATATCATATTGGCTAATATTTGGTCTCATGGCAAAAGTAACTGCAAGACATGCTGGGAAATGTAGTCTTGAGTGGCCATGAGCCTAGCCAGACATTCCACTAATAGAAAAATGGAGAACACATATTAGGAGATGCTTACTGGAATGGTCTATTCCACAACTACTATGTGCCATGCTGTGCTTTAGACTATAGTTATGCTCATGACAGCATCATCTTATTTAATGCTCACAACAACCCCATGAGCTTTTAATTACTATGAATTTTTTTTTATAACAGAGGGAATATTTTGAGACAGAGAGAAGTATTTTTAAAATGTCTTGAGACGTAGAGAGGCTAAGTAATTTTTTTTAAGTCTCAAGGGAAATAAGGGGCAAGGCCAGGATTTGAACCCAGGGAGTCTGACTTTGGAGCCTTATGCTATGAACCACTGTATAGTTCTGGCTTGCTCAGTATTTTTCTCAAGCCTTGATGTGCTCTGCTAGATGAAACTGTGGATTGTTGAAAGGCATCAAGGAATCAAAGGAGCTTTGTGAAGCTTCTATTGCTTCCTCTTCCAGGCAGTTAATTGCTTCCCTTCTAGAATTTCTAGCTTATTTGATGCAAAATAGTATTCAGCACAATTGGGTCTAAACAGGGTAGCAAAAGAAAAGCAAAACCACACACACACGTGACAGGAATTTTAATGAAAGCAGTTTCTGATTTGAAAGCAATGTGTCTGCCACGATAAAGCAAGCACTCTTCGTACTGCATTGAACAGTTTTGATTATGGGATAGAATAAATTGAATTCAGTATATCACCAGAATATAGAAATGAAAATATTGTCATTCAACAACAGCTGAGACTGTTGGTCTCTGTAATATTTAGGATTTCAACTACATATAAGTCATCAATTCACAAGGTAATACCTATTTATCTGTGTAGCAACAAGCAAACCTAAAGAATGAAGTGATGTTTTTAAAATACAAAGGCACCCTGAATTTATCTTTTTTTTTTGTTGTTGTTCTATTTTGTTTTACTTTTTATTATAGAAAATTTCAAACACAAGAATATAGTAAAATGAACCTAAAATACCCATTACCCAGCACAACGTTTATTGATTTAAGAACATCCTTATACCTTCAGTGTCTTTCCCCACTGGATCCTTCCACTGGATTTTTTATATAGAGCATCACATGCATCATATTATTTCATCCACCAATTTTTCAGAACATGTCTATTTTTAAACATAACTGCAATTCCATGATCACATCTAAAAAGTTTAATATGAGTTCTTTAAATTCATCAAAAATCCAGTCAATGTTCAAATTTCCTCCAGTCATTTATATTCTCAAAATATTTATTCATTCTTTAAATGATTAGTTGATTGATAGTTGATTGATTGTATTAAAGTTTGCTTCTTTTATTTATGTATTTATGTTTTGGAAGCTAATTACAATATTGTATTGGTTTTGCCATACTTTGACATGAATCCACCACGGGTGTACATGTGTTCCCCATCCCGAACCCCCTTCCCACCTCCCTCCCCATCCCATCCCTCTGGGTTATCCCAATGCACCAGCCCCAAGCATCCTGTATCATGCATTGAACCTGGACTGGCAATCCGTTTCACATATGATAATATACATGTTTCAATGCCATTCTCCCAAACCATCCCACCCTCGCCCTCTCCCACAGAGTCCAAAAGACTGTTCTATATATCTGTGTCTCTTTTGCTGTCTTGCATACAGGGTTATTGTTACCATCCTTCTACATTCCATATGTATGCATTAGTATACTGTATTGGTGTTTTTTTTTTCTGGCTTACTTCACTCTGTATAATAGGCTCCAGTTTCATCCACCTCATTAGAACTGATTCAAATGTATTCTTTTTAATGAACTGATGTTTTTAAAATACAAAGGCACCCTGAGTTTATCTTAAGTGAAGAATTGGCCTTAATTCTTCAACAGCTTTTTTTCCTTTATTCTGTGTATTCCTTTTTTTGGAAGTGTAGCTGATATATTATGTGTTACTTTCAAGTATACAATGTATACCTGCTCACCTTCTGTGGTGGCTACAATCACTGATGACTGTGACAACGTTTGTTTACTGATAGGGCAGGCAGTATTCCATTTATTAATAGCAAAGTGATTCAGGTATACATGTATAATGTATATCTACTCTTTTTCAGATTCTTTTCCACTATAGGTTATTATAAGATAATATGAATATAGTTTCCTATACTATTCAGTTGGCCCTTGTTTATTTTCTATATATAATAGTGACTATCTGTTAATCTGAAGTTCTAAGTTATCTCCCCTTACCCATACTTTCCCCTTTGGTAGCCATGAGATTGTTTTCTATGTTGATCAGTCTATTTCTGTTTTGTAAATAAATTCATTTGTAACATTTTTTATGATTCCACATGTAAGGGATATATAGTATTTGTCTGACTTCACTTGGTATGATAATCAATAGGGATAAGACCCATCCATGTTGCTGCAAATGACATTAATTTTTTTTATTTCTGGGAAGTATCTTTTTCATAACATTTTTTTCTTTGTATCTTCATTACTTTTCAACAGTTGATTTGGGGCCATATTTATGTCTACTACACTTTTTTTTCTACCTATCCAGTACTCTTTTTGCTTCCAAATAAGAACAAAGAGAAGAAATGGTAAGAATTTTAATGTTTTAAAGAATCAAAATAGTTTTTCTTTCTGATCAAAAGTGTACAAACAAGGTTAAGGAAGATGGAAAAGTTCTAGAAATCCTTATTGTAGTTTTCCCAGGTTGCATTACTTTTTCAAAGTATGTCTGATATCAGTTTTAGCCAATTTTGATTTTATTCTCAGGAAATCTAACATTGTACATTTTTCTCTTCACATTCTCTTTTTTTAAAAAAATAATAATGGCTTCACATTGTAAAGTCCTCTATAATTCCCCAAACATATTACCATACTTAACTGCCTCTTACTCTCACAACCACCCTTGAAGAAGATAGGAAAGGAATCAGTATCTTCATTTTGAAGTTGAAGTACTGAGACCTGGGGAGATTAAGTGGAATGCCCAGTAATACCTAGTATGGCTGAGATTTCCTCCCTCCCGCCCCATTGCCTTCCTTTCTCCCTTCTTGTCTTATTTCTCTGTCACTCACCAGCTTTTGCTTATGCTCTCTTTTTTTCATTCAATTAAATGATCACTATTATGTTCCTGACACTGCTTAGATGCTATGAAATGAAAAACTGAACAAAACAGTTGCCCTCATGGAAATTTCAGAGGAGTTCGCAAGACAAACATAAAACCAGTAAAAAAAAAAAAAAAAAATAGAACTAAAAAATATGCTAAGTTCTGTGAAGAGAAAGAACATAGTTGTCTGAATAAGAATAAGATGGGAATCTGCAGCAGATTTGGTAATCAGAGAAAGCCACTCTGGGTAAGCAGCAGTAAAGCTGCAATGAAAGAATATATGAAAGCCAGCCAGATGAAGAAACTAGGCTTATTTTTTTTTAATTATTTATTCATTTACTTTTGTCTGTGCTGGGTCTTCCTTGCATTTGTGTGGGCTTTCTCTAGTTGCAGCTCTCGGGGTCAGTAGTTGCTGTTAAAGGGGCCTCGAGTGTACAAGCTTCAGTGATTGTCCAGAGAGGCTTAGTTGCTACATGGCATGTGGAATCTTCATGGACCAGGGTTTGAACCCATCTCTCCTGCATTGGCAGGCAGATTCCTTACCCCCTGCACCACCAGCAAACTTCTTAGGCTGTATGTTTATCATTCAGGGTAGGCTAAGTGATGCTCTAAGAACAGTTCCAAATTCTTGCTGGTTTAAAACAATGAAGGTTTATTTCTCTCTGATGTTCCGTGTCCATAACTGAGTGGCTAGGGTCTCTACTTCATGGCATCTTCAGACCAGGACTCCAACTTACAGGGCAGACACTATTTGGGACATTGCCATTCTTCATGAGAAGAAGAGAGTTTGTGGTAACCTGGTGATTTGCTCTTAAAGCTTTTACCTGGAGTCATATATCACAGTTCATGCACCAGTGGGAGTCACTTGACCACATCTAATGTCAAGAGGGCAGTATCTGCAGTTCCAACTTGTTCCACCTACCCAGCCTCCCTTGCAGCTAATGGTGATGCTGTGACACTGTCTGGTCAAGTGAACCTAAGAAGGACTTCCCTAAGGGGAGTCCCTAAGGGAAGTCCTTCTTCATTGGAGGACTTCTGCATCAACTTTTGCTTTTCTGTTTAGATACAGGTGCTGTAAGATACAGGTATAACTGACACTCCCTCTCTATTCTTCCTGCCTTAAACTCTGCTGATGCACTACTGAAGCTGCCTAACCATTTTGCATAAGAATGATGAGCCATACTTTGAAGATAGGGGATCATCAGAATGAAATGATTCTTTAATGACCTGACTTTTCAGTTAAACTAATACAAGCAAGTGGCTAATTCTGGATTTCTTGTATGTGAGGAATAAAGTGAAAGTGTTAATCGCTCAGTCGTGTCCTACTCTTTGCAACCCTATGGACTGTAGCCTGCCAGGCTCCTCTGTCCATGGAATTCTCTAGGCAAGAATACTGGAGTAGGTAGCCATTCCTTTCTCCAGGGGATCTTCCTGACCCAGGGATCAAGCCCAGGCTTTCTGCATTGCAGGCAGATTCTTTACTGTTCTGAGCCACAAGGGAAACCCTTGTGAGAGAAAAATTACACCAAATATTTAAGCCTGTTATTTGGAACCAGAAACATTTCTAGCTTATGTGGATAAGAATGATGAACAGATTCTGTGCTTACAGCCCAGAAACCCGTCTTCCTCAGATACATTCCTGAGACTGGGCCAGGAGTGCAAGAACCAAATGAGATCGACCTTGCTTTGTGAGTGGCGGCCAGTGAAGCAGAGGAAAGAGAAATCGTCGGTCCTATTCCTCTCTTCTAGCTCCCTGTACTTCTCTTTCTACTTCATATAATGTCACCAGTTGCACAGTTTCTTTTCCTGACTACAACTGTCCCTTTACCCTTTACTCTCTCATTACCCTTTCTCCTCTTCTTGAGAAATGCTTGTGTCCACTTAAGGTGAAATTATCCTAGGTATGACTGAATTGGGTTTCCCTGGTGGCTTGCTGCTGCTGCTGCTAAGTCGCTTCAGTCGTGTCCGATTCTGTGCGACCCCATAGACGGCAGCCCAACAGGCTCCCCCGTCCCTGGGATTCTCCAGGCAAGAACACTGGAGTGGGTTGCCATTTCCTTCTCCAATGCATGAAAGTGAAAAGTGAAAGAAGTCGTTCAGTCGTGTCCGACTCTGTGCGACTCCATGGACTGCAGCCTACCAGGCTCCTCTGTCCATGGGATTAGCAGTAAAGAATTCACCTGCCAGTGCAGGAAACATGAGTTTGATCCCCGGGTTGGGAAGATCGCCTGGAGAAAGAAATGGCAACCCACTAATGATTGAATTAGTTTCTCAAAGATCTGAAAAATCTATAAGCTTCTTGTGAGTGAAAAAAGTTGCCTACCATATCAACAAACAAAGGGATCTTGCAACCATCAAGTCACTGCAGCCACCCTGAGGGGATTGAGGATGGGAAAGAACAGGATATTGGCCCTAAATAACTGAGTTGCAAATCAAAGGAATGATTTCCATGAACCCAGACTCTTGCCCCTTCCCATACACAAAAAAGGGCTAAATTCATTATCTTGAGCTTTTGGTTGGTTTTCCTTACTTGTCAGTAATTTTTGTTGTTCCTACTCCTTGTTGCGAAACTCCTATGTATCCTGGCTCCTCTCTTACTTCTTCTGAGCAGTCCCTCAGAACTATAGCTGAGGGGCGGCCTCCAAGGCTTTAGTCCTCAGCAAGTCTCCCAAATAAAACAATTCTCAATTTTTAGGTTATCCATTTTTTTCAGTCAACATGCTTAATATTTTGTGCTACCTGTGAAATTCTTCCCAGCTTTCCCCACAGTCTCAAAGGTTCCTTTCAGAATATGTGGGACAGTTAATGCTGGTTGTCTTAGGAATTCCCAACTGGTATGTTTGGACCTTGAGATTCTTGGTTCTGTGTCCTTCCTGTGGTGGCCCATGTCTTTTCAGACTTTGGAACTGGGAGCTAAGTGAATGCTGATTGCTAAATGAAGGCCTGTGAATAGAACACAAAGAAAAATGCAATCTAAATATTTTACTTTATGGCCATAATTTCTCCAAATGGTCTCAAGCTCTAGTTTAAGGAGCAACCAAGTAGTTAAACTTAAGGCATCTGATCATAAAATTTATTATTATTTTTTTTTTTTTTGTCTCTGGAGTATCCTGGAATATCCCATGTTCTCAATTTCTTATTCTTTGGCCCACTATCCTACTGGGATAGGACTGCAGTCTACGATTATTCTTTGTTTCACTCATTTTGGTCATTTTTGTTTATGATTGTTGCATGAATTTTTACAGATTGTGACTAGGCTGTGTTTTATTTTTCCTGTGCCCTGAAGTGTTTAAAGGTTTGTGTGTGTGTGTGTGTGTGTGTGTGTGTGTGTGTGTGTACATGAGCGCACATGCGCATGCATGCATGTATGCACTCAGTCATATCTGACTCTTTGAAACCCCTTGGACTGCCAGGCTCCTCTCTCCATGGGATTTTCCAGGCAAGAATACTGGAGTGGGTTGCCATTTCCCGTTCTAGCATATCTTCCCAACCCAGGGTTCAAACCTGTGTCTTCTTGAGTTTCCTACATTGTCAGGTGGGTTCTTTACCACTACACCACCTAGAAATATCTGTTGTTATTTTCCAAATAATACAATTGGAGTTTTCAAATGAGAATTCATCTCATTTTAAAAGTTGTAGCTTTTACAGGTTTTCAAAAGTAAATTGTATGAAGCTTTTCTTACACTCAATTTCAGGAGCCAGTTGTTCATGAAAAAAAAGACATAAGGATGCTTTGTAAGTTCTAAATCAGGGAGTAGAAAACATGTATTTTGTGTTCTTGTCATTTGTGCTCAATTGGACAAGGGAGAACTTTGTTTTCTTTTCAACTATGGATTATTACAGGATATTGAATATTATATAGTAGGACCTTTTTGTTTATTTTATATATAATAGTTTCTGTCTGCTAACACCAAACTCCTAATTTATCCCTCCCCCATGCCCTTTTCCTTTTGGTAACCATCTGTTTGTTTTCTGTGTCTGTGAGTTTATTTCTGTTTCGTAAGTAAATTCATTTGCATCATATTTTAGATTCCACCTTTAAGTGGTATTTGTCTTTTTCTTTCTGACTTATTTAACTCAGTATAATCTGTAGGTCCATCCATGTTGCTACAAATGGCATTATCCTTTTTAATGACTAAGTAGTATTCCTTTTGAATAGCTATTTTCTAAAGCGTCTGTAAATAGATCACATCATATAGTAAAAGGAGGGACATAGCAATAGCATTTATTTAGTACTTGTGTGGCAGGAAACAAGCTGGTATCTTCCCATATATTTTCTTACTTAGTCTTAAAAATGGTCACGTTGGAATATTATTACTCCTGTTTTTGAAATGAAGAGACCGAAGTTGAGTGGGTAAATCATTGTTTACATTTGAATAGATAATTCATGATGGACCCAGGATTCAAACAACTGTATATCTAACAGCAGAGCCCATGGGTCAGTGGCAATTGTTTGATCTTCAATGATGGGCAGTGTCTTTGTAGCAAAGTTCACATTGGCTCATTTAAGTCAGCAATCCCAAACCTTTTTGGCATCAGGGACTAGTTTTGTGGAAGACAGTTTTTACATGGACCTGGTGTGGAGTGGTTTGGGGATGATTCCAACATATTACATTTATTGTGCACTTAAAGTCGCTCAGTCGTTTCCGACTCTGTGCAACCCCATGGACAGTCTGCCGGTCTCCTCTGTCCATGGAATTCTCCAGGTAAGAATACTGGAGTGGGTTGCTGTACCCGTCTCCAGGGGATCTTCCAATCCAGGGATGGAACCCAGGTCTCCTGCATTGCAGGCAGATTCTCTACCATCTGAGCCACCAGGAAAGCCCATTGTGCACTTAATTCAATTATTATTATATCAGCTCTACCTCAGATAATCAAGCATTAGATCCTGCAGGTTGGGGACCCCTGACTTAAAGAAAGCACCCATGTTGCCAAGTTTGATTTCACACCCTTGCCTCATATCTAGGCAAGGAGACAACATAGCATTGTGCATGCCTGTAGGCTGGGGTTGTGCTCCCTTATTATGGTATCAAAGACACCCTGGAGAAGGTAGAGCAGAATGTAAATAAATACTAATAACAAATAGAAGTGCCTGGATTAGATTTCAAAATCCAAGAGTAAGACACAAGCATTGTATTTTTCCACTAATGAGATCAAAGGATTATTGATTTTGGAGGAAGAAATTATGGATTTTTGAAAGTCACATGAATGTAACTTCTTGATCATTTCAAATAGTCTCCCCAGTGAACACATCCCTTAGATAAAGATAGCTCTGCTCCTCTTTTGTAAGTGATTTTTTTTCCCCTCTCCTTCCAGAAAGCTGAAGAATGAACTCTTGGAAGCAAAACGCAGAAGTGGGAAGACTCAACAGGAAACCACCAGGGTCTGTGCCCATTGTCAGAGAAACCTGGGCTTGATATTCGATCGGGGAGACCCGTGCCAGGCCTGCTCCCTCAGAGTGTGCAGCCAGTGCCGGGTCTCAGGCCCTGATGGCAGCTGGCGGTGCACCATCTGTGCAAGAGTCGCGTGAGTTTCTTGCCTTTGTGTGCAAAGTCAGCTTTGATGACTGAAGAGTTGGGGAATGGGGAAAGCAAGGAGGAAGAATACATAAAAGGTAGCGATAGAGAATAGCATTGAAAGTATAGCCCCACTAGAAGTTCAGTAGTGCTTTGGCAGGGTGTGATGTGTATTTGTGTGTGTCTGAGACACAGAAACATTATACGGTTGGAAGCCTCACAGAACGTGGTCTCTTCCCACATCTGAACACCACCGTCAGGCTTTCTTAGAGCCACACTTGGCTCTACCCAGCTTCTTAGGGTGTGTGTGCTCAGTTGTGTCTGACTTTTTATGTCCCCATGGAATTTTCCAGGCAAGAATACTGGAGTAGGTTGCTGTGCCCTCCTCCAGGGTATCTTCCAAACCCAGGGATTGAACCTGCATCTTCTGCATTGGCAGGCGGCTTCTTTACCACTAGTGCAGCCTGAGAAATCCAAAACTGGGTTTCAGTTCAATTCAGTCGCTCAGTCATGTCCAACTCTTTGCGATCCCATGTATCGCAGCATACCAGGCCTCCCTGTCTATCACCAACTCCGGGAGTTTACGCAAACTAATGTCCATTGAGTCAGTGATGCCATCCAGCCATTTCATCCTCTGTCGTCTCCTTCTCCTCTTGCCCCCAATCCCTCCCAGCATCAGGGTCTTTTCCAATGAGTCAACTCTTCGCATGAGGTGGCCAAAGTATTGGAGTTTCAGCTTTAGCATCAGTCCTTCCAAAGAGCACCCAGGACTGGTCTCCTTCAGAATGGACTGGTTGGATCTCTGCAGTCCAAGGGACTCTCAATAGTCTTCTCCAACACCACAGTTCAAAAGCATCAATTCTTCGGTGCTCAGCTTTCTTCACAGTCCAACTCTCACATCCATACATGACCACTGGAAAAATCATAGCCTTGACTAGACGGATCTTTGTTGGCAAAGTAATGTCTCTGCTTTTGAATATGCTATCTAGGTTGGTCATAACTTTCCTTCCAAGGAGTAAGCGTCTTTTAATTTCATGGCTGTAATCACCATCTTCAGTGATTTTGGAGCCCCAAAAAATAAAGTCTGACACTGTTTCCACTGTTTCCCCATCTATTTCCCATGAAGTGATGGGACCAGATGCCATGATCTTCGTTTTCTGAATGTTGAGCTTTAAGCCAAGTTTTTCACTCTCCTCTTTCACTTTTATCAAAAGGCTTTTTAGTTCCTCTTCACTTTCTGCCATAAGCGTGGTGTTATCTGCATATCTGAGGATATTGATATTTCTCCCAGAAATCTTGATTCCAGCTTGTGCTTCCTCCAGCCCAGCATTTCTCATATAAGCATTTCTCATATAAGTTAAATAAACAGGGTCACAATAGACAGCCTTGACATACACCTTTTCCTATTTGAAACCAGTCTGTTGTTCCATGTCCAGTTTTAACTGTTGCTTCCTGACCCACTTCCTGACAGGCTTCTCAAGAGGCAGGTCAGGTGGTCTGGGATTCCCATGTCTTTCAGAATTTTCCACAGTTTATTGTGATCCACACAGTCAAAGGCTTTGGCATAGTCAATAAAGCAGAAATAGATGTTTTTCTGGAACTCTCTTGCTTTTTCCATGATCCAGCGGATGTTGGCAATTTGATCTCTGGTTCCTCTGCCTTTTCTAAAACCAGCTTGAACATCAGGAAGTTCACGGTTCACGTATTGCAACTCTGCTCCCCTTTATTTCACATTTCAGAGTTGGATATAAAGGTTCTTCCAGTATTGTCAAATTGGAGAAGGAAATGGCAACCCACTGCAGTGTTCTTGCCTGGAGAATCCCATGGACGGAGGAGCCTGGTGGGCTGCAGTTCATGGGGTCGCTAAGAGTCGGACACGACTGAGCGACTTCACTTTCACTTTTCACTTTCATGCATTGGAGAAGGAAATGGCAACCCTCTCCAGTGTTCTTGCCTGGAGAATCCCAGGGATGGAGGAGCCTGTTGGGCTGCCGTCTCTGGGGTTGCACAGAGTCGGACACGACTGAAGCGACTTAGCAGCAGCAGCAGTATTCTTGCCTTGAGAATCCCATGGACAGAGGAGCCTGGCAGGCTCTAGTCCATGGGATCGCAGAGTCAAATATGACTGAGCGACTATTACTTATGGTATAATCAAATAATGACTTACAGAGGAAATAATGAACAGAATTTCCTCAGTTATAGTTTTGCCTCTATATAATTTTGCAGGAGCATTTATCCCTCTCCACTCTTAGTGACCACTAGAGGAGAAAAACTTGGAAAGAGACTAGCACCTGTTTTTTTTTTTTTTTTTTTTTTAATGAAAACATAATGCACATGGCTTTTGTTTTTAACTAGAGTTAACTTACACAAAAGGACACAAATGACAAGTGTACAACAGGGTTTCTCCATTTCAGCATCACTGAAATTCTTGGCAATATGTTTCTTTGTGGGGAAGGGACTGTCCTATGTACTATAAGATGTTTAGCCGTGCTCATGGCTTCTACCTAGTAGACACCAGTAGCACTCCTCCCCTTTTCAGTGGTGACAATGACAGATTCCTGCCAACATTACCACATGTCCCGTAAAGAGCAAATGTCTTGGAGAAGCACTGATGCACAGCTTTGCAAATTATCACAGTTTCTGTGTAACTACCATTCAGGCAACAAAATAGAATGCTACTGACACCCCAGAAACTTTTCTTCTTCTTCCTCCCAATCACTAGTCCCTTCTTATTCTTCAAATATAAATATTATCCTGCTAACACCATAGGTTAACTTTGACTTTTTTATACTTTAAATTGATTTTAGTTGTTTAAATTGTTGATTTTATACTAAAATATAAAAAATTTAAATCTTTTATACTTTAAATTGACTCATACAGGGTATGTGTATTTGTTCATAACTACTTTTGGTCAACATTATGTTTGTGAGACATCCATTTTTGTTGCATTTGGCAGATGTCTACTCATTTTCACTTTTATACTCATTTCACTCATTTTCACTATAGTGTTTTGTTAACACTGTATTTATAACTATATAAGGATTCATATACCATTCTATCATTAATGTATATTTGGGATGTTTCTAGCTTTCACCTCTTATAAATATTCTTGCACATGTCTCTTGATACATATGTGTATGTATTTCCATTGAATATGTACATAGTAAAGTTGCTGGGTCATAGAATTTATGCATGTGTTTCATTTCAGTTGTTTAGTAGCTAAGTTATGTCTGACTTTTTGCGACCCTGTGGACTGTAGGCCTTCAGGCTCCTCTGTCCATGGGATTTCCCAGGCAAGAATACTGGAGTGGGTTACCAGTTCCTCATCCAGGGGATTTTCCCAGATCAGGGATCAAACCCATGTCTCCTACCTTAGCAGGTGGATTCTTTATCACTGTGCCACCTGGGAAGCCCCACGATGCCAATTTGTTTTCCATAGTGGTTGTGCCAATTTATCCTTTCACTAGCAATGCGTGAGTGTTGGTTACTTTATATTTTTACAAGTGTTTTTTTGTTTTTCCATTTTTTATAATTTTTTGGGGAGTGTAGTAGATTAATTGCATTTTTCTTTATTACCAATGAGAATGAGGATATCTTCATATGTTGACTGACCATTTGAACGTCCTTTTCTGTGAAGTGCTGGTTCAGGTCTCTTGGCTTTTTTATGTTAGGTTATCAGCCTTTTACTGACTAGTGTGAAGGGGTTCTTTATATATTCTGTGTACAAACCATGTTGGTTCCTTGTGTTTGAGATTTTTTTTCCCCAACTTCTAATGTTCCTTTTCATTCTCTCAGTGGTGTATTGAAGAACAGAAATCTCAAATGTTTTAGTAACTCAATTTGTTCATCTTTTCCTGTATGAGATTAGTGGGTTTTTTTCTTTCTGTATCCTAACAGAAAAAAAAAAAAAAGGCTTTTTGTAAAAGTTGATGAAAATATTCTCCCGTGTGATCTCCTGTAAGTGTTATTGTATTACCTTTTTAGACTTACAATCTACTTGGAACTGATTTTTGCATGTGCTGTGAGTTACAGATTCATTTTTATATTTCAATATGAATATCCATTTAATCCAGCAACATTTATTGAAAGGACCATTTTTTCATTTCTCTACAGTGTCACCTTCACAAATCAAGTTTCATTTCTGACTACTCTATTACATGTGTAATGTACCAGTGCCACGTTATTTTAATTCAATGTAGCTTTATAAAATTTTATATCCAGTGGGCTTGCCACTTTGCTGTTTTTGTTCAAAATGCCCTGGCTATTATTGGTCCCTGGTATTTTCAAATGCATTTAAAATCAGCCTTCCATAAAACAGGTCCTACTAGCGTTTTTATAGGGACTGCATTACATCTACAGAAAGTTATGGAGAGAATTGATGTCTTTCAATATTTAGTCTTTTGATCCACAAACACTATGTGCCCTTTCATTTGTTTACCTTTAATTTCTTTTAGTAATATTTCATATAATAATTTTCCTGATACATATTACATATCATTAGATTTAATCCAAGTATTTGATTTTTGTGTTATTATAAATAATATCCTTAAATTTTTTTTTTTATTTTCTAATTGTTGTTGATATGGAGAAATGCAGTTGATTTGGGTAGTCTAACTTTGTATTTGGAAATCTTGTTAAACCCACTTACTAATTAAAATAATTCCTGTGGCACCATTCAAATTTTATTTTTGCACGAGTGTGTCCTCTTTTCTAACACTTGACATCTTTTTTTCTTTCTGTATTGCATATTTGTTTTCAATTTTATTCATTTCTTGTTCTTTTACTTTCTTAGAATTTTTCATTAATAGTGTTTTGATTCATATTTTTAGATACTTCATTTTTCCATCCTTTGTTCTTTTCTAACATATACATTTAAGGATATGAATTTCCCTGTTTGCACTGCTTTAGCTGCATCTCACACATTTTAATATCCATTACTTTTTATGATATTGGTTTCATTCTGGTTTCTAATTTCCATCACCTTTTTTTCCCAACTATGAGTTATTTACAATTGTCTTTTGATATCTAACTTCATGGGGATTTTTGATCTTTTTGATATTGAAATTAGCTTTATTTCACTTTGGTCAGAGAACATACTCTATATGATTTCATTCTTTGAAATTCAGCCCAGAAAATCTTCAATTTTGTTAAATGTTCCAATTTCCTTGAAAAAATGAATTCTGCAGTATTGATTTGAATATCTTAGTTTTGTCTTTTAATGATATTTGTTAATCGTGTTGTCCAAATCTTCCATATCTCTACTGATTTTTTAATCTATATATTCTATGTGATATTGAGGGAAATATATACTAATCTCTCTCAATAATGATTGTGGATTTTCTATTTTCCTTTTTAGCTTGATAATATTTGCTTTGTGTATATTGAATTTAGAGTCTTGATTGCTTAAATATTTAGAATTGTGAGATTTTATAACAGAAACCTTTATAATTATGAAAACTCTCTTATCTCTAGTTATGATTTTTCCTTTTAAAGTTTACTTTATAATTATTATGGCCTCAGTTACTTTCTTTTGGTTGGCATATGCCTGGGGAATCCTCTTTATCCTTTACTTGCAACTTTTTTTCTTTCCTTATATTTACCATATGTCTCTTATAAGTGGAATATTAGCGTGTGTGCATATTTTAAATCTAGGCTGACAGTTGTCATTTAATTAGGATATTTGTCCCATTTGTAGTAATAACATAACCCATATATTTTATTTAAAATTTACCACCCTTTTACTTATTCCTTTTTTGGTCCCATCTATTCTGTTCTTTTATCTTTACTCATTTGCCTTCATTTAGGTTGTTGCAATATTTTCTATTTATCTCCTCTAACATTTATACATTTTTTGCTACTCATCTAATGATTACTCTAGAGATTACAGCATACATCCTTGACTTGTTAAAATATAGTATTAATTAGTAGTTTGGGTACTTCTAAGACAATATCAGGACTTAAAAACACTTTGATTGCCTTTACTCCCCTCCTAGTGCTATTGTATATTTTAAATATTTGTATATCTATATCTTTGCACACACATACACACACATAACTGTGTGTGTATATACATATATGTATTTATGTATGTATGTATGTATGATTTGTCTTAGTCTATTTAGGCAGCTATAACAGAATACCATAAACTAGGTGGCTCTTAAACAACAGAAATTTATTTTTCACTGTCCTGGAGATCAGGGTTCTGGCAGATTTGTTGTCTGGTGAGGGTGTGCTTCCTGGTTCATAGTGAGCTGTCTTCCCATTGTGTCCTCACCTGGCAGAAGAGGGCAGAAGAGACAAAGGAACTCTCTGGAGAAAAGGAGTGATCACTTCCCAAAGACTCCATCCAAATAACCACTGCACTGGGGGTTACATTTCAATATATGAATTATTATGGAAGGGGTACATTCAGTCTATAACATAATCCCACAAAATATTGTTATTTTATAGTCATTATTTCACTTAGATTTACTACTTAGTAACTCTTTCCAGAACTATTTTCATATCCTTGAATTCAACTACTCATGGGTAGTAAAAATTCATGTGTGAGTGGACCTGAGCAGTTCATACCCATGTTATTCAAGGGTAAACCATATTTGAAAAACTGTAAAGCTGAAACCAGTACTTTGGCCACCTCATGCGAAGAGTTGACTCATTGGAAAAGACTCTGATGCTGGGAGGGATTGGGGCAGGAGGAGAAGGGGACGACAGAGGATGAGATGGCTGGATGGCATCACTGACTCGATGGACGTGAGTCTGAGTGAACTCTGGGAGTTGGTGGGGGACAGGGAGGCCTGGCATGCTGCGATTCATGGGGTCGCAAAGAGTCGGACACGAGTGAGCGACTGAACTGAACTGAAAGCTTAATGAGACTGTTTAATAATATGTATCAATTGAGAATATACTTTTTTTTTTTCTAGCAAGGAAATTGGATAGGGCCTGCAAATATTCAAGATTACCTTAATCAGATCATGGTTTAAGCTAATTTCAAAATTGAAGCCTTAGTCCTTGAGACAGTGGATCTGTTTTGGGAGCACATTTATTCCTGGATAATACTAATAGTCCTACAAGGTCTCAAAATATATACCAATTAGATAAGAGAGGTGATTGATTTTCTGTATTATAAATAATGGAAATAAGCACACCAAGAGTTCAGAATGTGTGTTAGTACAGTTGGATTGAATAAATATCAAAATTTGTTTGTTTTTCCACCCAGTTCTTTTCCCACCAAACTCTGCCAAGGTGAGGTTTGTTATTTCAAGTGATGAAAGGAAAAGGGATTTTAACAAATGACTGACCTACTAATTGCAGAGCCTGAAGACTCATAAGGAATATCTCAGTAACTTTCTCCATTTCTTATACCATATTATTTTATTTGATCCCTAATATTTGATCATTTTCAGTTTTTATTCCATTTCTGTTTACCTCTTCTCTACATCCTGAACCCTCATTTGCTCACACAACAGTAACTAGGGACTGTGACTCATGAGCCTTTCAATCAATCAGGAGTTGCCTCAAGCTTTTGTATGGGAAGAGGAATTTTGTCTTTAATTTCTAAATGTCAGTTGTAATTACTGAAACACTATTTTCAATACAAGACCCAAGAGGTTTGTGTATTCATGCATTGCTAATTGAAAGTTTTGTCATCAGCTCATCTGGTAGTCAGTATAGATGGTAACTGCAGGTCTAATTCATAAAAATATCTCCCCTCAATCTGGTCAGACCAATATTAGGTTATATATGTATATATAGAGAAACTTTTAATGTATTAAGTCATTGGAATTTGCAAGTTGTTTGTTACAGAAGTTAGCTTACCTAACATAACTAACATAATCCCTTCCTGTGTTGTTTTTTTTTTTCCCCCTTAATACTTATATGGTATATACTTTCCTTCTCTTGTTTATTATCTTTATTCCTCCACTAGAATAAGCTTCACAACCATGAGAGCAGGGCCTATTATCTGTAGTGTTCAATGAAGTAGTTCTAGTGCCTAAAAAAATACCTATGGTAAATACTCAATGATGTAAATAGATGGCAAGGCCCCACTTAAAGCACTTCAGGCTTAAGCAAGTTATGGAACAAATGTGGTTTTCTTTGGAATTAACGCACACACACACACATGCACGGACACACATCAGGCCAAATATATTTGCCCTCTGAAGAGAGTAAATTTCCAGCTGTCACAGAAAGATATGACAAGTTGTTGTCATAAGGCTATAAGAATAAATAATTAAAAATGAAAGGTCTGTGTCTTCCTGAGGGAATGTTAAAACCTCAATACGAACTTCAGAATTACTTGTAATTTTTTTTCTTTGATGTGATAATAACTTAATAAACCCAACTATCCACCTATCCACTTGCTCTATCTTTTCACCCATCTGTCCATCCTCACTACAACAATTATTGATAACCTGTTGGAATACTAGAGGATAAGGATACAAAGATAGATGAAACATAGACTACCCTCAATGGTTTCATAGTCTAAGGAGGAGGAGTTTATTACATTATTATCTCATCACTAGAATAAATTCTGTATTTGTGCATTACAATGTTCTGAAGGAGAAACAGCTTTCAATTTGTGGTTCTTATACCTCTTTTTCAAAAATTTATTTATTTATTTTAATTGGAGGCTAGTTACAATATTGTGGTGGTTTTTGCCATACATCGACATGAATCAGTCATGGGTTGTACATGTGTTCCACCATCCTGAACCCCTCTCAAACCTCCTTCCCCACCCCATCCCTCTGGGTTGTCCCAGAGCACCAGCTTGGACAACAACTTATAGTTGTAGCATCTGTGTGGCAGCTGGAAATTTACAAGATGTGTGTTTCACTTGGTAGAAACAGAATCTCTCCTCATTTTAAAAACTGAAAAGAGACCCTTATTTCTCCAGCTACAAGTCTATGTGATCTCAGAGATTATCTGTCAGTGTTGGAAGTACCCTATTTGCTATTCATGGAGTGGTTTTTGAGAGGAAGCATGAATGATACTCTATTGGTAGTGAACACCCTTAATTTGTTGTGAGAGAACGCTATAGTGCCAGTGGGCTGTCTCTATGTTCAATAGACCATAAAATTGAAATTCCCACCCTGACCTCTAAGAGATGAGATGAGTCAGAAAGTGACTCATTATCTAATCAGTTGGAAAACACAACCTTTGTTGTCATTTACCTTGGAATGGGTAAAAGTAAAGAGCTTTAATTGCTGTGGCACTGAAAAGGATTACAGCAAAAACTAATAAAGGGAGGCTACCTCCTTCAATGGGATGATCAGCCCTTGACATTTTTTGCAGCCCCTTCTGGTTCTAACAAGTTGGTTGCTGTTGGTCTCCTTTTAAAATTAACTCTATAGAAACAGAATAAAAGGGACTCTGACACAGCCAGTTAGTTCATGTGGCTATCCTAATGAGACCTACAAAATTCCACATGATTATGTTAGCGAAGGCAGTTGCTTTCCAACACAAAAAGACAGCCTTAATGATCAGTTTTCCTAATTAGCACCTCAGTTGAACTCAGACCCCAAAGATAAAAGCAACATAATCAGGAGCCCAAAAATGAAATACTTCTGATACGATGTTGATGAGCTGATCTTATTTATATTCATGCCATGTGGTGACATTTCATGCTGCTATTTGTCCTTGTGGAAGCCTTTGTCATGTTTAAGGAGGAGTCATGTTTTTGTTTTCGATGAATTGGTAGTAATGACTGAAAACAGATGAAATAGACCTGAGATAGATGAAATATGAGTCCCTGTCACTAACTTGAAAGACGACAGTACCAATGATTGGAACATATACAGAGAGGGTACAGAGGGAATGCATAGTGCTTTGTTATGAGAAGGAGAAATACAGACCCTGACATCTGAAAACTGATCTGACATTTATATGTAGGTCTTGATGTTGTTAGAAGGTGATCTGGGGCAGGCTGTGGTGTTCTCCTAGTAGACATAAATGACCTCAGAGTACCAGCATCCCACAGGATCACTGTGTATTCATGATGAAGTGAGACACAGTAAGAATGCTTTATAATCTTATTTTAGCATAGATGAAAACAAGGTGACTGGTCAAGCCACAACGTATCACACATCCCTGTTTTTTGGTTAATATGAATTTCTTCCTACTTCCTTACTAATTATAGCTTTAGCCTTCTTCTAGACTGCCCTTCTTTTAGGTAAAACTTAAGTTATCAATGATAGCCTTGTCCCTGCTCCCTATCATCACATAGTCTAGAGCAAATCCCTGCTTTCTTGAAATCTCCCTAAAATTACCTAACATAACCACAAGTGAAAGTGAAAGTCGCTCAGTCATGTCTGACTCTTTGCAACCCTGTGGATTACAGCCTGCCATGGATCCTCTGTCCATGGATTCTCCAGGCAAGAATCCTGGAATGGGTTGCCATTTCCTTTTCCAGGGGATCTTCCCAACTGAGGGATTGGACCTGGGTCTCCTGCATTGGAGGCAGAATTTTTACCCTCTGAGCCACCAGGGAAGCCCAACATAACCCCCAATCCTATATTAAATTCTTTCAAACGCCTTCTTCTCGAGATTTCCCATGGTTTTTCATGGCATGTTTTCCTTCATTCCAATGAACAAAAATTTCAACTTGTTCAACTATACCTGTATATCTGAAGATCTTTTGGTCCTCATGGGTACTAGTAATTGCCACATACTCATTTAAACATCACTCCTTTTTTTTAAGGCAAATTTCTATAATCTAGCTGAAAGGGAAAATTGACATTGTAGTAATCCCACACTGAGCCACAGATTTTGGGGGTGATGTGTGCGTGCTTAGTCCTTCAGTCATTTCCACCTCTTTGCGACTCCATGGACTGTAGCTTACCAATGTCCTCTGCCATTCGACTCTCCATGCAAGAAAACTGGAGTGGGTAGCCTATCCCTTTTCCAGGGGAACTTCCTGACCCAGGAATTGAACCAGGGTCTCATGCATTGCAGGCTAATTCTTTACCAACTGAGCTACCAGGGAATTTTTGAGGGTGATAAGAAGCTGTTTGGAGTACCTTGACATGCTACTTTAAATCACTTGTTAATCATGTATGAGCGCCTTCTCCCTTTTTTAGAATACTTTGTTCACTGTGGTTTAGTATCTTAGTACCCACATAGATTAGAGGGATTTTTAAATGTAGAAGTATCATACATATCAAGACACTCTACATATACTGTTTAAACAATAGTAAAAAGAGTATCTATGTATTTATCACTCAGTTTAAGAGACCATTCTTGTTTTTCATTTCTTATTCACTTGCTCTACTTTGTGGTTTTATTGTACTTGGATATATCCCTAAATAATATATTTTCTAATTTTTCAATTTTGAATTCTGTAGAAATAGAAATTATACTGTAGTATTCTTTGTGACTTCTTTTAGCTCAGCATATTTTGTGTGTGAAATCTATCCATGTTTACTTTTTTTGTTTTTAATTTACTTTTTGGCTGTGCAGCATGGCATGTGGGATCTCAGTTTCCCAACCAAGGATTGAACCTCAGTCCCCTGCCATTGCATAGAGTCTTAACCACTGGATCACCTGGGATGTCCCTCTATCTATGGTTATGTGAATATCATTCCATTCCTCTTCACTGTTGCATCATCATACAATGTGCCTATTTTCTTGTTGATGGACATTTTTGTTGTTTTAGTTTATATTGTTACCCCAAAAATGCTGGTATCACCTGCTCGTATGTATGGCCTAACAAACATGTACAGCAGTTTCCTTACTGTAGTGTTTTTAAAACTGAGTCATGACCCATTGATGGGTCCTGGCCAGCATTTAAAAAAAGAAGGGGAAACAGAAAATGTCAGTATACATATAATTATATGTATGTAATTCTACATATACTTTAGTGTGTGTGTGTGTGTGAGAGAGAGAGAGAGAGAGAGAGAGAGAGTATGTGTACTTATTTTCTGGATTGTGTTTACAAAAAGTTGTAAAACTTTTTTTTTTTCCTTTCCAATTCCCCCTGCCTCCAACCCCCACCCCACCTCTGATAAGCACAGATATAATCTCTTTCCCTATGTGTTTGGAGATTTTCTTAATTGACCTCCAACACTATTAGTTCCTGGTGTACAACATAAGTCTAGTTACCATCTGTCAAAAATGTTTGATAAAACTCCTGTAGGAAGTGTGCCTTAGGAATGAAATTGTAGGGCAAAATGGTATGAACATTTTCAGCTTTTTAAGATGTTAAATTGTATTTTATAATTATTGTACCAATTTAAATTCTACCAACATTTTATAAAACTTTACAATCTTACCAACACCTGGCATCATGAAAATTTTTGATTGTTGTTCAACTGGTAGATCCAGATGGATATCTTAACTATGATTTTTATTCGAATTTTTGTGATTACTAATGAGGTTGAGTATCCTTTCATAGGTTTATTGGCCATTTGGGGTTCCTTTTCTGTGATACGACTATTTATGTATTGCCCAATTTTCTCTTAGGCTGTTAGTCTATTCTTTACTGATTTGAAGGTGTTTTGTGACCCCCTTCATTTGTAAAAATCCTTCTGCCTTAAGATCTGTCTTGTCTGCTATTAATACAGTAATATCAAGTTTCTTTTGGTAAATATTTACATGGTATAGTTTTTTCTTACCATTTGCCTTTCAACCTTTCTGTGTCTATATACTTGCAAGGAGACTATATAGCATATATGCTCCATATGTGTGTTGTTGCTAAGTCGCTTCAGTCGTGTCCGACTCTGTGCGACCCCATAGACGGCAGCCCACCAGGCTCCGCCGTCCCCGGGATTCTCCAGTCAAGAACACTGGAGTGGGTTGCCATTTCCTTCTCCAATGCATAAAAGTGAAAAGTGAAAGTAAAGTCGCTCAGTCGTGTCCGACTCTTAGCGACTCCAAGGACTGCGGCCCACCAGGGTCCTCCGTCCATGGGATTTTCCAGGCAAGAGCACTGGGGTGGGGTGCCATTGCCTTCCCCGCCATATGTGTGTATATATATTTAAATATTTGCTACACATATATGCTATATATACATGCTATGCATGTATACTATATATATATATAATTTTTAAGTCTAACTTGACAGTATTTTTCTTAAAGTATAGAGTTTAGGCTATTTATATCCATCATAATTACTGTAATATTTGATTTTATTTATATTATCTATAAATTGATGGAAGTACTATATTTTTCTCATTCCATTTTATCCTTTCTACTAGTATAGATATTATATGAGTTTTTATTTTAGTGGTTACCCCAGAAATTACACCATTCATATTTAATTTCATAAATCATTAGTTTTACCCTCCTTCTAATCAACAAAAGGAACTTGATATTCTTAAACTCCAACTGTCTTCACCCAGGCTTATATATACATTTTTGTCCTATGTTTTAGAAACATCTATTTTCAGTTCAACATTTTAAATATCATGTTTATTTTACATCAACATTTGTTTAGATTTATTCATGTGTTTTACCAATTCCATTTGTTACCATTCCTTTTTATATGTTAGATCTGCTTTACTTCCTCTTTTTCTTTCTTTCTTTTGGTCATGTGACACAGCTTTTGGGATCTTAGTTTCCCAACCAGGGAGTGAACTGCAGCCCACAGCAGTGAAGGCACGATGTAACTACTGGACTGCTAGGGAATTGCTTTACCTCCTCTTTAGAAGATCCTTTAGTGAACATCTATTCATGGTAAATTATGTCAGTTTTTATTGTACTGAAACATTTTTTATCTCACCCTTACTCCTAAACAATGGTTTCTCTGGATACATGATTTTAAATAGATATTTTCTCTCAGAACTTTAAAGATATCATTTCACTGGCTTCTAGCTTTCGTTATTTCTAATGGAAGTCAACTGTCATTCTAATCATCATTCCTTTGTTTGTAATATGTTTTTTTCTCCTCTCTAGCTGTTTTAAAGATATTCTCTTTATCTGTAGAGTTCATAATGTGTTGAAGGATTTCTTGTTACTTTTCCCGTTGGAAAGGAAGAAAGGAGTAAATATATACCATCATCTCTATAATGCCAGGGTCTTTTTTGTCTTTTTCACTTCTGTACTCTTAGCCTTATATTTTTTTCATTGCTAAGTCATGTCTGACTCTTTTAGGACCCCATGGACTGTAGCCCACTGGCTCCTCTGTCCATGAGATTTCTCAGGCAAGAATACTGGAGTGGGTTGCCATTTCCTTCTCCAGGGGATCTTCCTGAATCATGGATCAAACCCAGGTTTCCTGCATTGCAGGCAGATTTTTACTGCCTGAGCCAAGAATGCAATAAATAATTAATATGTAATGAATGAATTAAATACTTCTAGCTTTCTTATCGGGGAAGGCAATGGCACCCCACCCCAGTACTCTTGCCTGGAAAATCCCATGGACGGAGGAGCCTGGTAGGCTCCAGTCCATGGGGTCGCTGAGAGTCGGATTCGACTGAGTGACTTCACTTTTGCTTTTCACTTTCATGCATTGGAGAAGGAAATGGCAACCCACTCCAGTATTCTTGCCTGGAGAATCCCAGGGACAGAGGAGCCGGGTGGGCTGCTGTCTATGGGATCGCACAAGAGTCGGACACGACTGAAGCGACTTAGCAGCAGTAGCAGCAGCAGCTTCCTTATGAATAATAAGAAGGAAACTTGTTACATTTCAGTGTATCTACCTACCATATCTTATCTCAGATCTCTCCAGCAGTTAATAGAAAATAAAGGAAAAAATGAATGTTTAGGGCACTCTTCTTTTTTAGGATATGATTGCCTACTTTTTCCCTATAAATCTTAGGAGAACTTGACTTTATATTTAAATAAGCTATAAAGCAAAAGTTTGTGGTCCCAAGAGTTTAATGTTAAAGAAAATTAGAACCTAGCAAATTCTAAATATTCAGTAATCATTAATCACATATCACGAGTGTAACTCAATTTCAGTCAAACTCTTCAGAGTATGACTTGTAGGAAACACTGTTTATTCAAAGCTTTGTATTTCTGAAATATTTGATATGGCAGAGAGAAAATTACATAGTAGGTTTCATGTTTCTTTTATTTCTTCTTTCACTCCTTTATTCCTGTCACTCTGCTCCAAACAGAGAGACATAGTCACAGATGTGTGCACGCACACACAGCCGGTCACAGCCCATCATATGAAATACTACATGTTATTCCTTGGCTTCTATACCTTTTCACCCTTACTCAAAGCCTTGTCATAGCTGGTTCTTTTCTGAAGAGCTTTGCTAAATGTAGGGGCTTTTAGTATAAATCCTGTTTTTGTCATGATACTGTATAACTTTGGGCAAGTTATTTCAGCCATGTGAACTTTGATTTCCTCATCTGAAAACTAAGGATGATATAGCTACTTTATGACATATAGTGAACATTAGAGATGCTGTGTATACAGTGCCTAGCACATGGCTTGGTGCATGGTACGCATTCAGTATTTGTTCCCTGTTCTTCAACTGATCCTTCCACCTACACCTCCAGGACCCGAGAAGGTGGCAGAGGCATAATCCCAAGAGGTGGTTCTGATGTTGCAGAGTTCTAAAGTAACAAATGACTCAGGTCCATATTTGAGTTGAGCAAATACAAGGGCTATAGTTGTTGTTCTTACAAGGATGGTAAGAGGTAATGACTAACAGTTCTGGGAAGATCTTATTTGTGTTAGGTGTTGCCAGCTCTAGGCATATATGGTAAAGATGATAATATGGAGGGCCATTTGCTGGAGCATGTAGACCTGATGTGGCTCACTTTTCTGTGACACCTGAAACTGCTATTCATGTGTGTCCACCTTACTCTGTATCCCAAGAAAATGACAAAAACAAAACAAACAGAACTTCCCCTGCACACTTCCAGTGCCGGGGGCACATGTTCTATCTTTGGGCAACTAAGATTTCATATGCTATGTGGCACAGCCATAAACAAAAAAAGCAAAACCCCAAACAAACAAAAAAATAAGACAAGCCTTTGGCATGCCTCTCTTAGGTGGTTCTCTATCACTGATCTATGTTATTCCCCTTGTCCTTGTATCTTTTTGTGTAAATTCTTTGTCGTATTGCAGAAGTTGGCAAACCTTTTAAAAAATAAAATTCCAAAGAGTAAGAATTTTAGACACTGTAGGTATGCTGCGATTCATGGGGTCGCAAAGAGTCGACTGACCAACTGATCTGATCTGAGGCTCTGTTGTTCCTGTTAAAACTACTCAAGTTTGCAGTTGTAGCAGAAAAGCAGCCAGAGACAATATATAAACAAATGAGCATGGCTGTGTACCAATAAAACTTTATTAACAGACTCTGAATTTTAAATATTGCTCATATAATTTTCACAGGTCATGAAATATTCAGCTTTGGGGAAATATTCTCTCCAACCATTTAAAAGTATAAAAACCATCCTTAGCTCATCAGTATCAGTATCAGTTCAGTCACTCAGTTGTGTCCGACTCTTTGGGACCCCATGGACTGCAGTACATCAGGCGTCCCTGTCCATCACCAACTCCCGGAGTTCACTGAAACTCATGTCCATTGAGTCGGTGATGCCATCCAACCATCTCATCCTCTGTCATCCCCTGCTCCTCCTGCCATCTTTTCCAACATCAGGGTCATTTCAAATAAGTGTGTTCTTCGCATCAGGTGGCCAAAGTACTGGAGTTTCAGCTTTAACATCAGTCCTTCCAATGAATATTCAGGACTTATTTCCTTAGGGTTGACTGGTTTGATCTCCTTGCAGTCCAAGGGACTCTAAGGAGTCTTCTCCAACACCACAATTCAAAAGCATCAATTCTTTGGCACTCAGCTTTCTTTATAGTCCAAATCTCACATCCATACATGACTACTAGAAAAACCATGGCTTTGACTAGACAGACCTTTGTTGATGAAGTAATGTCTCTGCTTTTTAATATGCTGTCTAGGTTGGTCATAACTTTTCTTCCAAGGAGCAAGCGTCTTTTGATTTCATGGCTGCAGTCACCATCTGCAGTGATTTTGGAGCCCTCAAAAATAAATTCTGTCACCATTTCCACTGTTTCCCATCTATTTCCCATGAAGTGATGGGACCAGGTGCCATGATCATAGTTTTTTGAGTGTTGAGTTGTAAGCCAACTTTTTCACTCTCCTCTTGCACTTTCATCCAGAGGCTCTTTAGTTCTTCTTCGCTTTCTGCCATAAGCGTGGTGTCATCTGCATATCTGAGGTTATTGATATTTCTCCTGGCAATCTTGATTCCAGCTTGTGTTTCATCTAGCTGGGCATTTCACATGAAGTACTCTGCATATAAGTTAAATAAGCAGAGTGACAAGATACATCCTTGATGTACTCCTTTCCCAATTTGGAACCAGTCTGGACAGGGAGGCCTGGCGTGCTGCGATTCATGGGGTCACAAAGAGTCGGGCATGACTCAGCAACTGATCTGATCTGATCTGATCTGCTGTTCCATGTCCAGTTCTAACTGTTGCTTCCTGACCTGCATACAGATTTCTCAGGTGTCAGGTCAGGTGGTCTGGTATTACCATCTCTTTCAGAATTTTCCACAGTTAAAGGCTTTGGTGTTATCAGTAAAGCAGAAGTAGATGTTTTTTCTGGAATTCTCTTGCTTTTTTGATGATCCAACAGATGGCAATTTGATCTATGGTTCCTCCGCCTTTTCTAAATCCTTAGCTCATAATCTGTATGAAATAGGTAGTGAAGAATTTAGCCCACAAGCCATAGTTTGCTTACCTCTACCCTATTGTTCTGAATTTTTCATAGGTATCTTTTTAGAATCTGTACAAATTATTTCCTGAGTTGAACATTAAGACAAATAGGTTTTTATGTTTAATTATTGTTAGTTTTGTGTGGCCATCATCACAAACTACCACGATTTAACAGCTTGCTCATATGTGCTCAGTCGTTTCAGTCATGTCTGGCTCTGTGACCCCATGGACAGTAGGCAATGTACATATATGATCTTGATGCTACAAACTCAGCCTCTGTGTACCAGTGCAAAATTGAATCTTGGAGACAGAGTTTTGGGTAAAGTAGATAAGAATAGCTTTATTGATTTGCATGAAAAGGAGGACATAGCATGCTAATGCCCCTGGAAAACTGTGTCTCAATCCTGGAGAACTTGGTGAGGAGTTTTACAGCAAAGCCTCAAGGGCAGGGTTGCTGATAAGATTAGGAGTGTGTGGGGTCGCAAAGAGTCGGACAGGACTGAGCGACTGAACTAACTAACAGGTGGTCTTTTTAGAAATGAAGAATGCTGACATCTGCCATTTGTTGGGGGGTTTTAGTTCTGTAAAGAGCTCAGAGATATTGTTATGTATATCCCTTTTGAGGGAACTAGGACTTAATGTTGCACTATTGTTTCTTGGCTGCTCCTCCCTTGTGTCTATATCCCCTCCCTTCCTTGATTACCAACTGTTCAGGTCTGCCCTTTGTAACTCATGTTAGGTCATGGAGTCTGGAGTCTGTTGCCTACAAACAAGAAACGACAGAAAAGCTTCCATGCCCAGGAGCCCCATAGGGTACAGCTCAATTTCAGTCTTATAGTTCTGTTGCTCAGAAACCTAGGTTGGCTTGTCTTATTTCTCTACTCATGGTTCACTAGGCTGAAATGAAGGTGTCAGCTGGCAGAGTTCCTACCAGAAGGCTCTGGGAAGATTGTACTTCTAAGTTCATTTTGGTGGACAGATTCTGATTCCCTGTGACTGTGAGAATGTGGCTCCCATTTCTTGTTGGCTGTTAGCTAAGAGGCAGCCTTTGCTCCTAGAGACCCCTCCCTCTGGTTCTTGCATGTGAACATCTGCATGTCAGAGCCCTCTTTTCACATTTGGAATCCCTCATGGCTCAGACAGTAAAGCGTCTGTCTACGATACGGGAGACCCAGGTTCAATCCATGGGTTGGGAAGATCCCTTGGAGAAGGAAATGGCAATCCACTCCAGTACTATTGCCTGGAAAATCCCATGGACAGAGGAGCCTGGTAGGCTACAGTCCATGGGGTCGCAAAGAGTCGGACACGACTGAGTGACTTCACGTTCATGTTCACGTTCCCATTCCCATTCCACAGCTTCTCAGTATCCAACTTAATTTTCTTCCTGTTTTCAAGGGCTCAGTGACTACTATGGGCCCACCCAGATCATCCATGACCATATTCCTATGTTAAGGTCAGGTGATAAATAACTTCAGTTCCCTCTGCAAAGTTCAATCACAGCACTACCTCAATTAGCATTTGATTGAAAAAATAAGGTCTGGAAATCTGGAGGCAATACCTTTAGAATTTAGAATTGCATTATTACTGCCTACTTTTGCAACGTAAGTACTGATGTATGCCTATAGATCACTTGAGATATATCCAGATAGAGCCATTCAAGTATTAAGTATTAATCCACTCAAGTATTAGTTTTTGCTTTATTTTATACAGTTTTGAAGCTAATCCAATAATCCTTGCTTCTTGATAGGTGATCTAGCCACTTGAAGATAAATTTCAGATATACAAGCTATGGTCATTCAATGAATAATTTACTCCAAGGATAACCTTTTCACTTTTTCCCCAGTGATGGAACTGGGTTTCATAGGTAACTTACCTTTGTTTCCTACATTTAGGAGTAGTATTTCAGGGACTCACCTGGCAGTTCAGTGGTTAGGACTCCATGCTCCCACTGCAGGGGGCATGGGTTTGATCCCTAGTCAGGTAACTAAGATTCCACATACTGCACAACATGACATAGATGAATAAGTAAGTATTTTATGATAATTGCTAGAGAGAACAAATTGGCATATTTTTCTAGAGTGTTTTTTTTAATTTAATTTAGGATTCAATTGTTAATTTCTCAGTTCAGTCAAGGAGGTACTCAATCTCATGGATATAATACTATGGGGCTAGAGATCTCTATTTGACTCTTAGCTGCTTTACTTTAGCCATGGCAGACTTGTCACCAATCTTGCTGATTGTCATCTTCAGTTGTTAACCTGAAAACTGGGTTCACTTCTTGGTGAGTGTTGAGTCAGTAGACGCAACCAAGCCAAAGATCAAAAGAAGAAAGTATTTATTATTACTTGCAGCAAGTAAGGAGAACAAGCTTCTCAGGTGACTCTGGTAAAGAATCTACCTGCCAATTCAGGAGATATCCCCTCCCCAGGGGAGAGGAGGAAATGGCAACCCACTCCAGTATTCTTGCCTGGAAAATTTCATAGGCAGGCAGGCAGGCTGTAGTCTATGGGGTCACAAAGAGTCAGACATGACTGAATGCTCACACAATTAAGGGGAACACCAGGGATCTTTCTCAAAGCATTGTCTTCCCAACAGCAAAATTGGGGAAATTTTAAGCTAAAGGTACATGAGTATTCATGAGGGGGCTTGAGCAGAGGAGAATTCAACATAGTACTGGGGGTAAAGGTCCACAGAGTCCAGCTGCAGTTGGAGTCAGAAGGATCAACATCATCTTCCTATCCTCCACCCTTGTCATGGCCTTAGTTCCTATAGAACTGAAAGATACATTGCCAAGTATGTCCCGTGAGGAACTAGGACCCTCCCCGTGGCTCCACCATTGTTTCCTGAATGCTTCTCTCGAGTTTTTTCATTCCTTCCCTTAAGATCAGCAATTACTGAGACCTTTTCAAGGGTGAGCACTGTAGCCAGGCTCCCATAACAAAATGGCTCAGGCCAAAATTGATTCTATGTCAAGAAAGCCATTCCTGGTTATCTTTTGCCAGGGACTCTGTAACCTAGTGGGCTTCCCTGGTGGCTTAGAGGTTAAAGCGTCTATCTGGAATGCAGAAGACCCAGGTTCAATCCCTGGGTCAGGAAGATCCCGTGGAGAAGGAAATGGCAACCCACTCCAGTACTCTTGCCTGGAGAATCCTATGGAGGGAGGAGCCTGGTAGGCTACAGTCCATGGGGTTGCAAGAGTTGGACATGACTGAGCGACTTCACTTTCACTTTCACTTTGGAATTCTTAGTATTTCTACAACATTAATCACCCAAAGCCATCTGACATGATGTGGTCCACTGGAGAAGGGAATGGCAAGCCACATCAGTGTTCTTGCCTTGAGAACCCCATGAACAGTATGAAAAGGCAAAATGATAGGATACTGAAAGAGAAACTCCCCAGGTCAGTAGGGGCCCAATATGCTACTGGAGATCAGTGGAGAAATAACTCCAGAAAGAATGAAGGGATGGAGCCAAAGCAAAAAGAATACCCAGCTGTGGATGCGACTGGTGATAGAAGCAAGGTCCGATGTTATAAAGAGCAATATTGCATAGGAACCTGGAATGTCAGGTCCATGAATCAAGGCAAATTGGAAGTGGTCAGACAAGAGATGGCAAGAGTGAATGTTGACATTCTAAGAATCAGCAAACTCAAATGGACTGGAATGGGTGAATTTAACTCAGATGACCATTATATCTACTAATGTGGGCAGGAATCCCTCAGAAGAAATGGAGTGGCCATCATGGTCAACAAAAGAGTCCGAAATGCAGTACTTGGATGCAATCTCAAGTACTTGACAGAATGATCTCTGTTCGTTTCCAAGGCAAATCATTCAATGTCACAGTAATCCAAGTCTATGCCCCAAACAGTAATGCTGAAGAAGCTGAAGTTGAACGGTTCTATGAAGACCTACAAGACCTTTTAGAACTAACACCCAAAAAAGATGTCCTTTTCATTATAGGGGACTGGAATGCAAAAGTAGGAAGTCAAGAAACACCTGGAGTAACAGGCAAATTTGGCCTTGGAATACGGAATGAAGCAGGGCAAAGACTAATTAGAGTTTTGCCAAGAAAATGCACTGGTCATAGCAAACACCCTCTTCCAACAACACAAGCGAAGACTCTATACATGGACATCACCAGATGGTCAACACCGAAATCAGATTGATTGCATTCTTTGTAGCCAAAGATGGAGAAGCTGTATACAGTCAGCAAAAACAAGATCAGGAGCTGACTGTGGTTCAGATCATGAACTCCTTATTGCCAAATTCAGACTGAAATTGAAGAAAGTAGGGAAAACCACTAGACCATTCAGGTATGACCTAAATCAAATCCCTTATGATTATACAGTGGAAGTGAGAAATAGATTTAAGGGCCTAGATCTGATAGATAGAGTGCCTGATGAACTGTGGAATGAGGTTCGTGACATTGTACAGGAGACAGGGATCAAGACCATCCCCATGGAAAAGAAATGCAAAAAAGCAAAATGGCTGTCTGGCGGGGGGCGGGGGGGGGTGCTTACAAATAGCTGTGAAAAGAAGAGAAGTGAAAAGCAAAGGAGAAAAGGAAAGATATAAACATCTGAATGCAGAGTTCCAAAGAATAGCAAGAAGAGATAAGAAAGCCTTCTTCAGCGGTCAATGCAAAGAAATAGAGGAAAACAACAGAATGGTAAAGACTAGGGATCTCTTCAAGAAAATCAGAGATACCAAGGGAACATTTCATGCAAAGATGGGCTCGATAAAGAACAGAAATGTCCTTTATCTAACTAACAGAAGAAGAAGATATTAAGAAGAGGTGGCAAGAATACACAGAAGAACTGTACAAAAAGATCTTCATGACCCAGATAATCACGATGGTGTGATCACTGACCTAGGCCAGACATCCTGGAATGTGAAGTCAAGTGGGCCTTAGAAAGCATCACTACGAACAAAGCTAGTGGAGGTGATGTAATTCCAGTTGAGCTATTCCAAATCCTGAAAGATGATGCTGTGAAAGTACTGTACTCAATCTGCCAGCAAATTTGGAAAACTCAGCAGTGGCCACAGGACTGGAAAAGGTCAGTTTTCATTCCAGTCCCTAAAATAGGAAATCCCAAAGAATGCTCAAACTACTGCACAATTGCATTCATCTCACACGCTAGTAAAGTAATGCTCAAAATTCTCCAAGCCAGGCTTCAGCAATACGTGAACCGTGAACTTCCTGATGTTCAAGCTGGTTTTAGAAAAGGCAGAGGAACCAGAGATCAAATTGCCAACATCTGCTGGATCATGGAAAAAGCAAGAGAGTTCCAGAAAACCATCTATTTCTGCATTATTGACTATGCCAAAGCCTTTGACTGTGTGGTTCACAATAAACTGTGGAAAATTCTGAAAGAGATGGGAATCCCAGACCACCTGATCTGCCTCTTGAGAAATTTGTATGCAGGTCAGGAAGCAACAGTTACAACTGGACATGGAACAACAGACTGGTTCAAATAGGAAAAGGAGTACGTCAATGCTGTATATTGTCACCCTGCTTATTTAACTTATATGCAGAGTACATCATGAGAAACGCTGGACTGGAAGAAACACAAGCTGGAATCAAGATTGCTGGGAGAAATATCAATCACCTCAAATATGCAGATGACACCACCCTTATGGCAGAAAGTGAAGAGGAACTGAAAAGCCTCTTGATGAAAGTGAAAGTGGAGAGTGAAAAAGTTGGCTTAAAGCTCAACATTCAGAAAACGAAGATCATGGCATCTGGTCCCATCACTACATGGGAAATAGATGGAGAAACAGTGGAAACAATGTCAGACTTTATTTTTCTGGGCGCCAAAATCACTACAGATGGTGACTGCAGCCATGAAATTAAAAGACGCTTACTCCTTGGAAGGAAAGTTATGACCAACCTAGATAGCATATTCAAAAGCAGAGACATTACTTTGCCAACAAAGGTTCACCTAGTCAAGGCTATGGTCTTTCCTGTGGTCATGTATGGATGTGAGAGCTGGACTATGAAGAAGGCTGAGCGCCGAAGAATTGATGCTTTTGAACTGTGGTGTTGGAGAAGACTCTTGAGAGTCCCTTGGACTGCAAGAAGATCCAACCAGTCCATTCTGAAGGAGATCAATCCTGGGATTTCTTTGGAAGGAATGATGCTAAAGCTGAAACTCCAGTATTTTGGCCCCCTCATGCGAAGAGTTGACTCATTGGAGAAGACTCTGATGCTGGTAGAGATTGGGGGCAAGAGGAGAAGGGGACGACAGAGGATGAGATGGCTGGATGGCATCATTGACTAGATTGATGTGAGTCTGAGTGACTTCTGGGAGTTGGTGATGTGCAGGGAGGCCTGGAGTGCTACAATTCATGGGGTCACAGAGAGTCGGACATGACTGAGCGACTGATCTGATCTGATCTGATCTCTGTAACCTATCTGCTTACATAGTGGCCTAAGTATGTTTTATCTTTCTTTTTACCCCTTACCCCCATGATACCCAGATACACATCTTCATCATTTCCTGGCCTATCTGTTGAGTTACTTCTTCATTGGCCTGTCCGCTTCTGGTTTCTACCCCATATAATAGTTCAGAGATACTTCAGAGATTCTATAATTCAACTTGAAATTTAGATTATCTGCCAGTGTTCCCCATTGCCTCCAAAATGGCATTCCAACTCCTTAGCTTGACTTTCAGAGTTTTCCATTTTGTGACTCAATTCTACCTTTCAACCTCATTTTCTATTACAGTCCTCCATAGAGGTCTTAGGTCAAGTAGTAGATGAACATATGGGCCATGTTCTAAGAATGATCAGTAGGCCTATATAACTGGACTAAAGGGTTTGTATAAGCATTGCACATGGTTGTGATTGTTCCAAGGTCTTTCTTTTCCATCTACAACATTCTATTGATTGTGAAACCCAGACAAGTCCTTCTGCCACCTACATTTTTAATTTGGCTCTTCCTCTTGTCATTGATCTTGTCATTAGTCTTGTCATTGGTCTTGTCATTGCCCTAGCTTAGTTTCACTATCTGTCTCCTGGACTATTGCCATGGCCAACCTGTTTCTTTATCCCATTCTCTCTTTAATCCAGTCATTATGTTACATCAAGATATCATTCTAAAACAGAATGTGATCACAGCCCCTTTATAATTCAAAGCTTTGATTTTTTTCCCCATTGTTTCCACTGAAGCTTATTTATTCACTAATGCAGTAGTTAGGACTCTCCAGGTGACACTAGCTATAAAGAACCTGCCCACCAATGCAGGAGACATAAGATATGGATTTGATCCCAAGGTTGGGAAGATCCCCTGGAGGAGAGCATGGCAACCCACTCCAGTATGCTTGCCTGGAGAATCCCATGGACATAGGAGCCTGGTGGGCTACAGTCCATAGGGTTGCAAAGAGTTGGACATGACTGAGGTGACTTAGCACATGTCGTGGTTAAGAACTTGAACTATAGCATAAAAAAGAATGCAATAATGCCATTTGTAACAACATGGATGGACTTAGAAGTTATAATACTAAGTAACCCAGACAGAGATAGGCAAATATGTGATGTCACTTATATATGGAGTCTAATCTATGACACAAATGAAATTATTTACAAAACAGAAGAAGACTCACAGGCACAGATGACAGACTTCTAGTTGCCAAGGGAGTGGGAGAGGGATGGATTCAGAGTTTGGGGTTGGTAGATGCAAACTATTATATGTGGGATAGATAAACAACAAGATCCTATTGTATATCACAGGAAACTATTCAATATCCTCTGATAAACCATAATGAAAAGGAATATGAAAAAGAATGTATTCATGTATAACTGAATCACTTTAAAGCAGAAATTAGCACAACATTGTAAATCAACTCTACCTGAATAAAATAAAAATTAAAAAAAACAAACAAAAAAGAAGCCGAGCTATAGGTCAGACTGCTTGGGGTGGGATCCTGGCTTTATGTGTGAGACACATTGTTTTATTGCTCTGTTTCCTCATCTATAAAATGGGGATAATCATGTTTACAGAGTGGATAAAAATATAGTAACTATGAAGAGCAATTAGCGAGTACCTTGTATATAGTACATATTCAACGAACAGTGGATTATGATCACCATAAATTACTCCAAGGAGTGAGATGGACTCTGTAACTGGCTATCTTTTACTCAATTAGGGGTTTTTGAGTTAATTATTTGGCTGAACAGTTGAATTCCAATGCTCTCCTCTTTTCTTTTGAGTAGGCAGCTAAGGATTGTAACTGGTGAGTGGTTTTTTGAAGAAAAGGCAAAGCGTTTCAAGCACGTCAATGTCCTGGGCACTGATGTTGTCCGACAGTCCATCTTAAGGAGAAGTCCAGGTAACTAAAGCAAAACTGCTTTAATCTTCTTTTTGGTGGGCTAAATAACTTCTGTATATTATGTATCAAAAGACCATAGTTGAATTTCCTCTGTTGAATCCCTTAGATCATTTCAAAACTTAGTGGCATCAAATCTAAATCTTTAATTCGTACAAGAGAAGATGAAGTTGGTAGAAAATAAAACCCACGGTCATTTTTCTCATATGTGGCACACTGAGGTTTTCAGGGAAAGCATTGCTCTTCATCACAGACTTCTTTTCCTGAATGCACTTCCAATATTTTACTAAACAGTTAAAGTAACATAAAACAGATGTCTTACATGATTCACATTGTGGAAGAAATCTTTGGTTTTTCAATAAGGATATATTTCAGATTTAATTTAAATGTTACTTTTTCTCATCCAGGGATTCTCAACCAAGGGCTGATATTTTAAAATGTGCCCCCTCCCCTAATCAGGCTAAGGGAAGTGTTTGGAAATGCTAGGGCCCTATCTGGTTATCCCAATGACTGGGGGGAATCAGTGGCATTGAGGGATGCTAAATGACCTGAAATGCACAAGGCAGTTTCATTCAATGAAGAATTATACTGTCACCAAATGCAAATACAGTAAGTTCCCTACATATGAACCTTTAAGTTGTGAACTCTCAAACATGTGAATGTGCATTTTCATGTCCAGTTAAATCAGATGTGAATGAAATTGCAGCTTGCCCTTCATCTCCTATTGCTGACCACCCTTCACCTCTGGCACCTCCCACTTCCTCTCCCTCCTCCACTTAGTAATTCTTCTTGCCTGTTCACTCAATGCCAGCCCCTATATGCCAGCTGTTGAACTGTACTACTGTACTAATGTGTCTTTTTGTATTTGTCTTTTATGTGTTGTATTACACATAAAAATATTACACATAGTATTACAAACTTTTCACATAAATAACAGCCAATTATATTAGTTGGGTACTTAGGCTAACTTTGTTGGACTTACAAACACACTCTCAGAACGGAATTTGTTCACATATAGGGATTTACTGTAATACCCCACTTTGAGAACGCTAGTCTGTGCATTCAGACCACAATTTAACTGCTTAAATATTGAATGAAACGTATGTTTAGAATCATATTTCTCATCTGGGCTACAGTAAAGCTGGGGCAGACATCTGTGGGTCTGTTCCTAGGGTATCTCACCTCTCACATACTGAAGAAAAATGCCCTGATTTTGAAGCCTGGCTAGGAGGCTTGGACCTGCTTCCAGGGCCCCTTCTTGGTGTTGCACTACCAAGGAAGGGCTCTCCCAGATGGGTAACCCTGGGATTAATGCCAAAGAGAGAGCAGAGTCGAGTTACAAGGGAAGCAGTCAGTTCTGGCTGCTTCCTCCACTCAAACCTCAGCAGTGTAGACCGTCCAGAAGGTATGTGCAGAGCTACTCACCCTCCCAGGAAGTCTACCTTATGTGCTCCAAAATAATGATATTGTTTCTAGAATCCCATGCTACAATTTAGCCTCTAGGTATTTGGAATTCTCGTTAACCTTGGATCCTCTGCCCTAAAAATATTTGAAGAGGAGGATGTTTAATTCCTCCATTGTGATTATCTCTACAAAGCTTATCTCAGCAAAACTCCCACAGATGAGTCCCAATCTTAATCTTCATTTAACTCAACAGATGAAAACTACATGTGTGACTGGGAAACATAAGATGGAAACATCATTGCCAGTTACTCTGTCCTGTGTTAATGTACAAACATGAATGAAGACTAGGAAATAGCTTTGGTTTCTTGCCATTTTGTGTGTAAATTTGTCTTCTGATTGTTTTTAATGAGGAGATGGAGAAATACAAAGCCAAGAACAAACCCGCCAGAACACAGAAAAGTCAGATGCTTTGCCTTCTGCTGGGCAGAAGGCCAGCCACGATGGACCCAGGAGAAAGGGGGTAAGACACAGCCTCTTTAAGGGAATCTTTGATCCTTGTTCCAGTCACCTGTGACATAGACACCCCCCCTCCAGCCCCCTACTGTTTTTTCAAGTCTAAAGTCACTTAAGTGACCCAGAAAAGGTCAGAGACTTGACTGAGGTAACATTTTCTTATCATTTGCCTCAGGAAATACAGTTGTAATTACTTTCAGTTTTAGATAAAGGTCCCTTCTGATCTGAACCTGTGAGGATTTTGCTTTCATTTGACATATCTAATCTTTTACCAAGTGAATCCCTTTATTTCTCAGTAGAAGGCTTCATGCTCGGGCCAGTGTTGCCTGTAAGGAGGTGATGACTACCTTTGTTGTAGTCGACACCAACCCCTCCACCCTCCCCAACCCACCCAACCTGAGTGCTGATGTATGAAACAGCCAAATCCAAGATTTCTTTTTTTTTTTAATTTAAATTAATTTATTTTAATTGGAGGCTAATTACTTTACAATATTGTATTGGTTTTGCCATATATCAACTCTTAATAGGGCTTAAAACACTGTCTCCCCTGTTTAAAATGCAGGTCTCCTTAAGGAAAGAATCATTTTGCCACCTCACTAACTTCATTCAGAACGCAAATCTATGTGTCAAGTACTGAAAATAGGAATGGGAGGCCAATAGGGAGGCACTGGGAAACGGGAAACGAGAAGCTTCCATCAGGGGAGTCAATTGGCCCCAAAAATGCAGGTTATAAGGACTGAAAGGCACAACTTCCCTGGTGGTCCGGTGGTTCAGACTTTGCCTTCCAATGCAGAAGGTGTGACTTCAATCCCTGGTCAGAGAGCTAAGATCCCACATGCCTCATGGCCACAAAACCAAAGCATAAAACAGAAATAATATTGTAACAAATTCAATACAGACTGTAATAATGATCCACATCAAAAATTTAAAAAGGACCCAAAGGGCAAAGTATTGCTTCATAGCCCTGCCTGTTGCAGTCTCTATAGTCTCTATCTCTTAGTCAGCTGGTGGCCAGTTTTGTGGTCCAGGTAGTGAAAATCCTAATCTATACCAAGTAGCTTTATGGTTTGTTCTGAGTAGTGTGGGGCTTCCCTGATGAGTCAGCAGTAAAGAATCCACCTGCCAATGCAGTAGATGTGGGTTCAATCCCTGGGCTGGGAAGAACCCCTGGAGAAGGGAATATGGCAACCTACTCCAGTATTCTTTCCTGGGAAATCCTGTGGCCAGAGGAGCCTGGCGGGCTACAGTCCATGGGGTCACAAAGAGTCAGATATGACTGAGCACATACACGCACACTGGGTAGCATGGCTTTGTTCTCAGCAAAGCCAGTGTGAAAGGCTGCCAGTCTCTGAGCCTTCATCTGTCTCTACAGAAAGTGTATTTTTTTTTTCTTTTTTAAAGAATCTTTTACTATGAGTAGGCGTGAATCCTAAATGTCACTTGACTCAAACACTCATGACTAACCATGACTTTGTTAATTAGCAGTGATGAATGGGAAAGATAGCTAGAGGGACCATATGTCCTATATCTTGAGCCTTCCTACCATTCTAAACCTATTTGTCTCTCCTTGGGGCTCCCACAATGGCTTGTGCCTCTGCATCACTCTTGATTTTGCACTCTGACATCAAGCTCCTCCTTACACAAGAATGTAAAGTAAATGGACTGATCTCGCCGGATACACTCCTCTCTCCCCTCCTCTTAATTGTAAGCTCTTCTACTGGCTTTTTTACTTTTGTGCTGCAGTATTCAGCATGGTTCCGGGACCATCAAAAACAATCAGTGATCTGACTGAATTCGGTGTGGAGCCCACAAGGGCCTCTAGGAGGTAGAGTGTGTGGACCCCAGGCCAGGCATCACTATGTGGGTTACAGAATGGCGAGCCTGGAGCTGGGAGACAGTAAGGAGCTAAACAGTACCATGAATGATATACATCCTGAATTGTCAAAAGAGTCCTAGTGCTGGAATGAGCTCTGCTGAAACTCCAAACTGGAATCTGATTGTTCTGTCGTCAAAGAATTTAACACCTAGTTGGAAAGAAAAGGTTCAAAGGTCCACACTTGAAAAGTTAATAATGTAGAGACGGATTTTAGGAAAATCTAAGATGGCAATATGAGCAGCCTGATAGACTTTTTGAAACATGGCAAGAAGTTTGTTGTTGTTGTTTAGTAGCTCAGTCGTGTATAATTCTTTAGTGACCCCGTGTACTGTAGCCCACCAGCCTCTTCTATCCATGGGATTTTCCAGGCAGGAATACTGGGTTGCCATTTCCTTCTCCAGGGGATCTTCCTGACCCAGGGATTGAACCTCTGTTTCCTGCATGGCAGGTAGAATTTTTCCCACTGAGCTACCAGGGAAGCTGTATGACTACAAAAGATATAATATGGGAATAAATAATTAAATATTAGATTATCAATGTTGGGAGGGCACAGGGACCATTGTGAAAGGAATCAAATTCTAAGTGGGACTTGATGAGGAGCTTGAAAAAGGGAGAGGGCCCAGGATAACAAAAGAGGAGGAAGAGTGAGTTCACATGGAGGAGACTCTGGAAGTAGCTGTGCAGAGGTAAGGACACGTACACAGTGGTTCTCAAAGTAACATCATCTGACATGATATTAAGTGCTATTCTCACCCAAAATGTAATTTCCAGGCAGACTGAAGCTTCTGACACTTTGATTAGACACTCCACCAGTGCTCTTTGAAACAGACAACTTGGCAGATCCCATTAAGATTGTCTTAGTACCTCTGGAATAGTTTTTCCCATGAGAAAACTATAGCCAGTAAAGTAAATGAATTGGTCTCTACCAATACCACACAAAAGGAAAATAGCTTTGGTTTGTCTTTATGTGAGTGTATTTGAAAAGACCCATGTTTGAGGCTTTTGGTAACTTGGATCATGACCTGAATGTTAGTTTCTGAAAAGCTCTTTTTGCTTAAGTTCCAAATAATTTGGGGAAATGGGAATGCAGTCAAGTTTGATGTAGTGTGAGCCATTCCATTGTTCAGACTTATTACCCCAGGAGCATGCGTGCAGTCACTTATTCCTCAAGAACTGGCTGGGTTGTAGTTCATGCCAGGCCTCCCTCTAACCTTAGGGGACCTGACAGGAAACAAGAAGAACAAGAGTTGTCCTTCTCATGGAGCTACAGTCTAGTAAGTTGCTACATTAGTTGATCCCAGAGGATCATCGTAGCTCTTCTGTCTGAGCAAGGTGAGTTCAAACTCCCCTTTTCTCAGCATTGTATAAATAAGTTCAGCCTGGGCAGTGCTTCTCCATTCTCAGGTGATAGTGGTGAGTCCCCAGAGTCAGTAGTATTTTTCTTTGAAGGACAGAGTCCTAGCCTACCAGCAGCTGGTATGGCTTTGGGAGAGTGCCCTCGCCGCCTCTACTGGTACCTTTGACACTCTGTTGCAGAAGCCATGAGGACTCCCCAGAATTTCTCAGCCTCAAGTCAGTCTCATTGAAGAATTTTATACTGTTGGAAGCACAATAAATGGTACTCTTAAAATGATATACTTAAGTGTTTTATTATCTCCCTTTTAAATATATGTATGTATATATGTAATTTCAGATTTCTTCTTAGCAAGTTCAGATCAGCAACCAGAGGAGAAATCATCACTCCCAAAACTGAAAGTGGGCGGAGCTACAGCTTGGACTTAGACAGCCACAATTTTCGGAGTTTAAAGTCAGCCCCTGGTTCTGACAGGTAAGACACATAACAGATTGGCCAAAGGAATAGACTGAGGACAGGGTTGGTATGTGCATTCGTGCTCAGTCACTTCAGTCATGTCCAACTCTTTGTGACCCCGTGGACTATAGCCTGCCATGCTCCTGTGTCCATGGGGATTCTCCAGGCAAGAATATTGGAGTGGGTTGCCATGCCCTCCTCCAGGGGATGTTCCCAACCCAGGGATCGAACCCTGGTCTCGCACATTCCAGGTGGATTCTTTCCCGTCTGAGCCACCAGGGAAGCCCAGGTTTTGTATATTTTTATCCAAACGATGCTTCTAGATACCTGTAATGTATTCCCTCTCAGAGATCTTCTAATACATAGCGTGAAAACCCAGGAGGATAGTTTTTAGTTGAAATGGTAAGCACTTATATTTCTGGAATTATAGCTATCGAAATCATCTGTGCACTTGCATGGCTGAAACTTGATGTCTTTGGGAACTCGGGGCTGCAGTTCACATGGATAAATCCAGGAAAATAAATTGTTTTCATTGATTTCTTGATTTTTTTTCTGTTTAAACTTTGGAAAAAGAAACCTCTAGGTGTCATATACATTGCTTGCAACTTTAAAAAAAATTAATAATTTCCTTTGATTTGCCTCAGAGAATTTCCACAAAGTCCACTTTTTTATAATTCTACCACCTCTAACTTGTTATCAGAGGGCCAGCTCATCAAATCTCCCATGCATAGAGCTAGCACCTTGTCAAGAAAAGTAAAAAGAGAAAAGATAGCCAAGAGCCTAGTCATTTCCTATCAGGCTGAAATGTTCTTTATCCTGTTGGAACAGAAGTCAAGGCTGATTTTCATGACTAGTATATTATCAAAGGCAACAATGAGAAAAAAGATCTATCCTCATGGGGTCATTAAGAGCACAGGTACTGTTCATACCGATATCTTTTTCCCTATAGCATTCCTACAAACTTGTGTCACTTTGTGTAAAACTTCAAAGAAAAAAATAAAACATAAAATAAATCATTTCTCATCCACTATAAAAAGATTATGATTGTATTCAGTCCTTTCCAAATTCTCAAAGAATGTAGCTATATTTCCTTTATGATAAAAAATACTCTAAACCCTGGTTGCATTTGTCCTTGAAATCATTTCCTTTGACTTCTCTTGGGGTGGCCCTCTGTCTTGTCCCACAAAACCTTATGTAGGAAAATCTCATTTTTGGTTTTGATTGCTGAGTTCCTAACTCTCAGACAGTGATCAAAATTATTTAGAGATGCTATTTTTGTTCAGCTTCATAGGGACTCGCTGGATGAGCTATCTTGGCTCATATTTCAGGCTGACATTTAAAAGGGACAATATATCTATATAAATAGGAAAGATGGAGTCCTCTGTTCAAAACACTTAGTCTCCTGGCTCAATAAAGAAAGTTAAATTATTTCATTTTACAGTTACTTAAGAGTAAGGGTCATACTCTCCAATATCACAGTGCTTACACAATTGTTCCAGAATCTGCCTGCCTGGGTTTATTCCTTGAGTCTTAACAAGTTCTGCGTGTAGATATAGTTGACCCTGAAATAACATAGGAGTTAGTTGCACTGACCCCACCCCCTCACTTTACCTGTCAAAAATCTGAGTATAACTTGACAGTAAGCTTTTCCTATCCACAGTCCCTCTGTATCCTCATGTAGCTCCATATCCAAGGATTTACCCAACTGAGGATCCTGGCGTACTGTAGCATTTACTATGGGTAAAAAAAAAAAATCCATGCATAAAAAGAACCACACACGTAAAGCTATAAAGCCATATGGACATGTTTCACCAAAGACTGGTGTATTGACCCAGGGGTCTCTTGTTGTAAATTGGAAGGTTGTCACTAAATAGACTTTGAGATTGTAAATACCTAAGATCAATAGATAGAATATAATGGTCGGGGTGCTTTGGTTTAGAGATAGAATATATTAATAATAGTCAGGGTGCTTTGACTGAACCAGGCCAAGAACAATGTCTTCCCAATAAGAAGGAGAGTCAAGATGTTTGGGAGATCAGTAGAGCACAATGTCCTTTTCCTGAAACATGTATTTATCGTAATGATGACCAATTCATTAAAGGACTACCACTGTGAGATGAGTTACATTATCCCCAAATTATTCCTTAGGAAGTGGGAGCAGGAGGTAGCCTATCTTTTCTTCACTCCCATCCCTAAAAGATGTTAACTCCTTTTTTATTTTCTTGAAGCTGGAGGAATTCTGCAAAGCCAACTAGTCAAGTTTGCAGACCTTCTTTTCTCATTAGATTCTTCAAGCAGAACTGCAGCCTCCCCTGTAACAGCAGATTCCCCAAAAAAGAATTTGCAAGATTCTGGCCTCTGCCATCTATTACCTGGCCTAGCTTAGCAGTTAATTCCCCCTTCTCCTCTTCCACGCGTATTTCTTCATAGTTCACTGCTCTTTTCCTGGAGCAGCTGGACTTGAGCATCGTTTTTAAAAACTCATATCAGAGTGGAAATGATTGTTTTTCAGATGCCTGGTTAGACTTTATTTCTTTTCAGGAGTTTCAAAGCAGGGAAATGTATGAATGGCTTAGGCAAGGTGCAGCAGCCTCTCAGAGGAACATGGCAAATGGCTCTTCACTGGTTTCTTGGGACCTGACACATGAGACAGCTGAGTTTTGTTTTTTTTTTTTTTTTAAGGCATATAAATGTGAACTGTAATTAACAAACAGAATGCTCCTCAAGGCAGTGATTCCTAATTCCTTTCACGCTGTGATGAGTTGTCAATGTAGTGTGATTTGTGAGATATTTATCTTAAAACCTTAAAAAAAAAGTCTTAGCTAATATTGAAAACAACAACAACAAAAAAATCAAATAGACTCACAGACTTTGAGAAGGAACTTATGGTTGCTAGGGAGATGAATGGGGGAAGGGGATAGTTAGAGAGTTTGGGGTGAACATGTACACACTGCTATACTTAAATGGATAACCAAAAAGGTCCTACTATATAGCACAGGGAGCTCTGCTCAATGTTATGTGGCAGGCTGGATGGGAGGGGAGGGGAGTTTAGGGGAGAATGGGTACATATATACATGGCTGAGTCCCTATTCTATTCATCTGAAACTATCACAACATTATCTGCTAATTGGCTATATACCCCAATACAAAATAAAAAGTTTTAAAAATATCCTACTCTTCTAGAAATGAATCCTCAGACAAGGATTCCTAAGTGAGTAATTTGTTAATTGAAATGATTCTGGGAGCTACCAGTAAGAGAGTAAGTGACCTAGATGGGTGGGATGGAGTGGGTGGTCAGAGAGAGGTCCAAGAGGGAGGGGATATATGTCTACATAGAGCTGATTCAATTTGCTGTAAGCAGAAACCAACAAAATATTGTAAAGCAAATATACCTAAATTTTTTAAAAAAGCAAAGAAGATGAGCAATTTGCTGTCTCCGGTGAGGTATGAGTTTGAGAACTCAGCTTAATCCTGCAAGAGATTCTGGGGCATAAAGTATTGGTATCTCTAGGTTTTTACATTTTGAGGAGCTGGACCATTGCACTTCTGTCCCAATAAGTCATTGTTTATAGGCTCCCTTAGATTGGGTTTCCAGATTTAGCAAATGATGATACAGGATGTCCAGTTAAATTTTTCAGGTAAAAAACTTAAAAAAAAAATAAGTTACATGAAATCTTATTTGTATGTACCACATAAATAGTAGTATATTTTTATACTAAAAAATTCTTGATTGTTTATCTGAAATTCAGATTTAACTGAGGGTCAGGGGAGGCATACTTCAAGTCATGCTTGGCCTCCAGTGCCAAAGGCAAAGCTCTGAACATCATAAGTGCAAACCATTAGCAGAAAAGTACCCAGAAGCTAGGGATGGGTGGGTGGATCCTGCTGCAAGGGATCTGAGGGTATCTGGAGGGGACATCAATACTGTCCCCTAAAATACAGGAAGAGTGGAACTTAGAACTGAAAAATTGATTTTGTTCAGTAAGAAGATGGATAAAAGATGCTGCTGTGTTTCTCAGCAGCATTTCTATCATGACATTGGAAGATACGGCAAGTATTGAACCACAGGAACCTGTACCTCTGACAACCAACCAGTTTCCCCTGTCCCCCAACACCATCCCCTGCCCAAGAGCATTCTAGTTTTATCCAGTTGTTCTGAATTGCTCTCTGGGCGGCCTGGGACTGACTGTCACAGTCTCTGTGAAGCTTCACAAGCTGATTTGGTTGACTCTGATCCAAAAGCAGAAACAACACCATTCACAGCAGCCCTTACCTTCTTAGCTGATCCTCATTCTCATCCCTTCCCCCAGCTCCCTCCCTCTGGCTCACCCTCTCCCTTTGTCTCTCTCACTTTCCTTCCGGTAAATAAGACATGTTTGGTATCTTAATGACTAAAAAAGTCATTCTTTCCTCATATCTATTATTTTGGGCAAAATAAGTTGATGAAACCCATTCTGTCATTATGTGACGCATCGTTTTTTCATCAGAAGTAAAATCATCTTCCTGTCCCCAATGTCATTTTCATTAACATCTTTGAGATTAAGATGGCAATTAGGCAGCATCCTCTTACTACTATTTGAAATATTAGCAAGCTGGGAGTGTTTTAGCTCTGAGTCAGGACCACTTCCACAAAGTTAATACTGGTTTGTTTTGTGCAGTAGATAAAATGCTATATAGCTAGTTTCTAATGCTCTGAGCAAACTCCTTTCCTTACCAGGCTTTAAAAATTGTTCAAATTTATAGTACATCTCTAAAAGTACATCCAGTTCATTCTGCAATACTAGCTGTGAGAGTTTTGTGACACAAAGGAATAATGGTTATAAAAGACAAAGACTGGCTGAATGGATACAAAAACAAGACCCCTACATATGTTGTCTACAAGAGACCACCTCAAAACAGGGGACACATACAGACTGAAAGTGAAGGGCTGGAAAAAGATTTTCCATACAAATAGGAACCAAAAGAAAGCAGTAGCAATACTCATATCAGATAAAATAGACTTTAAGACAAAGGCTGTGAAAAGAGACAAAGAAGGTCACTATAATGATCAAAGGATCAATCCCAAAATAAGATATAACAATTATAAATATATATGCACCCAACATAGGAGCACAGCAATATGTAAGACAAATGCTAACAAGTATGAAAGGAGAAATTAACAATAACACAATAATAGTGGGAGACTTTAATACCCCACTCACACCAGTGGATAGATCAACTAAACAGAAAATTAACAAGGAAACACAAACTTTAAATGATACAATAGACCAGTTAGACCTAATTGATATCTATAGGACATTTCATCCCAAAACAATGAATTTCACCTTTTTCTCAAGCACACACACAACCTTCTCCAGGATAGATCACATCCTGGGCCATAAATCTAGCCTTGGTAAATTCAGAAAAATTGAAATCATTCCAAGCATCTTTTCTGACCACAATGCAGTAAGATTAGATCTCAGTAACAGGAGAAAAACTATTAAAAACTCCAACATATGGAGGCTGAACAACACGCTGCTGAATAACCAACAAATCACAGAAGAAATCAAAATATGCATAGAAATGAATCAAAATGAAAACACAACAACCCAAATCCTGTGGGACACTGTAAAAGCAGTCCTAAGGGGAAAGTTCATAGCAATACAGGCATACCTCAAGAAACAAGAAAAAAGTCAAATAAATAATCTAACTCTACACCTAAAGCAAGTAGAAAAGGAAGAAATGAAGAACCCCAGGGTTAGTAGAAGGAAAGAAATCTTAAAAACTAAGGCAGAAATAAATGCAAAAGAAACAAAAGAGACCATAACAAAAATCAACAAAGCCAAAAGCTGGTTCTTTGAAAGGATAAATAAAATTGACAAACCATTAGCCACACTCATCAAGAAACAAAGGGAGAAAAAATCAAATCAATAAAATTAGAAATGAAAATGGAGAGATCACAAAAGACAGCACAGAAATACAGAGGATCATAAGAGACTACTATCAGCAACTATATGGGAATAAAATGGACAACATGGAAGAAATGGATAAATTCTTAGAAAAGTACAACTTTCCAAAACTGGACCAGGAAGAAACAGAAAATCTTAACAGACCCATCACAAGCACAGATTGAAACTGTAATCAGAAATCTTCCAGCAAACAAAAGCCCAGGTCCAGACGGCTTCACATCTGAATTCTACCAAAATTTAGAGAAGAGCTAACACCTATCCTACTCAAACTCTTCCAGAAAATTGCAGAGGAAGGTAAACTTCCAAACTCATTCTATGAGGCCACCATCATCCTAATACCAAAACATGACAAAGATGCCACAAAAAAAGAAAACTACAGGCCAATATCACTGATGAACATAGATGCAAAAATCCTTAACAAAATTCTAGCAACCAGAATCCAACAACACATTAAAAAGATCATACACCATGACCAAGTGGGCTTTATCCCAGGGATGCAAGGATTCTTCAAGATCCGCAAATCAATCAATGTAATACACCACATTAACAAATTGAAAAATAAAAACCATATGATTATCTCAATAGATGCAGAGGAAGCCTTTGACAAAATTCAACATCCATTTATGACCTAAACCCTTCAGAATGCAAGAATAGAAGGAACATACCTCAACATAATAAAAGCTATATATGACAAACCCACAGCAAACATTATCCTCAATGGTGAAAAATTGAAAGCATTTCCTCTAAAGTCAGGAACAAGACAAGGGTGCCCACTTTCACCATTACTATTCAACATAGTTTTGGAAGTTTTGGCCACAGCAATCAGAGCAGAAAAAGAAATAAAAGGAATCTAAATTAGAAAAGAAGAAGTAAAACTCTCACTGTTTGCAGATGACATGATCTTCTACATAGAAAACCCTAAAGACTCCACCAGAAAATTACTAGAACTAATCAATGAATATAATAACGTTGCAGGATATAAAATCAACACACAGAAATCCCTTGCATTCCTGTACAGTAATAATGAGAAAATAGAAAGAGAAATTAAGGAAAAAATTCCATTTATCATTGCAATGAAAAGAATAAAATACTTAGGAATCAGATCAGATCAGTTGCTCAGTCATGTCCGACTCTTTGCGACACCATGAATCCCAGCACGCCAGGCCTCCCTGTCCATCACCAACTCCCGGAGGTCACTCAGACTCACATGCATCGAGTCAGTGATGCTATCCAGCCATCTCATCCTCTGTCGTCCCCTTCTCCTCTTGCCCTCAATCCCTCCCAGCATCAGAGTCTTCTCCTGTGAGTCAACTCTTCACATGAGGTGGCCAAAGTATTGGAGTTTCAGCTTTAGCATCATTCCTTCCAAAGAAATCCCAGGGCTGATCTCCTTCAGAATGGACTGGTTGCATCTCCTTGCAGTCCAAGGAATGGGAGAAAATAATAGCAAATGAAGCAACAGACAAACAACTAATCTCCAAAATATACAAGTAACTCCTACAGCTCAATTCTAGAAAAATAAATGATGCAATCAAAAAATGGGCCAAAGAACTAGACATTTCTCCAAAGAAAACATACAGATGGCTAACAAGCACATGAAAAGATGCTCAACATCACTCATTATCAGAGAAATGCAAATCAAAACCACTATGAGGTACCATTTCACGCCAGTCAGAATGGCTGCTATGCAAAAGTCTACAATAAAGGCTGGAGAGGGTGTGGAGAAAAGGGAACCTTCTTACACTGTTGGTGGGAATGCAAACTAGTACAGCCACTATGGAGAACAGTGTGGAGGTTCCTTAAAAAACTGGGAATAAACCTGCCTTATGATCCAGCAATCCTACTGCTGGGCATACACACTGAGGAAACCAGAATTGAAAGAGACACGTGTACCCCAATGTTCATCGCACCACTGTTTACAATAGCCAGGACATGGAAGCAACCTAGATGTCCATCAGCAGATGAATGGATAAAAAAGCAGTGGTACATATACACAATGGAGTATTACTCAGCCATTAAAAAGAATACATTTGAATCAGTTCTAATGAGGTGGATGAAACTGGAGCCTATTATACAGAGTGAAGTAAGGCAGAAAGAAAAATACCAATACAGTATACTAACGCATATATATGGAATTTAGAAAGATGGTAACAATAACCCTGTATACGAGACAGCAAAAGAGACACAGATGTATAGAACAGTCTTTTGGACTCTGGGAGAGGGAGAGGGTGGGATGGTTTGGGAGAATGGCATTGAAATATGTATAATATCATATATTAAACGAGTCGCCAGTCTAGGTTCGATGCATGATACTGGATGCTTGGGGCTGGTGCACTGGGACGACCCAGAGGGATGGTACGGGGAGGGAGGAGGGAGGAGGGTTCAGGATGGGGAACACATGTATACCTGTGGCGGATTCATTTTGATATATGGCAAAACCAATACAATATTGTAAAGTTAAATAAAATAAAATTTAAAAAAAGAATAATGGTTATAAGGACTGTTCTCCAAAGGAAAATTACTTTCACTTCTTTCCTGCCTCTGCTTAATTTGTCCGGTGCTAATTCCTTTCTTCCTATTTTAACCTGCTTTGAGTAAGCTCAGCCCTTCTTAGTGGCAGCAAAGGGTGAGCAATTAAAGCCACAAGCTTCACAAATACTAAGCCTAAAGCAATTTGCAAAATCCTGGTGTCCTGAGAAAAATGACTCTTCCTTCCATGAAGTGATAGGTGACAGAAGAAGTGAGAAATAGCAGAGTTATAAGAGTATGTGATTTACTTGAACTGTGGCTGTATCCATTAGAGTTACATGAGGTCGACAGTGGGCTTCCCTGGTGGCTCAGATGGTAAAGAATCTGCCTGCAATGTGGGAGACCTGGGTTTGATCCCTGAGTTGGGAAGATCTCTTACTTAGTCTGACTCGTTCTGTGCACAGGAGCTCCAGGCTCTTGGGATTGAAAAGAAATCCTCTCTGGTAGAGTTGTGTGTGTTCATAGTAAACAGAGTTCTGTGCTTAAGGGTGAGTGCTGAGCAGGAATGGGTGGGACACTGCCCTCTGCTGCAGTATCCCCCCATAACTGCTCTCAGACCTCTTGCAAAGGTGCAGTGTCTCATACTGCCAGAGCCCCTGATTTGTGTTTTCTTTGTATACATGTGACTTTCCACATTATAAATGTCAATAATGTGAGGCACTATGGAGATCGGGAGTTCAGCCAGACCCTTGACACCCTACCCCTGGGTTCTGCGTTCTTTTTGTTAAATTGGAGTAGAATTGCTTTACAATGTTGTGTTTAGTTTCTGCTGTACAACAGAGTGAATCAACTATTTGTATACATAGATCCCCTCCCTCTTGGACCTCCCTCCCTCTTCCACCCCATCATCATAGAGCACCTAGCTGAGTTTCCTCTGCTATACAAGAGCTTTCTACTAGCTCTCTGTTTTACACACGGTTGTGTATATGTGTCAATCCTAATCTCCCAATTTGTCCCACCCTCCTTTCCCCACTTCCTATGTCCACATCTCTGTCTCTATTTCTGCCCTGGAACTAGGATCATCTGTACCGTTTTTCTAGATTCCGCATACATGCATTAATGTGTTTCTCTTTCTGACTTAGTTCACTCTTACCTAAGGTGTATTAGGTGACACGTTACATGCTCAGGGTAGCTAAGACAGAGTAATGGCCTTTCTTCTGTTAGATCACTGAGGAGTAGAGCTAAATGATTCGCTCACCTATGCATTTTATTTATACAAATAAATTCAACATATAGCTCTGCCAGTGTTATTGGCGTAGTACTATATGTGTTCATGTAGTTGCTAAGTTGAGTCTGACTCTTGTGACCCCATGTACTGTAGCCTGCCAGGCTTGTCTGCCCTTTCCTTCTCCAGGGGATCTTTCTGACCCAAGGATCAAACCTGGATCTCCTGCATTGCAGGTGGATTCTTTACTGACTGAACCACCAGGGAAGCCCCCTAGTACTATATGCCAAGTGGTAAATGTGGAAGTTCTTAGACAATGCTGCTTTTCTATCCCTTGGTGAACTTCCAATTTGTCAGGGAAGGTTGGGATGACTAAACAATTTTGAGACAATATGGTATCACTGGGGAAGGCAATGGCACCCCACCCCAGTACTTTTGCCTGGAAAATCCCATGGACGGAGGAGCCTGGTAGGTTCCAGTCCGTGGGGTCGCTAAGAGTCGGACACGACTGAGCGACTTCACTTTGACTTTTCACTTTCATGCATTGGAGAAGGAAATGGCAACCCACTCCAGTATTCTTGCCTGGAGAATCCCAGAGACAGGGGAGCCTGGTGAGCTTCCGTCTATGGG